>CAWUFW010003476.1:0-1454921 GCA_963921515.1 Calotriton arnoldi
GAACAGGTGCAAGGAAGGCAGAGTCAGGCGCCTGTCTAATTGTAGTAGTGTTTGTAGTATTCAATAGCAATTCATTGATATGTTAAGGACATTTCTACATACCTTTCCAAGGCGAAGTTTAAAAGAGAAAATAAGTACTTTACAAGGATTGGATCCTTGCAAGGTTAGAAAGAATACAAATTTGCAGAGACACTCACCATGTCGCTGTCGAAGCTGCTGTCGTCGCATCGCCGGAGAAGCATGTCGCCGCCGCAGAGGCCGCCACCGCATCACCAGAGAAGCGTGCCTTCGTCGCAGCTGCCTGCCGTCGCATCACCGGAGAAGCATGTCTCCATTGCAACTGCCTGCTGTCGCATCAACAGGGAAGCGTGTCGCTACCGCAAGGGTCGCTGTCGCATCCCCCGAGAAGCGTGTCGCCGTCGCAGCTGCCTGCCGTCGCATCACCGGAGAAGCGTGTCGCAGTGCGTGTCACAGCTCCAAAGATACAGAGTTCGCCGCATGGCCGTCGGTCGTGCACGCATCGTCTTCACATCGTCGCATCGCATCAAGGGCGCACTTTCATCGCATCGCACCGGATCGTTGCACCGCATCGAGGCACCTGCTTGCCGCATCGTCCTCCCTGTGGACCCTATGTTTGTTTTGCGTTACGCATCCCAGGTACTTTTGAGAGAAACGTGTCGCATTTACCATCAACTTGAACTAAGTTACTTCTACCATCTTTAAGTCTATTTTGAGTACAGTATTGTGGATTTATGTCGTTTGTGGTCTTGTGTTAAGTCTATATAAAGAATACTTATTTTTATAAAACCTGTGTAATGTCCATCTGTAGTGTTTTCACTGTATTACTGTATGTGTTCACAAATGCTTAACACACTGCCTCTGAGATAAGCCTGTCTGCTCGTGCCAAGCTACCAAGGGGGTGAGCAGGGGTTATTTTAGTAGTGTATCCCCCTTACCCTGAGTAGAAGCAAGGGTCCTTATTTGGACAAAGGTGTATACCATTGCCAACTAGAGACCCCCAGTTCTAACATTGGTGGCAGCGGTGGGATTCTGGAGTTGCATTTGTGACTCATATACAGTGATTGGTGTACACTACTAGTGAGTGCAGACCAAACGCAACCACATACCTTTTTGGTAGAATTTCTTTTTCTCCTTGGACTGTTATTTTGCTGAGAACTGCCAATTCTTATTGCCATGAGTCCACCAGCATCTATTGCATCTATGGATCCAAGTTTGAGGAAGAAAGGTTAGATACCCATAATGCCAAACAGCTGAAAGCCTTCTGTAGAAAATGTAAAGTTGCTATTACAGGCCTCACCAAAAAGGATGAGTTCCACAAGGCGCTGAGGGCCTGGGTGGAAGCAAGACATGCATCTGAAAATGTGGAGCACCCTGTGGAGGAGGCAGAAGAGCAGCTACATGGGCCAGTGGGTCCAGGGGGGGAGAAAGTACCTACCCCGCCAGGCAGCAGTGTTTCTTCCAAAGACCTGTCCCCAGGAGAGCTGGAGGATAGGGAGAGAGATAGAAGGCATAAAATGGAGCTGGCCAGGCTCAAAATGGAGGGTCAAAAGGACCTAGAGAATAAGAAGCTGGAGTTTGAAATTAACAAGTTAGCCTTGCAGAGAGAGAGAATGAGATTAGAGCATGTGAGAATGTTGAGGGAGTTGGAGATCAAAGCCAAAACCTTAGATATTAATGCCTCTGGTGGCAGCACACCGTCTGTGCCTGCAGAAGGCAGGGTATATATCCCAAAGGATGTCATCAAAGATTTCCATAAGCATGAAGATATTGGGCAGTGGTTTGCAGCCTATGAGATAGCAATGTTGGCCCACCGGGTCCCTGAGAAGGATTGGGGAGCGGGGTTGTGGGGCCACTTTGTGAGTGAGCGGAGGGATACATTGTTAGACCTACCCAGTGTAAATAGGATGTCTTATGCCCATATGAAGGAAGCCCTGATGACAAGGTATGGTTTGACCCTAGAACTCTATAGACAGAGGTTTAGGAATTGTAAAAAGCTGGAGGCAACCACTTGGGTAGAATATGTATCTTTCTTTTGCAGAGCTATGGATGGTTGGGTGAAGGGTAGCAAAGTGAGTACTTTTGAGGAGCTCTATGATTTGTTTGCATGGGAGCACTTGTCTGGTAATTGTTTTCCAGAGCTACGCCTGCACCTTACTGATAGCAAGTTAACTAACCCTAGGAAGCTTGCTGAGGAGGCGGACTGCTGGGTCAGCACCTGGGTCCACAAGGGTCATGTGGGAGACTCCGCCAAAAGTGGGCAGGGTCCCCAGCAGAAGAGTGGGGGGGACAAGGGTAAACAGAGGGAGTTCCAGAAAGTGCCCAAAAGTAATTCCCAAGGGAACCAAGGGAAGGGTTCCGAGCCTCCCCCTGAGAAAAAGCAAGAGTCCCGACAGGTAAACCTGTTCACAGGGGCCCCACTAACTGCTTCACGTGTGGTCAGATGGGCCACCGCTGGTATGATGCACAGTGTCCCATGAGTGATTCCAAAGCACCACCACGTGCACCACACCGTCAGATGGCGAGTGTAGCCCTGGGGTGGGAGGAGATGGGTGCCCAAGGTGGGTGGAGTCCCGCAGAAATGTCCCTTGTCTCACTAGGAGACTTTGAGATGGTCCCTGAGACCCAGCTGCCTGATAACACTAAAAAGTACAGGCAGTGGGTGACCATCAATGACCATAGGGTGGAAGCTCTCAGAGACACTGGGGCTAGTGTGACAGCTGTCAATTGCCGGCTGGTGTCCAGAGAGCAGGTTATCCCCCATGCATTCTTCCCTGTAGTTGCCATGGACAACTCACAGAGCCAGTGTGAGGTAGCTCAAGTTCCCTTTGAGTGGAGGGGTCTCAGGTACTCTTCAAGTAGCTGTGAGGCCAGCCATGCCTGTTTATTGTCTGTTGGGAAATGATTTGGAGAGCTCCCCTTGGGCTAAGGTGGAGAGAAGGTCTCATTTGGAGATGTTGGGTCTGCCTGAGTGGGCGTGCGTGACCCTCGGTCTATGGCAGCCAGTAAGGGTGTTGAAGCGGTTCTGGAGCCCAGACCCCTGCCTTAAAAAGAAGAGCTGGGGGGTGCGGGAAACCGGCCCCCCTAGTTCCCACGGTCCAGGAGGAGGCAGACCTTGAGGGGGATGCCCTGGAACCTACAGGGGAACAAGTGGCCGAACTGGGGGACCTGCCTGAGCTGACCCATTGGCAGCAAGAAGGAGGCCCCTCCAGGGAGGAATTTTGTGAGGAGCAGAGGAAGTGCCCTTCTCTTGAGGGTCTGCGGCAACAGGCCACAGCCCAGGCAGCAGG
Organism: Calotriton arnoldi; assembly: GCA_963921515.1. Classification (NCBI taxonomy): domain Eukaryota; kingdom Metazoa; phylum Chordata; class Amphibia; order Caudata; family Salamandridae; genus Calotriton; species Calotriton arnoldi. The sequence goes on from CAWUFW010003476.1 coordinate 3,309, forward strand.
TGATCAGTCTGGATCACATTGGATCTACTGGGAGAACGACCTCCTGTATAGCGAGCCTAAGGTTGCTGAGCCTGGGTCAGCCCGTGTGCTGGTGGTACCCCAGCGCTTCAGAGCCTTCCTACTGGGTTTGGCTTATGATGTGCCTTTAGCTGGACATCTGGGGCAGAACAAGACCTTTGAAAGGCTTGTCTCCCACTTTCATTGGCCCCAGATGTGGAAGAGTTCAGACACTCATTGTAGGACTTGTCAAACTTGCCAGGCAAGTGGGAAAAGTGGAAGGAACCACAAGGCTCCTCTCCAACCTTTCCCTGTAGTCAGTACCCCCTTTGAACGGGTGGGCATTGACATTGTGGGGCCACTGGCCCCCAAGACAGCCATGGGCAATAGGTTTATCCTGGTCTTGGTGGACCATGCTACCCAGTACCCGGAAGCCATCCCGCTCAGGACAGTGACGGCCCCTGTGGTGGGATGTGCACTGATGGGGATTTTCTCCCGTGTGGGGTTCCCCAGAGAGGTGGTGTCAGACCGAGGTTCAAACTTCATATCCAACTATATGAAGTCCCTGTGGCAGGAGTGCGGTGTTACCTATAGGTTCACTACTCCTTACCACCCTCAAGGTAATGGGCTGGTTGAGAGATTCAACCAGACCCTCAATGGCATGATAATGGGTCTTGAGGAACCTATGAGGCGTAAGTGGGATGTCCTCTTGCCATGCCTTCTTTTTGCTTACCGTGAGGTGCCCCAGAAGTCCTTAGGGTTCAGTCCCCTTGAACTGCTCTATGGTCACCCGGTAAGAGGACCTTTGAGTCTGGTCAAGGAAGGCTGGGAGCAATCTCCCAGGAAACCTCCCCATGATGTATACAGTTACATGCTGGCCTTCAGGAACCAGACCAGGCGATTCAGGCAACTCGCTGAGGCGAATCTGGAAGCCAGCCAGGAAGAGATGAAGCGGTGGTACGATCAGAATGCCACTCTGATTGAGCTTCAGCCTGGTCAGAAAGTTTGGGTCATGGCCCCTGTAGAGCCCTGTGCGCTCCAGGACAGGTGGACTGGACCATTTGAGGTGGTGGAGCGCAAGAGTGATGTCACCTACCTGGTGAACTTGCGGTCTCCTAGGAACCCTTTGCGGGTCCTGCATGTTAACGGCCTGAAGCCCCACTTAGAAATGTCCGAAGTGGGCATACTCCTAGCGACAGATGATGGAATGGAGGAGGAGACCATGCCTCTTCCTGACCTCCTGTCTGCAAGAGAGCAAGATGGGTCAGTGGATGGTGTCAGCCTCTCAGCCACACTGACCCCGGAGCAGCAGCAAGATTGTTGCCAACTGTTGGGACAATTCTCTGATCTGTTCTCCCTGGTTCCTGGTGTCACTGAGTGGTGCGTCCATGACGTGGATACTGGAGACAGTCCTCCTGTGAAGCACAAGGCTTACAGAGTGACTGACCTGGTCAGAGCTCACATCAAGGAGGAAGTCTCCAAGATGTTTGCATTAGGGGTGATTGAGTCCTCTCACAGCCCTTGGGCCAGCCCAGTGGTCTTGGTCCCAAAAGCTGCCGCGCCTGGTGCCACACCCAAACTCCGGTTCTGTGTGGACTACCAAGGACTCAATTCAGTCACCAGGACTGACGCGCACCCCATCCCCAGAGCTGATGAGCTCATTGATCGGTTGGGGGCTGCCCGGTACCTCAGCACATTTGATCTAACGTCTGGGTCCTGGCAGATCGCCTTAACTGATGGGGCCAAAGAGAGCTCAGCATTCTCCACACCAGATGGGCACTACCAATTCCGGGTTATGCCCTTTGGGATGAAGAATGCCCCTGCCACCTTTCAGAGTTTGGTCAACCAGGTGTTGGCTGGACTGGAGGATTTCAGTGCCGCCTACCTGGATGACATTGCAGTGTTCAGCGCCAGTTGGGAAGAACATCTGCGCCACCTCTGGGAAGTGTTGATGGCACTGCGCAAGGCAGGCCTCACGATCAAGGCGAGTAAGTGCCAGATCGGGCAGGGTTCCGTGGTGTACTTGGGATACCAGGTTGGCTGCGGCCAGGTGGCGCCCCTACAGCCCAAGATTGAGACCATCCTGGCTTGGGAACCCCCCAAAACCCAGACAGAGGTGAGAGCCTTTTTAGGACTCACAGGGTACTACAGGAGGTTTGTCAAGGGGTATGGCAACATTGTTGCACCATTGACTGAGCTGACTTCTAGGAAGCAGCCCAAGAAAGTGAACTGGACTGACACCTGTCAGAAAGCTTTTGATGCCCTGAAGACTGCCATGTGTACAGCACCCGTGCTTCAGGCGCCCAACTTCTCTAAAGAGTTCATTGTACAGACAGACGCTTCAGAGCATGGTGTGGGGGCTGTTCTATCACAGATTAATGAGGAGGGCCTAGACCAACCTGTAGCCTTCATCAGTAGGAGGTTACTTCCACGGGAACAGAGGTGGAGTGCAATTGAGCGTGAGGCATTTGCTGTAGTCTTGGCACTGAAGAGGTTGAGACCATACCTGTTTGGGACTCACTTCCGGCTTCAGACAGACCACAGGCCCCTCAGATGGTTGATGCAGATGAGGGGTGAGAATCCAAAGTTGTTGAGGAGGTCCATTTCCCTACAGGGGATGGACTTCACGGTGGAACACCGCCCTGGTACAGAACACACCAATGCTGATGGTCTGTCCAGATTTTTCCGCCTTAGTGAAGAGAACTCCTGAGGGGTTGGGTAGTTCTCCCCACATTTCAGCTGGAGGGGACACGTGTTAGACGTGTACCATTGGCGTGAGTCTCCCTTCCATTTTTTCACTGCTTGCCTCCTCTGTTTTTGATGTTTTGCTGGTTTAGATTCTTTGGGCACTGTGCCACTGCTATTCAGTGCCACAGTGCTAGTGCTCCCTATGGTAAATTGATGTATTGATTAGTGACTCCATGATTGGATCATTTGATTTACTTGTCAGACCCTAGTATAGTGCACCAGGTGTGCCCAGGGCCTGTAAATCAAATGCTGCTGGTGGGCTTGCAGCACTGGTTGTGCCACCCACAGAAGCAGCTTGTAAAATGTGTCTCAGGCCTGCCATTGCAGAGCCTGTGTGCAGTCTGTGACTGCCATGTCGACTTGGTTAGTGTACCCACTTGCCAGTCCCTAAACCTTCCCTTTTCTGCATATCAGTCCCTAAGGTAGGCCCAAGGGTATGGTGCATTGTATGTAAAAGGTAGGACGTGTGTGTAGCATGTCCTAATAGTGAATTACAGCCAATTTAATTTCTTCACTATTGCAAGGCTACCTGTCCCGATAGGCCAGAATGGGCAGTTTGATTATAACTTCTTATAATCCTAACTGACCCAGGGAACATGGTAGAAATTCGAATTTAGTATGCCTGAACTCAGAATGATAAAATACATCTTTTAGTGGTTGGTTTTAACATTCTGTGTTTGAAAATACCACTTTTAGAAAGTAGGTATTTTCTTGCCTAAACCATCCAGCCTGCCTCTGCTAGCTTGTGTATTGTATGTCTGGTTTTGTGAGTGACAGGGGTTGGGGGGCTCCAGGAGACAGGGTGAGTCAGCACAGGGCTAAATAGACCTATCTGCATGTAGAGTGGTGGGAGAAGTAGCACCTGGACCTGAATAGGGCTGTGCCTGCCTTCCACAATGCTGGCTCCACCTCCTGTGGTATGTCTGATGTCCCTGGCCCACACTGACAAAGGAAGAGGGTGTGCACTGGCAGGATGCACCCAGAACTGGTTTGGACTAGGTACAGGACCCTCTGCCTTCAGAGGACAAAGGATTTATGAGTATAAATACTGGGGCCCAGACTCCAAGACTTTAGATCACTTCTGGAAACAACAAGACGAACCTTTGCCAAGGAGAAGAACCATGGAAGCTGCAGGAGTTTGGACTGCCCTTCTGCCAGTGTGCTGTTTGCTGGGTTGGCCTGCAGTGGTCTTCATTGCCAAGGAAAGGAGAAGGAACTTTTTAAGAACTTTCATCATCTTGCAGAATATTCTCCAAGGGCTTGAACTAGAGCTTGCCTCCTGCTGAAGTCTCAGGGCTACAAGACTTCACCACCAGCTCCCTCCTGAATTCCCTTGCTGGGGATTCAGTCTGCAGAAGCCTGCATGTCGCTGGGAGCTTGAAGCGCGACGCAACAAGAAGAAGCGTGTCGCTGTTGAAGCTGCTGCCGTCGCATCGCCGGAGAAGCGTGTCGCCGCCACAGAGGCCGCCACCGCACCACCAGAGAAGCGTGCCTTCGTCGCAGCTGCCTGCCGTCGCATCACCGGAGAAGCGTGTCGCCATCGCAACTGCCTGCCGTCGCATCAACAGGGAAGCGTGTCGCTAGCGCAAATTAAGATTTGTGTTTTGGTTTGTGTCTGGTACATTGGAGCAGGTACTTGTAGTTATGTAGGTAGGTTGATTTGTACATTTAAAACAGCAACATAACATAAAAACAATTTTTGTATTATGTGTTTGCCAGCAGCAAAGTAGCTGGTACATTGGCTAGAAAAAAAATTCAAATATAGTTTTTTTTTTACAGAACAATATCTGCATAATTACAGACAGATTGAATACAAAAGCTCGGAGGGAAAAGGAACAGAAACAAGTACATTATCTATGCAGAACTGAGACTCAAAAGGGCCAAAATGAAGAAAAAGTGGTGAACTATTGGTAAGAGCTATTGGTAAGAGGACAAACTCATTTCTGAAAAATATATGTGGACATTTCCAAAGAATATGAAATATTTAAAATAAAATTTAAACTATGAGAAAGAATAACATTGGACAAAATCTATAGAAGAAGGAGAGATCAAGTGAAACAGGTAGAACGAGTTGAGAGAGTAGTTGATAAGGCCTTTGCTGTGAAGGTGAAGGTTTTTATTTTGATTATAAACAGAATGAAGACTCTTGACAAAATGCTGTTGTACTTGAGGAGGCAAAACCAGAAAAAAAAGATTAGTGAAGAGTTTTTAGTGGAGAATGCATACATACTTCTAGTACAGAATCTTTCTTTAATAAAAAAAGATATCTCCAGGGTAATAGATTATTTCCTGCTTTGATTACAGAGGAAAATGTTATGAAATGAAGAATGCCATTCCTATAGCAAAAGATGTACAACAAATGTACAACAAGTTATTGGAGAACAGGTACAAGGAAGGTGGAGTCAGGCGTCTGTATAGAAATGGAATTGTAGTAGTGTTTGTAGTGTTCAACAGCAATTATATATTAAGGAAATTTCTACACATCTTTCCAAGGTGAATTTTAAAACAGAAAATAAGTACTTTACAAGGATTGGATCCTTGCAAGGTTAGAAAGCATACAAATTTGCAGGGACACTCACTAGCTTGTTAATTAAACAAGGTGTACTATGTGAAAACTCATGCTTTATGTTTAGGAGAAATTAATACAGCACTTTTGTATGGTACTGTGGCAGATGTAGAAAAGGTATGTGATGATGTGCAGTTTCGTTCCTTTGGTCCTCAGCAGGATTCTATGGAAAATGATGAGTTGTTAAGAGGAGGAGCTGTAGAACAGAACACAGATAATACAGTTGATAGTTTTGCAGAAGAGATTATAAAATTGTAAACAGTGTGGTATAAAAAAACAGAATATATTTGTATATGTTGTCGACACACTCACTAGAAGATTTAAACACAGACTGTTGACGTGTATTTGAAAAGTGAAAAAGTAAATTATGGTAACTGGCAAAAGTTAGCTGTGTATTTATTTGTAGAGGAATTCTTTCACTTGTCCATAAGGCAAGTTATATGTAACTAGTGTTACAATAAATTAGAAGATAATAAAATGAACAACACATAGCTATTAGATACCCATTTTGTTAGATGATAAAATGGCTGCTAATGTGGAAAAACTATGAAGGGCCCAAAACAATAAATTGCATTTATGATTCTTGCAGCATTGGGAAGGGCTCTTATGGACTGCTCTCCAGCACTCACTACAACTCCACAATCCTTGCAGTATGATGCCATCTGGGAAAAATGTGGAGCCAAATCTGGAAGTTGAGATTGGACCTCTGAAGGGAATCTCTACCCCAGTGTTGTTGTGGCTAGTATTGAAGATTAGGGTCCTTCAGCCTTGGGTTGCCTTCTTGCTGCTTTTACACTATTGTAAAATATTTTTTATTTGTACCCCATACAATGTCATATTGTCCATTGCGCACATCTGCTCACTAAGAACTCCTCTTAAAGAATGTTCAAGATATATAAATGGGCGTGTTCCTTTAATTTTGTTAATTGAAAAGTGTATTATCCAATGATAATCCTTTATTTCTCAGTGACATGATTTTATGTTTTGTTTATGATTTTTTTGTTTTTTTACGTGGTCATTCTTGAAAACTCTTTAGCCATATCTGTTGCAGTAGACTGCACCTCTCAAAGGACGTTCTGAGTGGGAATTGTTGCTGGTGTCACTGATGTAGATGGTCCTCCAGCTTCCCTCTACGTGATTGCCAGTTAGAGATGTTTTCAATGTTAGGTTTTAAGATGATAGACCATGGACATCATCCCACATGAATAGTTTTATGTACGTCCCTCTAGAGTGGATCTTTTCACGGAGTGTGCATTGTTCTAGTTTTGGAGCAGTTTTTGATTTCTTTTGAGTTTGGGTAATTATGGGTAGTTTTATGTGTGCTTTGTAGTTATGTTTTATTCATGAGTCCAATTGTTAAAAGTTTCATAATTGTTCTTTTTGTTAAATGTATTGTTAAAATAAAGTTAAACAATTATGTCACTAACCAGCTAGAGCAAACTGTGTGTAAAATATGTTTAAATATCTGTTTTACATTTTGTCATTTGTATTTGTGACTACTGATGTCATTGCGACGTTCGGTGTTGCTGTGAAGAAGGAAAATGCATTTTTGATTTAGTAGTTCTAACAAATGTATATAAAGGGAAAGATAAAATTAGTATCTTACTAAATATCTACACTGAAACTTTATGTAAAATATGTCTATATATGTGTTTTATACTTCGTCAAAAACACCCGGTATTCGCAGTATGTCCTTGGCAATGGCACTCATAGAATCACACAGGTACTACCTGTGCAATCATGAAGGACGTCCTTTCTCCACCACTCTGCCAACTTGCCTCCTGGCACAGTACTAGTTGGGGGATGAAGTTCCCTGGGCTATTGTGGGTCGTTGGGGGCCAACTATCCCTCCTGTTACCTCCAGTAAGTCCTACACAGTCAGTTTGCTAAGAGGTCTTTGGAGGCCACGCCCACTTTATGCACCAATTTGCAAATGCATCTCCTGGCACACTACTGGTTGGGGAATTAAGTTCTCTTGGATGCTAAGGGACCTTAGGGACTAAGAAGCCCTCCTGGTGCTTTCTTTAAGTCCTACACAGAGGGATTCCTGGGAGCTGGTCAGGGGGCCCGCCGCTTTTCCCCACCACTCTGCAAACACCATTGCTACTTAAAAAAACTGAGAAATTCACTGAAAAAATCAAAGGTTACAGGGACGTTAAAGTTAGGAATTAGCATTTTAAAAAACCTTAGGAATTCACTGAAAAAAAACAAATGTTACAGGGACATTATAGTTCGGAAATGGAATTAAAAATCTCTTAGAAATTCACTGAAACCATAGATTACAGGGACGTTATAGTTAGGCTCAGATTTCACATGTACAAAGCCAGAGAAATTCAGCAGTTATAGTTAGCCCCCGCCCCTGCAATGCACTGCTTATGACCTCAAATATTACATCACTCATGAAATGATCAGTGACATCGCTGATGACATTTCAAATTACATCAATGATGACATCACTGATTACATCATTCACAGAATACCTGACACACCCACTCATACCCCATTATAACTTTTCATACACCCACTCCAGCTTCTACACTTGCATTCTCAAAACCATTGACACACCCATACCAGTACTTACACACCCACTCACTGATTCATAGGTCTACACACACATCTGCTCAGTTACCCACACAGCCAGTCATATACCAACTCACTCACTAATACAGCCACTGATATATTTCCACCTATACAGCCACTCACACACAGTCTGTCACTCATAGAGCCCTCCCATCTTGTAATTAGCCCCGGGGAGGTGGTGGTCCCCGGGGCCGGGGGTCCACAATGGACCCCCTTTATTAGTGTATGTGTGCCCCAAGAAGGTGGCATACCCTGGGGCTGCAAGGGGAGCATATAGCCCTGGGATGGTGGTGGTCCTCTGGGCTGCTGGGGAGTGCGTAGGGCCTCCCCCACAGTTTTTTATTTTTATTAAAGTATGTACCCCGGGGAGTTGGTGGTCTCCGAGGCAGGTGGGTCCACGAGGCCCCCCCATATAATGTAAATTAGCCTCGAGAGGTGGCGGTCCCCAGGGCACAGGGGTCCATGAGGCCTTCCCATATTGTTTCAATAGCCCCGGGGAGGTGGCAGACCCCCGGGGCTACGGGCAGGCACAGTGGGCACACCTGCATTAATAATGTAAAGTGCCCTGGGGAGGTGGCAGTCTGCAGGGCTTTGTTAAGAACTAGGAGAGGGGCCTGGTGCTCCCCCTCTTATAATAATCATATACCCCTGGGACCTGCCCGACCTAGGGGTTATTTTAAAGCAAGCACGTGAGCCTGCGAGTACTTATTTAAAATGCTTTAATGCCATGGCGGGGTCCCATGGTGATGCCAAGACCATGGCTTGGGGGTCAGGGTATTCCTACCCTGCCCCCTTTTCTTTATTTTCATTTTTTTATGGGACCCTATGAAGCTGAGTCCCAAGATGGCTGCCAATAGTTCCTGGTTGAAGTGTTGGCATCCAATCAGAGCAGTGCATTTCCCTGCACGAGCTCGTCTTTGTTCGCGATGAGTTCATGACCAGAGATCTCACTATAATTTTAAACTTAAGTGTTGGAGTATATGAGTGACTGTATGTGTGACTGAGTGCTTGTGAGAGTGACTGTATAGGTGAATGTGTGCTTGTGTCAGTGACCGCATAGGTGAGTTTAAAAAACCTTACAAATTCACTGAAAAAAACAAAGGTTGCAGAGACATTATAGTAAAGAATTAGTATTTTAAAAACCTTAGAAATTCACTGAAAAAACCAAAGGTTACAGGGACGTTATAGTTAGGCTCAGATTTCACATGCACAAAACCAGACATTCAGCAGTTATAGTTAGCTGGGCCAACTATAACTCGTGCCCCTGCAATGCACTACTTATGACCTCACATATTACATCACTCATGACATGGTCAGTGACATCATCCACAGAATCTCTGACATACCCACTCATACCCCAATATAACCTTTCATATACCAACTTCTATACCAGCAGTCACAAAACCATTGACACACCCATACCAGTACTTACACACCCACTCACTGATTCATAGGTCTATACACACATCCACTCAGCTACCCATACAGCCACTCATACACGAACTCACTCACTAATACAGTCACTGATGTATACACTCATACACCAATACAGCCACTCACACACAGTGTTACTCATAGAGCTACTCACACACCTACTCTCTCACCTATAGAGGCAATCAGACAGCCATTTACTCACCTATAAATTCATTCACACACCCACTCATTTATTCATACAGATACTAACACATACTCACTCACCTAAACAGTCACTGACATAAGCAAACACTCACCCATATGGGCCCTCTCACAATCACTCAGTCACACATACAGTCACTCATATACTCTAACACTCACCTTTAATGCCTTTCACATATGTAGTTACTCACTAATGTCCATATCATTCACTCACCGACAAAGCCATATACACACTCACTCGACCATACAGCCCCTTACAAACATACTAACCCACAGAGCCATCGACTCACCCACGCACTCATCCATACAGGCAGTTACAAACCCCCTCACCCACCCACACAATAAGACACCCATACACGTACAACCAATCACTCACCCATACAGAAACTCATGTACCCACTCACACACCTATACAACCCAGACATTCAGACAAGTCACTCACCCATACATTCACTGAGACACTTAATCCTTCACTTATACATTTACTCATGCACCCACTGAATCATCCAATCAGGTACTCATACACCCACTGATTCATCAATACACCTTGGTATGTATATTTAACACTCAAACGTTTTAAAAAACACTCATAGTCACTGGATGATGTCATCAGTGATGTGATTTGAGATGTCATCAGTGATGTAATATATGAGGTCAGAAGCAGTGCATTGCGGGGGTGCCAGTTATAGTTAGCACAGCTAACTATAACTGCTCAAAAAACTTTGGTTTTGTACGAGTGAAATGCCAGCCTAACTATAACATCCCTGTAACCTTTGGTTTTCAGTGAATTTCTAATGGTTGTTTAATTCTATTTCCTAACTACAATGTCCCTGTAACTTTTGTTTTTTTCAGTACATTTCTAAGGTTTTTTAAATGCTAATTGTTAACTATAATGTTCCTCTATCCTTTGTTTTTTTCAATTTCTAAGGTTTTTTAAATTATATTTCTTAATTGTAAGGTCCATTTTTTGCAGTGAACCTCTAAGATTTTTGTACTTTCTTTCTGTAATGGGATAATGTGTATTATATTTAAATAATACACCACTTTTTGATATCATATGTGTTTATCAGAAAATACATTTATAACTGGCTTTATTTTTAACATTTTTCTAAGTCGGCACAACATTGTTGCATTTACAGTGGAGATTCTGCCATCAGTAAATGTATTTTACATACGGAAAAATACACTTAAAGAAATGTTTTAAATAAAGTTTAACTCTAAATATTTAGTAGAATATTGCTTTATCTTTTCTTTGTATGATCAATTTAGAAGAAAGCCACCTTTACAACAAATATTTTTTATTCGCGACTACCGAAGTCACCGCAATTATGTCAGTAGTCGCAAAGAGCATGTGGTTTATACAAAGTGTAAAACATGTATATAGACATATTCTACAGTATATTTAACTGTAGAGCTTTATTAGTGTACTTTTCAAACTCACAATTTTCTAGTGAGTTTCCACAATAATCGCCTTCAAGCACTTTTTCCCGTTTCCACGAAGACAGCAGAAGTCGCAATGACATTGGTAATCACAGATAGCACTTGTTTTTCACCAACTCTGAAACATATATGTAGAGGTATTGTGAACAGGTTTAGTGTATTTGTTTACTATTATAGTATTGAAAGTTCTGCTTTTCTTTACATTTAAAAAAAAAACTACTTTAAACTTGTATTTTGCATTTCCGCAGCACTGAGGTAACCGCGCCTATTTCAGTCACCACGAATAACACATGACCGGGAAAGCAAGGAATATCATTGGATAATATACTTTTCAGCAAAATCAATAGGAGTTACACACTCACTCCTTCTTAAATCTTCTTTCATAGAACTTCATTCTAAGCAGGTGTATTCATTTGGCTGTGCAAACGTTTTAGCCTTTTTTTTCTATCAGAAATGGCACAGCAAGGATATGGGGGTCAGCTGGACTAGGATGTGGAGGGGGTGGAGACTGAAGATCTGGAAGAAAAGGAACCTCCACAAAAGAGAGCCAGTGTGGCATGGGATTCTTTTACAATCCCATCAGGGGAATCAAAAACAGCTGCCAAACTTGAGCATTGCACAATTTGCAAGAAGACCCTCTCTAGAGGAACGAACAAGAAATATTCATGTGGGACAATGACCATGTTATACCATCTAAAAACCTATCATAAAAAACCTCTCCAACTGGCAATCAAGCAGAGAGAAGCTGGAAGACCATCTACTTCAGGAGCAGCAGCAACAATTCCTAGTCAGAAACTGCCCTCTGAGGTGCAGACTACTGCAACAGATATGGCTCCAGAGTTGTCAAGAAAAGCCATGTACTGCATGGACTGTAGCGTTGCCATAAGTGTTTGTGAGCAGGGTCTTACAGCTTTTCGAAATGCTGACAAACAGCAAACATACTAATTTTTTCCCTTTATATGTTTTGCACATTTTTCAGTGCATATTTTTTCAATTTCTGCTGTCCCAGTTGCCATTTGTATTATTATAAAAAAGAACCAAAAAAATTACAACTTTACCAAAGTCTTAAAAAAAATGTTCCTGTTGGAACCACCTTTTACAGTTAAAAAAAGATAAAGTATGCATATATGTTGGAATGAGTGTATCACTGGTGTATGGGTATTTGAATGAGCGCACAATTGGTACATGGATGTTACAATGAGTGCATCAGTGGTGCCTGAGTGAATCTATGAGTGCATAAGTAGTGCCTGAGTGATTGGATGAGTGCAAACATAGTAATTGGGTGAATGCATGTGTGCATGGGTAGTGCCTGGGTAAATGGATAAGTGCATATGTAGTGCCAGAGTGAATGGAAGAGTGCAACAATAGTGCCTGAGTGAATGGGTGAGTGCATGGATAATGGCTGGGTAAATAGATGAGTGCATGGGTAGTGGCTGTGTGAATGGATGAGTAGAGTAGTGCCTGGGTGATTGGATGTGTGCATCGGCAGTGCCTCAGTGAAAAGATGAGTGCATGGGAAGTGTCTGAGTAAATGCATGAGTGCATAAGTGAACAGATAAGTGCAAGTGTAGTGCTTTGGTGATTGGATGTGTCCATGGGTAGTACCTGGGTGAATGTGGGGATAGTGCCTGAGTGAATAGATGACTGCATGGGTACTGGCTGAGTGATTTGATATGTTCATGGTTAGTGCCTGGGTGATTAGATGTGTGCGTGGGTAGTGCCTGGCTGAATGGATGAGTGCATGGATAATGTTACAGTGAATTAATGAGTGCATGAGCAGTACTTGCATCATTTGATGAGTGTGTGGGTAGTGCCTGAGTGAATGGATGAGAGCATGCATACTGCCTGAGTGAATGGATGAGTGCAAGGGTAGTGCCTGGGTGATTGAATGTGTGCATGGGTAGTGCCTGGGTAAATGGATGCATGGATAATGCCTTAGTTAATGGATGAGTGCATGGGTAGTGCCTGAGTGAATGGATGAGTGCAAGCATAGTGCCTGAGTGATTGTGTGAGTGCATGGGTACTGCCTGGGTGATTGGATGAGTACATGAGTAGTGCCTGTGTGAGTGATTGAGTGCATGGGTAGTGCCTCAGTGAATGGATGAGTGCATGGGTACTGTAAATTGATGAGTGCATGGGTAGTGCCTAGGTGAATGGATGAGTAGAAGGGTAGTGGCTGAGTGATTGGATGTGTGTATGGGTAGTGCCTAGGCGAATGGATGAGTGCATGGGTAGTGTCTGAGTAAATGGATGATTGCATAGGTACTGCATGAGTGAATGGATAAGTGCAAGGGCAGTGCCTGGGTAATTGGATGAGTGCATGGGTAGTGCCTGAGTGAATGGATGAACGCAAGCATAGTGTGTGAGTGAATGGATGAGTGCAAGTGTAGTGCCTTGGTGAATGTGTGAGTGCATGGATAGTGCCTGGGTGATTGGAAGAATGTATGAGTAGTGCCTCGTTTATTGGATTAGTGCATCAGTACTGCCTGGTTGATTGGATGAGCGCATGAGTAATGACTAAGTGAGTGGATTAGTTCATGGGTAATGCCTCAGTGAATGAATGAGTACATGGGTAGTGCCCGGGTGATTGGACGAGTGCATATATAGAGCCTAGGTTATTGAGAGAGTGCATAGATTGTGCCTGAGTGAATGGATGAGTGCATGGGTACTGCTTGTGTGATTGAATATGCGCATGGGTAGTGCATGGGTGAATGGATGAGTGCAAAGGTAGTGCCTGGGTGATTGGATATGTGTATGGTTAGTATGTGGGTGAATAGTGAGTGCATGGGTAGTATATGAGTGAATGGATCAGTGCAAGGGTAGTGCCTGAGAAAATGAATGAGTGGTACTGTAACACCTGAGTGACTGGATGAGTGCAAGGTAGTGCCTGGGTAATTGCATGAGTGCACATGTAGTGCCTAGGAGATTGGGTGAGTGCATGGATAGTGCTTGGGTGATTGGGTTAATGAATGCATAGTGTCTGCGTGATTGGGTGAGTGCATGGATAGTGCCTGGGTGACTGGATGACTGCATGGTTAGTGGCTGGGTGAATAGAGGAGTGCATGTGTAGTGCCTGGGTGAATGGATGAGTACAAAAGTAGTGCCTGGGTGAATGGATGAGTGCATAAGTAGTGGCTGAGTGAACTGAGGAGTACATGGGCAGTGCCTAAGTGAATGGATGAGTGCATGAATAATGTTTGGGTGAATGAATGAGTGTATGGGTAGTGCCTGGGTGATTGGCTGAGTGCATGGATAGAGGCTGGGTGAATAGATGAGTGCACGGGTAGTGCCTGGGTAAATGGATGAGTAGAAGGGTAGTACCTGGATTATTTGATATGTGCATGGTTAGTACCTGGGTAAATATTTGAGTACATGGGTAGTGCACAAGTGAATGGATCAGTGCAAGTGTAGTACATGAGTAAATGAATGAGCGGAAGGGTTATGCCTGAGAGATTATCGGATGAGTGCATAGATAGTGCCTGGGTGATTGGGTGAATGAATGCATAGTGCCTGCATAATTGGGTGAGTACATGAATAGTGCCTGGGTGATTGGATGAGTGCATGGGTAGTGCCTCAGTGAATGGTAGAGTGCTTGGATAGTGGCTGAGTGAATGGATGAGCACAAGCATAGTGCCTCAGTGAATGGATGAGTGCATGGGTAATGTCCGAGTAAATGGATGAGGTCATGGGTAGTGTATAAGTCAATGGATGAGTGCAAGGGTATTGCATGGATCATTGGATGAGTGTATGAGTAGTGCCTGAGTGAATGGATGAGTGCATGTATGGTGCCTGAGTGAATGGATGAGTGCATGGGTAGTGCCAGCCTGAAAGGAAGAGTGCATGGGTAGTGGCTGGGTGAATGGAGGAGTGCATGTGTACTGCCTGAGTGAATGGACGAGTACAAAAGTAGTGCCTGGGTGAATGGATGAGTGCATAAGTAGTGCCTGAGTGATTTGATATGTGCATGGTTAGTGTCTGAGTGACTGGATGAGGGCATGGATAGTGCCTGGGTGATTGTGTGAGTGCAACAATAGTGCCTGAGTGAGTGAAAGAATGTATGCGTAGTGTCTGGACAATTGGATGAGGGCATGAGTACTGCCTGGGTGATTGGATGAGTGCATGAGTAGTGCCTGGGTGAGTGGATGAGTGCATGGGTAGTGCCTCAGTGAATGGCTGAGTGCAAGGGTAGTTTCTGGGTGATTAGATGAGTGCATGGATAGGCCTAGGTGATTGTGAGAGTGCCCAGATAGTGCCTGAGTAAATAAATGAGTGCATGGGTACTGCTTGGGTAATTAGATTAGTGCGTGGGTAGTGCCTGGTTGATTGCATGACTGCATGAGTAGCTCATAGGTGACTGGGTGAGTGCAAGAGTAGCACCTGGGTGATTGGATGAGTGCAATGGTAGAGCCTGGGCCATTGGATGAGTGCAAGGGTAGTGTCTTGGTGATTGGGTGACTGCACGGATAGGGTCTGGGTGAATACATGGATACTGCCTGCGTGATTGGGTGAGTGCATGTATAGTGCCCGGGTGATTGGATGAGTGCATGGGTACTGCCTCGGTGATTGGATGAGTCCATGAGTAGTGCCTAGGTGAGTGGATGAGTGCATGGGTAGTGCCTGGGTGATTGGATGAGTGCATGGGTACTGCCTGGGTGATTGGATGAGTCCATGAATAGTGCCTAGGTGAGTGGATGAGTGCATGGGTAGTGCCTCAGTGAATGGATGAGTGCATACATAGTGGGTGTTTGCATAATGCATGGGTAGTGCCTGGTGATTGGATGAGTGCAAGGATTGAGCCTGGGCTATTGGGTGAGTGCAAGGGTAGTGGTTTGGTGATTGGGTGGCTGCATGGATAGGGTCCGGGTGATTGGGTGAATACATGGATACTGCCTGCGTGATTGGGTGAGTGCATGGATAGTGCCTGGGGGATTGGATGAGTGCATGGGTAGTGCCTGGGTGATTGGATGAGTGCATGGGTACTGCCTGGGTGAATGGATGAGTACATGAGTAGTGCCTAGGTGAGAGGATGAGTGTATGGGTAGTGCCTCAGTGAATGGATGAGTGCATACATAGTGACTGGGTGTTTGCATAATGCATGGGTAGTGCCTGGGTGATTTGATGAGTGCCTGAGTAGTTGCTGGGTGATTATAAGAGTGCATAGGTAGTGCCTGAGTGATTTGATATGTGCATGGTTAGTGCCTGAGTGACTGGATGAGTGCAAGGGTAGTGCCTGAGTGACTGGATGAGTGCAAGGATAGTGCCTGGGTGATTGTGAGAGTGCATGGATAGTGCCTGAGTGAGTGGAAGAATGTATGAGTATTGCCTGGATGATTGGATGAGTACATGAATAGTGCCTGGGTGAGTGGATGAGTGCATGGGTAGTGCCTCAGTGAATGGATGAGTGCAAGGATAGTGTATGGGTGATTAGATGAGTGCATGGATAGGCCTGGGTGATTGTGAGAGTGCCCAGATAGTGCCTGAGTGAACGGATGAGTGCAAGAGTAGTGCCTGGGTGATTGGATGAGTGCAAGGGTAGAGCCAGGGCCATTGGATGAGTGCAAGGGTAGTGGCTTGGTGATTGGGTGACTGCATGGATAGTGCCTGGCTGATTGGATGAGTGCATGGGTACTGCCTGGGTGATTGGATGAGTCCATGAGCAGTGCCTAGGTGAGTGGATGAGTGCATGTGTAGTGCCTGGGTGATTGGATGAGTGCCTGGGTACTGCCTGGGTAATTGGATGAAATTAGATGAATTCAAGTAAAGTACCTGAGTGATTGGATCACTAATTAGTTAGTGGCTGGATGACTGGACAAGTGCAACTGTTGTGCCTGGGAGATGGGATGAGTACATGAGAAGTAACTCAATAAATCCATTGCTAGATTAGTGATTTGACATATGCAATATATCTCAACCTCAAACCACTGTGAAAAAATTGAACACTACGCAACCAAACAACATACAATATTTTTTAAGCAAAACTTTAATTCAATAATGACAAATAATGTACAGTTTTTTCCTGTTTCCAGTTTTCATACTTGTTCACTTTCAACAGTGCTTTGTGTGAAGACTCATCATGAAACAGTGGGAAAAAAGAATCAATGGATTGTAAAAAAAAAAAAGAAAACAAATGTGCACAGTAGATCATTACAACTATATCATACTGTTCACTGCACTCACTACAAGTTTTACTTGGCTTACTGATAGGTTACTACCTTAATGAAAGCAACTATATGGTAAAACTGTTTCTGATATTATATCAGGTACAAAATGTCCAACAATTATGAAGCAGTATTCATTTTTGCATATCCTTTTGTAAACATCATCCCTCTTAGGCCAAATGATGTCTAAAATGTTCTTAGTCCATGTATGAAAAACATAACTCATAGTACTATGCATATGTTGCTGTAGCAGAAACAAAAGGGGACTTTTTTTTAGCAGTGAAGAGACTTTTCACATGCAACTTAAGGCTACTGGTATTATAGTACCTCCATTTACTTTTTATCTGTAGTAACACAATGTAGTCCTCAAATATTTATAAATTATTTTCCTGCAGTTAAAAAACGTCATTCATTTCTAACAGCTTGCTGTTGACAATACACCCAATAGGCAATAGGCCGAATCATGTCTCAGAAACACATAATCCATATATATGACAACTCAATACCACATTTTCTTATCCTAGATTCTCCTTAGAACTTTGGTTCTAGAAATAGCAGATATGAGTTTGGTAACTTTTTGGGTAGTCTTGATTTGAATGTCGCTTGTATGTCATTGCACTCTGTCGATCCTGTTTGACATCTTAAGTATATTGTGTAGTGTCCAGAGGTTATATTAACTCCTTCATGAAATATGATTGCTATAGTTGTGAAAATTCTTTTCAGATGGAAATAATTTGTGGAGCTTTAAAGTTTGTAATTTCAGTTCCTAACTTAGTACTATCCACTCTGCATCGTTGTAGCATGACTATGATATATTTTCCATACCTCTGTAGAAACAACATTCACCTAAGTTCTGATCTGCAGTTTGGACTGGTCATATACTGATGGGCGTTTGTAGTTAAACCTTCAGATGGGATAGCTTCACAGTCTGGTAATGTCAAGAAGAGGAATCGTTCTGAATTGATTTCAGTGCTAGACATAAATCCACATTCTTCACAGTTATGGGTCCATTTATAAGTTAAACTAAATAAATCATTGACATTCACATCTTCTTCATCTAGTAGTCCTAGTATTACCATTAGAAATTCTTGAGCAACCTGCTGAAGATTTTGAGAGAACGCTACTGATCCAGTGCAGTCATTGGTAAGTTTTCTTATTCCAGTAGCAGAATGTATAATACTTCTGTCACTTTTTAATTCTTCAAGTAAACTAAACAGTTGTGAAGACATTCTTTTATCTACCTTTTCTTTAATAGAATTTGTAAAATGAGGCAAATGATATAGTCCATTTAACACTACATTTGCATAACAGTTCACTCCAGATTTATTATCAAAGTGATAGCCGTGTAATTCCTCATTGTGCTCTAGTTGTCTTTTTTTTAATCCTTGTTGATTTTCTTTTTGTTCATCATTCTGTTCAACTCTGAGAGACTGTTTAGATATTTTCCGCTGTGGACACAGTATTGCTTTTTGAACCACAGGATACTGGTCTAATTGAGGTGCATATTGAGCTCTTAACCAAATATACTCCGTTACACAGCTCACACCAGCACTTACTTTCTTCTCATCAAAATAAATCAGAAATAAACCAGACAATTTTCTAATTGGTGACAAAGCAACATATGGCATTCCTTCTTTGAATACACTACTACAATTATTAGCAAGACCTGTATCTACACTGAAACCTTCCGATTTATGAATAGTTACTGCATATTCTAAAGACACTGGGAACTGCTTTCACTGGACATACATGTCTTTCACAAGTAGGAAACATACAATGCATCTGCCAATCTGCTTATTTCAGCAATATCATCAAATTTTATGCCTAAGTATTCCAGATCATTTCTATGTGGATAATTAACAAATTTCATAACTTTACCCATTGCACCATTCACTAGCCCTTCGTCAACATTTAAATTACGACGTAAGATTACATGACAATATTTACAGTTACGTAACTGTTTTTCTAATCCTGCAGCTTTCGATACAGACTTTTCTAAACTATTCAATTTTGATTGCAGTTTTTCTGTTAGTAGCACTGTAACTCCTTGATGTTCCATTTTATAATGTGCTCTAATTTCGACAATCTCTTCTTTTTCCAGTTGCAATAATTGTTCATTGAATTTACTACACTTCTCAAGAGTTGGCATCAAACAAACAATAGACCTCTCTTCCTTAACAAAATTTCAAATTTTTTCAGCAGGTAAAACATTACATGGAAACACATTTTTGATGAGAAGGGTTTGTAATATTGTCTTTCCCTCTTTTGTGAGGACTCCCACTCTTATATCCTTTAGTATATCCGTATAATTCATATCTGATGCTTGGCGCATATTCTGGAATAACTCTTTGTATTGACAGTTTTCCCAAATGTTTACATTTCCAATACTTCAAGTGAATTCCTTGTTTGATTATGTACTAGTTTGTTGAATCCAGGTTGTCCATTTATGGGAGTTAGTTGCATCAGGTCTCCAAAGACTATTAAGTGTTTTCATCCAAAAAGTACATCATAGTCATTTTTTAATATGTGTTTCATTCTTAAATGTATAAAAGCTAACACTAGGTTAGACACCATACTGACTTCATCAATAATTAGTAGCTTTAATTGCTGTAATACTCTTGCCACTTCATGACAGCCATCACCAGATAATTTGTTGTATTGTAATTTGTTGTC
Organism: Calotriton arnoldi; assembly: GCA_963921515.1. Classification (NCBI taxonomy): domain Eukaryota; kingdom Metazoa; phylum Chordata; class Amphibia; order Caudata; family Salamandridae; genus Calotriton; species Calotriton arnoldi. Next base: position 23,106 of record CAWUFW010003476.1, read on the forward strand.
ATGTTCAACAGGCAGCATTAATAATCGATGAAGGGTAATTCCTTTAACATTATGAGCAGCAAAGTCTGCTGGTGCAGTGACTACACACGACAAATTGGAATCTGTTGTCTTCTATAGGTAACTTATCAGTACTTTAATCAAGAAGCTTTTTCCAGTTCCAGCTTGACCACTTATGTACAATAGCACTCGTTTATATGTAGAACATGCACAGTTTTTATTCTCATGTTCTACTTTACCTTTTACCTCTTCAAAAACTTCTTTCTGAAATGCATTCAGTTTCTGTATTAGCAGTTCTAGATCCACAGTTTCCTGTCTTAATTGCTGCACTGCATTCTCCACCTCATTCATAGCTATTGCAGCTTCATTTTCAATGATTGGCTGTCCAAGAGAATCTTGAGTTCCAGGTGCTGAACTTTGACTGCTCTGAGAACTTTCTATTGCTATCTCAGCAGCAATTGTTTCTTTTTGTTCAATCTCATCCCTCAACATTTGAAGATACACTGGAAACACAGAGCACTTAATGTTGTCTTAGGTAGTATGTATTTTTTGGTGATTTCCTTGTAAGTGAATGTCTGACTGCAGACAAAAATCTGTTGACTCCTCCTTGTGAGATGACAGGTCGTGGGAATTTGAAACGACATCTTGTATAAAATTTCCCTTTTGCTCTGTATTTTCACGGACAATATTTTCCGCATACATGATTTTGGAGTCGTTGAACTTGTTCTCTTAATATGTTGTCACTACTCTCCTTTGGGATGGAGCAAGTAACATACTGCTCAATAAAAGACAACACAGACTCATTATTGTCTGTTCCAAACTATGGGGCATTTTTTATCCACAACAGCATGTGAATATGGGGAGCACCTCTGGCTTGGTACTCTTTACGCCAAAATAAATCAATCACTTCACCAAAACGAGGTTTTGTTTTGTTCAAGTTGAAAACCATTATTGCCTGAAATCTGTGATTAAAATATCTCCAAACATTTGAAGGGTCTAGTGACCCCTATTCTCCTGGCATCTTCAGATGAATGTCTTTTATATTTGAATTTGCCTCCTGCAAGAATTCTAGCAGGTCATCCCATGGATATTCAGCACAACTCAGCGTCTGGATCCAAGTAGGTGCCCCAATGTTCTTCAACATGCACTTGAGTTTACCATGACACCGATACCAATATTCATTAGTCCCACACTGACATGCCATTACGGTTATTAAATTGTATTCCAAGTGCTCATCTTTTCCCTGAATTGCTTCTAAAAGTTCTCACGCTGATATATTATGCAAATGAACTCCTGGTTTTACAGTATGAGAGGCCAGACAAGTCACTCTCAAATAATAGGTGAAATATATATGGAATACACTGATGAAATCTAGGATCTTCTGAATAAAGTTTACTACATCGATACTCAGCTGCAGGTATTTGCACAGGCCGCTCGTCATACCTGTCACCTACTCCAGTAAGAAAAAGATGTGGGAAACACCAAGCTTCTAAACTTTTTTCCCACACACTTAATCAAGCTCCTTTTAAAAAGCTTTCTCATACATTTCCTCTGTCCTGGACTGATCAATCTTCTCAATCTGACCTGTTGATGGAAATGTCTGATCCTCCATATGTGTGATATCTTGCAGGCTTTCAACATTTCTATAGCAAACATTCTTTTGTACCAGATATAAAGCTGCTTTTTTAACTTTGGTAACATCTACTAACTCCTGCCATTTCTTCTTGTTCTTGATAGGTACACCATTTACAAGAATTACTAGTCCTTCCTCTAAATCTCTACCGCTACCGTTTCAAAGCTTTTCTTGACATCTAATGGCAAATACACTGCTCTAACTTTTAGACATTTTGCAGCTCTGTTGGAGGTAACTTGCCTGTCTTTGGCTCCATACATACTATAGCCTGACATGGATGTATAGTTTGGATAAGAATAGACTCATAAATATATAAACCTTAAAGTGCTTCTGGAATGGGAACCAGTTCTAACTTGTGATGCACAGCTCTAGAAAGGCATTTTATTATCCTCTAATTTACTGTAGCAGTACTTACGTATAACTTGTCATATGGACAAGTCAAATCTTTGTTCTACACATAAGTACAGTGCAAACTTTTGCCAGTTATCATTCTTCTCTATTTCACTTTTTAGATATAAGTCAACAGACAGTGTTTGATTCTTGTCGTGAGTGCCTCAAAAGCATATACAAACATACTTTAGTTTTCAAGCACATACTGTCTTACATTTTATAATCTCTTCTTCAAAACTATCAACTGTAGTACTTGTGTCCTGTTCTACAACTCCTCCTGTTATCAATTCTTCAACTTCCCTACAGTCCTGTTCTGGACCACAGAAACAAAACTACACATCATCACAAACCTTTTCTACCTCTGCCACAGTACCATGCAAAAGTGCCCTATTCATATCTCCAAAACATAAAGCAGGAGATTTCACATAATACAGATTCCTAGGAAAAGTTTGCATTGTTGTATGGTGTACAGCTAACATCCTAAAATGATGAAAGGTGCTTTGGCACACTTTATTTGATAAAAAAAAGCTAGTGAGTGTCCCTGCAAATTCGTATGCTTTCTCAGCTTGTAAGGATCCAGACCTTATAAAGTACTTATTTTTTGTTTTAAACTTCGCCTTGGAAATATACATAGGAATTTCCTTAATATATCAATTGATTTCTGTCTAATACTACAAACACTACTATAATTCAATTTGTATACAGGGGCCTGACTATTCCTCCCTTGTACCTCTTCTGCAATAACGTCTTCTACATTTCTAGGTACCATCACGTCTTTTGCTATAGGACTGCCATTCTTTATTTCATAACATTGTCCGCATTCATCAATAGCATGAACTAATCTCTTAGGTTCACTGAGTTAAGAGTGTATTGGGAGAAGGGTGTTAAAGAGATAGAAAATGTTTTAATAAGTTGAGGAGTGATGACACAATTTAAGTAATGGCAAGCTTTATTTTCCAACTCAGGACTAGATAATAAACTGTTGTGAAGTATTTCATTTTTTTAAGTGAAGCTAGATATAGGTTTGGACTCCTGTTTTTTTTTCGTGATTCCTCCGCAAACATCACGAATATATCACAAATACACAAAGATAGGAATTTATTTTTGAAAGGGGGGAAAGGGTTAAAAGATACTAACCATTCACAAGTGGAGATAGTACAGACTAAAATGAAAGACATGATTTTATTTGCTGCCTTTCTCATGATCACAGAGTCCAAAGTTGAAGAGGTTGCCATTTCATGGTTGCTTTGTATGACAGTGGTGTACCATTCTTGTGCTTAGTTTTTACAAATGCTAACAGTGTCAAAACTATCCAGAAAGAGCTAAAATCACAATATAGTCTACAAACTGAATTCACTGGTAAGTACATACCTTTCTAATCCTTTATAAAAATGTCATTAGAAATAAAGATGTATAAGGGAGTTTGATTAAAAAAGAGCATCACAGTGATATGTAAAAATATATGAGATGAACTGTATCTATTAGAGCCTAGTGGTGAATGTTTTGGGAAGTAGAAAAATGAATTAGTGCCTTTTATTACGTTGTGTACTTTATTTAAAAATAATAGTATAGTATTGTGGAAAGTTGCAATGAGGAACTGAGAATGTTTTTAATGTCTAAATATCATGTGCAGGATAGATACATCTGTCATTTGCATTCTGGGAGTTGTAGTACTTTTAGTGAGTAGTGTAGTCACAAAAAAAGATGAGAACATGTTGTCTGCCTGCATATGAATTCGAGAGAAGTAATACTTGTTAGGTATATATTGACAAGCGTTTGCAAATGTGGTTTTTAACCTATAAAATCGCTTAGCATATGCCATGATGGTGAGATATGGTTCTTGTGGTTGCAGATAGCTATGTATAAGGTGGGACTTTTGAGTTTAGTAAAAGATGCAGAGAGGTATTTGTTTTTTGGAAAGATGGATTGAAGACGTACATCTATTAAGAAATTGCATATATGGTGATCTATGTTCAGTAAGGCTGATGAAAATTTCATTTATATGGTGAGGGTGGTGTTTGTTCTTAAAACATGGTTTGTTTAAAAAATGAAAAGGATTAATATTGCAGAATGCCTTGAGTGTTTTTGTACTAGTTTCATTTAAAGTGTAACTTTTATTTGGAAAATGCTGAATATATGTTTTAGAGGCAGAAGAAGTATTTGAAAAATGATGTAGGTTTGTCATTCGCAAAAGCTTTTGTGCTTTGAAAAACTTTTAAATAGTGTTTTCCGTTTTAGAAACTTACTGATGCATGTGGATGCTCAGTAACAAAGCAATGTATGCTGCTAGAGAGCCATGTATGCAATTATATACCAAGTGTGACATCTATACGTCAGTCACACATAGCTCAGTAGAAAAGCATACCTTCAGTAAAACAAGTAGTTTGATAGTGACAGAAGGAGATAAACAATGATTCAGAGATAAAGTGACAACTGTTATGTATCTAACAGGAATGAAGGTACTTTCTCAGTTAGTCAGGCAGTATTCAGGCACTCATGGAATCACCCAGCCACTACTCAGGCAGTCATCAAATCAGTGATTCACTATCCATGGAGTTATGCAATTATCCAGAAACTACACATGCACTCTTGCAATCAGGCAGGCAGAAATGATGTAGTCATTGAAGTATGCAGGCACTACGTATACTTTTATCTAATTACCTACTTACTAACTATGACTTATGCAATTAACAAGGCTGTAACTATGAAATCATTATAACATTTGCGCAGAACCTATGCAGCCATCTAAACATCCACTTACAACTCATGCAGTCATTGAAATACTGAGGCGCACATGTGCACTGATGAAACACTCAGGCTCTACTCATGCACTCCTGTAATTAAATAGAGAGTACAATTGTAGTAAACCTACCACTCATCCAGTACCTATTCCAGTCATTTAATTACTGAGCCAATAGTCTTACATTAATAAAATCACCCCAGCAGCATACTTACTTTCATCCAATCTCTCAAGCTTTAACAATGTAATCATGCAGTCACTCAGACACTAGTCATGAGCTAATTTAATTAGGTAGGCACTACTGATGCACTTATTCAATTCTCCAAGCACTACGCATGTAGGTATGTAAGCATCTAGGCACTACCTGTTCAGTCAACCAAAAAGAAATGGGCAGTCACTTAAAAATCAAGTGGAAGAAACCCTACAAAATAGGATCAAGAAAAGATGGGATGCAAGCAAGCTAGCCCATTTTCAGTATAGGGAGGGAGCAGGGAAGCTCCTAGCCTGGAAAATTAAGTCTGACCAGAATAGAAACTATATCAATGGAATTAAGTCTAGCACAATGTTAACAAAGGGCTCCGAGGTGGAAGAGGCGTTCTTTGAGTACTTCAGGGATCTTTAGTCCGAAGAGGAAGAGGTCACAGAGGAGGAGGTAGTAGCCTGGTTAGCGGATTCTGTGAAGCCTTTGGACCAGGATCAAAAAGAGAGTCTTAATCAAGAAGTGACAGAGGAAGAAGTGAGGAAGGCCATACAAACATCTAAGGGTGGTAAAGCCGCCGGTCCCGATGGGATACCAGCGGAATTGTACAAGACCCTGGGGGATGTTCTAATTCCCTTTTTGACAGATCTTGGACAAAGGGATACAACCTCCAAGATCTTGGAATGAAGCGACGATCTCCCTTATCCTAAAACCCAGCAAGGACCCCATCAACCGCGAATCATATAGGCCGATATCCCTATTGAATGCGGACTATAAAATCTTTACCTCTATATTGGCGGGGAGATTAAGCAAGGTTGCTGGAGGGATAATTCATAAGGGATTTATCAGAGGGAGACACATCCACGAATTAACATATGGGCTTATTGGAGCAATTGATGTAGCAACAGCTTATTCTGTCCCCATTGCGGTTATTATGTTAGACGCCGCTAAGGTCTTTGACAGGGTCAGGTGGTCCTATCTGCTTGTGGTTTTGAAGAGACTAGAATTAGGGGATAAATTCTGTAGGGCTGTACAACTAATATATCAAAACCCCACGGCGGGAGTTCTAGTAAATGACAATCTAACCACCCCCTTCAAAATCACAAGAGGCACTAGACAGGGATGCCCTTTATCTCCCCTGTTATTTAATTTGTATATAGAGCCTTTTGCCCAGAAATTGAGGACAACAACAAACATTCCCGCCTTCCGCTGGGGGTCTTGGGAGAAGAAAGTTGCTCTATATGCAGATGATTTGGTTATCTTTACTTTTGACCTTGAGGCCACATTGTCACCTGTCCTTCAGTTAGCTACAAGGTTTGGTAAAATTTCAGGTTACCAGATAAACGAGTCCAAAACTGAGATCATGGTCTGGAATCAGAGAGTAGACAACCCTTTGATTAAAAAGGATATGAAATACTTGGGGATCAAAATAGTGGAGGATATCAATAAAATCCCGGAAGCTAACCTATTAAAAATCTATAAGGAAATAGTGCAATTATTGAAGAGCTGGGTATATCTTCCCCTTACGATCTTTGGACGAGTTAACCTGGTTAAGATGGTGGTCCTGCCAAAAATCACATATCTATTTAACACCATTCCCCTCCATTTTGAGCAATCAACGATAGACAAAATCCAACAGGCTATAAATTCTTTTATTTGGGCATACAAAGGGGTTCGGATATCCTGGAAAAAGCTGCGGAGACGAAGAGAGAAAGGGGGCTGTCACTACCAGATATGCAGCTATATGCTTGGGCTTTTCAAATCTCCAACTCCAGAATGCTTTTTAGAACCCCTGACGACACAGATATAGGATCTATGTTTTCTGCAATGATAAAGGAGAGTAGAGGGGGACACAGTGGTTTCCTCTTTAAGTTCGGGGACCCAACATTTTTCAAGAAAGTCAAGCTAAAAGTGCTACAAGCGCTCACCAGAATGTGGTACTTGATACGAAGGCGGCTTAGAGTAGATTACTATTCCTTTTATGCACCAATCTGGGACTCTCCAGGAACTCCTGAATGCCTTAAGGATAAACTGGCTCGGTCAATGAGAGAGACAGGTGTACTGGTGTGGGGCGAGATTACACAAGATGGACAGCTAATCTCGTGGAGTGAAATGAAGGATCTTATGAAGGACAAAATTTCCTTTTTCAAATATATACAACTTAAGAGCTGGGCGCAGGCACGAAAAATACCATTGGGTGTAGCCAATGAACTGGAGGAGCAGTTGGCCAGTAAACCTCCAGGCGTGAAAGAAGTTTCCCTATGGTATTGGGGTCTGCAGGATAACTTCAACAGAGAATTCACCTTGGTAGAAGATCTGTTGGGCAGATGCTTGCCGAGCTGCAATCTACAATATATCTGGCAAGTATTAATGCGCACACTTCATTCTATTGTCAAGCCTGCTTTTTTGAAAAGGAATCATTTCTTCTCACTCCATTGGGCATACATAACTCCTGAGAAGCTGTCCAAAATGGGGAAAGGAAAGCCGACGGCCTGCGCAAAGTGCGGTTTAGAAAAAGCAACAGATGTACACATGTTTTCCCAATGTATGCATATTCAAAATTTCTGGCATGAAATTGAATCAACACTTACAGGTATTTTGGGAATACATATAAAGGTAAGCCTCGAACAAATTATTTTTGGGGTTAAGGAGGGTGTGACAGGAGCACCCAGGAATTTGTTATTTTATGCACTTTTGCTAGCTAGAAGGGAGATCTGTCGCAATTGGATAAGTGAAACACCGCCACAGCATGCAAAATGGCTAGAGTCCATGTTTTTTATGTCAAGAATGGACTTGTTGGGTAATGGGTCCACAAAGAGGAAAAAATTCTGGGAGATTTTACAGAGTTGGGTAGAGGGTAACCGAAGCCAGGGAGTGGCTTCATGCATAGTATTGAAGGTAACAAGAGGAATCCCCTGTCCAATGATTACGCCAATAGAACTCTCTGACTTAGCTGCTATGGGCCCCCATAGTATTTTTTACGCAGCCGCCGGGAAATCAGACGCTGTCTGAGAGAGATATACCAACAGGAGGATGGTGTTTTCTTAGACCTGCACATCTTCCTCTCCGTGGTCTTTCCCCGTTATAGAGGTTTGGCAAAGGTAAGAGTCATCAATGCCTGAGGTGAATGAGGACAAAAAAAAAAAAAAAAAAATTGGCAGTATCCAATCACTGAAACACTATTCATCCACTCATCCAATACGCTAGGTGCTATGCATGGGCTTAAACAATCATGTATGCACTATCCATGACCTGCATAAATCACCTTAATACTATGTATGCACTCTTGCAATTATCCAGGTACTCATTTAATCATCCTACCAGTATCCATGCATGTATTGAATTATTAAAACATTAGTCACACACTTGTCGAATCATTCAGGCTCTACTCATGCACTCATCCAAACACCCAGATACTAATGGTACACTCATGCAAACACGCAGGCAGTAAGTATGCAGATATGGAATGACTCATGGAGTTCTAATATAGTCAGGGAATCATCTAGGCACTACTTGTATTCTCAGGGAATCACCTAGGCACTACTTTGTACTCAATCATCCAGGGAGTATTGGTTTATTCAACCAGAAACCAGTTTTACTGAGGAATTTGTCTTCTTTAGACAATATGGTTTAGTACAATGGTATTATCTACATACTTACATGAATGCATGAGTCGAGCCTGAGTGTTTCATTAGTGCATGTGTGTGCCTCAGTATTTCAATGGCTGCATGGGTTGTAAGTGGGTGTTTAGATGGCTGCATAGGTTCTGTGCAAATGTTATAATGATTGCGTAGTTACAGCCTTGTAAATTTATTGTTACATTTAAAAAAGTGTAAAAGAAGGAGAGATGCAGTGAAACAGAAAGAACGAGTTGAGAGAGTAGTTGATAAGGCCTTTGAAGAGGAAGCTTTTTATTTCGATTAGGACTCCTAACTTTACTACTCCTAAACTGAGAAAAATCCTAACTTTAAGACTTTCGGTATTCACAGAAGGCATTTAGGAGTCCTAAAGTTAGGACTACTAACTTCGGTGAATACCGAAATGAGTAAGTTCATTCTGTGAATACCAAAATGAGTAAGTGTATTCTGTGAATACCAAAAAGTACTAACTTTACGTTTTTGACGTAAGTTAGTTCTGTGAATCAGGCCCATAGTTTTTTTGCTCCCCATGCCATTCCAGTTCAGACCCAGCCATATGCAAATCAGTCTTGACCCTGTTCCCCTTGGGAACAGTCCAACCCGAACTGCCAGGCCAGGTCCTCCCTGGACTGGAAACAAGCATCCTGGGTCTGGTTTCATGGCATCACCCCTCATCAGCCAGGCTAGCTTGACTCCAGTGGCATGGACAGCACGGACCTACGTCTGAGCATACCTGTCCCACTCGGGGTGACAAATGCAAAAAGAACAACTGATGGATAGAATGCTGCATAATGTCAAACATTCACCACTGTACAGAGATCTGGGCCTAAATCCATCATTTTTTGCTCCCCATGCCATTTCAATTCAGACCCAGCCATATGCAAATAATGCATTTTTGATGTAGATATTTCAACATATGTATACAAAGGGGAAAGTTAAATCAGTATCTTACTAAATAGTTACAGTGAAACTTTGTGTAAAATATATGTCTATATATGTGTTTTATGCTTTGTCAAAAACACCTGGTATTCGCAGTGTGTTCTTGGCAATGGCACTCATAGAATCATACAGGCACTACCTGTGCAATCATCAAGGACGTCCTTTCTCCGCCACTCTGCAAACGCGACTCCTGGCACAGTACTAGTTAGGGGATGATGTCACCTTGGCTATTGAGGGTCGTTGGGGGCAAACTAATCCTCCTGTTACCTCCAGCAAGTCCCTCACAGTCAGTTTGTTAAGAGGTCTTCATAGGCAATGCCTCCTTTCTGCACCACTCTGCCTGCAAACGCGTCTCCTGGCACACTACTGGTTGGGTAATGACGTTCTCTTGGATGCTAAGGGACCATGGGGACCAAGAAGCCTTCCTGGTGCTTTCTGTAATTCCTAAACACAGCAGGATTCCTGAGAGCTGGTCAGAGGCCCGCCCCTTTTCACAACATCCTGCAAACAGCATTTCTACTTAAAAAACCATAGAAAAAACCAAAGGTTACAGATAAGTTATAGTTAGGAATTAGCATTTAAGAAACCTTAGAAATCTACTGAAAAAACCAAAGGTTACAAGGCTGTTATAGTTAGGAAATAGAATTAACATCAGGGATACCATCAGTGATGCAATTTGAGATGTCATGAGTGATGTCACTGACCATGCCATGAGTGATGTAATATGTGAGGTCATAAGCAGTGCATTGCGGGGGTGTGAATTATAGTTAGCTCAGCTAACTATAACTGCTACATTTCTTTGGTTTTGTGCATGTGAAATCTGAGCCTATATATATATATAGTCACTGAAAAAACCAAAGGTTACAGGGACGTTATAGTTAGGCACAGATTTCCCGGTTGAAGGCGCAAGCCAAAACGCGTAGGCTTTCCATTGTGGGGTGTAGCTGAGCCATTTTTAGGTCGAGCCTCGATTGACCTGTTGTAACCTCTTCTATGGGCTTTTGGCAAACCCACCAATGGTTACTATCTGTGGCATTCAGAAATGCTGGCTTGTTATTATTGCATTTCTGCAAATGCCCCTCCTTTGCCTGCTTAGTTGGGTCCCAGGCTATTTCACTCAGAGACTGTATTGTTTGGCCATCACACTGAACAGCGTGTGATGGCCCCTCCTCCTTGTTTTCGGTTTTTATTCCTCACCTAGTTTCATTTTGCTAGTGGCTCCAGCCGGCTCTTGGTTTCACATCAACTTGGTTTGGATATTGAGTTTCCAAATGTTTTATCCATTCTAGTTGTGTTCGGCTGTGAATATGTCACGTGACAGGTGCGGCCCCCGGTGATCTCTGTGCACGAAGAGACTGTCCCAGTACTGTTGCCTCCTTCCTTGACGTCTCAATCCCCTGGACTTGCGCATGGCAGCCACTGCGTAATAGCTGGGAAAGCAAGTATATTTCAGTGAACGGTTTACAGCCTTTCTGAAAAAACGCACGTGCGCACGATAAACCTTGTGTAAGAAATGCTGAAGCTGTGGGATCCGTCAGGGGCACGGGTTGGCAGGCGCTGATTTATACGAGATAAGGGGCTGTCTGTCTGCTGGAGATGAATGCGGCGCGCTGCCATCGATTCATTTTCTCTTCCTCACGGCTCTGCCTGTACTCCTCACTGAGGGCGTCTAAGCATTTTCATTCATGAGTCAAGCTTTCTTTTGTGTTAGCAAACACATTTCCCATGCAGCAGAGGCAGTCGTCGAACAGGACACAGGGCTGCAATCATGCGATGTGTTTATTTTATTCAAAGTCACCGCTTCGCACCAAAGCATGCAAACCCTCGGCCATTATGGGGCTCTCGAACCCAGCCTGTAAAACATGGCAAAGAAAACAAGGGCAGGAATGCAGCTGAGACGGGAAACTGGGTTCCACGTGCGGTTTTGGTATTCTGAAAATACAGCCTTTTAATGAGTGCTATTTATTAGTTTATAAGTCGTAATGTGACACATTGTGGAGAAAGATTCTGTATATTTTCTTGAAAAGACAAACCTTTTTTGTAATCTATATTTTGAAATACACAAATACAAATATGCTCCTTGAAGCGGTGGCCTCACATGTCACAAACATTACATGTTTGTGACATGTGGTGAGGAGCTTGGCTGTAGGGCCTCTGCAGGTCCTTTCATTTTCACATTTCAATGTTAGCAACAGATGACCTAGGCACAGACGGCCTACCTCATAGCAGGAAGACGCTCATCTCGGTTTCCTAGACACAAGCGCTTGTTAATTTCATTTAGTAATTCTCTAACTTTATAGGCTGTTCTTCTAATTATGCATTTTTGGCCTGTTGTATTCATCAAAATGTACAGGGGCAAAAAAGCTCCCCTGAGAATCAACAAGTAACAATTAGGTAAATGGCTTTCTGCAAGTGACCCTAATGTCCAGTGTATTCCAGCATTTTAACCAGCGCACTTTCTAGACTTGCAGTCGCGTTCCGGTCAGTACTGGTGCAAGGACTTACGTCCCCCCACCCCCCGGTTTGGGCACCCCTGTTATTTTAATATAAGGGCTATGCGCATTTCTTACCCTGCCGTCTTGTCTTGCTGATGTGTAGGTTCCAGGCTTAAATATCAGTCTCCTATGTTTTTGTCTGAAAAAAATCCACATGCAACACGTATCCAGTAAAAAACTTTAAATACTTTTTCAAAAAGACATTGCTGGTTACAGTTTGTACGGAAGCAATTTAAACTGAAATTGGTGTTAATTATGGCTTACCTGCTGGGAAGGAAACTGTACGTTCTAGCATAACTATTTTGTTATTCTGATGTGTTTCTTCATATGCTGAGTGTAGGAAAAAAGGGAAAGAAAAGAAAAAACGTATCGCATTTGTAAACAGCATTCATATGTTTTTCTCTTTTGATTCCTAATTCCTTTCCTTCCACAGAGAGACCATTTTAAAAATTCTGTAAGGCAGAGTGGATTTACTCTTGTTTTAAGGTCTTAGTTGAAAAAGCAGCAGGCTGCAAAACGTTTTGCTTACAAGCATTGAAAATGCTGTGACACGCTTGGCGTCCAGCTGCTAAGTACACCATGGGGAAGCGCAAAACCCTGGTCACATGCCTTCTGTGAAGACCGCGCTTAAAGGCAATTTTTAGAAAATGTATTGATTTATTTATTAATTTTTTGTATTTATGGGTCTCTTGACAGCTACGGAAGGAGGGGAGGAAGTCAACAAAAGTGACATTCAAGCAAAGTGAGGCAGGGACCCATGTGTTGTAAGGAATACAAAGTGCCAAAAGAGCCCTACTCCACACTGCAGTAGTGGTCCAAGACTAAAATGTGTCTACTGAGGCTTTCGTTGTTGGATCAGTGTATCCAACTTTTAAAGCAGTCCCTCTATCCCAGAGGTCTACTGGAACATGCTAGAGTGGCGCAATAGCCAGTCCAGCCATGTGACTATGTTATTCCCCAGTAGTTCAAGTCACCTTTGAGTTCCCTGCCTGCATCCTATTGTTTCTATATAATTGCTTGGCTAAGTAAGTGTCTCAGTGAGGAGTCGCTGGGAAGGTCTGGTGTGTCTGCTTCCTGACTGCCTGAAGAAAGGGCGACTCCTCTCAGTAGCCTCAGTGCCTCACTGCACAGCAGATCTAATATGCGTGAAAGTTGACAAGTGTCTTCTTAATATTTCTCCAGCTAAGAGGAAATTGCTCACGAAGGGTTCAAAAATCCTCTTTGTCAGGTCTGATTGATGATGAATATTAGTACCAAAGAGAATAGCAAGGCACCAAACTCCTGCTAACATCAGAAAGGAGAAAATAGTAATGAAAAGGTATTGAGAAGAGGCATTTTGTAGAGCATTCTAACTTCACAGAGCACAATTCAGGGATAAAAAAGGTATTAAAAGGGTGATGCATTTGACAAAAAATAGGCGAACAAATGTGTTGTGATTCACCCTTGATTTTTAAAGTGCCTCATTCTACATGGTACTAATGGAAACTGACATGGCTGGAATATATTCTGCCTTTTCTTGCATTGGTAACCTTTGTTAATATCCACTCGGCAAACGACCATCATGGAGAGGACAAATTATAAGGTTTGTCTATTTTCCTTTTCTGGAAATCATGATTCTTACATGGCAAACAAACAAGCTCAAGATTGACATATTTCGACCAGTGTTGCTTTTCACAATCCAAACGCCACTCCCACCCATACTCCAGGTAGCTTAAGCGGCACCCCTTTGGGTGACCATGAGCATGGTGAAACCATGGTGGGTTATGTGGTGCAAGCGCTCAGTACTTTGCTGAGTCCAGCCCCAAGGATTGTCGCTCAGCCGCACGCTCTTCAACATCTACATGGCCCCCCTCACCGCCATCGCCAGACAGCACGGACTCAGCATAGTATCCTATGCTGACGACACCCAGCTAATCCTCTTCCTCACCAAGGTTCCCGTCACCACCAGACTCAACTTCCAGGAAAGAATGAAGGACGTCGCATCCTGGATGAACAGCAGCTGCCTGAAGCTCAACTCGGAGAATACAGAGGTCCTCGTCCTCAGACCCCCCCTCTGCATGGGACAACACCTGGTGGCCCACTGCCCTCGGCAGCCCTCCCACCCCCACAGATCATGCCCAAAACCTGGGCATTGTACTCGACTCATCCCTCTCCATGACCCGACAGGTCAACGCCGTGGCCTCCAGCTGCTTCAACACCCTCTGCATCCTCCGAAAGACATTCAAATGGATCCCCCCTGAATCAAGAAAGACCGTCACCCACACACTCATAACCAGCAGACTGGACTACGGGAACGCCCTCTACGCTGGGGTCAACAAGTCTCTGCTCCACAAACTCCAGACCACACAGAACACCGCAGCAAGACTCGTCCTCGACATGAGCCCATCACCCTACACCTGCGCAACCTCCACTGGCTCTCTGTAGAGAAGAGAGTCACTTTCAAGATACTCCCTCATGCCTACAAATGCCTCCACAACATCGGACCCCAATACCTCAACGAGAGGATCTCCTTCCATGTACCCAAGAGAAACCTCCGATCCGCCGACCTCGCCCTCGCAGAAACCCTGTGCATCCGCAAAGCCAGGACAGGTGGAAGAGCCTTCTCCTACATCGCGGCCAAGACCTGGAACGAGCTCCCGATCGACATCAGATGTGCCCCCTCCCTAAACACCTTCAGGAAGACACTCAAGACCTGGCTCTTCGACTGAACGGAGCTGCTTAAACCCCCCGCCCCAGCCCCTTGAGACCCTCACGGGTGAGTAGCGCACTTACAATTCCCCTGATTGATTGATTGAGAAACATGTTGCCTGGCAATGGGAGAAGCGCTTATACCTCTTCAGCTCACAAAGGGCTGCCCAATGCAACAGCAATTCAATGCATATTTTAAAAAAAGTACGTTGTTCATAAGATGTCATATATGTGTTAAATGGCTAAACACTTATAAGGTCCAAAAGGCGAGACCGATTGCATTGCAAATGCTTGTTTATTATGCAAGAATAAAAATCACCTAGCACTTGGACCTGTAGCCACACTGTCGTGTTTTTGAATTATGAGGAAAGTGCAGCTGGACTGACCTGTATGATTGGATAGTCGCTGTGGAGTAATATTACGTTTAAGATACCCCAATTGGGAACGCATTTCCCATTGACATCTTTGAAGAAAGGTACCAAATTCAGAGCTTTCCACCGGATTAATGCGGTGGTTTTAGTTGAACTGCTTGTATCTTCCACCCCCAGTTGCACGGTAACACCGAAAGCGATGCGTTGCTGCTTGATTCCTGGTTACTACAAAATGTCCATCAATTAGCCCCCTTGCAGTCATTATCATCTAGAACTACAAAACGTTCAGCGCCCTGATACAATCAACTGCTCAAAGATAGTACATTTTATGCAAGAGAGTGGAAAGGAAATGGCGTAAAAACTATGATCTGGATGCCAAAAGAGACTATAAACAATTGCTTTAAGTCCACTATAATAAAGTCTTTGAGACTATAAAAAACTATTTTGCAAATAAAATAGAAGCGTCTAAATCGAAAAGCAAAGAGCTATTTAAAATTGTTAAATACTTTATAAACCCAGCTTTGGAGATGAAGGCCGCTCCCTCCACGGCCGACTGGCCGGTACTATTAGCAACTTTTTTTCATGAGAAGATCAAAATGATTCAAGAAACTCTGAGGGCAAATCCGCCTGTCCGCCTGTCGCCGGCCGGAGTCAGCGGTAGGAGTTTGTCACTCGCTACAACAATTTCCCCCGCTGTCTCTGGAAACTTCCCTAGCCAGCATCAAAGGCCTGAAGTCAAGCTCCCCTTCCGACCCCTGTCCTGTAAAAGTGCTTGTGTCCATAGCTCAGGCTATTAATCCAGTGGTAAATAAAATCTGCAACAATTCTTTAGAATCTGGCCATATGCCATCGAGTTGGAAGCAGGCTAAAATTCTCCCACTGATTAAAAAACAGACCGCGGACCCGAAAATGCCGGAACGTTACAGGCCCATCTCTCTTCTCCCTGCCATCTCTAAGGTGGTGGAGAAATACGTTAACTCGGTGATTACTGACTATGTGGAAACTAATAATCTTCTCCACAACAGTCAGTCCGGGTTCCGATCCAACTATAGTACTGAGTTCGCCCTCTTAGAAGTATCTGAATACATCAAGAAAACCTTGGATGGGGGTGGGATGGCCATTCTGATCTTGTTAGATTTATCAGCGGCCTTCAACAACGTGCCTCATGCTAAACTATTAGACAGGATCCAGGCTCTTGGCATCGGAGGCTCTGTATTAAAGTGGCTAGCCTCATATCTGAAAGATAGGGATCAGGAGGTTTAGTGTCCTCCCTTCGCAGCTAGAATCCCTAAAATGGAGGTGGAGTCCCTCAGGGCTCCATTCTGAGGCCCACATTATTCAATCTATACTTGTCCCCATTAGCTGTCCTGGCTGAGACTTATGGAGCAAAAATCATCTCATATGCTGATGATACTCAGCTCCTCTTCTCCTGTGACAAAGGGGAGAGCTTTGAGGGATCCATAATTAAAACTTGTCTATCCAAAGTGTTTGCATGGCTTAGATCTATATTTAATCAACAGGAGAGAGAGGGTCAAGGGAAAATGGAGCCACTCTTGGTCCCCCTAATAATAAGTAAATAAATAACAAAACCGCGTCACAATCTCCACGTCTACCTCCAACTGAATACAGTTATATCAGTTTCAATACCTGCCCCACATTTCGCAGGTTAGCAGTGCAGCCTTTCTCTTGGACGCGTGCGTGCGTCATCGGGACCCGAGACATGGACTGCACACGTCCAATACGGCAAACTCTCAGTTTAAAAACACTCCGGTCGAGAACCTCACTGTCTGCGGGGTCCTCGTGACGGGAGTTTCTAGGTGCCAAGTCTGGCTTTGACGGAGTGAGTACTTGAGCATTTTTCCCAGCTACTGCACGTAATATAACAGCCATACCTGTAGTAACGTGATGTTATTCATTCTTTTTGTTCTTAGCGTGTGACTATAAGCCACCGCCCCACGCCTGGACCCATGGAGTAAGGTTTTCCTACATTTAAAGTAAGCTCATTCTCCATCTTGTATGCAGTCTGCCAGTTCCATTTTAGATATCACGAGCCTCACCACCGCTTGTGTTTTTTAATTAGTTATGTTCACCTCCTGTATAAATAAAAATATATATATTGACTGGCAATGCCTGAGTCAGCGTGCAGGATTGGAAGCGCGCATACACCACAAACTATTGTTATTATTAAATCAAATTCTGGGACCCAGTTCACTTATTTTGGCATATAATGACTGGTGTACAGCATCTATGCACCACTGTCACAATTAGTTGTGAGCTATGACTTGACATGGCTACACTTTTGAAGAGCACTATCATCAGCATGAGCTTTGTCACTCTTCTGGCGACATATGTTGTTATAAAATCGTACATAACGGTCATATGATTTGTCTGTTTCTCTGTTTGTCTTGTCTTGAAGATTGATCCGCCTTCTAAAAATGTTTTGAAGGTACAACGAGAACCGTAAGTCATTCGGTCCCTCTGTGTTCCTGCCTCAGGTTAGGGTGCGCCTTAGCGTGCGCATACCGCCGTGGCAGTTGGTCCTGACGAAAGCCTCGCGATTGACTCAAGGAGGCTGAAACATGTAGACCACTGTTTTTTGATATACCACAGGATGTAACTGGTCAATCTATCCAGTCTACAACATCCACCACACCGTTTTTATCTCTTACCTTATTCCTCCATTATTAAAATTCTATTGGGCGAATAAAGGTAATTTTAAACACAATTTTTTTGCACCATCACTTTTTCACACTTACGAAAAAACTTTCTCCGCTGTAACCAGGCATTGTAGCACAACAGAGGGGCATTCGGCCTCTCTGGTGGGAACCCCATGATGAAGCATGTCACCAACTAGGTTGGTGAGTGAGGGTTCTTTTATAAAACAAGAGTGACTTTCCTTACTGGCTCTTGAATCTATGGCTTAGATCTAGCCAGCTGAAATGCAATCCGGAAAAGTCGGAAATTATTTTCTTCGGCACTCAATTGCCAGATGACTGGAGACTCTGGTGGCCTGAAGATATGTCGCCACCCGCCTCGGCGCAACAAAAAGTTAAGAACTTGGGCGTCTTGATAGATGACCGCTTATCAATGAAGGCCTAAGTCCAATCAGTGGTAGGAATCCTGGTCTCCTCAGGATGATGAGGAAATTTCTTCCTCTCCTGTCTCTTGAACACAGGAGATCTGGGGTTCAACCACTAATCACTTCAAGATTGGACTATGTTAATATACTCTATTTGGGCCTTCCAGAATATCTGCTTAAGCGTCTGCAGGTGGCACAGAATGCCGCAGCTAGAGCCATCCTTAGGTTACAGGCGAGGACGCACATGTCCCCCTTCCTTAAAGAACTTCATTGGCTCCCGATAAAGAACAGAATCCGATTTAAAGCGATGGTGCTATTCTTTAAAGCTTGGCATGGAACGGGGGCCAAGTACCTGTGCAGAAGGATCTCTCACTATGTTCCTTCTACAACGTTGAGATCTTCTTCAATGAATCTAGCTAGGGTCCCCAGAATTTCTCGCGTTCGCGCTGGGGGATCCTCGTTTGGGCTGCTCAGCGCCTAGGCCTGGAATGCGCTCCCCCCCTCACTGAGAGCGGTGACGGATCTTACCATTTTTAGAAAGCGCCTCAAAACCTTGCTTTTTAACCAAAAACTTTGAGGAATGTACCGCGCTTTCTGGCATCCTTCTTTTGCGTCTCTTTGGTGTTTCTGTTGTTGATTGGGGGGGTTTAAGTCAGGGGGCCTTTTTGATGCGCCGGGACACTCTTCTGAGTAGCTGTGCGCTATATAAGTGCCTTTATATTCATATATATATATATATATATATATATATATATATATATATATATATATATATATAAATATATATATTCACTGAAAAAACCATAGGTTTTAGGGACAGTTATAGTTAGTTGGACATTTCACTCGTACAAAACCATAGAAATTCCCCCGTTATAGTTAGTTCAGCTAACTATAACTCGCGCCCGCAATGCACTGCTGATGACGTCACATATTACATCACTCATGACATGGCCAGTGACATCACTGATGACATCTCAAATGACATCACTGATGACATCACTGATGACATCATCCACGTGATAATCTGATGCACCTCCTCACACCCTAATATAACCTTTGACACCCACTCTAAATTACAGACTGCCATTCACAAAACCATAGACACTCCAACACCAATAACTACATACCCACTCACTGATTCTTAGGTCTACACACACACATCCACTCACTCACCCGTACAGTCACTCATACTTACGGTCACTCAGTACAGGACTATCATATGCACTCATACTCCTATATAGACACTCAAACACCGCCACTCATCCATAGAGGTACTCACACACCTAATCAGTCATGCAAATAATTAAACACACTGCCATTTACTCACCTATACAGTTATACACACACCAGCTCACTTACTCATACAAATACTAGCACATTCTTACGCTCTTATACAATCACTGATACAAGCACACACTCATCCATACAGTCACTCTCACAATCACACACTCTCGCTTATAGCTATTTATATATTACAACACACATATATACTGCCTTTCACATATGTAGTTACTCACACATGTACCACTGGGACATACATTCACTCACTAACACACTCTTACACACACTTACCCACCCATACAGTCTATCACAGATGCACTCTTGAAACCATCCACCCAGTGAATCACCCACTCACACATCTATGCACAGAGTCACACACACCCCACCCACACAAACACTCAGGCACCCATACAGATACTCAGACAACCATTCAATAACTCATATAGACACTCATGTAGCTATTCACAAACCCATGCACCACTTACACAGCAACAGACAGACGGATACAGACATTCACCCAGTTTAGTCACTAACCCATGCATTCAGTAAGATACGTTTAATCACTCACTTATAGAGTTAGTCACGCACCTACTAAATCATCCATACAGACACTTATACACCCACTCATTCTTCAATACGCCTTTCCCTATATATATTAAAAATATTTAAACTTTACAGAAACACACAGTCACTGGATGATGTCATCAGTGATGTCATTTGAGATGTCATCAGTGATGTCATCAGTGATGTCACTGACCATGTCATGAGTGATGTAATATGTGACATCATCAGCAGTGCATTGCGGGCGCGAGTTATAGTTAGCTGAACTAACTATAAAGGGGAATTTCTATGGTTTTGTACGAGTGAAATGTCCAACTAACTATAACTGTCCCTAAAGCCTATGGTTTTTTCAGTGAATTTGTAAGGTTTTTTAAATGCTAATTTCTAACTATAACGTGCCTGAAACCTATGGTTTTTTCAGTGAATTTCAAAGGTTTTTTAAATGCTAATTCCTAACTATAACATGTCTGAAACCTATGGTTTTTTTCAGTGAATTTCAAAGGTTTTGTAAATGACAATTTTTAAATGTATTAATTGTTATATTTATTTTTTTGATAGTGATTTACTACATTTTTTTAAACTATTTATTTTTAGATATTTATTTTTTAAATTACATTGTAATTACATTATACATTACAAAATATACTTTCTCAGAATGAATTACTCTAGTTTAAATACTTTGCAAATAGGCAATAGACTTTTAAGTACAGTAGTTACAGTTGTTGCAATGGGCAACACAATTTCAAACATCATGCAACATTAAGTTCAATGTGAATTTCTAGTTAAATGCAATTAGTTACTTTATGGATTACTTTTCTAACCACAGGACTGGATCCTAGATTCAGTCCTGCGACATCTCCTGTAAACAGTTGAGTAAAAGCGTTTTGGTTACAGTAGTGATTTTTAAGGAATATTATTGTATTTTAAAAGTGGGCACTTAGAAACTTTTTCACATAGAATCACCAATGTTATCCTATGGGAGGAAATTCACTTAGCAGGTAAGTAGTGTTATCGTACTTTTTCTTACTCAGTGGTGGATCCTGGATCCAGCACTGGTGCATCTCCTGTAAACAGTTGAAAGAATGCGTTTAAGTCATACAGGCGATTTTTAGGAATATTTGTAGTTTGTGAAAATCGACACTTTGAAACTTTTCTGCTGAAAACCAGACAATGGATTCCTATGGAAGGAAATACAAGTTACTGGTAAGTACGGTTAGAATTACTTTTCAGGGTCAGTGCTGGGCTAAAAGATGCAGCACTGGGTTCTCTCCTGATAACAGGTGAGTAAATCGGAATTCGTAGTTCGGCTGATTTTAGAGGAATATTATAAAGTTCCAAAACTCCACACTTAGAAGAATTTCCAAGTGAAACCAGTCAATGTTAGCCTATGGAAGGAAATTCAAGTTACTGGTAAGTACGGTTAGAATTACTTTTCAGGATCAGTACTGGGCTCAAAGATGCAGCACTGAGGTCTCTCCTGATAACAGGTGAGTAAATCGGAATTCGTAGTTCTGCTGATTTTAGAGGAATATTTATATGTTTCAAAAATCGCCTGAAACTTTTTCAGCAAAAAGCAGGCAATGATATCCTATGGAAGGAAATTCAAGTTACTGGTAAGTACGGTTAAAATTACTTTTCAGGATTAGTACTGGGCTCAAAGATGCAGCACTGTGGTCTCTCCTGATAACAGGTGAGTAAATCGGAATTCGTAGTTCGGCTGATTTTAGAGGCATATTTGCACAATGGTGAAGGAAGGGGTGGGGCCTGAGGTGACATGTCTGCAAACACGCCCTGTGGCGCGTTTTAAGTTGGAGAATTAATTCCTCCTCAATCCCGAGGGTCCCTAGGGGCCAACTAGCCCACCAGATACCTCCAGTATGCGCCAGAGAGCTGCGTTGCAGAGAGCTGTTCAGAGGCCACGCCCCTTTTTACAACACTCTGCAACGCAGCTCCGTGGCGCTTACTGGAGGTACCTGGTGGGCTAGTTGGCCCCCAGGGACCCTCAGGATTGAAGGGGATTTAATTCCCTATCTTTAAACGCGCCACGGGGCATGTTTGCACACATGTCACCTCAGGCCCCACCCCCTCCCTTCACCACTGTGCAAACGCACCCCGTGGCGTGTTTTAAGTCGGGGGATTAACTCCCCTTGAATCCTGAGGGTCCCTGGGGTGCAACTAGCCCACCAGCTACCTCCATTAAGCGCCACAGAGCTGCGTTGCAGAGAGGTGTAAAAAGGGGCGTGGCCACTACTTGCCCCAGGGACCCCATCCCCCGGGGCTGGCCCTATCCTTTGGGGTCCGTGGGGGGACCCCAACTCCCCCACGGACCCTGCCGGCTCCCCGACTCCTGCGGGAGCCGGCATTGCTTTTCCACATGGGGAGCTGCTAACATGCAGCTCCCCATGTGGAAAGCAATGTGCTTTGGATATTGGAAGCAAGAGCAGGTTCTCTGCTCTCGCTTCCAATATCCAAAGCAGTTTGCAATGACAGGACGGGAGCCGCGAGGCTCCTGTCCTGTCATTGCAAACTACAGTGTCCCGGGGTAGGCACCCCGGGACACTGCAGGAGCCGGCCCTGGGGGTGGCGGTCCCCAGGGCCATGGAGGGCTCCAGGAGGGGGCCGCGCGGCCCCCCTCCCAACCTTTGCACAGCCCCGGGGAGGTGGTGGTCCCCGGGGTTCGGGGGTCCTAAACGGACCCCCACATTTTAATATTTAGTGCGCAGGGGAGATGGCGGTCCCCGGGGCATGTGGGGGGGCTCGAGCCCCCCACACAGGTAATTAATATTTAAAAAAAGAAGCCCCGGGGGGTGGCAGTCCCCGGGGCTGCGGGAGGGCGGAGAGCCCTCCCGCACCATTTTTCATTGAAAGCCCCGGGTGGTGGTGGTCCCAGGGACTTGGGGGGCCTTAGAGGCCCCCCACATTACATTTAAATAAATCCCCGCATGACCCCGGGACTTGGCCCACCCGGGGGCAAAATAGCATCGAAGCGCGGGAGACCGCGCTTCGATTTTTTTTTTTTTTTATCGGCGGGATCCGCGCACCCTTAGCGCATCCCGCCGATTTTTTTTATATATATTTATGTACGCCAAGGTGTATTGAAGAATGAGTGGGTGTATGAGTGTCTTAATGGATGATTTAGTGGGTGCGTGACTGACTGTATAAGTGAGTGATTAAACGTGTCTTAGTGAATGCATGGGTGAGTGACTAATCTGTGTGAATGTCTGTATCAGTCTGTCAGTTGCTGTGTAAGTTGCTGCATGAGTTGGTGAGTAGCTACATCAGTGTCTATATCGGTTAATGATTGGTTGTTTGAGTACCTATATGGGTAACTGAGTGTGTGAGTGGGAGGGTGGGGAAGTGTAACTCCCCACATGGATGTGTGAGTGGGTGTTTCAGTGGGTGTATGGGTTTATGAGTGCATCTGAGAGGGGGTGAGTGACTGTGCATATGGCTGTGTCAGTGAGTGTAAAGATGTCTCAGTGGTATATGGTGAGTAACTACATATGTGAAAGGCAGTATATGTGAGTGTTGGAGTATATAACTACCTATATGTGAGAGTGAGTGATTGTGAGAGTGGCTGTATGGATGACTGTGTGCTTGTGTCAGTGATTGTAGAAGAGAGTAACTATGTGTTAGTATCTGTATGCATAAGTGAGGTGGTGTGTGTATAACTGTATTAGTGAGTAAATGGCAGTGTGATTGAGTCTTTGGATAACTGACTTGGTATGTGAGTAACTCTATGGGTAAGTGTCAGTATGTGAGTGTCTGTATGGGTGCATGCGTGCATATATCAGAGGCTGTATAGATGAGTGACTGTATGTATGAGTGACTGTATCAGTGAATGAGTGGATGTGTGTAGACCTATGAATCAGTGAGTGGGTATGTACCAACTGGTATTGGTGTGTCTATGGTTTCAAGAATGGTAGTCTTTATTTCAGAGTGGGTGTATGAAAGGTTATATTAGGGTGTGAGGAGTTGCGTCAGATATTAAGCGGATGATGTCATCAGTAAAGCCATTTGAGATGTCATCAGTGATGTCATCAGTGATGTCACTGACCATGTCATGAGTGATGTAATATGTGATGTCATCAGCAGTGCATTGCGGTGTCGCGAGTTATAGTTAGCTCAACAAACTATAACGGCCAAATTTCTCTGGTTTTGTACGAGTGAAATGTCCAACAAACTATAACGTCCCTGAAACCTGTAGTTTTTTCAGTGAATTTCTAAGTTTTTTAAATGCTAATTTTTTAACTATAACGTCCCTGAAGCCTATGTTTTTTTTAGTGAATTTCAAAGGTTTTTTAAATGCTAATTTCTAACTATAACGTCCCTGAAACCTCAGTTTTTTTCAGTGAATTTCCAACGTTTTTAAAATGCAAATTTCTAACTATAACATCCCTAAAACCTGTGATTTTTTCAGTGAATTTGAAAGGTTTTTTAAATGCTAATATCCAAGTATAATTTCCCAAAAAGACTTTTTCTTATGTTTTAATATTTTGTAAAAATAATTTGATGTTTTCTCTTTTCTAAAATATAAATTACATTTTTTCATTTCTGTTCTTTTAAAAAGTGGCTTCGCGTACCCATCATGTACCAATCACTGTGGTTGTGCGAATCCCAAAATGTTGCCCCCATATTGGTTAAGTCGTGTACGATGCGCGTTTGGTAAGCGACGAGTGCGCGAATCTCAGCCCCGCGTAACGTCACGTACGTATTTCCGGGGGTCGCGCCAGGTGTGCAAATCCACCGTAAATTTTTTTGTTTTGAAAGTATATGTATATAACTTTATGTATATTGTAGCAAGAGATTATTTAATGTAAATATGAATATCATATATTTGCAATTGTAATAAAGATATATCATTGTAAAATATTTTTTTCGGGAATTGCGTCGGGTGCGCGAATCCCATGTGACTTCAAAAGAAACAATTTCATTGGTTAAGAACCTTTTGATTCTAAAACTTGAAGGACCCCACCCATTTTTTTCAATCCTTCAAGAGCATCTCAGAAGACACACCTATTGTTTTCTGATCCTCTTCTTTGCCTTTTTTTGGTGTTTTTTTTCACTGATTTAAAAATGGCAGCTGGAAATGAACCTCAGCAGATTCCACCTGAAGAGGAAGAAGACCTGGAGGAACCTGTGAAGAAAAGATTTGAAAGTATTGTGTGGGCATTTTTCTCGATACCACCAGGGGAAAAGAAAGTCAATGCCCGAAAAGTTACCTGCACCATTTGTGGGAATGTTCTCTCACGAGGTTCAGATAAAAAATCTTCCTGCGGAACATCTTCGATGTTAAAATATTTGCAGACTATCCATCCTCGGCGTCTCGCAAGAGAACAGCATCGACGGGAAGAAGAAAAGCGGAGAACCGAGGACAACACTGTTGGACCAAGCACATCATCTGGTTTTACCACGACTAGCACTCCAAACATCATCCCTGAGTTTGCTAGAGTGGAGCAACGTTGTGTGAAATGTCACAAAATTCTATGTTTTGGTGAGCAATCACTGGATGCCATCCTGGTTGCTATTAGGAATCACTATTGTTGTAGCTGGATGGGAGGCAAGATGGCGTGTGGTTAGCTGCTCCGTTCCCGCTATCCTCCCTGAATGGATTGGTGTATCGGTCAGCGGCTGGTTGGACTGGTCACCCGAAGGTTGGAATCAACTTGCGATACTGTGGACGTCCTTCTTCGGTTGATTGAACTGCGGCTAATAGACACGTGTGTGTGCCGCGAAAGAACCGGTCTTTCCCGACGGACGCAGAGGAAAGATTCACGGACTATGGCCGCAAGGAGTGGCAAAACCGTAAAGGCTTGCGTGGGAGTCGGTGGCTCTACCGGGGGTGGCTCCGCATCCATGGCACCCGCGGCATTATCCGGCGTGAATGAGGTAAACGGGAGCGGGAGCACCGGTGAAACCAAGCAACGGACTGCAATGGGCAGAGGAGCCAAGAAAGACCAAGGAACCAGGAAAATACTGGGGAAACCAGGTCGGCGGGCTGAGGATGACCCGGCGCAGCCCACTCTCACCGCGATGTTCGGGAATCGGCCTGCACCAGAGACCACAAGTAAGGAGCGGTCTGAGACAATATCTGGGACAGAGAGTGTGCATTGTGGGGAGGTGAGCACTGAAGAAACAGGCCCGATAGGAAACAACCTATCTTCGGAGATCCCGTCCCCTGCCCCAGAGGAGAAGGGTGTAAGTGCTGCCGGCAATTTAGAGAGAGCTAATGATCACCAAGATGGCATAAATTTAATAAATAATGAAGACAAAATAGCCACCCCAAACCGTGAAATGCTGTTGCAAAAACCTACAAGTGATCAGGGCGCGAAAGAAAATCTGGGGAAAAAAGGTGTGGTGAGAGTGGGGCATCAGAACAGAGAGGAATCTTCGCCCGATGGGATAGGGGATAAATTCTACTCTCTCACTGACGAATCCGATCCCTCTGGAAAAGATGACATTTCCTCGAACAGTAGCGAAGGGGGCCTGGAAACAGATGACTCCGCATCAGGGGACCACCTACAAACAATTCAGAGGAAAAAGAGCCTAGGAGGCCATAGAAGGAAAGAAGGCCAGAGATGGCAAGTGGGGAGACAACTCAAGTGGGATTATTCTGACACGCAATCATTTCTGGACGAGGAGGTAACGGAGGGGGCAAATAAGATGGATGAGCCTTCACTATCTACAATTTTAAGCTCAATCCAGCAGATGCAGGAGGAAGTAAGGGCGGATGGCCGCAGGGCCAGAATTGCCAATAAAAAGTACAAGCCGGAATCAGGAAAATAAATAAAACATGTGGGGATTTCGCAGAAAAACTGACAATGGTGGAAACACGGATGGAGGCTCTCGAAGGGAAAGTTGAGGTACTGAAGGAACAGAACGCAGGACAGAGTGGAACCCTGCCCGATGTTATGCTTAAGCTCGAGGAGCAAGAAAATAGACAGAGGAGAAATAATCTGCGATTTTTGGGGGTCCCAGAAGGGGCGGAGGGTAGCAACCCGAGACTATATATTGTGAACTTGCTGAAGAATACTTTTCCGGATCAAGTCCAATTGGACTGGAATAATGAGATACAAAGAGCCCACCGAGTACCCCTAATGATGAGGAAGCAGCCCCAAAACCGACCAAGGGCCTTTTTAGTGTTTTTTGGTAATTTCCTGCTGCGCCAATTGGTGTATGATCAAGCTCGACCTAACTCTCCAAAGACGCATGATGGGGTCTCCTTCTTCACTAAACCAGACTTTGCCCATGCGACGGTGGAACGACGGTGGAGGCTCAGGCAACTGATTACACCTTTTCAAAATGCAGGGGCTGAGGTGTTCATACAGAACCCGGCCAGGCTCAAAGTAAAATACAGGGGTACTACTCGAGTGTTTGCTACAGAAATTCTGGCCCAGGGGTATTTAAATGAGATTATTAAGTCAGGTAAAGGGGGGAGAGTACTAAGACGGGAGGCCAGTAAACTCTTGAGGCTATGGCTGAACGGGGAGATGAAAAGCTGCTTGATTATTTTTTTGGTTTTGTATTTTTTATACAGGGGGGATGGCGGGGCAGCTCATCAGACGCACATCATTCAGGGTTTGCCTGATTGCCTAGGTTTTTGGGGGGAGGGGGAGGGGTGTGCAGGGATGGGGGGAGATGGGGAGAGGGAGGGGGGAGGGAAGGGGTGGACAAAAGGCTGATGGGGGATGGGCACCTGGGTTAGGAAGGACACTGCTAGGGGGGAAAAATGAAACAAATAAGTTCTTACTGTATGGTTATGCATGGTCTTGACATTAATATATATACATGAATAAATTAAGGATTGGATCATTAAATATCTGTGGGTTGAACGATAGTAAGAAAAGGCAAATGGTTTCTCAAGGGTTGAGATTATTACAAGCTGACATTGTTTGTCTCCAGGAGACCCATGTGGAAGGCAGCCAAAAAGATTTGCTAAAACATTTGGGGTATAGTGTTGTAGGAGCAACGTCACAGGGTGCACGTAATCGGGGGGTTGCAATTTTAGCCCGAAATAAAAATATCCAGTTCTCAACAGTAAAGGCAGATACAGCTGGGCGGTGGGTTATAGCCAGTTGTTGTATACCCGACCTTCCCAAATTTACGTTATGCTCCCTATATGGGAGCAACATTGATGACCCAGCCTTGCTGGAGTGGGTCGCAAATGAATTGGCGCATTGGGAACTACCTATAGTGGTGTGCGGCGATTTTAATATTAATCTTTATAGCGACTGGAAATTGGGGGAACCATATACCGGTAAAAAGCCTAAAGTTTATCAGGCTCTATGCAATATGTGTCAGGAGCATGGGCTGTGTGATGTTTGGGGAGAATTAAAACCGCAAGACCATGGGTATACATATTATTCCGCGCCCCATAGGAAACATGTGAGATTGGATTTTTTTTGTCTCATATACAATTAGACAGAAGAGTACAATCGAAAAGCACCTAGATATCTTTCCGATCACAGCCCACTAGTGTTGGAGATACAGGGCTGGGTGGATAAGACAAAACCATGTTCATCATGGACGTTTGAAAGAGCGTTATTATGATGAGGTTTACCTAGAGCATATGAAGAAGTGGATTCCGGATTTTTTGGAAAGGAATCTTGGGTCAGCCACCCTGAACATAGTATGGGATACATTAAAAGCCGGAGTACGAGGGGAAACAATTCAATTTGCATGGAGGAAAAATAAAATTGAGAAAGCTGAAATGCGGAAATTGCAAAATGGGTTGATGCAAGCCGAATGTAATCTAGTTAAGGTCATACAACAGAAGGGAGATATAGAAACCGCTAGTCTAGGGGTGGCAAAAAGTAAATCTTTAATAGGTGAGAAACTACTAAAAAAAGCTGTGGATAAGGCTACAACCTATCATGAAGAGATGTATGAATGTAGTGAAAGGGTAGGGCACTTCCTTGCAGTAAGAACAAGGCAGGAAGCTACCCGGAATGAAATAAAGGTAATTAAAGACCCGGTTGAGGGATTGAAAACGAACGTCGGGGAAATCCGAACGGCATTCTGTGCCTTTTATCGGACCCTTTACACAGAAAATCAGGAGGGCTGCGCATGTAGGGCAGAACAAATAGAGCAATATTTAACTTCCCTTGCGGTGGATCTTTTGACAGGAGAAGAAAGGGATCAGTTAGATCAATTACTACAATGGGAGGAAATTGTAAAAGCTCTTGCTGAATTACCAAAGGGCAAAGCGACGGGGCCAGATCTGATTCCTACCGAGTTTTACAAGGTCTTTCATGAGCAGTTAAAGGATACTATGATGACTTTGTTTGTACAAATAATAGAGGGGGCGGATCCACCTGTCTCCTGGGGGATGGCAAAGATTGTAATTTTCCCTAAAAAAATAAACCTATGGATGAGTTAGGGTCTTATCGGCCAATTACCCTTATTAATGGGGATGCGAAGATATACTCTAAAGTATTGGCCTCTCGCCTGGCATTAGTGATCCACAGGATTGTTTCACAGAAGCAACATGGGTTTGTCCCCGGTAGAAGCACTATTGAGCATGTTCGGAAAATCATCACTCTCTTTGATGTGAAACAAGTCGCAGGAGACCCTATGGCCGCTATTTTCCTGGATGCTGAGAAGGCGTTCGATAGGGTCTCCTGGCAATTCTTGTGGGCCACTATGTCTTGGAATGGAATTGGTGAGCAGTTTATTCGCGCAGTAAAAGCCCTGTATAAAGATCCAGAGGCAAGAGTGCTAGTGAATGGGGGTCTAACAGAGGTAATTAAAATAACTAGAGGTACAAGGCAGGGGTGCCCCTGCTCACCCTTATTGTTTGCCATCTATATAGATCCCTTTTTGAAACATTTGGAACACGCACCGAATATTCCCCCTTTATTTGATACTGGACCCGCAGAAAAAGCTTTAGCCTATGCTGACGATGTTGTGGTAATCACTACACAACCAGGCATGGCTATGAATGCAATTACAATCGAGGCCCAAAGATTTGGCTCTATATCCGGCTATGCCCTGAATAGGGATAAAACACAAATAGTCGTGAACAATTTTGCCCCAAGTACTGATAAGCGAGTTGTTAAAAAACAACATATCTGGGAGTTGTGATTAACGCCGAGATTGATGAGATAGTTAAAGAAAATCTCGAACCATGCGCAGTTGAAATGAAAAAATCGCTAAAGAGAATGGACAATCTACATCTTACCCTGATAGGGCGAGTAAATATAATCAAGATGATTTGTTTCCTAAGGTTTTATACTTTTTAAGAACAATTCGCCTGATCTTTCCGAGTTTTTGGTTTAAAAAATTTGAGAGTATCTTTTCACAGTTTATTTGGGCCTACTCTAAACCCAGAAGGGCGATAAAATTTCTGTACCTATCTAAGGAACGTGGAGGGCTGGCGTTACCCAATCTTAGAATATACTGGTGGGCCGCTTCCATTATACATTATATACCATTGTTGAATGCATATCCAGGTGTTGAAAGGTCAAACTGGAGTTATCCATATACTTATGTTAATTCACATTATGTAAGAGGGTGCCTATGGCGCCAGGTGAATTACGGATATTACAAAAGAGTGCGTTTTAAGACTCTTCTGGCGGCTTTTAGGGTTTGGTCGGCAGTACGACGGCTGGTAGGACTAGCAAAAGTAAACTATTATACACCATTTGTGCAGAATATAGAGCTACCCGAGATTTTAAATGACCAATACTTTCAGAAATGGATAGATTCCGGCATTATACAGGTTGGATGCCTATTTACACCCGAAGGGTTAAAATCATTTGAGGCAATAAAAGAGGAATTTGCACTATCTAATAGGGATTTTTTTAAATACCTACAGTTGAGGGATTTCCTGTTAAAAAAGGCCGGAGGGATGCCGAAATACGAAAGTTGTGAATTGGTGGAGAAACTAAAACAACCCGAAGTACCGAAGATTGGACAAATGTATGCATTGTTAAACACCTTTATGAAAGATGATCTGGGAAAATGCTCAGTAAAGTGGCAAGAGTCGTTGGGAATAACAGATGGTGATTTTCAGGAAGCATATCTTAATTCATTAGAGATTTTAATGCCAGCCAATCTTCAGGCGCAATTTTATAAAACGTGTTTTGAACTTTACTATACGCCATATCGGATTGCCAAATGGGGAGAAGGGAAAGGCACGCATTGTCCAAGATGTGCGTTATATAAAGCAGATTCGATACATATGTTCGCCACATGCCGGGAACTCTCCCCGCTTATTCGAGAAATTGAACTCTTCCTACAGGAAAAGCTACAGATACAGGTGGAAATTTCTCCCCAGGTAATAATGCTTGGAATACACAATCTGGGTCTAGAAGATGGCGGGGCTTTAATGTGTATAGCCATGGCTGTGTATCGAATTATTATAGCATCAGCATGGATAGACCCTAACCCACCGACTTTTCACCAGTGGTTAGCTCGGTTATTGAAAACTTATAGCCTTGAGAAAGCTATATATGATCGGCGGGGCATTAAAGCTAGAAAGAGAGGAGGGAAAATCTGGGAACACTTTTCTACTTGGAGGGAGCAGGTGGAGGGATAGCCCCCTCCTCATCCTTGGATTTAGTATTACGACGATATGAGTTTATAGAAACTGTGTATTTACTTTATGCTCTATTATACCAACTTGGCTGCTAGAAACTGATTTACGGATATATATATTTGCACATTTGCACATTTGTTCTTCGGAACATGGCACTTGCACTTTATCAAATTAAGCTGTTTTTTGCACAAATACGGGGTGACTGAACAAAATGAATTTAATAAAGATTAACTGCACGCACCATCATTCTAGAGTAAGAAGAAGGATAGGGTAGGAGGTTAGAAATCGGAGCTTTATGTAGTGCTATCTTTTCTTCTGATTTTTACTTGATTAGTGGATAAAGTATGTATTTTAGGTTTTTCTTTTTTTAAAATTTTGTAGATGATGTGTGTAAAAAAAAAAAAAGCATGGAGTGTAATGTTTAATGTAATACATGCATACTTAAGCCAAATCAGGAAGAATAACTGAATTGTGAAAAGGAAAAGATTTTGTTAAGGAACTACCGAAACAGACAAGAGAAAGATGTAAGATAAAGGTGTCTTAGATCTTAGGTTTTTAAAAAAAAACCCATCAGGCAATGTGTTTTTGATCTGTGGTTGGGGTTGGGGGTGGGGGGTTGCACCGTTGCGGGAGGGGGGGGGGGTGGGAAAAAAACTGTAAAAAAAAATTTTGTGCGAGTTTTTCTGTAGGGGCTCGAACTGTCTTTGTATAAAATTTGTTTTCTCACGCAAAAAAAAAAAAAAAAAGGAATCACTATTGTTAATTCTTTATTTATTTTTTTCTAATGCAATGAGTTCCTAAATGCATAATTTTTTTATCATTTTCGCTGTTGGTTCTGTTTAGTGTTTCATTTTTTTTTAAAGAGAACACCCAAAAAATATAAAAGAGAGTTAAAAAAATACAAAAAAAATCTAAAACAAAAAAGAAGAAAAAAAGATGGTTCTTTTCAGAACCGCCTATTTGGTTTAAAAAAGAAAAATTTGTAAGTGTTGTATGAATTGTGGTAAGTAGAATATACGGAGAAGTGTACAGGTAGTGTATATATGATTGAAGGAGTGCATGGGTAATGCCTGGGTGATTGCAAGAGTGCAGGACTAATGTCTGGGTGATTGCAGAAGTGCATGGCTAGTGCCTGAGTAATTGCATGAGTGGAGAGGTAATGTGTGGGTGATTGGAGGAGTGCATGGGTAATGCCTGAGTGATTGCATGAGTGCAAGGGTAGTGGCTGGGTGATTGGAAGAGTGCAAGGGTAGTGCGTGGTGATTTTGTAAGTGCATGGGTTAAGCCTGGGTGACTGCATGAGTGCAGAGGTCATGTGTGGGTGATTGGAGGAGTGCATGGGTAATGTCTGAGTGATTGCATGAGTGCAAGGGTAGTGCTTGGGTGATTGCAAGAGTGCATGGGTAGTGCCTGAGTGATTGCATGAGTGAAGAGGTAATGTGTGGGTGATTGGAGGAGTGCATGGGTAATGTCTGAGTGATTGCATGAGTGCAAGGGTAGTGCTTGGGTGATTGCAAGAGTGCATGGGTAGTGCCTGGGTGATTGCATGAGTGCAGAGGTAATGTGTGTGTGATTGGAGGAGTGCATGGGTAATGCCTGAGTGATTACATGAGTACAAGGGTAGTGCCTGGGTGATTGGAGTAGTGCAAGGGTTGTGCTTGGTGATTTTGTAAGTGCATGGGTAATGCCTGGGTGACTGTATGAGTGCAGAGGTAATGTGTGGGTGATTGGAGGAGTGTATGAGTAATGCATGAGAGATTGAAGAAACGCATGGGTAATGCCTGAGTGATTGCATGAGTGCATGGTAGTGCCTGGGTGATTGGAGAAGTGCATGTCTAATGCCTGGTTGATTCCATAAGTGTAGGAGTAATGTCTGGATGATTGAAAGAGTGCCTGGGTAATGCCTGGGTGATTGCAAGACTGTAGGAGTAATGTCTGGGTGATTGCAGGAGTGCATGTGTACTGCCTGAGTAAATAAAGGAGTGCACTGGTAATGCCTGGGTGATTTTTTAAGTGCATGGGTAATGCCTGGATGATTTTGTAAGTGCATGGCTAATGCCTGGGTGATTGCATGAGTGCAGAGGTAATGTCTGGGTGATTGGAGGAGTGCATGGGTAATTCCTTAGTGATTGAAGGAGTGCATGGGTACTGCCTGGGTGATTGGAGCAGTGCATGGGGACTGCCTGGGTGCTTGGAGGAGTGCATGGGTACTGCCTGAGTGATTGAAGTAGGGCATGGCTAATGCCTGGGTGATTCCAAAAGTGTAGGAGTAATATCTGGATGATTGAAGGACTGCATGGGTAGTGCCTGGATTATTGCATGAGTGCATGGTAGTGCCTGGGTGATTGTAGAAGTGCATGGCTAATGCCTGGTTGATTCCATAAGTGTAGGAGTAATGTCTGGATGATTGAAAGAGTGCCTGGGTAATGCCTGGGTGATTGCAAGACTGTAGGAGTAATGTCTGGGCGAATGCAGGAGTGCATGCGTACTGCCTGAGTAAATAAAGGAGTGCATTGGTAATGCCTGGGTGATTTTGTAAGTGCATGGGTAATGCCTGGATGATTTTGTAAGTGCATGGCTAATGCCTGGGTGATTGCATGAGTGCAGAGGTAATGTCTGGGTGATTGGAGGAGTGCATGGGTAATGCCTTAGTGATTGAAGGAGTGCATGGGTAATGCCTGGGTGATTGGAGCAGTGCATGGGTACTGCCTGGGTGATTAGAGGAGTGCATGGGTACTGCCTGAGTGATTAGAGGAGTGCATGGCTAATGCCTGAGTGATTCTATAAGTGTAGTAGTAATATCTGGATGAGTGAAGGAGTGCATGGGTAATGCCTGGGTGATTGCAGGAGTGCAGGAGTAATGTCTGGGTGATTGGAGAAGTGCATGGGTACTGCCTGAGTGATTAAAGGAGTGCTTTGGTAATGCCTGGGTAATTTTGTAAGTGCATGTGTAGTGCCTGTGTTATTGCATGAGGGCAAGGGTAATGTCTGGGTGACTGGAGGAGTGCATGGGTACTGCCGAAGTGATTGAAGGAGTGCATAAGTAATGTCTGGGTGATTGCATGAGGGCATGGGTAGTGCCTGGGTGATTGGAGAGCTGTATGGGTAATACATGGGTGATTCCATAAGCGTAGGAGTAATATTTGGATGATTGAAGGACTGCATGGGTAGAGCCTGGGTTATTGCATGAGTGTATGCGTAGTGCCTGGGTGATTGGAGGAGTGTATGGGTACTGCCTGAGTGACAGAAGAAACACATGGGTAATGCTTGAGTGATTGCATGAGTACATGGGTAGTACCTGGGTGATTGGAGAAGTACACTGCTAATGCCTGGGTGATCCCATAAGTATAGGAGTAATGTCTGGATGTTGGAAGGAGTGCATGGGTAATACCTGGGTGATTGCAAGAGTGCAGGAGTAATGTCTGGGTGTTTGTAGGAGTGCATGGGTACTGCCTGAGTGATTAAAGGTGTGCATTGGTAATGCCTGGGTGATTTTGTAAGAGCATGGGTAATGCCTGGGTGATTTTGTAAGTGCATGGGTAATGCCTGGGTGATTGCATGAGTGCAGAGGTAATGTCTGGGTGATTGGAGGAGAGCATGGGTAATGCATGAGTGATTAAAGAAATGCATGGGTAATGCTTGAGTGATTGCATGAGTGCATGGTTAGTGCCTGGGTGATTGGAGAAGTGCATGGCTAATGCCAGAGTGATTCCATAAGTGTAGGAGTAATGTCTGGATGATTGAAGGAGTGCATGGGTAAAACTTTGGTGATTGCAAGAGTGTTGGAGTAATGTCTGGGTGATTTCAGGAGTGCATGGGTAGTGCCTGGGTTATTGCATGAGTGTATGCGTAGTGCCTGGGTGATTGGAGGAGTGTATGGGTACTGCCTGAGTGATTGAAGAAACACATGGGTAATGCTTGAGTGATTGCATGAGTGCATGGTTAGTGCCTGGGTGATTGGAGAAGTGCATGGCTAATGCCTGAGTGATTCGATAAGTGTAGGAGTAATGTCTGGGTGATTGCAGGAGTGCATGGGTACTGCCTGAGTGATTAAAGGTGTGGATTGGTAATGCCTGCGTGATTTTGTAAGTGCATGGGTAATGCTTGAGTGATTGAAGGAGTGCATGGATAATGTCTGGGTGATTGGAGCAGTGCATGGGTAGTGCCTGGATGATTGGAGGAGTGCATGGGTACTGCCTGAGTGATTGAAGTAGTGCATGGCTGCTGCGAGGAGGCAAGATGGTGGATTGACGCCGTCTCTGAGAACCAGCACACGGAGGAGCTCCCGAGGCTAATGATTCATTGTGTTCTTAAACACTATGGGAACGCTATGAGAATCGAGGACTAAAAACTTTTTACACATAACTACTTTATTCTATTCATTCATTAATCGCTAATGGTCAGCTAAGCGGTTAACGGCGATACAGACTTACGGGTTGGAGGATTCGTCGCGCTGAATGCAGGCGATTGTGTGAATTGGCTTCAGGCGCTTGCCATCCACGTATGTGGCTGTGCGTTTGGCGGCTCGGCGATCTCCATGGAGCCTTTGTTTCAGTTCTATCCCGTGGCCACAGCCGTATCTGAACTCTGAAGCATCCCGGATCATGGCTCCGCCAAAATCTACAGCCAGAAGTACTCGGGCAGCTAATCGTCTGCCGGTGAGTTCAGCAGTGACTTCAGGGGGCAATCTGGTTGCGGGAGGTACGGAGGTTCAGAGGGTAGATTCCTCTAGCCATACTACAGGGCTCAGGAAGCTTGGGAAGCCGGTATTACGCTTCCTACAGTCAAGGAAGTCAGCAGAGCTATTTACTTCAGAAGCTGCTACTGAAGCAAGTACTGGCAACAAGTTAGCAGATATGGTTAGTCATGCCATTTGTGAGCTACAAAGGGATACAGAGCTTCTTTCCCCCGGCTCTAGTAAAGTAAACAACTTACAGAAGCCTCATCAGTTTCAGCCTCAGGTCATGGAAACGGACAGATCTGATAATAGTGGAAATTCTGTCAGGATTTTTGAGGCCACTGTGAGGGAGGTTTCTGATAGCTTTGAGAGCCACGAGGAAAGTCTGGACACTACTTTTAATAATCTGGATCAATCTGCTATGCTTGCCGAATCTGACGTTACCAATAAAGGGAAGAATGAAGTGTTATCTTCAGACGTTATGTCCGGGGGATCGGGCTTGGAGGAAATGCCGATGCCCATTGCTACATTAACAGAATTAGCATCTCAGCCTGTGTTTCTTGAAGATAGTGCAGCAGAACCGAGACTAGCAGGGGGCAATGTCAATAGTACGGGCTGCAGGACTTCAGAACAGACTTCAGAACAGAATAATGTGTTATCTGAGTACAACTCTCTCATTATCTCTGAGGAAAGTACTGCCCCCACTGGTGACTCAATGTTGGGCATCCATAATATCTCGTTTTCTAATTCTGGGAGACTCGCCACCGATCAAAAACAAAAGAAGGGTCAAAGCCCCTTAGTATCGCAAGAGGGCCGGCAAAATCCAATCGGGACCAGGGAAAAGCAAACCCCACGCCCAGCGGGTGTCAGAAAGAAAAACTTCAAACCTAAAACAATGAAGGATATGAAAAAAGGTTCTTAGTGGGCCGGACCAGGCGTCAGGCAAAGGGAGGTCGACGCAATCCAAAAATGTATCAGCGAATAGTACCATACGGCGGTGGGTCCAAGCAAAAGGTGGGGTTAAAACTATGATATCCAGGTTGTCGGATGTCTGCTTAACGGATGATGTCTGTGGGGCTCTCAGGCTATCAGTGGCCGGGGTAGATGACATGGAATCTGGTTTGGAGGCAGCTCCAAGAGTGATGCCTGAGGAAATATGTGCTTCAGGGGATCACGAGGGGTTTCCGGTATCTGGGCCTTCTCAAACATCTCATATGCCACACGTGGAAGAAGACCTTCAAGGCAAAGGGGCTCAAGGATGCGAAGCTCCGATGCTATCATTGATTCTTCAAACTCTTAAAGACCAAAGAGAGGAAACGCGAGAGCTCTTCGCCCAAGTTAGGGCAGATAATCACGACATTCAGCAGTCTCTGAAAGAAGTAACGTCAAAAGTTGGGATTCTGACAAATGAGATAACGGAACTACAGCAAAGAGTAGTCAGCACGGAAAAAGCTACTTCTAAAGTAACTAGCACAGTTCAGCAGCATGATGACCTGTTAGTGGTAATGCAACTCAAAATTGAAGACTTAGAGAATCGTCAGAGGAGACATAACTTAAAAATGTTTGGAATTCCGGAAGGGCAAGAAGGGTCAGATTCCCAGAGCCTTTATAGTACAGATATTACAGAAGGCTTTCCCGGATCTTGGGGACTGGGATTGGGACTGCCAGATACAAAGGGCCCATAGACTGCCATTGGTGCAACGCAGACAAGATACTCGCTACCCTCGGCCCTTCCTGATTTATTTTGGAAATTTTCTGTTACGACAAGCTGTTTCTTTGAAGGCTAGTCCTAGATCACCAGTTGCTGTTGAATCTTTTTCTATTTTTTTTCGCTCTGACTTCTGTAAAGCAACTATGGATAGGCGATGGCAGCTCAGACAGTTGATTGATCCACTAAAAGCTACTGGGGCGCAAGCATTCTTGCAAGAACCGGCATGCCTGAAGGCTGTACGGGGAGGGCAATCATATTTTTTCTTGTCTGAATCAGAAGCGAAGGAAGCACTCCATAGATGGCAGAAAGGGGGGGAGGCATAAAGCTCGAGGTTCTGGGCCTGCTCCTATGCTGAGGGGAAAAAGAGGATCGGGGAAGGTTGGTCGGCTGGTTTTTCCTCTTCCTTGGTTTTTTTTGTTTTGTAGTTATGTCAAAATACTTCTTTCTTTACTGTTTTCTCTCCTCTCTATATTCTCGAAAATAGATAAGGGGTGGGTATGCCTCGGGAGCTGCCGTGGAGTCTGGGTTCCAGTTAGCTGCCAATCCAGCGGCAGCTGTGGGAAGGGGATGATTCCTCCTTCTAGATGCAGGGGGGTGGGTAAGTTTCGTGGGGAGGCAGGGTATGTGGGTGGTTATGGGAGGGGGCAAAAAAAGGAAAAGGTCAACATGAGGGTATCAAGGAATAAAAGTGATAATAGGGTCGATGAAAGCTGTATTAAGTTAATTAAGTTAGAAATTAAAGGTGGCAGGGTATTATTATTGAGATGGATTGGTTTAAATGTCTAGCATGGAATGTGGCTGGTTTGAATGGCAGGATTAAGAGACAATTAGTTGCAGAAGAGTTAAAAATGTATAATCCTCAGATAATTATGCTAACGGAGATGCATCTCTCTTAGAAGGATCGTGGATTGTTAAAACAATTAGGTTTTGAAGTGATAGTGTGTTCAGCACAAAGTGCCTCTATACTGGGGGGTCGCTATATTGAAGCATAAACGGTTTACGGGGGTAGTCTGTAAGACAATGTCTGATAAAAGTGGGAGATGGGCTATAGCACAGATGATGATAAAGGGGAAGAAATACGTCTTTTGCTCACTGTATGGTCCTATTATAGACGATCCTACTATTATTGACGTTATAAACATTGAAATGCTGAACTGGGAGGGGGAATGGGTGGTGATGGGTGATTTTAACTGTATTATGGATTATGGGATTGACACAACAAGATGAGGCGCATTTAATAGGATGCGAAGGACACAGGTTGCAATCGGGGAATTGGGTCGGCTACAGGCTATCAG
Source organism: Calotriton arnoldi (assembly GCA_963921515.1). Lineage (NCBI taxonomy): Eukaryota > Metazoa > Chordata > Amphibia > Caudata > Salamandridae > Calotriton > Calotriton arnoldi. The sequence continues at coordinate 62,340 of CAWUFW010003476.1, forward strand.
GGATGTGTGAAGAACGTTATACCCAAGTACACCGGGCTATACGTATTATTCTGCCCCACACAAATCGTACTCCAGAATAGACATGGCTTGAGCATCAGATCAAATCCTATGGTCGGCTGATATGGAAATTTGTCCGAAATTTACCTCCGACCACAATCCTATCCTCCTTACATTTAAGATTTTTGATGAGAATAAGGTGCCTAGATTCTTCTCGTTTCCTAGGTATTTATTAGCAGACGAGGAGTATGTGGTCAGGATTAGGGATCAACTTAAAGTATTTTTTGAGGAAAACATAGGGTCAGCTTCTCCTATAGTGGTCTGGGACACATGTAAGGAAGTCATTAGAGGCTTTACCCAACAATATATTTGGCGTCAAAACGATATGTCTTCTATATTATACGCCAGAAAAAATAGCTAAGTGGTCATCTAATAACGCAATCAGCGATCGGACAAAATGCCCAAGGTGTGATCTTTATGCGGCCGACATTAAACATATGTTCATAACGTGCCCAGAATTGACAATATTCTGGCAGAAGGTTGGTCAAGTTCTGTCTCAGAAGCTGGGGATAGAATTACCTCTGTCGACCATGGAAATTATGCTGGGGACAGGACTCTCAGTTCTAAATGTAATGGCTTACTTGCTATTTTACTGGTTTCGGCAAGATTAACAATTGCCCGGGTGTGGATCTCACCAAAACCTCCTTCTGTCATTGATTGGTGGCTGTTAGTAAGACAAACGTATGATATGGAACAAGTGCTGGCTAAGACAAGAGGCATTCGCTCTGTAGTCAAATGTAACGCAATCTGGGGGTCTTTGTTCTAGTGTGTATAATCAGTCTTATATGGCATCCAGTTTGGTTTAATTATGCTCTCCGGCTTATGAATTTATTAATTTCTCTTCTTTTTAAAATGTGAACTTGCTTGGTTTATTCTTACCCCTTTTTTTCTTTCTTTTTTTCTTTCTTTCTTTTCAAGTGTGTAATTATCTTCCTTGATATATGTATGTATTTAATATTGTGCTTTCTTCTTTCTGTTTATCACCCTCTTGTTGACAAATATAAAAAAAATGAAAAAGAAAAAAAAAATGAAGTATTGCATGGCTTATGCCTGGGTGATTCCAAAAGTGTAGGAGTAATATCTGGATGATTGAAGGGCTGCATGGGTAGTGCCTGGGTTATTGCATGAGTGTATGGGTAGTGGCTGGGCGATTGGAGGAGTGCATGGGTACTGCCCGAGTGATTGAAGAAACGCATGGGTAATGCTTGAGTGATTGCATGTGTGCATGGGTAGTGCCTTGGTGATTGGAGAAGTGCATTGCTAATGCCTGGGTGATCCCATAAGTGTAGGAGTAATGTCTGGATGATTGAAGGAGTGAATGGGTAATACCTGGGTGATTGCAAGAGTGTAGGAGTAATGTCTGGGTGTTTGCAGGAGTGCATGAGTAATGCCTGGGCTATTGCATGAGTGCAGGAGTAATGTCTGGGTGATTGGAGGAGTGCATGAGTAATGCCTGGGTTATTGCATGAGTGCAAGAGTAATGTCTGGGTGATTGGAGGAGTGCATGGGTACTGCCTAAGTGATTGGAGGAGTGCATGGGTAGTGGCTGGGTTATTTCATAAGTGCATGGGTAGTGCCTGGGTTATTGCATGAGTGCATGAGTAGTGCCTGAGTGAAGAGGTAATGTCTGGGTGATTGCAGGAGTGCATGGCTAATGTCTGGGTAATTGGACGAGTGCATGGGTACTGCCTGAGTGATTGAAGGAGTGCATGGGTAATGCTTGAGTGATTGAGTGCAGGGGTAATGTTTAGGTGATTGGAGGAGTGTATGGGTAATGTTTGGGTGCATATAGGAGTGCATGGGTAGTGTCTGGATGATTGGAAGACTGTATGGGTAGTGCTTCTGTGATTGCATAAGTGCAGCAGAAGTGCGTGAGTGCATGTATGAGTGCATGGCTAGTGCCTGAATGATTGCATGAGTGCATGGGAAGTGCCTGGGTAGTGCTTGAAAAAGTGGATGACTGCAATAAAAGTGACTGTAAACATTACTTCATATTATTATGCTTATTACATTATTTCATCTTACCTTCTTTATTGAAGTAGATACCAAACTCAGTGAAACTATTTTACAGTAGTTTTATTGTAAACTGAATTTAAAATCTTTTCAAGCTTTAGTATTACTTTCTGTAAAAACCAAGAAGAAAAACTGTTATTGCTTATAATATTATAGTTTTAAGAACAAAACATAATTTTACAATTACATAACATATTCAGTTTCCCTTTTTTGCAGTTCTCAGATTCTACTGAATTTTACCATTCACAGTGATTTCAATGTAGATCATCATATAACAGCGGGAAAAAAATACAATCAATGAGATTGTAAAAAAAAACTAATTTGCATGGAAAATATTTACAACAAGTTCAACTATCTGTTTACCTATCTACAGTTTCTAAATTATATTCTTCCACTACAATAAATCATTTATTTCTCTGAAGTACAATTCTGAAATATGCATTCTCATTTACATCGCATATAATATAAAGATCAAATATATAAATTATTTCTTTCAAACACAATTTCGCAAATGCAATAACAATTAGCTCAAACAATAATACAAACAGTAATTTTTCACATCCTCCCAATAGGCCGAATAATGTTTCTAAATAAATTTCTATTGAAAATATCCAAAATAAACTCATTTATTTGTGTTTACATCTTCCCAATAGGCTGAATGATGTTTTCAAAACTTTGGCATCAAAAATATCAGATATGAATCTGGTAATTCGAAAGGCAATCTACATTTGAATTGCAAATGGGCATCATTGCAATGTGTCCATCCGTTATTGCACTTTAAATACACAGTATAGTGTCCAGATGTTGTAGGAGGACCATCATGGAAAATAATAGCCAAAGCCTTAAAAGTTCTTCCTGAAATTGATAGCTGACTTGCCACAACATTTTTAATTTTTGTTTCCAATTTTCTTCCATTTGCTCTACAACGTTGTAGCATTAAAATGATATATTTTCCAAATATTTCTATATATAACGTTGACAACATTTCTGATTTACAATGAGAGGATTTCATATTTTGATTAGCTGTTTTTACTAATTTGTTAAAAGATACTGATTTGCAATCTGGTATTGTCAAGTATATGAATAGTTCAGTGTCTATTCCAGTGGTGGAAGAAAATTAACACTCTTCACATTTATGATCCCATCTGTAACTTAGTCCAAATAAATTTTCAATTTCTATTCCTTCATCTTCCAATACACCAAGCATAAACAAAAGAAATTCTTTTGCATCTTGTTGTATATTGAGTGTAAATTGTGAAGAACCAGTACATATATCCAAAAGATGCTGAATGCCAGAAGCAGTATGGATTTTACTTCTTTCATTTATCAACTTTTGAAAAACATTGTGTAGTAAAGAACAGAATCTTTTTTCTCGATTTTCCATAATTTCAAGATGTAGAGCCTCCAGATAAAACACAACATTCATAATTACATTAGCATAGCAGTTGATACCTGAACTATTTTCTAACTGGTATCCTACAATATTATCAACAGTGTCCATTTTCATTTCTTTGCAGCTTCATCATTCTCTTGAATTGTTTTCTTTTTTTGAACCTCACTAGAATGTTTGTCATATTTCCGTTTTGTACACACTACACGCTTTTCACATTCGGGATATTCACCTAAGTTAGGAGCATACTGTCTTCTTAACCGATTATACTCTCATACACAATTTGCATCAGCACTAACCTTTTTCTCATCAAAATCAATCAAATACAAACCAGATAATGTTCTTACTCGAGACAATGCAACATATGCCATGCCTTCTTTAAACACTGTACTTCCAATATTTACCAAAGCACTGTCTACACTTAAACCTTGAGATTTATGAATGGTTACTGCATAAGCTAAAGAAAGAGGAAACTGTTTTCTACGAACATACAAGTCTTTTACAAGCAAAAACTGAACAGCACAATGTCCAATCTGTTTTACCTCTTCAATCTGATCAAATTTAATATTCAAAAATTCAATTTCATCTCTGTTCTGATAATTAACAAAATCAACAACTTTTCCCATTGCTCCATTTACTAAACCTTTTTCTACATCCAAATTACGTCGTAAAATTACCCGACAGTTTTCACATACATATAAAGTCCTTTCTAAACCAGCAGTCTTAGACACTGACTTTTCTAAAGAATCCAATTTTGACTGTAATTTCCCTGAGAGAAGAATAGTAACTCCTTCATGTTCCATTTTATCAATGGCTTCCATTTTCACTATTGGTTGTTTTTCCAGTTTCAAAAGTTCATGATTGAATGTAGAACACTCTTGCAGTGTTGGCATTAGGCAAACTATATTCTTCTTTTCTCCATTTTTTTTGTACATTATTTCAGGTGCAATGTTTTCATTTGGAAACAAATTCGTTAGTAGCCGATTTTGTAAAACTTCTTTACCATGTTGTGTCAAAACTCCAATTCTTATATCTTGAAGAATGTTTCCATAGTGTTCATCACTTGCTTCTCGCATATTCGTAATAAGTTCTTTATATTCAAAATGAGACAAAATGTTTACATTTCCAATACTTCCCAAAGATTTCCTAGTATCTTCATGGACAAGAGTTTTAAAAACTGGTTGTCCTTTCACAGGAGTCAGTTGTAGTAGATCGCCAAATACAATTACATGTTTTCCTCCAAATAAAACATCATAATCTGTTTTTAAAATCTGTTGCATTCTTAAATGTACAAAGGCAAGCATTACGTTTAAGACCATGCTCGCTTCATCAATAATCAAAAGTTTCATTTTCTTCAGTACTCTTGAGACTTCATAACAAGCTTCTCCAGATAGTTTATGATATTCCAACTTATTTTCATGTTCTACTGGTAGCATGAGTAAATTATGTAATGTAATCCCTTTAATGTTGTGTGCCGCTAACCCAGTTGGAGCTGTTACAACACAAGATAAATGTGATTCAGTGGTTTTCTGTAGATAACTGGTCAAAACCTTAATTAAGAAACTTTTTCCTGTTCCAGCTTGACCACTGATATACATTTGAATAGGTTTAAATGATGTGCAGTTGCACTCTTTTTTTTAAGCAGTAAACCATGCTGTATCTGTTGTGTCACTTGCTGATATATTTCTTTTTGTTCAAAATTTAGTTGGTCTTCCAAGTTTCCCAACTCAATTATATCCTGTTGTGCTTGTTGCATTGCCGTTTCTACTTCATTCGTGGCTATTGCTGCTTCATTTTCAAGAATTGGTTGTCCTAATGGAGCTTGACTTAGAGGAGAAGAACTTTGACTATCTTGAGAACTGTCTCTAGCTATTTCAGCTGCAAGAGTAGTTTCTTGTTCAATCTCTTCATTTAACATTTGTACATAATTTGGAAAAATTGTGCATTGAATACTATCTTTACATGCATTAAAAGAATCTTCATAGCAGTCAAAATCTCCAAATAATTCCATTTCAGTACGCCAAGGCTTGAAGAGTAGCAGAAGTGCTAAATAGAAAAATTCCCTTTTATCTTGAGTTTCGCAACTGAGTTTTCTGTGATTAATAATATTTCCTTTGGCATGTTTTACCAAACATCCATCATCACCATCACCATCTTCCACCACATCAGCTTTACATTTGAAAAAGGACCCCTTTTAATTTTTTTCCCACACTCCTGCTTGCGTCTCGTCAGCCAGCTGTGTGGTTCCAGTCTCCTGCTCCCATACTCGTCCATTCTCTCCCTGTGTGGTACCTGACTATTATTCTCATACTCAACCTTTTCTCCCTTGCTCCTCCTCTTTTTGCCCGGCATCATGGAACCTCCACACTACCCATCCATTCCTATCCACTCGTCCTCCTACTGCTCGCCCCGGACTGTTGCCCACACTACCATACCTGATGTCTCATCATCTCAGAACAGTACCCCCACTCGGATTGGTGCCGACCATTCCTCCTACGCTCACCTAGTCAACCCTCATATCCAACCTAATAACGAAATAATTCACAACACGGCTCCCTCTCAGCTTGGGATACACAGCTCCCCCAGTCAGCGAACCACTATCACTACACATGCAGGGGCTCCCACAAACCACATTTCTCCTACTTCCTCAGCCTTTACATGCTCCTTCTCTGACATCAATACTTCTGACCAGCAGCCTCTCAACATTCTCTCCACCTCTTGTCTCCACGACCTCTCCTCTTTGCATCCCCTCACTCCTCATCACATTACGGTGTCGGACCATAATCCCATCACCTTAGGTAGGGATACTTCTAAGACTACTAACTATTGCTCCAAACCAAAGAACCCCTCCGTCACATACAATATTTTAGATAACTCCCCTCCCCCATCACTTCTCTGCCGTAACACCACCCACAATAATACCCCAATACTCTATTCTACGCTGGATACTATACAATCTGATATACAGTTGTTGCGGGCGCATCACCTCTAATCTAGAACTCAATATGTCAAACCTTTCGATCTACCACCAGCCCTGTAATCTTCCCTCTCCCACTCGCCCTCCCACAGTTAGTGGTGCATACTCCAGATCTCAACCTAGATGGCGATGCAAACCTAATCTAGACCATTCCACCCGACCCAACAGGCTTGTCAAATACCTTTCGACCACAGATTTCCTCCCCCTTCTCTTGCTTTATGATCCCGCCCACCATGTCCCACCTCCAGTTAGGATTCAAACCATTATCACCCAACCGCAAAGGATACCATATACCAAACCCAGACTCATCAATAAATCTAACCTCAAACTTGTCCCCATCTCACACTCTTCCACTACCATTACCAAAACCAACCTAAAATGCTCACTACTCAACTGCAGATCAGCAGTGAAACAAGCAGCCGACATACAGGACTTATTACTAGACTTGGACCTGGATCTACTAATTCTCACTGAAACTTGGCTAAATGATTCCTCTTCTACTATACTAGACATCATGGTTCCACCCAGTTACTCCGTCAAGATCGCGCTATCCGTCTTGGGGGCGGTATTGCTTGTATTTATTGATCAAACCTCTCTGTCAAACAATCACTTTCCTCTCCATCTGGCTGTGAATATATGATGATCAATATCTCTACCAAAGACAACTCCACCTGCACTCTGCACACTTTCTACCATCCCCCAGGTGATAATCTTACCTTCATTGAACAAATCATGGAGATCATCTCCACCAACCTTACCCCATACAACAACCATATTTTCCTAGGTGACTTCAACATTCACTGGAATGACACTAAGGATCCACTAGTGAATGCTTTAAGGCTTTCCTCCAGGACCTCAACCTGACCCAAGTCTGTAATCGTCCTACTCATATAAAAGGGGCCATCTTAAACTTAATCATAACCAAGGAAAATACCATACTATTGGATTCTATTTCACCCTGCGACTGGACCGATCATCACTGCATCACCTTCTCCATTGTTGTAAAGGCAACCATCCACAAAGGCCAGCCTGTGAAAGCTAAACATTGGATCAGAAACACCCTCAATCTCAATCCAGACATATCTGTCACCAGCCTTAACCTCCTGTCTCCTCCCACTGATATGGTTGATGCTCAAGACCTCACTAAGCACTACCTTAGCTCTATGTCTAACATCATGGACTCCATTGCCCCCAAACAACTAAAGAGAGTCCCGATAAGTAAAACCAATACCTGGTTCAACTGTAGCCTTAATGAGGAACGCCGTGCCCTTAGATTTGCAGAAAGAGTGTGGAGACAGACTCCATCTCTTTCAAACCTTAAACTGTTGCGTAAAAAAGAGAAGGAACTACAATAGGTGCATCAGAAGTGCCAAATCATCATTTTTCCGTCAGCAACTGGACACAGCCTTCAACCGTCCAAAAAAACTCTTTGAAGTAGTGAAACAACAAACTAATGGAAAGCGTAAATCCTCCACATCTGACACTACAACCCTACCTAATTGTCAAACATTTTCCTCCTTTTTTCTGATAAAACTAAGTCAATTGACAATGAGCTCCGCATTGCTGTGAATTGTTTACCACCTGTCACAATGCACCTCCACCTCGCAGGAAATTTGTCCTAGCCATCTTCTCTTTAAACCTAAAAACAATGCCTCGTGGTCCATCTTTCAGACATTTGAGGACACTGACATCTCAAAACTACTGTCTTCCACTAAACTTTCCAACCACTTCAATGACCCTCTCCCCTCCAAATTCCTCAAGGAAACTTCACACCTCCTGATACCCCTATGGACCAGAATTATCAACGCCTCTCTTACGCAAGGCACCATGCCGGAATGTCTAAAAAGTGGACAAGTCACACCTATACTAAAAAAGCCAGACGCGAACCTCTCTGATCCCAACAATTTTCGCCCCATTTCGAACATCCCAACCTTAGCCAAGCTCCTGGAAAAATGTGTTCATCAACAACTCTGCAATCACATTGACCAGCACCAACTCCTCGACCACTGCCAATCTGGTTTCAGACCAGGTCACAGTACTGAAACCTGAAGTACTGGGTTTTATTGGACCCAGCGGTGCCAGGGAACACACCCAATGACCTCGAGTTCTTCCTGTCTCAGACTACAGAAACACAGAGTCTTCTTGGTGGCTTCAAAGATCAATTTATTGGCTGCAGCCAGCAACAGGTATCCTAGAAGTACAACACGGTGTATGTTCTCAGGAGACTGCTCTTTTTCATGGAAACCAGCTATCTCTTTTATACAGAATATTATGCTTTAGGCAAACATTCCTTATTTTTACAGTGGGTCATTCACATATTTCTTACAACAAAAGAAAAGACAGATTCATGATGACAAGCCCATTTTCAGTTTGTCCAGCCCACAACCAAATACCCAGTGAGGCCCAACACCTGCAACAGATATAATCTGGACCCCTAATAAAACCGGGCACCTCCTCCTCGTAAAGCAGGTCATAAAGAAAGAGCAGTGACAGGTGTGAATAAGATTTAGATGTGTGCAATGAAGGGTTTATGGCATGCTGCACCTGGGCCCCTAATCTCGATCGGCCACTGGGAACTAAAACTGGCCGAACAGGTTCTGGCTCTGGACAGTGGAGTCAGCTTGCCCAGGTCACTGAAAGTGTACGTGTCCCCTAAGGCGCGTTTTGGCTTTAGTCATTGCCTTATGTGAGGGCAACCACAAAATGGCTGCCGTACACAAAATGGAACCCGAGGGTTCACAAGGGAATCGTTAATATTAGAGTGATCCCGTCACTCGAATATGACGCAAATACTCAGATATAGCATACCTGTCATTACCGGTCTGCTGATACCAAAATCGTCATGTTACAATGATGTTAATGACACAGGTCCAGAATTTTCAGTACCACAGACCCTCCTTTTGCCCTTACATAGGCAATTTACTTACACTCATGCTAATCTGAGTCTAGGTCTATGTTCATGAATTCATTGAGATGTTGCTGTAGCATCATCCTATTACTTAGCTCGTCCCTTGATACAGGTTTCCTTACACATGATGTAACACATAGGCCGCATATGGCAGGAACACACTGTATGCACAGACAAAACAGGAAAAGGATGGCTAGAAGTATCCCAATGACCATCAGAACTTTCCATCCCCAGGTGGATAACAGTTCCCAGAACCATCCCATCAACGACCAGTCTCCTTCATCTATATGGATGGATTCAGAAATCCTATGTAGTTTGGAGATGGCCTGGTACACTGTTGGAGCGTTATCTGGAATGAAAATGCAATAACTGGATTGGATCACTCTACATACCCCACCACGGTCTGCAAGTATGATGTCTAACGCGACCCTGTTCTGCAGGGTCATAAGGCGGTCCGACTGGAGCTCAGCAGTCAAATTATTAAGGGCACCGACAGTTTCGACTATGGTGGATTCAACCACTCGCGTCAATTGCCTCACATTCCTGTTGTTAGCCATAGGTCCCCAGAACGGCAGAAAACCCCTAAAGAAGTCTCCCGCTTCTTGTCCTGCAGTGTCTTCCTTGCTGAAGACACCCCTAATTCTTCTTATCTTATGGTAATCTGCCGCAGCTGTGTAGGTGGGAGGCAACAGGAATGAAACGAAGCATGTGCCCGAGAAGTCAGGGGGCAACCACGTGTAGGCCCTATCATGGCAGATAAAGTAGGTACCCCTAGCTGCTAAGAACAAAGGGGAAGTCTGAGACGCAAAAATATACGTTTCAGTGCAGATACTCTTCCCTAACTGAGCTCTTGGATTCTTGCCATTACCTTGCAGACATAGATGACCCTGATGGGGTACAATCCAAATTGGAGCGGATCTTTTGCTTGCTGGTTCTCGCTCAGACTCGCTCCATATCCAGTCACGTTCCATCCAATATACGCTAGTGTCTCATCTTCCGGGATAGTTTCGTAGGAACTAGTTCCCCTTATCATGTCGACTATCCCCTTAACTAGAGCACTATTCTTTGGGTTGTCTTTGACGGAACGTAGGGGGTGGATTTCGCGAGCATAGATGAACATCGTTCGGTATGCCCACACAGAACCATTGTAGCTGAATGGCAGCACTAGGTAGGGAATACCTTTCTCAGTAGTATGAGGCATAAGGCCACACACCCAACAGTTGGTTCTGTTCACTACTAGCTGGTGTTGGTGTAAGAGCTGAACAAAGGAGTTGTTCATAAACTCTAATCTTCTAACGGACTCGTGTTCAGGTAGAGGGTGAAAAGAATGTGAGGAGATAGTAGAGGAAGGCATGGGCTGTACAGTGGGTGCAGATGTCACTTGAAAAGAGAATATGATATACCCCACTAAAGACATCATTAAACTAAGTAAAATACAAAGACACATAATTAAAAAACATTTTCTGCTCATGGTTGCACATATTTTCCTCTTGAAACTTATTCTTTCAACAGGTCTCTCCATCTGAAAAGGCTCCATCCTCTAACGTGCTGCTCGCGGCGGTTGGTTTTCTTCACTTGAGAGTGTTTCTGAATGTCCCAGGGAACGCCCTAGAGCAAACCAGACCCGTAGACCTTGTGTCCGCAGGCTACACACTCAAGTCTTTTCACCACGACCCTACAGCTGAACCCGGATGGTGGTTCAAAAACAGGTTTTCGGATGGGAGGACCAAAATTTCATTTTATTTGTCCATGACTCTCGGTCGCAAGTTATAACGGCTTTTTCCAGGCAATGTCTGGTCGCAAAACAAAAGTTCAGGCTCAGTAGTGTCCAATCGAAGTGGTGATGGTATTGCTCTTTGGAGAAGATCGTCACTTTCTCGCTCAGAATTTGTCCCTGTGACGCGTGCGTCACTAAAAGGCAGAAAACGAGGCACTGTTTCAGTTTCCAAGTCAGCAATTCCCTCCTGGACCCACCGGTCATATGGTAGAGGCAAAGGGACCCTCTTACAGTGTACGCCGTGGATCCAGTTTTTCTTCCCTTGTACTCGCACTGCAGATCTTGTGGACAAAATCACCAAATAGGGGCCAATCCAGCGGGGCTGATCGTTCTTTGTCCGCTGAAAGTTCTTGATTAACACCCACGATCCGGGATTGATTGCATGCCCTGGATCTTTAGAAGCCTGAGGCAGTGTATTATGAACCTGTTGGTGTAAAACACGCAATTTAGCCGTCAAATCATGCAAGTAATCAAGCAGTACAGGGTGTTCAATCTCGCTGAATTTCGTTGGCCTTGGCACTCCCCATATGTTAGCCGGGCGACCAAACACTATCTCATGAGGACTAAGTCCTACTCGGGAATGTACGGTCATCCTAGTTGACAACAGTGCTAATGGCAACGCATCAGGCCATTTAAGGCCAGAGCTTGCTTGTATCTTGGCCAGTTTTAGTTTAAGAGTGCCATTATAGCACTCAACTAATCCAGCTGATTGGGGATGATTTGCAGCGTGAAATTTCTGCCGGATTCCTAAACCTTCACACACTCGTTTCATCACTTGACCCACAAATTCACCCCCATTATCACTCCACACCATTCTCGGCAAACCAAACCTAGGGAAGAACTCTTTGAGAAGGGCTTTCGCTGTGGACAAGGCAGTATTATCTTTCAGAGGATATGCCTCTACCCATCTTGAAAAGGCACAAACAACAATGAGTACGTATTTCAAATTGTTGCACCTCTCCATGTGGATGAAATCTAGCTGCAAAACCTCGAACGGATACGTTGGAGGCGCAAAATGACCAGCTGGAGTTGGGGTTCCCTTACCAGGATTGTATTTCAAACAAACCATACAATTTTTGACCACATTCTCTGCACATTTGGGAATTCCAGCATTTTGCCACGCTGGAGCCAATAACTTACAGATTCCTTTCACACTGATGTGGGCCATCCCATGTGCCATTGTAACCACTGCAAGCACATATGTATCGGGTAACAACCATCGCTGATGCTCCGACAATTCAACCCGACAACCATTTGCATCCAATTTACCCGTACTCTCTCTCCACGTACTTAATTCCTTCTCCGTAGCTTCAGCTTGGATGGACTTCACACTCTCTATCGTATCTTCACACATTCCAACGTCACCAATCCATCTTGCAGGGCCCGCAACATACATTCGACTCATCACATCTCTTGCTGTTTCTTTCGCAACTTCATCAGCAAACATATTACCGCGACCAACGTCGTCAGTGATCTTCTTATGTGCACTGCATTTCACAATCGCGACTTGCAATGGCAAAGTAAGTGACTCCAGGAGCTCATTCACCAATTGACCATGCTGTATTTTCGTACCGTGAGACGTGAGGAACCCACGTTCCTTCCACAAGCGTCCAAAACTATGGGCCACACCAAACGCATACTGGCTATCGGTATATATGGTCACTTTCATTCCTTTTGATAATACACACGCTCTCATAAGTGCAGTCAACTCTGCTGCTTGAGCTGAATTAAGTGGGATACGTGCAGTTTCAACAATCGTATGTAAAGTCGTGACAGCATATGCCGCAGTCGTATCACCATTCGGAAGCTTGAAGCATGACCCATCCACCCATAAGGTACCATCACACTTTACAAGAGGAGTGTCCCTAAGATCTACTCTCCCTTTCGTTTCTTCTTCTGTCCTAAGAAAGCAATCATGCTGTTCCGGAACATCTGTCTTTGTTATAATTGGCAACAATGTAGCTGGGTTCAGCGTGTTGCATTTTCTTATGTGCACATGGCTCGCTAAAAGTGTCAACTCGTAACCTGACAATCGAGCACTAGTTAAGTGCTGTGTCTTGGTCCTGTTTAACAAAATATCCACTGCATGTGGGACCATCACGACCAGCGTATTATTCATCACCAAACCAGCAGACTGTCGAATAGAAACAGCTGCTGCCGCTGTGGCTCTCAAACAACTCGGCAACGCTCTAGCTACCGGGTCCAAAATCGACGAGAAATATGCACATGGACGTTGCTTGTCCCCAAAAGACTGTGTTAACACTGATAATGCACATCCTTCTCTCTCATGGACATACAGCGTAAAGGGCTTGCTGTAGTCGGGGGTACCCAACATAGGAGCCGAACACAATGCATCACGCAATTCGGAAAAACTTTTCTGACAATCTTCGGACCAAGGAAGGGGATTCGGCGTGTCTTTATAGGTCAATGCTACCAAAGGTTTAGCCATCAATGAAAAATTCGGTATCCATTGTCTGCAATAGGATGTAATACCTAAGAAAGCACGCACTTCTCTCTGTGTCATTGGCACACTTAATTTTGCAATTGCCTGAATTCTTTCTGGGGTCAATCTTCTTCCCTCTTTCGATAAGAGGTGACCTAAATAGGTCACTTCTTGTCGACAATACTGTAACTTGGAAAGAGACACTTTGTGGTGTAAATCAGACAAATGACGCAACAATGACAAAGTGGCTTCTTTACAAATCTCCTTAGTATCTGCAGCAACTAACAAATCATCGACGTACTGTAGAAGGGTAGCGCCATCAGGTAACACAAGAGTGTCAAGCTGAGACTTCAGAGCCTGACTATAGATAGAAGGACTTTCACAAAAACCTTGAGGAGCTCTCTGAAATCGGAAGCTTCGGCCTCCTAAACAGAATCCAAAAATATCCCTGCTCTCTACGGCAATAGGGATGCTGAAGAAAGCATTCTTCAAGTCAATCACCGAGAACCAAGTGGCTGAGGCTGGAATCATTGTCAGTAAAGCAGTGATATCGGGAACGACTGGAAACTGTGGCACAACTATCTTGTTTACCTCTCTAAGATCAATCACAAACCTGTAAACAGGTGGCTGAGAAGAGTCAGTACGCTTCAAGACAGGTAAAACAGGACTATTGCAAACATTACCTCTTGTCTCTTCAATTACATTTTTCTCAATCAAATCATAAATGATCGCTAGCAACGCTTTTTCACCTTCATTAGAGATCTTGTATTGGGGAATGCGCGGCATTTAACATTGGCTTTCAACGTTACAACATATGGCGGTATTTCCAAAAGACCTACATCATTGGGACCAGTAGCCCAAAGAAAATCAGGGAGAAACGACAATTCTGTTGGAAGTTTGTCCTTTGACAAATATATTGGTGAAACCACTGTCTTACCCAATGTGAGTTGTACTCCCGAAGGAGAACAATACAATGTTGCATACAATCTTTTCAGCAGATCCAATCCTAACAAGTTCTCACCACAACCTGTCGTTAGAATAAGTGGTGCTTCGATTTCACAAGGTCCAACAGAAAGAGACATAGGGCTAGAAATCGGGTTCCTAACCGGGGCGCCAGAAAAACCTACTGAAACATTAGTTTCGCCAGACAAAGGTGCGCCAGGGAATTTAGAGTGCATAATAGAACTCTTTGTAGCACCAGCATCCAACAGAAAAGGCTCTGACACACCTGATGTAATCACCTCAATATAAGGTCCACTCTGATCTACTGGAACTGAAACAACTCCCTCTCTTTGTCTATGGCTGTCCTAGCAATCATCACCTTCCATACTCTCACCTTCTGCATAGTAGTCATCAGCATAGTACTGAGTCGTCCTACCAGACGCATTATTCTGCTGATCAAAACTATTCATTGAATTTTGAGGAGGAAATGGGCGCGCGTTCTGGGTGAAATTTCCGCGTCCTCTAGCTCTAGGTGCTTGTGGAACACCTCGACCTCTTGCGCCAGAAATACCATTCATACGCTGCAACAAAATAGGGCAATTATATTTAAAATGACCTTCTTCCTTACAATATGAACATTGGTTAGGGCCTATCAGAGCACGTTGTTGAGGATACTCAAACCTTTGCGAATTCCTCTGATACTGTTGAGGTTGCTGATAGTCACGCTGATTACTACGAGGCGGATACGCTTGTTGTAAAAGAACCTTTGTTTTTAACTCTTTAGTTTTCTTGTCTGCTCTATCTTTCTCATCTTTATCTCTATTTTCGTGGTATTGTGCAGTAGCCAATATCTGTGCTGAAGAGGAAACGGCCCAAGAACTCTCTGAATCTTTCAATTTTTTACACAATTCGGGAAGCAAATTATGCACAAACTTGTCAACAAACAACCTTTGACCACCTTCTGTACTCATATCCTGACCACTGTGGTCGATAAATGTCTCTTCAAACCTAGTGAAGAAGTCAGATACACTTTCCTCCTTCTTCTGCTTGCATGCAGACAATTTATCCCAATTTACACGCATTGCAGGCATCAAAGTCTTCATGTAAGTAACGATCCTACCAGGGAGGTCTGCTACTAAAGGCTCTGGTTTAGCACCGCCTACTTGTCTGTCATTTGCCGCATTGATATTAATCCATGTGTCCCCTAACTCCGGCGCATGATCCGTGTGACGGATCACTCTCCATAAAGGCTGTGGGACCACATTTCCAAACAACATGTCTATATCAGCTAAATTCATAACACAGGAGTCTGCAGTCTGTGATAATTCCTTATAATAACCTGCAGGGTTTTTACGGGGGTCGGGTAGAGTCTGCTTAAGAGCCAGGACTTCAGTTCGCTTCCATGGAACATGTACCCACACACGTTGAAAATGAGGCTGAATAGGTGGAACAGCATTTAGGTCTCCTTCTTTCCAAACTGGGGGAACTTCTCTCATGGGATACTGTCTGACCTTCCTTTTAACAGAGGGTTCTGGCTCAAACAACAGTCGAGAAATACCCTCACTCCTAAATGATAATAATGTCGCAACTGCTTTCTCAATATCGGAACCCACAATCGTGCCTTTGGAAAACTCAAACCGTACACGACACAACTCAGGCGGATTGGCCTCCATATCACAATCTTTTAATCTTTCAAGAAGAACTTCGCACATTTTGTCAAAAACATATCTCTGTTTCGGTGCTTGCCATTGGTGGAAGACATCCATAACAGACTCTAACTCATATCTTGTAGGGTCAGTGACCCATTTATGCGCCAAATGATCCAATACTCCCTTCTCTCTAGAATCGGGCAATTGGCTACGCAATTGTTTACGCTCTAAAACGGGGTCGTAGTCGGTGACCCAAAGAAAGGAGACAAAATACTAGTAACAGTGTTTGTCATTCTCTGTCGGACAGAAGGAGAAGTTGACAAATGAACAGGAGGAAAAACAGGAGGAGACAAAGCAAATGCAGAGGCAGTGTCAGAAGGGATAGTGTGGAGGGAAATAGATGCAGGGGGCAAAGTCATAGGAAGTAAAGATGGAACAGGTAGTAAAGGTGGCAGCCCTTGAGGGGGCTGCGCCATAGTAGTAGGTGCCAACTGAAAAACAGCTGGTGGTTGTGGAAGAACCGGAGGTACAACAACTGGGGGTTGTACAACTAAAGGTTGCGGAGGTGCTGTAGCACTCTGCGCATAAGGAGGTGGTGAATTCAACAAATGAGACATTAAAGGATCCTTCTCAAGTTCCTTCACTGTATCTTGCTGAAGAGGTGGCAAAACTGGATAACATTTATCAATTGCCAATTTACGTTGCCTGTGCAGCTGTTCACTCGCTTGTTCCTCTTCATCATCCTTATACTGCATAGCAGCTTGCATTATTGAAATACCCTTTTCTCTTTTATTCTTCTTTACTAATTTAATTTCTTTCTGTTTGGCTTCTTTTCGCCATAGGCGGAAAGAGTCAAACATCGCCGGCCGGGCTTTCTTCTTAAAAAGTCTAACCTCTAAATTATCCAGAATTTCGGTGTCAAAACTACCATATTGGGGCCACTTTAGGACACCATCTTTCCTTGTGTACCTAACCCATACGTTATTATACGTGATAGGGCCCACTCCATGCTTCACGTAGAGCTCATAGGTTGGAGTTCCAATTGGAGGAACCGGACACGAGTCCTCCAATCGGGAATCCCTATTACAACCAAGAAAAAACAAATTTCCAAGTCTGCTAAGACCAGGCATTTTCGCTCACTAGTCTAGCTTCAAACTTCAAAGGATTATCGAATACGACAGTCTCGTGAATACACGAGTCCTTCGGCTTTGGTACTTGCAAGTTCCAAATCAAAAGATCCTAACAAATCAAAGATCCCATGGGATACCCAAAACTAAGAACCAAGACTAAGGACTGGGAGACGCTCCACTTATACTTAACTGAGATATCGATGACGTCACCAGAAGACTCGTCTATTGTCTCGCTCTACAAATCATAAAAGGGTCCAAGACAGGGCGATAGTCAGGGCAGCAGTCCTTCGTAGCCGTCGGGACGCGGGGAACCTCGCAGCAAAGACTTTCGGACCACGAACGACATACAGGGGTCGATGAAGTGGTTGGCCTTCCTCCAGAATTTTACACGAAGCTCCTCACGACCTCTGGCTTGGACCGGTACCGCTGAAATCGCCCCACGTTGGGCGCCAATTGAAGTACTGGGTTATATTGGACCCAGCGGTGCCAGGGAACACACCCAATGACCTCGAGTTCTTCCTGTCTCAGACTACAGAAACACAGAGTCTTCTTGGTGGCTTCAAAGATCAATTTATTGGCTGCAGCCAGCAACAGGTATCCTAGAAGTACAACACGGTGTATGTTCTCAGGAGACTGCTCTTTTTCATGGAAACCAGCTATCTCTTTTATACAGAATATTATGCTTTAGGCAAACATTCCTTATTTTTACAGTGGGTCATTCACATATTTCTTACAACAAAAGAAAAGACAGATTCATGATGACAAGCCCATTTTCAGTTTGTCCAGCCCACAACCAAATACCCAGTGAGGCCCAACACCTGCAACAGATATAATCTGGATCCCTAATAAAACCGGGCACCTCCTCCTCGTAAAGCAGGTCATAAAGAAAGAGCAGTGACAGGTGTGAATAAGATTTAGATATAGATGTGTGCAATGAAGGGTTTATGGCATGCTGCACCTGGGCCCCTAATCTCGATCGGCCACTGGGAACTAAAACTGGCCGAACAGGTTCTGGCTCTGGACAGTGGAGTCAGCTTGCCCAGGTCACTGAAAGTGTACGTGTCCCCTAAGGCGCGTTTTGGCTTTAGTCATTGCCTTATGTGAGGGCAACCACAAAATGGCTGCCGTACACAAAATGGAACCCGAGGGTTCACAAGGGAATCGTTAATATTAGAGTGATCCCGTCACTCGAATATGACGCAAATACTCAGATATAGCATACCTGTCATTACCGGTCTGCTGATACCAAAATCGTCATGTTACAATGATGTTAATGACACAGGTCCAGAATTTTCAGTACCACAAACCGCCATGGTCCACATTGTCGACGATGCTTTACGCTTTCTCGATCATAATGAATCCTGTCTTTTAATCCTTCTTGACCTATCATCAGTGTTTGACACAGTCAAACATGAAACCCTCCTGAACCTCTTAGAACTTAGGATGGGTCTCTCTGGTACTGTCTTAAAATGGTTCTGCTCATTCCTACAAAACAGATCTCAACGAGTCCTAATCAATAATGACTTATCCGATCAGACACCGGTCACTAGCGGCGTTCCCCAAGGTTCTTCACTTTCGCCCACCCTGTTTAATCTTTACATGGAACCCCTGACTGAAATCCTCAAACACTCCAACATCTCCTACCATATATACACTGACGATACGCAATTGTACATGAAGATTACATCTCCTAACGACATCAGCACTCTCAATAACATCTTGAACAAAACTCAACACCGGTTAACACTTAACCACCTCAAACTTAACGCCCTCAAAACTGAATTCCTATTAATCTCGCCTCCCAACACCACCTCTAACATCAAAGACTGGCTCCCATTACTCACCGCCTTGAACTGTACCCCACATATTGTTGATTCAGCAAAATCCCTAGGAATAAAACTTGACAACAACCTCTCCATGATGAATCACATCAGCTCCACAACCAAAGCGGCCAATTTCCATCTCCACATCTTAAGAAAACTAAAGCCTTTCCTGCCCAATACAGATCTCAAGATGGCGGTTCAAGCTCTTGTGATTTCCAAACTTGACTATGGGAATGCTACCCTTGTTGGCCTACCGAAAATAAAACTAGCACCGTTGAGGGCTACCCTCCATGCTGCTGCACGGCTCATCACAGGCGTAAAGAAAAATGATCACATCACCCCAGCCCTCCACTCTCTGAACTGGCTACCTTATGAATCTAGGATCCACCTAAAAATAGCATGCATGACATACAAAGCCATCCACCACAACACTCCTCGCTACCTGGCTCAGAAACTGGTGCTATCCGGAAGGAATAGAGCTTCTCGTAGTACATGCTCCCTACACCTGAAACCCCAAAATTTCACAAAAAGAAAACCTATAAGAGATTTTTCTCTGGAATTGCCCCAAGAATTTGGAACTCTCTTCCCCAGAGATCAGGACCATCCCTTCATTCGTTCTTTTCAAAAACAAAGTAAAAATGAGACTGCTGAATAATGTCCTTCCTATCTGAGGCGACTATCCATGCCAATTTGATTTCTTTGCTGGTGTTTTCACTATGTCTCTTTGTATTATCTTTTCATGCTGTATTTTCTATATTTTGCTCCTTGTATATTTAATGCTATTTATTAGGTTGTACAGCGCTCTGACACCAACATTTTGGTCATGTTCGCGCTTTATAAAACTTTATAAAAAAAATAAAAAATAAAAAATCCATCACATCCAATTACTGCATATTTTTCTTCATTTATATTTTCTGTAACATTTCTCTTAAAACTGTAATGTTGTAGTACTTCATAGAGACATATGTTTTCCAGATGTGGACTTCTTTTGGGATAGTACGTATCCAACAGATTTGTTTTAACAATATCTGTACTTTCTGGTTCATTCAATGCTAAGTATTCAATTTCTTGTACAGATTTCAAAACTCGATTTCGTGTTACAGCAAGACCTAGACTTACCCAAATGATTCCTCTTGACTTTGAATATAAACTTGCAGAGGTCAACCGATCCGAACATTCGTAGGATCCAATCTCTCGATGGCAAAGCATCTTCAAACTAAAGCTGTACAATTTGTTACTAAGAGTCTTCTCTTGTGAAATTTCTACCCACATTTCTTTCAAATCCGTCTTTTCAGATTTGGTTATATATGATGTAACATAGCGAGCAACAGCAATCGAATTATCTGCAACATACTGGATATCCATGTTTGTATTCCACATTCTCAAAATCACTGGATTGTAGTCATTAATATACTTTGAATCTTCACTTCTTTTTATGTTGTAAGTATTCTTTGGAGATTTTCGAGTTATCGTGAAACTGTTGACTCTTCCTTTTGAAATTACTGGAAGTGGGAATCCAAAATGATATTTTGTATAAAATCTTCCCTTTGACGTGTATTTTTGTCGACAATATTTTCCACATCGATGACTTTGAAACCGTAAAACTTGTTGTCTTAAGCTGTTTTCTCCTCCTTTTTTTGGAATGGCACAGGTAACATAGTCTTCAAAGAAAGACAAAACAGTTTCATCAGAATCTGTTCCAAATTTAGGTGCATTCTTGATCCATAATAGCATGTGAATCTGAGGAGCAACTCTGGCGTGGTACTCCTTTCTCCAAAAGAAATCAATAACTTCTCCAAGAAGTGGATCATTTTTATTGCAGATAAAAGACATCATACCTTGAAGCCTATGATTAAAATATCTGCACACATTTACAGGATCCAAAGAACAGAGTTTTCCAGCCGTCTTCAATTCAATGTTTTTTACATTTGAATATGCTTCTCGTGAAAATTCAAGTAAATCGTCCCATGCGTATTCAGCACAGCTAAGCGTAACAAACCACGTAGGGGTTCCTAAGTTCCTTAACATACATTTAAGTTCTCCGTGACGACGATACCAATACTCATTAGTACCACGTTGACACGCCATCAAATTAATTAACTGAGATTCTAAATGATCATCTCTTTGATGAACTTTGTCCAAAAATTCCTTTGCAGAAAGATGTGTAAGATGAACTCCTGTTTTTAATATGTGGTTCACTTCATATGAAAGTCCAGACAAGTCACTTTCAAACAGAATATGAAATAAATATGGAATACACTGTCCAAATCTAGAATCTTCTGAGTACAATCTTGTTGTATGATATTCTGAAGCTGGAATCTGTACTGGTCGTTCATCATATTGTCCACCTTTTCCAGTGGGGAAGAGCTGTGGAAAACAACGTGCTTCTAAACTTTTTTCCCATACACTCATGGGAGTTCCCTTCGCTTTCTTCATTTGGAATCATTCAATAGTGTTTCCTATCACTTCTTTTGAATGTAGAGGATGTATACTATAATGTTCATAAATTTCTTCTCTCCTCGAGTTGTCCACTTTTTCTATTTGGCCAGTTGAAGTTTCTCTTTCATCTTCTATAGATAATTCTTGTTCTTCCACATATACATTTTTATAATAAATATCGTTTTGTACAAGATATAATGTAGCCTTTTGAAGTTTGGTGACATCTACTAACTCTTGCCATATTTTCCGACACTTTGTTGGTACACCATTAATTAGAATAACTACAGGTTCACTTTCCTCTCTCTCTCTATACCAACAGTTTCAATATTTTTCTTAAAATCTAAAGGTAAATACACAACTCTCCCTTTTAAACCTCTTTGTAAATCTGTTGGAGGCAGCTTACCTGTTTTTAGGCTCCATACAAACTATAGCCTGAAACAGATGCACAGATTGAACAAGAATGGACTCATAAGTATTTAAATCTACCAGTTCCGGAGGAATAGCTACCAACTCTAGGTTTTTATGTACAGCTCTAGCTGGCAATTTGTTCTCTTCTAATTTGTTGTAACAATATTTACAAATACGTTGATCACTACCCAACTCAAAATGACCTTCCACCAACAAATAAGCACCAAATTGCTCCCACTTATCATTGTTTTCATTTTTACTTTTTAAATACACATCAACATTCCTAGTTTGACTTCTATAGTGAGTACGTCGACAACATATACAAACATAGTTTGGTTTTTTACAAGAAACTACCTTAAACTTTGTAATTTCTTCTGCTAAGTTCTCAGTAGTACTATCTTCCACCTCTTCTTCAACACCTACACTTATCAAACTCTCACTTTCTCTGCACTCCCCTTGTGGACCAAAGAAACTAAACTCTATATCATCAGAAACTTTTTTTGCATCCAATACTGAACCATGCAAAAGAGCTGTGTTTATTTCACTTAAAGATAATGCAGGACTTTTTACATGGTACAATCTTCTTACTAACTTCCGCATTTCTGAGTGATGTACTGCTAACATTCTTAAATGATGAAAAGTACTTCGACACACTTTTCTAGAAAGACAAGCCAGAGAATGACCCTGCAAGTTACTATATTTTCTCACTTTGCAAGGATCTAGTCCTTGCAACATCTTAATCTTTTGTTTAACACTTTTTTTACCATAATCTCGTAAGAAATTTCGTAATATATCAATAGATTCCTGTCGTATACTACAAATACTACTACAATCCCACTTATACACTGGAGCTTGTGTACGTCTCCCTTGAACTTCTTCAGCTATTACTTGTTCCACATTTCTAGGAACCATCTTTTCTTTTTTAATTGGACAACCGTTTTTAACCTCATAACAACGACCCCTGGTATCAACTGCATGAGCTAATGTACTTTGTTGAAAATAGCTTTCTTCATTAAAACAAGGTTCAGCACTAGAAGTGTGCTTCCATTCACCCGAATTGTTTTTGCAAAAGTTAGTTTTTGTTTTTTTTTGTCCTCATTCACCTCCGACCTCACTGAACAAACGAGCCGTCCGTACCAAAGCCCGATGATGGAGAGATGGAGGCTATTGGCTTAGGACAAGGGCTACGCCCTGCCTACAGGTACTGTGACAGGCTCAGATGTCACTAACCCCGAATAAGGGGGGGAGAGGTCACTCTTTCACTCGGCCCGGGTGAGCCTGGCGACTATTATCGTTGGCCTGTCAAGGGAACTGGAGATGCCCAACATAGTCAGAAGAGTGCCGACGAGGCATAATCATAGGACCCACAGATTATTTTAAAGATACTTAAATAATTATTTAACTCCCTAATCCCTCTCACCCGACTGAGTTGGGGAGAACATTGCGGCTGCTTGTTGAGCTGCCGCTTGCACCCGGAGCGCTCACATCCCGTTTTCAAGAAGATTTGATCCTTTGAGAGAAACTCGCCTTACCGCTCGAGCGTCGTTGGATTTGGCCGCAGACTTGCTTCTTCCTGTGGGGACTCGGCTGTTTTTCCTGCTTGAACTGGGGATGTGCCTGGGGAGACGGTGGCCCTCGGTTCTCTCCGCCCGACTCGGTGGCTGGAAGTCGCTCTGGAGCTCAGGAGGGGCCGCAGAGCAGCGGCTCGCGGGCTCCTCCGGGTCAGCGGTGGCAGTGCCAGCACCTGTTAACACCCCGGTGTCCCAGAGAGGACCTCTCTCGAAGAGGAAACACAGGAGGAGCTGGCTCAAACCAGCAACGCCACCTTGGAGCCATTGTTGCAGCTACAACAATTACAACTGGAGAAGCAGGTACAGGGGGGTCAGGAGGGGCATGCTAGCCCATTACCCCAGGTGAGACCTACTACTGTTCCTGTTGTTAAGGGGGTTAAAAAAGGCAAAAAGCGAAGGGGGGTTACCCTGGGGCCAGAGAAGCTAAAATCAGGAGGCAAAAACAGCAAACTGCCCCCCGAAGTGGCTGGTAGGGGGAGCAGTGGTAAGAGCCAGGGAACCAGGAGTCCCCCCAACGTAGATGCGGCCACCAGCAGCTCTGCCTTTCAGTCATACGAGGTCAAAGGTAGGAGCATTAAGGCAGAAAGGGCCAAAAGTAATCCCCTTGACTACAAAGTTAGGATCACCCCTTCCTTGAGGTCATACTTTAAAGTACAACCAGCGGTACTCGATATTGTTAAGCAGGGAGAGGCTCTTATAAGGAAGTCAGCAGGGCAACTAGCCTTGATATCAGCTCCTGATAGGAAGGAGGCCGCGGCCGGCTCCCTGCCCCCGGACGTAACCCCAACTTTTCTCACTGAGAGTGGTATAATGGGGGGGTCCAGATAAAACGATAGAGTCCGCTGGGCAGATGGCCTTGGCACTAGAAGTTGGCCACGATGAAGAGATAAACAAAGGCTCCAAGGACCATGAAGCAAGGGGACCCTCAGTGGCTTCTTTGGAGGTTCTTTTTTCTACATTATCAGGAGGACATTAAGAAGGGGTTCTCGGTCTCCGCTGCATATCAGGGAGAGATTAGGAACTTCTGCGAGTCGTTGGAAAGAAAAGTGGATCTCTTAAATACAAGAACTGAGACTTTAGAGAATACTGTTGGAGAGCTAAAAGACCATCTTGGGGCCGCCAAAGTAGATATCCAGTCCCTCAAGAGGGAGGAAGTGGCCCTTCGTGACAGGTTGGAGTTGTTGGAGAACAACTCTCAAAGGAACAATTTGCGTATCCTGAATGTTCCGGAGGGGAGTGAAGGGACTGACCTCAAGTCTTATATGGTCTCATTGCTGAAAGAACCCTTGCAGCTTGAAGAATCAGAGGAGGAGGTTCCGAGTAGCGATATTCAGAGAATCCAGAGGGACCCTTTTCGCAGAAATCCAAACAGAATAAAGCGGAGGAAAATTCTTATCAATTTTCATACTTATTCTCTAAAGGAGAAGATTCTAAACATGGCCTTAAAGATGAAATCGTTGAAGGCCAGGGACTTCTCTTTCGAAATCCGTTCAGACCTTGCCAGAGTTACTCTTGATAGACAATGGAATTGGGCAGGAAGCTCGATGACTTTAAAAAACTTGGTGCCGTCGCCCAGCTTAAATTCCCAGCAACTCTGAAAATTATGCACAAGAACAAAATGCATAATATAAGATCAGTCCAGGAGGCGGATGAGTTGCTTGAAATCATGGGGAAAGGGGTGCCTTAATGGGAGAATCTAGCCACGAGGCCTGGCATTGTCTTGCTTGATTTGTATATCGGCTGTTTAGGGCAGCTCACAGTAGTGGACTCCTAAATTCTCGCCCCCTTCTTTCTGCTTAAGATATGCTAAGACATGATAGTAATAACCATTTCGTTTTTCATCCTTTTGTTTTTTTTTTTGTTTTTTTTCCCCTCTCTCTTAGTTTGGCTCACACTTTCTTTTGTCTACACTTAAAGGGACGGGGAGGGCTGCTCCGGGAGGCAGCATCTGGACTACATCTGTCCAGGTAAATGGAAGGGGTTCTCCAAGGGAGGGGGTGTTTCGGAAGAGGGGGAGGGGGTAGGAGGTTTGGGGGGAGAGCACAGGGGTATAAAACACACAATTTCCTCACTCACCTTAGTGCCCATTCAGATGGCCGTGGCTAGGATGCGATTGGTTTGGTGCTGGCTCCTTCCATGTCCCGACCGTGTTAGAGATCTCGGGTCTAAACCCCCATGAAAACAATTCAGTTCCTGTCCTGGAATGTTAATGGCTTGCGCGTGAGGTCCAGAAGGGACATTTTTTGCAATATTTAAAAGACTCCCCCCGCGCAGGTCATTATCCTCCAGGAAACTTATCTCCTCAAGGAAGAGATCACCGAGATATTCAAACATAAAAAATGGGTGGACTCTCTTGTTTGTTCAAATCAGACCGCCAACATCAGGGGCGTTGC
Source organism: Calotriton arnoldi (assembly GCA_963921515.1). Lineage (NCBI taxonomy): Eukaryota > Metazoa > Chordata > Amphibia > Caudata > Salamandridae > Calotriton > Calotriton arnoldi. The sequence goes on from CAWUFW010003476.1 coordinate 88,260, forward strand.
AATACTTTTTAAAAAACAAGCTAATGCCCATGTCTTACACTTTTTGGCTGACCCAGGTTGCAGATGGGTAATCCTGAAGGTGACCATCACGGACTTTCTCCTCACCTTGGTCGGCTATTATGGCCCAAACCAAGATGACCCTTCCTCTCTTAAAACTATTTTCTTGCAACTCCTAGACTACCCAGCCCCGGTTATTATGGCCGGGGACTTTAATATTGTCCTCAACCCTAAACTCGGCAAGTCGGCAAGTAGCAGAGCCATGGTTCCTTCTAAGTCCCGGACGTACCTGCAGTCCATGATGGCGCAAACCGGCCCCTGTGATATTTGGAGAGAAAGATCGGGCCATCAGTTAGGAGTCTCATACTGCAATAGTAAATATCGACACAAGTCGAGAATTGACTATATTATGGTCAGCCAATGTTTGAGGGGCAAGGTTAAGGATATCGGATACCTGACTCCGCATTTGTCTGATCATTCAGGGATATTGATGGACCTCGACTTGGTGCAGGCCCAGCATCTCAGAGCTTGGACTTTCGATCGAACTTTACTTCTAGAGGCAGAAGAGATGTCCTACCTATCTAATGAGACTCAATATTTTCTGAAGGTGAATCTAGGCTCTGCTACGACTGCTGTGGTTTGGGACTCCTTAAAGGCTTTTTTGAGGGGCTTAATCACGAGTAGGGTGAGCTTCAGAAATAAAAAATACAGAGGGGAGGTGGCACTCAAGGAGGCGGAAATGAAGGCAGTAGAGTTAGATCTGAACAGAGGGGTCGGTTTGGAGGGACAGCAAGAGGATCTGGCCAAACTCAGCAAGTTAAGGGAGCAGTTGGACACTATTCTCCAATTTAGGGTTATGAGAAGATAGGAAGCAAGCAAGTTGGCCCTTTTCGAGTATGGAGAAGGGGCAGGTAAGCTATTGGCATGGAAGGCCAAGTCCGATAGGCTTCACAACCAGATTAAACAAATTGATGGTGACGATGGGGTAACTGCTCTGTATTCGGATGAACAGATAGGAGATGCTTTTTTTTATTTCTTCCAGGATCTATATCAAGAAGATCGAGTTGTAGTTAAGACGGAGGCTAGGGAGTGGTTGGGCAGGACCACTCTTACCCCCCTGAGCTCCATGCAGCAGGAAGATTTAGAGCAGGATATCACGCAGGAAGAGGTGAAAAAAGCTATTTTTGCCTGTAAGAGAGGGAAGGCTGCAGGGCCCGATGGGCTCCCAACAGAGCTCTATAGATCTCTGGGCGTGGTGATAGTTCCGGCTTTAACACAACTATTTAATGAGATCTTATCTGATGGCTTTAAACTTCCAGGGTCTTGGGGTGAAGCCTCAATTATCCTGATTTTGAAACCCGGTAAGAATCCAGCGAGGTGTGAGTCTTATAGGCCCATCTCGCTGTTGAACGCAGATTATAAAATCTTTGCCAGGATCCTGGCGGCGAGGTTGGGCCTTGTGGCAGATGACATTCTACATTCTGATCAGAAGGGGTTTGTAAAAGGTAGGAACTTATCTGACCTCACCTATGATTTCATGGGTGCAATAGACATCGCCTCTACTCACTCACTTCCTCTCGCAGCTATGACACTCGATGCCACTAAGGCTATCGACAGGGTTAATTGGGTTTACTTGTCGGCAGTCATGGAGAAATTTTATCTGGGCAGGAAGTTTTGTCGAGCAATCCAGTTGATTTATCAAGAGCAGTCAGCCAGACTTTTGGTTAATGGCAACCTGACCAGACCTTTTAATATCACCAGGGGGACTAGGTAGGGCTGCCCTCTTTCTCCTCTCCTCTTTGACCTATACATCGAGCCCCTTGCTCAGCGGCTGAGAGAGGAGTCTAGCATTTTGCCTTTTAAGCATGGGGCTTGGAAGAGGAAGGTGGCCCTTATGCAGATTACATTTTGATTCTTTCTGCGGACCTTGCCACGACCTTCCCTGTTGTAATTAGATTGGCACAGGACTTCGGGCAGGTATCAGGCTACGAGGTCAATGCCGGGAAAACCAAGGTCATGACATGGAATCTTGAGGGGCCCCAGCATCAGACCAAGCGTAGTATGCACTATCTGGGAGTCAGAATAGTCCAGGACATTGCCAAGATTACAGAGGTTAATTTGGAGTCTGTCTCAAGGGAGTGCCAGAAACTGATGAAATCTTGGGCCCATCTCCCTTTAACCATTTTTGGCAGGGTCAATTTGTTTAAGATGGTGGTACTCCCTAAGATAATCTTACTTTTTTATTCTAACCCCCGGCAATGTGACAAACCTGCCATTGACAAGTTCCAGCAGGCTATTAACTCTTTTGTCTGGGCATATAGGTCCACTAGAATCGCCTGGAAGAAGCTGAGGTGTAGGAGGGAGAAAGGTGGACTTGCTTTGCCTGATTTGCAATACTATGCATGGGCTTTCCAGCTGTCGCATTCTAGGATACTCTTAAAAACTCCAGCAAGCACAGGGGTGGGGGCCATGTTCTCTGCAATGCTAAAGGGTGTCAGCCTATCCGAGGAGGGTTTCCTGTTTAAATTTGGAGAACCGAAATTTTTCAATAAGGTTAAGCTTAAAGTTCTCCAGGCAATGGCCAGATCGTGGGCCAGTCTCAAGCGCCTTGTCGGTCTTAATTACTTTTCTAGCCTCGCCCATCTTTGGGACTCACCGGGCACACCAGAGTGCCTAAAGGATAGGTTGGCATTACCTCTTAGAGCAGCAGGTTTAAAGGTGTGGGGGGACTTGGCCAATGAGGGTACGCTTATTTCATGGGCATCACTTAGCGAAAGGGTTGGAGTGGGTCTTTCAAGGTTTAAGTACATTCAGCTGCAGAGCTGAGCCCAAACTCTGAAAACCCCCATAGGCAGCGGTCACCTCTTGGAACATCAGTCAGCGGTAAGACCAGCTGGGAGGAAGGAGGTTTCTTTCTGGTAATGGACCATTGAGGAGGCTGTAGACGGAGAATTCAAACTGGCCACAGAACTGTAGGGGGATCTTATACCAAATGAACAGTGGGAGTATTTGTGGCAAACCACGTTTAAGACCTTATTCACCATTGTAAAACCAGCCTGGTTTAAGAGGAACCACTTGTTCACCGCACACAGGGCCTACCTATCACCGTTGAGGTTGACTAAAATGTCGAGGGGGTCTCCAGTCAGCTGTAGAAAATACGGTCAGGCAGGAGCGTCAGATGTACATATGTTCAAGGACTGCCCGGCCATAGCAGGTTTTTGGGAAGAAGTAGGAAATTCTGTGGCGGATATTCTAGGTCTCCCAATCCAAATAAATCTTGCCCTGATAATTTTTGATTTATCTAAGGAAATTACAGGTTCTGCTAGATCCTTCCTATTTTATGCTAGATTATTAGCTAGGAGACAAATATGTAAAAGATGGATAGATCCTACACCCCCCTTGTATTCTGACTGGCTGACCTTGCTCTTTGAGACATCCAAGATGGATCTGTCTAGAACTCTGGGCAGGAAAAAGACAGCTTTCTGGGACTTTTTTTGTTTTTGCAAAAGTTAGTTCTATTAACAAGTCTTTTTCTTTTACTTTTCACCTTCATAAAGTGCATTGTTTTATTCAATGTCTTCATTCTCTTCAATACTAACATAAACAACCTTCTTTTCAATTCAAAAGCCTTTTCGACTACTCTTTCAATCTGTTGTTTTTTCTTGTAAAATGCTGATCTTCTTTTATATTTTTTGCAATCTTTCAATACATTTTGTAGTACTCTACTTTTATACATTCTCTTCCTAATGTCTTTATATTCTTTCATCCTTCTTTCAATATAGATTATTTTCCCATAACATGATTTTCCATTAATTTGTCCTTTTTTCGTTTCCTTCTGATTGGTGTACAACTTTTCTTTCTCTTTTCCCCATATTGAAAATTCATTACATTCTTTAAAACTTTTAACAAATTCTTTAGTTCTCTTACCAGACGTTTTTTTCTTCAATGTCACATATTGTACTTCATCTAATTTCTGCTTTTCTCTCTCCTTTAAATAGTACTGTTTTTTGTTGTCTTTTCTTTTGCACTTTTCTTGTCATACTGATTTTTTTCTTAATAATTATGGAGAATATCTGAAAAAAAGAAAAGTTTAAATAGTTTTGTTAAATAATTTACTATTATTAAAATAATTATATACAAATATTCTTATGTATAAATAAATAAATATTTTTTATTGCACTCTAAACCTTTATCAGGCACTGCATAATTCCTACAATTAGAAGAAATCACAAGCTATGCAACAGAATCACAGAGCACAACTAAAGGATTTCTCTACTGCTACCCAAATCAAATCTAAAGTGCAGTCTGTCAACTTTTAAGGCTTGCATAATGTTGTGATTGGGGTATGTCTCTACTTACACATGTATTCTCATATGTGCCATACATTTGAAGATGCTTTCCATATAAAACAGAAGTATACATATATTTATATGCTTTTTTTTATATATAGTACACTAGCAAAAAGCACAGACTCATACATGCATCGTTTCAAAAAGATAATGAAACTTACAGCACAAACGTGAAGGGTTGCTGCTTTGTTTTTACCTATATTCAATACCTAACTATTACTCCTTTCTATATCCTTCTTCTTTCTTTCTACACCTCTATTCTCTCCTTCTTCACCCGTTTTCTCTTTCTGCACTTTTCTTCACTCTTTCTACACCCCTCTTGAATGATACTGTACTACTTTTATCTGTTTCTACAACTCTCTTCCTCTTTGTGCACCCCTTGTGCCTCTTTGGGCACCTCTGTTGCTTCTTTCTGCACTTTTCTTGCTTCTTTCTGCATCCCTATTGCCTCTTTCTGTACTCCTGTTACGTCTTTCTGCACCGTTCTTCCATCTTTCTGCATCTCTGTTGCCTCTTTCTGCACCAGTCGTGCCTCTTTGTGTATCTCTGTTGCTTCCTTCTCAACTTTTCTTGCTTCTTTCTGCAACTCTGTTGCTTTTTTCTGTACCCGTTACCTCTTTCTGCACCCTTCTTCCCTCTTTGTGTACCTCTGTTGCCTCTTTCTGCATCCCTCTCCCCTCTTTCTGTACCTCTTTTATCTCTTTCTACACCTCTCTTGCTTCTTTCTGCACTTCTCTTGCTTTCTCTATCCCACTTCCCTCTTTCTGCACCTCTCTTACTTTTTTCTCCACTACTCCTGCTTCTTTCTGCACTTCTGTTACCCTTTCTGCACCCCTCTTACCTCTTCCTACATCCTTCTTCCCTCTTTCTGCACTTATCTTGCCTTTTTCTGCACCCCTGTTCCCTTTTTCTGCACCTCTCTTGCCTGTTTCTGCAACTGTCTTGCCTCTTTCTGCAGTTGTTTTGTCTTCTTCTGCACCTCTGTTGCTTCTTTCTACACCTCTCTTGCAAATTTATACACCTCTCTTGGCTCCTTCTGCACCCCTCTTGCCTTCTACACCTCTGTTGGTTCCTTCTGCACTGCTCTTGGATCTTTCTGAATTTCTTTTGCCTGTTTGTGCATTTCTCTTGCCTCCTTCTGCACCTCTGTTGCTTCTGTCTGCACTTCTCTTGCTTCTTACTTATTTATTTTGACTATGTTCAATACTTAACTACTAGTAAAATGGTAAAGCAGCAGCAAAGTAATGTTTAACATATGTTAGGTGACAAATTAGTTATTATGATACTTTGTAAGACTCTCTGGAAAACTTCACTTGAAGTGCACTAAATAAATCTAAGTGTCTCTTTGAAATATGAAGTGCACTCTCAACTTTTAACGTCTTCATGGTCTTCTGTTTAAAATATGTCTGAACTTGTACATATATTGTGATATGTCTTCTACATCTGAACATAGTACACATATAGAACACAACTAAACATCTATTTGTAGGTTTCTTTGATATATGATACTACTAACAGAAAGTACAGACAAATGCATGCATGTTTTTAAGAACATTGTGAGACTTACACCAGAGACATATGAAATTTTGCTGCTATATCTTTCACTAGGCCCAACACCCTATGTATTCATAGTGCCTGAGTGAATACATGAGTGTATGGGTAGTGTCTATGAAATTAAAAGACTGCATGAGTACTACCTGAGGGATTAAAGAACTGCATAGGTAATGCTTGCGTGATTCCATAACTGCATGGGCAGTGCCTGGGTAATTGGAGGAGAGCATGGGTACTGTCTGAGTGATTGAAGAACTGCATAGGTAATACCTGGGTGATTATATGAGTGCAAAGACAATGGCAGCATGATTAGACTAATACACAGATGCTGTCTTGGTACATCGAAGAATGCATGGATAGTGCCTGACTGATTGGAACAATGCATAGATAGTACCTCAGTGATTGCATAGTGCAAGAGTTCTGCCTGGGTCATTAGATAAGTGCATGTGTAGTGGCTGGATGATTGAAGCACTGATTTCGTAATGCCTGTCTGATTGCATGAGTGCAGGGATAATGCCTAGGTGATTGCATGAGTGTAGGGATAATGCCTGGGTAATTGCATGAGTGCAGAGGTAGTATCTAAGTAAATGCATGACTGCAGAGATAGTGCCTGTGTGATTCTATGAGAACGAGAGTAGTGTCTTGGTGGTTGCAGGTGTAGTAAGGTAGTGCATAGGTAGTGCCTGAGTGATTTTATAAGTATATAGGTACTGGATGAGTGATTGAAGGAGTGCATAGATACTGACAGGGTGATTGGAGGAGTGCAAGGGTAGTGCCTGAGTGACAGAACAAGTGTATAGCTAATACATTGGTGATTGCATGAGTTCAGGGGTAATATCTGGTGGACTACATGAGTACATAGAAAGTGCCTGGGTGATTTTATAAGTGCATCGATACTGCCTAGGTGATTAGAGTACTATTGTGGTAGTGCCTTTATAAGTGCATGGGCACTGGCTAAGTGATTGGACGAGTGCATAGATCGTGAAAAGGTAATTGGAGGAGTGCAAGGGTATTGCCTGGGTAAATAAACTAGTGTGTAGGTAATGCATTTCTGATTGCATGAGTTCAAAGGTAATATCTGGGGACTACAGGAGTACATAGAAAGTGCCTGGGTGATTTTATAAGTGCAGTGGTACTGCCTGGGTGATAGGAGTAATACTGTGGTAGTTCCTCAGTGATTGGAAGAGTGTAGAGGTAGTGCCTGGGTGATTTTATAAGTGCATTGGCACTGGCTAAGTGATTGGAGGAGTGCATAGATGCTGAGAGGGTGATTGGAGGAGTGCAAGGGTTTTGCCTGGGTGATTAAACCAGTGTATAGCTAATACATTGGTGATTGCATGATTGCAGGAGTTATATCTGGGGGATTAGAGGAGTACATAGGTAATGCCTGGTGATTCTATGATTGCAAGGGTAATATCTGAGAGATTACAGGAGTACATAGGAAGTGCATGGGTGATTTTATAAGTGCATGCGTACTGCCTGGGTGATTGGAGTAGTACTGCAGTAGTGCCTAAGTGATTGGAGAAGGGCAACATCCTGAGTAGTAGCAGAATACAGGGGTAGTGCTTATGAAATTAGAGGACTGCCTGAGTGATTGAAGAAGTGCATAGGTAATACTTGGGTGATTGCATGAATGTATGGGTACTGCCTGACTAATTGCAACAATGCATAGGTAGTACCTAGTTGGTTGCATGAGTGCAAAGGTTGTGCCTGGATGATTGGAAAACTGCATGGGTAGTGCTTGGTTGATTACCTGAGAGCAGAGGAACTGGCTGAGTGCATCTATCAAAGCATCGGTAGTGTCTCAGTGAATGTATCAGTGCATCTGTACTGCCTAGGTGATTGGAGGAGTGCAGAGATAGTGCCTGACTGATTGCATAAGTGGCGGAGTAGTGCCTGACTGATTGAAGAACTGTACATATAGTGCATGGATTAGTGCATGGGTAGTGCCTGGGTCATTGCAGACTTACAGCTGAGACATCTCTTCATGTTGCTGCTTTATATTTGACTACACCCAACATCCTAAGTAGTAGAAGAATACTGAACTAGCAACACCAAAGTGTGGTTTATAACATGGTGTACACTTTTCTAGTACAGGTTCACCATTCTCTAACTGCTCAGGGTATTGGGCCTACCCAAATAGAAAACATCAAACCAACGCATAGCTCTGTTATAAATCTTACCATATTCATAAAGGCATGTATGCATGTGTCGCTACCTTTTACTAGTACTACCATTTATAATAGAAGCATACATAAAAAAATATATATATCTCTCTTTTATACATGTAGCATCTTGAGATGCATAACACATATGAGAATACATATGCAACAAGGAAATTCATCAATCACACGACCATGCAGACCATAAAACTTGACACAATACTCTTAACATTTCGAACAGACACCTAGATTTATCTGGCATACATCAAATAAGTTTTACATAGACTCTTTTAAACCACCATAATCAGTAATTCCTCACCCAACATATATTAAACATCACTTTACTGCTCCTGCTATATAACCATCCTTATTCTACTACTCAGATGTACAGCCTACCAAAATACAAAGCAACATCCCTTCACATATCTCTATTGTAAGTCAACCCATATTTAAAAAAGCATGGATGCATGAGTCTCTACCTTTCCCTAGTACCATCATATGTAAAAGAAACATAGAATTAGATGTACACCTGTATTTTATACATCAACCATATTTACATACATAACACATATAAAAATACATCTGCAAATACAAACATACCTCAGTCACAAAATAATGCACACCTAGCTTTGCAAAATGTGGATATTAAATGGATTGCACAGAGAGGATTAAAGTGGCACCAATTGATGTCTTTGGTTAAAACCTTTTTTCATGTCCAATCCCCTGACCTCATGATTGTGCACAGTGGTGGCAATGACCTAGGCACATTGACTGGGGTAGGTCTGGAAATGCTCATGAAGGACACCTTTGCACAATTGATGTTGCTTTTACCTCAAACTGTCTTTGTTTACTCTAATATATGCCAAAGACAGAAATGGAAGCGGTCAAATCAATTCTGTCCACAGATTGAGAAAGCTAGGAAGAATGTCAATAAAGCGGTTTCTGCTTACCTCAGAGATCATAGGATGGGCTCCATCTACAATAACAAACTACGTTGTGATATGGATGACATCTACAGAAGTGATGGAGTACACTTCACAGATCAAGGAAACAGAGTCTTTCTCAACAACCTAAAGCTCTGCATCCGCACTTACATGTAGCTACAATAAACTCATAATGAACACAAGGGCTCTTTTTAGAGCCACCCTATAACATAGTAGTAAATATTTTTAAAAAAATCACATACATTTTTTTTTTTTTTTAAATTGTGGATTTGTGCGCCCGACGCGAATCTGCAAAAACATGAATTCAATGTACTACAACACAATAAACTTTTCAAGTTTAACTATTAATTTTTAATTTTATATATTTTTATCAAATCTATCAATTGTAATCTTGTCATTAACTTCAATCACAGTACCTCTTTAAAAGAACTTCACAAATACAACACGACCTTCTAAATTATATACTACTAAATTATTTATTTAAGGTGAATTCGCGAATCCAACGCGACATTACACGGGGAGCCGCGCTGAGAGCCATGTTGAAGTCGCGACTCCAAACTCGAAAGAAAAAAAAAACGCCCCACTACCATTATTTGGTACTTGCCCCTGGGACCCCATCCCCCGGGGCCTGCCACCATTTATTTTTGTTTAAAAAATTATTCTCCTGAGGCCAATAATGGCCCTGGGGACCCTGTTGTGTAGTTCCTATATACCCTATACAGGATCTGCGCATTTGGATAACATAAACTGTGGGTTTGGTGGCAGACTGATTCTGTGCAACCCCACCGGATACGTTAGCTTGTTTGTATCAGCTATCTCACAGTGCCACTAGAGTCTCCTCTTATCGGGGATAGGCCTGGGCGGAAAACTACGCTACGCTCGCGTAGTTTGCGCAACTACGCGCTACGCGAATTGCACGTAGCACAGTGCCAAAACGTGTAGCGGGCATTTTCTGCTTGCACGCGGTCCTCAACGTCAAGTTGGCGACCGCGAGTGAGCAAAATGACATCCCGGTGAGACTTTTTCCTCGTTCGCGATCAGCAACATCAAGTTGCCGATCGCAAGCGTGGAAAATAAACCTCCCGGCGAGATTCTCAACGCGGGGAGGTCAGGTTTCTCGTTGCGAGTGGTCGCGTATGCTCGCGACCGCTCGCGATGAGAAACTACCAGTCCGCGTTGAGAAAACTGCTGCTTGAGTACAAATCTACTCGAGCGGCAGAAAATGACCGCTTGCACTGTGCAAGATGCCGTTTGCAATGATTGCACAGTGCGGACAAGCATCCGGCACTGTGCAATCATTGCGAACAGAATTTCCTACTGCACTACGCAGTTCACGTAGTGCTACGCGTAGCTACGCGTAGCGCTACTACGCGAACTATGCCCAGGGTTAATCGGGGAGAGAATAGTTCTTGTCAACCTCAGAACATGACAACCCTGATCCCTTAGGATCGTGGAAACAATATACTACTTTTCGCTCAGTCACTCGTGCTCACTTAGTTTGTCTCAGAGATACACAGAATAGGCGTTTCAGTATTTGTTGAACAGTTGTTATTCTAGTGTAGAATATATGTGCTGCAACAACCATTAGACAGTAGTAGAGATATATGATTAGTTATACTATGATAGTAAAGGGATGGTATAGTTCTACCATCTTGCAGAAATCATTAATATATACATGTACATAAAACATATGATAAAAAAGTGCAACCTAAAAGTGCGTACTCCTACGATGTCTCCCTAACTAGATGTACCTAAAGTACCTAGCATCTGTGTAGGTGTTATGCCAAGAATCCCTCTAGGGTCTAGTCAACCCCCATTAACTGAGAGTTAGAGAATGTGGGACCCCATCCTGGTCTTGAGTTGGACACCCCGCAAGGGATGTTAGACCACTGCTAGCTGGAGCGTCTGCATGCAGGAACCTCAGTGTCTCTGGTCAGTGTGTCAGTCGGGAAGTCACGGTCTCTGTCTTTCTAAGCAAGACATGATGTATATATACCCATAGGTCTCCCCAGGGGTCCTACCTTGCTGTGTTACTGTGTCGGCCTAAAGGATGACGTTGGGCCTGCACTTTATACAGAGATATTATACAGGAGATGGTAATCCTACTGTTAGTCCTGCTGTGCTTCCAAGAAGCCTCATGCATAATGTATGAGAATCGAACCAGAGAAAAACCCGCGTTCTGAATGCAGTGTCATATCTGGGTAAAAGGTCAGTGCCTAAGAACCGTTATGTATTAAATGTAGGGAAGAATATAGGTGAAAGGTGGCAATGCTACCTGCGCCTATATAGGGTACCTCTATGGAATATAACACCCACTCCTCTTCCGACTGGACGGCATATGTAACCTATTACTGTACTACTAACATAACTAGAAAGTGGTTTGCACAAAGTTTATAAAAACATCTCTTTAGCTAAAATGTTTAAAAACGTTTTTTTAAAAATTCTAAAAAAACTTTAAAACGTCTTAAAAAGTTTGCAAGCCCTAGCTCTAAAATGTCAGTTGGTATAGTCTGAACTACAATAAGCATTTTAAAGCTATGTATGCCCAAAAAATGAAAGGAATGTCAATTTAGTTTCATAGTTCCAAATTTGAGCTTGTTTAAAAAAGGGCGAATTTCTTCCCAGCACACGACGAGCCAAATGAGTCAAATGTTTACGTGTCCTGGCTGGTAGACGCAATATTTCTGTTGCTTGCTCCTGCAGTAGACGGCCCCTGTAACACCTCGCAAAGAATGTCAATTGAGCACAGATGATGTTCCACGCTGTCCGCAGCCGGTGCTGTGACAGCCTGTGCGCCGTCCAAAGCTTGGGTGTCAGTGGAGGAGCCGGTGTTCATACCAACAGGTGTAGTTACTACCTGTGGTGGCTCAAGGAATGCCGCCATCAACATTGGAATACGCTGTGGACACTGCAGAACATGGGCCGTTATCGGGTCCAGTAGAGCATTCACGTCTGGTTGCCCACATGATGGGAGTGTCAAACTCAGGTCTAACAAGCATTCTTCCACGCAAAACAGGCATCAGAGGACAGGTAAGATGCAGTCCATTCAGACTGGTCGAAATGACAGGAACCAAGATGCACTTAGTACTCTTAGGCGAGGCGTGCCCAGATTTTGTACCATCCGATCACGGTACTTACACTCCAGGAGTGCTTTTTCCATCTCCTTGGGGACTGGGACGTCCATTGCGTAGCAGAAAAATAACAATCAGGATTCCCGCTATTAGAAACAGGATCAGCGGAAGTCCTCCAAAGATGCTTCTGAATACGGAATGGATGAAGTTTGGTATAACTCCAAGTACCGTCTGAAAGGTGCTCAGAAGTCAGAACCTATGGCCTTAAATAGGTGGACAATGCCTGTCATATCAAACATGTTAAAGATACGATTTACCATTTCTGCGAAATGGAAAGGGCAGTTTGTATGTATGAGCGCCTGTATCTCTGCCAAAGACCTTGCGATCTGGAGATCAAAAATCTCTCGTGCGGAGGTTAAGGGCACAGACTTCTGTAGAAGCATGGCTTTCATTCTGCTTAGAGTATCAAACCGTATTAAAGAAACATTCCGCGAAGGCCATAAAGGCGCCTCCCTGACTGTATGTGTCGGTGGAAACAATACTTGCACACAAGTAACCCTGGAACACACGGTTACCAGATATGCGATGCCCGGGAGCATTCCACAGCAGCCTTGATTGTTCAGCATCAAGTAACTCCCATTCAAAAGTAGCCTGAATGCTGGAGTAATCACTGCAGCTGGGACACCCCTCAAATGACAGGATAGGTTTGCTACAGAACCATTACAAGCCTCGTGCAGCATTATATCCTGGCATATGAGCGATCCACTTAAAGCGTTCTCACAGTTGGTACCGCTCAGAAACACTTCTTGATCCCCACTCCGGCATCAAAATCTGTATGGTAATACCCATGATTCCTTAATGTATTCCTTACCCATTTCATCATATCTGCCTACTTGCTTTTGTTCAAGGCAATACTGAAACTGAAAAGTAGTGACCAGTAGAGTGATGTGGCCATGAATTAGCCATTCTGTGGATGGTGATTCCGCCACTGTAAATGCTAATCTATCCAGTTTTTCGATATGCAGCATTGTATATTTTGCTCCCCTTTGTGCCATTTCTATCTGTTTATCTGTTAGATTGTATTCAGAAAACAGAGACGTACTGTTGATATAACGCCAAGGCACGTAGCCTGCACGCAAAGATTGCAGCGTCCAGCTTAATAACATAATAGAACGTAACTGTGATTGCCCGTGTTGTAATATGGCCAAATCTTGTTTTAGTATGTCTATTGCAGAAGATACAATGTTGCCTAAGGAATATATCCTGGAGGTCAATGTAGTTAATCCATTGTCTACCACTGCTGGAATTTTTTTTAGATTTATACGGTCTATTTCCCGTAGTCTCGCTGTGGCCTCTTGTTGTGATATTTTCCATATTTCATTGTAGACAGCATAATAGAAACGTTTCTGACGTGGCTTCCTGGGACCCATTAAAAAATCCCTAAAATCCACATCCTGTGACAGTAAGGATAAGTGTTGTTTCACCTGTGTAAGTGTTGAGGTTTTTAGCCAATCAAGGCACAACTTCCCAACACTGTATGATGTCACTACCCCTGGATGTTGTCTCTGTACATAACGTGGCTCTGGCCTATGGATACTAAACCCTTCGGTTTTACCCATGAATCTTGCCTGACAATTATTAGTGTCAGTGGGCCAAATCAACCATTTTTTCCAATCGGGGTCTGATCTGTTGTATTGTATAATGTCATTCAATGTAATTTCTTCCTGTGATGAGATGTTACCCTCGGTGGGTGATGGAGTCGGCAGCCGAGGTGTGTTCAAGTCTTTGTTCTTGGCTAGTCCAAGGCAAGACGTCTGTTGCACTGTCTCGTTCAAAAATATGATTTGTTGAGGGATGAGGCATGCTCTAAACAAAGCTTCTGTCCCCTGCACCTACCATTCTCTAGTACCCCAGACTGATTTTAAATCTATGGTATCTTTCGATAAGTCAAAACCTTGTTTAGACAACTGGGCAATAAAGGAAGCAGAGTAAATCTGTTTGGTGTTTGTTAACATATTTTTCTGTGCTGATGTTGGTGCAACCTTATAATAATATGAGGCTGGGTCATACATATTGAACCCTGAAAAATATGGAAACTTCTGTGCAAATGTTTTTGAACTGCCTTTCGGCGGTGTTGGACAATGTTCCCACTGGTGGTATGTGAACACATTTCTAGGATTTGCAGATTTATGCAGAAAGTGATGACCATAATGTTGATAACAATACATACTATCGAAATCTGATGTGCCTTCCAATGTTTCACTATTAGAAAATGCAGCAGATTTTTCCAAATCAGACAACATGTTATTAACAGTTTCAAAATCCCAATCATCAGAGAATGTAATGATATCACTTAATGACCTTGTCCCACACTATACCGATCACCAGGTTGCGTACGTTTACGCGTGTCTGTAAGTGTTTGGAAGCTATCATGTCAGCTTGCAAGGAACGAAGTGTATCTGTATGTTCCTGTGTCCATTGTCTGACTGAGAAATCAGGTTTTATCAAATCGTGGAACGGTTTTACTCTTTCTGCGTAATCTAAAATGTATGTTCTACCAAAATTTAGGAATCCCAGAATTGACTGTAAATTTTTCAATGATTTTGGAGGTTGCAGCAGCGCACATTTTTCTAAAAAATTGGCTGCCAGGCTTTTTCCTTCACTTGAAAGCTCATATCCTAAAAACAGGACACTGAGGTGGGCAATTTTTTATTTTTTAAAGTTGAATTTGTAGCACTCAGATGCAAATCCCAAAATTATGGTATTCACTCTGTTCAAGTGTTCCTCTAGGTCATCGTCCGTCAGATAAATATCATCCACATAGGACAATGCCTCTTCATCCAATTTTTGAAGTAACTCGGTTACCCTGGCCGAAAACAACCCCGGGCTGTTCTTAAACCCGTGGGGGAGTCGACAAAATTGCCGCTGGGACCCTAGCGCTGAGAAGGCTGTTAGATACCTGCTTTCAGGCGCTATATTTTGGCAAAAAAATCCATTTGAGATATCAAGTGTTGTTTTATATTTTTTCCGCACAATGTTATTCATTAATGCTGCACTGTGTGCATTTTGAACTGCAAATGTCTTAGTGCAAGTGTTTAAATGTCTATAATCTAAAACTATATGATATGAGTTGTCAGGTTTCATGACAGGAAACAAAGGATTGTTCATTGGTGAGGTGTAAGTTTCCATCACCCCTTGGTATTCAAATTGATCTAAGATCTCCCTGACCTGTTTTTTAGCTTCTTGCTTTATTGGATACTGCCTCTGTGCAGTCTGAGTATTTTTTAAAGGAATTATGTGGTTGGTTGAATCCTCATCCCATCCAACATGGCTTTTGTATAATGCTGGAGCCTGGGCTACCGCCCACTCCTGCGCATATGTGTGTTGTAACTGCCTGGGAATATGGTCTGAGAAAGCCGGAAGAATGACCGTTTCTCCTTTAGGGCAATCCATGACGAATGCTGGCGGCCAATCCTGTTCAGCTAATAGAATGTCATAGCCAAACGTCAGGTTCTCCCAAAAGAGACCTCTCACTGTTCTACTGTTGTCCCCCTCCATCTGGAGCATTATTTCATATACTTTATGTGGGACACTTACCCTAGTATCGGGTGTTCTACCGTGATATAATCATTCAAGTCCGCTGTCACCAGAAATTCCATCAGGTTCTGGCAAGCTATTATTTCTGCCGCACTGTCTAGCATCGTCAGAGCCCATTCCCCGTTCAGTAGTCGATTCTTCAGAATTCTGGGCATGTCTGATTTTTAGACCTGCAACCATCTTCTTTTTGAACTGTGGCTTTTGCTTTGGTTTTTCTTCTTTTTTAGAAGTGTAATCTTGAGCATGCTGCTTGTCTCTGGACTTTGTACGCTCTTCTTGTCTTTCTGACCGTCCTTCCCTCTCTGAGTTTTTCGCTGAACCCTGAAAGGAATGAGAGGAACATGTCAGGTTTCCTAATATTATCCCTATTCCTAAGGTTGTACCTCTTTTCGGAGGGCTCCTGTGGAGGAGATCTACCTCGGGATTGAGATCTGTTTCCTTTAAAGTTTTGTTGTTTTTTATTTTCCCACTTCTTTTTAGAAGAAGTAGGTGTCTGCTTAGAAGTGTCCTTTTCAGGACTGCCCATCAGTTGGGGTTTTAAAGCTTTCCCATCCAAACTGTCTCTGCCTAATTCTGCATACGCAGTTTCAATTATTTTGGGTAGTTCGAGTTCCTGTTCTAAAGGACTGAACTCTCTTAGGCGTTGGCGGATAGCCACTGAAGCTGCTTCCCCTTTAATATTAGCTAATATTATGGCTGATACCTGGGCATAGTTACCTAGTAACTTCATCCCTAAGTTTAGGGCAGGCTCTGCTCCGTGCTCATTTTGTATTTGTCTTAATACATCAGGTACTACTGCTAATGATGGGATACCATGAGTTTTGGTATAAACGGCAGCAAAGACTGTACCCCAAGTGGTACAATCCTCTACTTGTGGTGTTATCCCCATGGGCAAGCAGATTGTAAGCATTCTGTGTTTTTCATACGGGGTAGTATTCGGGAATACTGCCTTTAGCTGAGTTATTTTCTGAGCTACCCAGAATGGCATTTGTTCACGTTTTTCTGGGCATTTTACCCATTACCGCGTGTAATGTTTGTGGTGTGATCTTAGTTGCTGTACCCTGAGATTGAGTTCCATTTGTTGCAACAATTGCTGGTTGGACTGTGAATGTCCTCATGATGAATTGTGTCATGTTGCTATAGATTTTAATTAAATCTTTGTGTTGTATGAGCAAGTCTCCTGGTGGCATTGTTTCAATGTCAGGATGTGGTGTGTAAGCCGCTAATATCGGCCATGTTGCCCCTTCTCCTCCGAGCGGGCCTAATCTTACTCTTCCTCTTATATGGGGTAGGGCGCCTTTAAACCAGTATAAGTGTTCCTGGTACGTGAGTGGAACCTCTATGTCCTCGAACTGACAATATTCCACTGGTGCATCTCTTTCTGTGTAATAGTGAAATGTCTTTGTTCTTGCATTTGCTGCTGGGAATGTAACCCACAAATAAAATACCTCTGTTTTGTTTAATTCGTGTGCCTCAATCACGAAAACTACTAAGCCACCCCTTGGTGATAAACCATTTTCTAACAGTTTCATGGTGACTGTATGTCTGAACTTTCTGCAATCGGAATTGCGTCTGCATCTTCTTCTCCTGCTGAGATGTGCATATCCACTACTGGGTTATCTCCTGTCTCAGTCATTTTTGTAAAGAAGAAGTATGTTCATGGGAACTAAGATAAAGGTTTTAATGCACAATTTTAGAAACACTGTGTCCTTCAAGCTTGATTAACCAATAGCCAATAAATAGGATTTTTAGCCTACTCAGCTGTGGCGGAGTTTATGCCCACCCACTCCAGACGTCTCTGGTGTTTTGTGAGTAGGGGTCTCTGAGAATAGCACGACTGAACTACTCAGATTCTACTGTTAAATAAGTACCCAAACAACGTTGGCGGCGCCATGTCGTATAGTTCCTATATACCCTATACAGGATCTGCACGTTTGGATAACAAACTGTGGGTTTGGTGGCAGACTGATTCTGTGCACCCCCACCGGATACGTTAGCCTGTTTGTATCAGCTAGCTCACAGTGCCACTAGAGTCTCCTCTTATCGGGGAGAGAATAGTTCTTGGCAACCTCAGAACATGACAACCCTGATCCCTCAGGATCGTGGAAACAATATACTACTTTTCGCTCAGTCACTCGTGCTCACTTAGTTTGTCTCAGAGATAAACAGAATAAACAGGCTGGGCGTTTCAATAAGTATTTATTGAACAGTTGTTATTCTAGTGTAGAATATATGTGCTGAAACAACTTTTAGACAGTAGCAGAGATATATGATTAGTAATACTATGAAAGTAAAGGGATGGTATAGTTCTACCATCTTGCAGAAATCATTAATATATACATGTACATAAAACACATGATAAAAAAGTGCAACCTAAAAGTGCGTACTCTTACGATGTCTCCCTAACTAGATGTACCTAAATGTACCTAGCATCTGTGTAGATGTTATGCCAAGAATCCGTCTAGGATCTAGTCAACCCCCATTACCTGAGAATTAGAGAATGTGGGACCTGGTCTCGAGTTGGACACCCCGCGAGGGATGTTAGACCTCTGCTAGCTGGAGCGTCTGCATGTAGGAACCTCAGCGTCTCTGGTCAGTGTGTCAGCCGGGAAGTCACGGTGTCCTCTGTCTTTCTAAGCAAGACATGATGTATATATACCCATAGGTCTCCCCAGGGGTCCTACCTTGCTGTGTTACTGTGTCGGCCTAAAGGATGATGTTGGGCCTGAACTTTATACAGAGATAATATACAGGAGGTGGTAATCCTACTGTTAGTCCTGCTGTGCTTCCAAGAAGCCTCATGCATAATGTATGAGAATCGAACCAGGGAAAAACCCGCGTTCTGAATGCAGTGTCATATCTGGGTAAAAGGTCAGTGCCTAAGAACCGTTATGTATGCAATGTAGGGAAGAATATAGGTGAAAGGTTGCAATGTTACCTGCGCCTATATAGGGTACCTATATGGAATATAACAACCCCATCCCCCGGGGCATTGCCTCTTTTTAAATTTTCTTTTAAAAAATACTATGGAAGGGGGGCCACATGGCCCCCCTTCCCAGGGCCACCTTTGGCCCTGGGGACCCCATCCCTCGGGGCCCGGCCTTATTTATATATATATTTTTTTAAATTCCAAAAAGGGAGGGGGCCGTGTTGCCCCCCTTCCCTGGGCCACTTCTAGCCCCGGGGCCTGTCCTCAGTGTTGGGGACCGTGGGGGAGCCCCAATGCCCCCACGGTTCCTGCTGGCTCCCCGCCTCCTGAGGGAGCTGGCATTGCTTTGGGGCAAGGGGAGCTGCTAACATGCAGCTCCCCTTGCCCAAAAGCAATTCTGCTTTGCTTCTTGGAAGCGAGAGCAGGTTTCCTGCTCTCGCTTTCAAGAAGCAAAGCAGTGTTTGCTATGGCAGGGCGGGAGCCGTACTCCTGCCCTGCCATAGCAAATGGCAATGTCCCGGGGGTGGGCACCAAGGAGGAGCCGCAAATCCTCCCGAGCACGAGCTTCATTCTAATTGGCTACCAACACTCCAAACCAGAATGTGTTGGCAGCCATTTTGTGACTCGGTTGAATCGAGTCACATCAAAAAGGTAAAAAAAGGTTGTTAATGTAGGAAAGGGGTCAGGGTAGAAACACCCTGAACCCCTAGGGCTGGTCACAGGGACCCCCAGGGCCAGAAAAAGCTTTTTTTTTTTTTTTTTTGGCGGAAGTCGCGCTGGGTACGTGAATCCCACAGAGTAAATTAAAAAAAATAAAGCGAGTCTCCCGCGCTTCATTTTCTATAAGCCCCTGGGTGGGCCAGGTACCGAGGGCAATGCTCAAATAATGAAATCTCAAATGACATCACTGATGACATCATCCACAGAACCACTCGCACACCCACTCACATCCCCATACAACCTCTCGTATGCATACTCACACACCCACAAAACTACTCAATACCCATTCACAGACCCATACCAGTACTCACATGCTCACTTACCCTCCATAGAGGCACTCACATACCTACTCACTCACTCATACAACCACTCACACAACCATTCACTCGCCCATACAGCCACTCATACAAACAGCCAGTCACCCCTACAGCCAGTCACATAACCACACACTCACCCATATATCTACTCACACACCCACTTATTTACCTACAGTTACTCACACAGCCACTCACCCATACAGCCTCTCAACACAGCCACTCACTGACCCATACAAGCACTCACACACTCACTCAGACACCCACACAAACAGCCACTCACTCACCCATACAGCCATTCAGACACCCACTCACTCGCCCATTTGGTCACTACACACCCACTTTCCCATCCATACAGCCACTGACACATCCACTCACTCACCAATACAGTCACCAACGCAGCATCTCCCTCACCTCACAGCTGCTTACACACCCACTTATACACCAATACAGCCACTTACACATCCATACACACAAGGATACAGTCACACAGCCACTCACATATTATCATGAGTGATGTCACTGACCATGTCATGAGTGATGTAACATGTGAGGTCATAAGCAGTGCATAGCAGGGGCATAAGTTATAGTTAGCTCAGGTAACAATAACTGCTGAATTTCACTTGTTTTGTACGAGTGAAATCTGAGCCTAACTATAACATCCCTGTAACCTTTTTTTTTGCAGTGAATATCAATATATATATATATATATATATATATATATATATTTCCTACCGGCAGTTGCCAGTAGTTAGTTATAGTTAGGACCTAGTTTCCATTGGAAAAGCATTTTTGACTTGCCTATAACTTTGGCATTGTTTGACCAATCTTCATGCAATTTTTCCCAAAAAAGTGTCAAAGTAGGTTCTGTGTGGCATGGAAAGTTTAGGGGTGATTCATGCAGTGGGGACAGAGAAATAGGGGCACAAAATAAGGGTGCATTTATGATGTTAATTCCCTTAGGAATGCGCTGTCGAACCTATAGCCCGAACTGCCGGAAGGTAGATGTCATTACGCAGATTGTGATTTTTGTTATTTGTAGGAAATACGTTTAGTAGTTTTGAGAAATTTAAGTCAGAAATTATAGTGATATCTCTGACCATGGATATTTCACAACAATTTTGCGGTCAATTGCAAACGCGCCCGCCAACAGGAATGCTGTGACTGGCTGGGCGGAACCTGAATAAAAAGTTGTGGCTGCCATTTTATCGATCAAGAACGGTTCCCGGGGCTAAAAATGTCTGTGAAAGCTAACATAGGTTGTCAGAGTGGAGATACTCTCACCCCATGTTTGAGAAATGGGGGTGTTAGTGGCACAAGTTATGTGTCCAAATTAGTTTTTTTTAAATCACACGCAATATTAGTGAAAATGCTGCGAGCGTGCCCCCCATGTACCATTGCGGGGACATAGCGACTATCGTGATGTCATCGCAAATATTGGTGGAAATATAAAACAAAAAGTTTCTATACCTATATACACAGCCTCGTTGGTCACAGTCACAGACTCATGTACATACTCACATATACACTCAGACACCCATACACTCACTCACATACCCACTCAGAGACTAACGTACCCACTTACAGACTCAGAGACCCACATATGTACTCACATAAGCAATCAGAGGGTCATGCACCCACTCACAGATACACTCATGCACCCACTCACATAGATAGTCAGAGACATACAACCAGTCACAGACCCACTCAGAGACTCATACACCCAGTCTCACTCACTCAGACACTCATGCACCGACTCACAGACCCACTGAGAGACTTATGCTTCCCCTCACACACTCACTGATAGACAGGCCCACTCAGACACTTATGCACCCACTCATAGATCCAATCAGACTTATGTACCCATTCACATACCCACTCAGACAATCATACACCCATTTACATACCCACTCAGAAACTCACACACCCACTCACATACCCACTAAGAGACCTATGCAACCACTTATAGACTTACTGAAGGACTCATGCAGCCAGTCACAGACCCACTTGGAGACTTATGCACCCACTCACATAACCCAGGGAACCGTTAATACACACTGGTATGGAGATATTGAGAGACTGATAAATGTTTTGAATGTGGTGGTGGCTATTGAAGACTTGCTTTTGCTTCGTGTTTTTGCGACATCTCCGCAATCGTCGTGCATACCGACATCATTGTGACACCCGGCGTCACCGCGAAAACAGAAAATAGGTTTTAGAGATGGATTTTATAGAAACTCACTAGAAAAACATGAGTTTTGGATTGTACAGTAATAAACCCCTAGTGCCAAAAATACTATAATATGTGTGAAAATATGTGTTTTTCAATTTGTAAAGAAAGGGCAATCATCACGGTTACTGACATCATTGCAACCCCTGGCATCACTGCAAACACAGAAAATAGTTTTTAGAGATGGTTTTAATAGACACTCGGTAGAAAAACATGACTTTAGACAATACAGTAATAAACTCCTAATGTGTAAAATACTGTAATAGGTGTGTATCTATGTGTTTTATACTTTATGAAAAAGGTGTGATCCTTGTGGTTAACGGCGTTGTTGCAACACCCTGAATAACCACAAAAAAGGAAAATAGGTTTTAGAGATGGGTTTTATAGAAACCCACTAGAAAAACATGACTTTAGACAATACAGTAATAAACCCCTAGGGAGTAAAATACTGTAATATGTGCGCATATATGTGTTTGACACTTCATAAAAAAGGCACGATCGTCGCGGTTACGGACATCGCCGCGACCCCTGGCGTGACCGCGAACACAGAAAATAGGTTTTAGAGATTGTTTCTATAAAAACTCACTAGAAAAACATGACTTCAGACATTACAGTAATAAACCCCTAGTGTGTAAAATTCTGTAATATGTGTGCATATATGTGTTTTACACTTTTTGAAAAAGGCACAGTCGTTGTGGTTACCAATGTTGTCGTGATGCCCTGAATAACAGCAGAAACAGAAAATAGGTTTTAAAGATGGTTTTTAAAGAAACTTAGTAAAAAACATAAGTTTCCACATATTTTTAAAGAAGCATGTATATAGTAATATGTGCAGGGCAATGTTTAGAATGGATTTGTGCTGGTGGCCGTTGAACGTCTACTGCTGTATTGTGATTTCGCAACTTATTCGCAACCATCACAACATTGTTGCAAAGATTCCCATAAACTAAAAAAAAGGATTTTTAGAAAAAATACTAACAATATTTCGGGGACTAGTGTGGCTTTGACAAGAGCCGTTGTGATGGTTGCGTGTATATGACAGCTACACATAAGACCGGATGCAGAGTTTCAGGTTACTTAGAAACACCCTGTTGCCTTTGTCTGTAAAGTGCACTCCATCATTTCTATAAATTCCATGCATGTCAAAACGCAGATTGTTATTATAGATACAGCTCATACGATGGTCTCTGAGGAATGCAGAAACAGTTTTATTAACATGTTTCCTGGCTTTTTCAATCTGGGCACCGAATTCATTTGACCACTTCCATTTCTGTCTTTGGCATATATTAGAGTTCACCAAGACAGTGTGAGGGAAAAGTGGCATCAGTCCAGCAAAGGTATCCTTCATTAGGATTACCAGCCCTGCCCCAGTTATATTGCCTAGGTAATTTCCACCACAGTGCACAATCATGAGGTGAGGAGCTCGGCAATCCACAATGGTTTTAACCAAAGCCAGTAACTGATGAAACTTTAACCCTCTCTGGCCAAACCAAATAATCTCCACATTTGGCAAACCCAAGTCCCTGTCAAGAATCAATACCTCTCTTTTTTGCAGACTCTTTAGCCCAATAGATATAGCTGTGGCCAACAATCTACACTCTAAGCATTTTGAAGTGAAGGAGCAATAGCAGTCAGGAGAAGACTGGAGCTGAATGAGGTAGTTTTCCAAATGAAAAACAGTTAAAATGGAGGTCTTTTTTTTTTTTTACAGATATACTTGATTGGATGCTGTCATGCTGTAAGTGAATAAAATTATGTAGTGTGTTGGATGTAGTAGCAAGAAGTTCTATTATTGTCTGTTATTTAAATAAAAGAAATGTAATACAGACATGGATATGCGTTTGAATCTGTGGAGTAAACCACACCTGCTGTATCTGATTTGGAAGTAGCATGGTCCTTCTTGAATGTACTGTAAACTTGTGACCTACTGGTTCCTCTGTGTTGCTGGATACACTGAGCTAAGAGTGTAGTGGGGGGAAGGGTGTTGAAGAGACAGAATTTTTTTTTTTAAGTTGAGGAGTTATGACACAATTTAAGTAATGATAAGCTTTAATTTCCAAATCAGGACTATGAATTAAACTGTTGTGCAGTATTTACATTTTAATAAACTGAAGCTAAATATAGGTTTGGAATCCTTTTTTTTGCAATTACTCCGCGATCTTTGTGAAAACATCGTGAACATGCATAGACAGGAATCTCTTTTTGATAGGGAGGGAAATAGTTAACAGATGCTAATCATTCACAAGTGGAGATAAAGTAGTCTAAAATGAAAGACATGATTCATTTGCTGCCTCTCTCATGAACATAGAGTGGAAAGTTGAAGAGGTTGCCATTTTATAGTTGCTTTCTATGAGAGTAGTATACCATTCTTGTGCTTAATTTTTACAAATCCTTACAATGCCAAAACTATCCAAAAATAGCTAAAACAAAAATATAATCTACAAACTCAATTCGCTGGTATATACAAAACTTTTTAATTATTTAAACAATGTACATTAGAAATGAAGATGTATATGGGAGTTTGATAAAAAAAAAAAGAGTATATGAAAAAAATATATGAGAAGCGCTGTATCTGGCAGAGGGTATGTGTTTAAGATGTTAGTACCAAGTTTTTTGGGAAGTAAGAGGGAAATGTATTAGTGCCCCATTAATCCATTGTGTACTTTATAGAAAAACAACAGTATGCTATTGTTAAAAGTTACAATGGGGAATGTATTTAGAATGTATTTAAAACTAAGAATGTTTTGAATGTCAGCATTATGTGCAGAATAGATACATCTTTGTTATTTGCATTCTGGGAATTGCAGAACTTTTAGTCACATTATTAAACAGGAGTAGTTTAGTAACAAATAAAAGATAAGAAAATGTGCTGCACCTGTAAAGCAGTAATACTTGTTATGTATGTATTAGGAAGTGTTTGTCAATGTGTTTTGTAACTTATATGACCAGTTTACATATGCTAGATGGTGAGATATGGTTTGTCTGGTTGTGAATAGTTCTATCTATGATGAGACTCTTGAGTTAACTTACAGATGTAGAGAACTGTATATTCTTGGAAATATGGTCTGAAGGTATATATCTATTATGAAATCACATATATGTTTACATGGTGATCTATGTTCTTTAAGGCTGTTGAAAAGTTCATGTATATGATGAGGGTGGTGTATTTCTTTAACCATGCTGTGTTTAAAATTCAGGAGGGTTAATAGTGCAGAATGTCTCTTGAGAGTTTTTGTGCTGTAGTGTAGTTCCTATTTCCCTAATAGGCTCTGCGCATTGGAATAATATACCCTATAGGTTTGACATAGGACTGAGGTCAGTATGTCCCTATCAAGTATATTAAACTTAATTACTTTGTGCCAGCTAGCTCAGAGGCCACTAGAAACTCCTTATAAACAAGAAGGGAGTAGTTTCTGGCAACCGCATAAACATGACAACTTTGTTTCCCTTTAGAATCGGAACACTCTCAGAAACGTGGAATCAATAGATAACAGTTTCACTCAGCTAATCGTGCATGCTTAGTTTCTTCAGAGTTACACAGAAAGAAAAGACGGGCATTTCAATAAAAGGGATTTATTGAACAGTCTTGTTTCTCGTGTAAGAGATATGAGCTGTTATGATCACAAGACAGTATGCAAGATATATAATGTACAGCGTAAGCAGTAGAAAGAAATAATACTGCGCTAGCATTATCTTTTAGCTATGACACATATATTCATATACATAAAATAACATAAGCTAAAAATGCGAGTACTCATAAGATGCTTCTCTAAACTAGTTCTACCCCAGTGTACCTAACCTAGGTGTAGGGCAAGGTGAGAAGTAGGTGAAGTATTCTATAGTATGGTATACTAAGAGTCTGATATGCTAAGAGTCTAGTATGCCAAGAGTCCCTCTAGGTTCTAGTCAGCTCCATACCTTGAGAATGAGAGAGGTGGGAATCTCTTTCCGGATCTTCGAACTCTAACACCCCGCGAAGGGAGTCAGAACACTGGAAGCTGGATTCTCTGCGAGCAGGGATGACAGCGTCTCTTCTCAGTGCGTCAGGCCGGGATACGGGCTCCTCTAAAGTCGAGGTCTCCTCCTAACTTGCTTGGGCAAGAGAAGGTATATTTATGCCTGGTAGGTGTCTCGGAATGTTAGCATTGACGTGAAGTCGGGCAGAGGGAGACATCAGGAATGAACCCTTAAGGAATAGCGGTTCATGCATAATACATGAGTTCTTGGAGAAATCAATAATCCTGTGCTAGGCTCAGGGTTTGGTTTCTAAGAACTCGTTGTGACGTTGGGGTGGACGGATGTCAGTGACCATGCCTGTATTTGGAGTGCATGGCTAATGCCTAAATAAGGAGAGGGATTTTATGCCTATATAAAGGTAATGCGAATTGTGCCTATATAAAGATATGTTTCGGGAAAACCTATATACGGACATCTAAAGCGGAATACAACACCCACTCCACTTTCGAATGAACGATAATACTAAATGCTAAACATTAAATGCTAAACATTAAACTGAGTACCACATGTTGCTAAAAACATTTTCTAAAAGCATTTAAAAGAAGTTTTAAAAAGAAACTGTTGCTAAACCATGTAATGCAATAGGTACTGTACATTTTAAAGCACTTTTTCATTCTAAGCATATATCTTAAATAAAATGCAACATGAATGAATAAACAGAAGTATACGAAATGGTTGACAAGTTTTCAAAAATCAAAAGCCATTTCATAGTATGGTACTAAATGAAATTACAGTAAGATAAGGTGACAGTGTGTCCCTGGAAGTATTCAAGGAAGTCCGTTTTATATGAATAGTTCTACTGTAAGCAGATTGAGTTGCCATGTATTTTCAAAAAATAAAGAAAAAGAAAAAAGTTCAATTTTAGGAAGAGTTCCAAGTTTTGAAAATATGGAGGCCAAATTCATTGTGTCCCTGGTACACTGTGAGCCGAATCAAAGTCAGTGTATGGGTCTGGTGTAAACAGGAAATCATCTATTTCTGTAGACAAAATATCATCTACCGATGTTGGTGACATTTGGAACACCTCGTTCAGAAGGTTAACTGCACAGAGATGAGAAGCATCGCCTTCAGCCAATGATGCTGCAGCAATGTTTGCGTCCGTTGTTACCTGTGTGCCTGTTGATCCATCTCGTACCTCAGCAGCAGCAGGAAGCATCTGTGAGATCTCAATGAATGCCGTCATCAGGATTGGTAGCCTCTGGGGACAACACAGAGCATGGGCCGTTATCGGGTCCAGCAGAGTATCGATATCCGTTGGCATGACTAAAGGAAGTGTTAGACAGGTGTCTAGCACGCATTCTTCACCGCAAAGCAGGCAGCGTAGAACAGGAAAGATGCAATCTTGCCAGATTGGTCTAAATGACAGGAACCATGTTGTATTAAGTTCCCGTAGACGAGGCATGCCCAAACGTTGCACTATACGCTCACGGCACTTCCGTTCTAGGAGAGCTTTCTCCACATCGCTGGGACTGATGCAGGTGAATAGGCTTGCCATAGCCTAGTAGTAGAAATAGGAACAGGATTCCTGCAACAAGTGCTAGAATTAATGCCACACCACCAAACACCGAATGTGCAAAGTTTGGGATGATTCCGAGGACTGCCTGGAAGGGTGCTAACAGTCCTGAACAGATGGTCTTAAATACATGTACAATTCCACTCGTATCAGACATGTTTAAGATACGTCCCATCATTTCAACGAAATGTATAGGGCAGTTTGTACGAATTAAAGCCTATATCTCAGCCGAAGTCCTTGCAATTTGAAGATCATAAGTTTCTTTGGCCAAGGTCAAAGGCACGGTCTGTTGCAAAAGCATGGCTTTCATTCTGCTTAAAGTATCAAAACGTATAAAAGAAACATTCAATGAAGGCCATAGAGGCAACTCCCGGACTGTCTCTGTTTGGGGGAACAATACTTGCATACAGCAAGTAACCCTGGAGTCTACCGTTACCAGATATGGGATTCCTGGCAACATGCCACATCAACTCTGATCATTCAACATGAGGTAACTCCCATTAGAAAGTTGGCCAAACGTTGGATTAATCACAGCAGCTGGTGTACCTTGCAGGTGACAGGATAAATTTGCCACAGAACCATTACAAGCCCCGTGCAAAGAAATGTCCTGACATACGAGAGAACCGCTTAATGCCTTTTCACAGTTTGTACCGCTTAGAAACACTTCACGATCCCCACTCCAACATCTGTATTCGTAAGGTAAATCCCAGGATGTCTTAATGTATTCTTTACCCAACCTTTAATATTTGCCTGCTGCATTTGTTTGAGGCGATACTAAAAATGAAAAGTCGAGAAAGGCAGAGTAATTTTGCCATGAATAAGCCATTCTGTAGCTGGTTTTTCTGCCAGTGTGAATGGTAATTTTTCCAGTTTTTCAATGCTCAGCACTGTATACTTTGCTCCCCTTTGTGCCAATTCGATCTGTTTATCTGTTAGATTGTATTCCGAAAACAGAGAAGACATGTTGATAAAACGCCAAGGCACATAGCCCGCACGCAAAGTTTGCAGCGTCCAGCCTAATAACATAATAGAACGTAACTGAGATTGGCCTTGTTGTAACATGGCTAAATCTTGTTCCAGTATGTCAATAGCAGAGGATACAATGTTGTCCAATGAATAAATTCTGGATGACAAAGTTGTTAACCCATTGTCGACCACAGTGAGAGATTTCTCTAAGTTAATACGATCAAGTTCACATATTCTTTCTGCGGCCTCTGCCTGTTTAACCTTCCATGCTTCATTATAAGCAGCATAGATGCCGGCATATATGAAACGTTTTTGATGCGGTTTTCTTGGTCCTAGCAAGAATTCCCTAAGGTCTGCGTCTTCTTTAAGTAAAGATAAGTGTTGTTTCACATCCTCAAGTGTAGACTTTGTAACCAGTCAAGGCACAATTTTCCTACACTGTATGTTGTTACTACCCCGGATGTTGTTTTTGAACATATCGTGGGTATGGCCTATGGATAGTAAAGCCCTGTGTTTTATTCAGGAATCTTTCTTGACAGATGTTTGTGTCTGTGGGCCAGAGCAACCATTTTTTCCAATCAGGATTTGTTCTGTTGTTTTGTAGTATTGTGTCTACTGTGACCGCTCCCTGTGTAGTGCTATTACTTGCAGGTGTTGGTACAGAAGGTGTGTTCATGTCTTTTATCTTGGCTAAACCAAGGCAAGACGTTTGTTGCACAGTGTCATTCAAAAACATTATTTGATGTGGGATGATACCTGCTCTAAACAAAGCTTCTATCCCCTGCACTTGCCAATCTTTAGAACCCCAGACAGATTTTGTGTCGATTGTGTCTTTCCAAAGGTTGAATCCCTGTCTAGACAACTGGGTAATAATGGCTGCAGAATAAATCTGTTTTGTATTTGTTAACATAATTTTCTGACCTGTTTTGTTTACATTTTTATAGAAAAATGTTTCTGGA
The DNA here is from genome assembly GCA_963921515.1 of Calotriton arnoldi. Taxonomy (NCBI): domain Eukaryota; kingdom Metazoa; phylum Chordata; class Amphibia; order Caudata; family Salamandridae; genus Calotriton; species Calotriton arnoldi. The sequence goes on from CAWUFW010003476.1 coordinate 117,579, forward strand.
TCAGAAGTATTGTATCCTGAAAAATATGGAAACTTATTCGTAAACGTTTTTGAACTACCCTTTGGAGGTGTAGGACAATGTTCCCATTGGTTAAATTTAAAAACATTTCTAGGTGTTGCAGATTTATGCAAGAAATGATGACCATAGTGGTTGTAACAATATAGCTGTTCATAGTCTGATGAACCCTCTAAGTATTCATTGTTAGAGAATGCAGCAGACCTTTCTAGATCAGACATCATATCATTCACAGTCTCAAAGTCCCAATCATCAGAATAGGTACTGGAGGTAATAAAATCACTTAATGAAATTTTAAATAAATGTGGAATCTTCAAAAGTTCCGTCGGGCCGAATACATCGAAATCGGTTTTGTCCCAAACTATACCATCCTGTATCGGAACCGCTGTGATATTCACTGCTGATAAGTCTCTTGTATCACGATGGGATGATTTGTGTGGTTTTAAAAGTAAGTTCACATTTTTACTTTGAGTGTCCAAAACAATGTATCTGCCATTTATAAGCATGCTAAGAGTCATAACCAAAGCTAGCCAAAACAGAAAGAAAAATATTCCAGAAATAGCCCATATTTCAATCCATGGTGAAACCAGATAAGTCTTTCTCAGGAAATGAAAAAGGTCTTGTACTTGCTGTTTGAAAGTTTTTGATGCTGGCGTCGTTTCAGGTTCACTTGGATCCTCAGAAAACGTATCAAAGTTAATGAAATAGCCAGAAGCAGTTCGGTCAATTGTTGAATGTGCATCAGGATTTGTTGAAATCGCTGGAACCAGTTGATCACTTGTTACGTTGGTGTAGACAGGTGTATCTGGATGAACTGTTACTTGAGTTTCAAGAGGGATGAGTTCCATAGCGTTGTTGCTTAGTCCTTCATCTGTTACTGCTGAATTCTCGATTGTTATGAGTCTTTCAGTCTGAACCTCTTGGATAGTAGCGAGAGGAGTGCGTCTGCTACTAGGTCGGAGTCCACGAGGCCTACTATTTAGTGTTGGCCACATACTGTGGTTTGATGAGGTCGATTGACACAAATCTTTTCTCCTTTCTTCCAGAAAGGGGCGGCAGAAGTACTGTTCTTGTTCCGTGGATGGCTAGGACAGGTACTGGTTGTCTGTAAGAAGGTCCAAATTCCTTCTTGTCCGCAATCTTCTCTCTGACTAGATCCCCAACTTTTGGGATCCAGACAGGCCTTGCTGGGACTGCCAGTTTTTCCCCAGTGGTGGTTGGCTTCAGGAACACGTTGCTTTGTTTTGATCTTAGTTCATTTAGATCCTGTAAAACAGCCAAACGATCTTTGATATCAAAGGGTTTATTTTCCACCACTGTGCCTTTACATTCGAGATCAGGAACCCACATTCTTGTCCCAAATAGGACCTCATATAGAGTGACCCCCCCCCTAGAGAACTTCTTGGCAAATTATTTAATGAGCGTTGGACCCCATAAAGATGTTTGACCCACCCATCACTTGAACCTAATACTCTAGCTGTTATAGACTGCTTTATGTCCCGGTTTTTCCTTTCCACAACAGAATTTCCCTCAGGATGAAACGGAGAGGAGTACCGCAATGCTACGCCCAAACTGGCCATGGGTTCTTTGTAAGCCCGAGAGCCAAATGCAGGGCCCTGGTCAGAATGTAGTGTGCCAATTGAGTATGTGCCGATAAAGACTCGCAAATCTTTTATAACAGTTCGAGCGTCAGCCGAGCGCTGAGAGCCACATCCATAGGAACCTTGACTTAGTATTTGTGGGATTGCATTTGTCCAAAAGGACGCCTGCGCATAGATAGTCTAATGTTGTCTAACAATGGTGTCTGTACTGGGCAGGCTACTTCGTATTCTGGTGTCTGATGGCGTTCTGCATCACGCTGTATTTTACAGTCTATGCAGTCATCGATGAAGATGTGAATCTATGTATTCATTCCAGGCCACCAGTACATCTCTTTTAATATCAATATTGTTTTAGAGATCCCTTGATGTGACAGACCTTCCCCCAAATGTGCTTCATAAATCAAAGCTGCACTACGTTCCATGTTTGGAATTACCCTATCCCCCACTCCAGGGATTCGAGCAAAAGGAACGTTGTTCGCATCAATTACATAAGAGTACTTGAGTGGAAATTTCTTTGGTAACGCTGCACCACTGCCTTTGCTTGAAGCATTGACAGCCAACAATATCTCACTGTCTATTCTTGTTTTTGAACGAGTGATCGCAGCTACGGAAGCGGTCTGAACAGCCCCCTTTGCGGCTTCGTCAGCCAATGAATTCCCTGCAACGTGAACGCCATCACGTTGATGACTCAGCGTGTGTATCACGTGAGCTTTTGGTAGTTCGTTTTTAACTGAACTACTTGTTCCCAAAGCATTTTATGCTTTATTGTGCCACCTTTTGCATCTTTGAACCCGTTTTCAAGCCAATTCTGTATATATTCATTATACGACTGAACACAGTAAAAAGAATCACACACTATCAGTGTGGGGAATTCGCAATCTGTATTTTCAAGTGCCAGTTTGAATGCTTGTAGTTCAGCTCGCTTGAGCTGTACAATCTCCTAGAGATTGAGTTTTAGTGACCATTGGTCTGAAGTTACCATCTTGCATGCAACCTTTAACGATTGCGCATGCTGCACTGTAAGCTTGCTTACTCCGTGTAGCGGGTTGTGCTGATCCGTCAGTGTAAATTATGAATTCGTACTGATCGAGAGGCAAAATTTCAGTGGGCAGAGGACATTCATGTTCATATTGCAGGAACGCTTGTGTTTTTAAATTTAAATCAGGATCAAAAACATATTCAACATCTGTTGCAGCAAGAGAATTAACCCATTGTATCCATCTAGGATGTAAAGCTTTTGCATTTGGGTTGCTCGCTTTTGTGACCGCCTCTAAGGCAGGTACTGGGATTACGACAATAATGCCTTTTCCTTGAGCTAGAGCTCTTTTGCTACAGCGGTTTGAACTGCTGTCAGTATTGTATCTGTTGAAGTGAAGCGCATTGCTGCTTGTGTATACAAATGTGATTTGTATGCTATTGGTACTTTTTCACCCTCATTAAATGTTAAATAGGTGAATCTGCACTGTCCCGAAATTATTCGGATCACTAAATTGCGTTGATTTACGCGTGTTTGTAAGTGATTTGTTGATAACATGTTAGCTTGGAGTGAACGCAAGATTTCTGTGTGTTCTTGTGTCCAATGTTTGATTGAAAAATCAGGTTTGATTAATTCGTAGAGAGGTTTAACCCTTTCTGCGTAATTTAGAATGTAAGTTCTTCCAAAATTTAGGAAACCCAGGATGGATTGTAATTTTTTCAGCGTTTTTGGAGGTTGGAGCAGCGCACACTTTTCTAAAAAAGTTAGCTGCCAGGCTCTTGCCTTCACTTGAAAGCTCATATCCTAGGAAAAGGACATTGGGATGGGCAATTCTTGATTTTTTGAAGTTGAATTTATAGCCCTCAGAGGCGAAGCGCAATATAATGGTACTCACCCTGTTCAAGTGCCTATCTAGGTCATCGTCTGTCAGATAGATGTCAGACATATGACAATGCCTCATTATCATAAATTTGTACTAACTCTGTTACCCTCGCTGAGAAAACCCTGGGATGTGCTTGAACCCTTGTGGGAGTCGACAAAATTGACGCTGGGTCCCCATTATTGAGAAAGCTGTTAAGTACCTGCTTTCAGCTGCTATTTTTGACAAAAGAAACCATTTGAGATGTCTAATGTTGTTTTGTATTTTTTACGCACAATGTTGTTCATTAATGCTGTACTGTGTGCATTTTGCACTGCAAATGTTTTAGAACAAGTGTTTAGGTGTCTGTAATCCAAAACTAGACGATATGTATTGTCTGGTTTGGATACAGGAAACAATGGATTGTTCATTGAGGAGGTGCATGTTTCAATCACCCCTTGGTATTCAAGTTGATCTAAGATCTCCCTGACCTGTTTTTTAGCTTCTTGCTTTATTGGGTACTGCCTTTGTGCAGTAGGTTAATTTTTTAACTGTATTTTATGGTGAGTTGAGTCCTCATCCCATCCTACATGATTTTTGTATAATGCTGGGGCCTGGGCAACTGCCCATTTCCTGGCATAAGTATATTTTAGGTGAATTGGAATATGGTTGGAGAAGGCTGGCATAATAATGCCCTCGCCATGTGGGCACTCCCTGACAAAAATTGGCGGCCAGTCTTTTTCTGCTAGAAGTATATCATAACCCCTTGAAAGTTTTTCCCAAAAGAGTGCTTTCACTTTTCTTGGTATGTCTCCCTCCATTCGGAGTGTTATTTCATATAACTTTTGTGGAGTACTAACCCTAGTGTCTACAGTCTCTACTGTGATGTACTCATTCAAGTCCACTATCTCCAGAAGTTCCTTCAGGTTCTGGCGAGCTATTGTGACTTCTGCTGCACTGTCCAGCATTGTCTGAGCCCATTCTCCCTTCTTCAGTTGTGTTCTCAGTATTCTCGGCATGTCTGATCTTTAGACCTGCTACCTTCTTTTTGAGAATTGAGGTTTTGATTTATTTTTCTGAACGTGTTTGTCTTCTTTGGATTTCACGCGTTCTTTTCTATGTTCTGACCGTCCTCTTCTTTCTGATGTCTGTGACGATATCTGAAAGGTACGAGAGGAACGTGTATCAGTATCTTGATACCTGTCAGGTTTTCTTAAATTATCCCTATTCCTGAGGTTATACCTCCTTTCAGAGGGCTCCTTTTGAGGAGACCTACCTCGGGATTGAGAACGTGTCTATCTGGAATTTTGTTTATTAGTTTCCCACTTCTTTTTAGAAGATGTAGGAGTTTGTTTAATAGAGTCCTTCTCAGGACTTTCAGATAGTTTTGGCTTCAAAGGTTTTCCACCCAAACTGTCTCTGCCTAATTCTGCATAGGATTGTTCTATTATTCTGGGTAGTTAATTTTGATGTTCTGTTATATCAAATTCACTTAAGCGTTGGCGGATCGCCACTGATGCTGCCTCTCCTTTAATATTAGATAATATTATTGTTGAGACCTGGTCGAAGTTTTTCAGTAATTTCATACCTAAATTCAGAGCAGGTTCGGCCCCGTATTCGTTTTGAATTTGTTTCAGGACATCTGGTATTACTGCAATTGACGGAACACCATGTGTTTTAGTTTAGATGGCAGCAAAGACTGAGCCCCAAGTGGTGCAGTCTTCCAGTTGTGGTGTGATCCCCATTGGTAAACAGATTGTTAGGATTCTGTGTTTCTCATAAGGGCTAGTATTAGGAAATACTGCTTCGATTTGAGTAATTTTTTGAGCTATCCAGATTGGAATTTGCTCACATTTTGTGGGCATTTTACCCATGACTGCGTGTAAAGTGTGTGGAGTAGTTTTTAGTGTATTCCCCTGTTGAGGGGTTTGATTTGGAATGGTCAATGGTGGTTGGACTGTGAAAGTCCGCATGACATATTGGACCAATTGTCTGTAAATGTTTATTAACTCTGTAAGTTGAGTAAGTAATTCCTCGTCTGACATTATATCGAGGTCAGGGTGAGGAGTGTAGCCGGCTAGAATCGGCCATGTTGCTCCTGGTCTACCTAGTGGACCGAGCCTGGTAATGTTTCTGTGATGTTTTAGGGCGCCTTTAAACCAGAGATGATGCTCTTGGTATGTGAGTGGAATTTCAATATCCTCGAAAGGAATATATTCCTCTGGTGGTTCATCTTCTTTGTAGAAGTGAAACAGTCTTGTTACTGAATTTGATTCAGGAAATACTATCCATGAATAGAATACCTCTGTCGGAAAGGATTTGTGTGCCTCTATCACGAAAACTGCTCTACCACCTCTTGGTGGAAGGCCTTGTTTTATAAGTTTTAGAGTGATGGCTCTCCTTAAGTTTGGAGGGATGTCTATAACACCCTCCTCGGTTTCATTTAAACTTGTAAAGTTAAAAGCTGTTACGACTGGTTCAGCCGCAGCTACACCGTTCCCGGTGTCATTGTCCCCGTGTATGGACATTTGTTTTTTGAAAAATGTAGCACAAGTTTCAAGGAAACAAAAGATAAGGTGCACAATATTTTGGAACACTGTATCCTTCAACGTTGAACAAACCAAACAACTAATATATAGGGATTTTTGTCCTATTTAGCTTTGGCGGATATTTAACCCTACCCACTCCAGACGTCTTATGGAGTATGTGAGTAGGGGTCTCTGAGAAAAGCACGACTGAGTTACTCAGTATCTAGCATTAAATTACTGCCTTACCAAACGGTTGGGCGCCATGTAGTGTAGTTCCTATTTCCCTAATAGGCTCTGCGCATTGGAATAATATACCCTATAGGTTTGACATAGGACTGAGGTCAGTATGTCCCTATCGAGTATATTAAACTCAATTACTTTGTGCCAGCTAGCTCAGAGGCCACTAGAAACTCCTTGTAAACAAGAAGGGAGTAGTTTCTGGCAACCGCATAAACATGACAACTTTGTTTCCCTTTAGAATCGGAACACTCTCAGAATCGTGGAAACAATAGATAACAGTTTCACTCAGCTAATCGTGCATGCTTAGTTTCTTCAGAGTTACACAGAAAGAAAATACGGGCGTTTCAATAAAAGGGATTTATTGAACAGTCTTGTTTCTCGTGTAAGAGATATGAGCTGTTATGATCACAAGACAGTATGCAAGATATATAATGTACAGCGTAAGCAGTAGAAAGAAATAATACTGCGCTAGCATTATCTTTTAGCTATGACATATATTCATATACATAAAATAACATAAGCTAAAAATGTGAGTACTCATAAGATGCTTCTCTAAACTAGTTCTACCCCAGTGTACCTAACCTACCTTAGGTGTAGGGCAAGGTGAGAAGTAGGTGAAGTATTCTATAGTATGGTATACTAAGAGTCTGATATGTTGAGAGTCTAGTATGCCAAGAGTCCCTCTAGGTTCTAGTCAGCTCCATACCTTGAGAATGAGAGAGGTGGGAATCTCTTTCCGGATCTTCGAACTCTTACACCCCGTGAAGGGAGTCAGAACACTGGAAGCTGGATTCTCTGCAAGCAGGGATGACAGCGTCTCTTCTCAGTGCGTCAGGCCGGGATACGGGCTCCTCTAAAGTCGAGGTCTCCTCCTAACTTGCTTGGGCAAGGGAAGGTATATTTATACCTGGTAGGTGTCTTGGAATGTTAGCATTGACGTGAAGTCGGGCAGAGGAAGACGTCAGGAATGAACCCTTAAGGAATAGCGGTTCATGCATAATACATGAGTTCTTGGAGAAATCAATAATCCTGTGCTAGGCTCAGGGTTTGGTTTCTAAGAACTCGTTGTTACATTGGGGTGGACGGATGTCGGTGACCATGCCTGTATTTGGAGTGCATGGCTAATGCCTAAATAAGGACTGGGATTTTATGCCTATATAAGGGTAATGCGAATTGTGCCTATATAAGGACATGTTTCGGGAAAACCTATATACGGACACCTAAAGCGGAATACAACAGTGCTAGCTTCTCTTGGTGTGTAACATTTCTTTCTTCATTAAATACACAAGAAATATTTGAGAAATTATGTAGGTATTCCATTAAGAAAAGGTTTTGCGCTTTGAAGAAGTGAGAATGTTGTTTTCAGTTTTAGAAACTTACTGATGCATGTGCACACTGAGTAACAGAGCAATGTATGCTCCGAGAGAGCCATGTATCAAATTATGTATCAAGTGTGATATCTAGACTTCATTCACACATAGCTCAGTAGAAAAGTATAAGTACACTAAAACAGGTAGTTTGATACTGACAGAAGGATTAAACAATGGGTCACAGATATAATCACAACTGTTATGTATCTAACAGCAATGCAGGTATTTTCACAGTCACTACTCAGGCACTCATCCAATCACCCAGCCACTATCCACACACATATTCAATCACCCAATGTAGTCATTGTGACTATTCAGGCACTACCCATGCATTCATCCAGTCTCCCAGACACTAACCATTTACTTATAAAATCACCAAGTCTGCACCTATGCAGTCATTTAAACACCCAGACACAACCCATGCACTAATCCAAACACCCACTTACAACCCACGCACTTATACAGTTACTGAGGCACAACTCATGCACTCATCCAATTACGCAGGCAGTACCATTACAGTGAACCTATCACCCACACAGCACCTATGCACTCATTCAATTACTGAGGAAATATTCTTGTACTAATAAAATCACCCAAGCAGTACACTTGCTTTCATCCAATCACTCAAGCTTTAACAATGGACTCATGCAATAACTCAGACACTAGTGTCATATGTCCCGTGGAGGCCCATTGTTATTTTCCCTATGTTAGCCTGAGCACGTTGTAGGCTGCACTCTGCTTAAGTTACTATACAAACTTATTTTGCATTGTGCCATGCTGTACTTTCAAACAGAACCTGCCATTGTTTTTGCATTCCATTCTTTACTGGGATTTAGTCTGAACACCATAGACAAGGTCAAACAACAATGCCCCTTTTTAGGTCTCGCCTTGGCAGCGCATGCGCTGCATGCGCTGTCTCAGCGAGACATAAAGTAATCTGTATGTTGGGTTAAATTTAATGTTATTTGTCTTTCCACTTGCTATTGGCTTAGTTGTGTTAGTGTTGTTGGTATCTCCTTTTCTGTTGGCAGTTGGTGATTTCCTAACTTCCGTGTAGTCCCGATACAGTGGCGCCTAACTACAGTGTTATTTCACTCTGCTTGCACTTCTTTCAGTGCCATCTGTTTCAGTGCCATCTGTTTTGCACGCTGTAGTCTTCCTTTGTAATTGGAGACTTTCGAGCACGCTGGCTATTTATTGCCAGGTAGGAGCAGCAACGCGCACAAAGTCTTTGCGCACAACTGCCTTTCTATTTCCAGCTTCCCTGCCTTCGGCATTGCTCACATGTAGCGTGTTCCTTATAGTGCCCCTGGGGCACAAGCAGGGACCGACTACAGTGCTCCAGTATCAATACGCACTATACGGTCCCCCCGGGGCACATGCAGGCATCCACTCCTGCTTGCCTTTCTTATTGGGAAACCCGTATTCAGAGCGGTTTCCCAGAGACTTGCAGACTTCGCGTTTGGGCATCCTGACTCCTGGTGACAGACTGAAGCCAGGAGCACACGGCGCTGTGGTAATAACTTGTTTCTTTTATTTCTGCAACTGCTTATGAATGCACTTTGGGCACATTCCTTTAGCGTGCAGCACGTAACGGCTTTTAGTTTTCTGCCTCCGCTTTTGTTTCACTTACTTGCATGTTTCTTATCTCTGCTTTTATCCTCGTGCATCACTGTTGCCGTGTTGCTGGCCCCCTTTCTCTTACCTCCTCCGCGCCGTTTGTTATTGGTGTGCACATTCACAGGTCGCCTCTCTGTTTTTTGCAAGTCTTTTTTGTTTTTATATTTTATTTTGCGTCTCCGCTTCTGTTTCACTTAGTGTGCCTGCAGTGTCTGTCTTTTTCACTTTGCCTGTCTGTGCCTCTGTACCTTATGTTTATGTAGATTGCTTTAAAGTTCCTTATTAGGAGGTTTGTATTCTTTTGCAGCTCTTTTATGCTGCCGGATTCAGTATATCAAGGCTCCTCAGTTGGGCCAAACCGAGACACAGTAATGAGAGGGCCCTTGAAGTGCGGTTCTGTCCCCAGGCCAACCCAGCCTCTCAAGGCTCGTACGACATCAATGTACAATCTACAAGTACCACCCACCTCCTTCCATAGAGCGGAGAAGTTCTCAGCCTCCCGGTTTGCATAATAAGCCCAATACCCCAAAATTGTGTCACTTCTTACCCAGGTGATTTAACATGTGAACCCATAACCTTGAAGGAGCATGGGAATTCTTGTCATTCTAGCCTCTCCCTCGTTTCACAGTGTAGTGTTTTCGTTTCGGTGCCTGCTTCATCAATGCTGCGCTTTCACTCATACATTTATGCAGCACATGCTTCACTGACACCGCACTTCAAGCGAAGGTAGTAACATTTAATTAACTCTGCGTCACTGCCTGGGAGAGATTCGTATTAATGCCTTCCTTGAACTGCTACGTCTGCTGCTCGTGCTGTGTTTCCCAGGAGGAAGGAGTTAAAGCTGTGCTTTTTTTACTAACCAGCATTATTTAAAATGGCTATCCATTTACAAGAAACACTGCTACAAAGTGGGAGGCAAATTCCCAACAGGCTACTCCTGTTCTCTCTCCGCTCACCCCCTACAGCAGAAAACACGTCAGGCTGGTTTATTTACACGTTGTGCTGTAAGCTTCAAGATCTTTATCTTAAATGTATTATTACAAACTCTTGCATCTGTGTAATTTCATTAAATAGCTGATCGTTCTCACCCCTATAGTACTTTCACTACAGAGCTTATGATAGAATTTTAAGCTGACTGCTTGCACACACCGGTGATCTTTTATTCTGCCATAGGTTTTGGAATTACAGATAGCCCCTCCCTATTTGCTTCAGTTAATATGCCCTGTGCCAGAAGGCTGTTAAGTAATATACAAAAGTACCCCCTACTGACTTGTAGCACTTTGTAAACAACAAAGTATTTCACTTTCCTTTGTGCAACACAAGGAGGTTGTTTTTTTATGTGGTAACATGAAATCCAAGCTTGTAAACTCTTACAAGCATGCGAAAATTTAAAGATGGGTCGTCTTTTGTTTCTCAGTGCTGTCAGCCAAGACTCGCAGGCTAATGATATCAGAGTTGTTAAAAAGAAAACATCCCTCCCTCCCCCTTTGTGTTGCTTGTTACAGCTGGCACCGTAGTAAACACAGTAATGACTTTGGGAGGATAAAATGCATTTTCGGCTATTCTTTGATTAAAATATGTACTAGTATACCAACCCATTAATTGTTTCAACCTTTAATTAAAGAACATTTTTAACATGAAAGCATCAAGCAGAGGATAATGCAAAGTATCTTTTTGTGAGAAACCGAGGCGAGGTTATTGAACTGGAGAGCGCTTGGGCAAACTCTCTCAACACAAGCATCTTCATCCAGCACAGCCAGCCACTTTGTGTTGTGCTTGAAGGCACTTCTGCTGAGTATACCTATTTCCAGCTCCATTTGCATACTTATACAGTTACTATCCACATACTTCCACTACACATCATACCACATAATTCCACTACACACCATACCATATAATTCCACTACACAAATCCACTCCACACAACACAATTCCACAACTAACAATACCAATACAACCCACATAATTCCACTACACATCACATACATACACTCCATAACACATGGGTAAAATACATTGTCATTTACAACGCCAATAGCTCTAACTCAAGGAAATGCGAGACCTATTGCATTTTCAATGCTTGTTATCCTGTTATGGTCAGACTATAGCACCTAAACAAAACACACAAATGCAGCTGTTGTTTGGGAACACATACTTTTTTGCATATAGGTATTCACAGACATGCAGAACACACTTAGAGAGAGATTTTTCAGAGAACAGATCATCGACTACACCTGAGATGTAGAACTTTCATCTGTGCATGGTACGAGGTCGGGAAACAACCTCTACCACGCATCTTTAACAATGAGGGACCTGAACCATGAAGTCAGAACAACGACCTGACCTGAACCACGCATTGGATGAACCACAACTTCATTTACAACTATGAAGTCTTAAAAACGACATGATTGAACCGCGATTCTTAGGTGAGTAGTTTTAAATTGTTTTTTGTTGTTATTAATGTTATATTTACCTTATGGTAAATGTATTGTGAAGTACTTAATTTGTTTAATAAGTATAATACAATATATTTTTAATAAAACATTTTTTTGTTTACAACAATTACACTATACAGCATCTGCTATGAGCTATAACCATTGGGAGTCTTATTATGTGGACTTTTAGGTTATTGATTATTTGTTTGAGGTAAGTAGCCCAGGGAGTTGTATTAATATTGTGGATTTTGTGCTTGTTTGTTTTTGTAGTACCTGTGTTATTAATATTAGATTTTTTGAGAACTTACTGAGTACAGTTGTAGGTTGTTGAAGGATTTTTGCATATGGGAGCTGGCATATGAAATTCAATCTACAAGTTAATGATCTGGTCGTTTTGGGTTAACTTCCTGGTGGAGTTGTAATATTAATTTGAATCACAAAGTTCCCGCCCAATTCTTTTCCAGTAGTGTCTACTTCATGCATTTGGCTTACTAAACCAGGTAGGCAAGTTTTTGAGCAACATATGTTGGGATGTAAGTTTGATCGCAGATTTTCTTTTTATTCCTACTTTATATAAAATTTCTCAGATTTTTTTTTTCTTCATTCACATATAAACGATTTACTTACATTGTTGTAATCGATTAATTTCTAAGGCAGAGTTTGTTTAGGCTTCCTGGATTGTGTTTTTCAAAATCTGGAATTTGAATTGAAAATAATAATTTGTCATTGTATATATTGCAGTTTTATTTTAGCACTCGTAATATTTATTTTATTTAAAAATTACCTGCTGGGGCCAGTAGATGGCACTCCTGACTCAAATAGGACCGTTGTGATGTTCAGGTGCGAACAATGCTTCTTCTCAGTGGGATATCCAGAGTACAACTGGTGACAAAATGGTAGATGGGCTTTTTAGGTTGAGCCTGGCAGTGCTTGCGCGGTCAGCGAGAAATTGTGTATCCATTCTATCGGCTGTAAGCACACCCATGTATAGCCATAGTGCCAATATCGGCAACACTCACCAGTCCTCCCACAGCAACATACATACATAATAAATAAGCAGACAAGACAAACTTTTGGTGGGAAAATTGCTGCAGGTTTATTAGCATACCAAGTATGCCAACATGGTGGGTTATCTTACAGGCGATCCAAAGGCAAGCCGCCCCTAGCGGCCTACCACCTGATGGGCCAACTTGCATCGTGGCCTTAGCCAATCGGTGTTTAGCGGTTGTGGTGAGGGGATAGCCCCTCCCACTTCCGGTGAACCATCGGTCCACCCTATTACTCACGCCCCCTACGAGGGGCGGAGCGTTCAAGCGACCCCGGTTGTACAGGTTTCCAACCGCCCGTAGGACAGACGGGGCGCCGTCGCACCCCAGGGTCCACCGCACAGACTTCCTGGGGAAATTAGGCCTCAGCACCCTTTGTGCTCCTGAAGAGGGTACCCCTGAGTACCTTTCCGCCTCCGGATCGCCCTGTAACTCCGCCTGCAACACAAATAAAGAGGATTAGAAGAACCTCCCCCCCCACCCTGGAACGCAGGGTAAGCGGTAGGGAGGGAAACGGCGTCAGGGTGAGGGTCACAGAGGCCGCCAGGTGGGCGGGGGAGGCATTTATACCTCTCCCCTTCCCCCACCTCGGCCGGAAGTGACGCGCAGGACCCCGAGGGGTCACCGGACACTAGACTGTCCAGTGTGCCATCTTGTGGCACTAGAGGGGCCGCCCTCTTATGAGGGTCCCCTGCGGGGACGAGTCGGTCAGCCCGCATAGTGCCAATATCGGCAACACTCACCAGTCCTCCCACAGCAACATACATACATAATAAATAAGCAGACAAGACAAACTTTTGGTGGGAAAATTGCTGCAGGTTTATTAGCATACCAAATATGCCAACATGGTGGGTTATCTTACAGGCGATCCAAAGGCAAGCCGCCCCTAGCGGCCTACCACCTGATGGGCCAACTTGCATCGTGGCCTTAGCCAATCGGTGTTTAGCGGTTGTGGTGAGGGGATAGCCCCTCCCACTTCCGGTGAACCATCGGTCCACCCTATTACTCACGCCCCCCCTACGAGGGGCGGAGCGTTCAAGCGACCCCCGGTTGTACAGGTTTCCAACTGCCCGTAGGACAGACGGGGCGCCGTCGCACCCCAGGGTCCACCGCACAGACTTCCTGGAGATATTAGGCCTCAGCACCCTTTGGGCTCCTGAAGAGGGTACCCCTGAGTACCTTTCCGCCTCCGGATTGCCCTGTAACTCCGCCACAGCCCTGGGTGTGGCGACCGTCGCAGCCAGGGCCCCCCACCAAGGCCGGCATTCCTACTTACATCCTGCTCTTTCTATGGCCTCTCCCCTATCCAGCAAGAACAGGTCCATGCCTATTCTGGACCGATGTAGCCCATCGTCCTCGAAACACCCTGTGAATTTGGTGTGTAGCACCCATGTCTAATGAAGCCAAAACCCCTCTGTTAAGTGAATTTACGCATAGCGCAGATGAACCTCCTGCACGCAGGCTCCATCGCCTCCCCCGACCGAGCTCCATGCCACGGGAGCCGGGGGGGTGATACCAGACCACTGAAGTCAGCAGTCCCCAACTGGTTGCTAAATTGCCCGTGTGGTCTTCTTCAAGGGTGCATTGCTTCGCCACATTGACCAGACAATTTCATAGTTCTTTTCAAATTATCCCTGGTGATCCTGGTAATGGTGTCACAACAGGTTTGAGGGAATAAGTGTATGGTGCCCATTATTAGACACTGCACCCTTTCGTGAAGTGACAACTTACGCAGCCTACCCTGCTTGCTGATCCGTCAACCGGTCAGAGATGCCCGGTCACTGCTATCCCTTGCGACCCTTGATACTTACAGTGTCGGACTACATGATTCTGTGTCACATGTTTCGCTGTAGTCCCTTTGGTGGATCCACTGGGACCCTTCTGCCTCCCTGCAAATGCTGTGTCACGCGCTACAACCCTTTAATGCACTTGCCTATCCCGCAGATACCTGACAGCCTGATGCCCCCGCAGCTTTGGTGATGGGTCTTGGGCCCCGCACACCCCAGTCTGTGTTTCCTACATTTATCCTCCCTGGAGGCTCCAGTTAGCATGAGCGGCTAACCTTGTCCTGGTAAGGCCTGTCAAAGGCCATTCCCCCACTTGGTGACTATCCTGCCATGGGATATGTGACCGTAAGCACGGGTGTCCTTGTGTACCTGACGTGTAAGGGGGGGGAACAACATGAAAAAATACTTGACCCTTCTTGAGCAATGGGAACGCCAAAACAATCATTCTTCAATCATTGTAGCCAAATTATGCTCTGCCCCCATGTTCCCCTCAGCTTATGCACCGCAGCCCACAGCTTAGCTGGCAGTTTCCGCAAATGCCTGGCTATAGGGCAGGTGTTTTTGTCTGTCCTGGATGGTCTCGAGGATCCATCTCTTGGTGCATGCTTGCAACCCTTAACAATTTCACATTAGTTGGACAAGACCACTGCCTGGCCGCAAGCTTAGCTAAGACCCTGCGGAAATCGCCTGCCATGTGCGAGCAGACCAAGATTCATCGCTCCCCACTCCATCACCGTCTATCTTGCTTCCCCACATTGGCGTTATGCCGTCTATGGTGCGTAGCTTCCTTTTGCTCCAGGGGAGAGCAGCCCTGTCTGGCGGTGTGTGTACTGAAGGAGATGTGTCCTGGAAGTACAATTGATATGAGTTCAAGTGTCACTAGTCGCCGTACTTTGTGTGTTTAATAAAATTAATAACAGGTCCAACCCATCACCCGGGCATTCATCGCTTTCTTTAGACATGTTGGATTTGAGGGGATTCCGTGAAATATGTAAGCAATCTCGCTTGCCATGCCATCCCTTTAACACAGGTTTTTCTTATTTAGGCATGTCCCTAAATGTCTCCATCATGCGTTTAAGGCCAGTGTGAGTTTTGCTTAGGACAATCCCTTCGAACCCTCCGTGTTGAGTAACTACTCGTGTTTATCTCTTGTACAAGTTGTCCCAGTTTGCCTGGCACTCGTTGGCCCCAAGGAAGCTTTACAAGCACGCTATAGATGTATATACATGTTGTGCAACTTGGGGCACTATTACTTCCTCACTACGTACTTCCAGGCATGTCAATACTGCCAAAGGTATCCCCTACCTTAGTACCTGAATAACCACTAACTAAATGCTGTCCAAGGTAAAGATTACCAGTGCACCTCACCAAGGGCCCTCCACTGCGTGTGAACCCCTGTTGTTGAGTTTCTGACTGTTAATTTTGCCTGCCCAACTCCGCACCCTTCAAGTAAAACCAGCCAAACCAATAGCAGGCCTTCCTGTCAGGACCCAACCTACATGGCCATTAACGTGCCAACATGTGTCCGATGAGACTAAACAAGTTAGAGGCTTTATTGTGTCAGCCAGACCCGGAGTGGAGCCAGAGCTGAATGGTCTAGTGTGGGACAGACTGGAGGAGGTATGTGTGGCTACCGCAGGCACAAAATTTGTGCAAATTGATAATGCATTACCAAAGTGCCAACGGACCAGAGTATAAGAGAATGGTGATGCTGCGATACAACTTATGTAAATGTGTGCAGTATTAAAACCGCTAGTTCCTTTTCAAGAACATGTTCATTTTTATGTACCCAGCGACACCTCCTGTGTAGCTGATGTATCTCATGTGTAACTGCACACCACGTTACCCCCTGTGTAACTGCACAAAGCGATACCGCCTGTGTAACTGCACACAGCGTCACCTCATGTGTAACTGCACACAGCGTCACCTCATGTGTAACTGCACACAGCGTCGCCTCATGCGTAACTGCACACAGCGTCGCCTCATGCGTAACTGCACACAGCGTCACCTCCTGCGTGATTGTACCCACGTCACCTCATGCGTACCCGCGTCACCTCATGCGTACCCGAGGGGGCATTCAATAATGCCTAGGGAGATAGAGACAGGTGCACTCTTGTCACCGCCATAGAGCACAGTTACATTCTAACCTAGTAAAACGGGCAGCTGTTACTTCCTCATGGAAGCTCTTCTCGGGATGAGCAGAGCATAATTACTTCAAGTATGTAGGGAGGGACCCCTCCCACCCCCTGGGTCTTTACCTTCTATTGGTTGCCACCAAATACTGCCTGCCCCATACCATGCTCTACCGATGCTCTATCAGTTACTATTGACATACCTCCTGCCTGCACCTTGCCTAACTCAATTAGTGGATAATACATTTGTGATTGTCCCCTATGCTACGTGGCTGCCCCGCTTAGATGCATTTTGGAGCATGTGGCCAAGAGCATTGGATGTCTATAGCCATGAAAATACAATAAGCCGCGCAATGAACCAAGGACATACCTAAAATTGTCTCTGAGGTAACGCTCTTGGATGACATCAGACAGGCAAAATGCCAGAGACTTCGGCTGCCCCAAGCAGCCCTCGATGTCAAAAGGACCTTTCCTGCTAAGTGTCTCAGATCATGCACTGCTATATCCAACCACATTATCTTCTCTCTGACCGCAAGTGAAAGGATAATGAAATCACCAAACCCAATGAAAACCTAAAATGCAAGCTCTTAGAATGAGTCGCTCATCAAAGTCAAAGGACATATCAAACCCCTTTGATCTACCTTGCTGGGAAGGATGGAGCAATGCCCATTATCGGTATTAGTGCATGAAGACATTATTCATTCATGTACAGCCAAAGTGTGAAACACTGCCCCCATGTGGCCTTCCCACTTTATGGCAGCCTGGCAGTACAAATTGGTTTAACGCACCAATAATCAACCCCAAACTGATATACTGTTTTGCCCCACCCAGGGCACCCTGTCCGGTTACCGCCAAGGCAGACGCACCTCAACGCCAACTGAAGGCAGAGTAAAACACAAGTTCTGACCTAGAGCTGTTCACGGCGACACATGCATAGGGCGCCCAATATTGCGCGAAACTAGAATCAGCATATGCACGCGCTACATACCGCAAGGCAGTTCTACGGAAAACCTGACACTTGTGTCACACTATGCCAGGACTCACGTCAGGCGGCCACTTCCTTTGCACCACACCTTGCTCCTGCCGTGCTGCCAATCATAGTAACACCACAACTACTAACCCTGACACTCGTGCAAGCGTCACAAATCCGCATATTCCAAGCCCTCAAAGCTATGAGAATGGCTTGGGCAGCAGGCAATAGTGATTTTAAAGTAAATTGAATTAGTCAATGCCTGTTGTGGTCATCGCTAAAATAGACAGACAACGCCAACTCGTGGCAGATTGTCACAAGCGCCGGTGTGATAATGAAGTGACGTGCAGCGCACCAGAAACCACCCGGTCAAATTACACAGGTAAACTTGATGCTGTAATTTAGCATTAGTGGCCCGTTGCCACACTTTCTCACCCGTAGCATTACCCCTACAGCAAGCCGGAGCTGTTGACATTGTCAGTCGTAGCATGAACCCAAGTCCACAAACATGCCAACACAGGTTTGCCCAAAGTGGCAGAACTATTCACAATGGAAATATGAAACTGGTGAAAAGAGAAAGAGGGGCAGACCCAAACGGGGGGGGGGGGGGGAGAGAGTCCTTGCAAACTGCTCACCGCTAACGACGCCACAAACAGGGACCCGGCTAAGTGCCGTGAAGGTGGCAGCTAAGTCCTACATGCTAATGCCTCCCTTGCAGATCTCTCGCCCCGCCAGGAGGCCCGAGAACCAACCCGCTACAACCGCTGTATACCAGAGAAAACGGATGGAACGTGTTAGTCATAGCGGCAATAAATTGCGTAGTACGTGTGAGGTCTGACCCTGCACTGTGACTAAGGCCTCCTAGACCAACAACAGCTGTGCCAGATAGGGGCCGCAGGCCCCCACCCATGCCGCTCACTCCCCGCAACTGCATATACGGAGGAAGGGCAGGGGACTAAAAACTATAGACCCGACAGCGTACCCAGCGGAAGCCCGGCCCCGCAACAGCCAAGGTGGCAGTGCTGTTAACTGCACCATATAACCTAACATGAAATGTGCGCCCGACGTGCTATGCGACAGCCACCAACACTCCTCACAAGGGCTGTGGGCCAAGCAACCGGTCGCAATGAGGAACTGCGTCCACCAGACAGCGCAGGCCCACAAAGGCACAACTCCCCGCCCAAACGACGAAACGCTACTGAGGCGAAGACGTGCCCCACAGCGTGTGCTGCGACACCTCAGCCTCCAGGGTGAAAGCGCCCACACTCCTGACCAAACCTTGGCCCTGTGTTTACATATTACCAATCAGCACCAGCTGCGCCCATGCTGCCGGGCACAACCCACATCGGTGATCTAACCAATCTTAAACTGACCCGTCCCGCTGCCAAGAGACTTAAGCAAGCTGTCTCAACTATTACCACATCGTCCCGTCTCGCTGAGACTGCATAGACAGAATGGTTAACACACCCCATTCCCATATTTCTCCTCTCGTTTGCAGTAACGTTTAGACGCAGTGCAGCCAGGAAGTCTAGTGCATATGCCACCCCAGAAGGCTCTTCATTGTGATAGGACATCACCAAGGCTCTTCCTTACCTGGCGTCGCCTAATCTGCCATCATGCAACCTTTACAGAAAGATGTACTGAGCTGCAGCTCAAGCTTCCGCTAACCCTGCTGCATGTGCATCGTCTCGCAAAAGGCAAGGTTCTTGTAAGCTCTTGTGATCTGACTGAATCCTAATCCACGTTGTAGTGCATTATATTGTGCGCCGAGATGCGGGGTGCAAAGCCCGGCCCCTGCCAGCTAGGAACTTCCACCTCCTGCCCAACGGCCAACATCCCCCTGCGCCGCCCTGCACAAGGAGCACGCTGTTGAGAGGAAAACCAGCATAGGGACACCTAGCCCCGTCTAATACACGCACCGGAACAACTTACATACTCGCTAGAACTTACGTAAGCTCCCGAAGAGAGAAGGAAAAACCCCACAGGATGCTGCTAATGCCGCAAAATATAAATCACCCACGCCGTCATTTCAGCCCGCAGCATGGTTGGCTTATAAATCGGTCTCTTCACTCCCATTGGGGCCTGGGCTCACCATGCGGCGGGCCTTCAACATGTGTTGCCCTTTGCGCCCCGCCACTGGACAAAGCAGTCCATTATGCGGTGGCCCTAGCCGCCCACTCGCCTGAACATAAACCCCGTCACATCACTCGGGACCCAGGGCACACCGGACCCCAAAGCCCCTCCCCGGCAACCACTGGATCGGAGCCACAGGGTTAATAAAGGGGGCATAATGGCCTGCACTTACAGCAGCTAACTCGACGCCCACCGCATCTCAGTA
Organism: Calotriton arnoldi; assembly: GCA_963921515.1. Taxonomy (NCBI): domain Eukaryota; kingdom Metazoa; phylum Chordata; class Amphibia; order Caudata; family Salamandridae; genus Calotriton; species Calotriton arnoldi. The sequence goes on from CAWUFW010003476.1 coordinate 137,496, forward strand.
CCATGCGATGCGACCACCAACACATGGTATCTCTGGGGCCCGCACTCACCAGGGCAATGGGCCGCCTGCGGTACCCCCGGACCATGACACTGAGACGGACGAAACCAGTCGGAGCCTGGCCAAACAATAATGGGGGGCAATGGTTTATGAAATAAATGTTGGTTTCCTTTAAATCCGGAAATATTGTCCAGGCAACACACGGCTCTGCGAGAGCGACACCCTTTACCATTTCACCAATGAATAACACTCTTCCGCGGAGCTACAGCATCTGGCAGGAAGGCGCTGCACACAGGGGGGACGACATGGCAACTGCTGCAACAACCAATCTACCCAGACTGCCCCCCCCCAATAAATCCCCAAGGAAAGAGGGGGGAGCAACGGAGGGTGCTGGCGCCAACAGAACTCACCTGCCTCGCATTTGCCAAGTGAATCACCCGTGCTGGAGCACCAGAAACCAACGGCTCATCACGGGCCGAGCCAGGGGGCACAACGTCGCCGCCCGCTACCACACCTAGAGCCTCCTCCGAACAACAACACATGCTGGATAAGCGGCGCCACTATCCACACCCATCTCCGCGGGCGGTCATGTCCCCCGCAACCCTGCTGCAGACCCCAGTGCTGTGGAGCACGACCAACCACAACAGCCCCTCCCCCTGCACACCAACCTTCGCCATAGCGAACCGGACCACGTGCCCCGAACAGCCAGAAGACCGGAGCAACCGGCCCCCGAAGCATCGCCAGGAGGCACCAGAAGCTGCCAACAAAAGGGAGGGGGGGGGGGGGCAAACCACCGCCGAAACGCCGAAACGCCCCTCCGTCGCTCGCACACGTCCTAACACCCACAACCCCCCAACCGATGCTCTGGGAGGCGGGACCACAACTCCCGACCCCCACCCCATACCAGCCATGCGAGGCGGCCACCAACAACGGGCCACAGAAACCGCAAAAGACCTGGCAACAACCCCGGGGGGCGGGCCATGGCCTCCAGCCCGGCGCCGTGAAAAAGAACCGGGGACCCAGGGAGCTGTACCAACCCCCCCCTCGTGGCAGATGGCAGCCCGGTCCATTGCCAGGCGTTGGATGCCATGTATATTAAAAAGAGGGGGGGGAGGGGTTACGACTCACCACAGGGCACAGCTCCCGGGAAACACAACCAAACGGCGTCAGGGTGAGGGTCACAGAGGCCGCCAGGTGGGCGGGGGAGGCATTTATACCTCTCCCCTTCCCCCACCTCGGCCGGAAGTGACGCGCAGGACCCCGAGGGGTCACCGGACACTAGACTGTCCAGTGTGCCATCTTGTGGCACTAGAGGGGCCGCCCTCTTATGAGGGTCCCCTGCGGGGACGAGTCGGTCAGCCCGCATTGGTTCTATGTTGTGCCATTCAGAAATACTGGCTTTCTATTGGTCCGTTGCTTCCAATTGTCCCTCCTCTGGGTGCTTGGTGCAGCCCAGGCGATTTCACTAAGCGACGGTTGAGGATGGCCATCACATGCTTCCTCCTCCCACAGCACAGCACAGCGATGGTCTCCACCCTCTGTGCATCGCAGTCTCAGGGTTGCTTCTCTGGTTGTCCATCTGTTCCTTCTAAACAGCCATCAACACTTGCTCCCTCCTTCCTGCTCGTTCTTTTGTCATATTTTTACACACATTGTGGAAACCATTTTCTCTTGCCGTGTTTTATATAGCGGAATCTCGACCGAAGGTCCTGGAGCACATTACATAAGCGCCAGTTACACAAGAACACATGGATTTTCGGTAGGCACGGAGTGATTACGTGATTTGCCCAGAATCACAGGATGTGGAGACAACGCCAAGACTTGAACCCGGTTTCCAAGTGACAAAGTTTGCAGCTCTGCCCGTCGCGCCACATCCTCTAACATTGACTCTCCTATATACAGCGCAGCACTTTCTTACAGCTGCTTCCTCAGGGATCTGTGGGGAGGGATTAGCTCACCTTCCAATGCTTCTTGTCTTCACAGACAAGGCTCACGTGACCGTAAAAAGTCTGAACATTCTGCTTCTTAGAGCTCGGAGGCACTAACAGTAATCTGATATTATGCGTGTAAAGTGTGACACGGCACTTCCAAGCACGATGGTGTGGACTGGAATGACGATGTTTCCCTGTACAGCACAGCACAGCCCAGCACTGCATTGTATTATTACACAGTGGTTCGCTAAATGTCACAGTGCTGACTGCCCAGCATGACACAGAGCTGCGCTGTATGAAACAGACCTGTTCAGTATAACATAACCCTACCCCGTAGACTTGCATTTCGAGCCGTAAGCTAGTGTACAACCGACCTATGCAGCAGGTGCTGAACCCTCTGAGCATCGCTTCCCGATTTGACGGATTCTATTTTGCAGAGATTTCACTCTGCCTGCACCCAGTCTGGTACTTGGAACCCAGCTGATTTTTGCTGCCTACCGTGACGTATTCGATTGTGCAGAGATGTCACCCTGACAGGTGCTCACTCATATGCAAGTGACGTAACTGCGGGTTACCAGAAAAGATCATTGTGGTCCGCCCTGCTTATGGGCACAGAACAGGCTTCCAGGCAAGGGCGGAGGCTGAAAGATCCAAGCGTAGAAGAGGTGTGGCGCAGCGGCCAGGGTGCCTGACTCCGGACCACGGGGTTCACGGTTCGATCCCCGGCGTCAGGTTAGCCCAGCACCATGTGACTCTGGGCAATATCTCGCTTAATCTTCCCGAGGGCCCCCAGTGCCGGGACACCTCTCCGGAGGTAGCTGTGCGCTTTACAAATGCTGGTATTTCATTTCATATACATGTTGTTTTTAAACGATAAAGGGTTGGACAGACTGGAGTTATTGAGGAATCGTTACAGTGGGAAAGAGCCCAGAGCTTTAAGAAGTTCCCAGGAAGTCCACAATTATAAAACAGATTCCCTGGTGAGACGTGCGCCTGTACTCCAAAATGTAAAAAAAAACAAGGTTAATGCAGCAACATATTACAAACTGAAACTAAATGAATTTAGCACACAGAATGTGTAGAATCATGCCCAGACACCATTCTTCCAGGTCAGGATCTCCTACTTAGAACTAGGCTTCACGAATTATCAAGCAGCACCATAAAAGGAGTGAGCAGAGACATTTAAGGGCATAGCCAAGGTGAGCAATTGCTCAGGGCCCCTCCTTTCAAGGTGCCCCTGGTAAAGTGAAGTTTCTTTGTAGCTCACTTCTGTGTATTTCTCCATCTTAACCGTAACTTATAATTCAATATTTTTAGGCAACTTTGGGCTTGAATTAGCTAAAAACGTGTAATAAAATGAAAAGTTGCCCTCGACTCTGATGCACACTGCTTACCTCCCACCACCTTCCCAAGTAGAGATTATAGCACGCTGCATCCCCTTGATTGACCAAGGGTTTCCTGAGTGTGGAGCCTTGAGGTTTCATATGCTGTGAACTGCACAAAGTACCCTCGGCACTTCCAGGTCTGTAATAATGTGAGAAATCAACGAAACGATAACGAACAAAACCAAGGTATTATTAGTAATGTGAATTAATTTGCTATCAACATGTCTCGCTTTCTGTTAGCAGGCACATAATGGTCGGACAATGACCACTCATGCATTGGACATGTTTAAATCAACAGAGACGCATTATTAGAAAAAATGATAAACAGTTTACATTTAAACCCTTCCCTCAACATCAGCCATTGTGTGTTGGTTTTAGGACTCTGGGCACTTTACCACTGCTAAACAGTGCTAAAGTGCATATGCTCTCCGTGTAAATTGTGTTATGGATTGGTGTTTCCATGATTGGCCTATTTGATTTATGTGTCAGTCCCTTGTAAAGTGCACTGAGAGTGCCAGGGCCTATAGATCAAATGCTGTTGGTGGGCTGCAGCACTGGATTGTGCCACCCACGCAAACAGCCCGTAAAGTGTAACTCTGGCCTGCCATTGCAGAGCCTGTGTGCAGCCTGGGGCTGCCATGTCGACTTGGCAAGTGCACACACTTGCAAGTCCCTAAACCTTCCCTTTTCTACATGTTAGTCACCCCTAAGGTAGGCCCAAGGTACCCCTGTATGTGAAAGGTAGGACATGCCCTGGTGTGTGTGGCATGTCCTGATAGTGAATTACAGCCTATTTCGTTTTTCACTATTGCAAGGCTACCTGTTCCCCATAGGCCAGAATGGGCAGTTCTGATTATTACAGCTTATAATCCTAACTGACCCAGGGAACATGGTAGAAATTCGAGTTTAGTATGCCTGGACTCAGAATGATAAAATGCATCTTTTAGTGGAGTTGGTTTTAACATTCTGTGTTTGAAAATACCACTTTTAGAAAGTGGGTATTTTCTTGTCTAACCATCCAAGCCTGCCTCTGCTAGGTTGTGTATTCCTTGTCTGGAGTGTGAGTGACAGGGGCTGGGGGATGCCAGGAGACAGGGTGAGTCAGCACAGGGCTGAATAGCAAGATCTACATGTAGATGGGTGGGAGGAGATGCACCTGGGACCTGAATAGGGCTGGGCCGTCCCTCCACAATGCTGGCTCCACCTCCTGTGGTGCGTCTGATGTCCCTGGCCTGCACTGTGAAAGGAAAGAAGGAGTCTTGTCAACAAAGTGCTCCAGGACTGACCAGAACTGTTTTGGACTAGGCAAAGGCCTCTCTGCCTTCAGAGAACAAAGAGAAATTGAGGATAAAAGGGGGACCCAAACCCCAGAACTTTAGATTACTTCTGAACTAAGGAACCTGCCAGGAAGAAGGACCGGGAAAGCTGGAGGAGGAGTACTGCCCCTATGCTGCGTGTTGTGGGGTTGGCCTGCAGTGGTTGCTTCTGTCTTTGGTAGGGAAAGGACTGGACTGTGCTTTCATCATCCTGCTGTTTGAGTTTTCTCCAAGGGCTTGAAGTAGAGCTTGCCTCCTGTTGGAAGTCTCAGGGATAGAAAAGACTTCAGGGAACTCTTTGGGATCAAGAAGACTGCCAAGAAGAAGAGCTGGAGAAGCTGTGAGGAGGAACTACCACTTTGCTGTGTGCTTTGCTGTGTTGGCCTGCAGTGGCTGCTTCTGTCTTGGGCAGTGAAAGGACTGGAACTGAACTTTCTGCAATCTACTTTGTGAGTGTCTCCAAGGGCTTGAGGTAGAGCTTGCCCCCTGTTCAAGAAGTCTCAGGAACAGCAAAGACTTCAAGCCAGACGCCGTCTACGACACCGCTGCCGACTCCGTGTCCTGAAGGCACCGCAGAGGGCACCGCCGCAACGCGACCCTGGTCTCACCGAAGACGCCTGCTGACGCCGCCACCGAGCCGCTGCTCGCACCGTGACCTGTGGGCACCGCACTCCGCACCGCCTTGCTTCACGACGACGCCGTGGTATCCCCAACGACGCCGTTCCACGCCGGACTCGACGCAGCTGCTTGCACCGTGGTTCGGGGGCAGCGCTCGTAAGTTACACGACGCACTGCCCTCATCCCGCACCGCAGCCTTGGCCCACCGACGCCGGTGCCATCGACTCCAAGTTCGTCAGCCGACGACAGCGCTGCAGCTACGACGACGCCGCTGCTGCACCGTGACCTGCCAGCACTGTGACGAGCACCGCCTTCATCTCACACTGCGACCCTGGTCTCACCGACGACGCCATCCGATGCCGCCACCGAGCCGCTGCTCGCACCGCGACCTGAGGGCACCGCACGCCGCACCGCTGCACTTCGCACCGCAGCACCCGACGCCGGCCGACGCCAGCGCTCCTGACTTCAACAGAGAGGAGATCGATCTGCAACGTGTGTGACTTCGAGGGCCCCGACGACGCCGCACCGACCTCCGGAACCGACGCCTGCGGGCGCCGTGTGTTCGAAAGCTCACCGCGAGGTCATCGACGCCCTGCATTTCTGAAAGGTACTGTTTGCGGGTCTTCCCGACACCGTAGCTGACCCGCGATGCCGCGGTCAGCCAGAACTGTTTGGATTTGTTTGTTCACGACGCCGTGATAGCCCTGGACGGAGCTATCGACATCAAGGAACTGTTTTTAAGGACACTGTGATAACAGAAGATTTTTAAAGTACTGTACTGTGGATTTTTATCATATTTGGTCTTGTTTTAAAGTATATAAAAATATTGGATATTTTTCTAAACTGGTGTGGTGTCAGTTTGTAGTGCTTACATTGTATTACTGTTGGTTATGTGCAAATGCTTTACACACTGCCTCTAGAATAAGCCTGACTGCTCGTGCCAAGCTACCAAGGGGGTGAGCAGGGGTTATTTTAGGAGTGTAACTCCCTTACCCTGACTAGGAAGAAGGGTCCCTACTTGGACAAAGGTGCAAGCCCTTTTACCAACTAGAGATCCCATTTCTGACATCTACTTAACCTTAATCATATAAAACCTATGTTGGTGGGGCCCATAACACCGCATACATACATTCATTCAATTTTCTGGGTCAAAACGCTAAGGAAAATGAGCTGCTGGACAAACGGGATACCTTATTAAAATTACAGAATTATAACCTATACATTATATACATTAACTTAGGATCCTGTCGGTTAAAACATCAAGGTATTCCGCTATTCGGTCGATGGATCAAACTAGTAGAATCAGTTGATGGCGATTAAGTCCAGCTCAATCACAATTAAAACCTTTAACATTTAATAATCACAATTTTATTTTAAAGAACCACAGACTCATTTAGAGTTAGCATATAATTTTATCTAAATTCTTTGAGCAAATAAGTAAAGTTCTTTATTAGGCAAATACATTTAAGAATATCAATAAGCATTTAAGTGAAAATTTAAGAATAGAGACTGAAAATACTCATTACCCTTGGCCATAGGGCGATGACAAGAATGGTTCACCAGGACAGAAAGATGAACTGCAGGTCACAGGATGGGACTCCCAAAACTGACTGACTGTCCCGCTAACTTCCGCGGACGCAATCTCCTCCCGGGCAACTCCCGCAACGGTCTTGTTCCTTCCCCAGTCAAAGTCCGAAGTCCAGAATGACAGAGTCTCTCGCAGCATCAGGATAGAAGAAGCGAACACATGCACAACGTAAGAGCAGACTCTCTTATACCCTATTCTCTGGCTTGCTACACTTAAAAGTTGCAATCTTTAGGGGCAGAAATCACGCTAATTGGTCCATTGGAGGGGTGGTGATGGTCACCTCATCGCCCTCCTTGTTCGAACCGGTTTCGGGACAATAATGCATACAGTAGTTCTCGTGATCAACTATGTCCAAAGGTAATTCAATTTCTCAATGTATCTTTTGTAACAAACTCCGATGGTCACACATTAGTTCATCCTCTGTCGCTCGATTCTCTCATCCGTTCCCATGCATATGTGCTGAACTCTTCGCACAATCCTTGTTGCAGGTCAGACTGGCCTTGACATCTCTCACTCAAGGCACAGGCCACATACACGTGACTGGAGCATTCACTCTGCTCATGCGCGGGGGCCATTTTATTCAGCGCACGCAATCTCGTCCTTTTCCAGCGGCCATTTTCGAAGCATGGCCTAGCAGGCCCGAACGAAACTATTATAAGAACAAACACAATAGAAATTAAACATGGAAAATAAGCCTTCCTGTTTACCACCCGCCATTCTAAAGACCCGTGTTAGGTATTACCTAGCAGAAGCGACATTTAAAGCCATTTTACTTACCATCTGTATTCTTTGCCACTGTGCAATTTTACTACGCATCACAAATCATGCAATTTACTCTATTTACTACACAAATCACAATACTAATGTTATTTTGCTTCACATTTGTAAATAAATTAGATTTTGCAATTCCAGCAAGTTGCCCACGTGTAATGTTTAATAAAAGGTGCATTTGTTGATTAGTTCATGCGTTTTCAAACGGTTAGTATCATTAATCGTTATGAGGTCATTAACTTCCAAGGGGTACACAAAAATATTTTGTTTCCCCTGCCCATCACTAGCGTGTAAATCTCAATATGAGTTTGGCTGCAAATTCAGTATCAAGGGCTGATGTCGGAAAATGTGTTACTGCATATGGTCCCAAGTGATATTCGCCACATAAAACCTGGAACTTTTGAAGGAAAACGCATGCCTATTCAAAATTTCCAAATGTGGATCAGGAGAAAGCATGCAATATTATTGTGTTCACCGAAATCCTAAGGTGCAGATCCCTGGACAATGAGATATTACCACAGCTGGTGGTAGAACCTTACACACTCTCCCACCAACCATCATTCAAAACAAGCCAGTCTCACCCAAGGAAAGCCTGTGATAGATACTACATACTCTTCCACCAACAACCACATCAGACAAGATAGACCCTTCCACACTGTCCCACCCACCACCACACCAGACAAGCCAGTCCCACTGAAGGTAAGCCTGTGGTAGACCCTTACACACTCTCCCACCAACCACCATACTACACAAGCCAGTCCCACTGAAGGAAAGCCTCTGGTAGACCCTTACACACTCCCTCACCAGCCACCATGCTACACAAGCCAGTCCCACTGAAGGAAAGCCTGTGGTAGACCCTTACACACTCTCTCACCAACCACCATACAACACAAGCCAGTCCCACTGAAGGAAAGCCTCTCGTAGACCCTTACACACTCTTCCACCAACCACCATACTACACAAGCCAGTCCCACTGAAGGAAAGCCTCTGGTAGGCCCTTACACACTCCCTCACCAACCACCATGCTACACAAGCCAGTCCCACTGAAGGAAAGCCTATGGTAGACCCTTACACACTCTCCCACCAACCACCATACTACAAAAGCCGGTCCCACTGAAGGTAAGCCTGTGGTAGACCCTTACACACTCTCCCACTAACCACCATACTACACAAGCCAGTCCCACTGAAGGAAAGCCTCTTGTAGACCCTTACACACTCCCTCACCAACCACCTGTGATAGATAGTACACACTCTTCCACCAACCACCACGCCAGACAAGCTAGACCCGCATAAGGAAAGCCTGTGATAGACCCTTGCACTCTCCCAGCTACCATCACACCAGAAAAGCCATTCCAACTCAAGGAAATACTGTGATAGACCCTTACACACTCTCCCACCAACCTTCCATTTGGAAACACAGAGAAAGTTTGACATGTGCAGAGTCAGCTAGGTGTCATCCAACATGTATGTATGTATGTATGTTTGTATGTATGTATGTAGTATTTCTATAGCGCAAACCTAGCCAACAGGCAGTTAAGCGCTCTAAAGAGTAAACTTACCAAGGCTGAATGAAATGTAAAGCTCCTTTCCCCAAAAATTGCGTGTTTTTCTGTGATTTCCTAAAACAAACTTTTAACTGTTTACTTTAAAAAAAAAAATATGATATGTACAATAGTATCTAGAAATGAACTATTTACCACATTTTACATGAAAGTAGATTGACAACAGCAATAAAACACCAATAATATACATTTCTTTAAAACTATTTATTGAAAGTTACACTATTAACCATAAAGGTGTAACAAAAAGCTGATTAAAAGTGATAATGTACTGTTATTAAATAAAATGTGCAATCATCTGCAGAACCCCTGGATTCCCACATGTCCTAACCCTACCCAGAGCCCTGTGCCTATTGCCTGCCTGTATCCAAAGCTCAATTCCACCAATCAACTTTGTTTAGTAGCACCACATTTTTAATTGTTCTTATTTGCATATTTTTACATTTTATTGTTGAAAGTATTAGTGCATATTAACAGCAACAAAAATAACTACTCTAATAATATTAATAATACAAATAATAATGATAACAACAAACATAGCAAATACTATGATTACAAGTACAGGTCATGCTACTACTATCTTCAGTACTTTGCACAGTTTTGCACCTGGTTTGCCCTGGTGCAACATTCACACATTTTTCACAGATGTTCACACATTTCCCAAACTTTGCGTTTTTTTGACATTTGAAGAGGGGTTGGTAAAATGACAGTGCAGTCACTATTATCTTTGTACTCTTCTTAAAAGGAGTTGCCGTGCAACCGTTTCCTAACTTTGCACTGTGGCTCCTATTCTGACCGTGTCCTCCTTTTAAATTGTGAACTGAGTCATTGCATTGTTGTTTGTTAGGACATCTGCATATAGGAACAGGACAGATGTGCGCAGTCTGAAAATGAGGTACATTGAAAAGGTTTTTTTAGTGAGTTCATGTATATACCCCACAGGACAGCAGCAATGGAACACCCCGTCTTACACCACTTCAAGATGCACGCCCTTGAGCCCAAACCCTACAGAAGTGACATGTAGGAGTGAATTCTAGTAAAAGTTTTAAATAAATAGGCTTCAGTCCCCATGTCACTCAATATAGCCCAGAGCTTCTCAATGTTACCACAGCTAAAAGGAGATGTCAGACCCAAGACACCCAGATATACAGATCCCTTCTTAGTGCTGATGCCTTCTATTGCCAGGGCATACTGTTGAAGTTTGCACTTCAGTGAATCGTTTTCTTTGCACTTCAGTGAATTGTTTTCTTCCAGTCACTTCTGTGTCTCTATGTAGGATTTCAGACAGAAAGCCTATTTCATCCATCCATCCCTGAAGGCTTGAGAGCAAGGGACTCCAAAAACATCATCACGGTGGTGCCCGTAAGTGAGGCGGGGTGTAAAATCTGCTCTCTCTCCTTTCCAGATGATTGGGATGGAAAGTTTGTCCCAAGACTCCCTGCATTACAAGGAGAGAGCGCACATCACTGACACAATTAGTGACATTTAAGAATGAGGTCCAACAATTTCGGACGAGATTAGAAGAAGTCTGTGATAACACCATCCAGACCAATGCTTTTATGGGCCACTTGACAACTCAGGATGCTTTTCTCTATATTGAATGTAAAATGAATAACTTCGCCTCCCTGGCACTTGGGGTTCATTGCATTAACTAGCACAAGAATTATAAAAGTTCTTAAACAGATGAGCCCAGGCTGGTTCAACTGCGGTACACTCGGTCACTTTAGTATCTTGTGAGTCCCAGTTTTCTGTCTATGAGAGCTGTGAGTCCCCACTTCCTGTCTATGAGAGCCGGTGTCTACAATGATGTTAGACCTGACATCATTGGCATGGTATTCTCCAAACTTTTTGCCTTCACCCCGTCTGTTTTGCTGAATTTATTTCTGTTGGCTTTAGGACTCTGTACACTTACCACTTCCTGCCAGTGCTAAAGTGCTTTTGCTCTCTCCTTCAATAATGATAAAATTGTGCTACACGTAATTGACACTTTTAATTTGCTTGTAAGTATCTAGTAAATGGTTCTACATGTACCCAGGGCCTAAATATTGAATGCTGCTAGTGGGCCCACAGCACTCATTGTACCACCCATTAAAGTAGCACTTTATAACATGTCTCAGGCCTGCAACTGAAACCTGTAATCTAGTTTCAAACTGCAATTTCAACATGACAAAACAAATCTTTTGCCAGGCCTAAACCATCCTCTTTAGTACTTTTAAGAACATTAGAATTCCAATTTCGGTCTTTCTGTTTCTCCTATTTAATTTAGAATATTTTACTCTCAGTCTGTGGAATATTCTAATAGCCTTTTAGCTCTTCTGCTTCATCCTATACGCTTGTTAGAGGCCTGTGGCTCGAGCATATAACTTGGGTTCAGGGCCCTGAACAACCGGTATAGCCTTCTGCAGTGGTCTACAAGGCTAGATAAGTCACCCCTGAGGTAGACACAAAAGGCTCATAGGGCAGGGTGCATTGTATTTAAAGAGAAGGACATATGTACTTAAGTTTTACATAACCTGACAGTGACAATCTATTAAAGTTGTTTTTCACTGTTAGAAGGCCTATCTCTACCATTGGTTTACCCGATAACATTTAGTAAGTGCTAACTTTGGATTGGGAACATATAGAGAAATGGTGTTACACTAAAATGATTTGTAATTTATTGTAATTTAAAATCCTCTTTAATGGTAAAATCAGATTTTAAATCACAATTCTAATAGTGCTCCTTTTATGAAGTTGGCGTTTTTTTTTCTCCAACTATTTGTGTCTTTTTTGCTTTGCTGTGTCGGAAGGAAGATTGCATCTGCTAGCCTTCATCTCTAACCAGAGTGACTCCAAGGGTCAGTTGACTGACCTCCTGCAGGAACTACAGGGATACAACAAGCTTCAGAGGCCTGCATGCAAGTGCTCAGCTGACCTGCTGCAACTGGACCTCCCTGGTCCTGCAACTGGACCTGCCTGAGCCCTGCTGGCCCCTGCTGGAGTGAGTCTCTGATGCCCAAGAGGTGCCTTCCCAGATCCTGGACCCATGGCCCGCATCATAAGAAAAATTGAAAATCTTGTAGTTTGTGTTCCTGGTGACCCTAAAGAGGCCCGTGTGTGCTAAGACTCTTCTGCCCGCAACAACTGCCAATGTAAAGGTCCAGTGAAGCCCCTCTTTGTCCTAACATTGCCTGTCCGCGGCGACCAGCAACACAAGATCTGCACTTCCCACCACAGAATCAACATCCCTCGACAACCACCAACGAGAACCTCCATCATGAATAATTCTGACAACCGACTGTCTCTTTACGCTACAGCGAGGACTGTCTGTGACGCATGACCTGCACTTCGCGCTACAGTGACAGCCATCCACAACCCTCAGCCTCCTCCTCGCCATCTTCTCTCACTCAAACAGAACTCTTTGGAAGGTAGATTTTCAGTTGCACTAAACTGGCCCCTCTATCAGTACTGCGATCCATCGCGTTGGCCTGAATTTGTGACTGGGATGTGGTCTAGCCGACCAGATGACCACAAGTGGCGCTTTGTATCTCAAGGTGCTATTTTCACTCAAAACATAAAAAATTAATACCTCTGGTTCTACTGATTGGATTTTTGTCTTTCTGGTATAATTTGTTAAAATGTACTCTATTGTTCTAAATTGGTTTGGGATTTTTTTCATGTGTTGTGTTTTCACTTTATTAATGTTTGTGTGCTACCTAAACACTTAACACTGTGCCTCTAAGTTAAGCCTGACTGCTTTCATGCCAAGCTACCAGATGGGTTAAGCATTGGTTGATTTAGTAACTTTTGTGGATGACCCTGACAAGGATTGTGGTAGTTGCCTGAGTGGGGCTTCAATCCCCCTCCACTAATAACCCAAGTTGTTACAATTGGTGAGTGTGAATGACGATGCAGAAGAATGTTGGTTAGAAAGCCTGGAGAGAGAAACAGGAAAATTACATGCTGACAATGTTTGGAGACCTGATGCAGTCAAATAGTTACCTAGGGGCCTGATTACGAGTTTGGTGTTCCCACAGCGGACGGTATCTGCGGTGGCACCGCCAAACCCGTGGTGAGAACACCCGCCAGATCAGGAGTTTATTCCTGGTCTTGTGGGTGGTCCTGCAGTGGTCTGAGAGCAGCGGTCTGTCAGGCTCATAAAGTTGCCTAACAGGCAGACCGCTGCTCTCTTAGCACTGAATGCACCTTCCTGCATAATGTGGCATCCATGCCACACAGTGCAGGAAGGGGGGTGCAAATCCAGGGGCACTACATATGCACCCCCAGACCCAAATCTGCCTTTGTTGCCATTACGCCACCCTTTTCATGGCGGGATCACTGCTATGAAAAGGGCGGATAAAATGGCAACTCAGAATATTCTTGGCGGTGCCAACTGAGGCACCGCCAGTACATTCCAGCCATGGAAAGGCTGCCGGCCCAGCTGGATCCTTGATCCTGCCGGTGTTGGTGGTCTTGTGGCAGTACGACTGCTGCAGTTGAAATAGTGCAGGCGGTCCCGCAGTGCGGCGTTTGTTGGACCCCCACCACGGATTTGGCGGTCCACTCGCAATCAGCCTCTAAGTGTGGACTGACTGAGATACGTGAAAGAAATGACTCTAGATTGCTCTGCATGAAACTTATGACACTCTCTTCTAAAACAGGGAAGTGTACTTTTGCTACACAGATTCATTCAAGGTGGACCAAGCTCATCTATGAATTGTACGTTTTATAAGTTTAGTTACATTTTTATATAACAAATTTTTGTTGCCACATGCTCCTGAATTCTTTAAAACACCCATAAGCTGCATGTTGTTTTTTTCACCACTCAGGTCTCAATTAACAAAGGTAAACTTAGACCTGAAGTTTAAGATTACCTCTGTGAATTGGCCCTTGGACTTCAGGTCTAAGTTTACTTTGTGAATTGGGCCTACAGACACATCAATTTCATTTGCAGCTAGATGTATATTTAAGTTTGTGGCAGACAGAAAAATCATTCTCATCTGAGCCTCCTCAGGTCATTTGTAGGAGTTACTATCTCCTGCAACAAGACACTACCAAAGGAAACACAGGTACTCTATGCTCTTTGAGTGATGTGCACATCTTTTATAAATCTAAAATCCTCATTCTCATAAAAAAAAAAAAAATAATAATGTCCACTGCTTATTGCGTTTAGTGTTACTATCCGTGAAATCACAGACCACCTCCATTTTGCATTTCTCAAGCCATCATTAATGATAACTCCAGAGATTCACTGAGTAAAACTACATAGAAGAGAGATGTGGTGCATAGTTAACAAGTATATCTGCTCTTGTGTGCCTACATTTTTTTTGACTCCCAGGTGCCATGTGATACCTTTTTGGGTAAACCATGAAAATAAAAACTTGGAAACCTATCTTGATAACACATTAAAATTATTGCAATAAACATTGTGCCTCTTTACATGCTGCAGTGCATTGATGCCAGCGCAGCTACAGGCCACACACTGGCTGCTCATGGTACAAGTAAATAATTTCATCTGACCAGGAGTTTGACATCTGGGGGTATATTTACAAGAATTGCCACTAAGCAGGTTTGACGTTGCTTAGCGGCAATTTTTTTACTGCTGTCTATCACTCAAATCCAACGCCATGTTTGCGACATATTTCCAATACGTCGTTACATGGCGTTAGGATCAGCTAGAGCCAGTGGAAATTGCCACTAATTCTAGTGTCACTGCGATAAAAATCTTGACGTTAGCGTGAAAAAAGTGCCAGCCGGCCAATTAGCAGCAAGAAAACTCACGTTAGTCAGCCGGACATCACTTTTTTGCATCTAGCGGGAAAAATAACACACAAATACTCTGCAAATCAAAAAAAACAATGAATGAAGAATGGAGCAGCCTGGACCCAGTTCGGCACCAGACAACAACACCCCCAACAGCCAGGATGACCAGCCAGAGTCCAAGGGGAAGAGGAAGAGGAAGACTAGGTTCAGTCAGGAGGAAAATGAGATCCTGATTGCGGAGGTGACTGAGCATCAACACCAGCTCTTCGTCAGCTCCAAAGTGTCATTGGCTGTCCATTGTCGGCAAGGCGAAGTCTGTAGCAGACGTCAAGAGGACAGTGACCGACTGCAAAAAGCGCTGGCAGGATGCCAAGCAAAAGACTAAGCCGAAACTGGCCAGCAATCGACAGGCAGCACTGCAGACCGGAGGTGGGAGTCCAGCGACACAGGCGAAGCTTGATGCCTTGGAGGAACAGGTGTACACAGTTATTGGTGAGGAGTCGGTGGTTGGAGTAAAGGGACAGGACAGTGCTGACTATGACCAACTACATCAGCAACAGGGTAAATAACTACCAGGGACATGGGGGGAATGAGTAATGTTGTTTTCGTCTATGTACCTATGTCTCAGTGGCCCCCCACACTGTGTGCAGATCAAATGCTAGTCACATATGTACTCTGGGGAACATTCACATATCCCTTGAGCTGTTGTTATCATTTGCAAATACATTGAAAGTCACAGAACGGTGTTGTAAGGGCCTAGTAATTAAGCAAACATGCATACATACAATGACAAGTGAGCAGTCATGTGTCTTCTAACTCTGGGGCATATTCACAATAAAAGTGATGGAGCGCGGCATTAGCCTTCTTTTCTTAACGCCACGCTCCGCCACTTTTGAAACGCAGGGCTGCGCCATATTTACAACAATACGGCTTGGTCCTGGGTTTCACCCTGCACTGGTGCTAAATTTAGCTGCCTAGCGCCAATGCAGGCACTCTTGCACCATTGTGCAAGGGTGCCTGCATTGCAGGGTAAGATTGTTTATGTGCAGGAAGGTATTCCTTCCTGCACATAAACAATCAGTAATGGCGTTTTATAACTTCAACGGTGTGCTGCAGAATGCAGCACACATATGAGTTGCAACTCTTATGTGAGCATAAAAAACAATATGGTGCAGCTCTGTGTTTCCCACAGCGCTGATGCTAATTCCATCTTCCCAGTGCCAATGCAGGCACCATTGTGCAAGGGTGCCTGCATTGTGTTGAATGATTGATTTGTGTGCAGGAAGGGACACCTTCCTGCACATAAACAATCATGCATGCAGTTTATCTGTCTCAATATGCGCTGCACAATGCAGCACACATACAAACAGCAAAAATGAGGACAAGTCTAACATTTTGCATTGTTGCGCAATGTCAATACCCTGTTATTACTGCTCTTACTGTTGGCCTAGCCACATATTTATGCCATCCTTGGTAATATGGGGCAGCATCAAAATCATTGGCTGTTGTTGTGGAAGGCCCACTGCAACACCCAATGCCTACCCCTCTCATGCTAAGTATAGCGTGAAAGGGAGCCTCATTCACAAGGCAGTGCAAAGCCACCTCAAGTGGGTTAACACTGCCTTGTAAATATGCCAAAGCACGTTGTGCCGCAGCAAAGTACAAAATAGTGGTGCTCCTGTGGCGATAGGGGCTTCTAAATATGCCACCAGCAATAGTAATTGCTTAATTGCTGGTTGAATGCGTGCCGCTGAATGCAGCACACAAAACAACATCAAAAAATGCTGGATATAACTTTTAGAAATTGACTTTCCCTTGTTGTTTAAATGAAAACCCGCCCATCTTTTGCAAGCACTTTGCGTTGCTGTTGTGCACATTCCATAATGAACAAAAATGACATACTGGAGACGCAAGGTGCACTCAAAATGTGCCCAAGTGTTCCACAGTTCTAAGTATTGTGTTCTGCCCCAGCATTGTAGTAATGGTTTCATTCAAATATCCACATGACTGTTGTGGATGCAATGCTCATTGAAACACACATTCACCGTTCCTTTGATGGTAAGTGATGCACTGATGAACGTTAATTGGCTGCACGCTGCCTTGCTATTTTTCCTCAAAATGCATTTATCCACATGAAAGTTGCTGAAAGTGATGTTCCGTTGGCAGTATGACATTGTATTCATGGTCCTGGGTTTTGTCGTCAATGACACACATTTACATGCGTGGGACATGGGCCTTAGGTAAAGTCAACCATGGGAAGGAGAAAATGCATAGCTATTGATTTGTGTAAACATTCGTCCTGCAGCAAATGCATGGAAGGAACATGTACACTACAGTATGTATCATCCATGTGCTCACCCCTGTGATGTTCAACTAAGGTCTGCTGTGCAAAAATTCACCCATCCTTGAAGCCTGCCTCAAAGTCCTCTGTCCTCCTGCTTATATTTTGTCATGATTGTCACTGTTGTGGAAAACTCAAGGGGAGGGCATGAACATTTTTACGCTGGCCGTTCCTGTGTTTGTAGAAACATACAAGTTGGCTTGCACAGTTTATGTTGTTGCCACACCATGCCCATTCAAAATCTGGTGTAAAGAGTATATGTTGTGAAATCAAACCATCAACTCAAGAAAAGCATCCTCTGGTGTGCTGGATGACACGTGTCAACTTCTAACAGATTGCAACATCTTCCTGTTGTGGCAAGCCACAAATGAAACAAGAGTAGTAGGCACATGAGAAAACACTTGTCAACATGGTTACATAACTAGGTGGCAGTCAGCTGTTTGTCCTGACCTCAGTCTTCAACACTCAGAGGAATCAATGGACAATTACACTTCTTCAGAAGACATACCTAAGCTGCCTCACATCCTGCTTAACACCTACACTAAAAACAATGCAACACAAAGGATGTCAGTGAATCCCATTTGAAAAATAGGTTAGGATGTAGCCACCTTGTAGTAGTTTAACCACAGATAGGCAAAGTGTGTGGTCCAGCTCAAATTGCTAACATCATGCTACATCATAACGAAATATATGGGTTCTGTAAATTTTCAACTTTAAGCTGCACCCCTGTGTTTGCAATTGTGCCTGTGGGTATTGAACCTACCTTGCATCAACACAGGCACCCTTGCACCAAAGTGCAAGGGTGTCTAGATAGAGGGAATGATTGTTTCTGAACAGGAAGGTGTTCCTCTCTGCACATGAACATCCATTTATGGGATTTGCCTGTTTCTATGTGTGCTGCACACCTTAAAACACATAGATACTTAAAAAATTATAAGAATCAAAGCACATCTCCTTGTCTTTTCCATGTGAAAATCACTGTATCCCTGGTCTCAAGTGCATGAGTGGCCTCCTCCTTATGCCACACTTGTAAATAGTTGGCAGTGGCAACATCAATGGGGGTGCAGAGGAATGTCCACCTAAAAACTCAGTGACCAACACTTACACGCTTGTAAGGGAACCTTATCCACAATGCGTCATTAATCCACGTGAAGTAGCTTTACACAGCATTGTAAATAAGGTGAAGCACCCAGCACCACAGGAAGGTCTGAATAGATGACGTACCAGTGGCAGTAGGGCATTGTAAATATGCCCCTCACTGTTGGCATACAGGGCAAATGTCCAAACCATGAACAACTATAATTGCACAATCAGGGACATTGTAAATTGACATACAAAGCTGTGGTTAACAGGTGTATCATGTAACACAGGAGAATGGAAAGTGTCATGCACTCTGATTGTCAAATGTTAAACCACATGTCAACATGTGACAGACACATACAGCAGTATCTGCCCTTTACATTGCAGAGGATGAAACCTCACCTCATGGTCAGCAGCCTGTCCCACTCATCAACGATGAGGACGATGTTGATGAACTCACAACCATCGACCACGACACCCTCCAAGAGCTGCTCAATTCCATAAGCAGCCCATGTCCGGACCGGGAGATCCAGCAGCACCGTGGCATCTCCACATGCCCCACATAACCTCCAGCAGGCACCACCTACCACCACAGCCACAAACCTGGACTCTGAGGACCCACAGATACAATTTCAATGCAGTGTGGTAGGAGTCCAGCGTGAGATGACAGAGCAGGCGTGGGTGGGGTTGGAGACCTTGGCAGCCACACTTGAGGGGATCCGTTGGTACCTCCGTCCCAATAGGGATAACTCATCTGACATCAGAGGCACCTACTCTCTGCTCCGTGGTCTCCAGCTGTCCCTGGCTGACATCGCTGGTATCATGATGCAGAGGCAACAACAACTGTCCTGCCAAAGTGGCACCAGCGATGTGGCCAAAGAGTTGGGGCAATTAGAAAGATATTGGAGTCATTGGAGTGGAAGCAGTATTCCCACATGACTGCCACGGCTGCCTACCACCATGACGTTGCTGGAGTTCTGCAAAGTCTATAGCTCATCCTTGCTGCAGTGATGCCTCATCTGTTGGTACAGATGAATGCTGCTGCACCTACAGCATTCACATATTCTGCCCCTGCTGTGTCTGTGTCTCCCTGGGCTGCTGCTAATCCAACATCACCCACACAGGAGACACCACACACATCAGAGGAGGAAGATGTGGATGGCATATATTTCATAAGGAGAAACCAGCTGTAGCATTCATCTGTGTCAAATGGCCAGTTTTTGCTTAGCCCTGTGCTTACCATCATGGCAGGGAACATCACCAATTGCTATCCTCATATTGACTATGCTAGGTTCACCTTGGACATTTTATGGACTGTCAATGTTTCCATTGATCCTTAATGACACTGCAATCATCCTCCTGACTGAAGATTTCTGATTCCTCTACATGTCTCATGACATGTTCCCCCACAAGGACTCTTTCTGGACATCCCCTAGCTATGTACACAATTTTGGGGTTGTTGTCAAAAGAACTGGTCCAGTGTGACAAATTCTACTTTGCACATGCAAATAAATGCACATTCATTTGATTGATGTGTGTTATCTGTGACCATCATACAGGAGAGTTGTCAACAATGCCTAAGCAGTGTAGCCAGTACAACAAATACAGAGGAGATTTTAAAAAAAGGGGTCTGCAGAGTCTGGGTCTTTGATAGGCATTGAGATGACAAAACATGTCTGGATGACACAATGGGAGGACATTCCAAGGCCCTATTGCCACTGGAATGTCACTTTTACCAACGTTCATGTGGAGAAAGGGCCTTAGAATACAATTAAATGCTGCGTACAGCCACTTGAAGCAGCTTAACGACATTTGCTGATAAGGGACACTTTGACCCTATACTTAGTTTTAATGTGGTGGACAATAGGTGTTGTGATGGGTGTTTTGCCAAAACACACATTAAGAATATGCTCCACATTCCCAAGGGTGAACTACAAATAGGGCAGAACAATGAGAAATTAGGTGTATCTTAATTGTTTTGATGTATGTATGTGTGCAGCATTTTGCAGTACGCATAGAGACAGCAAAACACCATGAATGTCATGTGCAGGAAGGGGCACCTTCCGGCACATAAACAATGATTCCCACACACTTGCACTATGGTGCAAGTGTGCGTGCATGTGCACTATGCTGCGATATTTTTCACACGTCCATAGAGAAAAGCAGTGCTGTGCTGGAATGTTTTAACTACGGCACAGCCCTGTGCTTTTATAGTAATGGAACACAGCATTAGCCTTCTTGCCTTAACGCTGCCCTACAGCACTGTAGTTTTAAATATGCACAAATGGCTCACATACATTGACTCGATAAGCAAGTGGACTACTACATTGAAGAACTGTTAATGTGCCCTCAAAGTATATACACAAACCAGTCCCTCCAAAAGTATAATGTAAAAACATATCAACCATTGGAAACAGCTCTTTGGTGTGAGAAGCAAATGTAGTGATTGTCATAGTTCAAAACTCAAGTAGCTAAGCACCACCCAACATACCTACATCAGGGAGAGAATGCTGTGGGAGCTCAATACCTCCATTACCTAATGTGTATTGCAACACAGAGAAATCTTGTGTAGGCCAACTTACTCAGCATACTATCCCCATGCAATGACAGATGTAACCTTTTCTATCCTACATATCCTACATATCATGCATCTCTGATAATATCAAACAATAAGCAGTATGTCAGTACCCTGTCCCTAGATGATGAAGTTACTCACACTTTTTGGTCACAAAAACATTTGTATAAATGATTACAAATGGTACAAAATACTAACTCAATGCCTCTCAAGTTCACATTACACATTTCTGACACCACAAACTTGAAAAAACTACATCTTTATTGTAAACAATTAACTACCTAAACTAAAACTAAATATCCAATGTTACATCACTAACCTAACCCATACTATTCTACCTTATGATAGTTCTCCTTAACACTAACCTAGTATGCCTCAGCTTAACCTATACACTCAACAACACATATTAAACATCAACCCCTCCCCCTTAAGGCTCATGTGGGGACAGGACATAGACAACTAAACCTAAACATAACCTACCTAAACATATATCCTTAACAAATATATATCTTCTTGTCTTTAAAAAGAATTATTTTTAGATTTAACCAAATATAAAAACATTAACCCCCCCAACCCAAAGAGAAAGGAAATTTAACCCAAATCACTAAGGAAAACTCTGAACTACGGTAAAATATTAACTACACCTATCACTAACCCTACTCTAAACCTACTATTATCACTAAATTATACTATGTAAAGTATACTACACAGAAAAAGAATTAAGTAAAAAAAGGATTAGGGGACTGTACAAGGGTAATTGTCCAAACAAAACATTCTCAGAAAGGGAGCCCCAGGGCACCCTTAGTGTGCTGCAGGTGGGTGACCACTTCAACCATTTGTTGCTCTATGGACGCAACCCTGACATGTAGGTCTAACAATAGCCACAGGCCGTCCATGCAGAAAGCAGTAACCTGTCTCTTTGTGGCACTGGGGCTGGTGCTGATGGCTGGGTCGCTGCAGATGGTGGGGCAGGTGGTGCCGGTGCAGCATCTTGGCCAGCTGACAATGGTGCAGTAGGTGGAGCAGGTGGGGCACGTGCAGCATGTTGGACACCTGCACATGTTGTGGCATATAGGGTCGACTGTTGTGCACCAGATGTGCTTGCAAGGTTGTATCTGTTCACCTGGTGCCTGGAAGTGGCATACACCACACTACTTTGTGTGGCTACTTTTGGGGCACCCAGGGTAAATGCCTCCCAGCGTCCTTCTACCCTCTACTCATGGTACCTCCTTTCCATGGCATGGTAGCCCTTGGCTACTCTGCAGCGATGCCTGCACCTGTCCTTACATAGTTTAAAAACCTTGGCAGCCTCAGGTGACATGTTGTCTGTAATGAAATACACACATGACAAGATGTGAGAAACAAGACAAAGAACAAGGTCTAGCAAGTCCTTTCAGCACTCACGTTTACACAACAGGAAGTTAACAGTCTTATAAACTGTAGGCAACATTAAGCTAGTTCTAGCAGGTCACATGTGAGCAAAACTCTACTCACAACATGAAATTGATACCGTCATGGTAAACGTTGGTATGGCACATAGTAATGGCAGAGTCCACCAACATCAGTGGAAGGTCAGCTAAATTTAATGCAGACGTTGACACAAACTCAAACAGAGTCTACCAGGGGAATGTACCCAAGGAGACTGAGTCACAGGCCTGTTG
Source organism: Calotriton arnoldi (assembly GCA_963921515.1). Lineage (NCBI taxonomy): Eukaryota > Metazoa > Chordata > Amphibia > Caudata > Salamandridae > Calotriton > Calotriton arnoldi. Next base: position 160,060 of record CAWUFW010003476.1, read on the forward strand.
CAGACTCAGGGCATGGCTTTTACCAAAACTCATGGGACGCACTGGTTGTAATAGGGGCATACTACTAAGCACCAGTGTTACTCATATACAACAGTCACCCATTTCTACTCCTCCATGCACTACATAGTCGGATGTGTCTCCACAAATACACATCCAGGATTCATCTATTTGAAGCTTGTGAGTACTTGTATGTAACAAGGCAGCTAGTTGTACAACAATATTTCCTAATTTAGCACATTGGAAGTTAGACAGGGAACAATGGTGGAAAGTGTGTTTGGGCACATCACAAAGTACAAATCTTGCATTTTTCGATTCCAGCCAGTTCTAGGTCTGGGTTAGAACACTCATCCAACATTCTCATGTAGAACAGTTCCCATCTTGTGTATGAGACCCACTAATTGTAAGAATAAGTGTCACTGACAAGTGTAGCTGCAATGTTCTGATCCTCAGTGACCGCCACATCATGCCAGTGTGTACATGGATTCCCTGTCCGGTGATACACTTCACCAACAACTCTATAACATATTGTTGCCTGTATGTAGACTGTAAAACACAGATGCAGAGGCAGAAGTAACATAGAGATTTTGCGCATATGGACATGGTGAAAGTGCTACAGGAACTTCACGAGATTTGCATACTCCCAGAGTCACAACAGCCTACAGTATATCATCTCTAGCTATACAACGTGTACTAATGCTGCCATGTACACATGCTACATTACCAAGAAGGCATATTCCCTTAGGGAGATGCAAAAGAAGTTGCAGTTGACTTCACAACACTATGCCCATCACAGGTACATGGTGCAACAACTTCACACAGTATTAAGGTCTGTAGAAGAACAATCAGGTCACAGCATCAATTGCCAATTTGAAGGATGGACCCAATGGGTACCATAGTACTGTAGATCAGTGTACAGAAATGTAAGGGGACATCCTTTGAGAAGAATGGTGTAGTGTGGTGTCTTGTCAATTTAGCTGACAATCTGCTCCATCATGTGAATGTGCTATATTAAGGGTCACCCCTACAGTATTGAAAAACAACAGTGCCATCTTTTGCTGCCTATCACCAATGCAGGCACCCTTGCACAATGGTGCAAGAGTGCCTGCATTGTTGCTAGGTCGGTAACCTAGCGCCAGCGCAGGGTGAAAAGCAGGAATGAGCCGTATTGTTGTAAATACGGCACAGCCCTGCGTTTTAGAAGTGTTGGAGCGCGGCGTTAAGCAAAGAAGGCTAACACCACGCCCTGTCACTTCATTGTAATGCCCCTGCATCTTATCATGATGATGCCTCATTGTGAGAGAGGTGATATCCATGTCATGCACACCCAGAGGGGGGTCAACAACATACCGGACCAGTCATCACAAACACTCATTATTGGAAAGCAATATACATGGACTAAGGCACTCACCAGTGGCGTGGGGGTCCCTGAAGGCATCAAAGTCCCCTTAGGTGAATAATGTATGTCCAGCTGTGACACAAGAAATAGGAGTATTGATCAATCATCACATGGAACATGTTGAGTTCAGTATTTAAGTAATCTACAGACAAAATCCATTAAATTTCAACCATGTCTCGGTTCATGTTGCCTAGATGAAGGGATGTGAAATGACTGACTGACACACAACACATGCTCAATGCAGGACTGTTGAGTACGAGACAATCTTGTAACAATAGGTGATTATCCTTTGACCACAATTTGAGAGTGTCTGTGACATCACATCAAACCTTGCTTAACCACCTATTAACAGCTGAGTGTCAGAAAAAAACAAGCCTACATCACTTGTGTGTCATATACTGCAAGGTCTTGTATTTTTCCATCTCACAAGCTCATCAGACTCTGATTATTTTAGTCTACCATTGTCCTACCATACTTGGATGTCTGTTAACAATTTCCACATACCAACGCTGATAGTGGTTTTTATGTGCCCTGCTGGTGATGCTCCATGAAAATATTTTGAAATGTGAGGCATTGCAAAATAGTGTGACTTGTGCAACCTTGTCAATATGGCCCTTACCACTGCAGTGCACTGCAGCAAAGGGGCAGGCAATAGATCCATTGGAGGGTACAGAAACACAATAGCTATATTATGAGACTCAAAACCTGATTAGCAAGTTTGAGCCTAAATCAGTTCTAACAACTCCAAGTAGGAGGTGTTAGGATGACCTGCAAGTTCAAACATTCACAAATCGACATGTCATGTGCTCAACATATGCATACTTAAATCAGCAGCACACATATTAGCATGAGTTTGCATTGTGCTAGACTTTTTGTGCTGGAAGGTGTACCTTACTGCACATTACAATTCGTCACTACATGATAATTAGCAAGATTTATGTGTGTGACATGTAGCAACGCACATATGAGTTATAATGCAACATACATTTAGTTTATGGGCAGGAAGAGACACCTACCTTCTCATTAACAATCTTTCCCTACAACACAGCCACCCTTGAACAATGGTGCAAGAGTGCCTGCATTGATGCTAAGCAGGGAAAATGTGTGCAAACGCTATGTGAACATCCTGTTTCCAATATTACATTTTGACATAGAATACAGTTGTTTCCATGGAACACTCTGTGTGATAGCAGACAAGATTTGTCATTTACTTACCATCTTGCCTGCCAACGATGATCCCCAGGTTGTCTAATAGGTCTCCCTCATGGCCAACGCAATCCTGCCATCTATGTGTGACCTGGTGGACAGTCCTGTCCCTCCAAATATCCTCAGCATGTGGTGGCAGATGCGGTCCCACCTCAATTTCCTGACTTTGACTTCGTACCCTGTAGTACCCGTCTCCCACTCTCAAACATTCTAGGGAGGTAAAATTTGATCAGCAGATGAAAGCCCCAAATGCTTCCTCCAACAACCTCCCAACCCTGCCTTCACCCATCATCTTCCCCAACACTACTAAACCCACTAGAAAAATAAAAACCCAATAAAACTAACAGGAACTTTAAATAACCAAACAATATACCCCGTCGACAAACACTCGACAAAACAAGATACAAAATGCAAAGAACACGTAATAATAGTGACACAGGACTTCACAGGTACAGTAGTGACAGCAGACTAGACAACAAAAGTACTCTTTCACAACACAGTATTACCACACTCCTCAAAAGTGAACCACACACCTCAAAAGACACCAACAGTGTGATTAAAAGCGAAAGTGAAAGTTTACAGCACTGATCCAGGAAACAGGATGCATGCTGACATCACTTCTTGTGCGTTTGCGGCCCGTTTTGAGAGTTTGCGTGAATTTGTTTCCCTCTAAAATGTTTAGCGGGAATTTCCCATTGTCAACGCAGGTACTTTGTGAGTGTATTGGATAGCAGGTAATGAAAAATTAAAGCTGATGTGAAATGTGGGTAAAAAAGTGCCGCTAAGTGGTAGGTGATCTGCAAATCTACCATATTTCATGCTATTGCATGCCTTGTAACAGTCTACGGCTATGGCATGCCACCTTTGTTGTGTATGTGACTTTAATTTATCAGATTTGTTCCATTGAAAGGAAATATAGGCTGTGAACATGCACACCTTCACACATTATTGCAGTACCATGATTAACAATGTTGGATTGGCAATGCATGTATTAGTCGGAGTCATACTGGTTTCCATGGATTGTATGTGTGTCTATATATGAGGCAGTTACATACTCCATTGCAGTAAGGTGTGTACCACTGTCATTGGGTTGAGACACACAATAATTCATACAACAATTATTTACTACTTGTGATGATGATTTTTATGAATACATACAATGCTAATTTTGTCAACTGAATTTCATTGTAGTATTTGCTTAGGTGGAGTAAATTACAGGACCGTATACACAGGTGTGTGCAAAGGCACTTAAAATGGATTTACGCCACCTAGCCCATTTTTTCCTTGCCACACCAGTCCACTACAGTAACCGGGTGTGACATTGGTGTAGATTTGGACAGTTAAACACAACTTACATAACTTTTGATGCTTGTCCAGATAAATATGTCTGGGGCCGTGTGAACTTTGACTACTCTGTCAATGCAACATTAGACATCCAAGACTAGTTGATATGTAATGAGAACTTGTGAGTTACATATCATTCCATGTGTGCTGCACAATGCAGCACACATGGATTAAGCAATTCTACTTTCATTAATAATTCCTATGCTGGAAGGTGTCCGTTCATGCAAAAAGACATACTACCATGCAGCCCAGTCAATCTTTGTAGATGGCACACATGTGCCTGCACAGGGACTATCCTGATTGTTAGACACCACCACAAGGGCATGCACATGGATGCCCCATATATCTTTTTTACATATGCCTCATCCATGTATGTTAAGACAAGATCAAGCACTATGTGATAAAATCTTGCACGACACCTGCCTCGGACCTTTCCTCATAGATTGCCCCTTACAAATGGGAATCTGAAATTGATGTGTCAATGTGTGCTGCAACATGCATTCACCATTTTCTTAGTATACTGAAAGGTGAATGCTATGTATTTTTTGTTGTGTCACCCTTATTAAGCCTACTTTTCAGAGAAGTTATATATTTGGGCACAGTCTCAGAGGACTACATTTGCTTCCGCATCATGAGGCAAAGTATTGTTGTATTCCTCTTAGGGTGTCCATAAACGGGCTTTCCAGTATCATGTCCTTATATAGGCACAATTAGCCCTGCCCTTATATAGGCATAAAATCCCAGTCCTTATTTAGGCATTAAACCGTGCACTCCAAATACAGGCATGGTCTCCGACATCCGTCCACCCTAACGTCACAACGAGTTCTTGAAGAACAGACCCTTAGGCTGCGGGAGTTTCCCTAGCACAGGACTATTGATTTCTTCAAGGACTCATATATTATGCATGAACCATTATTCCTTAGGGGTTCATTCATGACGTCTTCCTCTGTCCGATTCACGTCAATGCTAACATTCTTAGGTACTTCTCAGGTATAAATATACCTTCCCTAGCCCCTGTAAATCAGAGGAGACCTCGACTTCAGAGGAGCCCGTTTCCCGGCCTGACGCACTGAGAAGACGCTGTCATCCCTGCACGCAGAGAGTCCCGCTTCCAGTGATCTGACTTCCCTTGCGGGGTGTTGGAGTTTGAGTCTGGCAAAGAGATTCCTACCTCTCTCATTCTTCAGGTATGGAGATGGCTAGAACCTAGAGGGACTCTTGGCATACTAGGCATACTAGGCTTAACATACTCTTAGTATACCATAGTAAGGAATACTTCACCTACTTCATACCTCTCCCTACACCTAGGTTAGGTTAGGTACATTGGGGTAGAACTAGATTAGAAACACATCGTATGAGTACTCGCATTTTTAGTCTGTGTCATTTATGTAAATGCATATATACTAAAAGATAATGCTATCGCAGTATTATTTATTTCTACTGCTCACACTGTACATTATTTATCTCGCATACTGTCTTGTGATCGTAACAGCACATTTTACTTACACCAGAAACAAGACTGTTCAATAAATCTTTTATTGAAACGCCCGTCTGTTCTTTCTGAGTAACTTGGAGAAAACTAAGCATGCACGATTGAGCTGAGTGAAATAGTTATCTATTGTTTCCACGACTCTGGGACACGTTCTGATTCTAAAGGGAAACAAAGTGGTCATGTTTTGTGGCTGCCAGAAACTACTCCCTTCTTGTCGTCAAGGAGTTTCTAGTGGCCTCTGAGCTAGCTGGCACAAGTAATTAAGTTTAATATACTCGATAGGGACATACTGACCTTAGTCCTATGTCAAACCTATAGGATATATTATTCCAATGCGCAAAGCCTATTAGGGAAATAGGAGCCACACTACATGGCGCCCAACGGTTTGGTAAGGCGGTAATTCAACGTTAGATACTGAGTAACTCAGCCGTGCTCTTTCTCTCAGAGACCCCTACCCATATACTCCAAAAGACGTCTGGAGTGGGCAGGGTTAAGAATCCACCAAGGCTACATAGGGCAGCACCCTATATATTAGCTGTTTGGTTTGCTCAACGTTGAAGGATACAGTGTTCCAAAATATTGTGCACCTTATCTTTGTCTCCTTGAAACTTGTTCTACATTTTTCCAAAAACAAAAATGCCTGACTCCGACAATGACGCCGGAAACGGTGGAGCTGCGGCTGATCCAGCCCAAGCAGCAGTTTTTAACTTTACAGGTTTTATTGAAACCGAGGAGGGTGTTATAGACATCACTCCAAATTTAAGAAGAGCCATCACTCTAAAACTCATAAAACATGGCCTACCACCAAGAGGAGGTAGAGCAGTTTTCGTGATAGAGGCACACGAATCCTTTCAGAAAGAGGTATTCTATTCATGGGTAATATTTCCTGAATCCAATCCAGTAACACACGTTTCACTTCTACAAAGAAGTTGATCCACCAGAGGAATACATTCCTTTCGAGGATATTGAAATTCCATTAACATACCAGGAGCATCAGCTCTGGTTTAAAGGCGCCCTAAAACATCACAAAAACATTACCAGGCTCGGTCCACTAGGTAGACTAGGAGCAACATGGCTGATTCTAGCCGGCTACACACCTCATCCTGACATTGAAGAAATGTCAGACGAGGAATTACTTACTCAACTCACAGAGTTAATACAAATCTACAGACAATTGGTCCAATATGTCATGCGGACTTTCACAGTCCAACCACCATTGACAATTCCAAATCAAACTCCTCACCAGGGGAATACACTAAAAATTACACCACAGACTCTATACGCAGTCATGGGTAAAATGCCCACAAAACGTGAGCAAATTCCATTTTGGATAGCTCAAAACATTACTCAAATCGAAGCAGTATTTCCAAATACTAGCCCGTATGAGAAACACAGAATACTGACAATCAGTTTACCGATGGGGATCACACCACAACTGGAAGACTGCACCACTTGGGGCTCAGTCTTTGCTGCCATCTATACTAAAACACATGGCATTCCGTCAATTGTGGTAATACCAGATGTCCTGAAACAAATTCAAAATGAATACGGGGCAGAGCCTGCTCTAAATTTAGGTATGAAATTACTGAAAAATTTCGACCAGGTCTCAACAATAATATTATCTAATATTAAAGGGGAGGCAGCAGCAGTGGCGATCCACCAAGAATTAAGGGAATTTGATGTTACAGAACATCAAACTGAGCTACCCAGAACAATAGAACAATCTTATGCAGAATTAGGCAGAGATAGTTTGGGTGGAAGACCAGTGAAGCCAAAACTATCTGAAGGTCCTGAGAAGGACTCTATTAAACAAACTCCTACATCTTCTAAAAAGAAGTGGGAAACTAATAAAAATAATTCAGAAAAACGTTCTCAATCTCGAGGTAGGTCTCCTCAAAAGGAGCCCTCTGAAAGGAGGTATAACCTCAGGAATAGGGATAATTTGAGAAAACCTGACAGGTATCAAGATACTGATACACGTTCCTCTCGTCCCTTTCAGATCTCATCGAAGACTTCGGAAAGAAGAGGACGATCGGAACATAGAGAAGAACGCGTTAAATCGAAAGACGAAAAACACGCTCCAAAAACTAAAGCAAAACCTCAATTCTCCAAAAGAAAGTAGCAGGTCTGAAGATCAGACATGCCGAGAATACTGAGAACACAACTCAAGAATGGAGAATGGGCTCAGACAATGCTGGACAGTGCAGCAGAAGTCACAATAGCTCGCCAGAACCTGAAGGAACTTCTGGAGATAGTGGACTTGAATGAGTACATTAAAGTAGAGACTGTAGACACCAGGATTAGTACTCCACAAAAGTTATATGAAATAACACTCCGGATGGAGGGAGATAAACCTAGACAGGTGAAAGGACTTTTTGGGGAAAGACTATCAAAGGGCTATGACATACTTCTAGCAGAAAAGGACTGGCCTCCACAATTTGTCAGGGAGTGCCCACATGGCGAGGACATTATTATGCCTGCCTTCTCCAACCATATACCAATGCACCTAAGATATACATATGCCAGGAAATGGGCAGTGGCCCATGCCCCAGCATTATATAAAAATCATGTAGGATGGGATGAGGACTCACCTCACCATAAAATACATCTGAAACATGAACCAACTGCACAACGGCAGTACCCAATAAAGCAAGAAGCTAAAAAACAGGTCAGGGAGATCTTAGATCAACTTGAATATCAAGGGGTGATTGAAACATGCACCTCCTCAATGAACAATCCTTTGTTTCCTGTCTCCAAACCAGACAATACATATCGTCTAGTTTTGGATTACAGACACCTAAACACTTGTTCTAAAACTTTTGCAGTGCAAAATGCACATTGCACAGCATTAATGAATAACATTGTGCGTAAAAAATATAAAACAACATTAGACATCTCAAATGGTTTCTTTTGTCAAAACATAGCACCTGAAAGCAGGTACTTAACAGCATTCTCCATAATGGGGACCCAGTGTCACTTTTGTCGACTCCCACAAGGGTTCAAGAACAGCCCAGGGTTATTCTCAGCGAGGGTAACGGAGTTACTACAAATTTATGACAATGAGGCATTGTCCTATGTCGATGACATCTATCTGACAGACGATGACCTAGAAAAACACTTGAACAGGGTGAGCACCATTATACTGGGTTTCGCCTCTGAGGGCTACAAGTTCAACTTTAAAAAGTCCAGAATTGCCCATCTCAAAGTCCTATTTTTAGGATATGAGCTTTCAAGTGAAGGCAAGAGCTTGGCAGCTAACTTTTGTAGAGAAATGTGCGCTGCTCCAACCTCCAAAAACGCTAAAAAACTTACAATCCATCCTGGGTTTCCTAAATTTTGGAAGAACATACATTCTAAATTACGCAGAAAGGGTTAAACCTCTCTACGCATTAATCAAACCTGATTTTTCAATCAAAAATTGGACAAATGAAAACACAGAAATCTTGCGTTCACTCCAGGCTAACATGTTAGCAACAAATCCCTTACAAACACGTGTAAGTCAACGAAATTTGGTGATCCGAATAATTTCGGGTCAATGCGGATTCACCTACTTAACATTTAATGAGGGTGAGAAAATACCAATTGCATACAAATCTCATTTGTACACACAAGCGGAAATGCGCTTCAGTTCAACTGAAAAATTCTGACAGCAGTTCAAACCGCTGTAGCAAAAGAAAGAGCCTTAGCCGAAGGGAAACGCATTATTGTCGTAACCCCGGTACCAGCTTTAGAAGCGGTCACAAAAGCAAGCAGGCAAATATGAAAGGTTGGGTAAGGAATACATTAAGACATCTTGGGATTTACCGTATACATATAGATGTTGGAGTGGGGATCGTGAAGTGTTTTTGAGAAGGTACACACTGTAAACGTGCACTGAGCGGTTCACTTATATGTCAGGACATTTCTTTACACGGGGCTTGTAATGGTTCTGTGGCAAATTTGTCTTGCCATCAGCAGGGTACACCAGCTGCTGTGATTAATCCAACGTTTGGACAACTTTCTAATGGGAGTTACCTCATGTTGAATGATCAGAGTTGCTGCGGCATGTTGCCAGGCATCCCATATCTAGTAACGGTCAACTCCAGGGTCACTTGCTGTATGCAAGTATTGTTTGCCCCAATAGACACAGTCAGGGAGTCGCCTCTATGGCCTTCGCAGAACGTCTCTTTTATAAGATTTGATACTTTGAGCAGAATGAAAGCCATGCTTTTACAGCAAACAGTGCCTTTGAGCTCGGCCAAAGAAACCTATGATCTACAAGTAGCAAGGACTTCGGCTGAGATACAGACTTTAATACGTACAAACTGCCCTATACATTTCGTAGAAATGATAGGACGTATCTTCAATATGTCTGATACAACCGGAATTGTACATGTATTTAAGAGCATCTGCTCCGGTCTGTTAGCACCTTTCCAGGCAATACTCGGAATCATCCCGAACTTTGCACATTCGGTGTTTGGTGGCATACCATTAATTCTAGCACTTGTTGCCGGAATTCTATTTCTCTTCCTGCTATTGTGCTATGGCCAGCCTATTCGCAGACATCACTCCGAGCGAAATGGAGAAAGCTCTCCTTGAACGAAAGTGCCGTGAGCGAATAGTACAGCAATTGGGCATGACTCGTCTACGGGACCTGAATACCACGTGGTTCCTGTCATTCAGACCAATCTGGCAAGATTGCATCTTACCTGTTCTACGATGCCTGCTATGCGGTGAAGAATGCGTGTTAGACACTTGTCTCACATTTCCATCAGCAACGCCAACGGACGTCGATACTCTGCTGGTCCCGATAACGGCCCATGCTCTGTGTTGTCCCCAGAGGCTACCAATCCTGATGTCAGCATTCATTGAGATCTCACAGACGCTTCCGGCTGCTGCTGAGGTACGAGAAAGATCTACAGGCACACAGGTAACAACGGACGTGAACATTGCTGCGGCAACCTATGCTGAAAGTGATGCTTCACATCTCTGTGCAATTAATCTACTACACGAGGTGTTCCAACTGACACCAACTTCAGTGGATGATGTTTTGTCTATAGAAATAGATGATCTCATGTTTACACCAGACCCGTAAACTGACTCTGATTCAGCATACAGTGTTCCAGAGATGCAGTAACAATTTGGCCTTCATACTTCAAAATCTTGGAACTCTTCCAAAATTGAACTTTTTCCCATTTTTTCGAACTAAAATGGCACTTCAATCTGCTTAAAGTAGAACTAGCCTTATAGTACAGACTTCGCGGTACTTCCACGGACACTTAGTCATCTTGTGTGCCTAAAATAGTTTTTAATTTTCAAGACATGAAATGATTTTGATTTTTGAACAACTTATCGATCATTTTTGTCACATGTAAATATTACTGCTTATTTTCATTCAAATTGCATTTAATTTCGAACTTTATGCCTGAAATGAAAAGCATTTCTTAATATGTACAGTACCTTTTTGCATTTTTACTATGTTTTTTAATGCTTTTAAGACATATTTTTTAAATATGCGGTACTCCATTTTAGGTTTAGCATTTTTTAAATGTTTAGCATTTTAGTATTATCGTACACACGAAAGTGGAGTGGGTGTTGTATTCCTCTTAGGGTGTCCATAAACGGGCTTTCCAGTATCATGTCCTTATATAGGCACAATTCGCCCTGCCCTTATATAGGCATAAAATCCCAGTCCTTATTTAGGCATTAAACCGTGCACTCCAAATACAGGCATGGTCTCCGACATCCGTCCACCCTAACGTCACAACGAGTTCATGAAGAACAGACCCTTAGGCTGCGGGAGTTTCCCTAGCACAGGACTATTGATTTCTTCAAGGACTCATATATTATGCATGAACCATTATTCCTTAGGGGTTCATTCATGACGTCTTCCTCTGTCCGATTCACGTCAATGCTAACATTCTTAGGTACTTCTCAGGTATAAATATACCTTCCCTAGCCCCTGTAAATCAGAGGAGACCTCGACTTCAGAGGAGCCCGTTTCCCGGCCTGACGCACTGAGAAGACGCTGTCATCCCTGCACGCAGAGAGTCCAGCTTCCAGTGATCTGACTTCCCTTGCGGGGTGTTGGAGTTCGAGTCTGGCAAAGAGATTCCTACCTCTCTCATTCTTCAGGTATGGAGATGGCTAGAACCTAGAGGGACTCTTGGCATACTAGGCATACTAGGCTTAACATACTCTTAGTATACCATAGTAAGGAATACTTCACCTACTTCATACCTTTCCCTACACCTAGGTTAGGTTAGGTACATTGGGGTAGAACTAGATTAGAAACGCATCGTATGAGTACTCGCATTTTTAGTCTGTGTCATTTATGTCAATGCATATATACTAAAAGATAATGCTATTGCAGTATTATTTATTTCTACTGCTCACACTCTACATTATTTATCTCGCATACTGTCTTGTGATCGTAACAGCACATTTTACTTACACCAGAAACAAGACTGTTCAATAAATCTTTTATTGAAACGCCCGTCTGTTCTTTCTGTGTAACTTGGAGAAAACTAAGCATGCACGATTGAGCTGAGTGAAATAGTTATCTATTGTTTCCACGACTCTGGGACACGTTCTGATTCTAAAGGGAAACAAAGTGGTCATGTTTTGTGGCTGCCAGAAACTACTCCCTTCTTGTCGTCAAGGAGTTTCTAGTGGCCTCTGAGCTAGCTGGCACAAGTAATTAAGTTTAATATACTCGATAGGGACATACTGACCTTAGTCCTATGTCAAACCTATAGGATATATTATTCCAATGCGCAGAGCCTATTAGGGAAATAGGAGCTACACTACAGTATGTTGCAGCGGAAGAACCACTGCAACACCCTACTCATTCCCATTTTATGCTGAGTGGAGCATGTGCATGTGACTAACATTAAATGCAACATTCAGTCACGTTATGTTGCTTAACACTACTTTGAAAATCAGGAGAGGGTGGGTTTGACATCAACACATTACTAAAAGTGACGTTCTGCTGGCAGGATCCACTGGTATATGTGGCCCTGTGTGGTTTCAACATACGCTATACATGTCCATTAACATGTGATAGGATATAGATTTGAGTCCTGCATGCTGTAGCAATTTGTGTCCCACTATGTGTCAGAAGCCATATGTGCATGAATGTGTGAGAAGATGGGGGCATAGGATGATGTGACACGCATATTAAATTTGGGTGTGTGTTCATGATTGTTTTGTACATTTCTGGAGACATATGACAGTATGTGACATGACCATTTCCTAGAAGATGGATGCTCTTATGTGTGTTCGACTATGCTGCAAATAGAGCGATATGTTGACATGTGTAGTGGTAACAAATACCTGGATTACTTGCAGTAATTGATCAATATTTCAAAGGTTTGTGTAGCATTGCATAGCTAGGTGATGCTTCTTCATTGTGATGAGGATAGTGCCAGTTGTCAAAATAACTCGGCATGCCACACTCAAGGAGGTGGGCATGGGACATCCACACATTGTTGTCGTTGCATTGACATCCTATTTGGCCTATGTACACAATAGTTAAAGCTGATGCTTTCTCAGTTGTCCAATGGCTAACCTATGTGTCAGGGTTTGTGCTGGAATTTTTGGGCAATTTAAGGTCAGTACAGTGTTGAAAGATGAGTCATACACATTGTTTGTAATGCAAGACATTTATAAATTTATCATTACTGTGACACATGTGTGAGGTATAGCGGTAGTATCACCTGCAGGTCCAGACATTATGTATATGATTGGTGTAAGATGCAGTCCCTACACTGTATTGATTCATCAGTTAGTCTGGCTCACTTATTCTTTAAATCTCCAGCCTTCCCACCTTCAAGTTGATCCTGCTCACCATTGCCATGTATGTTTGTGACTTTTGTCAACAAACATATTTCCAGTGTGACACAGTACACAAAGATTGTTTAACAAAACTTTGGAATTTATTTGAGCAGTCTGGCCTCAGCTAAATCTGTGCACCATACGCAGATTGTCTTGACTCCTAAACTCTTGTAAGAAGATGGACCTGATTTTGCCTAGGGCACAACACAACAAGCACATAGTATTTCGCAATGATGGTCCATATGCAATCTGTAGTTCATGGTTTAGTTAGTGTCATATTCTCTGCTAGGTGATCGCTCTGTGTGACACTATTAGTTGGACTATTTCAGTTTTCCAGATTGTTAATCTTCTAATTACAAAAACCAAGCATACAAGATATTGTTCAAGTGATTGTTTATTTTAATACATCAGAAGGTGAATTTATTGGTGCAGCGTTATACGTGAAAACAAAATTTGAGGTGTTAATATGTGAAAAAATTGTTGATTTTTACATCACTCCTCAAATTTGCTGCTGCAAAAGAAGAAGGTTGACTCTGATCCTCTTGTTCATCCACCCCATTGTCAGGATCTTGCATCTCTTCTATGTCATCAGGCAGAGGTGTATCAGTCTTGACACAAATGGTGTGTACAATGCAACATTGTGGAGAGGTGTAGTGCAGCGGCCAGGGCAGCTGACTTCGGAGCACAGGGCTCACGGTTCGATCCCCCGCTCCGGTGGCAGCTCAGCACCATGTGACTCTGGGCAATAGCTCACTTAATTTCCACGATGGCCCCCAGTGCCTTGAGACCTGTAAGGGTGAGTAGTTGGCGCTTTACAAATACGGATTTATTTATTTAACATACAAGTATTAATTTTCATACCAAGGTTGGGAGATACAGGAGCCTCCCACCTGAAATGTCCAGGCACCTAAACCTGGATTTTAGCACTCCAAACGTCCTTTCAACTATGGACCTGGTGCGGCCCAGTGCCACATTGCAGTCTCTCTGTGCCTGGGTGTGTGTAATTTTGATTGATGTCATCACCCATGGCATGAGTGCACAGCCTTGGTCAGCTGAAACAGAAAATGGAGAAAAGGTACATTAGTCTCTTAGCATGATGTGGTTGAGAAATACATTATCTGACTTTGTGTCCAGTGTCCAGCATTCTACATTCACCTTGCACACAGTGTGGTACATGCAATTAAACTGCATCTATTCCATAAATGTGTCAATTGTTAACAGCATACACATTACTACACTGCCATTGTCACGGTCCTCTGTGATACCTCCATGGTGTTATATTCATCAAAGTGCAAATGCCTTTTAGGATGTGACTATTCAACAATATCAATGTGTACCTAATGATTTCTGAGACACATGTCTCACATGGGTCACTTTTTTGAATGTATGGGTACCATTCAAAAAATTGACACTCATCATCCCTACGATCACATGAGACATGGCAGTAGCTGTAGGAGTTACTTCCATTTTGTGCAAATTTAGTTACACCTTTGTTCTGTACCTACAAGTTTCAATGTGTCAGGCATGGACATGAAAGTGGATGTATGTGACCCTGTGCAATTTTATCTACACATGTTGGTTCACACTGTCCACTCTGGGGACACCATATATTAGTTACTATATGTGTTTGGAGGTTAAACTTAGACATTGGAGAAGTAGACTGCATACACTACAAGGAAATACACCTTGGTACCAGTGTATGCTATATCTTGGACACTATTTCATATCCATTCATTGTGTTTCTGCACTGGCACCAGCAGTGCTGATTACGACTGTGACACAAACTATCTGCCCTTGGAGACGTTGTTGTTAGCTGTCAAAGGAGATGTGCTATGTGTATGAGGGAGCACCTTGCTGCACAGTCTGGTCCCTTGGAGGAGAGCTAGGGTGATTAAGTTACCACAATTATTTGCCTGTTGTGGAAATTGTATAAGATATGTTTCTTTAATTTGTAATATAATGCAGCATTGTTGAGAGTAACTATTGCAGTACTAGCATCTGTGATTCACTTGCTAACTCGTAGAAGTGTGTTATGTCATCTCTCCTCTTGCCCATGGGAAAGACTTAAGGGACACAGAGTTCACAACGAGGAAGCTTTGCTTTCTCAATCTCTAGTTGTAGCTGATCATTATGAAGTTACATGACCGTCCTGGACAATATCTGGATTTGTACGTGGTTCCTCATGTTCATTGGTCTGCCACTATACATCACAGATTGTGTAGAAGGATGAGCTAACCTGAATGCAGAGCAAAGTGTTGGTATGTGCTTTACTTCAACATACACAACATCCATGCTGTTCTCTGTTTAATTAATGACTAAATGTTGTGTTTGCCTGACTGAACAGCCACCATTGCTGTAGGAAAGTAGGATCTGCTTCTTATGGTTACCCCCACTTTTTGCTGATGTATCACTGTTTTTGGACTAGTCTGACTGGGATCCTGCTATCCAGGACCCCAGTCTTCTGCTTTCTCCCTTAAATTGCTATGCATGTACTTTAGGTACACTCCAGATTGGATACTGGGGTACCTTTATAAGTCCCTAGTATATGGTACATCATGTACCCAGGGCATAGGTACCCCAGAGGCCTCCCATGGGCTGAAGCATGTATTATGCCACCCATGAGAGGCCATTTGAAATGACACAACAGGTCTGCTACAGCAGCCTGTGTAAGCTGGTGCTTTCACCACTTACTTAGATATAGGTTCACTATATCTATCTAAATCACTACACTTAAAAACCTATCAGTCACCCCTATGGCAGGCCTTATCAATCCTGAAGGCAGGGTGCTGGGTTTTACGTGTGAGGGTGCCCCTGCATGAGTAGGGCCCCTCTGCAGCCTTCGGAGACCATTCTCCGGGGTTGTCTGTGATGCAGCCAGACATATAGGTCTAAGTGCATTATAACCTTGCGGTAAATGCTAACTTTAAAACGGCTGCTTAGAAACATGTCGTGTTTGGTGTCAAACACCTTGGAATCATACCAGTAACTGGTGTGGGAGGTATGATTTCACCCTTCTAGAACCACTACTGTGGGTCACCGGTCTACCCGGTACCAGCTTTCTCGACCTGGGTAGCACAAAATGGACGCTGCCAGCCACAGACAAGATTCTGCTCTCCTGCTGCTGAGCCAAGCTCGAGCAGAGGAAGGCATGACAATAGGCATCCTGTCGAAGGGAGGTGTGACCACCTCCCAGACAGGGTTTAGTGTACTGGGGCTGGGTGGGTGCACTCTGAGAGTGCCAGAAAGTCTGCACTGGGGGCACGGTTGGTGTCCCTGTGTATAGTCCAGCTCAAACCAGTTCTGGGAGCCATTGGCTCCTGCTCTGGTGCAAAACTGGACAAAGGACATGGGTGTAGCCACCCCTCTGTCCTGCCCCTCCTCTAGGAGGGTCCCTAGAATCTTTCCAACCCCTTTCCATGGATATAAAGTGGGCTACCTGGCTACAGGACTTTAGATTTTATCTGGACAAGATTCTGCTAAGAAGAAACCAAGTACTTCGACTGCCTGCACAACGCTGGACGACTGAAGAATCTCCCTTGGAGTAAAGGAGTTACTCCCCTGCAGAAGCAGGCACCAAAGACGCATCTGACCGATTTGCTTCTCCCGAGTTCCTGAGGACTCCGAAGATTTCAGCAACACAGGAGATGGGTTCCCGAAGGTCCCTGAGGTCGATCTGCCCTCTCAGCGATTCTGAGACCAGTATCCCTCGTGGGGGCCGAGCAACCCGAACCCCTGTGCACCGCGTACATTTGCAAGTACATATGCTTGTTGGCAATCCCCGAGCTTGTGCATTGGACTCCGTGAAGTCCTGATCCGAGCAGTATCTGCACCGAAGATATCCGGCCTCCACTCACCGAGTGTCCTGTGGGCTGGTACTTTGCAAACTTGCTTGACGTCTCCTCGCCATCCCTGGTCCATTTGCCTGTGGGTCCTGGCGAGGGTCACCTTGTTTGTTGTTGGGCTTTCCTGGTTGCTCCAGATGTGCCCTGACTCCCCATTGCTTGGAGAGTCCCCTGGACTTTGCTGTTCCACACTGTAACCTGTTTCCTCTGACCATGTGGGTTGCATTTGCCAAGGCTTGTTGGTGCCTCAGCCGGACACCGACCCCTCAGCACTCGACATCCTTCGTGGGACAGCTCACCTCCATACCCTGGTCATCCTCGACGTCTCCTGGTCCCCGTGGCTGCAGAGTCAAGCAACCCTTCTTCGCAGCTGAAGCACTCGACATCGGTGGGCATTCGACTACTGAGCCCCTGGTCACCTGAAGTGACCCAGACTCTGTCCCCTCTGCTTTCAGGTTCCTCTTACCTCGAATCCAGGCTTGGATTCCACCGGACACTCTTCGCCCTCCTGGTAGCACGACTTCTTTGCACTCCTCCATTGAAAACGACGAAGGTTTCCGACACCACTTGACCCCTATGCACCCGGCACCTCTGGGATAGGTAACACGGGTACCTCGGTACTCACTGGTGGCTTGGCCTTAGAACCTCTTATGTTCCAAAGGGTTTGCTCGAAGTCCTCGTAGAAGTGTCCTTAACTTGTAACTTTACAACCGCGACTTTCCCATAGAGTTACACGGAACACGCGGTCGTGTTTCCTCACTGCACCCGTTCTCCGTGGGCTCCCTGTGTCACTCCTCTGGGTCGTTCCTTGGGGTCCAGCAATTCTACGTGCTCTAGACACTGTGTCTAGTCAAGTCGTGATTGTTATACCATTTTTTTAGTATATGGTTCGGTCTCCCTCTGGAGCCCGCTGTGTATTGTGCTACTTACGAATGTTCTATTGATTCAGTATTGTGTACTTTGTGCCCTTGTCTTGTATAGAGACTAGTAGAGAGTGTTATATTAATAAATACATATTTTTATATAACTACTGTGTGGTTCTCTTTTCATTTAGTCATTTAGGAGGTGATATTCTGGTAAAACAAGCTGCTTTACATTCCTTCAAGATTAAGCCTGAAGGCTGCTCGCCACAGCTACCACTAGGATAGCTTTCTAAAGGTTATCTTTGACCTCATACATCATAAGGGTCGCGTGGACTGGTACAAGGTGCCCACTTTAATTAGTGGACAGCATATACCAGGCCACCTTCTCACAATTGCCTTGTAATCTTGTTGTCTGGAGCTGACATTGACACAATGACAGATAACAGTCCCTCATCCCATGAGACTGGTTTCTGTGGCCAACAATGTCTTATTGAATGTCAACATGTCCAACAGCATAGGGTAGCACACGCAGTACCGGATTTGGCATGTGAGCTTGGGACAGATGTGTTTTACATCCCTTCTTAAGTGTTATCTGTGGCAGAACTGTCATTGTTAGGCTAAAGGAGAAACTTAACAACAGTGGAGGCATTTAATATTAGGCTAAGATTGAGCGTCAAAGGGTTTAGGAACTGTGACCCAAATAACAGACTTTATGAGAACTTGATGGGTAAACCTATGTTAGTTGCAAAGCCATAGCAACAGCAGGACAGAATGATAGCAGACTGAAGATGAGTGAAGAAGGAAAGGTAATTGACGCAGGGTAGAACTTAAGTAAACATGTAACATAGGTCGTGGTTTACAAAAGGGAGTGTGAGGGATGGAAAGACCCAAGCTTTCAAAATGGTTTAGGTAATACACATCTTAGTAGAAATCTAAGTTTATGTGATTACAAATGGAATTAGACTGATTAAGTTTGTAAGCAAACGAACTCAAGGAATCCAAGAAGAACTGCCGCACTCTCGAGAAAACCTGGCGACTCGACCAGACCACAGACAACAGGACCGCTCTCAAGCACGCCACCCGCAAACACCACCAGCTGATCCGTGCCACCAAGAAGTCGGCACTCAAAGAACGACTGGACAACAACGCCCATGACAGCAAGGAACTTTTCAGCATCGTCAAAGAGTTCTCCAACCCCAGCGCCGGAAACAACGACATCACCCCCTCGCAAGACCTCTGCAACTCACTCTCCGCGTTCTTCTACCGCAAGATCACCGACATACACAACAGCTTCGACGCACAAACAACGCACCCTACCGCCGAACCAACGCCCGCCACCACCACCCTCTGCAACTGGACCCCGATCAGCACCGAAGACACCACCCGCACGATGAACTCCATCCACTCCGGATCACCAACCGACCCCTGCCCACACCACGTCTTCAACAAAGCCGACGCCACCATCGCACCCCATCTCCGGGACATCATCAACTCCTCCTTCCACACCGCCACCTTCCCGGAGAGCTGGAAGCACGCCGAGCTTACCGCCCTCCTGAAGAAACCAACGGCGGACCCCACCGACCTCAAGAACTACCGTCCCATCTCGCTCCTTCCGTTTCCGGCCAAAGTCATCGAGAAGACCGTCAACAGACAGCTTGCCGCCTTCCTCGAGACGAATGGATCCCTCGACCCCTCGCAGTCCGGGTTTCGGGCCAACCACAGCACCGAGACCGCCCTTATCGCAGCCACCGACGACATCAGAACCCTAACCGACAACGGGGAAACAGCTGCCCTCATCCTCTTGGACCTCTCTGCGGCGTTCGACACCGTCTGCCACCGCACCCTAGTGAAGCGCCTCAGCAACATCGGAATCCGAGAGAAAGCACTGGAATGGATCATCTCGTTCCTCGCCGGAAGAACCCAGAGAGTCCGCCTCCCCCGTTCAGATCCGAAGCCACCGAAGTCATCTGCGGCGTTCCACAAGGATCCTCACTCAGCCCAACCCTCTTCAACGTCTACATGAGCCCCCTCGCAGCCATCGCACGCCGACACAACCTCAACATCATCTCCTACGCCGACGACACCCAGCTGATCCTCTCCCTCACCAACGACCCCACCACCGCCAGAGCCAACCTACACGACGGGATGAGAGACGTCGCCGACTGGATGAGGAACAGCCGCCTTAAACTGAACTCAGATAAGACGGAAGTCCTCATCCTGGGCTCATCACCCTCCGCCTGGGACGACTCCTGGTGGCCCCCGGCCCTGGGCACCGCGCCCAAGCCAACGGACCACGCACGCAACCTGGGCTTCATCCTGGACTCCTCCCTGTCGATGACCAGACAAGTCAACGCCGTCTCATCTTCATGCTTCAACACCCTGCGCATGCTCCGCAAGATCTTCAGATGGATCCCCACTGAAACCAGGAAGACCGTCACCCAGGCACTCGTCACCAGCCGACTGGACTATGGGAACACCCTCTACGCAGGAACCACAGCCAAACTTCCAAAGAGACTCCAGCGCATCCAGAACGCCTCCGCACGACTCATCCTGGACATCCCCCGACACAGCCACATCACCGTGCACCTGAAAGACCTGCACTGGCTCCCCGTCAGCAAGAGAATCACGTTCAGACTCCTCACCCACGCACACAAGGCCCTCCACGACCTGGGCCCAAAGTACCTCAACGACCGCATGACCTTCTACACGCCCACACGCCAGCTACGATCAACCAGCCACGCCCTCGCCACCGTACCACGCATCCGCAGAACCACCGCCGGAGGAAGATCCTTCTCCTACCTGGCAGCCAAGACCTGGAACTCCCTCCCCACTCACCTTCGGCGAACCCAGGACCATCTCTCCTTCAGGAAGCAGCTCAAGACCTGGCTGTTCGAGCAGTAACTTACCCCCTCCCCCAGCGCCTTGAGACCCTCCCGGGTGAGTAGCGCGCTCTATAAATGCCGTGATTGATTGATTGATTGATTGATTAAGCAGACAAATCAGGTTTAACGTAGAACTGAGTGATGGATGGAAGGGCAAGGGGATGTAGGAAGGCAAAGTAAGTTTTGATGAATGGAAGGTGTACACAAGGTAATGACAGATGGTGAGAAGGGGCAACGGAAAGGCTGGAGGGAATTTATCCAACAGGACAAGATTAATTAGAGAAGATTGATCAATTGTGAAGCAGCTAAAGAAAATAAGGACATGAGCAATGAGAGGGGCAGAAAGCTTGCAGATCCACGAAATGTTGAGGGAATGTACAAAAGTGAGATATGAATTTTAAAATGTGATGATGCACATGGAAATGGAGGACATAAATCAGGTGTTGGAAAGACATCCAGAGTTAAATTAGGTGACGTAAGAAAATATCATTGGTAAATGTGCAGTTTTGCACTTTACTTAGAATGTACAGATGCAATAACCACCATTGTCAAGCATTGTACTAAGGGGAGACACTGGAATGGTAAGTGTTGTGATCAATGACTTTTGAAGGATATTTATTCCTCGAGTGACAAAGTGGGTGGTAATTCAATTTCCTGGCTACTCCATTGGTGTGACTTGTTATGTGTATATTGCACTCTTGCATTATATGTTTGTGGATAACAGTTGGCACATAAACAATATATGCACAATGCTATTTACTACATGGGCAATTTGACATTGTTTACCTACATTAATGAGTGCCTTGAGGTGTGTGGTGTGTTAGATTTGCACTTACCAACGAGCAGTCAATTTCCATAGGTGCCATTCTGGAAGCGCTGGTTGAGGCACATTGGCGGAAGATAAAGGAATCATGGACACTGCCTGGTTATTTTGCAACAACATTAATGAAGACACCAAGATGGTCTACTATTGCCTGCACATGCATCGAGTATGTGTGCTTCCTGTTTCTGTAAATGTGCGCAGTTTCAGTAGGAGGCACAAGTTGCATATGGGTGCAGTCCATTGCCACCAACACATGCGGAAAACCATCAATGGCATAAAAACCTTGCTTGTTGGGGAGTTGTTCTACTGCAGTGTTGGGAAATTTGAGGTACTGCGTGTCAGGTTGGTTATGGCATCCAGGACAGTGGGTAGGAACCTGGAGATGAATGCCTGGGAGACTCCAGCCACTCTGGCAGTGGTCGGTTGAAAAGTCCCTGAGGCCAGCATGTGTAGTACAGCAAGTAGTTTTGTCTGTGGAGTGATGTTGGTGCAGTGCTGGGATGTGGGCTGCAGCCTTTGCGCAATCTGGTTGAGGAGGCAGGCAATGTACCCCATTTTTAGCCAGTTGGGCTAAGACTTCCTCTGGCCGGAGGTGTATGAGGGTGATCCTCTGTCAGTAGATCTGCTCCCTTCTCCCGTGCTGCCTCTGTGGTGGCGGGGGTCTTCTTGGCGTTCCTAGTTGTAGTAGTGAAGCTTCATGGCGTCGTTGAGGTTGCCAAGGATGTCTTCCTTCTATACAAGTGTTAGCCTCATTTTGAAGACCAGGAATTTGCTGACGTAAAAAAACTGCTGCTAATGGGACATAGCAGCAGTTTTTCTTTTTTTGTGATGCGGGGCGATTTCCATGTAAATCTCGTGCTGTGTGTTTAGTGGGAGTTTTTACGCGGGAATGCCTACACTGCATTTCATTTTCAGTGAGTCACGCTAACAAAAATGGCGCTGTGAAAAACTCACGTTAACACTAAGAAAATGCTGTTAAATGGAGTTTGTGGCAACTTGTAAATTTGGCGACCAAAAAAAGCTGCCGTAACGTCAAAAAATGTATGCTACGGCAGCGTAAATACTTGTAAAAATGCCCCCTGGTTTTATCAGGGTCCTGCTACTCACGCCTTACCCACTCTATTCTGTACTAAAAATGTGTTTCCTTTTATTCTCTTTATAGAGAGCAGGCCATCCTAGTTTCTCCTGCAGGGGCTGTGAGACCTGGAGAAGGCCACTGTAAGTATATCATCCACCTATACGCTTTGCTGAGCAGCAGACCAGGGAGGATATGATTCTTGATATGGAGAACACCGGGCTCTCACCTGTTGAATGATTCCACAGGCAGGCTTGCTGGAACACAGCATGTTGCTTTAACCCCAGCTGTTCATGCACCCAGTGATTGATCTATTGTCCATCTGCTGTCATGGAGGGCCCATACAATGACAGTCTTGGGTCTTTTTTCATTGTAGTTACACTTTCTTACTATCAACTCATTCTAATTTTAAGTTTGACTATAGATTATTTTAGTGCCGCGCTCCACTGCCTTTTGGCAAGGTTTACACTATGCATAACCACATATATACACTCTTGCAAACATTCTTACATGTGACCATGCAACCCTTTCCTCCTCAGCGGCAACACTATCTAGATCCCCATGTTGGGAACCACATTGCCACTCACCAAGAGCGCCAGCGAGAGTTGATCACATGCCTGATCGTATGGGATACAGCAGTGCAATCCTGGTGTGGAAACCCAAGCACCACTAACGTTACAAATGTGCTCATTTTATATAAATGACCTACTCACCTACTTTTATGCCTACTTTTTATGCCTAATCATGTTTACGATTGCAGGTGGGATAAAATCATAGTTACTTCTACTATGCACCTCCTATTGCTTTACACTGATTTGTTTTTTCTGATGCCAAGACACTCAAATCATACATCCCTAACCAGGACAGTGAATACAAAACAAAATTACCGTGGGGCACTATACGTCCTTGAGTTCCTTTCACAAATAAGCTGAAGATGGCAATCCATTCCAGGGACCTCATCTCAAGGTGCTGCACAGATCCCTTCTATCCCAGCACCTAAACACATGTTGCATTAATATTATGGAACTACCCCTAAAGTTCTAGGTTTCAGTATTACCTTAGAGTTCTATATACAGTTCTAACTCTAACATTTGAATTATGCCAATATGGCACCTCTAATTGACTTGATTAGTCATTAGTTGTTGGACCTCTGGGCTCCTACAGTCACTTCCCCACAATATATTCAAGCAAGGAATGCCCTTCTGCTTAAAGGCAGAGGGCCCAGACCACAAAGGTATATTTAGACCTGAAGTCTAAGTTTAGACCTACAATCTAAATTTAGACCTAAAATCTAACTTTAGACCTAAAATCTAACTTTAGACCTGAAGTCTAACCTTAGGCCTGAAGTGTAAATTTAAACCTAAAATCTAACATAAGACCTGAAGTTAAAGTTTAAACATCTAGGCCCATATTTAACATTTTTTCATGCAGCACAATGATGCAAGCCATCTTGCTGTACTGCATGAAAGGAAAAAGGCAGGAATGAGCTGTATATAACATTATACAGCATATTCCTGTCCTTTCCTTGCACTGATGCACTTTTGGCTGCCTACCGCCAACGCAGGCACCCCTGCATGATGGTGCAGGGTGCCTCCGTTGCATGCAGCATTGCTTCTGTGCAGGAAGGACCACCTTCCTGCACAAATACTATCCTGAGAGGCATTGTCCTCTTTCTGTGAGTGCTGCAGAATGAAGCACGCATACAAAGAGGAAAAAACGAGTTAAAATAAACATATTTCTCCTCGTTACCCTCACCTCGGGAGGCATAGCTTCTTGACACATTCCCAGGTCTACCACTAATGGTGAATCTGAGAATGTGCCAACATCTATTGGTTATGTGTGGGAACACCCACGCTCCACCCATGGAATGCCTCACTGGAGCAGATTAACAGATGGCAGCGTTTTGTGCTGCCTTGCGTTAATCTAGATCTATCAAGTCATGCAGGGCCAATCACACCTAGGTTTTGCATCACCCTTGCTTCCCTTTGCATGGCACAAGGGCGATGCAAAACCTTGATACTAGCTTGTTACACTTTTTAAAGTTTAAAACAAAAAAATACAATTTTGGTTAAGTTATGCACTTTCTTAATAGACTTTTGAGGTGTGGGACAAAATATCAAGTTAAAAGTATCAACCTGCAGAAATATATAGCAATATCAGAAAATCGTGATACATAAATATCACGTTACTCAAATATTGTTGACAAAAATAGTGTTTTCTGAGGCAAGTAATATTATTTTAAATGATATCAATGTTTTTAATATAGTGGTTAAAAATAACATTTTTTTCATTATTTGAATGTGTGGAAGTTGATGAATTAATTTTATGTGTTACTATTGCTTATATCAAGGTTACCATTTTCAGTGATTTCAAATTTGTTATAGTGATTTATACTGTTGTGGTGGGGTTTTGGGTTTATAAGGTAATTGGGTGGGAAGTTAATTAGTTAATAATAATCATTACTTATTTAATACATGTTTTTTAATAATATGATTGATATTTATGATGTAAATTATGTAGTATAGATTTTTTGTGTTTTGTTATTTGTGGGCTGTTAGGTTTAGGTTCATTATCAACTAATACTTTCTTCAAATGTTTATTTAAGTATTTAATTAATTTGTGAGTATGTAAAATATGGAATACTGATTTATTTTAATTACATTTTTAGTTGCGAGATGCTAGGTTTGTAGGGGTATAGAGTGGGAAGTTAATTAATTAATATTGTATTAATTATTATTTGTAAATGAATTATTAAATGGAATTTTAAATATTTAAATTCTGGAATAACAATTTATAGTATTTATATTTTAGTTGTGGGCTGCTACATTTGTAGGGGTCTAGGCTGGGAAGTCAATTGAGTGATAATTACAATAATGTATTAATTATTTAATTGATTTTTCATGTGTAAGTACTGGAATTTTATATTTTAGGTGTGGACTGCTAGGTCTCTGGGGTGCAGGGTGGGAATTTAATTAATTAATAATTAGATAATGATCATTTTTAATTGATAATTATTTTATTGCATAGCATGTAAAGGGTTTAATGTTTTTTTTGTTGCATATATATATATATTATAAACAATATATATGTTAATTAATATTTTTATATTAAGAATTTGTTATTTTTCCTACTTTCATGGTGTTACTTATATATGTAATGTGTTTGAAGAACTTTCGCTACTCTTGTTTAGTCTGCAGTAGTAAAATTAACATCTTTGCAATTCAGGATCCCTACGGTTGCGCTGTTTAGAGTGGGAATAGTAAATCTCACCCCTCAAAATCCAGTACTTTCCCTAATGTTTCACGGACTGGAGTGGGAATAGTCAATTTTACCCCTCCAGATCCCAACTCTTTCCCTACCGTTGCACTGTTTAGAGTGGGAATTGGAAATGTTATCCCTCCAAAATCCAATGCTTTCTCTACTGTTGCTGTGTTTGAGGTGGGAATACTAAATTTTACCCCTCCGAAATCCAGCGCTTTCCTTACTGTTGCACAGACTGGAGCAAGAATATTAAATGTCACCCCTCCGATAGCCAACATTTTCCCTACTGCTGTACAGACTGGATTGGGAATAGTAAATTCTCCCCCCCCCCCCCAAATCCAATGCTTACCCTACTTTTGCCCTGTTTGGAGTGAGAATAGTAAATTTAACTCCTCTGAAGATGAACACATTCCCGACTGTAGTGTTGTTAAGAGTGGCAACAGTAAATTTCACCCCTCAGAAGTCCAACGCTTTCCCTACTGTTGCACAGACTGGAGTGGGACTAGTAAATTTTACCCCTCAACTATCCAACACTTTCTCTATTGTTACGATGACTGGAGTGGAAATAGTACATTTTACCTCTCCGAAATCCAATGCTTTGCCTACTGTTGCCCTATTTGGAGTGAGAATAATAAATTTCACCACTCTGAAGTTCAACACTTTCTCTACTGTTGCACAGACTAGAGGTGGAATAGTACATTTTACCCCTCCGAAGTCAACATTTCACTACCGTTGCATAAACCACAGTGGTAATAGTATGTTTAATATTCTTTGACTCCATTAGTTTTCATAATGTTGATTATATAGATTTTATAGCATTAATTGTTTTATTTTGTTATATTTTACATTATTTGTTGTTTTTTAAATTTATTTTAAAGTTTATATTATTTTTTGTAAATTAGTTTTTGAAGTTTTGAATTTTTAATATTGTATTTATTGTCTACATTAATTAATATATTCTTTATTATGGAATTTTTATATTTTTTATGTTTTTATTGTGTATGTATGTTTTACAAAGGGTTCCACTTATTTTTTGCAAATGTGTTTTTTGAATTTTTATATTTTACTTATTGTCTACATTAATTAACATATTTTTTCTTATTAAATTTGTTATATTTTTTTATGGCTTTTCAGTGTATGTATGTTTTATATGTGTGTGTAAGTATGTATTGGTCGAATCTCATTGATGTGTCAGCCAAAATAAAACATATGGTGTTTCAAACAATAATGCCTGGAGAAGCTGTATGTCATGTGTGATGTAATATGTGATGTGATTAACCCTGGGCATAATACTTCGCTACGCTCACGGAGCATGCAAAGTTTGTGCTACTACGCACTACGCAAATTGCACGTAGCAGAGTGAAAAAGTGTGCTAATTGACGTAGCGTAGCAGTAGTATACTAAACACCCAGAAATGCTTTGATAAAGCAATTTACTATGCTAAAAAGCATATAACCAATTCACAAAAGTAAACTTTGACAATAAAATATCAAGCAATGAGAGAGGTGATGATTTTGGGGTCCCCCCTAACCTAGAGGGAGGACCAAGCAGATGCCTTGAACCCAAAAAGCATATCATGTGAACGATTCAGTGGTGGTCCCTTCCTCCTAGGACCACCCCAAGCACAGTTATGGGCAAAAATACAATCCCAACCAAAGGCCCTGCAAAGCATTATGGGATGAGATTAGCAGTGGGCAGTGAATATTATAGTGTCCAATATCAAAATAATTCTACAAAGAGCTGCAGTTCAACTAGTCGTTACTAGATGTCCCCCACGAGTCAAATGCAAAAGCATTGAAATTATTAATACATCAAGCTGCAGTTCCACTAGTCGTTACTAGATGTCCCTCACGAGTCAAATGCAAAAGCATTGAAACCCTTTCATGAAGCTTTTGCATTTGACTCGTGAGGGACATCTAGTAACGACTAGTGGAACTGCAGCTCTTTGTAGAATTATTTTGATATTGGATACTATAATATTCACTGCCCACTGCTAATCTCGTCCCATAATGCTTTGCAGGGCCTTTGGTTGGTATTGTATTTTTGCCAATAACTGTGCTTGGGGTGGTCCTAAGAGGATGGGACCACCACTGAATCGTTCAAAAGATGTGCTTTTGTTTTCTAGGCATCTGCTTGGTTCTCTCCCTAGGTTAGGGAGGATCCCAAAATCATCACCTCTCTCACTGCTTGTTAATTTATCATTTTCACTTTTGTGAAATGACTATATGCATTTTTAGCATATAAATACAGAGATATTTATTATATCTTAACTTGCACTGGGCAAGATGTCTTTGGCAATTATTGTACAGTGTAGTCAAGTACACAGCTACGCACTATGCAATTTGCATAGCTACGTGTAGTTCAAAATGTACTTCACGTAGCTACGTGAAGTGCTACTATGCAAACTACGCCCAGGCTTAGATGTGATAAGCAGTGCATTACTGGGGCATAAGTTATAGTTAGCTCAGGTAACTATAACTGCTGAATTTCAATGGTGTTGTACGAGTGAAATCTAAGCCTAACTGTAACGTCCCTGTAACCTTTGGTTTTTTTCCAGTGAATTTCTAAGGTCTTTTTAATTCTATTTCCAAACAATAACGTACCTGTAACCTTTGTGTTTTTTCAGTGAACAGACCATTACAAAATGAACAGTTGAAACCCATTGATTAAATATCCGCAAAATAAAAAATGTGTGGGGGCACCTGGAACCTTGGGGAAAGGCCGGATTTAGAGGTGGGTGTTAAAGGACCTCAGCATGGACCAATTCTTTGTGCCTGTTTACTTGGAATGTGGAGGAAGGTGGTGCTTCCGATGGCAGGGTTGGTCCAATCTCCACCATGCAAAAGAATGTCGGATGACCATTAGGCCATCCACCCAAGGCAGCGAGGGCGGTGAATGCTGGTGTTAGTATGGCTGACCACACAAACTGTACTGTTCTTGCTCTTAGAGCCTTTAAACAGTTGTGGGAGAAAACTCCTAGCACTTCCTGGACACTACCACATGACTAGAAAAGTACTCTGATTTGGGGGTTCATTTCCAGCTCCCTCATTTGTTGCTGGGCAGGCATGATGGCATTGCCGTCACCGACAGTCTTCTACTGTGGCAACTCCTGTCATGCCAGGAAGCTTTAAGTCAGCCTGACCATGTCCCACTAACAGGGAGCACACCGATCCACCAAACCATAAATCAGGCCATGACTCTTTTACTGGAACCCTATTTGCCACAGAGTGTGGCAAGAAAATATGTAAGCACCAATAGGTTTTCATTGGGCATGGGTAAACCAAGGAGATCTCAAATTCCTGGACAATAGGTTTTGGCAGGGATTAATTTGTAAAAAAAAAAAGTGCCTGGCTCTCGTCAGTAGGCAGGTTGCACTAGCCCATTTCTTCTGTTAGCGCCATCTAAAACAGAATCAACTACTAACCATGAAAGTGGGGAGAGGATGAGGTGTAATAGCCAGAGCTGCCGACTTCAGGGTTGGGGAACCAGGTTCGAGTCTAGGCGTCAGCTATACAGCCTGTGATTTCTTTCAAATCACTTAATCTCCCCATAAATGAATGTGTCCTTAACTGGTGCTCATGAAAAGTGCTGGTGTTGATGATTAAGTGCTGGTGCTGAAACCACTGGCTCAAATTAAGCACTGGGTGTAGGAGGTGCATGAAGGGAGGACTGGTGTTGCTAGGCTGTGTTTTCTCATCGCATTGCTACTCACACTGGACCATGTGGCGAGGATTGTGTTCGGGGATGTGTCTAGGTTTTACTCTCCTTTGCTCCTTTATTCTCTAAACCATTTGGAGATAATAGTTTTGGTCCACTTCTGTGGGGGGAACACAGTGGGGCCTATTATGGGTCCCATGCGGTGCAGCTGAGGATGTTGACTGTGGGTCTTGAGAGGGATTGGAGTTTGTCAAGGGAATTTTTAACTCATATTCCTTGGCTGTAGGGGTCTTAGTGGAAAAGGGGGGAATCACCACAGCCTTTGGTTGATCAGGAATGGTGATCAGTTGGCCTTGTCTATTTAGATGAAGATGGAAAGTGAATTTTGGGAGGCATGTTTATTGCTGGGTTGGCTGCCCAGTCACCTGGTACACCTGTTGCAACTCCATTTTTGGCACTTTGTCTCTGGACCTGCTGTGCTGGATGTGGTTTTACTCTGGATTGTGCTTCATGAGACCTTTTGGGAGCTGTTTTCTGGGAAGGGCTGAGGTGGGTGCTCTTGGTGCTATGACACTGTTTAAAGGGTGGAATGGAGGGTTTCTCTCTATAGCGAAACAGGTTACCTGCCCTTGCAGCAGGTATATGGAAGGTGTGTCCGATGTCTTGGCATCAGTTGACAGGTCTGTTGAGTCCTCAGGACCCTCTTCAGGTGGTCTGGCAGTATGTTATGTTATGTGGATTTGTAAAGCACGGCTTATCACCCAGTAGGGTATCAGGTGCTGGAGCAGGTGTATACAAGGGCTTATAGGTGTAGTAAGTCAGGCTCAAAGAGCCAGGTCTTCAGCTTCTTGCAGAATTCAAGAAGCAAAGAGGAGGTGCTGATGTGTACTGGGAGGTCATTTGCAGGTTTGGGTGCAATGTGGGAAAATGGCAGACTTCCTCTTCTGCTTTTGTGGATACAGGGTGTTGTGCAAGTGAGGCTGAGCTTAGGTGTCTGGTTGGTTGGTGGAAGTGAAGGAGGTTGTTAAGGCATTTAGTTTTATGTTGTATAGTGTCTTGTATTCATGCATAAGAATTTGAAATGGCTTCGATTATGTATGGGGAGCCAATGGAGCTCTCTGAAATGTACTGTGATGTGGGTTCGTCATGGGAGGTCCGGGATGAGTCATACTGCGGTGTTCTGGATGGTCTGGAGTCGAAGGAGAAGGTGGGATGAGATTTTGGCATAGAGTGCATTGCTGTATTCTAGTCTGCTTGTGATGAGGGCTTGTGTGATGGTAAACTTGGTTTTCCAGGGTATCCATTTATCTTGCGAAGCATGCAGAGTGTAAGGAAGGAGGAGGAACTGGGATGGCCAAAAGAGCCTTTCACTTGGTTGGTTCCACTCACTCTTGTCTTGCCTGCCTTGTTACAGTGGGTGTGCCGTCTCACAGGCTCTCCCCTACATTGGGATGGCTGAAGGCTCCATGTGCATGTCGTAGTCTGTTCTTTCAGCCAAGACTCAGTGTGAATTTGGCTTTTCCAGTGTATCATGGCCATGAGGTTGTTCCTACATATTGGCCTGACCTACTAGTTTAGAATTTAGGCTACTGCTTTGGCACATATATATGGTGGTTCTGCTGAAGCTGTCGGTTGAAGCTATTTTAGAAGTTAAACCAAGGTCCCAAAGCAGAGATAAAACTACCAGCAAGTCACTAAGATGCAAGGTATTGTCCTAAAATCCATGCCTAATGGCTGCTGTCAGAGTCACTAATCTGACACAACTGCACCACACAGGTATGTTTGCCAATGACGAAATTAGTTGAAAAGTGAACACAAAGCTCTGTTGCTTATGTCAGGATATTTCTATCTGATGTTACCATCTAGGTAAGAAGCCACATTGTCCATTCCCTAATCAGGTTACAATAGCATTTAATTTGATTTTCTCTGATGTCATCATCTGCTCTGGGATTAAGGGATGTCATTTATTGTGATATCATCATTTTACTAATTAGTGATTTTCAAAACTTGAAAACCTAAACTCTCTCTGGACACAGAATAGTGACCATGCGTGCCCAGTCCCTGCTGAAACATTAGCAGACGTGTGTCCCGATGCATCTGGTTGGGTCGGTTAGCCTAACGCTGTTCATGGCCATGAGGGGTGTGGTGATTAATGGGGGTCTTTCGATGGCATTTCCTCGGTATTGGTAGGCACTTGGTGCCTCAAGGCTGACACACTCTTCTCAGATGCTGCCGTTGAACCTCCACTGGACAGCATGGACCATTCCACGCCACGGTCCACCCCGATCAGGTGGTAGGAGGTGAAATGTTGACATTATAAGGTGGCCTTCTGGGTGGCATGCAAAAATTGGATTCTAAAGTGTCTTTGCAGGGAATGGGAAGCATAGAGATGCACAGGAGGACATATAGGGCGGTAAGAAGACAGCAGCTCTGGGTATTTCAAAGAAGCACCCAACTAAACCAGGCACTACATTGATATGGGGTAACTAGAGCTGGTGGCACCCTCTTTGTAGACATCCCAAGCTGTACTGACACACCCCTCATGGCACAGAAAGAGCAGGTAGACTATCTCCACACTGGAGTGCAGATAAACACCACTGTCCCACGTGACTGTAAAGCCGCTGACAGAACCTTTAGTCATGGTATGTCATTGACGAGGGTACAGTAGTCGTGGTAAACGGAAGACCACTTGGGTTTACCGCGATCACTCAACATAGCCTAGCGTTCTACAAAGCACGCAGGCCACGTCAAGGGACGTGTGACACAAGTCTGTCAGAATGAGAAGATAAGGAGCAGGAATGAGAAGATAAGGAGCAGGAATGAGAAGATTAGGAGCAGGAATGAGAAGATTAGGAGCTGGAATGAAAAGATTAGGAGCAGGAATGAGAAGATTAGGAGCTGGAATGAGAAGATTAGGAGCAGGAATGAGAAGATAAGGAGCAGGAATGAGAAGATTAGGAGCAGTAATGAGAAGACAAGGAGCAGGAATGAGAAGATAAGGAGCAGGAATGAGAAGATTAGGAGCAGTAATGAAACGATTAGGAGCAGGAATGAGAAGATAAGGAGCAGGAATGAGAAGATAAGGAGCAGGAATGGGAAGATTAGGA
The DNA here is from genome assembly GCA_963921515.1 of Calotriton arnoldi. Classification (NCBI taxonomy): domain Eukaryota; kingdom Metazoa; phylum Chordata; class Amphibia; order Caudata; family Salamandridae; genus Calotriton; species Calotriton arnoldi. Next base: position 192,823 of record CAWUFW010003476.1, read on the forward strand.
GCAGGAATGAGAAGATTAGGAGCAGTAATAAAACGATTAGGCCAGGAAGACCCATGGCTACTCTACTAGAGACCATTGACCCAACCACCACCACCAAGTCTAAGATCCCCTTGGACATCTCCGTCTCCCCAGCCGTGGAACAGACGTCACAGAGGTCAGGATAGTAAAATGAACTCCTGTCTCTTTAAATCTTGAAGACATCCTTACATAACATGGGTTAAGTTCGCTGAGGAAGAGCCCCGAGTCAGCCTTTATTACAAGGAAGAGTTATCTAATTATTAAACATCATGCCCTTTCTTTCTTCTAGTTCTGAGGTTTGTCTTTTGTCTTCAAGGCGCCTCGGGCACAAACTCTTCGGAAGAAAATAACCTCCTCTTTGCTGCTTGAAGGCATTTCATAATCAGCTTCCCTGGGCTGGAACAGTCAGTTTTTCGCTAAAACATCAACCATCGAAATTCTCATCGTGAAACACGTTTTTGACATTTTATAATTGATAGTGATTCTGTTTACTCGGACTGTGCCAGAGGATTGAACAGCGGAGGGATACATGGAAGCAGGAAACAAGGTCTGGCACACAGAGGAGTCGCCCTTTGGAACATTTCATCCTAATAGTCGTCACAGTGCAGCGGTGTCTACGCACTGGGTCGGCCAGGATCCAGGGCCAAGAGGAAGCCGGAAGTTTGGAAGGAGGAAGCCGGAAGTGTGCCTGATCAGTAAAGATGGGGGATCCACAGCAAGGACAGGAGCTGGGGCTTGGCGGTTCCCCCTCGCTAGGCTGTGTGTGTTAGGATTGGATATTGAGGGAGCAGGGCGATTCCCGCTGATAATTGCACATGATATATCTAGCCTTTATTCTGTTACTGCTCTGATACCCTCTGCATTGTCCCTCTCTTCACCTCACTTCCCTCTAAGGGGCACATTTATGAGCTCCTTGCGCTGCCGGAGCGCCACTTTTTGTGATGCTCCCGCGGGGCAAACAACCAGTTCAGTAGCAGCCGGCATGGCTCGCGGGTGGAGGGGGTCAGGTGCAGGGGGTGGGGGAGTCAGGCGCAGGGGGGGTCGCACGGGGAGGGGGGATCATAATTAAAATACAAAATTAAAATTAAAACCTACCTTTCCGCCGGGTCCCGCGTCTTCTCTACCTGCTCTCCTGTCTCCGACAGGAACAGGAAGCAGGCAGTCAGGCTCCCTCCCCTAAACCAATCACAACGCTGTAATGCAGCGTTGTGATTGGTCGGGACATCGACCAGCCAGGGGCTAGTGGGGTGGGCATGTTCTCAATGCAGGCTGTAATGCAGCCTGCATGAAGAAGGGCAGAGTGCACATGACTGGTTTGGGTGGCCTGAGAGGACCGACCAAACAGTCTTTGCGCACTCACGATTGGGCAAACCACCAGAGCAGCCCCTCCCACCCGCCCGCTCACAAAGTAAACAGAAAATGGTAATAACTTAAAGTTATTACCATTTTATGTTTTGGCTACTCGCACTGCGAGAAAGCAGTGGGGCCGCCCCTGGACCAAATCCTATTTATGAGGCCACACAAAACCACTTTGAGTGGCTTTGTATGGCTTCATGTATGGAGTAAGGCAAGGCAGCGCAAAGCACTACGCTGCCGTACTCTGTGTCAAGTAGGCGTTCCATGGGCGTTGCGGAGGGTGTTCCCAAGAAACACCCATGGAATTTGACGCTGCCCCAGATTTACAAAGTGATGTAAACCTAGGGATGCGCCAAAACCTTATGCCTCCTGAGGTGAAGCGTAACAAGGAGAAATAACTTTATTTTTCCTCGTTTGTTCCTCTTTCTGTGCGTGCTGCTTTCTGCAACACACATAGAAAGAGGAAAACGCCTCAATGGATTGTTTCTGTGCAGGAAGGAGCCCCTTCCTGCACAAAAACAATCCTGCATACAACACAGGCAGTGTTGCACCACGGTCCTAGGGTGCCACCCTTGGCGCTAGAGGAAAGGGGAGGAATGCACCATATTGGATAAATACGGTGCATTCCTGCCCTTTCACTCGACGTAGGACAGCACAGTAAGGTGACTTGCCCCGCGCCAAATCCTCATAAATGTGCCCCCTGTGTCTGCCTCAACCACCCTCCTGACCCTTCCTTGCCCACAGCTGTTGAGCAAACATCTGCAGGCTACTCTTCAGTGCAAAGCCCCTTTGCCAGCATGACTGCTTGCCTGTTGCCTACTTCTGATGCACATGCATTATTTTGTTTCATTAACTCCTGCCTCTTATTGTTACCATTGATCTATGTTATACTTTCTGTTGGCTGTAGGACAGCGCTCTACCACTACAGCTGAAAGTTTTGAGGCGCTGCATCAAAAACAAGTAAATAAAATGCAGATGCCATTTCTCGAAGATTGTTTGCATTTCCTGCGATGGTGACAGTGGTGGAAGTGGAGAGGAAGTGCTATTGGGGCTAGAACAGGGTGGACCAACAGAAGTCCTGCCAGGTTTTCAAGACAATCACCAGCTATGAGAATGAGATGCCTTTAGATTGATTATCTCTACATTTGTCATTTGTGGGCACCCTGAACTGGAGTATTGATCTGGCGCTCCAGGACATATGCGGTAAACTCTTGGGCTAGAAGCAAGTGACGTGTCTCTGATCTCAGAGGTGGAAACTGATGAGGACTTCAGAAACTCTTTGGGACTGCAGCCTCTGGAAGGGCAGAGACGCCAGGTACACTGCTTCCTCTCTCGTTCCTCACCTGAGCTTGAACTTTTGCTCCCCGTTAATCGATCCTGAGCAACCCCGCATGCACCACAGGTCACTTCCAAAGGGTGTGGCCTTCTAGCAGATCTGTGGCACCTGTCTCACTAGGGCCCGCGCAAGACATGTGCAGTGTGGGCAGCTGCCCAGGGCCTCGCACTCAGCCTACCAGCATGGGGTCCGCACAAGTGTAACACACCACTAGTTCTCATGTAACCCTGCCAATCCAATTGAAAGAACGGTGTCTCGTAACAATTGGGCCCTGTTAGACCTGGCATAGCTTGGCGTGATTACCCCTGACTTTTTGCCTTTGCCTCCTGTGAAGTTAGATGCTGTAGGTACTTGCCACTGCTAATCAGTGTACAAGTACAGATGTTCCCTGTATAAATTGTAGTGGTGATTGGTTGTCTCTGATTGGTATGTTTGCCTTACTAGCCAGATCCCTAAGTGATGTGCACGGTGTGTGCCAGGGCTAGTACTAGAGAAATGCGCAGAGAGGAAACATAGGCCTTCAGTGGAGGGCCTGCGTGCATTATGCTAAATGAGCATGTTGTCCTGACAAGTGCTACCACTTGTCAGGCCCGACTTTCCCTTTCGCATACACATGGGGCACCCCTGTAGGACGTCCTGGGCAACACCTAGGCAGGGTGCAGTGTAGGTAAAAGGCAGGACCTGTCCCAGTGTGGGGGCTAGGCCCTGACAGTGGAAAATACTCCATTTCATTTTCCCTGGTGAAAGGCCATCCTGCCCATAGGACAGAATGGGGGAAGCTGGGTGTAGTATTGTTAGCCTAGTTTCCCAAGAACTGGAAATGGAACAGTGAAGTTTGGTATGTCTGAACTCACAGCGTCATAACGCATCTTTTGGGGTAGATGGTTTTGTCGCTGTGTGTCCAGAAACCGCTGTTTGAGAAAATGGCAGAGTTTATGCTTTAGACCTTTTTGTGTGTCTCAGCAGAGTGTGAATTGCCTGCCTGGATCTGGGAGAGGTGAGAAAGGCTGAGGGAGGTCATGCCCCCGGGGAGGGGTGGAGACGGCGCCAGGCTGCCCTGCACCTGGAGCGGGGAGCAGGAGAGGCTTTGCAAAGTGAAGAGGCCTGGGTCAGAGTCATAAACCAATAGACCCATCTCCCTCTGAGTGATTAAAGATCCAGGCCCCCAGTATCAAAGGGAGGACGGTGACACTGGGGGGGGAGATACGCAAGACTGATTTAAGGAGGGGTCGGGGACCCCTGAGCACAAGGAAACTTCAAAGACAACGAGGGGTATAACTGAAAGAGATGTAACCCCAAGACTTTGGTTATGTTGATGATGTCGTCGAGAACGGTCTCGGTATCGTTCAGAGAAGTGCTGGGGGCGCTTTGAAGACGCCGTAGGCTGGTCGAGTCTCTGGCTGCTTTGACCAGTCGCGATCGGGAAGAAAACTTCTGCCTCAGGAAGAGTTGCTGAATAGGCTGCGGGAGACACTTGACCCTTGCTTCGTGATCTGGGGCTTGTGGGCAGTTTGTAGCTCTTGACCGAGGAGAGACCGAAGGGGCGCTGCAATGGGTCATGTCCCCCCTTCTTCCTGAGCAGGACTTTGCTGTGTGCTGCGTCCTGAACCCCAAGGGCCCGAGGTGAGCTGGCTCCCTGTTTGGAAACACAGGAACATAATAGTTTCCAGGAAGTCTCAAGTGGTGTGGTGGTGGGACCGTGTCGTGGCAGCCTGAGACCTCCGAAGGGGTGCCAAAGGTGATCGTGGGCACCCGGAGCGAATCAAGACTCTGACGTGCAGGGTGCGTGTCTTGGTGTGGCTACAGGTGTTGGAGCACCTGTGGATTGTGGGCATCGTGGAAGAGAGCCGAGATTCGGGATGCACAGGGTGCATGTCGCAGTGCAGTCCAGGCACTAGTGAAGAGTGCCGGGACATCGTGGGCACTAAGGAGAGTGAGTCTCCGACACGCGGGTCAGCATGTGGTGGTGCAGCCAGGGCGTTAGGGGAGAGCGCCTGGTATCTCGTGTGCACCAGGAGGAGAGGTGAGACTCAGACGCGCAGTGTGCGTGTCGTGGTGCGACCAGGGCGTTAGTGGAGAGCGCCTGGGTCATCGTGTGCACCAAGAAACGAGGTGGGTCTCCAACACGCAGGGTGCGTGTGGGGGTGCAGTTGCGGCACTAGAGGAGAGTGCCTGAAGATTGTGTGCACCCGGAGACGGAGCGAGATTCCGACGCGCTGGGTGCGTGTCAAGGTGCCAGCCGAGGTGTAGTGAGGTGCGCCTGGTCATCGTAGGCTGGAGGAGGAGCGAGTCTCGGACGCGCTGGGGGTGCATGTCAAAGGTGCCACCGGAGGTGCTGGTGAGGAGTACCGGGGTGCGGTGAGCACCGGGGAGCGAAGAAGTGCTAACAGCGCTGGAGAGGAGGGCCAAGTGATCGGGCCCTCGAAGGCAACGTGGGGTGGCACCAGCGTTGTGTGGAAGGCTTCGTGGAAGGAGTTTGTGCTGATCGTTGGCGGCCCGGACCAGACGCCCCGTAGGAGCTGAACGACCGGCCCGAGCGCGCCTTGCCCGTGGTGGCAAGGTTCTGGAGTGGGGCCAATCCACTGCTGCAGGAGAGGAGAGTGGGGTCGCTCCCCCCCCAGGTAAAGTGGATCATCACCTGAGGCGGGGTTCGGGCCCGGAAGGACACTCTCTCGGCCTCTCGCTGCTGGCAGTTGTGTGGTCCCAGACGGGGCAGTACAGGGGCCAGGGCCCGGAGTGGAACTTGGGTGTCATCGTTGATCCGTGTTGGGGGCAACTGGTCGCATAACTTCTAAAAACAGTCGTATACCACTTTGCATATTTGCTGCTAACGAACTATCGAACTATTGGACAACGTCTGACACTAGTGGTGCTTAACGAACTCAGGGGTTAGCACGCTACGCACTAAGTTATGTTTCTCTTGCAGGATAACAAGATCCTAGCGTAGCGCACTGCATTGGTTGTTTGCTGCACTCTTCTGAATTGCACTGTGACACATTACCTTATTCCTTCCTTGAACAGGGCATGCTGGTGGCGATATGCATTGCATTGTCTTCCTATCGCACTGTACGTAATTGCAGCGTGACGCATTGCTGTATTCCTTCCTTGAACAGGGCATGCTGGTAGCGAACCGAGTTGCATTATCTTGTGTTGATTCAGTACATGATCATGACGCTACGCATTGATTGTTTCACTGTGGCACTGTACAGGAACCCATCGTTAAGTAGTGCAGTATTTCTTGTATTTTGCAACGTGTGTGATTCTAGTGATACGACGTACCTAACCTGTTGAGAACGGTTAAAAGTCAGCGTAACTGTTGGTTAGAAGCGGTGGTTGGGGATTGGAACCGCCCAATCCACCGGAAACAATGTTACCCATTGTATATGTGTAGAAGTTGTATTGTGTGGTCATTTCGTATATCTTTCTATATAAAGTATACTCGTTTTATACAAACTCGTGTGGAGTCCATTTGTGGTGACATCATTGGGATTGCTGTGGGCGTGGTTGCACATACTGAACACTCGTGCCTTGGAGATAAGCCTGGCTGCTCGTGTCAAGCTACTAAGGGGGTGAGCAGGGCTGTCTCGGACAGTGTCCTTTCTTGGCCTAACGTTGGAGCGAGGGGTCCGGGTCGCGCACTTGACATCAACGGTGCGTGCGGGAACACCGGCTTCTAACAGGCCCCTTCCCCCCTCCCTGGGCCTCTCAGGGATGGTGTGGGAAGGCCATGGGGAGGAGGATATTTCCTCTTGTCCCAGTTGCAAAGCAGCGCATTTTGCAGGTTTGTCCTGCAATTTGGCCTCCTGCCCGGCTACCCATTCAGAGAGACTGTGGGACACCCATTGTCCAGCACTTTAGCACCCTCACAGTTTTAACTCTCAGCCTACAAGCAATTATCACACCTTCAGCCCGATATGAGCTGTAAAAGAGGTGCTTGTAGGAGGCTGAGAGGGGAGCTGTGGCCCAGGAGGAGTCTGCACAAAGAAGCTCCTGGAGCCCTGAATATGGCACGTATGCAAATTCGAGGGGCCTCGCACATTCCCTTTCGGCCCGCGCCCCAAAAATGCTAGAACCGGCCCTATGCCTCACGACTGATGAAATTGCTGCAAAATCCAAGACTGCGTAAAAGAAAAAAAATAATTACCAAACCTAACTTTATATAAAAGTTAAAAATATTGAAGTTGCTCATACTTTAAAATGACGCTTAAACACAAATCACTTCCCAAAACGTCTTGACTGCTATAATGAGTGCTATATTTACAAATACCCGAGTTATTTTAGAACTGAAACCACTGTGAGCTTGGTTGTCCATAAATTGGAGAAAAACGGATCCCAATAATTCAGGGTTAAAGACGCTCCAGTTGCACCTGCTGGAATCCAGTGCTGCACTTAAAGTTCTTGTGCAAAGTGCTCTGAACAAGCTCCCAGAAAATATTTACACATAGGTAAGCGCTATGTTCCAACCAGAGATCCCCACTCAGGCAGTGCACAGGCCACCTCCTGACCAAAGTTCAGAAGATGTAGTGGACTTCCATCATGATCAGCACCTGCACCCCCATCTAGACAGGCAGGAGGTCCACTTGGTGAAGCACGCACCACTAGTCAGCGGAGGTGACTGGCTGCCCTTCTGTCTCACTGTGGTTGGTCCACAAGAGGCATCTTTTCAATGGATAGCTCCATGACCAGGGTTAAAGTCAGAAGAGCCTGCCTGGTAGAGCACAGGGCTGGTACTCATCAGAGGTGACTAGGCTGCCCTTTTTGCTCACAGCCCCCTTTCCTCCTGCTTAGTCAATGGATGGGCCAAGAACCAGGATGAAAGGCAGAATCCAGAGGGAACAGTATCTGGAGTGAGAGGACCTTATGTGTACATACCTTGGAGACGGTGATCATGCACTAGAGTGTTTCTGCATTGGAACGTCATTGTGTGCGGATGGATGTACTGATGAGAAGTGCTGATCCATGATGTCCCATGCTGGGTACAGCAGCACTACTAAGAACTGTTTGCAGATTGCCGCTACAGTTATGTCAGACCTGGTAGAAGGGTGTGTGCTGTCCTGATAAAGGTGTGACAGCTCTGTGAAGCGTGTTGGTAATGTCAATGGAAGGTAAATCCCACATGAGGACAAGCAAGCAATCGGATAACAGGCCAGCAAATAAGAGTGACAATCAAACTAACCAATAGTAGGCAATGGGCGGGCTTTGAGCACACTGTAGGTTTTTTGTGTGGACCACAAGAGGTTTTCTGTAAGAAGAAAGCTAAACGCTCTTTGGTAGGCGAGACCTAAAAACAACAGGTGATGCTAGCGCCTGTGGAAGTGGGTGTGGGATGTGCTGGTGCTTAATTTGCAACCTGTAGGTCACATACAGATGTCTCCTGTAAGTGCATAAACATAAAGTGTTTTTTTTCATGGTATTGGACGTGTGCACTGCTGGTTGTGCACTGATGTATGCAGCATGTGCTTGAACCTACAGAATTTGTCATTGGCATTAGAACCTGTGACCTGCACCTTACATGCTTTCCCCATTCTCTATCAATTCCCACAGTAGGCAGAGGTTATCGTGCAGAATCTCTGGGGATAAGGCGTTGTGCTGAGTGTGTGTAAGACACCAAAGCATACACAACCATTCTTGTAGCAATGTTTTCTCTTCTTTGCTGCCTCCATCAAAGGACTGAGCTTTGGGTATTTACTCCAAGCGGCGCACAGCAGTTATCAGCATTCTTGGTCCTGCGGTGGGTGTTCACAGACCACAGATTAAAGACAAAAGGCTGCACACAGGTCCCTGGGTCTGGGCACTGTTTGGAGACAGAGGGTTCGGCAGTGAATGGGTGGTTTAAGATGGTCTTTGTTTAACAACTGAGCCTTTAACTGTTCTGACTGACATCTTTTTGACTCATGGACTATGCTAAGAGTGGAGCTTGCACCATCTCACTAGACTTGAACCCTAAGACTAATGTCCGTATTAACTTGCTGACATTTCTCTCTTAAATTTCAACAGATCTCATCACTGGGTGCATTGCCCCATAGATGTGGCTTAATATCCACCCACATGTACACGCACAAACACACTCATACACACACACTCACACACATGCACTCACACACACACATGCCGGCACACACATACACACACTGGCACATCTATACAGTCAGTGCATTTCTTCCAAAGTCATTTTTTATGGGGTATGGAACCTAGGACCATCACAAAATCCTTGTTAGTGTGACTTGGAGCTGTGGCAAAAAGAAGTCTGTGTGGCCTCAACACATGTTGTAAAAAGATGTGGAAACTGAGATGAAAACTGCTATGTTAACTGACTCATTGGTGCAAGATCTGGAGGTGGCAGCAACCTTCATTTGCAGCTATGTCAGTAAAATATGTGAAGGTATGGATGCAGTGGCTGCCTTTAGTTGCTGCCCATGTTGGTGAAGGAATTGAAGGTGTGGAAGTGGCTGCTGCCATGGATTGCTGGCCAATTTGATGAATGATGTAAAGTTCTGGATGTAGTGGCTGCCTTTGGTTGCTGCTGGTGTTGGTGAGGGTGTGGAGGTGGTGGCTGTCTTTGGTTTCTGGCGGTGTTGGTGAGGGTGTGGAGGTGGTGGCTGCCTTTGGTTGCTGGCAGTGCCGGTGAGGGTGTTGAGGTGGTGACTGCCTTTGGTTGCTGGCAGTGTTGGTGAGGGTGTGGAGGTGGAGGTGGTGGCTGCCTTTGGTTGCTGGCGGTGCTGGTGATGATGTGGATGTGGTGACTGCCTTTGGTTGCTGGCAGTGTTGGTGAGGGTGTGGCGGTGGTGGCTGCCTTTGGTTGCTGGCGGTGTTGGTTAATGATGTAAAGGTGTGGAGGTAGCAGCTGCCATGGGTTGCTGGCCAATTTGATGAAAAATGTGAAGTTATGGATGTAGTGGCTGCCTTTGGTTGCTGCCGGTGTTGGTGAGGGTGTGGAGGTGATGGCTGCCTTTGGTTGCTGGCGGTGCTGGCGAGGGTGTTGAGGTGGTGACTGCCTTTGGTTGCTGCCAGTGTTGGTTAATGATGTGAAGGTATGGAGGTGGCAGCTGCCATGGGTTGCTGGCCAATTTGATGAAAAATGTGAGTTATTGATGTAGTGGTTGCCTTTGGTTGCTGCCCGTGTTGGAGAAGGTTTGGATGTGTGGGGAAGAAGGCTTCCATAGTGTGCTGCCTGTGTCACAGCAATATGTGAAGGTGTGGTTGATCCAGCGGCGTACTAGCAACAGATACTCTAATACCACATACTCACTTGGGCCCATACTACTCACTTCCGTTCTGTGCTAAGTAAACCACTGGAAACCTTGTTTAGTTTTATATTGTTCTCATACCTCAAGATCTAGTTATTGTCTCTTTAACTAAACCTTTCGCTGATCAAACAGTTCTTTCCTCTGGTCAATGGACCAGTTAGGTGGAACTAGTTGATGGCGATAATTGATATAACTTATTATACATTTCTTAATATAAATAAAATAATGACAGACTCAACGAGTTTTAAAATCTTTATCTAAATTAGGGGTTTTGAACCATCTCAAAGCGTTTCAGTACAAACACCCTCATTCACGGGAGTGCCAATTCAAAAAAAAGATTTCAGATAACACTTATCAATTCAGATCCACACAATAACTATGCTCAGAAAGAAGAGATAGAAGAGCATTTATCAAACGATGAATTTCATAATTACCAAAGTATGGTGTGAAGACCAACCCCCTGGCCAAAGGGGTAGTAAGGGTCTCCCAGTGACAGATCAGGAGACAAAGACTTCAGGACAGGAATCAGGACAGGATACTTCACCTCTCTAGATACCGACGACTACGTCGCACCCCTCTCTGACACTCTCTTCCTCCTCGTGGTTCTTCTGCGATCTTCTTTCTAACCCACCCAAATTAAGTAGATGGTTTTGCATTCGTATTCTTCTTCAGCATCTCACAGCATCAGCACCACCCCAGCACTGACAGCATCCCGAGCTCTGCTTCAGTACTCCCGTCAAGCAACACCTCGGTACACCCAGTTCTCTTTCTTTTAGCTAACTAGACTACTTCAATTATATCCTTCCATAGGCATGTACCACCCATTAATGTTTCATTTTCACAGAACACTAACTTCTGATTGGACAGGCGAGGGGGGATGATCATCACACCATGCTTATACTTCACTCATTTCTTTAAACCATTGTTCCCAAACCCCTCCCTTCTAACGTTTATTCCGCCCTTCCTTTCCCATACATCTTTAAAACTTTATTGATACAAATGTAACAGTTTTTCTCAAATAAGTTCCTTCATATGAACTCTTCACCCTCATGTTCCCAGGGCACATCTCCGCCGACCATGGACGCTTGACAAATCCTTAATCATCCTCCAAGCTTCCGTACCAGGGCGCATGCGTTGCGCCACGTGGGTCTGCTTGACTCAGCCAACTTTAACAGGCCCAAATACGCACTAATAATAAAGTCAAAAGGAGAAATGTTATTCTCAAAAATAAATGATTTCACTGTATACCACCAACCTCTATTCTGACCCACACCCTTTATTATTTCTCTTTCTGCATTTGCGTAAGTTATAAACCCATTGTGTAATTTCAGCAAAACAGGTGCCATGCATGTGAGCTTTCAAGCGGCCATTTTATAGCTCTTTGCGCAAGCGCCAGAATTTCCCTCCAAGCATCAGCACGTCATACTACGTAGATGCAGTAGAGGCATGCGCAGTAAAGATCCCGTATTAAATGCGTTTTAGTCCTACGTTCATGCCATTACCGTTAGTAAACACATAGGCAAGCTTCATTCTTTTCCCACGTATAGTGAAAAATGAATATTATTAATTACAAGATGCGTCGTTAGTAATTCGCTAGTAAGTTAAAACGAGAGGATTGCTTCCGAGCAAGTCTCATGTCCGAGACCTTGCTCCATCAATCCCCTCTCTGATGGCATATTAAGCCATCACAAAATTTCCCATCCATCCCAGATACCAAATTTAACACTTCTCAGTTTTCTCCATTTGTCCTCCCCAAATTTTCATCAATGATTTCATTTCCTTCTAAATCTCGCATCTTCTTATATAACCTGCCTTTCATTTCTTCCAAGCGTATTTCCTCGTACTTTCTCTTTCGTGTCTGTCCTTTTCCTTTTCTGTTCAAGTGTACTTTTCCTTTCGTACCTTTTCTACAACATCTATATGTAATCATTATTAACATCACTATTGTTATTATCATCACTAATGGTATTATTATTTGCCCTAGAAAACTTTTCCCAAACCCAACAAACTATTTGCCTATTGATGTTATACTTTTTGTTAGTCTTCCCCACACACTGTCAACCTCCAGTTGGGTCAATTCTTTATGCATTCCCGTAATATTTTCAATATATCCTTTAATTTTTCCGCTCTCGTCCGGAATATAGGTGCAGCAATGTTGAATTTTCAACATGCCACAGACTCCACCTTCTTTTGCTAACAATATATCAAGAGCAAGACGGTTCTGTAAAACCATTGATCTAATTGCAACCATTTCTGTGTTAATCATTAAAAATCCTCCTGCAGTATCTGTAGAAAGACGATCAACTATGGTTGATAACTTACAAATTTTCTGTGAATTTAGGATGACTCCAACTGAGGGTATTACTGCACTAAAGATATCTCCTACAATTTCAGAAAAACTAGCCCTTCTTTTACATGTTAGTCCATTAAAATTCCCATTGGTTCCACTGATTTTATCTACATGATAGATTTTTCGAAAAATTATTCCAAAATAACAGCTTCCGTACCATCTTGCAGGTAACCTGTAATAGGCATTGCTCCCACAAACATAATACACTCCTGGAAACACAGGATCAGTTCCCCATTTTAGTCCCCATCCTCCTAATATTAGGAAGTTATGTTCACATTCACTGGAACCAATGTAATTATTGTTATAATCTGTCTTTAATCTATGGAGGCAGAATTTTCCCTTTTTCTCAAAACCCAGGGACATCGCAGCATGAGCCTTGCCACTTGCATAGATTCCCTCCTTCCCAACCCATGGAGGTACATGGGCTTTCTGTGTAGTTGCCTTCCTCATTAAATCCTGTCTCCTTTCTTCTCCTAAATTCAAGAAATCTTTTTCTTCTTTTCTCAATGTACATGTTAGATTATCTTTGTGTGCCTGGACTAAATCTATTGAACTCATTGTTATGAAAAATTCGCCCATAAACTGCGTTTTTACTACTAGCTACTGGATTCATATTCTTTCTAATAGGTAGTTCAGAAAATACTACATCTAGATTAGAATAAAAATACTGTAATCTCTTTGTATTGTAAAATAAACTTGATAAAATACTACATGACACACCATACGTTAAAGGTATATGGTGATACGTCATCCCTTCTGATACTGATGAGGGCAATTTTATACATACATAACAGTTGTTAATTTGCATAGTGCTAACATACTGAAATAATAATTTAATAAACACATTAGAGGACGTATTATAGTCTGACTTAGTGTGATAGTTTGCTTCATCTTCCACTCCTATTTCTAATTTAGTTTCTCATAATTTATCTACCTTAACATTAGTTTCTGTTTTATTCTCGTTACTTGTTTTCATTATCAACGGTACCCCTACTGTTAGGAATAGCCATCCTAATACTGCTAATAAAATACTACAGAAACAAAATCTAAGACACTTTCTTTTAACTCCACATTTTGGTTTTCCGCTAACTTCTTTGTCGGCCATTTTGTTCCTGAGAAAATTTCTTTTCTCTTATCTTTTCCCCTTTTCAGTCTTTTGTTCTTTCGATTTTTAAGGAGGTTTCAATTGACTTTCATCAATTTGTGCAATATGGACTTCTTCTGTCTCATCAGACAGATCCAGACACTCAAATTCCTCAAGAATGACGTACGTCCACTCTGGAGCCTTGTATTTTCTGTTTAAATTTCTCAATCTTGGACTTCTTCGAGTTATCTTTGCTAAGGTTTGTTCAGGTCTTGTTTGACTTGTGATTTCGTTCACTTGCTCTGGTTTCTTTTCAGATTTTCTCAGGTGATATTTTAGTTTCTTTACTCCAGTTGGCCAATTGTCTCCCTTTCTGACTCTTTTGATTTGTACTGCGTTTTCACCTTCCTTATCTCCTTGTAAAGTTCTTTTTATTTCATTTGTTCTGTCCACAATCTGTTCTATTTCTCTGTTTTTTTGTGCTTGTCCCTTCTTTTGCTTCTTCCTGCTCAGGTTCTACCGTATTTTGTTCTACTTCTTCCTGAGCTTGTTCTTCTAATTCTATCTGATCCTGCTCAGGTCTTACTTCAAATCTTTCTTCTTCTGCCTGAGTTTGTTCTTCTAACTCTATCTGATCCTGTTCAGGTCTCAATTCAAACTTTTCTTCTTCCGCCTGAACGTGTTCTTTTCTTTTTCCCTCCTCAGGTTTGTTTATGTTTCTTTCTGTTTTTACCTGAGTGTGTTCTTCTTCCCCTGTCTCTTCCTGACTACTTTCTTGTCTTTTCAGTTCTGCTCTTCTTCTGGTTTCGATGGCATCATTAATTATTTCAATTACTGGGATCCATTCTTCCTGACTTAACTCGGGCTGTTCATCAATTTGTTGTCTCTCAGAATCTATCACTCTAGATCCTTCAACTTCACAGTTTACAATTCCTGACGCTTCAGCCTGCTCAGTCAGTGGTGGCTCTTGTTGGTCTGATGGGCTCGGAACTCTTCTGGTATGGCTGGCATGAATCCAATATGGCAGACCTGCACACTTCACTGCTGTGGTAGTGACTAGTATGACTTGCCGTGGTCCATCCCACCTTGGTGCTAGGCACGACTTTCTTGCGTGTTTCTTTACCAGCACCCAATCTCCAGGATTCAAATCATGCGCTTGGTCAGGCTGTCTTTCAACTGCGTCTTCTCCAACCTGGTGAGAGATAGAACGCATCATTTCAGCCAATCCTTTGCAATAGTCCAATACCAGATCATCAGTTATGCTCATTAGTTTATTTCCAGGAATAAATGCCTGTCTCATGGCTCTTCCCATGAGAACCTCATGTGGGCTCATTCCTGTTTTGTGTCTGGGATGCTTCTGAGACCCATTAATACAAGAGGTAATGCATCTGGCCATTTCAGCTTTGTGGATGCACACACCTTTCCCAATCTTGACTTGATTGTGCCATTCATTTGCTCAACAACTCCAGAAGCCTCTGGGTGATAAGCACAGTGTAGTTTTTGTTCAATGTTAAACACAGCACAGATCAATTGAATTATTTCATTATTAAAATGAGGGCCTCTATCTGATTCCAAAGTGACCGGAAAACCAAATCGTGGCACCAACTCTCTCAACAACAATTTTGCAACTGTAAGACTGTCATTTCTTCTAGTTGGATAGGCTTCCACCCATCTTGAGAAAAGACACACTATGACAAGTACGTATTTCAATCCGTTGCAGGGGGTAACTCAATGAAATATAACTGCAATCTGGTGAAGGGTCCTTCTGCCTTTCCGATTTTTCCCCAGCTTACCACTGTCTTTCTACCTGGGTTCTGTTGTTGACAGGTTAAGCATCTTTGGCAAAGGCTCTCTGCGACTAACCTGAACTTTGGATTATACCAACTCTGTCTGAATAGCCTGATCATTGAATCTCTCCCTATGTGTGTTGCTCCATAGTATACTTTCGCCATTTTTGAAAGCAAACAATCTGGCATGACTGGTCTTCCATCTAGATACACCCATACTTCATCATGTGGTCTCTTGGTACAGGCTGCCTTTATCTAGATTTCTTTTTCCTTTTCTTCAACTTCTTCCTGCAATTGTCTAATCTCAGCCCATGTTTCTGGTACTGAGAAGTACATAAGTTGGCATCTGGTTTCCCCCATTTCAATTTTTCTGTTTATGGCTACTGCATTTTTAGCGCAGTATTTCGCCACTTGGTCAGCATAATTATTGCCAGCAGTCACATAATCATTTCCTGGCTGATGTGCAGCGCATTTTACAACTGCTATTTCTTTTGGCAATTGTAATGCTTCCAACAAATCTTTTACATTGTTGCTGTTTCTGATAGGAGACCCTGAGGAAGTCAGAAATCCCCTTTGTATCCAAAGCTGGCCAAAGGCAATGCCAATTCCGAAACCATATTGACTATCCGTAAATATGGTTACTCTCCAATTTTTCCCGCTTTTACATGCCATTGTCAAGGCAACCAATTCAGCTACTTGTGCAGACATGACCCCAGGTAAACAGGATGCTTCAATTACCCCCGAAATTTTGCAAACAGCATATGCAGCACTTAGACCTCCTTCTTGTGTCCTAAGGCAGGAGCCGTCTACAAATAACTCATGATCTGCTTCTTTCAAAGGTGTCTCCCTTATATCTGGGCGGGGCTTTGTGCATAACTCAGTCACGTCCAAACAATCATGATCACTTTTATCTCTTGCTTCCTCATCACAAAGGTCTGGCAATAGGGTGGCTGGGTTCAAAATCGTACACCTTATCACAGTCACGTTTTCAGCTCCCAAAATCACTCTTTCATACTTTGTCAAACGGCTAGGGGTGAGGTGATGTGTTCTTGTCCTTGTCAAAAGAATCTCAACTGAGTGTGGAACGAATACCTTTACCGGATGTCCCATCACTATCGACTCACTTTGCTCCAGACTCATACAAGTAGCAGCTACTGCTTTTAAGCAGCCAGGCAATGCTGAAGCCACCGGGTCCAATGTGGCTAAAAAATATGCCACTGGACGCCGACTCAATCCATGTCTCTGTGTTAAGACTGAAAGTACACAATTTTCTCTTTCGCAACAAAATAAAGCAGAGTCTTTTGTATAGTCTGGCATACCCAAGGCAGGAGCCTCACACAGACAATTTCGCAATCTCACAAATGCCTCTAGGCAGTCATCATTCCAATCAATCAGATCTTTTGCTCGTTTCCGAATCATCTGTATCACTGGTTTCGCTAACATAGAAAATCCGTTTATCTTTTGTCTGCAATATCCAACCACTCCCAGAAACATTCTCATTTCTCTCTGAGTCTGTGGCAATTGCATTTCTTTGATTATTTTTTATTCTTTCCGGTGTCACTTTTCTAACTCCTCTTTCTATTTTATGCCCTAAATATCTTACTTCTTGTCGACAGAACTGTAATTTTTCTGGAGACACCTTGTGTCCTCCTTCAGCCAAATGGTTCAGTAACGCGATTGTATCTGTAACACAATCTTCTCGCGTTTTTGATGCCACTAACAGGTCATCGATGTACTGAACCAGAACAGAATTTCTAGGCATAATCAATGATTCTAGCCACTTTTTCAAAATCTGATTAAAGATTGAAGGACTTTCTGTGTACCCTTGAGGAACACGACACCATGCGTAAATACGATCTTCAAATTTAAACGTAAAAAGATACTGGCTGTCTGGGTGTAGAGGAATAGAAAAGAACGCTTGGCATAAATCAATTACTGTAAACCATCCTGCATTCCATGGTATCTGATAAAGGATCACTGCTGGATTTGGCACAATTGGACAACAGGGAATTACAATCTTATTTATTTTTCGCAGGCCTTGCACTATTCTGTATTTTCCGCTAGGCGTTTTCAGTCCCATTATTGGCGAATCACAAGGACTGCCCATCACTTCTTTTAGAATGCCTTGTTTAACCATTCGTTCAATTTCTGGAATAATTCTTGCTTTTACTTCTGGACTTATTTTATACTGTCGGGTATTTGGATACACTGCACCTTCTTTCACTGTCACTTTAACTGGGTCTATATTCTTCATTAGCCCAATATCTTTTCCTGTAAAATCCCACACTTCTGGATTGACTGTCATTCTTAATTCTTCTGGCAATTCATTCTCGGTTATTAATGAAAACATTTCATCTACCTCTGTTAACTGTTTGGCCAGCATCACTTTATATACTACGTCCTCGTCGGGAGTTTGGAAAGCAACACCATCCGGTGTACAATAGATCGTGCAATTCATCTTGCACAAAAGATCTCTTCCCAACAGGTTTACAGGACTGGAATCGCAAACTACAAATCGATGCATTTCTTTGAAGTTTCCAATGTGCACCTCCATTGGCTTGGTGATAGGGGTTCTAATCTGTTGGTTAGATACGCCTACAACTTGGATCGTTTCTCCCGAAAGGGGTAGGTTTGGGATGTCTGCTGTTCTCACAGTAGACCTGGTAGCACCAGTATCCAATAGGAAAGTTATGTCTTTACCTACTACTTTCCCATCAACAAATGGACCTGACTGATCTACCGGTAAGGATGCGCCAAGCACGCACTCCTCTTCCTCCCCCCTCAGGCACCGTCATTGTGCAGTATCTGAATGTTCTTCATCATTCTGCAAAAAATATTGTGCAATCGTTCTATTATTCTTACCACTTTCTCCTTGAAATCCGGTGTTCGCACTGAAACTTTGATGGTTCACAAAATTTGGCATAGGAGCTGGTGGCACCTGATATTGTGGTGTAACTACCTGCTGCTGCTGATTCAAAAGTACTTCATTCTGCATCTGTGGGATTACATTTTGATTTGGCCCATTATTATTCTTATTACTCTGAGTACTCTTACACTCGTTCTTCCAATGTCCAAGCTTTCCGCAAGCATGACAAGGAAACTTCTTTTCGCTTCTTCTCTGTCCATTCGTCCCCTAAACTTATTACCATTCGCTCCTTGATTATTCTGACTCGGTTCTTTTACTTGACTATTGCTTTGGTCGTTTGCTTTCTCTTCTTGTTGTTCAGCTAATTTTACTTGTGCCCATATCATTTTCTCTTTTAATTTCCTATGCCTGGCCTCAATATCATCGCCACAATACTTTGCGTACTTCAAAATCTCATCCACTGTCTTGCTTTGCCAGCACAACATATGTTGCTGTATCATTTGCCTAATCTCTGGTTTCAGACCATATACAAATCGATACACAAAATGTCCCATATTTTTGTCACCAATATTCTCAAAACCATTATACTGCTTGAACACCTGCAATAACCGTTCATAGTACGCATGTACAGATTCATTTGGTTCATGTGTTGTTCTATCTAGTTTTACCCAATCTGTTTCTTTAGGAGGGATTTTCCCTTTCAAATAAGTAACTACTTGATGATACTTTTTCATCACCTCCTCTGAGGGTGCTGCTGTTTTTGCATCTCTAGGATACTCTTCATTAGGCCAATCAATTGTGATCTTACATTCTGTCCATAAATCAACAGGTACCACTATGTCAAATAAACCATCCAAATCCTTCCATAAAACTTTTGAAACCTTCACAAATCTCTCTACTTGTTTATATCATTCCACTGGTTTTTCTCTTAGTTTTGGAAAATCATTCGTAAATGACAAAATGTCTTGTCTACTCCAAGGCACATGAACATATCCACCTCCAGGAACCTCTCTCATAGGACACAACTTTTCCACCTTGCCTGCTTCTCTCACTGGAAAGGCAACAGCTGCTTCTCTCTCCTGTACTTCCTCTTTCTTTCTTATCCATCTAATCCTCCATTTATCAATGTCTCCCCATTTACGAAAAATACCCATTAATTCCTTTATCTGTAGTCTCTTTCCAGAAGCATTTACACTTTCCAAATCCTTATCGGTGAAATCTACTCTATATGGTTTCTGTAACAACCTTGATTTCCTTATGTCTATTCCAATCTCTGAAGCGACTTCAGTCAATATTTCATGAAACACTCTTGCTCTTCTAGTTATACTCTTAAATAAATATAACAATTCCTCATCATTATAAACATTCAATCTTTCCATGCCCACGCTTCCATTTATCATTTCTTCTAATTCCACTTTCAATTTGCTGATGTCTAAAATTTTTGGTGGTGGATTTCGATTATCAATTTCCTGTGCCCATCTTTCTATTTCTTCTGGGGTAACTACTGTTGCACCTTCAGTTCTTCTGGGCACTAGGGACCTCTTTTCTCTTAAAATCATGGGTGTATTTCTTTTCGGAGTTTCAACTGTGGATTCCACATTGGGGAGATCCATTAATGAAATAACTGATTCACTTTCGCTAACTTGATCATCTGTAATTATTATTTCTTTTCTAGGACTAGTTAATGGAATTGTCACAGGTTGAGGTTTTTGGCAATTCTTATTATCTCCGTACAATGGGATTACCGGACCAATAGTCACTGGTACTGTTAAGGCTTCAGTATTCAAATTTAATTGACCTATCTTTTGAACCAATTCTTCTCTAGTTTTGTTCAAGACATCTCTCTCATTATCCTGCATCACTCTGTTATATGAGGTGTCATGTAAAATCTGTGGGGTTAATGGCATTCCCATTACTGGTGCACTTGGGGTAACCTTACTAGCCGTTTCATGATATGGCGGTGGATTCTTAATTAAAATATCCTCTAACAACTCATCATCTGATTCACTATACCCTACTGAATTCATATGTTTCGTTTTCTCTTTGCACTTTCCCCCAGATTGTTCCTCAGCCATCAACACTGGATATAAACCTTCTGATACCATAGCTCTCCTCCACCGTTTCATTTGCCCTTCTCGTGTCTCATGCAAATGTCTCGGAAAGATTCCTCTATATCTTCCACCTCTGCATTTCTCTCTTTCATATGACTCAGTCTCCCATTCTTCCAAAGCCTCATATTGAGTTAACCTAGGTCTTGGTTCTAAATCATTCATTTTTAATCTCAAATTCTGAAGAATCCTCCCATTAAACGTACCATCCTTAGGAAACGCCAACACACCATCATCCTTCGTGTACTCTACCCAGTTTTCCAACCACACGCAAGTATGATATCCTCTCTCCATCATCATAAAAGATGCTGGTGTCTTCGGTGGTGGAATAGGAATGCCCTCTCTAGTCAACACAGGCTTATCCTGAACAAAGAAATTCTTTATTCTTTTAAAAATTGACATCTTTCTTTTTTCTCCATACATTTTCTGAGAACGGTGTAGGAAATTGAATTCCGCAAACCCTTGAAATCTTCTACCTGTACGTCTTGCACTAACATTCAAATCAAAATCAGGCATACAATCCTTTTCTCCTCCAATCCTAGCGCGGCTTCTAACTAAGTGTCCAATCAAATCAGACTCACACTCGTACTCTGACCTTTTCCTGATGTCAGTTTTGCTCCTCTCTACTGACCCCTCCTTTACAATGCTGCTCCTGTCACTTGCCCGCTGTATCTACCAATCCCAGCGCGGCTCTCTGTGACGTTGGTCCAACTCAGGCGATTTCTCACCTCTCCTTTACCAAGTTCCTCCTGTCACACGCCCGCTGTATCTACCAATCCCAGCGCGGCTCATTGTGACGTCAGTACCACTCCGGCAACTGACCCTCCCTTTACAAGGTAATGCAAAAACTTTATTTCTTGATATTTTCCTTAAATTCTTTGTTATTTACGACATAAAAACATTCGCTACTCTGTCTGTTCCACTAAATTAAAGGATAGTTTATTTCTTTCTATTGTGAGTAAAACCTTCCGCTTACTCTTCATATACTGCGAGTAAAACCCTTCCGCTTACACTTCATTCAAACTCCAGAGAACCTGCTACTCCTCCGGTCTCACCCGTATCTTGGTAAATCGAGACCAAAATTTCACCAGCGAACTCCTTTTGCTATCAATCTGGCTCAGAAGAACCTGCTACTCCTTCAGGGTTACCCTTTCTAGGTGATATAACGCCTAAAGTTTCACCAGTGAACCCTTCGCCTTCAATCACTCTCCCTTTTACACAGAGAATAGTCCCTACTTTAACACTGCCAGCCCTACCTAGCTTCTCAGTGTTATTCCAACAGACGAGTAACCTCACTGCAGTGTGGTTTCTATCGCCACCCGCTATTCATTTCCCGGGAATTTTCCAGACAACATAAAACAAGAACACTAACTCTTTTGTTAAAACATTTACCAAAAATCAATAATCTATACTTATCACCAAACTAGTCACTAACAACCATAGCTCTGCTACCAGAAAACTGATCCAGCGGCGTACTAGCAACAGATACTCTAATACCACATACTCACCTGGGCCCATATAACTCGCTTCCATTCTGTGCTAAGTAAACCACTGGAAACCTTGTTTAGTTTTATATTGTTCTCATACCTCAAGATCTAGTTATTGTCTCTTTAACTAAACCTTTCGCTGATCAAACAGTTCTTTCCTCTGGTCAATGGACCAGTTAGGTGGAACTAGTTGATGGCGATAATTGACATAACTTATTATACATTTCTTAATATAAATAAAATAATGACAGACTCAATGAGTTTTAAAATCTTTATCTAAATTAAGGGTTTTGAACCATCTCAAAGCGTTTCAGTACAAACACCCTCATTCACGGGAGTGCCAATTAAAAAAAAAGATTTCAGATAACACTTATCAATTCAGATTCACACAATAACTATGCTAAGAAAGAAGAGGATAGAGATAGAAGAGCATTTATCAAACGATGAATTTCATAATTACCAAAGTATGGTGTGAAGACCAACCCCTGGCCAAAGGGCTAGTAAGGGTCTCCCAGTGACAGATCAGGAGACAAAGACTTCAGGACAGGAATCAGGACAGGATACTTCACCTCTCTAGATACCGACGACTGCGTCGCACCCCTCTCTGACACTCTCTTCTCCTCGTTGTTCTTCCGCAATCTTCTTTCTAACCCACCCAAATTAAGTAGATGGTTTTGCATTCATATTCTTCTTCAGCATCTCACAGCATCAGCACCACCCCAGCACTGGCAGCAACCCGAGCTCTGCTTCAGTACTCCCGTCAAGCAACACCTCGGTACACCCAGTTCTCTTTCTTTTAGCTAACTAGACTACTTCAATTATATCCTTCCATAGGCATGTACCACCCATTAATGTTTCATTTTCACAGAACACTAACTTCTGATTGGACATGCGAGGGGGGATGATCTTCACACCATGCTTATACTTCACTCATTTCTTTAAACCATTGTTCCCAACCCTCCCCCTTCAAACTTTTATTCCGCCATTCCTTTCTCATACATCTTTAAAACTTTATTAATACAAATGTAACAGTTTTTCTCGAATAAGTTCCTTCATATGAACTCTTCACCCTTATGTTCCCAGGGCACATCTCCGCCGACCTTGGACGCTTGACAAATCCTTAGTCATCCTCCAAGCTTCCGTACCAGGGCGCATGCGTTGCGCCACGTGGGTCTGCTCGACTCAGCCAACTTTAACAGGCCCAACTACGCACTAATAATAAAGTCAAAAGGAGAAATGTTATTCTCAAAAATAAATGATTTCACTGTATACCACCAACCTCTACTCTGACCCATACCCTTTATTATTTCTCTTTCTGCATTTGCGTAAGTTATAAACCCATTTTCTAATTTCAGCAAAACAGGTGCCATGCATGTGAGCTTTCAAGCGGCCATTTTATAGCTCTTTGCGCAAGCGCCTGAATTTCCCTCCAAGCGTCAGCACGTCATACTATGTAGATGCAGTAGACGCATGCGCAGTAAAGATCCCGTGTTAAATGCGTTTTAGTCCTACGTTCATGCCATTACCGTTAGTAAACACATAGGCAAGCTTCATTCTTTTCCCACGTATAGTGAAAAATGCATATTATTAATTACAAGACACGTCGTTAGTAATTCGCTAGTAAGTTAAAACGAGAGGATTGCTTCCGAGCAAGTCTCATGTCCGAGACCTTGCTCCTTCATGGTCATGACCAAAGTGATGGGGTGCTACTCATGTTGTTGAAGATTTGGTGCGTGGTTGTAAATGTAGTTATTTAGTACTGAGTAAGATGGTGTAAGATAGGGAGTTGTGGAGGAGGCGGTTGCAATGGGTTATTGCCCATATTGTTGAAATGGGTGAAGGTCTTGAGACTGTGGCTGCCATGTGTTGCTGCTGATGTTGGTGGAAGGGGTGAAGGTGTGGAGACAGTGGCTCCCATGTGTAGGAGAGTAGGATCTGTTTCACATGGGTACCCCCACTTTTTGCTGATGCTTCACTGTTTTTCGACTTTAGTCTGGCTGGGGCCCTGCTAATCAGAACCCCAGCCTAGCTGCTTCCTCTCTAAAATGGTTTCCAGGTACTTTAGGTACATCTCTGATTGGATTCTGGAGTGCCCTTTTAAGTCCCTAGTATATGGTATACTATGTACCCAGGGCATAGGTACCCCAGAGGCCTACCAGGGGCTGAAGCATGTATTGTGCCACCCCTGGAAGGCCCTCCAAAATGACACCACAGGTCTGCTACTGCAGCCTGGGTAAGGTGGTGCATGCACCCCTTACTGTGGTATAGGCTACCTATATCACTACCATTGCACACACATATGAACCTATAAGTCACTCCTATGGCAGGCCTTAACAATCCTGAAGGCAGAGTGCTTGGTTTTTATGTGAGAGGGTGCCCCTGCATGAGCAGAGCCCCTCTGCAGCGTTCGGAGCCAATCCTCTGATGCTGTTTGTGGTACAGCCTGACCATATACTCAAGTGCATTATATCCTCGCGGTAGAATGCTAACTTTGGACTGGCTGCACCAAAACATGTCGTGTTTGGTGTCAAACACCTTGGAATAGGGGGGGGTAGCATTCCACCCTTCTAGAGGGAGAGACATGTAACCACCGGCCTGCCCGGTATTAACTTCACAGAGCCCTGGCATCACATAATGGATGCCGCTGCCACAGACACGGGTCTGGCCTCCTGCTGCTGACTGAAACTCCGGCAGGGGAGGCCTGGACAATAGGTTTCCTGTCCCAGGGAGGTGTAACCACCTCCCCAGACAGGATAGTGTGTATTGGGGCTGGGCGGGAGCACCCTCTGGTGCTTTGAAGTCCTGCACTGGGGGCACATTTGGTGTCCCTGTGCATAGTCCAGTTCAAACCGGTTGCAGGGGCTACCTGCCCCTGCTCTGGCGTGAAACTGGACAAAGGGAATGGGTGTAACCACCCCTCATCCCTGACCCTCCCATAGGTGGGTCCCCAGAGTATGTCCAAACCCCTAACTTAGTATAAGTATGGGACCACAGTCCTTAGGACTTTAGATTACCCTGGACGAATCTCTGAAGCCGAATCCTGGACCTTCGCCGCTCTACTTGAAGATTAGAGGACTGAAGAATCTCCCTTGGGGTCAAGGAGTGACTCCCCTGCTTGGCAGGCACCTAAGAAGCAATTGTCCGGTCTGCATCGCTGAAGCTCCCGCCGGACGCCGAAGTCTTTGCAATACCAGAGGTGGATTTCCAGACTTCCCCGAGGCTGCCCTGAGACCCCAGCGAAGCTGAGGCACGTAGCTGTCGTGGGTAACGTGGAACCGTGACCCCTGGACACCGAGAACTTTTGTAAGTGCAACCTCTTCCTGGCCTCCCACAGCTACGGGCCTCAGCTTTGCTGGGGACTCAGGGCAGCCTCGGGGAAGTCTGGAAATACACCTCTGGTGATGCAAAGACTTCGGCGTCCGGCGGGAGCTTCAGCAATGCAGACCGGACAATTGCCTCTTAGGTGCCTGCGGCATCCATTTTGTGATGCCAGGGCTCTGGAAAGAAGTTACCGGGTAGCCCAGTTTGTACATGTCTCTCCCTCTAGAAGGGTGGAATGCTACCCCGCCGCCAGAATTGGTGGGGGGGTAGTATTCCAAGATGTTTGACACCAAACACAACATGTTTCTGTGCAGCCATCCCAAAGTTAGCATTTACCGCGAGTATATATTGCACTTAAGAGTATATGGTCAGGCTGCACCACAAACAGCATCAGAGGATTGACTCCGAACGCTGCAGAGGGGCCCTGCTCATGCAGGGGCACCCTCTCACATAAAAAGCAAGCACTCTGCCTTCAGGATTGTTAAGGCCTGCCATAGGAGTGACTTATAGGTTTTTATGTGTGTGCAATGGTAGTGATATAGGTAGTCTATATCACAGTAAGGGGTGCATGCACCACCTTACCCAGGCTGCAGTAGCAGACCTGTGGTGTCATTTTGGCTGGCCTTCCAGGGGTGGCATAATACATGCTTCAGCCCCTGGCAGGCCTCTGGGGTACCTATGCCCTGGGTACATAGTATACCATATAATAGGGAGTTATAAGGGCCCTCCAGATTCCAATCAAAGATGTACCTAGGGTACATGGAAACCATTTTAGAGAGGAAGCAGCTAGGCTGGGGTTCTGATTAGCAGGGCCCCAGCCAGACTAAAGTCGAAAAACAGTGAAGCATCAGCAAAAAGTGGGGGTACCCATGTGAACCAGATCCTACTCTCCTACACCCGGCTTCCTTGGGTGAGGTAACTCGAGTACTCCGGTGCTCTCGTGGGTATTGACTCTAGAACTGCCTAGTTCTAAAGGGATTTGCTCCAAGTCCTCCTCTAAGTGTCCTTTCCTTTTAAAAATCCAACCGCGACTTTCCCCATAGAAGTTAACGGTGGCTCGCGGCTGTGTTCTCACACTGCACGCGTCCCCGTGGGTCCCCTGTGTCACTACCTTGGGTGGTTCCTTGGAGTCCAAGCACTTCTACAGGCTCTAGGCCTTGTGTCTAGGTCAGTCGTGGTTCTTATATCACTTTATTGGTATATGGTTTGGTACGCCCCTAGGGCTCAAACGTGTATTTGTGCTATTACTGTTGATAACTGACTTGTAACGTATGTACTTCGAACTCTAGCCTCATAAAGAGACTAGAGGGGTGTGTTTAAGACTAAATACATATATTTTATATATATACCTGGAGTGGTCCTCTTTCATTTGGTCACTCAAGAGATTATAGACTGGTAAAACAAGCTGCTTTACATTCCTCCAAGACTCAGCCTGAAGGCTGCTCTCCATAGCTACCACTAGGATAGCTTTCAATAAAGGTTGTCTTTAACCTATCTCCAAAAAGGGGTTGTTTGGACTGGTGCAAGGTGCCCACTATAATTAGTGGACACCATATACCAGGCCAACTTCTCACACCTTGTGTTGCTGCTGATGTCGGTGGAAGGGTGAAGGTGTGGAGACCATGGCTGCCATGTGTTGTTGCTGATGTTGGCGGAAGGAGTGAAGGTGTGGAGACCACGGCTGCCATGTGTTGCTGCTGATGTTGGTGGAAGGGCTGAAGGTGTAGAGACTGTGGATCTAATGTGTTTCTGCTGATGTTGGCGGAAGGTGTGGAGACCATGGCTGCCATGTGTTGCTGCTGATGTTGGTGGAAGGGGTGACGGTGTGGAGACTGTGGCTCCCATGTGTTGCTGCTGATGTTGGTGGAAGGGGTGAAGGTGTGGAGACCATGGCTGCCATGTGTTGCTGCTGATGTTGGTGGAAGGGGTGAAGGTGTGGAGACAGTGGCTCCCATGTGTTGCTGCTGATTCCGGTGGAAGGGGTGAAGGTGTAGAGACAGTGACTGCCATGTGTTGCTGCTTATATTGGTGGAAGAAGTGGAGGTGTGGAGACAGTGGCTGCCATGTGTTGCTGCTGATGTTGGCGGAAGAGGTGAAGGTGTGGAGACTGTGGCTCCCACGTGTTGCTGCTGATGTTGGTGGAAGGGGTGAAGGTGTGGAGACTGTGGCTCCCATGTGTTGCTGCTGATGTTGGTGGAAGGGGTGAAGCTGTGGAGACCATGGCTGCCATGTGTTGCTGCTGATGTTGGTGGAAGGGGTGAAGGTGTGAAGACAGTGGCTCCCATGTGTTGCTGCTGATGTTGATGGAAGGGGTGAAGGTGTGGAGGCCATGGCTGCCATGTGTTGCTGCTGATGTTGGCAGAAGGAGTGAAAGTGTGGAGACCATGGCTGCCATGGGTTGCTGAAGATGTTGGTGGAAAGGGTGAAGGTGTGGAGACCATGGCTGCCATGTGTTGCTGCTGATGTTGGTGGAAGGGGTGAAGGTGTGGAGACAGTGGCTCCCATGTGTTGCTGCTGATGCCGATGGAAGCGGTGAAGGTGTGGAGGCAGTGGCTGCCATGTGTTGCTGCTGATGTTGGCGGAAAGAGTGGAGCTGTGGAGACAGTGGCTGCCATGTGTTGCTGCTGATGTTGGCAGAAGGGGTGAAGGTGTGGAGACTGTGGCTCCCATGTGTTGCTGCTGATGTTGGTGGAAGGGGTGAAGATGTGGAGACTGTGGCTTCCATGTGTTGCTGCTGATGTTGGTGGAAGGGGTGAAGTTGTGGAGACCATGGCTGCTATGTGTTGCTGCAGATGTTAGTGGAAGGGGTGAAGATGAGGAGACAGTAGCTCCCATGCATTGCTGCTGATGTTGGCAGAAGGAGTGAAGGTGTGGAGACCATGGATGCCATGTGCTGCTGCTGATGTTGGTGGAAGGGGTGAAGGTGTGGAGACTGTGGCTGCCATGTGTTGCTGCTGATGTTGGTGGAAGGGGTGAAGGTGTGGAGACTGTGGCTCCCATGTGTTGCTGCTGATGTTGGTGGAAGGGGTGAAGGTGTGGAGAACATGGATGCCATGTGTTGCTGCTGATGTTGGTGGAAGGGTTGAAGGTGTGGAGACTGTGGCTCCCATGTGTTGCTGCTGATGTTGGTGGAAGGGGTGAAGGTGTGGAGAAAGTGGCTGCCATGTGTTGACGCTGATGTTAGCGGAAGGAGTGGAGGTGTGGAGACAGTGGCTTCCATGTGTTGCTGCTGATGTTGGTGGAAGGGGTGAAGGTGTGGAAACAGTGGCTCCCATGTGTTGCTGCTGATTCCGGTGGAAGGGGTGAAGGTGTGGAGACAGTGGATGCCATGTGTTGCTGCTGATGTTGGTGGAAGGAGTGGAGGTGTGGAGACAGTGGCTGCCATGTGCTGCTGCTAATGTTGGCGGAAGGGGTGAAGGTGTGGAGACTGTGGCTCCCAAGTGTTGCTGCTGATGTTGGTGGAAGGGGTGAAGGTGTGGAGCCCATGGATGCTATGTGGTGCTGCTAATGTTGATGGAAGGGGTGAAGGTGTGGAGACAGTGGCTCCCATGTGTTGCTGCTGATGTTGGTGGAAGGGGTGAAGGTGTGGAGGCCATGGCAGCCAAGTGTTTCTGCTGATGTTGGCAGAAGGAGTGAAGGTTTGGAGACCATGGCTGCCATGTGTTGCTGCTGATGTTGGTGGAAGGGGTGAAGGTGTGAAGGTGTGGAGACTCTGGCTCCCATGTGTTGCTGCTGACGTTGGCGGAAGGAGTGAAGGTGTGTAGACCATGTCTGCAATGTGTTGCTGCTGATGTTGGTGGAAGGGGTGAAGGTGTGGAGACTGTGGCTCCCATGTGTTGCTGCTGATGTTGGTGGAAGGGGTGAAGTTGTGGAGACCATGGCTGCCATGTGTTGCTGCTGATGTTGGTGGAAGGGGTGAAGGTGTGGAGACTGTGGCTCCCATGTGTTGCTGCTGATGTTGGTGGAAGGGGTGAAGGTGTGGAAACAGTGGCTACCGTGTGTTGCTGCTGATGTTGGTGGAAGGAGTGGAG
Source organism: Calotriton arnoldi (assembly GCA_963921515.1). Taxonomy (NCBI): domain Eukaryota; kingdom Metazoa; phylum Chordata; class Amphibia; order Caudata; family Salamandridae; genus Calotriton; species Calotriton arnoldi. The sequence goes on from CAWUFW010003476.1 coordinate 221,814, forward strand.
GTGTGGAGACAGTGGCTGCCATGTGTTGCTGCTGATGTTGGTGGAAGGGGTGAAGGTGTGAAGACTGTGGCTCCCATGTGTTGCTGCTGATGTTGGTGGAAGGGGTGAAGGTGCGGAGACCATGGCTGCCATGTGTTGCTGCTGATGTTGGTGGAAGGGGTGAAGGTGTGAAGGTGTGGAGACCATGGCAGCCATGTGTTTCTGCTGATGTTGGCAGAAGGAGTGAAGGTTTGGAGACCATGGCTGCCATGTGTTGCTGCTGATGTTGGCAGAAGGGGTGAAGGTGTGGAGACTGTGGCTCCCATGTGTTGCTGCTGATGTTGGTGGAAGGGGTGAAGATGTGGAGACTGTGGCTTCCATGTGTTGCTGCTGATGTTGGTGGAAGGGGTGAAGTTGTGGAGACCATGGCTGCTATGTGTTGCTGCAGATGTTAGTGGAAGGGTGAAGATGAGGAGACAGTAGCTCCCATGCGTTGCTGCTGATGTTGGCAGAAGGAGTGAAGGTGTGGAGACCATGGATGCCATGTGCTGCTGCTGATGTTGGTGGAAGGGGTGAAGGTGTGGAGACTGTGGCTGCCATGTGTTGCTGCTGATGTTGGTGGAAGGGGTGAAGGTGTGGAGACTGTGGCTCCCATGTGTTGCTGCTGATGTTGGTGGAAGGGGTGAAGGTGTGGAGAACATGGATGCCATGTGTTGCTGCTGATGTTGGTGGAAGGGTTGAAGGTGTGGAGACTGTGGCTCCCATGTGTTGCTGCTGATGTTGGTGGAAGGGGTGAAGGTGTGGAGAAAGTGGCTGCCATGTGTTGACGCTGATGTTAGCGGAAGGAGTGGAGGTGTGGAGACAGTGGCTTCCATGTGTTGCTGCTGATGTTGGTGGAAGGGGTGAAGGTGTGGAAACAGTGGCTCCCATGTGTTGCTGCTGATTCCGGTGGAAGGGGTGAAGGTGTGGAGACAGTGGATGCCATGTGTTGCTGCTGATGTTGGTGGAAGGAGTGGAGGTGTGGAGACAGTGGCTGCCATGTGCTGCTGCTAATGTTGGCGGAAGGGGTGAAGGTGTGGAGACTGTGGCTCCCAAGTGTTGCTGCTGATGTTGGTGGAAGGGGTGAAGGTGTGGAGCCCATGGCTGCTATGTGGTGCTGCTAATGTTGATGGAAGGGGTGAAGATGTGGAGACAGTGGCTCCCATGTGTTGCTGCTGATGTTGGTGGAAGGGGTGAAGGTGTGGAGGCCATGGCAGCCAAGTGTTTCTGCTGATGTTGGCAGAAGGAGTGAAGGTTTGGAGACCATGGCTGCCATGTGTTGCTGCTGATGTTGGTGGAAGGGGTGAAGGTGTGAAGGTGTGGAGACTCTGGCTCCCATGTGTTGCTGCTGACGTTGGCGGAAGGAGTGAAGGTGTGTAGACCATGTCTGCAATGTGTTGCTGCTGATGTTGGTGGAAGGGGTGAAGGTGTGGAGACTGTGGCTCCCATGTGTTGCTGCTGATGTTGGTGGAAGGGGTGAAGTTGTGGAGACCATGGCTGCCATGTGTTGCTGCTGATGTTGGTGGAAGGGGTGAAGGTGTGGAGACTGTGGCTCCCATGTGTTGCTGCTGATGTTGGTGGAAGGGGTGAAGGTGTGGAAACAGTGGCTACCGTGTGTTGCTGCTGATGTTGGTGGAAGGAGTGGAGGTGTGGAGACAGTGGCTGCCATGTGTTGCTGCTGATGTTGGTGGAAGGGGTGAAGGTGTGAAGACTGTGGCTCCCATGTGTTGCTGCTGATGTTGGTGGAAGGGGTGAAGGTGCGGAGACCATGGCTGCCATGTGTTGCTGCTGATGTTGGTGGAAGGGGTGAAGGTGTGAAGGTGTGGAGACCATGGCAGCCATGTGTTTCTGCTGATGTTGGCAGAAGGAGTGAAGGTTTGGAGACCATGGCTGCCATGTGTTGCTGCTGATGTTGGTGGAAGGGGTGAAGGTGTGGGGACTGTGGCTCCCATGTGTTGTTGCTGATTTTGGCGGAAGGAGTGAAGGTGTGGAGACCATGTCTGCCATGTGTTGCTGCTGATGTTGGTGGAAGGGGTGAAGGTGTGGAGACTGTGGCTTCCATGTGTTGCTACTGATGTTGGTGGAAGGGGTGAAGGTGTGGAGACCATGGCTGCCATGTGTTGCTGCTGATTCCGGTGGAAGGGGTGATGGTGTGGAGACAGTGGCTGCCACGTGTTGCTGCTGATGTTTGTGGAAGGAGTGGAGGTGTGGAGACAGTGGCTGCCATGTGTTGCTGCTGATGTTGGTGGAAGGGGTGAAGGTGTGGAGACTGTGGCTCCCGTGTGTTGCTGCTGATGTTGGTGGAAGGGGTGAAGGTGTGGAGACCATGGCTGCCATGTGCTGCTGCTGATGTTGATGGAAGGGGTGAAGGTGTGGAGACAGTGCCTCCCATGTGTTGCTGCTGATGTTGGTGGAAGGGGTGAAGGTGTGGAGACCAGGGCAGCCATGTGTTTCTGCTGATGTTGGCAGAAGGAGTGAAAGTTTGGAGACCATGGCTGCCATGTGTTGCTGCTGATGTTGGTGGACGGGGTGAAGGTGTGGGGACTGTGGCTCCCATGTGTTGCTGCTGATGTTGGTTGAAGGGATGAAGGTATGGAGACCATGGCTGCCATGTCTTACTGCTGATGTTGATGGAAGGGGTGAAGGATGGAGACTGTGGCTCTCATGTGTTGCTGCTGATGTTGGTGGAAGGGGTGAAGGTGTGGAGACCATGGCTGCCATATGTTGCTGCTGATGTTGGTGGAAGGGGTGAAGGTGTGGAGACAGTGGCTATCATGTGTTGCTGCTGATTCCGGTGAAGGGGTGAAGGTGTGGACACACTGTCTGCCTTGTGTTGCTGCTGATTTTGGCAGAAGGAGTGGAGGTGTGGAGACCATGGCTGCCATGTGTTGCTGCTGATGTTGGTGGAAGGGGTGAAGGTGTGGAGACTGTGGCTCCCATGTGTTGCTGCTGATGTTGATGAAAGGGGTGAAGGTGTGGAGACCATGGCTGCCATGTGTTGCTGCTGATGTTGGTGGAAGGGGTGAAGGTGTGGAGACAGTGGCTCCCATGTGTTGCTGCTGATTCCGGTGGAAGTGGTGAAGGTGTGGAGACTGTGGCTCCCATGTGTTGCTGCTGATGTTGGTGGAAGGGGTGAAGGTGTGGAGTCTGTGGCTCCCATGTGTTGCTGCTGATGTTGGTGGAAGGGGTGAAGTTGTGGAGACCATGGCTGCCATGTGTTGCTGCTGATGTTGGTGGAAGGGGTGATGGTGTGGAGACAGTGGCTCCCATGTGTTGCTGCTGAGTCCGGTGGAAGGGGTGAAGGTGTGTAGACAGTGGCTGCCTTGTGCTGCTGCTGATGTTGGTGGAAGGAGTGGAGGTGTGGAGACAGTGGCTGCCATGTGTTGCTGCTGATGTTGGTGGAAGGGGTGAAGGTGTGGAGACTGTGGCTCCCATGTGTTGCTGCTGATGTTGATGGAAGGGGTGAAGGTGTGGAGACCATGGCTGCCATGTGTTGCTGCTGATGTTAGTGGAAGGGGTGAAGGTGTGGAGACATTGGCTCCCATGTGTTGCTGCTGATTCCGGTGGAAGGGGTGAAGGTGTGGAGACTGTGGCTCCCATGTGTTGCTGCTGATGTTGGTGGAAGGGGTGAAGGTGTGGAGACTGTGGCTCCCATGTGTTGCAACTGATGTTGGTGGAAGGGGTGAAGGTGTGGAGACCATGGCTGCCATGTGTTGCTGCTGATGTTGGTGGAAGGGGTGAAGGTGTGGAGACAGTGTCTTCCATGTGTTGCTGATGATTCCGGTGGAAGGGGTGAAGGTGTGGAGACAGTGACTGCCATGTGTTGCTGCTGATGTTGGCAGAAGAAGTGGAGGTGTGGAGACAGTGGCTGCCATGAGTTGCTGCTTATGTTGGCGGAAGGGGTGAAGGTTTGAAGACTGTGGCTCCCATGTGTTGCTGATGATGTTGGTGGAAGGGGTGAAGGTGTGGAGACTGTGGCTCCCATGTGTTGCTGCTGATGGTGGTGGAAGGGGTGAAGGTTTGGAGACCATGGCTGCCATGTGTTGCTGCTGATGTTGGTGGAAGGGATGAAGGTGTGGAGACAATGGCTCCCATGTGTTGCTGCTGATGTTGGCAGAAGGAGTGAAGGTGTGGAGACAATGGCTGCCATGTGCTGCTGCTGATGTTGGTGGAAGGGGTGAAGGTGTGGAGACAATGGCTCCCATGTGTTGCTGCTGATTCCGGTGGAAGGGGTGAAGGTGTGGAGATAGTGGCTGCCATGTGTTGCTGCTCATGTTGGCAGAAGGGGTGAAGGTGTGGAGACTGTGGCTCCCATGTGTTGCTGCTGATGTTGGTGAAAGGGGTAAATGTGTGGAGACCGTGGCTGCCATGTGTTGCTGCTGATGTTGGTGGAAGGGGTGAAGGTGTGGAGACTGTGGCTCCCATGTGTTGCTGCTGATGTTGGTGGAAGGGGTGAAGGTGTGGAGACCGTGGCTGCCATGTGTTGCTGCTGATGTTTGTAGAAGGGCTGAAGGTGTGGAGGCTGTGGCTCCCATGTGCTGCTGCTGATGTTGGTGGAAGGGGTGAAGGTGTGGAGACTGGCTCCCATGTGTTGCTGCTGATTCCGGTGGAAGGGGTGACGGTGTGGAGACCATGGCTGCCATGTGTTGCTTCTGATGTTGGTGGAAGGGGTGAAGGTGTGGAGACTGAAGCTCCCAAGTGTTGCTGCTGATGTTGATGGAAGGGGTGAAGGTGTGGAGACCATGGCTGCCATGTGTTGCTGCTGATGTTGGTGGAAGGGGTGAAGGTGTGGAGACTGTGGCTCCCATGTGTTGCTGCTGATTCCGGTGGAAGGGGTGAAGGTGTGGAGACTGTGGCTCCCATGTGTTGCTGCTGATGTTGGTGGAAGGGGTGAAGGTGTGGAGACTGTGGCTCCCATGTGTTGCAACTGATGTTGGTGGAAGGGTGAAGGTGTGGAGACCATGGCTGCCATGTGTTGCTGCTGATGTTGGTGGAAGGGGTGAAGGTGTGGAGACAGTGGCTCCCATGTGTTGCTGCTGATTCCGATGGAAGGGGTGAAGGTGTGGAGACAGTGGCTGCCATGTGTTGCTGCTCATGTTGGCGGAAGGGGTGAAGGTGTGGAGACTGTGGCTCCCATGTGTTGCTGCTGATGTTGATGGAAGGGGTGAAGGTGTGGAGACCGTGGCTGCCATGTGTTGCTGCTGATGTTGGTGGAAGGGGTGAAGGTGTGGAGACTGTGGCTCCCATGTGTTGCTGCTGATGTTGGTGGAAGAGGTGAAGGTGTGGAGACCGTGGCTGCCATGTGTTGCTTCTGATGTTGGTAGAAGGGCTGAAGGTGTGGAGGCTGCGGCTCCCATGTGTTGCTGCTGATGTTGGTGGAAGGGTTGAAGGTGTGGAGACTGTGGCTCCCATGTGTTGCTGCTGATTCCGGTGGAAGGGGTGACGGTGTGGAGACCATGGCTGCCATGTGTTGCGTCTGATGTTGGTGGAAGGGGTGAAGATGTGGAGACTGAAGCTCCCATATGTTGCTGCTAATGTTGTTGGAAGGGGTGAAGGTGTGAAGACCATGGCTGCCATGTGTTGCTGCTAATGTTGGTTGAAGGGGTGAAGGTGTGGAGACTGTGGCTCCCATGTGTTGCTGCTGATTCCGGTGGAAAGGGTGAAGGTGTGGAGATGGTGAAAGGGGTGAAGGTGTGTTACAGTGGCTGCCATGTGTTGCTGCTGATGTTGGCAGAAGGGGGGAAGGTGTGGAGACAGTGGCTCCCATGTGTTGCTGCTGATGGGGAAAGGTCTGAAAATGTATATGCATGTATACATATTTATTGTATACATTTTACATAACATTTATCACAATATATATATCAATATAAGATAATAAATTAAAAGCAATTTGTTGGAATCCGGAGTCCCCGTCCTGCACCACTGACACCAAATGCGAGACCCGGGACTCCTCACTTAACGCTAGGCCAAGTAAGGACACCGTTTGAGATAGCCCTGCTCACCCCCTTAGTAGCTTGGCACGAGCAGCCAGGCCTATCTCCAAGGCACGAGTGTACAGTATGTGCAACCACACTGACAACAACCCACTGGTGATACCACAAATGGACTCCACACGAGTTTGATAAAACAAGTATAATCTTTATGTAAAAAGATATACGATCAGACCACACGATACATAAGCCAACATATAATAAAGGGTAATATTCGTTCCGGCTGGTTGGTAGGTTCAAATACCAACCACCGCTTTCAAAATGCTATGCTGGTCGTAATGCTAGAATCACACACGTTGCAATGGACAAACAATAGTGCACTGCGTAACGATACAATCATGTGCTGGGCAAAGGGATAATAATACAATGTGTAACGATACACCCCGGTACCTTGCAATGGGAGAAATAATGCAAAGCGTACCGCTACAATCATGTACTGCGCAATGAAGGAATAATGCAATGCGTCACACCCCAATCACGTACTTTGCAATGAAGAAATAATGCAATGCGCGCCGCTACAATAATGTACTTTGCAATGAAGGAACAATGCAATGCGTAGCTACAATCATGTACTTTGCAATGAAGAAATAATGCAATGCGGGCCGCTACAATCCTGTACTTTGCAATGGAGAAATAATGCAATGCGTAGCGCTACAATCGCGTACTTCGTTATGCAGAAATAATGTCAGGCGTCATAAGACAGTCCGGCAGTTCGTTAGCAGAAATATTGGCAATGTGTATTACGACAGTCAGCCTCTTCGATAACAGATGCCCCCCACACGTGTCAACGATGACATAAAGTACAGCTTCTCACTCGGGCCCCAGTACTGCCACTCCTGACCGCAGTACGGGCCCCAATCTGAGCCGAAGCAAAGGCTCACGTCGCCAGAAGGTCTGAGAGGCCGAGAGAGTGTCCCTTCGAGCCCGCACCCCGCCCAGGCAGTGATCCACGTTACCTGGGGGCGTGACCCCACTCTCCTCTCCTCCTTCACGAACTGGGCCTTCCGTGTAGAACTTTCTCAATGGGCCTCAGCGGCTCGGCCTGGCAGCTCAGCTCCTCTGGGCTGCCGGTCTGGGCCGCGGCTGTTAGGAAGGTCTCAGGCGGCCGCAGGGCACACTTACCCCACGACCCTGAGATTACATTACTCCGGGTGCACGTTCACCACAGCACCCTCCGGGTCTCCTCTGGCACGAAGCTACACACACAATGCTGATGGGACTTCACGTCGACTCCGAGTGCACGTTCACCAGGCACTCCTTCCTGCGGTCTAAGTTGGCACCAAGACCCGCACACCACGTTGTAGAGACTCACTTTCTTCTGGTGCACACGATGATCAGCCAATCACCTCCACAGTCCCAGGTTGCACCAACTCCGGTGCCCCGATATCCAGACGCTCGTCACCAGCGCATTCGGCCGCACCCCGATGTAGGAGAGTAGGATCTGCTTCACATGGGTACCCCCACTTTTTGCTGATGCTTCACTGTTTTTCGACTTTAGTCTGGCTGGGGCCATGCTAATCAGAACCCCAGGTTAGCTGCTTCCTCTCTAAAATGGTTTCCATGTGCCTTAGGCACATCTCTGATTGGAATCTGGAGTGCCCTTATAAGTCCCTAGTATATGGTATACTATGTACCCAGGGCATAGGTACCTCAGAGGCCTACCAGGGGCTGCAGCATGTATTGTGCCACCCCTGGAAGGCCATCCAAAATGACACCACAGGTCTGCTACTGCAACCTGGGTAAGGTGGTGCATGCACCCCTTACTGTGATATGGGCTACCTATATCACTACAATTGCACACACATATAAACCTATGAGTCACTCCTATGGCAGGCCTTTACAATCCTGAAGGCAGTGTGCTTGGTTTTTATGTGAGAGGCTTCCCCTGCATGAGCAGGGTCCCTCTGCAGCATTCGGAGACAATCCTCTGATGCTGTTTGTGGTGCAGCCTGACCATATACTCTTAAGTGCATTATATCCTCGCGGTAAATGCTAACTTTGGGATGGCTGCACAGAAACATGTCGTGTTTGGTATCAAACATCTTGGAAAACTACCCCCCCCTGCCAATTCTGGCGGCGGGGGTAGCAATCCACCCTTCTAGAGGGAGAGACATGTACAAACTGGGCTACCCGGTAACTTCTTTCCAGAGCCCTGGCATCACAAAATGGATACCGCTGCCACAGACACGGGTCTGGCCTCCTGCTGCTGACTGAAACTCCGGCAGGGGAGGCCTGGACAATAGGTTTCCTGTCGAAGGGAGGTGTAACCACCTCCCCAGACAGGATAATGTGAATTGGGGCTGGGCGGGAGCACCCTCTGGTGCTTTGAAGTCCTGCACTGGGGGCACATTTGGTGTCCCTGTGCATATGCCAGTTCAAACCGGTTGCAGGGGCTACCTGCCCCTGCTCTGGTGCGAAACTGGACAAAGGGAATGGGTGTAACCACCCCTCTTCCCTGACCCTCCCATAGGTGGGTCCCCAGAGTATGTCCAACCCCTAACTTAGTATAAGTATGGGACCCCAGTCCTTAGGACTTTAGATTACCCTGGATGAAACTCTGACACTGAATCCTGGACCATCGACGCTCTACTTGAAGATTAGAGGACTGAAGAATCTCCCTTGGGGTCAAGGAGTGACTCCCCTGCTTGGCAGGCACCTAAGAAGCAATTGTCCGGTCTGCATCACTGAAGCTCCCGCCGGACACCGAAGTCTTTGCATCACCAGAGGTGGACTTTCAGACTTCCCCGAGGCTGCCCTGAGTCTCCAGCAAAGCTGAGGCCCGTAGCTGTCGTGGGTAACGTGGAACCATGACCCCTGGACACCGAGCACATTTGCAAGTGCATCCTCTTCCTGGTCTTCCACGAAGTTGTGCTTTGGGCTCCTAGTAGCCCCCACCTCCCACACCGACTGCACCGAAGATCACTGGCCTCCACTCCACGAGTGTCCTGCAAGTCAGCTCCAAGTGCATCCACTCGAGGCTCCTTCGCGGTCGCTAGTCCATTGGCTAGTGGGCCCGCCTGAAGGCTACTCTTCTTCTGCTTGGGCTTCCCTGGTTGCTCCAGGCGTGCCCTGACTTACCCTTGCTAGGTGAGTCCCTCAGACCTTGCTGGTCTGTACCACTGTCCTTCTTCTATTTCCACGAGACTTGCCATTGCCAAGGCTTGTTGGGTCCAATCCGGTCGCTGACACCTCAGCAATCGACAGACGTCGTGGGACAGCTCGAATCCAGCTCCTGGTTGTCGTCGACGCCTTCTGCACCTCGTGGCTGAAGAGTCAAGATGGCCATCAACCTACCTGAAGCACCCGACATCGGTGGGCATCTGCTCATCGCCTTCCTGGTCACTGGCTAGTGACCCAGACTCTGTCCCCTCTGCTTTCAGGTTCTTCAAATCTTCGATCCACCCTTGGATCCACCCGAACACTTTCGACTTGATCGCCAGCAGCACTTTGCAGCAGATCGCCATTGAAAACGACGATGAAACCCGACCCCGAAAGGCACCTATGCACCCGGCTCCCCTGGGTGAGGTAACTCGAGTACTCCGGTGCCCCCTTGGGTATAGACTCTAGAACCACCTAGTTCTAAAAGGGTTTGCTCCAAGTCCTCCTCTAAGTGTCCTTTTTCTTTAAAACTCCAACCGCGACATTCCCCATAGAAGTCAACGGCGGCTCGCGGCTGTGTTCTCACACTGCACGTGTCCTCCGTGGGTCCCCTGTGTCACTACCTTGGGTGGTTCCTTGTGGTCCAAGCATTTCTACAGGCTCTAGGCCTTGTGTCTAGCTCAGTCGTGGTTCTTATACCACTTTATTGGTATATGGTTTGGTACGCCCCTACGGCTCAAACGTGTATTTGTGCTATTACTGTTGATAACTGACTTGTAACTTATGTACTTGAACTCTAGCCTCATAAAGAGACTAGAGGGGTGTGTTTAAGACTAAATACATATATTTTAAATATATACCTGGTGTGGTCCTCTTTCATTTGGTCACTCAAGAGATTATAGACTGGTAAAACAAGCTGCTTTACATTCCTTTAAGACTTAGCCTGAAGGCTGCTCTCCATAGCTACCACTAGGATAGCTTTCAATAAAGGTTGTCTTTAACCTATCTCCAATAAGGGGTTGTTTGGACTGGTGCAAGGTGGCCACTATAATTAGTGGACAGCATATACCAGGCCAACTTCTCACATTGGTGGGCAGCGTGTGGGATTCCAGCTTGCTATTGTTTTACCAGATAATCTCAATTGAATTGATCAACTGAAAACCACTAAGGGTACCTTAGGTACATATAAAACAAGCTTAGGATACAGTAAGTTCTACTGAACTTAGAGTTGTGTGTTAAGGGATAGCACACCCTTTCTACAACTCAAGAGAGTTTAGTTGGCCACACTAGAGTAGGTAGTGCATACACCACACCACACTAGTAATGTCTTCAGGGCCAGGAACCAGTGGGTCCCAGCCAGAAGCCAATGGGCTTCTTCCCTCCAAGTATGATAATCTCCCATTCTTGGAATTGAGAGCATTAAGTACTGCTAGGAAACTGAAGACAGGCAAGAGTGCCAACACCCAACGCCTCATAGAGGTACTCCTGCTGGATGATCTCAGAAGACTACCAGGGTCCGAAGGGGTAGGCAGACAGGGTGGGGCAGAAGATGAGGAAGGGGCCAGGGATGAAAATAACCAGGACCCAACCTCTCAAACTGGCCAGGAAGGTGACAATGACCTTGACCTGGATAATCCAGCTACTCCTGAGGAGGAGTAGGAGGATCAGAATGACCTCCCCTTTGTCCCCCCAGGAAGAGTTGAGAGTGTGCCAAGAATGGTTAGATCTCCTTCTCAAGAGTCTAACCACTCTGACACCTCAGTAGGGACCTCTGTTTCCTCTCATAGGAGGGAATCCTCCAGTGAGAGGAAAGAGAGACTGCTCAAATATGGAGAGGCTCAGCTGAGACTCAGAAGAGAAGCAGTTGGCTATAGACAGGGAGTCCCTAGAGCTTGAAAGGCAAAGAAAAAGTTGGGACTAGAGTCCCATGGTGGCAACAACTTCCCTAGTGGTAGGGAAAGGTCTTATGACCATAGAAACCTGAGCAAGATTGTCCCTCCCTACCAGAGTGGGGATGACATCCACAAATGGATTTCTGCACTGGAGAGGGCCTGTAAAGTACAAAGGGTCCCTCAGGAGCAGTGGGCAGCAATCTTGTGGCTCTCCTTTGCAGACAAAGGTAGAGATAAGCTCCTCACTGTTAGAGAAGAGGATGCTGACAAGTACAAAGTCTTGAAGAGTGCTCTGATTGATGGGTTTGGCCTAACAACTGAACAATACAGGTTAAAGTTCAGAGATACCCAAAAAGCACAGACTCAAGACTGGGTGGACTTTGTTGATTGTTCTGCTAAGGCTCTGGAAGGTTGGTTGATGGGCAGTAAGGTATGTGACTTCACAGGATTGTATAATCTTATCATGAGGGAGCAGATTTTTAATAACTGTCAAAATCAGCTGTTGCATCAGTACCTGGTGGACTCTGGTCTGACTTTTCCCCAAGAATTGGGAAAGAAGGCAGACAAATGGGTCAGAACCAGGGTGAGGCAGAAAGTACAGAACCAAGGTGGTGACCCTAAGAAGCAAGATTCTAAAAACTCTGATAAGGGTGGGGAAAAGGGTAAAGACCAGAAGTCTTCACAAGGCCTCCAAAAATCTTCTTCAGGTGGGGATTCACAGTCTAACAAGGGAAAAGGCCAAAAGAAACCATGGTACAAAGTCTGTAAGCAAAAGACACACTGGACCAGTGATTGCACCAAGTCCAAAGACTCTATTCCTGCCCCCATCAATGCCCCTAAGGCACCTGTTCCCCCTAGTGCAGTTACAATTGGTGGTGGGAGTACACAGGCCAAGGGTTTAGTAGGGTTGACCCTGGGTAATTAGATGAGCTCTGGCCTAGTCAGAGAACTCACTCAGGCTGTCCTAGTCTGTGATGGAGGCATGGATGTGACCTCCTCTGTGAGCCCCAGTAACCTGGGCAAGTACAGGCAACAGCCATTGATTAATGGAAAAGAGGCTTTGGCATTCAGGGACTCAGGGGCGAGTGTCACCATGGTGACACAAGACCTTGTGGATCCTGGGCAGATTATACTTGGTGAGATGTACCAAGTGACCAATGCTAGCAATGTCAGAACAGACCATACTCTGGCAGTTGTTAACTTCTCCTGGGGAGGGGTAACTGGCCTTAAGAAGGTTGTGGTAAGTGCAGACCTACCAGTGGAATGCTTGCTTGGCAATGATCTTGAAACTTCAGCTTGGGCAGAAGTGGAGCTCAGGACCCATGCAGAAATCCTGGGGATCCCTGCAGATGTGTTTGCTGTGACCAGGTCACAGGCCAAAAAGTCTAACACTGAACAGGCCTTGGATCCTGGAACAATGGACCAAGTGCCATCCAAGAGGAGGAGTAGTAGGGTAAAGGCAGTGCCTTCCCACTTGGCTCAGAAGGAAGATCAGTCTCTTCAGGGAGATGATCTCAGTCCTGAGGAAGGAACTGTCCCAGAGGAGCTTGAGCCTGATCAGGTTGAGTTCTTAGGGACAGGGGGCCCTTCCAGGGCAGATCTGAGCCAGGAGCAGCAGAGCTGCCCCTCTCTTGAACGCCTCAGACAGCAAGCTGCTGCTGAGGCTGCTGGGAAAGCTAGTGGTCCCCATAAAGTGTATTGGGATGATGGACTCTTGTACTCAGAGTGTAGAGACCCCAATGCTGGTGCCACCAGGAGGTTGGTTATACCTCTGAAGTTCAGGGGCTTCCTATTGACCCTAGCCCATGATATTCCTCTAGCAGGTCACCTGGGCCAGAACAAGACTTGGGACAGACTTGTCCCTCACTTTCACTGGCCCCACATGTCTGAAGACACCACGGAGTTTTGTCGCTCCTGTGTAACCTGCCAAGCCAGTGAGAAGGCAGGTGGCACCACAAAGGCCCCCCTGATACCACTACCTGTGGTGGGGGTTCCCTTTGAGAGAGTGGGGATTGATATTGTTGGTCCCATGGATCCCCAAACAGCATCTGGGCACAGGTTTATCCTGGTGGTAGTGGATCATGCCACTAGGTACCCAGAGGCTATTCCTCTTAGGACCACTACAGCACCTGTAGTGGCAAGGGCCCTCCTGGGAATTTTCTCAAGAGTGGGCTTCCCTAAGGAGGTTGTATCAGACAGGGGTGCAAACTTTATGTCTAGATACTTGAAGGCTATGTGGAAGGAGTGTGGAGTGACTTACAAGTTCACCACACCCTATCACCCACAATGCAATGGTTTAGTTGAGAGATTCAACAAAACCTTAAAGGGCATGATTAAAGGGCTCCCAGAAAAACTTAGGCGAAGATGGGACATACTCTTGCCCTGCCTTTTGTTTGCATACAGGGAGGTGCCTCAAAAGGGGGTTGGGTACAGCCCTTTTGAACTTTTGTTTGGTCACCCTGTCAGGGGTCCATTGTGCTTGGTGAAGGAAGGATGGGAGTTACCTCTCAAGCCCCCAAAGCAAGATATAGTGGACTATGTACTTGGTCTCCGCTCCAGGATGGCTGAGTAGATGAAAAAGGCAACTAAAAACCTTGAGGCTAGCCAGGAACTCCAAAAAGCCTGGCATGACCAAAAGGCTGTACTGACTGTTTACCAGCCAGGACAGAAGGTATGGGTGTTGGAGCCAGTGGCCCCAGCAGCTCTCCAAGACAAATGGAGTGGACCCCATACCATTGTTGAACAGAAGGGTGAGGTTACCTATTTAGTAGACCTAGGAACATGCAGGAGTCCCCACAGGGTTCTCCGTGTCAACAGATTGAAACCATATGTGGACAGGGCAGACATGGGCTTGCTCATGGCTACTGATGAGGGACAGGAGGAAGAGAGTGACCCACTCCCTGACCTGCTCTCACAGAACCCTGATGATGGGTCAGTGGATGGTGTAGCCTTGGCAGGCAGCCTCACTGCTCAGCAGCAAACTGATTGCAGACAAGTGCTCAATCAGTACAGACATATGTTCTCTCTGACTCCAAGTCAGACCACCTGGTGCACTCATGACGTGGACACTGGGGACAGTCTGCCTATTAAAAATAAGATTTATAGGCAACCTGACCATGTCAGGGACTGTATCAGGACAGAAGTCCAGAAAATGTTGGATTTGGGAGTTATTGAACCCTCAGATAGCCCTTGGGCTAGTCCAGTGGTCCTTGTGCCAAAACCTCACACCAGTGGTGGGAAAAGAGAGATGAGGTTTTGTGTGGACTACAGGGGTCTCAATGCAGTCACTAGGACTGATGCCCATCCAATACCCAGGGCAGATGAGCTAATAGACACTTTGGTCTCAGCCAAGTATCTAAGCACATTTGACCTAACAGCTGGCTACTGGCAGATCAGGCTAGCTGATGATGCAAAGCCAAAACAAGCATTGGCATAGCCAATAGGTCTCGCTTTTGGGACATTATAAGTGTTTAGCCATGCAACAGTTGATGTTGCACCAAGGATATTGTGCTGCAGAATTAAATACTTATAAGGTCCCAAAGGCGAGACCTATTGGCTATGCCAATGCTTGTTTTATATGCTGGTGAAACCTTATTGCGCACTGGGGTGAAGCTGCATTAATTGGTATACATTGGAAATAGTGTGAGACCACTCAAACAATACATCCAGTAACATCACAGAGTGATTAAAAATGGTAACTTCGAGCTATCTGCTGGCGACACATTTTCAAGAAGTACATCCAAAAGGATGCACATTTTGGTTTCATGTAGTAGAACATATTCACATTCACAGCAGAATGTTGTTCACCGTTTGTAAACCATTTGTAATGAGTCAGACTGGGTTTCGCCAGATGATAGTACGGAAAGAAGGGGAGAGGAAGGGAGGAGAGGGAAGAGAGGGCAATAGATGAAGAGAAGAAGAGGGAAGGCGGGGCAGAGAGACGTACTGAAAAGCAGGAGATGGGTGAGGAAAGAGGTGGATTGAGGGAAGGACAGGCAGAAAGAACTTGATTTTATATAGTGTCTCGGACTATACTGCAGTTGTTTCTAAGCGCTGTAAATAATGGGTGTTACAATTATACAATTAATAGTACTGAAAACAGAGCTTCAGGAGCAGAATGCAGTGGAAGGGATAGGGCACGAGCGTAATTTATAGCAAGAGTAATGTGAGGTAGCGGAAGGGGCTGGGGAGAGGGAGGAAAGAGGAGAAAATGGACAAGAGCAAAACCAGAGGGGAGAGTGACGGGGCTGAGCATGCCAGCAAATGGCGACTGTAGAGTAAAACGATGCGCTATGAAAAGGGAGCGTGGAGAAGACGAGACAGGTGAGAGGACAAGAGCTAATGGGGGCGCGTAGATTAGAGGAGTTGGAAATTATGGGCACCAACGACCTGGAGAAGCAGGTGCAACTAAGAAAGGAGGACGCGCGGTAAGGTGAAAGGTTAAGACAGAAGGGAAGATAAGAAGGAGAAGGTGTAAGACAAAAAGAGAGTCCGAAAAGACATAACAAAGAATGAAGGTGACTCAATGAAGCGTCTGGCGAGGGAAAGTAGAGAAAATAGAGAGAGAAGCTAAACGGGGAAGAAGAAAGTAGGCGAGAGTTGAGAGAAAGGGGGAGGGGACAGTCACGGCGGAAAGAATACAGAAAGGAGACAGAACAGGTAGAGGACAGAGGCCACAGCACAGGGGAGGGGGGAGAGAAAAGGGAGAGAAGAGAAAAGAGAGAGGAGAAAAGGCATGGGGTGGTATGAAAAAGAGAAATAAATGTGTGACATAGAACGATGACAAAAGAAAGAAAAGCGGAGAAAAAAGCTGTATGATATAAATAAGAGACGCTTTGGGGTCTGAGGAGTGCAGAGGACAGCACACAGACGACACGCAGGTATGTACAGCGGGGACGAGAAACAGATGCGCAATACATATTTAGCGCAATGGGAGAGGGAGGGGGCGAACATACAGGCGCTCTGGGCGGTGGGAGTAGAAGGTGCCGGCTATTGTACAGTCAGACATCTGTTGACATCCAGGCGGAGAGTCGAAGGTAAGGAGTGAAAGATGAGGGTGGATGAAAAGGAGAAAGGGCAGATAGGAGGGTGAAAAGGATTTTAGGCAAAAGAGAGAAAGAAAAAAAGAAAACGCATAGACAGCAGTAGATAGGGAAATGAAGGGAAGCAAAATGAAAGGTGAATGTGGAAGTCATTAGAAAAAGTAGAGAACAATAAAGGAAAATTAATGAAAATGTTTTGGGAGAGAAAAGGCGACGAAGAGACAAAGGTGAAAACAAGAGTCTAGAAGAAACGAGGAACTGGAGAACCAAATAAAGTAAAATGCAAAAATAACTGAAAAGAGGGAGTTGGGGGGAGAATATAAGAAGTAGTAAGCGAGAAGGGGTATGAAGGACCAGGTGGAAAGAAAGGAAACAACCCTCCAAGAAAGCAAGATAAGAAAGAGTAAGGAACACGGAAATAGGAGAATGAGGAAAGAAAATCCGAAGATAAATAAGGATGGAAGAATAAGAAAGAAACAAGAAGAAAAGTGCAGCCGCCATTGTTGCCGAAGGAGCGGAGTTGAAGATGTGGAAACAGAGTTGGGCGAGCTGCGCGACGGGACGTGTGGGCAAGGAAAGAGGCGCGCGCGCTTGGGACAGCAGTCTGCTCTTTTTCAAAGCACATACTCGTGCTTGTGGCGCGCCGCTGCGCACTCCCGCAAGGCGTATGCCGCCACAAGCACGAGTATGTGCTTTGAAAAAGAGCTGCACGATGGCTAAAGGTCTCATATGCAGCGCATGCGTGCTGCGTAGGCGAGACCTAAAAATGCGCTTCGTTTGGACTAATTCTGATATATTCTGAAACCTCTGCACAGTTAATTTTGTTGTTGTGTGCTACAAAATAAAACATCCTACACCCTCTCCTCTCACATGGGTACTCAGCAGGATTGTCAATTAAATTCTCTCACTTTGAAGTCCGAGAAAGAATAATAAACACAAAGCTCCCTGGAAGAGAGAGCCCGGTATTCCTACTCTGTTTCTGAATGCACAGCAAATGTAACAAAATAAGAACAAGATTTAAAGGCCTGTTTACAGAAAGCGAGTTCATGGAAGAATAGAGTAAACAAAGTCTGGGCAACGGGATGGACGAACTTAAGGGGGACAGCCTAAATCAAATAACGCCAGAAAATGTGAGCTACAAACCACAAATCCAATGGTAAGCAACTGGCTGAATGCATTCCTAGGTCAGCTTTATGAATGTAGCCAAGATGTCTTTAGCAAACCAGACTCTGCTGTCTGGTAGGATTTGACCTAAAATGCCTCATACAAAAAAAGAGAGCAGTTTAAAGACTGGACCACTACCCTGATATCCCCCAAATTGTTGAGAGAGAATACCACTTCACTCGATCCCTGAAAGCCAATAAGAACCTATAAAATCAGGTCTGCAGGAGGCATATGATAAAGAAAACATGTACATATCTCAAATCTTTCTACCAAACTTCTTGATTTAAGACCAAATATTGACTTTAACCTATAAAGCGGTCACAGGATTGTGAACAACAGCAGGAACAGGGTGGTCTACTTAGAATGCACTGAAGCAATCAAAGTTCTGAAAGCAGAAACAGCCTGTAAACATGTAGCATGGAATGGCTACGAATTGTATTACACCAAAGTCAAAGCAACAACTCCTCAATGTTAATAATTCCATAACATAAGTCTGACAACAAAATATCAGAAGAGACAGAATTACAGTTTTGAAGGAACCAGAAAAACTAGCAAAGTTCATTGACATTGATGCAGCGCGTACAATAAAAACTATTCTCCTCCTAGGTCACTTATAGGTCATCCAGGAGCAAACTATATTTTCTCACATCCACATGACGATGGGGCCCATAAACATCGCCTAACACACACTCACACACCTGGATTTCCTTTACACCTTTACAAAATTCTGTATTCCTAGGAGAAGCATGAGAACAAAATGGAAAACACCATTTGTGTACCGCTGGAAGGAGCCGGGATATCTTATTACCTTAACTTATCACTTTCTTTTAGTTATTTTCTTTAAGATATTCCTGCTCATTGGTTTGTCGATGAATCATTCATGTAAAAAATTAGTTCATAGTGATTAAGACCAGCTAAATCACAATAACCAATTATTGGTGTCACAATCATTTAGAAAAATAACCACTGAGTCGTTTGATTTAAAGAATCTTAAATTTTATATAATTTTAAAAGCATGAGAAAGAATTTAAACTTTTTATTCAATTATTCATTCATCATTAATTCAAATATTTATTAAGCATAATCAATTTATTGCAGAAAGGAAATTTTCGTCATGAAGCAAAACCCTAATTACCTGCCTACCTTCCTAATTTAGCCTAATGATTTCTAACCTAAGTTTAAGAATTAGAAATAACCTGATTCTCATACTCAACTGGAAAATTAAGACAGCAACAGAAACTTCAGCTCGTCAGCATCAGCTACCTGCAACCCGTCTCATCTAACAGTCTTTCAGCATCTCCCGCTCAGTAATGGATCGATCAGGACCACCCAGCACTGGAAGCCACCAACACCAACACGACTCTCCAACTCCGCTCCTGACTGTGACCCCCTCCCACTAAGAGTAGGCCCTCTTATACCCTAATTCTAACTTTGCTAACTAATTGTTGCAACATTAATAACACGCTTTTCTTTCATTGGTCCATGCATGTCATCTTATTCATTCTTTTAATCAAGTTCTCTTGGATCCAACGGGTCCTTGGATCATTTCCTTTCTCACAGTTCAAGACATGTTTCAGTTCAATTAGGTCACATCAGCCTTGACCATTTCTCGCATCCTAGCCTCTCAGCAACATCACAAGGTTAGCTTTTCTCCGACTTCTCTCCCTTGTCACGTGTTTCCCTGCGCTTGCGCACATCATCTACTGGCAGCCATTTTATATCGCCACTCGGTTATACTTTAGAAGCACTATTTTGAAATAAACAAAACATAATTAAAATAGAGAAAAATAGCCTTTTCGTTTCCCTCCCGTCATCTACGTACCCCAATTAGTTATTACCTAGCAGAAAGCAACATTTAAGCTGTTTCTTACTTACCATCACTATTGTTTTTGCAACGACACGTTTATTTCTATGAAGCATAAAATCATGCATTTATTTTAAATTAGTACGCATTTATTTTTATGTTATAATTAGACACACGGACATCCATTAATAGATTATTCAGCACATACACTTGCGTATTACCCTTCCCACACGTACAGTGTTGATTAATACATTTTAAACGAACATTTTATTAATTATTTATAAAATTTGTTAGGGGTTAAAAAAATTTATTTTCTCTGCTCCATCAACTCCCCCTTTGGTGATTTTTAAATCACCACATAAAACCCAAGTTATACTTCTTTTCAGGCAGTATATGTCTTTCATCCTTTGCTTTTTGTTAGTTACACATCTGTTTCTCCTTCATCTTGTCTTCTTGTCTCCTTATACATGTTTTCTTTCATTTTCTCTAACTCGATTTCACTCATTTCTCTCTCTCTCTCTTTCATTATTCTGTTATTTCTTTTTATCTTATTTTGTCTTACTTTTCTTTTTATACACGTTATTACTATTTTCAACACCATGGCTAACAGTATTACTACAGTTGCTATTATTATAACTTTCCCTATCATTAGTCTACTCATTCTGGTCAACCAATTTGCTACTGAAGAAAACCCTCTACCAAGTTTTCCCAAAACACTTTCAACCTCCAGTGGAACTAGTTCTTTGTGCAAATTTGTAATATTTGTAATATACTTCTGTATATTTTCACTTTTATCAGGAATGTAAGTGCAACAATGTTGGACTTTCAACATTCCACAGACTCCACCCTCCTTTGCCAAAAGAATATCAAGGGCAAGCCGATTTTGCATCACCATAGCTCTCATGACAACCATTTCGGTATTTACCATTAAGAACCCTCCCGCAGTATCTGTAGACAACCGATCTACTACTGTGGATAATTTCCGAATTTTAAATGCATTCAAAGATATTCCCACTGCTGGTATTAATGCTCCAAAAATATCAACTACAATTTCTGAAAAACTTTCCCTCTTTCTATGTGTAAAGCTATTAATCATCTTGTATGTTCCTTTTTCTTCTCTGTCCATATGAAAGATTTTTGGAAAGACCAGGCCTACATAGCAAGTTCCATACCAATGGTCCGGTAACCTGTAATAAGCTCTATTCCCACAAATATAATAGATACCTGGAAATATTGGATCTTTTCCACCTTTGAATCCCCAACCTCCCAGAATTTGATAATTGTCATGGCAGATACTGGAACCTACAAAGTAATTGTCATAGACTGTCTTATTTCTTCTAATCCACAACTTTCCTGTTTGCGGCCAATCTAATGTCATTGCTGCATTTATCTTTTTTCCTTCATGATTTCCTTCCTCAAACGTCCATAGATGTGTTCCTTCCTCTTTTATTGCTTCTTTTTGAAATTTCATTCTTCTTTCTTCAACCATTTCTAAAAATACCTTTTCTTCTTTCTTTAACTCACAGGTAAGGTTGTTACTAACTATTTCTTCTAACGTTAATTTTCTATGTTCTAAAAGAATTCTCCTAAAACTTTTGCTGGTTTTACTTTGTTAAGTTCTGGTACTACTGGAATGTTTGCAAAAATCTTATCTATATTAGTATAATAAGATTCTAATCTACCTGTTTTATAAAATAAACTTGCTATTACACTACATGTTATTCCATAAGTTAGAGGTAGGTGATGATAAGTCACACCTTCTGACACTGATGCAGGCAACTGCATACAAACATAACAATCTCTCACATCCATTGTCTCTACATATTCGTACAACAATTTTGTAAAAACATTTTTAGAAAAGTCTGTTACTGACTTATCCTTATGTAACTCTGCACTACTTCTTAAAATAACTGGTTCTTTAATATTAGTTTCTTTTTCTGGTTTAGTATCATTCTTTGCTTCTATTACAGCTAAACTAATAGGAATTGTGATTGCTAAAACTATCCATATTGTCATTAATAACCCTGTACAAAAGCAGCACATTTTACACCATCTTTTTATAAACTCACATTTATCTCTTCTATCCCTAGTATTTTCCATTTTTCTTTTATTTATTTGTTAAGTTTCAGAAAATTGTGTCACTACACCTCAGAAATGACTTAGATGCCACTCTGCTTTCAAAAAGTCTTTGCTTGGTACTTTCTTTTAATTCTTTCCAGAATTCTTTCGTTGTCACATCCGGTGATTTGTCACATCCAGTAAAATTGTCATGTCTGGCAGAAACACTATAAGTCTTCACTTCAGGTTTGTTGCATCTCACCTTTTCCCATTCGACTTCTTAGTCTCTGGTTCTCGTGAGTGTTTTCTTCTACTTTGTAATCCGTCAGTGGGATATACAGCCACTCAGGTGACTTATACTTTGCATTCACTTTCTTCGTTCTTTTGGACTTTTGCAATCGTTTTCCACTTGGTTTTTCTTGTCCATTTTGACTTGTTATTTCATTCACTTGTTCAGCACTTTCGTCTCCAGCTCTTATTATTCTATATCTCAATTTTCTTATATAGCTGTTGGGCCAATTATCTCCTTTTCTTGGCCTTTTAGCTTCACCTTCTTTTCTTCTCTTTCTGATTTCCAATTTCTTTTTCTTGATTCAGTTTTTGCTTTCTCCTCTTCTCCACTCTCTTCAGTTTCTGTTTCAACTGTTTCACTATTGTCTCTTATTTTGAAGCTTATGATCTCGTCATCTCCTACTGGTGGATCTGTCTTCTCCTTCTTGTGTTCCCTTATTACTGTCCCTCCTCGGTGTTCTTCCGATTTGGTGTTTTCCTCCCTTTCTACTTCTAAATTTCCCTGTTCTTCTGTTTCTCTATCTGTCCCTATTGCTCCTCGGGGTTCTTCTCGATTCTCTAACTTCTTGTGTACTTCTTTCCCTACTTCATCTATTAATATTATTTCTGAAGGATTTCCACCATAACTTGTACTTGGTTGTTCATCTAGATCATTTTCTTGCTTATTTTCTTCTCTAATTGGTTTATAACCCCAAGTTCTCCTTCGGAATTCTTCACAGTTTGCAACTGAATCATCAGATCCTGAACTTGTGTCAGATGTTTCCAGATGTCGACTTACAGGTCGATCTTCAGGTTCTGGAACTTCTGAATTTCTTTCTTCTTCTTCTTCCTCTTCTTCTCTAGAGGTGTTTGCAGTTGGGGTTTCCAGATGTCAACTTTCAGGTCGATCTTCAAGTTCTGGCACCCTTTCTCTTATCCTTGTTGTCCCAGCCGTTAAACTTTTATCCCACACTTCCAGACGTCGACTCACATGTCGATCAGTAGGTTCTTGAACTCTGATTGTGTTGCTGGCATGGACCCAGTTCTTCACTCCTGCACACTTGACTGCAGTCGTTGTCACTAGGATTACCTGTCGTGGTTCGTCCCAGCGAGGAACTAGACAGTTTCTTCTCCTGTGGATTTTTATACGGACCCAGTCTCCTGGATTCAAGTCGTGGGCTGGTTTTCTTTCAAGAGTGGTCGCATCCGGTCCAACCTGATGAAACACAGAACGCACCACATCAGCCAGTCCCTTGCAATAATCCAGTACTAGATCATCAGTTATAGTCAATAACTTGTTGACAGGTACTTGTGCTTGTCTCATTGCTCGTCCCATGATCATCTCATGAGGACTAAGTCCAGTTTTCTTTTCAGGGATGCTTCTGATGGTCATCAGAACAAGAGGCAGTGCATCTGGCCATTTGAGTCCTGTAGCTTGACACATTTTTCCTAATCTGTTCTTAATTGTTCCATTAATTTGCTCCACTACCCCAGAAGCCTCTGGTCTGTAAGCACAATGTAGTTTTTGTTTAATACTCAATGCTTCGCAAATCAATTGGATCAACTCATTTTGAAAATGTGTTCCTCTATCTGTCTCAACCGTCACTGGAAAACCATACCTTGGAATGAACTCTCGCAGCATAAGTTTTGCCACTGTTGTTCCATCATTCCTTCTAGTGGGGTATGCCTCCACCCAACGAGAAAACAAACAGACGACCAACTAGAACATATTTTAGACTGTTACTAGGGGACATTTCTATAAAGTCTAACTGCATTCTAGTGAATGGACCTCCTTCTCGTCCTATTGTTCCTAGACTCACTACCGTCTTTCTTCCTGGGTTAAACTGCTGACAAATAAGACATCTTTGACAAAGACTTTCAGCTATGGCTCTGAATTTTGGGTTATACCAGGTTTGTCTAAAAGTCTGATCATTGCATCTCTCCCAATATGAGCTTGTCCATGGTACATCCGTGCCATGTCTGCAATCATGCTATCAGGCATAACTGGTCTTTCGTCTCTGTACACCCACACACCATTATTTTCCTGTCTTCTACATCCTGCTTTTATCCAGTAATCTTTTTCCTCATCACTTGCAGTTTCTTGTAACTGTCTTACTTCATCCCATGTCTCGACAGTATTAGTAAAAAGCAAAGGAGAAGAGATATGCTCCTTTCTCTATTTTTGTTCATGGACACCATGTTCTCTGCACAATATTTGGCGATCTCGTCGGCATAATTATTGCCAACGGCTATGTAATCTTCGTTTTTCTTATGCGCCTTGCACTTCACTACAGCGATTTGTTTAGGCAACTGTATCGCCTCAAGCAGCTTTTTAACAAAATCTCCATTTCTGATAGGTGTTCCTGCAAACCTCAAGAAACCTCTTTGTGACCAAATCTGACCAAAATCATGTATGATGCCGAAACCATATTGGCTATCGGTCACAATCGTGACTCGTACATTTCTTCCTAATTTACATGCTTGAATCAAAGCAATCAGTTCCGCAACTTGTGCAGACCTTATTCCTTTCAGACAAGACGCTTCCATCACAGTTGCCACTGTGCACACTGCGTAGCTGCGCTTAAAACTCCTTCTTTTGTTCTCAAACATGAACCATCTACAAACATGACATAATCAGATTCCTTTAACGGTTCATCTTTTATGTCAGCTCTTGGTTTCGTGCAATATTCCAGCACGTTCAGACAATCATGATCTACTTCGTCTTGTTCAATTATACTCTCCTCATCTGGCAATGATGTTGAAGGATTCACATTCATGCATCTATCTATGGTCACATTTTCAGCACTCAAGATGACTTTTTCGTACTTAGTCAGCCGACTATGTGTCATGTACTGTGTTTTTGTTCTTGTCAAAAGAATTTCTACTGAATGGGGAACATATACTCTCAGTGGATACCCCATCACTATACCTTCACTTTGTTCCAAACTTACACAAGTAGCAGCAACTGCTTTCAGACATCCGGGCAATGCTTTTGCTATAGGATCTAAAACAGCTGAAAAATAAGCAATTGGTCTTTTCATTGTTCCATGTTTTTGTACCAGTACTGAAAACGCACATCCATCTCTTTCACTGCAGTACAACTCAAAATCCTTCTCATAATCAGGCATGCCTAATGCAGGTGCCTCACACAATTTCTTTTTCAATTCTTTGAAAGATTTCATTTCTTCATTGTTTAACTCAAAAGGGTCTCTTACATCTTTCTTGGTCAACATTTGTAATGGTTTTGCAATCAAAGAGAAACCACTTATCCATTGTCGGCAATATCCAACCATTCCCAGAAACATTCTTACCTCTCTTTGCGTCATTGGTGCTCTCATTCCTTGAATCATTCTTACTCTTTCTGTCGCTATCTTTCGCACTCCTTTCTCAATTTTATGCCCTAAATATTGAACTTCTTTTTGGCAAAATTGCAATTTTGAAGGAGACACTTTATGTCCTCTTTTCTCTAGATGGTTCAGTAAAGCTATTGTATCATTTACACATGCTTCTTTTGTTTTCGATGCCACCAACAGGTCATCAATATACTGCACAATCACTGACTTTTCTGGCATTTTCAAATCTTCCAGAGATTTCTTTAAAATCTGATTAAAGATTGAGGGGCTTTCTGTATACCCCTGAGGAATTCGGCACCATGCCAAAATACGCTCTCCGAACCGGAACGCAAATAATGGCTGGCTATCTGGATGCAAAGGAATAGAGAAAAATGCGTGACACAAATCTATCACAGTGTACCACTCAGCTTCGTGTGGAATTTGATATAGAATTACTGCAGGGTTTGGCACTATTGGACAACAGGGCACAACTATTTTGTTGATCTTTCTCAAATCCTGTACTATTCTATATGTTCCATTTGGCTTTTTCAGTCCCATAATAGGTGAATTACATGGACTGCTCATTATTTCTTTTAGAATTCCCTGTTCAATCATTTTATTTATTACAGGAGTTATTCCTTCAATTATTTCTGGAGTTAATTTGTACTGTGGCGTATTCGGGTAAGTTGTTCCTTCTTTTACTGTTACTTTTACGGGATCAACTTCTTTCATTAATCCAATGTCTTCTCCTGTAAAATCCCACACACTTTCTTTCACTACAATTTTTAGTTCGTCTGGAAGTTTTTCTGCATCAAATGCAGGAAACAAACCATTCATTTCAGGTTCTTGATTCATCAAAGTTACTTTATACAAGACATCTTCATCTGAGGTCTGAAATCCAATTCCATCTGGCGTACAATAAATTGTGCAATTCATCTTGCACAAGAGGTCACGACCTAAAAGATTTACAGGACTACAATCGCACACTACAAATTTATGCATTTTGCTAAAAGAACCAATTTTTACTTCCACTAATTCAGTAAGTGGTGTTTTAATCTGCTGATTGGCTACTCCTACCACTTGGATGCATTCACCTGAGAGAGGAAGGTTTGGAATTTCCACTGATCTAACAGTAGAACGGGTAGCTCCAGTATCGACAAGGAATGTTACATTTGCACCATTCACTTCTCCATCCACAAAGGGACCAGACTGATCTACCTCTAGAGTTGCGCCAAGTACGCACCCTTTCCCTCTCCTGGGCACCGTCAGAATCTTTCATCCGGGTCATCCTCACTCTGACGCAACCAATACTGAGAAATGTTAGCTGCTCGCGGCAACTGTGTTACCTGCTCTCCTCCGTAGAATCCTGTTTCTGTACTGTATCTTTGCTGGTTAACAGTGTTGGGAAGTGGTGGTTGCGGCACCTGACTTTGTTGAACAACTACCTCATTCTGCACCTGTGGAGTTAATGATTGATTTTCCGGATTAGGTTTAGGTGGGAACTTACACTGCGTTTCTCCAATGCCCTAATTTTCCGCAATTATGACATCGCCATTTCTTCTTTGCTTCTTCTAGACTCACTTGACCTTTCCCTTTACCTATGTTAGGTCGCATTTTATTCTGTCCTGTTTCATTCCCATTATTATTGTCCAATTGAGCTTCTTGTTTTTCTGCCACCTTCACCTGTGCCCACATTGCCTTCTCTTTCAATTTACGCTGTCTACTCTCAATATCATCACTGCAATACTTAGCATACCTCAGCACATCATCGACTGTGCCATTCTGCCAATTAATCATATGCTGTTTAATCATTTCACTAATCTCTGGTTTCAATCCAAACACAAATCTGTACACAAAATGACTCATATCTTTTTCACTTAATTCCTCATATCCACTATACTGCTTGAAAACCAACAACAACCTCTCATAATAGGCATGTACAGACTCCTTACTTTCTTGTGTAGTTCGATCGATTTTTACCCAATCTGTCTCTTTAGGAGGAATCTTATTCTTCAAAAAGGTAATCACCTTATCATACTTCTTCATCACATCAGGACCTGGAGCTCCTGTCTTAGGATCTCTTGGATATTCTGTAGTTGGCCAGTCAACTGTAATCTTACATTCTGACCACAAATCAGTTGGTACCACTATGTCAAATAATCCATCTAAATCTATCCACAACACTTTTGAAACCTTTACAAATCTCTCTACTTGTCGGTACCATTAAACTGGTTTCTCTCTCAACTTCGGAAAGTCATTGGTAAATGACAGTATGTCCTTCCTAGTCCAGGGAACATGCACATAACTACCACCTGGAGTTTCTCTCATAGGGTATTCTTTAGCAACAGGTTCTTTTTCAGTTATCATAAAAGCCAATGAACCTTTGACTGTAGTTTTCTCATTCTTCTTCGTCCATCTAACCTTCCATCTGTCCACATCACCCCATTTTCTCAACAATACAATTAACTCTTTTATCTGTGTCAGCCTTCCTGCCGTGTTCAAGTTTTCAATATCTTTTCACAAAAATCTACTCTATATGGTTTCTGCAATGTTTTCACTTTCGCAAATTCTATTCCAATTTCACTGGCTACTTCTTCTAGTTTGTCATGAAAATTCTTTGCTCTCCATGTAATACTTTTGCACAGAAACATTATTTCATCATCCTGATAATTTTTTATCTTTTCTGTACCAATGGTTCCTAGAATTAATTCTTCCGTGTCAATTTTTAATCTAATTACATCTAATGGTTTTTCTTCTGGTTCTTTTATTTTAAATGCCTTCATCCACTCATTTAACTCATCAGGAGTCGGACCTATGGGTGTATTATTTAGTTCTACCCAATTACCACTCTTTTCAGGGGTTTCTGTTGCAGATTCTGTTACCATATGCATTTTCCTACCATTGCACTCATTCACCGTCAAATTTGTAGGTGGACTTGGTCTGTAAGTACTAGCCAAATTACTTGTACTTGCACTTTGTTCCATTCTTTCTTTTTTGCTCTGAAATTGTGAACTCATGGGAATCACCAAAGATCTTTCATCAATTTTCTGATTCTCAAAAACTGGTATTACTGGACCTATTGTTACAGGCACAGTAACTGCTTCCATATTTTTCGTTAATTCTCTAATCTTCTCAGTTAGTTCTTTGGTTGTCCTTGCTAATTCGCTTGCATTGTCGCTTTCTATTCCTTCATTTTGTGAAATTCTCATTTGTTCTTGTGACCTATTTATTTCAATTCTTTTTTTCGGACTTTTATTTCGCATAGTCTCTATTAGCGGCGCATTTGGTGTCACCACTGTAGAACTCTGCTGATACGGAGGTGGATTTCTATTTAGAATATCTTCCAGCAATTCATCATCCGTTTCGCTCTCATGCATATATTTTTCCCTCTCTATATGTTTCTTTTTCTCAGTCCGTTTTTTCTTAATCCCTTCCTCAACTGTAAAAGCTGGAAACAAACCTCCTGTCATGTTAGCACATCTCCATCGTTTTATTCTATCTTCATGATTTATTCCCCACATTCTTCCAGGCATAAACTCATGATCTCTCATTCCTCTGAATCTCTCTCGCTCATACATCTCATCCTCCCATTCCGTCAACGCTTCAAACTGTGTCGGTCTAGGTCTAGGTTCTAGATTTGTCCTCTTTTCTCGCAAATTTCGCAAAACCGCTACACTAAATGAACCATTCTCAGGGAAAGCTAAAGCACCATCATTCTTCGTATACTTTGCCCAATTTTCCAACCATATGCATGTATGATATCCATCTCAGCTGATCCTCTCCCTCACCAACGACCCCACCACCGCCAGAGCCAACCTACACGACGGGATGAGAGACGTCGCCGACTGGATGAGGAACAGCCGCCTTAAACTGAACTCCAGACAAGACGGAAGTCCTCATCCTGGGCTCATCACCCTCCGCCTGGGACGACTCCTGGTGGCCCCCGGCCCTGGGCACCGCACCCAAGCCAACGGACCACGCACGCAACCTGGGCTTCATCCTGGACTCCTCCCTGTCGATGACCAGACAAGTCAACGCCGTCTCATCTTCATGCTTCAACACCCTGCGCATGCTCCGCAAGATCTTCAGATGGATCCCCACTGAAACCAGGAAGACCGTCACCCAGGCACTCGTCACCAGCCGACTGGACTATGGGAACACCCTCTACGCCGGAACCACAGCCAAACTTCAAAAGAGACTCCAGCGCATCCAGAACGCCTCCGCACGACTCATCCTGGACATCCCCCGACACAGCCACATCACCGTACACCTGAAAGACCTGCACTGGCTCCCCGTCAGCAAGAGAATCACGTTCAGACTCCTCACCCACGCACACAAGGCCCTCCACGACCTGGGCCCAAAGTACCTCAACGACCGCATGACCTTCTACACGCCCAAACGCCAGCTACGATCAACCAGCCACGCCCTCGCCACCGTACCACGCATCCGCAGAACCACCGCCGGAGGAAGATCCTTCTCCTACCTGGCGGCCAAGACCTGGAACTCCCTCCCCACTCACCTTCGGCGAACCCAGGACCATCTCTCCTTCAGGAAGCAGCTCAAGACCTGGCTGTTCGAGCAGTAACTTACCCCCTCCCCCAGCGCCTTGAGACCCTCCCGGGTGAGTAGCGCGCTCTATAAATGCCGTGATTGATTGATTGATTGATATTTTAGCATCATATGTGAAGCTGCTGATTTCGGCGGAGGAATTACTTGTCCCTCTCTAGTCACGACCTTTTTGTCTTTCTTAAAGAAATTCTTTAATTTTGTCGTCCATGACGTTCTCTCCCTTTCATACTCGTAATACGGCATGTTTTCTATTTGTTTTTCTCTTTACGCTAACGCTGTTCTGTGTACGGAACTTCAACCAATTACAGCGCGACTCACACTAACGTACCAATCAGAACAATTCCCTTCGTCCGCGAACCAACCAATCCTAGCGCGGCACTTTTCTACGTCACTCCTGCTCCGTGTTCACGTGACTAGCGCACTATCCAATCCTTAGCGCAGCACTGTTCTACGTCACTCCTGCTCTTTTACCCCTCCTTTACAAAATTTATCGGCAATTTTCTTTTCACTGTTTTCTCCGTTAGTTACAACAATTAAAACAATTCCATAGTCTGATTCGCTAAACAAAAGTGACAGCTTTGTCCTTTTACACAAGAATCCTGTATTTCCAGTAGGCAGCGCTTACCTCTACCCTACCACAGAATTATTTACTCTCGCCGATAAAGTAGCACTTCCCTCTACCTTACCCTTCTTTCAAGCAAACAATTTACTCGTTTCTCTGGGGATAAGACACATGTGGAGACTAGGCTCCTGAGAATTAAGGCCAAAGTTTCACAAGAAAACGTGATTTGCTATTTCAGTTACACACTTTTCGTACAGAAAATCCCTAACATAACACAACCTGTGTTATTACCAAAATGAATTCAGACCATGTACCAAATTCCATGTGACTTCTCTTGCCACACGTGTTCCACTTCCTACATCCCAGAAGCGTGAAAACTCACATATAACATAACGCGACTCAACATATAGGGGTCGATTCCGATTCGGGCCGGAAAAAGCACCGACCGACTCGGATCCGGAAAAAATACCGACCGACACGTACCTGTGGCGCCCGACACGCCAAGTACGATGCAAGGCGTGAAAAATCCGACCGACACGTACCGAAACCAAGTCGACCGACCGAGCCGCACGGAAAACAGCAATCCGGCCGGAAAAACACGCGAATCCAACCGACCGACACGCACCCGGAACAAATCCGACCGAAACGTACACGCGAACTCCAAACCGCAAAGTACGATGCAAGGCGCGAAAACCACGAGCGAGTCGGACGGAGGCCAAGCCGCACGACCGACACGCATACAAAACCGAGCCGAAGCAACACAAAACACCGCGACCGACGCGTACGCAGCATAGAAAACTGCACAAACACAGCGTGAACGAAACGGAGAAGACCGTACGAGACAAATGCAGGGTCCGACTCGGTCACAAGAACGTTTCCAACATACACAAACAGCACAAAGGAAAAATCACCCAAAAAAGGCCAAACAAGCAATTACCAAGCCAATAAATACTGGGGGGTGGGGACAGAGAACAAAGACACACCCACAACTCCACCTATATAAAGGACACAAATCACAACCATGAGCCTTTGCAAATGCCATTCCACTGCCAGCACCCAAGAGAAAGCAACCACACACCCACAGCTCATCCCTCACACAAGCCACACACCATCAGCACACCAACAAATACCTACCTCACATACACCCAGCAAAACACACACTCACACACCCTCACCTGCACACCAACACACACATCACTCACCATCACCACCCATCACCATGCCCCCCAAGAAGAATCCCAAGTTCCTAGATTGTGAATTGGAAGTCATGGTAGACGAGATCCTCAGGGTAGAGCCACAGCTGTTTGGCACACTGGTCCAACAGACCCCCATCTCCCAGAAAACCAAGATGTGGGAGAGGATCATCAACAGGGTGAACGCACAATCACCATGTCGGCGCACAAAGAGCGACATCCAGAACAGGTGGTATGACGTGCGCAGGAGGGTACGGGACCTGCTGAAGAAAGACTACATCAACAGCCAATACACCGGCAGTGGCCCTCCTGCCAAGCCAATATACCTCAGGCCCTGGGAGGAGAAGGTGCGGGCCATCCTTCCGCCAGTGAGCGTATATGGACTAGAGGACATCCCAGAGCCTGGTGAGTACACAACAAATGTACACAATATACTGCCACAAAACACACACATCACTGTCAAGGGAGAGTCAAACCATGCACTCATAGCAATTACACAGCAACCAGAACAGAATCATCCCAAAATGTGTATGTCAGTCAGATAAACACAACACATGCCATCAAAAAAGTCACATCCAACTGTGCCAACACATGTACAAACACAACTACAACTACAGCTAGGCAGTGGCACAAATAGAACTAACAAACACATCCAGACATGTAGCCACCACAACAACACCAACACACAGTGAAGACCACTCAAAGGAAGGAATTCTGTGTATGCTGGCCAAGTCAGTGTAGCCAATAGCATCATGGGAGTTGCAGTCACACATATTGCCCCCCCACAACTGTCCCATCAACACCACCCTGAACCATGCTCACATCACAGGGAGTGGAGAAGGACTCACAAGATGGCTGACACTGGCTACTGCTGTGGGGAGCACAAGGCCCTGCTGCCAACTGTGCACCAACAAACAGCAGGACACCACTGACTGACATCCTGAGAGACAACTTACACTCCCTGCAATGCAAGCACGTTCCATGGTGGGATATCTGGCTAGCTGGGTGGGAAGGAGGACTTGCAGCACTGACCATAGTCACAAGCACCTCCCCTCACACACACCCCAACACAAACTCCACAGAACCCACCTGGTAGAATGCAATGCCCCCCATCCTAACACAAGATCCCACAAAGAACCACCACCCTGGGTTATGTTGTGTGAAGCACAGGGACACTCTTGGGACTTTTAGCCAAACAACTGCCAGGACAACACTCCCAGCCATCCTGTCAGCACAGCCAGCCCACCCCACAGGGAAGCAGAGTCAAAAGGAAGGAAGCATGGGCATGCTGGGAAGGGGGTGGAGGCAATAGCATGATGGGAGTCGTAGTCACTGATATTGGTCACCCCCACAACTGTCCCATCAACACCACCCTGAACCATGCTCACATCACAGGAAGTGGAGAAGGACTCACAAGATGGCTGACACTGGCTACTGCTGTGGGGAGCACAAGGCCCTGCTGGCAACTGTGCACCAACAAACAGCAGGACACCACTGACTGACATCCTGAGAGACAACTTACACTCCCTGCAATGCAAGCACGTTCCATGGTGGGATATGTGGCTAGCTGGGTGGGAAGGAGGACTTGCAGCACTGACCATAGTCACAAGCACCTCCTCTCACACACACCCCAACACAAACTCCACAGAACCCACCTGGTAGAATGCAATGCCCCCATCCTAACACAAGATCCCACAAAGAACCACCACCCTGGGTTATGTTGTGTGAAGCACAGGGACACTCTTGGGACTTCTAGCCAAACAACTGCCAGGACAACACTCCCAGCCATCCTGTCAGCACAGCCAGCCCACCCCACAGGGAAGCAGAGTCAAAAGGAAGGAAGCATGGGCATGCTGGGAAGGGGGTGGAGGCAATAGCATGATGGGAGTCGTAGTCACAGATATTGGTCACCCCCACAACTGTCCCATCAACACCACCCTGAACCATGCTCACATCACAGGAAGTGGAGAAGGACTCACAAGATGGCTGACACTGGCTACTGCTGTGGGGAGCACAAGGCCCTGCTGGCAACTGTGCACCAACAAACAGCAGGACACCACTGACTGACATCCTGAGAGACAACTTCCACTCCCTGCAATGCAAGCACGTTCCATGGTGGGATATCTGGCTAGCTGGGTGGGAAGGAGGACTTGCAGCACTGACCATAGTCACAAGCACCTCCCTCACACACACCCCAACACAAACTCCACAGAACCCACCTGGTAGAATGCAATGCCCCCATCCTAACACAAGATCCCACAAAGAACCACCACCCTGGGTTATGTTGTGTGAAGCACAGGGACACTCTTGGGACCTTTAGCCAAACAACTGCCAGGACAACACTCCCAGCAATCCTGTCAGCACAGCCAGCCCACCCCACAGGGAAGCAGAGTCAAAAGGAAGGAAGCATGGGCATGCTGGGAAGGGGGGTGGAGGCAATAGCATGATGGGAGTCGTAGTCACTGATATTGGTCACCCCCACAACTGTCCCATCAACACCACCCTGAACCATGCTCACATCACAGGAAGTGGAGAAGGACTCACAAGATGGCTGACACTGGCTACTGCTGTGGGGAGCACAAGGCCCTGCTGGCAACTGTGCACCAACAAACAGCAGGACACCACTGACTGACATCCTGAGAGACAACTTCCACTCCCTGCAATGCAAGCACGTTCCATGGTGGGATATCTGGCTAGCTGGGTGGGAAGGAGGACTTGCAGCACTGACCATAGTCACAAGCACCTCCCCTCACACACACCCCAACACAAACTCCACAGAACCCACCTGGTAGAATGCAATGCCCCCCATCCTAACACAAGATCCCACAAAGAACCACCACCCTGGGTTATGTTGTGTGAAGCACAGGGACACTCTTGGGACTTTTAGCCAAACAACTGCCAGGACAACACTCCCAGCCATCCTGTCAGCACAGCCAGCCCACCCCACAGGGAAGCAGAGTCAAAAGGAAGGAAGCATGGGCATGCTGGGAAGGGGGGTGGAGGCAATAGCATGATGGGAGTCGTAGTCACTGATATTGGTCACCCCCACAACTGTCCCATCAACACCACCCTGAACCATGCTCACATCACAGGAAGTGGAGAAGGACTCACAAGATGGCTGACACTGGCTACTGCTGTGGGGAGCACAAGGCCCTGCTGGCAACTGTGCACCAACAAACAGCAGGACACCACTGACTGACATCCTGAGAGACAACTTCCACTCCCTGCAATGCAAGCACGTTCCATGGTGGGATATCTGGCTAGCTGGGTGGGAAGGAGGACTTGCAGCACTGACCATAGTCACAAGCACCTCCCTCACACACACCCCAACACAAACTCCACAGAACCCACCTGGTAGAATGCAATGCCCCCATCCTAACACAAGATCCCACAAAGAACCACCACCCTGGGTTATGTTGTGTGAAGCACAGGGACACTCTTGGGACCTTTAGCCAAACAACTGCCAGGACAACACTCCCAGCAATCCTGTCAGCACAGCCAGCCCACCCCACAGGGAAGCAGAGTCAAAAGGAAGGAAGCATGGGCATGCTGGGAAGGGGGTGGAGGCAATAGCATGATGGGAGTCGTAGTCACTGATATTGGTCACCCCCACAACTGTCCCATCAACACCACCCTGAACCATGCTCACATCACAGGGAGTGGAGAAGGACTCACAAGATGGCTGACACTGGCTACTGCTGTGGGGAGCACAAAGCCCTGCTGGCAACTGTGCACCAACAAACAGCAGGACACCACTGACTGACATCCTGAGAGACAACTTACACTCCCTGCAATGCAAGCACGTTCCATGGTGGGATATCTGGCTAGCTGGGTGGGAAGGAGGACTTGCAGCACTGACCATAGTCACAAGCACCTCCCCTCACACACACCCCAACACAAACTCCACAGAACCCACCTGGTAGAATGCAATGCCCCCATCCTAACACAAGATCCCACAAAGAACCACCACCCTGGGTTATGTTGTGTGAAGCACAGGGACACTCTTGGGACTTCTAGCCAAACAACTGCCAGGACAACACTCCCAGCCATCCTGTCAGCACAGCCAGCCCACCCCACAGGGAAGCAGAGTCAAAAGGAAGGAAGCATGGGCATGCTGGGAAGGGGGAGGAGGCAATAGCATGATGGGAGTCGTAGTCACAGCTCTACATCCCCCACCACATGGCCCAGCAAGCTCACACTAACGCATGCACATCCCACAGAGAGTGGAAAGGCCCATCAAAGATGTCTGACACTGTTGCTGTGTCGTGGGGAGCACAAGGGCATGCTGGGTACTGCACACCAACCAACAGCAGGACACCACTGTCAGCCATCTTGCCATTGCTCTCACACCCACACACACTGAACTCCCCACAAAAGCAAGTAAGTATGGGAATGCTGGGAAGTGGGGTGGAGGCAATAGCATGATGGGAGTCGTAGTCACAGACATAGCTCACCCCCACAACTGTCCCATCAACACCACCCTGAACCATGCTCACATCACAGGGAGTGGAGAAGGACTCACAAGATGGCTGACACTGGCTACTGCTGTGGGGAGCACAAGGCCCTGCTGGCAACTGTGCACCAACAAACAGCAGGACACCACTGACTGACATCCTGAGAGACAACTTCCACTCCCTGCAATGCAAGCACGTTCCATGGTGGGATATCTGGCTAGCTGGGTGGGAAGGAGGACTTGCAGCACTGACCATAGTCACAAGCACCTCCCCTCACACACACCCCAACACAAACTCCACAGAACCCACCTGGTAGAATGCAATGCCCCCATCCTAACACAAGATCCCACAAAGAACCACCACCCTGGGTTATGTTGTGTGAAGCACAGGGACACTCTTGGGACTTCTAGCCAAACAACTGCCAGGACAACACTCCCAGCCATCCTGTCAGCACAGCCAGCCCACCCCACAGGGAAGCAGAGTCAAAAGGAAGGAAGCATGGGCATGCTGGGAAGGGGGTGGAGGCAATAGCATGATGGGAGTCGTAGTCACAGACATATGCTCACCCCCACAACTGTCCCATCAACACCACCCTGAACCATGCTCACATCACAGGGAGTGGAGAAGGACTCACAAGATGGCTGACACTGGCTACTGCTGTGGGGAGCACAAGGCCCTGCTGGCAACTGTGCACAAAC
Source organism: Calotriton arnoldi (assembly GCA_963921515.1). NCBI lineage: Eukaryota > Metazoa > Chordata > Amphibia > Caudata > Salamandridae > Calotriton > Calotriton arnoldi. The sequence goes on from CAWUFW010003476.1 coordinate 257,959, forward strand.
AAACAGCAGGACACCACTGACTGACATCCTGAGAGACAACTTCCACTCCCTGCAACGCAAGCACGTTCCATGGTGGGATAACTGACTGGCTGGGTGGGTGGGAAGGAGGGCCGGCTGTCAACCAAACACAACCAATGCAGACCATGTTCACACCCCAGAAAATACATAGAAATGCCCAAATAATGCAGGACAATGTGCCACACCAATATCAACCACTGACTGTGACGACTTAGGACAATGCAACGTACAGGCCCGTACCCAGAGGCACAGTCACAACTGTCATGTGTGTCAACCATTGATGCCTGCAGAAACATAACACATTGTTTGTGTCTCCCAAAAACAGGTGATGATGGGGACACAGCAGCAGACGCTGAGGAGTCCCAGTCCCAGGCTCAAGAGGATGCGGAGCTCACTGGCGTCGTACAGCCTCTGTCCTCCTCGGACGATGAAGACCAACCTGGCACATCCGGTGCAAGTCAACATGCAGCACCAGCAGGACCACCAGCTGCAGCACCAGCAGGACCACCAGCTGCACCCCCTGCACCCACCCCTCCAACGACTGTCACCACAAATACCATCCCTGCCGACATGGACAGAACAAGGAGCAACACCAGCACAGGGACCCTGGACCAACTTGGGGCCATGGACACCACCACCACCACCAACCCCCAAGGTGGACCAGGGTTATCTGTGCGTGCCACTGCACACACTGCACATGTCAGCAGGGGTGGTGGGAGGGGTGGGAGACAGAGGTCGCTGCTTGCAGACATTGCTGGTGTGCATGATGACCCACAACTGGTACGCATAGCTGATGCGTACCAGTCCAGCACCGGAGAGCTCAGCCAGGTAGTGGGGCTCCTCAGAGACATGAAACAGCAGCAGGCTGCCCATCATGCCCGCTTGGACTCCCACATGTCCCACGTGGAGTCACACATGTCCCGCATGGACTCACACATGTCCCGCGTGGAGTCCAAGTGGGATGCACTGCATGAGATGACGGCGGTGCACAGGGACATTTTACAATGCCTCCACCAGATGAACAGCAACCAGTCCACACCTCCCTGTGTGCCAACAACATCTGGTGCCGAACAAACTGCAACTGCCACAGGGAGGGAGGAGGACTCTGGCGGAGAGTCCCCTGCACCGCAGCAGCCTGTACTTGAGGGCCCCCCAAGAAGAGGGGTCGTCTGAGGAGGGAAAAGTGAGAGGCCGATGGCCAAGCGCAACTCCCAGGAAGCCTGAACCTGTTCTGGATGTTCGCCTTTGTGCACAGACTGTTCACCCTGTTGACGGCAACACTACTCCCACACATTGCATGGGGAGTACAAGTTGGACCAATGTGTCAGACAACTGTGGCCCCGATACTGGGGATCCTGTCTACCAGGACTTTCATTCACCTAGGAACTTCGGATTGCAAGATTTATGTACAGCACTACCCATCCTATGCACTATTAACACAAATGTACCACAATAAACACACTAATACACCATACTTGCCTCTGTCGTGATTCCAACGTGGGTGCTGTTATGGGGATGATGAACTGCAAAATTACACTGTGTATGCGAACTGCAACAGCAAGGACAACACAGGCATGTGAGTAAAGGCAACGTGACACATATGAGGGAGACACACCACCAGGGCTACACAACACATACACACCTAGGCCATCTGACTCATTGCCTACACTGATGTTGCCAGGGAAGACGGTGCAATGCACAGACACCACACCCATTCCCAGTTGTAGTCAAGTAGCCCACAGGTGCAGTAAGCAAATGGCAGTCAAATGTGTGACCACAGACAACGCACATCACAAAGTGAAGCACAGGTTTATTACACAGTTGCAACATGTCGTAACCACTACAGATGCAAGGTAATCCCACCTGGCAGCGGGCACACAGTCAACAACTGTAGACGGAAGGAAGACAATGGGTGTGGCGCACATCACCTGTAGGGACACAACAGCTACCAGCCTGGATGTGCAATCACGTTGTCGGTGGACACAGTTGACCAAACGAATCTGAAAGTACACTGTGAAGGACAGAAATGACACACAGTCAAAAGCAATGGAGTACAGGACAGAACAGCAAAACTCATGCACAATACATGTTACAAGATACCCACCCAGAACCAAGTTAGCATGTCAACACTGTTGGGGAGTACAGCCCACCTGTTAGCACACATCGCAACACACATCCAGTCAAGTAGCCCATGGACACACTCCAACAGCACCAGAGCACCACCCACACATCATGCCAACTCACATCATTGACATGACACCTCAGGATACTCACATTCAGCTAAAGAAGTTGGTGATGAGCTGTGTGCGGACATCACCATCATCATCATCATCATCATCATCGTCACTGGCATCGTGGTCCAGGCCAGGATCCTCCACAGGTGGCGGATGTTGGTCATTGTCATCCTGGATGAGAGGCAACTCCTTCCGCACTGCCAGGTTGTGGAGCATGCAGCAGACGATGATAATCTTGCACACTTTCGCAGGGGCATATGGGAGGGACCCTCCGGTCTTGTCCAGGCAGCGGAAGCGGCTCTTCAGGAGACCAAATGTCCGCTCAATCACTCTCCTGGTCCGACCATGTGCCTCATTGTAGCGCATCTGGGCAGATGTCACAGGGTTCCTGAGGGGTGTCAGCAACCACAGCATGTTGGGGTATCCCGAGTCACCTACGGACAGACAAGTGCACATTAGCTGACTTGGAAAAGTGGGCGGAATACTACAGATCAGATCACACACAATGGCACAAAGTCAGTACACACCGACAAGCCAGGCACGCTGGTTCTGCATCTGTGCCATCATCCTGGGGATGCGACTACTCCTCATCACAAAGGCATCGTGTGCTGAACCAGGGAAACGGGCACACACGTGTGTGATGGTCATGTCTGCAAGACACACCACCAGTGCATTGACCGAGTGGTAGTGCTTGCGGTTCCTGTAGGCCTGCTCCTGGGCCTGTGGTGGTACCAAAGCCACATGTGTCCCATCAATGGAGCCAATGACATGCGGCATCCTCCCCAGGGCATAAAAGTCACTCTTCACGTCAGTGAGTCATCGCAGTCTAGGGAAATAGATGTACCGGTTCAGGAATAGCAACATTGCCGCCAAAACATCGCGGAGCACACGGCTCAACATGGTCTGTGACATCCCACCAGCAGTCGCCACAGTATGTTGGAAGGTACCGGTGGCAAAGAAGTGTAGGGCTGCCATCACCTTCACCTTGGGTGTCAGCGCTGTAGGATACGGCCGGCCAGGCTGCAAATGTGGGGACAACTGCACTGCCAAATCCTCAATCAGCTGCCTGGTGAAGCAGTACCGTCGGATGCTGTCCAGTTCCACCATCGTTGCCAGGTCTGGGAATGGTCGATGGACAGCAGGAGCCCTGCAGTGCAGAGGAGAAGTAAGCAAGATTGTCAGTCACCCCACATATGCGGCATTGAACACACTCAAGATCCCAACATACATCATTATGAGGCACAACTACATGAAGTGTGCAATTCCGGAAGGACATGTATGGTACATACATGGCCAACATCTGTCAACACGGTCCAACAGGTGGCATCAATTAGTCCCAGGTTGGCCCATTGGATATCATGAGGCCGTGTCACAGTTCCCATCTCCTGCTGCCGTGTCACAATAACCCCCACAGTGACATGTGAGGACAGATGTGCCCCAGGCACCACAGCTCAATGACAGGTACATTCCCAGGGACCCTGTATTGCCACATGGACACTGGCATTACATGGAGTATCATGTATACACCACAGCAAAACAACCATGACCCCCACAGGTAGTGGCCCCACTTGCCACGGCAGGACAGACATGGACGTCTGTGACACACACACGCACAACATCAAAGTCCATGCACACACAACCTGGATGTGGAGACTGTCTCCCATTGTGCACATGAAATCAGAGACATTGTAAACACTACATGCACAAAGACTGTGGAGGACCATCACTATTGTGCCACTGGAACACCCTGGCTCAAACATACCGTCCCACATGGGACTCACGGGGTATGTGACATGACATACACATACACCACCATGAAATGTGACCGTGGCACATGCACAGATATGAACAGTTGCACATCACAGTGGTCATGTACACGTAACACCCAGGATCCTGTCCCCATGAACACGTGCACAGCCTGGGGGTGGCTGCCCACAGGTGACACCCACAGGACAACATGTACACCAACATACACACAATAGGAAATGCAGCCTTACATGCCTTATGATAAAGTTTGGACAGGCTGTCGTGATGTAGGTGTGCCCCTCACTCCCTGGGAGCTATCTGTGGCTGGCATATGTCCATCTGAGACAGGCATGCTGACATATGCCAGTCACATGTACAGTGATGCGTTGAACTGCAATGGACCGATCAGTGCCCCCGGCCGGCCCATTGCATTCAATGTGTGCGGGTACGCGTTGTACCCCTGTACGCGTTGTACTGCAATGGACCGATCGGTGCCTCCGGCCGGCCCATTGCATTCAATGTGTGCGGGTACGCGTTGTACCCCTGTACGCGTTGAACTGCAATGGACCGATCGGTGCCCCGGCCGGCCCATTGCATTCAATGTGTGCGGGTACGCGTTGTACCCCTGTACGCCGTTGTACTGCAATGGACCGATCGGTGCCTCCGGCCGGCCCATTGCATTCAATGTGTGCAGGTACGCGTTGTACCCCTGTACGCGTTGTACTGCAATGGACCGATCGGTGCCCCTGGCCGCCCATTGCATTCAATGTGTGCGGTACGCGTTGTACCTCTGCACGCGTTGAACTGCAATGGACCGATCGGTGCCCCGGCCGGCCCATTGCATTCAATGTGCGCGGTACGCGTTGTACCCCTATGCGCGTTGTACTGCAATGGACCGATCGGTGCCTCCGGCCGGCCCATTGCATTCAATGTGTGCGGGTACGCGTTGTACCCCTGTACGCGTTGTACTGCAATGGACCGATCGGTGCCTCCGGCCGGCCCATTGCATTCAATGTGTGCGGGTACGCGTTGTACCCCTGTACGCGTTGAACTGCAATGGACCGATCGGTGCCTCCGGCCGGCCCATTGCATTCAATGTGTGCGAGTGCAGCGTTATACCCTGTACGCGTTGAACTGCAATGGACCGATCGGTGCCCCGGCCGGCCCATTGCATTCAATGTGTTCGGTGCACGCGTTGTACCCCTGTACGCGTTGTACTGCAATGGACCGATCGGTGCCTCCGGCCGGCCCATTGCATTCAATGTGCGCGGGTACGCGTTGTACCCCTGTACGCGTTGTACTGCAATGGACCGATCGGTGCCTCCGGCCGGCCCATTGCATTCAATGTGTGCGGGTACGCGTTGTACCCTGTACGCGTTGTACTGCAATGGACCGATCGGTGCCTCCGGCCGGCCCATTGCATTCAATGTGTGCGGGTACGCGCTGTACCCCTGTACGCGTTGTACTGCAATGGACCGATCGGTGCCTCCGGCCGGCCCATTGCATTCAATGTGTGCGGATGCAGCGTTGTACCCCTGTATGCGTTGAACTGCAATGGACCGATCGGTGCCCCCGGCCGGCCCATTGCATTCAATGTGTGCGGGTACGTGTTGTAACCCTGTACGCGTTGTACTGCAATGGACCGATCGGTGCCTCCAGCCGGCCCATTGCATTCAATATGTGCGGGTACGCGTTGTACCCTGTACGCGTTGTACTGCAATGGACCGATCGGTGCCTCGGCCGCCCATTGCATTCAATGTGTGCGGGCACGCGTTGTACCCCTGTACGCGTTGAACTGCAATGGACCGATCGGTGCGCACCCATTGACAATGGGCTTGCCTGGCAACGGACGCGTTTTCGAATTTCGAACGAGTCGGTTGCTGGAAAATCAGTTGGTCACCCACAACAATGTTGCAAAATCATGTATGTCATGAAGTTGAAGATTTGAAGGATGCTGTGGGCGTGTTTTGGTGCTGCTATTCCATGGATTGGCCAGATTCAGAAGATGCAAACGACTTGGACCTATCACTTTGGACACAAGGGACAGTATCTGCCTCTCCAGCACATATATATTGCTGGCTGTTCCCCTGAGAGCTCACTTGCCTGCACTAAATGCTCCAGGACGACATCTGCCACTGCACTGCTGCTGTCTCTGCCCCTCTGGACCCTGCAATGGCACGTACTGTGGAGAGAGCCCCAGCCTTCAGCCTTGAAGAGAACCAGGCCCTGCTGGACAGCCGACTTCCACAGTACAGCAAGCTGTATGGGACACCAGGGGAGCAGGTGAGTGTTCTGTGCACTGCCTTTCTGAATGTGCATTTTGTCTGACTAGCAAGGCTGAAAGTCTGCACGCCACTGGTTAGCAGGCTCACTGAGTAGTTGTCACCCCCATAGTGTGTAGTGACATGCACTGGACAGGTATGGTGCAGTGACAGTGCATTTGAACATGGTTTTACTTCCCATGCAATGATACCATGTAGTGACGTCTGGCAAACTGTCCATGGGCAGCTTTGCACTGCCTGTGTACATCATGTGCCCCTGTGATTGAGACATGTATATACAACTGTGTCATGCACGGATATGTTGCATGTGTGGTAATGGCCTTTTCACTTTGTCATCCTGACAGGTTAATGCCCATCGGAAGCAGGAGATCTGGAAGGACATCGTCCGGGCCGTCCGGTCCGTGGGGGTCTACAAGCGCCGGATCCGCAACTGCCAGAAGAGGTGGCAGGACCTTCGGGGCTGGACCCGGAGGATTGCACGGGTCCAGCTGAAGCTGTCGCCTCCTCGCAGGAGGGGCGGAACACGGACCCTGACCCCCACATGCTCCAGATCCTGGCGGTGATGTTTCCAGACCTGGATGGGCAGCTGAAGGCCAGACAGCAGCAAGGAGGGGGTGAGTCAAAGACTGCACTGTGAACTCTGTATTACATGCTTTGTGCCCTCCTCTGGCCTGGTTCAACTGCCACAGTGCAGCAGTCATGTTGTCCAGGAGCCATGTCCCTCTATTGTGCACTGCCCACTGCTCATCTGATACCCAGGTGTGGCCCTTACATTCAGGGAATTGTGTCACTTGGGTCTGTGTCCTTGCAGTTTGCTTCACTAAAGGTGGGGGACAGCATCTGTTTCCCTAACTCTGTTGTGGGCATCATGGGTGGGTCCATTGTTCACACAACGCCTGTGTTTGGACATGTGATCTGCGTGTTGCTTTGATATGCGGTCCACTTGCTGAGCTGAGCCACCACATGTGCCTGGGGTATGTGGCACACGCCCATGCAGTGGGTGGGAGCAATGTTTGGGCCCCAGGAGTGTGCAGATTACGTGTGTCACACATACATAGCCAGCTATCCACTGTCCAGGGCACATCCCTCATTCATGTGGAGCAGGACAGTCATGCCTACTCCAGGCCATCCAATGCACTCTGTACTCCCACTCCCGTGTATCAGCTGACACATTGTGCACAGTGATTTGACCCCTCAGGTGTCTGCCTCTGTGTCAGTGTGCTGTGGATTAGTTGCCAGGACTGCTGGGGTGTTTCTTGGTAGGGGCTCAGCATGCCCCTGGAGATGTGACCATAGGAGACGATACTTGTGTGTCACATAGGTGTTTGATCAGCTGCCCGTGCAGACTGGGGTATGCAAATGTGAAGTTCAGGCAGCTGTTCCCCATTCACAGCAAATTGTGAGGGGCTCAGGTTCAGAGGGTAGTGTCACAGGTCTCCCATATGTCCAATAGGTATGACCTGGACAGATGAGGGTTAAGATGATGTGTTGTGTGGGGGATGTACATGTGCACTTGTGCAGCTCCAGGACTTGCATTCCCCATGACCTACTATTGTGACACAGTGCATAGTGTTGTTGTCTGGCTGCCAAGTCATACATCACTGAGACAGTGATGTATGACTTAGCAGTCATGCCTCTGCCATGGCATGTGTCAACTTATTGGTGGTCCTGCAGGGGAGTGACATGTGCTACATGCACACCATTGTGGCGATGGCTATCAGGACATGGGTGCATCATGATGTCTGTCGCTGGTATGCATCACATGCATTTCCTATTTGACTCTGGGCATCCCTTTCATCCGGAAACCTGTACTGACTCAGTGGCAAGAGCTGTGATGTGTGCATGTCCACATGCCACACCTTGTCCTCTGCACTGTCCAACTACTGTGTACTTGGTGCATGTGTCCACACTGGGGTGTTGCAATCCAACAGACACCAGACAGATGGGTGCAAGGCCATGTGGGATGTGAGTGCCATGCTTGGCATCAGACTGACAATTGGCTTCTCCTGTTCCGTTAGGGCACTTTTAGCAATGTACAACTAATGATGCCAGGGCTTGCTCTGTAATGTGCTGTGCTCACAGTGGTGTGTGCGTTTGGTGCAGGTGACTGATGTCTGTCTGTTTCCCCATTGTTTGCAGATACATCCACGGCCACGGAAGGGGACAGCTCCACGGACCAGGAGGAGCCTGAGAGCCAGACTGGGTCAGCAGCAGAGGAGTGGTCGGAGGGACCCAGTGGCACGGAGGGCGAGGGGAGCCACACCGAGGAGTCCTCAGCACCATCCACCTCAGCTGAGGACCAGAGCAACTCGGAGTATGACTCCCTTGTGGAGGCGGGTGTCAGCAGCCACCACACCCCAGCTAGTGTTGCTGTCCCCGCCACCACCAGCACCACCACCGCCCTCCCATCGGCTCCCATTCCCCAGGTCCGTGGAGGCTCCCATGTTCGGGAGCGTGTCTCCTTTGAGCCAGGCACCGCACCCCCTGACCCTGTGTCCCCTGCTGCCCTGAGTGAGGAGTCTGTGTACCTCCTTCGCCAGCTCCATGTAGGGCAGACAGCCATGCTGAGTGTCCTCCATGCGCACACCGAACTGTTGACTCAGCTGGTGTCGTTCATGGAGGGCATCTCATCGGGCATGTCTGACCTACAGAGGGGCAATAGGTCCATGGACTCCTCCCTGACGGCAGCAGTGTCCCTCCTCAGACAGTCCCTCACCCCTCCTGCCTCTGCTCCATCCACACTCCCCAGCACCTTACCCGTCCCAAGCACACACACACCGGCACAGGCACACACCAGCACACACACGTCCAGCACACAGACACACACGCCACAAACAAAACGCACACGCACGCACAGTCAGGGGACTGAAACCAGACTCACAGGGGATGGGGCCCTGGTACACACACACGCATCCACGGGCACTGCGCAGTCCTCAGTTGCCTCTCCCTCCAAAGCACCCTCCCTTGCCTCACCTGCAACCCCAAAGACCCAGCGCCTCTTCCTCAGTGACCTCGGCCTCTTCCCCTCCGATCCAGCTGCTCCAGCATCCAGGGTGAAGAGGAAGCCCCCCACACGGAGCAGAGTGCCCCTCGCCCCGGACACCCTCCCCCAGGCGCAGACAGACTGAGGCCCCCACCCGCAAGTCCCCCGGAGTGCTAAGAGCAAGACCCCGCCGCCGCCCTGCAGCTCAAGCACCAGGTCTCCTTCCTCCATCCCTCAGGCCCCCACTCCACAGGTGCCCCCACCACACCCTGCCCCAGGTTCCCCACCCACAGATATACCATCCCCAAGAGGCTCCGGCCTTCTCCCCTGCCACTTGCTCTCCCGGCACCACACCCCCGCTGCGCTTGTCTGTGCCACTGATGTGGTGAGGTTGTCCTCCCCTCTGTCCAGCCCACCTTGCCTGTTCCCCATTCTCCTCACCTGGTGGTAGGCACTGCAGTGGAGTCCACTACCACCCTGTCTGACTTGGGCACTGCAGTGGCGGACCTGTCCACTCCATCTGCAGGGTCCACTGCAGTCGTGCCGGCACCCACAACATCTGAGCCATGCCCCCCAGTTGTGCCGGCACACACCATGTCAGACACCTCCACTGCAGTTGTCAGTGGCTCTCCAGCACCCACCACCCCTTCCCTGCTTCCTCCTGGTGAGCCCTGATCCTGTCCCTGCAGTGCCTGGCCTACCCCCGGTTGCCCCTCCTAGTGGATTGTCCCTGGTTTTGTGCAGGCATGTGTAGGGTGGCATCTGCCACTGTCACCCACTTGTGACTTTGTTGATGGACTGGCCATTGGCCTTTGTTTATGTTCTACCGGACTTCTACTTTTAATGCCACATATGCTGAATAAAGCAATTTTCTGTTCTCTAGTGCTTTTGCTTCTGATGTACATGATGTTGATGATGCTAACCATGCCCTTGCTGCAGTGATGGTGATATTTGGTCTCATGATAATGAAGTGTTACTGTGCAGGAACCCATGTGGTCCAGGGGGAATGTGTCCTATCCTGTGGTGTATCCATGTCATCCATAGCAGCATCTGAGGGTGTCATGTGTTCAGTATTTGGCAATGGGATTTCCTACTTAGATTGGCTATTTCACATCTGTGGCTTCCACCCCTGCACATCTGTTGTGCCTGCCATTGTTCAATTTGTCTACTTCCCTGACCATGTGGCCATGCAGGTTTGGGCATCAATGGGGAAGGACTCATCTGTGTTGTCAGTGCAACATTGCTATACAAGTGTGTTGGATCTGTGCTGATGATTCCGTTGGCACTTACATGACTAGGCTGATGTGACGGGAGCCCTCATTTGGTGCTAATTGTTGATTGTGTGACCAAGTGCTCAGCTGACATGATGGGGCCCTACTGAGGCAACATATGGCACAGCTTTCCTCACACAGGAGTGGAGTCCCCTCATGGCAGTGTGTACTCCTGTGACATTGCCTGCGCCCAAGGTGTGTGTTGTATGTGCATGTCTGTGTGTTCACTTCCGTTTAGCTGTGCATGCTGTGATCCCTAGTGTTGTACCTGTTTGTGATGCTAGCTGAGTTGAGCTATGTTCCCCCAAAGTCTTCTCCCTGGGTTCTCTGTGATGTGGGTGCATGGCACATTACTGGTCATCAGGGTGTCACCCATAGGTGTGCTTGCTGTCAGGGCTGAGTTTGTGTGCAGACGCAGATGGGTCACAGTCAGGTTTCCCTTGGCACTTGTTGTTTGCCCCTGTCATGTGATTTCCAGTTTGTGTTATCTTTCAGGGGCACATGCATCAAGCTAGGCAATTGCGATTCCTTAATAGCTATTATTAAGGAATCGCTATTAAGGAATCGCAATTGCCTATGCATGTAGAAATCGCTCAATAAATAGCGATTCCTAAACATTCCTTAATTGCTACTCGCAAATTAAGTAGTCGCAATTAAGGAATACCTACCCATTCATTCCTATGGGCCAGGAGGCCCATAGGAATGAATGGGAAGATATTCACTATTAGTGATTCGCTATTAAAGAATGGCTAATAGCGGGAGCTATTTCATAGGTGCGAGGGTGTCAAAAGGACACCCTGTTGCACCCCTGAAATCTGCATATGAGTACATCTTGCACACACACATGCCCCAAGGGCATGTGTGTGTGTAAAATGGAAGTTTGAAAATGAACTTTAGTGCATTTTTCAAAGTTTTTGCAAATTACCATGCAGTTTAACTTCATGGTAATTTGCTCCCCTATTAGCGAAATCGCACATTTTTTAACTTTAATGCATTGCATTTAAGGAATCTCAATTTGTGATTCCTTAAATGCAATTGCAATTTAAGGAATAGCAATTTTGCGATTCCTTAAATTGCGATTTCTGCATTTGGGATGATGCATCCCAAATGCAGAAATACTGAGTCGCAACGGGGCAGATTCTGAGAATCTGCCCGTTTGCGTACCAGTATTTCGGTTGATGCATGTGCCAGTCAGTGATTGTGACACGTTGTGTGTGTGACTGCTGGCACTCCTCAGGGTCCGGGCTGCAATGTTGGTTGTTGTCTATGTGTGTTCTTTGTGGGTGACCTTGGCTTCTTCATTGGTGTGTGACTGTGGCTGTGATCCCATTGGTTGGTGTGGTATTGCAGTCATGTCCATGTACAGCGTAGTGTGCAGTGTGTCAGACATTCAGGAGTCTTGTTGAGTGTCCATGTGTGATGTGTTTCTGCACCTTGGTTCCCACCCACCACCCTGGAATAGTCATGGGTGCATGTGCAATGTCACCAGTGCATGTGTGCTTCACTGCTGCACATTGTTGGAGGTCGAGGGGTGTGGTGTTGAGTGTGTGCAGATGAGAGTTGTTGCCCGGCTAGGCCCCTGCCTCCATGTTGGCCTTGGCTTACTGGCCATGCTGTTTGATTTGTGCTTGTGTAGGTGTGATGGTAGTTAGTTGCTCAGTACACATGACTGTGGTTCACAGTGTGAACCACATTTGGCTTTGTCATCACAGTGGGATTAGTAATGCAGCCCAGGGTCACCACATTGTGGGGGCCCTGGGGGTGGTGCTGTGGTGTGTCTGTGTCTTGCTGTGTCAGTTGCTGTCCCTACGTGCCTGTGTGACATGTGTGATTTGTGCTCCCTCTCATCTGACAATGCCTGCTTGCCCACATAGGGGATTTGGATCCATGAGTTACCTTTGTGTGGCACTGTATGCACATCTCTATGATTGGTATTCAGGTCTCCTCATGTGTTGTGTGGTTGCCTGGGGACACTGGCACCCCCCTCACCTGTTGTGTATGATGTGCAGTGTGGGTCTGCCTGTTTGTGTTTGTGCATCTGCACCACTGCATTGGCATATCTTGGGTGTGCCATTGGCTGTATGTAGTTTGGTGGGTTTCCCCTGCTGTCCCTGGGACTCCTAGGTCATCGGTCAGCACAATGATCATGGTTTGTGTGTCCCATTGCTGCCATGGTATGGTATCTGTTCACCTCACATCTGCAGTCTCCACAGGGTATCTGCATGTGTGTGCCCATTGGTGCAAATATGTGGGTCTGCATTCTGATGGTCACTTCTGTCATTGTGTCATTGATGATTGTTGATCGGTGTCAGCCCCCATGGGTGTTGTTTGTCTGCACATGGCCAAAGGTATGTCTTATTTGCACTGCAGTATTTGGCTCCCCCAATTTATGTTGCAATGGGACACATACACTACTTTGCCACTGATGTGTTTGTTGTTCTGTGACCAGGAATCATCCATGCAGTTTGGCAGTTGCACCTCTTTCTTTGTCAACACTTACCTTTTGGTCACTGTGATGATGGGGGTTTGGACCCCATTGCCACAATGTTCAAAATGTGCTTCAGCTATGGACCCCACACTTACATTTTGGTCACTGTGATGATGGGGGTTTGGACCCCATTGCCACAATGTTCAAAATGTGCTTCAGCTATGGACCCCACACTTACCTTTTGGTCACTGTGATGATGGGGGTTTGGACCCCATTGCCACATTGTTCAAAGTGTGCTTCAGCTATGGACCCCACACTTACATTTTGGTCACTGTGATGATGGGGTTTGGACCCCATTGCCACAATGGTCATGGCCTGCTTGCATTGTGGGTGCCACACACATATATGTGTGGCACATGTGCTAGGGGGTCACATTGTATGTTCAAAGTCATGTTCGGTGTTGTAGGCATTTGACACAGTCTACACATGCTTGTCATGGTGTTGGGGGATGTCTTCTTCTTGCATTCCCTAGGTTGTGGTGTGCTGGTTGTGTCATGCATTGTCCATCCTATGAGTGGGTGTGGTAGTAGTGGTAGGCATCCAGCCCCCCTGGGTGAGGGTGGTAGTAGTGGTAGGCATCCAGCCCCCCTGGCTAAGGGTGGGAGTAGTGGTAGGCATCCAGCCCCCCCTGGGTGAGGGTGGTAGTAGTGGTAGGCATCCTGCCCCCCCTGGCTAAGGGTGGTGGTAGGCATCCAGGCCCCCTGGGTGAGGGTGGTAGTAGTGGTAGGCATCCTGCCCCCTGGCTAAGGGTGGTAGTAGTGGTAGGCATCCAGCCCCCTGGGTGAGGGTGGTAGTAGTGGTAGGCATCCTGCCCCCTGGCTAAGGGTGGTGGTAGGCATCCAGCCCCCCTGGGTGAGGGTGGTAGTAGTGGTAGGCATCCTGCCCCTCCTGGCTAAGGGTGGTAGTAGTGGCAGGCATCCTGCCCCCCCTGGCTAAGGGTGGTAGTAGTGGTAGGCATCCAGCCCCCCCTGGCTAAGGGTGGTAGTAGTGGTAGGCATCCTGCCCCCCCTGGGTGAGGGTGGTAGTGGTGGTAGGCATCCAGCCCCCTGGCTAAGGTTGGTAGTAGTGGTAGGCATCCTGCCCCCTGGGTGAGGGTGGTAGTAGTGGTAGGCATCCAGCCCCCTGGCTAAGGGTGGTAGTAGTGGTAGGCATCCAGCCCCCCTGGGTGAGGGTGGTAGTAGTGGTAGGCATCCTGCCCCCTGGCTAAGGGTGGTGGTAGGCATCCAGCCCCCCTGGGTGAGGGTGGTAGTAGTGGTAGGCATCCTGCCCCCTGGGTGAGGGTGGTAGTAGTGGTAGGCATCCTGCCCCCTGGGTAAGGGTGGTAGTAGTGGTAGGCATCCTGCCCACCCTGGGTGAGGGTGGTAGTAGTGGTAGGCATCCTTCCCCCTGGCTAAGGGTGGTAGTAGTGGTAGGCATCCTGCCCCCCTGGGTAAGGGTGGTAGTAGTGGTAGGCATCCTGCCCCCTGGGTGAGGGTGGTAGTAGTGGTAGGCATCCTGCCCCCTGGCTAAGGGTGGTAGTAGTGGTAGGCATCCAGCCCCCCTGGGTGAGGGTGGTAGTAGTGGTAGGCATCCTGCCCCCTGGGTAAGGGTGGTAGTAGTGGTAGGCATCCTGCCCCCTGGGTGAGGGTGGTAGTGGTGGTAGGCATCCTGCCCCCCTGGCTAAGGGTGGTGGTAGGCATCCAGCCCCCCTGGGTGAGGGTGGTAGTAGTGGTAGGCATCCTGCCCCTCCTGGCTAAGGGTGGTAGTAGTGGCAGGCATCCTGCCCCCCCTGGGTGAGGGTGGTAGTAGTGGTAGGCATCCAGCCCCCTGGCTAAGGGTGGTAGTAGTGGTAGGCATCCAGCCCCCTGGCTAAGGGTGGTAGTAGTGGTAGGCATCCTGCCCCCCTGGGTGAGGGTGGTAGTGGTGGTAGGCATCCAGCCCCCTGGCTAAGGGTGGTAGTAGTGGTAGGCATCCTGCCCCCCCTGGGTGAGGGTGGTAGTAGTGGTAGGCATCCTGCCCCCCCTGGCTAAGGATGGTAGTAGTGGTAGGCATCTGGCACCCCCCTGGGTAAGGGTGGTAGTAGTGGTAGGCATCCAGCCCCCCCTGGCTCAGGGTGGTAGTAGTGGTAGGCATCCAGCACCCCCTGGGTAGGGGTGGTGGTGCGCATTCAGGCCCCTGTGTGCATATGTGGCATTGGTGATGGGCATCCCGCCCCTATGGTGCTGCTGTTGCTGGTGTAAGTATATTCTGCATCCCTCTGTATGTGTATGATGTGTCGTGTACGTGTTGTATGTGTTTTGTGGTTGGTGTCTGGCTTACCTTCTGCGCCGTACGCGTCCGTGCCTGTTCCGGTAGTAAATGTAGAATATTGGTATGATCGGGACGAAGGGATTCATGGTTGGTTCGTGTCGTTCGTCCTTCTCGTTGCTTCGCGTCGTCCTCGTCGCTTCGCCTCGTCCTCGCCGCTCGCGTCGTCCTCGTCGCTGCCGTGTTCGTCTCGGAGCCGTGGATCGTGTTGTGGCGCGAATCGGAGCTTATGTGCGCCTCTCCCGGATGCTTTGACGTGCCGTGCGTAGCGACGGGTTCGGCGCGTACGGAAAGCGCATCGTACTCATTCGGCCGGACGGAGCTGCATTTTCCCTTCCGTGCGACTCGATTCAGCGTTTCCGGATTCGCCTCGGTCGGGAACAGGACCTGGTTTGGGTGAGTACGGCTCGGCCGGATTCTTTGCTGTTGTGCGCATCGTACTTACTCGCTCGGTGTGCTGTACGGATCGGTCGGGAAACAGGCTTTCGCATGGCTTTTTTCCCGACCGAATGGTGTTGGGTGCGCCTCCGACCGAGATCGGAATTGGCCCCATAGTGTTAGCCATAAAAAAATAATCAATAATCAATAAACAATAATCACTAAACTAATCTATAGAAAACCATAACTCTGCTACCAAGAAATCTGATGCAGCGCGTACAATAAAAACTATTCTCCTCCTAGGTCACTTATAGGTCATCCAGGAGCAAACTATATTTTCTCACATCCACATGACGATGGGGCCCATAAACATCGCCTAACACACACGCACACACCTGGATTTCCTTTACACCTTTACGAAATTCTGTATTCCTAGGAGAAGCATGAGAACAAAATGGAAAACACCATTTGTGTACCGCTGGAAGGAGCCGGGATATCTTATTACCTTAACTTATCACTTTCTTTTAGTTATTTTCTTTAAGATATTCCTGCTCATTGGTTTGTCGATGAATCATTCATGTAAAAATTAGTTCATAGTGATTAAGACCAGCTAAATCACAATAACCAATTACTGGTGTCACAATCATTTAGAAAAATAACCACTGAGTCATTTAATTTAAAGAATCTTAATTTTTATATAATTTTAAAAGCATGAGAAAGAATTTAAACTTTTGTTCAATTATTCATTCATTATTAATTCAAATATTTATTAAACATAATCAATTTATTGCAGAAAGGAAATCTTTTGTCATGAAGCAAAAACCCTAATTACCTGCCTACCTTCCTAATTTAGCCTAATGATTTCTAACCTAAGTTTAAGAATTAGAAATAACCTGATTCTCATACTCAACTGGAAAATTAAGACAGCAACAGAAACTTCAGCTCGTCAGCATCAGCTACCTGCAACCCGTCTCATCTAACAGTCTTTCAGCATCTCCCGCTCAGTAATGGATCGATCAGGACCACCCAGCACTGGAAGCCACCAACACGACTCTCCAACTCCGCTCCTGACTGTGACCCCCTCCCACTAAGAGTAGGCCCTCTTATACCCTAATTCTAACTTTGCTAACTAATTGTTGCAACATTAATAACACGCTTTTCTTTCATTGGTCCATGCATGTCATCTTATTCATTCTTTTAATCAAGTTCTCTTGGATCCAATGGTCCTTGGATCATTTCCTTTCTCACAGTTCAAGACATGTTTCAGTTCAATTAGGTCACATCAGCCTTGACCATTTCTCGCATCCTAGCCTCTCAGCAACATCACGAGGTTAGCTTTTCTCCGACTTCTCTCCCTTGTCACGTGTTTCCTGCGCTTGCGCACATCATCAACTGGCAGCCATTTTATATCGCCACTCGGTTATACTTTAGAAGCACTATTTTGAAATAAACAAAACATAATTAAAATAGAGAAAAATAGCCTTTTCGTTTCCCTCCCGTCATCTACGTACTCCCAATTAGTTATTACCTAGCAGAAAGCAACATTTAAGCTGTTTCTTACTTACCATCACTATTGTTTTTGCAACGACACGTTTATTTCTATGAAGCACAAAATCATGCATTTATTTTAAATTAGTACGCATTTATTTTTATGTTATAATTAGACACACGGACATCCATTAATAGATTATTCAGGACATACACTTGCGTATTACCCTTCCCACACGTACAGTGTTGATTAATACATTTTAAACGAACATTTTATTAATTATTTATAAAATTTGTTAGGGGTTAAAAACATTTATTTTCTCTGCTCCATCAACATCAACCCAGAAGAAACAATAACCTCCAATGGCTGCCTGAGTTGACCAATCTTAGACTCTCAGCACTGTAATCTCTCAAAGTTGACAAACCAATATTGTGGAATTCATCACCTGACATTATGGACTTGAGAACTACATATTAATCTACATAACCTTATGAAACACATTTCAATATAGAAAGATAACATTGCAGTTTCCTTCTGTCAGAAATTTGACAAAAGATATTGTAAGAAAAACAGCTAATTTGTATCTCAAACCACCCGAAGATAATGCGAAACCTTCATAAATATATACTTTCTCACCGCCATTGCAAAGGTACCTGGATTCTCTCTAGATGTGCAAACTTTCTCAACTTGATGCACGCTGCACCACAAATTCCATGTTCGTTGCATTCCCATTCGTACACCCTGTAGTGTTAAGTGTACAACTGCATTTCTTGCAGAAGAAAATATGACTATTGCATAACAAGAAGGACAAACACCACAGAGTCACAAGGATCACCACCATGATGCATCTCTAAGTGAGAACTAACACTAATCTGAATTAAACATCACGAAGGATTAACTACCCCATTAGGGGGATTCATTTTTGACATATCATCAAAAGACAGAGAGCCTTTTGAAATCTCTTGGATCAAAAGTGGCATGACTAATGCTGTGTAGGGAATCCTAATGCCCAGTGATATTCAAACAGAGGAGTACAGTGCATAATAAGTTATAGTCAGGGTAATTGGAATTATGTAGCAGGGGAGGGTCAAATTATCCAGCTGGGTTGACTAAATCATGCAGCAAGAAAAGAGAAATTATGTGGCACAATGCGGCATATTTTGTGATAGCATTTCTTGGCTATTTTGTTATTTTTACACTCTATAACACTGTCTGGGCATAGGTTGTGCCTAACTTGTACCAATTTAACACTGAATTATGGCAATAAGCAATAGAAAAGTGACTAGTCAACCTTTTCAAAGGGCCTTACATTGTATCACAACACGTGCAGCTGCATTTCTAGTAACTTTTCAACCATTTGAGCTAGAAACTATTTTTTTGTTAAAATCTGAAGATTATGCAGCAGATTATGGATTACGTGGCAAATCCATAGTTAAGTGAAAAATGCAGAGGACGATTGCATAATTCCAGTGGCCCTGGTTATAGTGGTCTAGATTGTCCATGGCCAGAGTATGTATAAATTCTATCCGATGGTCGATTTCAAGGAGCATAATGATTTCTGGAGGGAAAATTGAAAATTAACTTCTTTGACCACTGTGTTGATTTGAAGGCTAAAGTTGACGTCCAGTCAAAGTAATCCCGAGGTGTCTGACCTGCAGAGCTAGGATGTGCAGGGGGACAGATTGAAGGGTCAGCGAAGGGTGACGATTCTAAGCCTCTCTTCCTATAATGGTGATTTCAGTCTTTGATTCATTCAAACAAAGGCAACTTTTGTTAATCCTAATATTTATGTGGTCAATGAAAACAGCAATGCTATTTATTATGCTTCCTTTTCTACGCAGATGTGTATTTAGAAATCATCTGTACATGTCTGGATGACACCTTGTGGTGGCTATGTATGCACATGCATTGTACACGTAAATGTTGAAGAGAAGAAGAGAGGGAGGATCCCTGAGACATACAGCACTGTACACTCTGGGAAGATGAGACAGAAGTTACTATCCATATCTGTTGACTTTGACTGGGGAAAAACAATCAAATCTATTCACGAGTCATCTTTGATAACCTAGCCTTTTACTTTAGCCTGCTCTGCAGGATGGTGTGGTCAACCGTGTAGTAGGCAGCTAATACATGAAGGAGTAAGAAATTGTATGATTATTTGGGGTGGGTGATTACCCACCTCAAGAAACAATCACAACCCTTGTTATGGTGAACCTTCAAAGTCACTAATTGACCAGAGCGCAACACCCTGGTAGTTATGGCATGTAACAGCCAGGCTTAACTTAGGGCAATGTGTAAAATATTTATGCAGGCCCAAAACAGTAATAAAATCAAAATGCAAAACAATAAAAATCCCAACTAATAAAAAAAAAAACAGAGTGAAATGTAGTAAACAAAATAGCATCAAAGGGACATAAATCTAATAAGAAGAACCGGAAATATCACTTTTTAACATTTTAAGTAGAAATAGCACCAAAAAGCAAAAAAGTGCCAATGATAGTCAATGGTTGCGGTAGACCGGGACCTATGTGCAATTTGAGGCTCACCGCAGTGGAGCGAAAGTCGGACACGCCAACCGAGACCGTACTGGACAAAGAGTTTAGCTTATGACCTAATCCTGTAAGTCCCAATCCACCACAGGAGTACACTTCTGAAACCACCCAGGACCTCATGGGAGGCACTTAGAGGCTCACAGGGTGCCCGGCAGAGGCCAATAGCAGGGTCCAGTTACTAGTGGTCAGCTGGGTACATCCAGGAAAAGGCATCTTGTAGCTTTTTGTATCCCTCAAGCTTGAAAGGAGATGAGTTTTATGAACCTTGCTATCTACTTCTTTGACCGGCAAAGGGAGCAGGTCCAGTACTTCAGGGCTCCACTCAGGTTACAGACAACAGGTCCAGTCCTTTGATGATCTTCCGCAGTTCCACGAAGTTTCTAAGTGGGTGCCTGGAGGTGCCACATTTATGCCCGACACAGGTTAGTCGGTGGGAATTACTTTGAAGCATGCTCTAACCAACAGGGTAAAAGTTCCTGCTGCCAAACCTACTCACTTTGTGTATTTTCTAGATGGTGAATGTTTTTGGCCACACTCAACTTGGGCTCTGAGGGCTGGGATGTGAGTGGGGAGTGTGCTCTTAGTAATCCTAGTGTCCTTCCACATCTGACAATAAAATCCAGTATGAAGCAGGTGCTGTCCCCCAATAAACTGAGACACAGACGTTTGGTAGGATAAAAGTAGAGCTCTTCAGCAACCACACAATGGACCCACAATAATGGTCCTGGCATCCTGTTCAATTCACTTCCAAGGGTGCCCCAAGGGTTACATGTAAACCCAGAGACAAAAGTCTGGTAGGACAAAAGCAGAGTCATTCAGCAACCAGACAGTGGATACACAAGAATTGTCTTTGCATCCTGTTCTCTACATTTCAAGGGTGCCCCAAATGTTATATGTGAACCCAGCAAACCGGTCAAGCAAGATCTGACACGTAAGCAGGATTTTACGCTGTAATGTAATGACAGTACCCCATCCTGAATATTCAGATGAGTTATCTCTGCCCATTCAGGTCAGCCTATAGTTTGCTCTTGGGAGGCATTTCACAACTATTCAACACGAATTACTGTTGGGAGAAGCTAGAGAGCCAATGTAAATTATCCTCCAGGAAATTCATGCAAAGAAAATGTATCTTTCTAAAAAATATATATCTTTAATATTCACCACTGAATTGGATTTTATTAACTATTAAAAATAGCACTTTAATTATTTGTCTAGGTGCTCCCTTTCCCGAGATCCAATATTAGTATATCAAAACGTACTCTGGCTTTCTACACAGGACAGTTAGGCATGCCACAGTGAAACTAGCTTTGGGTTGCAGTCACTGTAAGGATATGTTAACATTACATTTCTACATGTCCTACTTTTAAATCCATGCACCCTGCCATGAGGGCTACAAGGCCAACATAGGAGTAACTTATTCATATTTAGAAGGAAGGTTTTGACCGGTCAAAAGGATTTATTTTGACGGCACAAATGAAAGTTTTTACACTGCTACAGCCAGTTTACAATGGTAGATTTGAAGCCATGTTTGAACTGCCACTGTAGTGGGTAGCACAACAGTGCTGAAGTCCTCTAAAGGAATTTAACTTACAGGCCCTGGGAATATTTTGTATAATTTAGTATTGATTTCTAGGCAAGTTAAATTTATCAGTTAGGGGCATGCCAATTCGACCATATTTAAAGAAGGAGCAAAGCCATTGTTTTATTGGATGGCAGGGGTAAAATGCACAGAATTATAAAGCCAGCAAAAATATAGAGTCCAACAAAAGGCAAAAAATCCAGGCTGAACACACAGAAAAGGCAAATTCCCTACAAAGACCACGTGCTGTCCCTCCCCGGTCTCCTGAAAGAACATAGAATAAAGCTTCCATCCATGCTAACACTTTGCTGAAGGACGGTAGTGAATCAGGCCCATGCTGCAAACATTCAGGATGCATAACCAAAGTGGAATGAAAGAATACACCAAATGTTTAAGCATCAGTCATACAAGTAAAAACAACATCTAAACACCATGTCCAAAGCCTTGAAACTGCCAAACAAGTGAAGAGGGCAGGACACCCTTTCCAGTCACTTCTTAGGTGGCGCATGTATGAGTCACAAATTACTACCACTGCTCACCTTTTCCAGGGCAATAAGTGATCCAGTCCAGCGTTTTGCTGTCTAGGAATTGTGGTTGTTTGTCCTAATATAAAATTAGGACTAAAGGTTCCAGAACGCAAAGCAAGAAACTGCACTGGATAAGCTACTCATGCTGGACCTTGGCAGTGGCGTAGCTACCAGTGGTGCAGCTGGTGCAAAGGCACAGAGGCCCTGGAGTGGAAGGGCGGCCAGCCAGCCCTGCATCACCTTAAATTAATTTAAAGGCTGTCTGTTGAGATTTTTTCAAACACAGCGTACACATAGAGCCTGGCTCTGTGTGGAAAAAGTGACAGAATGGAATAGCAAATACTGATCAGAAAGAAAGGCGGTAAGATGGGCGAAATTGACAAGAGAAGAGGAAGAGAAAGGGGCCAGAATTGAATGTTGGCAGACAAGAGAGGATGAGTAAGACGAGAGAGAAAAAGGTGATAGGGAAGAGAGTGTGAAAGGAATGAAGGAGAGGAGAGATGGATGGAGTAGGCGTGAAGGAAAGGGATGTGGTCTGAGAAACTTGGAGACCCATTAGCAGGGTTGTACATATAATCAGAGCAGAAGGTAGTCATATCAGTGCCCATGGATGTGATAGGTACACAGAAACTCATTTAAATCAGTATTTTAATACCGAACCAGAGGCCAGGTGTCCTGGCTTGGATTAGGAGGTGCGACACTCAGACCAAGCCAACGGACCTCAAAAACTTGAGAGCTTTACACTAGACAAATCCCATATGTGTACAAAGTAACAGTAAGATTGTTTGCACGGTGATACATGTAATCCTAACATGATAAACATGCCTACAACTTAAAAAGAAATGCAAAAAAATAATGACGCTCAGAAATCGTAGAGTTCTAAAAATGTAGTTAACAAGACCACCTCTGTTTATGTTAGATACTGGTTTGTTCGCGCGCACATTATATTTAAAAAACGTAAATAAAAACCTATTGAACAAAAATCCCAATAGGATATAAGCCTTAAAATAACGGATAGTTATGCAAAACCAAACCAGAGACAAAGAATGCAGAACTTGGTTCCGATGTTTGACAGTAACAATTCCCAAGAGGAGAGTTTGCCATCCCTTTAACATGCGATGTTACCGGAGGCCACTTGATCCTACGCTACTGAAGAGGGGGTGCTTCGTAAATATAATTTGCTCTTACCTGGCTCCTCTCCGACACTTCCATATTTTGAACACTGTATCTAGGATACAAACAGCCATTTCCAAACAAACAAGGTGGAATGTTACCAGCCCAAGAGCAACACATGGTCCGTGTGCTCCCCCATGAAAAAAAGGTGGTATCGTCCGGGTGTAGCGGATGTGAAGGGGAAGATGTTTGTGCTTGGTGGTGAAGAAGGCTGGGATCGGTAAGCCCGAGATTTGGGATCCAGGAGCAAGAAAACAACCAGCGCGCGCGGCAGCAGGAGGAGGGGGGGCATGCGCGATTCCCTTGCGGGAGCGAGCGGCGCCAGGAGCAATAATTGCTACCATATGGTGCCAGCTGCTCGCTCCCGCAAGTGAATCGCCAAACGTGCACGCGTTGCCATTGAAGGCAATGGAACGCGTGCACGTTTTTGGCTGAAAAGCCGAATCGATCGCAAAAGGTCTTTTTTCCTATGCAGAGCATGCGCGCTGCGTAGGCGAGACCTAAACAGCATTCTCAACCCCTAGTGGGCATTATCAATTTGTGGTAATGCCCTTTGGTTTGAAGAATGCACCTGCCACTTTTCAGAGGTTGGTGAACACAGTCCTTACAGGCCTGGAAGCCTATAGTGCAGCATATCTAGATGGTATTGCTGTCTTTAGCTCCACCTGGGAGGATCGCCTGGTCCACCTCAGAAATGTTTTGCAGGCCCTGCAGAAAGCAGGCCTAACTATCAAGGCCACAAAGTGCCAGATAGGGCAGAGTCAGGTTGTGTACCTGGGCCACCTTGTGGGTGGAGGCCAGGTTCAACGATTGCAGAGCAAGATCCAGACCATCATGGACTGGACTGCTCCAACTACCCAGACTCAGGTGAGAGCCTTTTTAGGCCTGACTGGGTACTATAGGAGATTTTTCATGGGGTATGGATCAATAGTGACACCCCTGAATGAGTTAACTTCCAAGAAAATGCCCAAAAAGGTTCAGTGGACAGCTAGCTGTCAAAAGGCATTTAATGACCTGAAGCAGGCCATGTGCACTGCTCCCATTCTCCAGAGTCCTGATTACTCCAAGAAGTTCATTGTCCAAACAGATGCATCTGAATTGGGGGTAGGGGCTGTACTGTCACATTTGAATGATGAAGGTCAGGATCAGCCAGTAGCTTTTATTAGCAGAAGGCTGACCCCTAGAGAGAAACGTTGGTCAGCCATAGAGAGGGAGGCCTTTGCTGTGGTTTGGGCTCTGAAGAAGTTGAGGCCATACTTGTTTGGTACTCACTTCCTTGTTCAAACAGACCACAAGCCCCTCCTATGGCTAAAACAAATGAAGGGTGAAAACCCCAAACTGCTTAGGTGGTCCATTTCCCTACAGGGGATGGACTTTAAAGTGGAACATAGACCTGGGAGTAACCATGCCAATGCAGATGGACTCTCTAGGTACTTCCACTTAGAACATGAAGACTCAACTGGTCAAGGTTAGTTTAATGTCCCTGCGTTTGGGGGGTTGTGTAGGAGAGTAGGATCTGCTTCACATGGGTACCCCCACTTTTTGCTGATGCTTCACTGTTTTTCGACTTTAGTCTGGCTGGGGCCCTGCTAATCAGAACCCCAGCCTAGCTGGTTTCTCTCTAAAATGGTTTCCATGTGCCTTAGGCACATCTCTGATTGGAATCTGCAGTGCCCTTATAAGTCCCTAGTATATGGTATACTATGTACCCAGGGCATAGGTACCTCAGAGGCCTACCAGGGGCTGCAGCATGTATTGTGCCACCCCTGGAAGGCCATCCAAAATGACACCACAGGTCTGCTACTGCAGCCTGGGTAAGGTGGTGCATGCACCCCTTACTGTGATATGGGCTACCTATATCACTACAATTGCACACACATATAAACCTATGAGTCACTCCTATGGCAGGCCTTTACAATCCTGAAGGCAGAGTGCTTGGTTTTTATGTGAGAGGGTGCCCCTGCAAGAGCAGGGCCCCTCTGCAGCGTTCGGAGATAATCCTCTGATGCTGTTTGTGGTGCAGCCTGACCATATACTCTTAAGTGCATTATATCCTCGCGGTAAATGCTAACTTTGGGATGGCTGCACAGAAACATGTCGTGTTTGGTGTCAAACATCTTGGAATACTACCCCCACGCCAATTCTGGCGGCGGGGGTAGCATTCCACCCTTCTAGAGGGAGAGACATGTACAAACTGGGCTACCCGGTAACTTCTTTCCAGAGCCCTGGCATCACAAAATGGATGCCGCTGCCACAGACACGGGTCTGGCCTCCTGCTGCTGACTGAAACTCCGGCAGGGGAGGCCTGGACAATAGGTTTCCTGTCGAAGGGAGGTGTAACCACCTCCCCAGACAGGATAATGTGTATTGGGGCTGGGCGGGAGCACCCTCTGGTGCTTTGAAGTCCTGCACTGGGGGCACATTTGGTGTCCCTGTGCATATGCCAGTTCAAACCGGTTGCAGGGGCTACCTGCCCCTGCTCTGGCGCAAAACTGGACAAAGGTAATGGGTGTAACCACCCCTCTTCCCTGACCCTCCCATAGGTGGGTCCCCAGAGTATGTCCAACCCCTAACTTAGTATAAGTATGGGACCCCAGTCCTTAGGACTTTAGATTACCCTGGACGAAACTCTGACACTGAATCCTGGACCTTCGACGCTCTACTTGAAGATTAGAGGACTGAAGAATCTCCCTTGGGGTCAAGGAGTGACTCCCCTGCTTGGCAGGCACCTAAGAAGCAATTGTCCGGTCTGCATCACTGAAGCTCCCGCCGGACGCCGAAGTCTTTGCATCACCAGAGGTGGACTTCCAGACTTCCCCGAGGCTGCCCTGAGTCCCCAGCAAAGCTAAGGCCCCTAGCTGTCGTGGGTAACATGGAACCGTGACCCCTGGACACTGAGCACATTTGCAAGTGCATCCTCTTCCTGGTCTCCCACAAAGTTGTGCTTTGGGCTCCAAGTAGCCCCCGCCTCCCGCACCGATTGCACTGAAGATCACTGGCCTCCACTCCACGAGTGTCCTGCAAGCCAGCTCCAAGTGTGTCCACTCAAGGCTCCTTCGTGGTCGCTAGTCCGTTGGCTAGTGGGCCCGCCTGAAGGCTACTCTTCTTCTGCTTGGACTTCCCTGGTTGCTCCAGGCGTGCCCTGACTTATCCTCGCTGGGTGAGTCCCTCAGACCTTGCTGGTCTGTACCACCGTCCTTCTTCTATTTCCACGAGACTTGCTGTTGCCAAGGCTTGTTGGGTCCAATCCGGTCGCCGACACCTCAGCAATCGACAGACGTTGTGGGACAGCTCGAATCCAGCTCCTGATCATCGTCGACGCCTCCTGGACCTCGTGGCTGAAGAGTCAAGTCGGCTGTCAACCTACCTGAAGCACCCGACATCGGTGGGCATCTTCTCATCGTGTTCCTGGTCACTGGCTAGTGACCCAGACTCTGTCCCCTCTGCTTTCAGGTTCTTCAAATCTTCGATCCACCCTTGGATCCACCCGAACACGTTCGACTTGATCGCCAGCAGCACTTTGCAGCAGATCGCCATTGAAAACGACGACGAAACCCGACCCCGAAAGGCACCTATGCACCCGGCTCCCCTGAGTGAGGTAACTCGAGTACTCCGGTGCTCCCGTTGGTATAGACTCTAGAACCACCTAGTTCTAAAAGGGTTTGCTCCAAGTCCTCCTCTAAGTGTCCTTTTTCTTTAAAACTCCAACCGCGACATTCCCCATAGAAGTCAACGGCGGCTCGCGGCTGTGTTCTCACACTGCACGTGTCCTCCGTGGGTCCCCTGTGTCACTACCTTGGGTGGTTCCTTGTGGTCCAAGCAGTTCTACAGGCTCTAGGCCTTGTGTCTAGCTCAGTCGTGGTTCTTATACCACTTTATTGGTATATGGTTTGGTACGCCCCTAGGGCTCAAACGTGTATTTGTGCTATTACTGTTGATAACTGACTTGTAACTTATGTACTTCGAACTCTAGCCTCATAAAGAGACTAGAGGGGCGTGTTTAAGACTAAATACATATATTTTAAATATATACCTGGTGTGGTCCTCTTTCATTTGGTCACTCAAGAGATTATAGACTGGTAAAACAAGCTGCTTTACATTGCTTCAAGACTTAGCCTGAAGGCCGCTCTCCATAGCTACCACTAGGATAGCTTTCAATAAAGGTTGTCTTTAACCTATCTCCAATAAGGGGTTGTTTGGACTGGTGCAAGGTGGCCACTATAATTAGTGGACAGCATATACCAGGCCAACTTCTCACACCCGACACGCTCACCGTGTCTGAGCCTCACTTCTCCTCCGGTGCACTCGATGACCAGACGCTCTTCACCAATGCCTCCTGTGCACCACAACACGCACCCTGCGCGTCCGAGACTCCCTTCACCTCCGATGCACCCGCCAACCAGGTGCTCTTCACCAACGCCTGCGGTGCACCACGACACGCACCCTGCGCGTCCGAGTCTCATGTCACCTCCGATGCACACGCTGACCAGGCGCTCTTCACCAACGCCTGCGGTGCACCACGACACACACCCAGCGCGTCCGAGACTCACTTCACCTTCGATGCACACGTTGACCAGGCCCTCTTCACCAACGCCCCCTGTGCACCACGACACGCACCCAGCGCGTACGAGTCTCTCTTCTCCGTGTGTCCAAGATCACAGGGCACACCTTCCGAGGGTCTCAAGCTGCCACAACAGGCGCCCACCACGTCGCTTGAAACTTCTCCGGAAACTTTTATGTTCCTGTGTTTCCAAACAGGGAGCCAGCTCACCTCGGGCCCTTGGGGTAACAAGACACAGCACAAAGCACAGTCTTCTTCAAGCAGGGGGACCCAGCGCACACAGCACAGACCCAACAGCCTCTTCCTTGGTTAAAACAGCAAACTGCAGACCAGCCCCAGATCACAAAGCAATGGTTGGTCCTTCCCAGCAGCCTCTTCAGTTGTTCCTTCCTTAGCAGAGGTTCCTCTTGACCACGAAATGGGTCCAAGCCTTTTCAGTCTCAATCCATTTCTATTCCAACGTTGAGGGGTCTCAGCTCTCATAGTTATACCCCTAAATGTCTTTGAAGTTCGTTGTGCTCAGGGTCCCTGACCCCTGCCTAAATCAGTTCTGGGTGTCTCCTCCCAGTGTCACCTTTCTCCCTTTGATACTGGGGGTCTGGATTCTTAATCACTCAGCAGGAGATGGGTCAATTGTTTTATAGCCGCAACCCAGGCCTCTTCACCTCCCGGTGCTTTTCCTCGCCTACTCTCCAGATGCAGGTCAGCCTGGTGCCATCTCAACCCCTCCCTGGGTCAAGACCTCCCCCAGCTCCTCTCCCCTTTCAGATCCAGACAGTCAATCCACATTCAGCAGAGACACACAGAAATGCTTAAAGCACAAAACTCAGCCACTTTCTAAAAGAGTGGCTTCTGAACACACAGTGACAAAACCACTTTCATTGAAAGATGTGTTATGACGTTGTGAGTTCATACATACTAAACTTCACCTCTCCATTTTAAACTTATGGGAAACTAGGCTAACAAACACAATACCCAGCCTCCCCCATTTTGTACTATGGGCAGGATGGCCTTTCACCATTGAAAAACGAAATGGAGTGTTTTTCACTGTCAGGACATAACACACACCTCAGTATATGTCCTGCCTTTTACCTACAATGCACCCTGCCCAGGGGTTACCCGGGACCTACCACAGGGGTGCCCACTGTGTACGCAAAAGGGAAAGTAAGGCCTGACAAGTGGTTGCACTTGTCAGGACAACATGCTAACTTAGCAAACTGCGCGCATGCCCTACACTGCGGCCTGAGTTCCCTTCTCCGCGCACATTTGCATTACTAGCCCTGGCACACACAGTGCACATCACTAGGGACTTTACTAGTAAGGCAACATACCAATCATGGCCAACCAATTACCATTACATTTTACACAGGGAACACTTGTACTTTGACACTGATCAGCAGTGGCAAAGTACCCAAAGCATCTAAATTGACAAATCTATGTCAGGAAAATTGTCTAGGGGGAAAGCAAAATGTTTAGGGAACTTTAGCCAAAAATGCCAAGTCCTACACAACCCCCTCCCAGCCAAAAGCCAGGGTAGACCAATCATTACCTTGATGGACTTCCCAGCTTCGAGCGATAGAACCAGGACGCAGGCCCTCTACCACAGGGACACCCTCCTGTTCCCCGCCTTCCTGACCCCAGGGGGTCTTCTTGATCACTACTCCCTGAGCCAACTATGCTGTTCCATGGATCCCTCCTGGCCAGGGGGACCCCTCCAGGGGTGCTGGACCCATGCCAACCCCACCCTGGAGTGGTATCCCGGGAAGGCCCATCGGTCAGGATACTACCTCCAGTCATCCTGCTCTCAGGGCTAAAAGTGGGTTCACCCTGGTCATTTCTAGGGGACTCAGCCCCACTGGCTGGACACTGTCCCAGGGGTGTTCCCACTGGGGAACACAACCCTCTTTTATCCTTCCATTTATTTTTCTGGGCCTGCCACTTAGGAATGGCACCCACAAACTTCAGGATGGCAGGAGCTCTGGTTACAGACTCCCCACGCCCTCCTGATGCTAGGTGTCCATCCTCACACCTCTGGCAAGTAGGCACTAGGCCTCCACCTGGGGGACTCTCCTACGCCCCCCCCCCAGTTTCCTGGGTGGTGCTGCTGATCCCTGGGGGTGCTGCTTACTCTTCCTCCCCCTCTTTTGAGACAAGGGGCTAGCCAGCAACCCCTCCTCACTACTCTGGGATCTCCTTGCGCCACTTGGCCCTTCTTCCCTCTCTGGGGCCTTTTCAGGCCCCTGGACCCATGACCAGGGGTCCGGTTCTCTTGCAGGCTCCCGGGAATCAAGGAGCCCACACCTTAACCCGTGGTGGCGCAATCCTAGGCTAGGCTCCCCTGGGGCCAAATTGGACAACCCCTCCAAATCATTTACCATGCTAACCACTACCCAATCTTCCAGTGCACACTTGTACTCATCCACACTTGGCACTGGCTGTGCGCTGCCACCATTCGAATTGGACTCTGCTTGTTTACCCTTAATGTCCAGTTCCCTCATGCTTACCTCATGAGCGAAGAGAACCCGTTTCTCTTCCAACGCAAGAGCGTTCCTGCTCTCCTCTGCTTGAGTTTTAAGTTTTAACACCTCCAACTCATGCAGTCTGACCCTTTGGTTTTCCTCCAATTCCTCTGGTGAAAAACTCCTGCCTGAATGGATACTACCAGCCCCTGCAACTGGTTCCTCCACTGGCAAATCCTGTGGACCAAATCCATTCTCTGGGTCATCCTCATCCACCTCAACATCACCCGTCTCCTGAGCCTCTTTGGCTTCCCACCAGGCCCTCAAGGCCACTTGCAGCTCCTCCTTCTTGGCGCTACCCTTCATGGGACATCCCAAAGCTCTGCAGAATTTCCTCAACTGATCAACCTTGTAGGTCAACAATGCCTCAATGTTAAACTCTAATTCTGCAGCCGCAGCCTCACCGGCTATCTGGCTCCCCTCCTGAGACATGATGTGTGGTTTAAAGGTTACTCAACAATAGAAACAACAATTCAAAACAATATGTTGTTGCGTCGTGGTCTGTGATCAATTTATGATGTACACCAATTACTGTGAGTGGTTTTGCACACACGCGTTTCAATTACGTTAGGATCATATCCCACCGCTCTGCCGCCAAATGTTGGAAGCCGGAGTCCCAGTCCCGCACCACTGTCACCAAATGCGAGACCCGGGACTCCTCACTCAACGCTAGGCCAAGTAAGGACACCGTTTGAGCTAGCCCTGCTCACCCCCTTAGTAGCTTGGCACGAGCAGCCAGGCCTATCTCCAAGGCACGAGTGTACAGTATGTGCAACCACACTCACAACAACCCACTGGTGACACCACAAATGTACCCCACACGAGTTTGATAAAACGAGTATAAACTTTATGTAAAAAGATATACAATCAGACCACATGATACATAAGCCAACATATAATAAAGGGTAATATTCGTTTCGGCTGGTTGGTAGGTTCAAATCCCGACCACCGCTTTCAAAATGCTATGCTGGTCGTAATGCTAGAATCACACACGTTGCAATGGACAAACAATAGTGCACTGCGTAACGATACAATCCTGTGCTGGGCAAAGGAATAATAATATAATGCGTAACGATGCAATGGGAGAAATA
The DNA here is from genome assembly GCA_963921515.1 of Calotriton arnoldi. Taxonomy (NCBI): domain Eukaryota; kingdom Metazoa; phylum Chordata; class Amphibia; order Caudata; family Salamandridae; genus Calotriton; species Calotriton arnoldi. The sequence continues at coordinate 289,136 of CAWUFW010003476.1, forward strand.
ATGCAATGCGTACCGCTACAATCATGTACTGCGCAATGAAGGAATAATGCAATGCGTCACACCCCAATCACGTACTTTGCAATGAAGAAATAATGCAATGCGTGCCGCTACAATCATGTACTTTGCAATGAAGGAATATTGCAGAAATCTTATCTTTCATCTCCTTGACTCTATATACCAGTTCCCCCACCTGAGGGCAGCTGGATAACTCCGGGAAACAAACACATGAAATGTAGCATGTGCAACAAAGCGAACGAGGCTCTGGGGCACAAAATAGCTCATCTCTCACACCGGGCTACCCCGTAACCACTATTTTGTGATGATTTTAACATTTGTTGCAGTCTTGCTAGTCTAGTGCACATAAGAGTGTAAAGTAAGTAGTTTAAATTATTTTATATGTACAGGAATGTTGGGCTAGCAGGACAATCCTTGGTGATACAACCAGTTAATGTTCTAAATTCCAAACCATGGAAGGTGTTATAGATTAATTTCCCTGGGAACTGAAGGTGATGTACATTGGTCTGTGCTGGATTTATATAGTAAAGTGAAGATCAAGAGAACTAACAGTTTGACAGTAGTTTGACTTTGGTACCAAAAATGTATTAAAGTCTCCAGGGATTAGCATTTCAAGATGAGAAGCAGAGTCAATGATATGCAATGAGTCGTATGGAGAGGTATTAGTTATTGTAGTTTCTAAAGTAAGTTTTGGGGGTAGGCAAACATTTACAATAAAAAATGTAATGTAATTTTCATTTTTTAAACATGTCTCTGTGAATTGAGGTGAAGCTATTTCTACTAGGATTCCTTCCAAGTCCATTTTATTACTTATTAAGGATATGAGTCCACCACTCGGGCGTTCTTTTGGATTTTTCTTTGCAGGAAGTCAAATATTGGTTTAGTTGTTTAAAGTATAGCTCAAAGTCCGCCATGATCCCTGAAGGCAGATAATACCATATGTGTTAAGAAAGTTTCCTAACTCATCCCCAAACAATGTTTTGGTCTGTCAATACCAGCTATGTTCCAAGACCAGGTCAAAATGTTTCCTCTCTGTGAGGTAGCACTTAGGATTGTAGGGTTCGGAGAAATGCTGCTCTGTGCCTTTTGGGTGTAAGGGTGACCATTGCAGGTTAGTAGTGGGGTGGGGACTTACTCGTGAAAGTGTGGAGATGAAGGCTGCCATGTGATGCTGTCCATGTCGGCACAAGGTGTGGAGGTGTGATTGGGAAGGCAATGGAGCAGTGTAATTTAGTCTCCACCCTTACACATCACAGAAATATAATTAGATACGTGCACCTGATATTATATTTTGGCCGTGTGCCTTCATTTTATTCACGTGTGTGAAACATTTAAACACATTACTGAAATGTATTCACTGTAGAAACGTAAAGATTTAAAAGTGTGTGCACTAATTCTTTTTTAAACATGAATCATGTTTTCTTCATTCATGTTTAACATTTACAATTCAAGTTATATTTGTATATATAAACATGTTTTCTTTTGCTCACGTTTTGCAGTTCTTTTAAAGTTATCAGTGTACATTTATAATCATGTAATCAAAGTGCACATTAAATTTTCTATTAAGTGTTAGCCTAGCTTAGCAAAACACATTTCAGCTGAGACCTACTATTTTGCTTGCTAGTATGGTTTTTCCTTTTTGCATGTTTATTTTTTCATTAGTTAGAGAAAGGCTTATTGTCTGTGTTAGACGACTGATAGAGAGGGCTGAGAGACTTGGCAGTGAACGTGGAGAATCAATGGTCGAAAGAAGCCTCCTGTTCATTGTGTACCAGGATGGCAAGATGTTCAAGGCTGAAAACCACAGTCTTAGTTCGATGCATTGGGAATTCAGAGCTATTTTGCAGATGTACTGAAGCGGTGCTCTGTTTAGTTCCTGGTGGTGTGAACGGAGATAAGATGTTTTTGAATCTCCTGTTACTTTTATATTGGTGTTCCTATAGTTTGAGTGAGGAGAGATCCCTACAGACATTGAGATGCACAGACCTTTGTGCCTTCCCTATTCTTGTGAGTGTGAAGCTTTATGCTAAACACATTTCTTATTCATTTGGACTTCTACTGAAGTGTAATCATGCGGACACCATCTGCTTCTGTGCTCTCGAATTAGAGACTCTTCATGGATAATTCTATACTTATGCCATGTCGGACTAGAGAAGGGTCAGGTGGCTCAGGTGAAGGGTATGTGGTTCCAGTAAATGAGTAAGGGCTGCACATGTGGGCTTCCGAAGAGAAAGGTGCCAAGCTGACAGCTTGTGTTCTATCCATTAAGAAGGAGCAGATCAAGCATGGAGCGGGTCCTTGGATGATAATCCTCTGCAGGTGCCTGATGAGGATGGGGTGTGAGCCTGTGTTAAATGATGCAGAGAACTCCAGGAAAATGAGGGCTGCTTTGTCTCCTCTGTCAGGGATCATGCAGATTTTGCCTGTGGCAGCGATGAGTGGTCCGTGGTTTGGCTTGACTGCAGGTGTTGAAGAGTTGGGAAATTGCTGAGGTCGGTGAGACATCAAATGATGAATTGTAAATGGATGATCAGCACCCACCATACGTCTTATGAAATATATGTAAATTAAATATGGTTTGAGTTACATAGTGCACAGACTCCATCAAAGTAAAAAAAAAAAAAGATTTCTTTATTCACAATCTTCTTGTTCTTTTTTCTTTAAAACTTTTCTTCAATGTAGCCAACGTGTCTTGTCCCTTGACAGGGAGTTCTTCAGGGCTACAAACTACAGGCAATACATACACATTTTAAAATCATTTAACAAAATATTTACACACAAAAATGCAATTTACTTGCGTGCGGTTCATCTAATTCTTCAGTTCCAATGGGGAACTTCGGGCCATATTAGCAACAAAGTGCGATAAAAATCGCAGAGCGCGCTTAGCGCGAATAGTTCTATCGCTGGAATATTTCGCCACGCTAACGCTGTATTAGCAACGAATAGCGCTATGGCGATAAATATTCCAGCAATAGCGTGAAAAACGGCCAGACATCGCTGGAAAACCAGCGAACATCCTGGCAATACGGCGAAATGCTTGCTGATACGGCCATGTGGCCGTAACCCCATAATCCACCTCCCATTATATGCATGCCTAAGTAGGGATTTTAGCAGGTGTAACTTTCAGGCGATATTCACGGTTAGCGCAAGTTATTGTTTCGCTCCGCTGGACTTGGTAATAGGGGGAATGTGGGTTAGCCCACTTTGCATGTCATTAGCGATGTTTATCGCTGACATGCAAAGCGGTAAGGAAACGGGCGCTATTGGCAGTAAGCTGTCGCTTGTTGATTGGGCGATAGAAATAACGCCGCTTTAGCGGCAGAAAGTGCCGCTAAAGCGGCGTAATTGCCCTTGCTAACATGCCCCCTCTTTCTTTCATTTCAAGAATCTTCCCTTTGGTCTTTCCTCAGCCCCTTGGTGATTCACCAATATTCTCAAACCGGTTGTAGCCTTCCTCAGAGAGCAAGGTATCAGACTCAATGTCTACCTAGACAACTTCTTGATAATAGCACAAGACAAGAAAGTTCTAATAACTAATTTACAATTTTGCCAAGACTTACTTATTCGCCTTGGCTTTCTTATCAACATTCCAAAGTCTGCATTGATTCCATCCCGTCAACTTGAGTGTCTCGGTTTCCTGATAGATACTTCTCAATCTATTCTGCAACTGCCTCTTCAAAAAGTCACTCTCATCAAAAAGGAGATTCGTCACACTCTTTCTCTCACACATTTTTCTCTGAGATCGTTAGCCCGCTTGGTGGGGCTCCTAGCTTCCTCCATACAAGTAATTTTTCCAGGCCCTCTTCATTATCGGGCCCTTCAGAGATTAAAAATCCGGCATCTTCACAACGGTCTAGCTTATTCAGACCCTGTTTCTTTAGATCCAGAGTCCAAAGAAGAACTCCTTTGGCGGCTGACTCATTTAGATGCCTGGAATGGGTGACCTATTTTCTCTGCCACCCCAGATCTTGTCTTAGAGTCCGATGCAAGTCAGACAATTTGGGGCGAAAGATGCGATCAATTCTTGAGCCGAGGTACATTGTCTCATCTGGAGTAATTCTTGCATATCAACAGTTTAGGGATGCTTGCAGGTTCCTTTGCCATCAAGTCTTTACAAAAAACAAGGCAAAATGTGCTATTCTTTTATGAATAGACAATCTGACAGCGGTCTGATACATAAATCATCTGGGGGGGCACAAGATCCAAGATTCTGGTGGATCTCAGCAAACGTCTTTGGAAATATTGTCTTCAACACCAAATCCTGGTCAGAGCTGGCTATCTCCCAGGAAACCTGAATGTAGTAGCGGACTGGTATCCAGACACCTTTTCGACTGAAGCGACTGGCAACCCCCCCCATTTAGTATTCAATCAGCTTACTTCTATCTTTGGCATCATGTCAATCAATCTATTTGCCTTCCGACTCAATATCCAATTTCCTGCCTTCTTCAGTTGGAGACCGGATCCTCAAGTGTTAGCTACGGATGCATTTCTTCAATCCTGACCCCAATCTGTTCTCTATGCCCTTTCTTCCTTTCTTTTATTGCGTGATTTCTGGCCCAAGCATTCATCACTGGTTCTCATAACTCCCTTTTCGCAAGCCCAACCTTGGTTTCCAACCCTGCTGGAACTTGCATTGGACTTCTCAGTTAGGCTCCCTCATTTTCCCGATCTCTTACTCAATCCTCGGGACCTTCAGCACAATTCGATCCTTCAGGGATTTCTCTTTCTCAAAGCCTGGAGAATTTTGGGAAATCCTGGAGAATCCCAGGAATTTCGCAGGAGGCTATCTTCCTCATCTAACAATGTTGTGCCCCGGGCACTTCAAGAATCTATAAATCAGCCTTGTTGGCCTGGTGTAGCTGGTGTCTGGACAGGGATTCAGATCCCATTTCGGCAGATGTGGCTTTGGTTGTCAACTTGTCAGTTTCTCCTTCTTCTCAAGGAAAGGCTTAATGCATAATCAATATTTACAGGTCAGCCATTTCTGGGGAACACCTTTGAGTGGACGGAAGACCCATTGGAGAACACCCTTTGGTTTGTCGTCTGTTAAAGGGAGTACGTTACATCAATCCTCCTTAACCCAAGTACAAAACTTTATGGGATGCTAATGTGGTATTGAATGTGTTTGTTTAATGGCAAGATAATATGTTTCTCTCTCTCAAACAGTTATCTGCAAAATTGACAATGCTTTTATGTTTAATATCCTCGAAACGTGTTTCTGATGTCAAAGCTTTGGATGTGTCCTCATTCCAATATTCTCCCCTTGGTGTTACTTTTCAGGTTCATAGACGTACCAAGACCAATTTGTATACAACTCTTTATCCTTTTTTTCTTCTCAACCAAAATTATGTGTTGGTAATTGCTTGAAATCCTGCATTTCACAAACTGCAGATTTGAGGTCCCCATAGTCTACTCAGTTGTTAATTTTTTTCAGAAACCCCATAAGCCTGTTTCTTCTCCCTCTTTAGCTCGTTGGGTAAAGTGGATTATGTCTTTGGCTGGTATTGATGTTGATTCTTTTGGTGCACATTCGGCCTGAGGAGCTTTGGCTTCTAGGGCCTTTGGGGCCAGTGCAGGTTTGCACGACATTCTCAAATCTGCAATTGGTCAAACGTTAACAATTTCAGAACCTTCTATTGGAAACCTATTGCGCATTTATCTGATTCTGTTATTTCAATGCTTTGAACAAGCATAAAATGAGCCTCCGGCCTTGTAATAAAATTGAGATTTTCTTAGCCTTGTGTCAGAAAGGCTAGATTTTATTAAAGACACATAGACAAGTATTATCTTACCACTTGAATTAACCCACCCTGTTTTGTTTTCTGCAGTTCCATCTCCATCATCTGGTGCTTCCACCTCCACCTAATCTTTCTGGACTTTCACCCTCAAAGGATTTGGATAATGTTCTTCATGGACCTCTTCTTCCCTTCCAAAGAACTTTTCCTCTGCAGATGTTGTTCTGCCTGGTGGATTTATTTACTGTTCTTTTTTCTATTGGATCAATTTTGTTTTTTTCTCTCTATGCATCTCTTTTACTAACTCGCCTCAAGAAAAGAGGATTTGTTGTTCTCAGTCAAGATCATTATTAGGGGAACTCATGTTCTATTGGTGCTTCTATTGTGATGTCATTTTCTGTAGTTTTTCACCCAGTGTTTATGGGTAATGTAGTTCGGGTTTTTGATTGGCTGCTATTAATTAAACAGCAAGAAAAGACTTCATAATACTCGTCTCTGTGTCTTTAATAAAATCTAGACTTTCTGGAACCAAGGTTAGGAAAATCTCAATAATGTGTTTGAATCTTATTGATAAAACGTCACTGTAATTCAACATAGTCTTCATAAGATATAAACGTGTAAGAAATTGCCATTCTTGCATAGTGTTTCCAGTTAATAGTATATAATATTGCATCGCATGGTATTTTTTTAGTTATTATGGGAAAAGTGGCAGGATATAGACATAGGCTTCATAAAGCATTTCACCTGCAAGAGTACCATTCGGGCATTACGTATTCCAATTAGGAACAATGGTGGCAATGCTTAAGAATCACATTGCATGTTGTAATCGAGTTATTAAAAACTTGTACCCTCATAATGGTACATATAAAAATGAGCATGCTTGAGGATATATCAAGTCATTATACATGAATATTGTGTAAAGCAAAGGCACTAGTATAGAAATGACTTGTGATATACATAAGCGCCAGATGATGTGGTATTTTAAACAGTGATTCATCATACAGAACACAACTACCATCAAACCCGCCCTCCTTATCAGTAAATGCTGTATCTGACAAAAGCCTTTAATCAATAAATCAGTGTTTGTTAAGCGCGACTACTCACCCGCAAGGGTCTCAAGGCGCTGGAAGGGTGGGGGCTGCAGGTCCTGATGGGCACTGACATTCAAGTCAAAGAGCCTAGTCTTAATAACTTTCCTAAATTCGGTCAGCGATGAGGATTGTCTGAGGATGAGAGGCAGGGTGTTCCAGTGCTTAGCGGTGAGGTAGGAGTAGGATCATCCTCCAGTTCTAGTCTTGTGAATCCGAGGGACGGTGGCTAGGGCCAGCTGGGCGGAGTGGAGGTTTCTGGTGGGTACGTGAACTGAGAGGCGGTGGTTGAGTTGTTCTGGTCCTGCTTCATGGAGGGCTTTGTAGGCATGTGTGAGGAGCTTGAAAGTGATTCTTTTGTTGACTGGAAGCCAGTGAAGTTCTCTGAGGTGTTCGGTGATATGGCTGTGGCAGGGGATGTCGAGGACCAATCTGGCTGTGGCGTTTTGAACGTTCTGTATTTTCCTGAGGAGTTTCTGGGTGACGCTGCACAAGCACCAAACAAAGTAGTTATTCAAAAACCTAGGAGCAAACAAGCCCACCCTCCTTACCAGTGATTGTCGTATCTCGCAAGTGGCGTGATGTGGCAGAAACCAAATTCAAAAACTCGCGCCTGAGCAGACATAAATAATTTAAAGACACCTGTGATCATCATGGAAACAGCCAAGACATTGAAAGGAGTAGTGGCCGCCATTTTTAAATAAATGATTTCCCAACTCATGGGTGATAAGAGCTAATCTTGTTCAGTTATCACCTTAATTCGAGCATAAATATATACAGGCACTCCTATTTATCAGTGTTGGACAACGCAATATGATGTATTATATTGTTGTAATACAATGTGTTCCTAACACCAGCTATACTGTGTCATGTTAGTAAAGATTGGGGCAAGGCGAGACAGTGTATTGTGAAGCCATTGTAAAGAAAGGGTTGGCCATATTGGTTAAGACAAATTTGTACCATATGGTCCCAGTCATTGTTTCTGTCGCTGTAATTATGAGTGTCCTCTGGCGAGTGGTGTCATTATCATCGCTCAATTATTATAATAAAGGATCCAAGTTTTTCCACTATTATATATGAAGAGAAAAGCGACTTAACTGTACAACATTGCGACCCGTTATGCGGCGCCCATCTTGACAATTTTAAAAATCTTAGTAGAAATTCACAAATTATAAATTCATAAAGGTGTCTTCATACAAGCTTTTTCCTAATGTGACTGTATCTGTCCAAGAGTAACGATAAAATACTGTTATCAAAATTCAATAGCTGCTTTATAGAATTTAGGTTCTTCGCAACTTTCAAGGATCTTGTATCGAGGTGCAGAGGGCACTAGGACCCTGCACAAGACCAAAGGGATGGGCAAGTCACCGGACATGACTTCCGGTCAGGGAAGGGGACGGGGCAGTTCGAGGAGACCAGAGGAGCAGGAGGACGTGCCTGCGAGGCCGACAAATAAAAGAAACTACAAGCCCTTATCTGCGTCCTGATATTCCTTGGGGGTCGGGGCAACCTGGCGACACTACATCTGGCGACGAAGGTGGGATTAACAAATCACCACCAGATGCATGTGCCTGTGCCCCCGAGAAAAGAAAAAAAAATGGAGGCAGGAGCCGCCCGTGGTCCGCCGGCCAAAACGGAAAAAACACGCCATAGGGTGCCCACCCCTGTCACAAGAATATTCACGGAAGCAGGAGCACACCCTGGTCCGCTTGCCGAAAAATACAACGTCGGGTGGCCACCCTAGTTGCAAGAAGATTGACGGAGCCAGGAGCCCACCCTGGTCCACTTGCCAAAAAACGCGACATCGGGTGCCCATCCTGGTCGCAAGAAGATTCACAGAGCCAGGAGCCCACCCTGGTCCGCTTGTCAAAAACGCGACGTTGGGTGCCCACCCCGGTTGCACGAACAATCACGGAGACAGGTGCCCACACTGGTCCGCGTACCAAGCCTAAAAAAGGTTACGAGGTCGGGAGCCCACCCCTACGAGAACTGAGGTAATAAAACCCCCTGCGACTGCCCAACAGCAAGCGGTACTCCCCTGTGTGACCACAGACTCCCACCAAGCAATCTGAAAGCCCCCGAGCCTCCCGCGAAGATTTCAAGCTGAAATCTCGCGAGAACTCGGCTGTCATCTTGAAGCCAGGCGGGACAGCCAATCACAGAGGGACAAGCTCAGGCAGCCATCTTAGACTCAGGCACCAAAGGAACTAGTGGATCTCATGAGATCTTGGCGGGCCATTTTGAAATCAGGCCAAACAGCCAATCAGCATCAAGGAAGGCAGGCGGCCATTTTAAAGTCAGGCAAGATTAAAAAGTGAAGAAAAGTCAAGGAAAAGGGCGAAATTAACAGAAGAAAGAGGTAGACAAAGGAACAGAGTGAATGATAAAAGAATAAGAAGGAGGAACAGCACTGTGCAATCCCCACCATGACGGAAGAAGGTAGTGAAAGCGCCACTGCAAATGCAATCTTCCGCAGACCACTGCCTTTTAGCCTCTCGGACTCCCAGACGAAAGGCATTCGCAGGGAGAGATGGGGTAGACAATTCGAATGCTACATACGTGCCACATGCAAAGAGTACAAAGACAAACAAAACATAGACTTGTTTTTAAACTTCGTGGGCGATGAAGTTAAAGACCTACTGGTAACATTCTAAGCCTGGGCGAAGCAGGCGTAGTGCCTCTACGCGTATTTCCACAGAGTTTGAAAAAAACTCTGTGGAAATACACTCCCTCCCCCCTCCCAAATTAAGAAAAAATTCAAAAAGAAGGCACTTACCTGCGTGGCTGCCTCCTCCTCTGCCTGGCCGCTCTCCTTCCTGCTCCTCGCCGTCCTTCTCCTAAGAAAAACACAACGTTATGCGTCTTTGATGGGAGTTTTTGCCTAAACTCCGCATTTGGAACAGAGCGCAGAGTAGGAAAAAAAACGCAAACTCCGTTGGCGGAGCGGAGTTACCCGCCCGGGGTTATAACATTCCATCCAGAACAAAGGACCAATGAAGTGTATGACCGACAAATTTGACCTTCAGAGAAATGTGGATTTTGAGAGATACACATTCAACACCACATGCCAACTGGCAGAAGAGTCCCTCGATGACTTCGCAACCAGACTGTGCATACTGGCGCGTATTGCGAATTCGACAAATTTGACAATGAGCAGGCAATACGACTGTGCATCATCGAAGGCTGTCAGTCAGTGGAGTTTGTGCCCGAATACTAAAAGAACCCTACACATTGGAGAAAATAATGACACTGGCCCAGGCAGAGGCCAGAGCAACAGCACATGCCAGACAAATGGAAAACGGGAGAGCACGGACGGTGGAACAGGCCAATTGCATGGCTGGGAATGCCAGAAAACATGACAAAACACTGCCGCCCCGGAAGCAGAAACAAGAAAGAACGTGCTATCGTTGTTGTCATGATTAGAGCATCTAGTCACACTCTTTTAGATTATAAAAAGCCCACCCCTATCCCGTGCACCAGCACTCCTTAATGTGATGTAATGCGTAGAATGAGCTTTATGCTTGTTTGTATTGAAAAGAGATTTAGGTGATTTAATACTATACTTGGATTAACCATGAACACTGACATTGTTTCGAAGTATGTTAGACATTCAGTGGATACTTTTGACAAAGGACATGTGGAGTTTAAATTCCAGAAGACGCTTGCAGATGCAGAGTTCATCATTAAAATGCGAAGAGAACGCTTTATGTTAAAAATTAAAATGCTATGGAGCTTTGGGTCCCGGCAGAGCTTCTACTCGCTACCGGGATCAATGAGAAGGAGAATCAGAGTGCACACGTCACCACGTTGGAAACGTGGATGAACGTGTGAACGCTTGGGTGTGGTCTGCCTATAAAAGACACTAGAAACAATGGGGCATCCTCTCACCCCATTTCCGGACGCACAGCGATAATATGTGCATTCCAATAATGCAGCACGTTAAACCAAGTTTGTTCCAAAATTTATTCAAAGTTCATCAAAGTTATTCACGGTGTCCAGGATTTATCCATAGTCACTTGTGAGACATCTTACTTTCATCACTGTACCCTCAAACGCTACAGACATGCCGAGGCCTTAATCGGAAGCTAGGAGTGCATGTAAGTAATCTTCAGTAGTTCATCACGATAACACAATGCATTTCGGGCCTTACCATGGCCCTTCGTCAGGGGTATTCTACAATTAAAAAACAATGTTTCAATACAAAAACTTTCCAAATCGATGCTTCCTTGTACATGTTTAAACACATTATAAGCGATTATCTCGTAACCCATTCACATATCAACGTTTTCCCGCTAATCGTTACCATAAACGCTTTATGTTAAAAAGCAAAATGCTATGGAGCTTTGGGTCCCGGCAGAGCTTCTACTCGCTACCGGGATCAATGAGAAGGAGAATCAGAGTGCACACGTCACCACGTTGGAAACGTGGATGAACGTGTGAACGCTTGGGTGTGGTCTGCCTATAAAAGACCACACCCGAGTTCTAGAAGGCGCTTGGCCTTCTGTTCTTTTGCCGGGAAGAAGTTCGTGCTGCACCTCTTCAAAACTTACCTGAAAGGCAGCGCGTAGAACTTCTTCACTCCTGACTCTGCTTCCAGGGAATCTTCTTTCTTCACGACGATGTCTGGACCTGCAAAGAATCAAGAAAAGGAAAGCTAAGTACAAGTTAAGTCTGGTGCCCTACGCAAGAAAGTCAACAATAATTTTTGGAACTTTTGATGTTCAATTTTGTTATCTTACAACAAAGATCGGAACGTTTAAGAAGAACTTTGTAGCTCGAGATTACAGACATTTTGAGTTCATTTTAGAAGAACAATTATAGTGGTTTAGCGAATTGAGATTAGAAGGCATGTTGTTCTTTCCTTCTGCTTATTTTTTCCATTTAATAGGTGCTGGTTAACAAAAAGAAACACAAAAACACAAAGCTTCCTGAGATTTCACCACCTTGAAGTTAAGACGCAAAACATCTACTCCCCAACTCAGCTAACCAGTCCCTCAAAGACATACTCGGACGTAGGATTTACAACTTCTGATCACAAGTCGACAGCAAGGATCCACTACAACAAACGTCCAGTATCCGGCCCTCCTCCCCAGTTTCTATCTGTTAACTAGTGTAATATTACAATCCACCAGTTAGAAAATAGGAATCAGGGAAGTTGGCTCATTGCGTTTCTGCGAAACTCTACACCACGCAACTAAGCAGGTAAGAGTGTGTGGTTCCTTGACAGTTGTGGACTTGAATTCCCACATACTGGCGCCTGCCCAGCGATGGGCCACAAGTGTCAAAAATGCAACATGGAAAACCATTTCGCTAGTGCCTGCATGAGCGGGCAATTTAAACCTGAGAGATGGAGACCAGCAAAACAACGGACAGTGACCAGCAGATACGCATGTCACATGGACACACAAAACTGCAGTCCATCAGCTGAGTCGGATGGCGCAAATACGCAAGAGGCTGAAGACCGTTATATTTGATGTTGGACGTACACAGGGTCGCACACCAGAGCACATCCAACCAGTGGACAAACAACAAATAAAGAAAACAGCGACAGTGAACATTGAAGTAGGAAATCACAGCACAAGCTTCGTACTGGACAGTGGTGCCACATGCAACATCATGTGCACGTCAGAATATGAAAAGATGAGACAGAAACCGCCACTCTCAATGTCCACGGTTGATGTTTTCACATGGGGCTCAAGGAAACCAGTGGTGAACATGGGGAAGTTTGTAGAGACACGAACATACAAAGACAGATCGATAAAGGAAGAAGTACATTTCCTACTCGAAGACATCCCAGCACCGTGTCTACTAAGCAACGTCACCGTGCAGGTGATGGGTCTCCTAGCTATGACATATCACATGTCAGAATGGCACAACATTCTGAGAGAACACCCAGCCATACTAAGAGGACTAGGAAAGCTGAGAGACACACAAATAACACTGCACACCAATGAAGCACTCAAGCCAGTGGCTCAGCATCACAGAAGAGTGCCCATACACCTTGCAACCACAAGTGGAAGAAGAGATAAAAAGCCTTCTGGCGCAAGACATCATAGAGCAGGCGGATAGGCCAACTCCATGGGTATCTCCGATAGTCGCAGTACCTAAAAAGAACACATTAAAAATTTGCATTTGCGTTGACATGCGAATCCCAAACACAGCAATTGAGAGGGAATGACACCCAGGGCCTCACCTAAATGACATGATCAGTTGTCCCACTGGATCATGCAGATTTTCAAAGCTAGACCTATGCAATGGGTACCATCAACTGGAGCTTGATCCACAATCACGATACATCACGACGGTCTCCACTCATATGGGTCTTTTTCGCTACAAGTGACTCAGTTTCAGAATATCATCAGTGGCAGAAATATTTCAAGAAACAGTGATACAGGTGATCCGGCCCGTAAAGAACAGCCTAAACTACAGCGATGATATCCTGGTATTTGGTCTGCAGCCAGCTGGAACAAGCCGGCCTGACCCTAAACGAGGACAAATGTGAGCTGGGAAAGGGAGAACTAGTGTTCTTTGGACACATATTTTCAAAGAAAGGAATGAGGCCAGATCCCAGTAAAGTGGAAACACTGCAAAAAGCAAGAACTCCAGCAGATGTAGCAGACGTCAGGTCATTTCTAGGGCTAGCGAGCTACTGTGCTCGATACATAAAGGACTTTGCTACAATGAGCACCTCACTTAGGGAACTAACAAAGCATGGACAGAAATTTTTATGGACCGCAGAATGCGACAGCCATAAGACATGCAGTCACAGCAGTAGATCACCTCGCCTATTTCAACCCATCGCAATGCACTGAGCTCACTGTCGATGTCAGCCCAATGGGGCTAGGAGCCATTCTAGCACAACACACGCCCGAAAGAGACTCGCCCAGGCAAGTTGTCGCGTATGCAAGTAAGAGCTTATCGGAAATAGAAAGGGCATACTCTCAACCAGAGAAGGAAAGCTTGGCAGTAGTATGGGCTTGCGAACACTACCACATGTTCATATACGGGAAACCATTCACCATTGTAACTGACCACCAAGCACTAGTAACAATATACGGAAAACGCAACGCAAAAATACCACCATGCATTGAGAGGTGGGGAATACGACTTATGGACTATGATTTCAAGATAGTGTATAAACCTGGAAAGGAACACAACCCAGCTAACTACATGACAAGGCATCCTTTACCACGGGCACTAGAGATCACGTCCATGGCGGAAGAGTACCTAAACTTTGTGTTAAGACAAAACACCCTCGCTCCAATAACAATTGAAGAGCTGGAGCGAGAGACGACCAGTGATGTCACACTGCAAACAGTTAAAACAACAACACGACAGCAAAGGTGGAGACATGTAAACAACAGCAGCCCCATGGGAGAAGGAGTAAGAAAGGAGGAAATGTTAGCATTCCAGCACATACAAGAAGAGTTATTGGAAACAGAAATGGAAATTCTCTTGCGAGGAACAAGGATAATAATACCACAAAAACTACAGTGGCAGACAGTGAACCTAGTGCATGAGTCCCACAGAGGCATAGTAGCAACAAAAAAAATGCTACAGGAAAAAGTATGGTTCCCAGGGCTGGATCGACTGGTGGAAGACACAATAATGAACTGTCACCAATGCCAAATAACGGGAAAGCCAGCAAAGCCAGAACAATTAATCAATCAATCAATCAATCACAGAATTTGTAGAGCGCACTACTTACCCGCGAGGGTCTCAAGGCACTGGGAAGAGGGAAGGGGGGATGCTGCTACTGGTCGAACAGCCAGGTCTTGAGTAGCCTCCTGAAGGTCAGCAGGTCTTGGGTCTGTCGTAGGCTTAGTGGAAGGGTGTTCCAGGTCTTGGCGGCGAGGTGTGAGAAGGATCTGCCGCCGGTGGTTGTTCTTCGAATGCGAGGGACGGTGGCGAGGGAGAGGTCGGCGGAGCGGAGCTGGCGGTTGGGGACGTAGAAGAAGAGTCGTCTGTTGAGGTAGGCTGGGCCAGTTTTGTGGAGTGCCTTGTTTGCGTGGATGAGGAGTTTGAAGGTGATCCTCCTGTCGACGGGGAGCCAGTGCAGGTTCCTCAAATGGGGGGTGATGTGGCTGTGGCGTGGTACGTCGAGGATCCGGCGTGCGGAGGCGTTTTGTATGCGTTGCAGTCGCTTGATGAGCTTGGCCGGGGCTCCCGCGTAGAGGGCGTTCCCATAGTCCAGTCTGCTACTGACGAGGGCCTGGGTGACTGTTCTTCTTGTGTCTGTCGGGATCCACCTGTAGATCTTGCGAAGCATGCGGAGGGTGTTGAAGCAGGAGGAGGAGACTGCGTTGACTTGCTTGGCCATGGAGAGCGTTGAGTCGAGGATGACTCCCAGGTTGCGTGCGTGGTCGGTACACATGTCCGACCTCCCTGGGGCAGTGTGGACAACACTGGCAGGTGATTTCTATGGACCGCTGGAAACTGGCAACTACCTGCTAGTAGTAATTGATAAATATTCTAGATTACCCATTGTACGACAAGTGTCATCAACGTCAGCGACGTTGCCGATATTGGATGACATATTTGCAGCATGGGGCTCCCCACAAACAATGAAGACAGACAATGGGCCACCATTCTCCGTGGAGGGGTTTCGCAGATTCATGGAGTACCTGGGCATAGATCACAGAAAGATAATGCCTCTGTGGCCACAAGCAAATGGCATGGTGGAAAGGTTCATGGGAAACATCAAGAAAGCAGTCCAATGTGCGAAACTGGCACAGATTTCAGTGGGCCAGGCACTGTGCCAAATTTTAAGAGACTACCGAAATACCCCACACAGCTCCACGGGACGATGTCCAGCAGAACTAGTGTTGGGAAGAACAAGCAGGAGGCAGAAGCGCCATCTGATCACAGCAGCATCGCCGCGAGGGATCACAAGGCAAAAAGGAAAATGAAACAGTATACAGATGCACGACGACATGCCACGCCATCACAGCTGAAGCAAGGAGACTCAGTGCTGGTGCGTCAACGACAAGCAAGGAAGTCGGACAGTTTTTCTCAAGTGAACTGCTAACTATAACAAATATAAAGGGGCCCCGGATAACAGCTGCAGCAGGCCACTACTGAATCACCAGAAACAGCTCATACTTCAAGGGAGTAGGGACATCCGAAGGGGAAGAAGGAGAGGCAGAGCCTAAGAGCAACACAAACCATGTCAAAAAGGAAACGATGGACAGCATGGAAGGGACATCACACAGCAGCAGGGGATGAGACCAGGTTGAAGAGATAGCGAATGAAGGAACAGAAATGCTTTGTCCAAAGAGAGTGAGCAGAAAGCCAAAGAGACTTATCGAGGAACTATAGTGCGGGGGCAGCAAGCAAACAGTGTTTCTTCTGACCCGTGTCCTGATGTTCTCTCTCTCTCTCTCTCTCTCTCTCTTTCTCTTTCTCTCTATTTTCTTTCCACAAAACGGGTAGATGTTGTATCGAGGTGCAGAGCGCACTAGGACCCTGCACAAGACCAAAGGAAGGGGCCAGCCACCGGTCACGACTTCCGGTCAGGGATGGGGTAGTTTGAGGAGACCAGAGGAGCAGGAGGACATGCCTGCGAGGCCGACGAATAAAGAAACTACAAGCCCTTATCTGTGTCCTGATATTCCTTGGGGGTCGGGCGACCTGGCGACACTACAAAGTATGCAGGCAAAAGGTAACCCGATTGTGAGAGCACTGTAGGAACATTATGACCAGATGTACGGTCGTCTTAGAGTATCAAATCACACATCTTTGTAATTATTCAGAAGATGTAAATTCAATGGTCTTATTCATCTGAACATTCCCTACAAGGAGTGTAGCTGCCCAACCATGGCGATAATATTAATAACACCTAATCATTACTGTACAGGGTTCATGTCTCTTATGACTCCTAACTATACATGCGAGTAATAGCTAAATTGTAAGAGCAGCTAACATCTTAGATACCCGATCGCATATCTTCATAAATATTCAGATAATAGAATAATGGACTGTTTTACTAATTGGTTATGACTGCTCAATCATGTTGAATTCATTCGTCTAAGGTCATGCGATGCAACTGCTGGCGATATGACTAATATACCAGTTGCGACATATTGTATGTCATCTAAATTAGCGGAAATCGGACTTCTCTCTAGTGATCGCTTCAAGTGTACCCAATACGGGTGATCATAAAAAACGACTTTTCAAAAACATTGGTCGAGCTTATGGTGATTAATGGGTACATTCATCTCAGCTGATACCTACATCAAATAAATAATAAGCGAGACGATCGATCCCTTGCATTAAAAGCTACATGGTTGGTCCTCAGCAGTAT
Organism: Calotriton arnoldi; assembly: GCA_963921515.1. Lineage (NCBI taxonomy): Eukaryota > Metazoa > Chordata > Amphibia > Caudata > Salamandridae > Calotriton > Calotriton arnoldi. Next base: position 306,277 of record CAWUFW010003476.1, read on the forward strand.
GTCAACCATGTCGGCAAGGTGAGGCGTCAATTGATTAGTTTCTCTGAGACCTTTGCTGGGTATGGTAGGTGGGAGATGGGTCTGTAGTTGGAAAGCTGCATGCTTAAGCTTCCTTTGCCTTGTGTCCTCCATCTCCAATTGTGCAATCGATTCAGCCCTATTCACAAAACGTTTAAAGTATAGGCGGAGATTTTCATTTCCACCTGAACATAATTTTATATTTTTTTTTCAGCTACCAAACATTCCCAGAAGTAAACCTGGAAAGCTGCGTCTGGTTTGAAGTAAATATTATGTGACAATTGTTTTTTTTTAAACTATAGTTTACCAAAATGTCACCCTATTTAATTTAATAAAAGAAAATCTACACCAAATGAGATGATATTTACATGATGTTTGTGTCAGTTGATATATTTGTGAACAATATTTTGAAATACAAACAGGCTACACATACTAAAATATCATTTTGCCAGACTAACATTAGTCAACATAAACACTCCCACCCTCTTCACAACACACCATTCGTAGTTTTAAGAGCAACCCTGCCAAGTGCCACGCATCACAAGTAATAATGATAAAAATAACAATATCACTTATAAAGCGCCTGGTTACACCAACTGGTGACACTAATACATTTCACTGCTGGTTCCCGCATCACCGCATTGGAATGCAATGTCACACATTTACAGCTCCTCTCTGGCCCTCGAGATTGCTTGTGGCTTTCTTAGCGCTACGGTGTGATTCCCTGTAGCTGCTGGGTACACTATCAGAGCCTCCCAGGTCGGTACAAGGAGAGGTTGTCATGGATCTACCGACACCTTGACATGACACATTTGCTTGTCCCTCCTCACTTTCCTGCTCCCCGACGCTGGCTGTAGGAGGCCATAAACATTTCGGACTCTTTGGTGCTGTACACATGAAGAACCTGTCCTCTGCCCCTTGACTGGCTGCTACCATCCACGGATCCTTTGTCAAACTCCTCCTCCAGCAGTCACAAAAGCCTAATGCTTGGAGAGGAGAATTTTCATGTGCACTGTGTAAGTGGCCTAGATTTTTATTATAGATGGAGCAAAATTATATTTAATTATATAAAACACCAGGATGTTTTTGTACAGCGCATATCATGAACTCACATGTTTGAAGGCGCTCAAATATGTGATCATGAAGAAAAAGGAGGAAGAGTGAAATCAAATATTTGCTGAGGATCACAAAGTTTGGTGAGGTGGGAAGCCGTGATGTCACATTGTGCAATATACCTCAAAAAAGGGTAATTTATGAATCATGACCGTTTAGGTAAACTTCATAGTTTGGTTTACTTGTGTTAACGTGTCACATGAAATGTCACATATGTAGCATTGGAATATCACTCATAGGCACGCTGAAGCCATGGAAATGTCATGCATGAGCAGTCTGAAAACTTGGCAACTATGTCACAACCTCCCATTTCCTGTTCTCACAAATTTATTTAACTGCTCCCTTAACTTTTAAAGGCCTAACAGCCTCATCCAGGCTTAGTTGCCCTACTTTCAGGGGCTTGCCATTAACCAAGCAGAGACAGGCGAGAGCAGTTCTCCAGGGAGTCACAGGCGTCAATCTTTCCGCAGCAGATTGACTCTGCATCTCACATTGGATTATTCCACACTGGATTTACTACAGAAACGGATTGATGTTTACCGCAGTAATTCAAGGCCCCCCATTTATCCTTGGCTTTGTCCAAACACGCGACACCGTCTTCTGGATATAGGATCTTAACCCTGACTACATCAAATACCATTGATTGCCAGTACCCGCCCCTCCATAGGTGCCCGGCTGGGCCCTATGTGAGTATCCTTGACTACCCCTCACGCCCACAGGTGTTCACCACACTAACTGTCAGTCATCCACAGGTGTCCCTACATTGATAGGTCCTGATGAGACCCCACATTGTTAGCTGGGTCGAAACGTCGTCGACAACTTTAAGCGAACCAATTCCCAGTCCCTACTATTATACTAGGAGGCTGCCAACATTTATTGTGTATCCATTGAATGGTCGTTTCTGTAACAACATTGAAACCTTGTTCTTATGTCACAAAAGTCACAATCGATACTCATAGATTTCACCTTTTTTCACTTGGGACACTCACCACTGAGAATTTATAACAAATGTGAATTTTCATATATAAAACAGCTTGTTTCTCTACACACTCTGTGTTACATGTCCTTCTTTCTCTGACATTTATGTACCATCATTTTACTGCGATTGTGCTGATATAGATTGTAATATTAACCATTAAGTGCCCACATGAACCACTGTTTTTTGTCTAAACTACTTTCAGGGGCGGCTCCTCCATTAGGGCGGAGGAGCGTCGCCCCATTGCTTTCTCGCAGTGCGAGAAGCAGAAACATAAAATGGTATTTTAAATACCATTTTATGTTTCTGCTTCTCGTGCTGCGAGAAAGTAGAAGGCAGGGTAGGCCTGGTTGGGGGCGGGCGGGTGGGAGGATATGCCTGGTTGGGGGCAGGTGGGTGCGCAGCTCGGGGAGGAGTGGCTTGCCCACTGATGTGGGCCATGACTGTTTGGTCGGCCCTCTGGGGCCGACCAAACCAGTCATGCGCACTCTACATTTTCTCTATGTAGGCTGCATGCAAGCTACATAGAGAAAATGGCCTCCCTACAGGCGCCCGGCTGGGCGCTGTCCGCACCAATCACAACGCTGCCATTGCAGCGTTGTGATTGGCTTACGGGAGGGTGCATGCTTCCTGTTCCGGCAGCGGGACCCGGTCAGGAGCGGAGGTGGTGCGAGACCCGGTAAGGTAAGTTTAAAAAAGAAAAATTTAACACCCCCCTCCTGCGAACCCCCGTGGGACTCCCCCACCCGCGAGTCGCGACTGCCTACTTTACCCCTTTTCACCGTGTGATCCCGTTTTTGAATGCCACTCTCTTGGTTACCCTGCCCACTTGCAGCTGTCCGCTATCCTGTCCATTTACTTTGTTCTCCCTTTTTCAGGCATACTAATGGGAATGTCGTGTGATTATCCAATTCCCTCTTTGTGGAAATCTACATAGTAGACATTTCCACACAGGGGGAATATAGCCTACTGTGAAAATGAACATTTATTCTGTTTTCCTCCTCAGTAATCATATTTTTCCCAGTTGAAAAAGCTCTCTACCTACACAGCTGGTAAACCTGGGGGGGATCTGGTCCCCTCTCGACCTGCAAGGGGGCTTTCTTCAACCCTTGCCTACAGTAACTTTCCTACTATGTCCAGGGTGGTAAAGGGTCAGATCAAAGTTTGTGAGTGGCCACAAACATACATGGTCGCCGGCATTCAGAAAATTATGAGTCCGATGACGCTTTGTACCGCCCACTACTCCACCCCTGCTTTGCATTTTCTGCTGTAAAATTCTCTGAAGTTGTAGCCCCCAGTTGTAAATCAGTTTACTCCTGCCATGAATCATTTCGTGATTTCCTGTTAGGCCTGCATGAGGTACTTACAGCTGTCAACTTATGACTGTGGCTGAATATATTTGTGTCAATAGAGCGCTTTGGGTTCAGGTGAACTCACCTTGTGGAACCTCAGCTGACTCAACTCAGAAGAAGATAAACAGGCCTTGGCCTCGGGGCTGCCGCACTTCCAGGCTCATCACAGTTTCCTGCTCTAGTGTTCCAAGCCAGAAGCTGCCTCAATGCCCCATGTGTGCTCAGGTGACATTTAGACTCAAGCTGCCTTGTGGTTTCACAGCCTGTGCTTACAACACCTGGCCAACACCCAGAGCTTCCGTTCTGAGCTGCAAAATATTTGGCTCCAAAGACACAGCAATAATCCTTATTGAGGAAATTGGCGGAAACTCTATAACACCCCCACATCTGGATCTGATGAAGGGTGAAGGGACACGTCTCCTCTCTGCAAAAATAAGAACATCCCTAGGGGCCCGTGATCAGGTGATAAGCTTTCATATGTGTGTCCTGCAGTATGTAAGTGCTAAGACTGCACTCTCACTCACTCACTTACGCACTCACTCATGCACTCACTCACTCATGCACTCACTCACTCACTTACTTTCGCGTTTGAACTGATTAGTTGAACATTTTAAAAATGACAAAGAATTGACGTTTGGTGCTCAACGCAGGGAGCTAAACTTTCAGAGGTGCAGTAGGTGCGGTGACACCGGGGCCGAGAGGCTCAGGGGCCTACTGATCCTTGATTTTTGCTGTATTTTATCATTCAAACAGCTGCCACGAGACCCATTTCCTTCCTTGCACTAAGGCCCATAGCACAGTGGCTAAACTACTGCCCAAGCTCTGTTCTGGTAAAAGTACAACAATTTATAAAAAAAAAAGAAAACAGAATATTGTTGGAGCCATTTAGCTTAGGCTGTGGAAAGAAGGGCCCCTCCATCGAAGAACATTAAGGGTGGGACAAAGAAATAGAACATGGAGAGTACAGGAGACAGAGTCAGTCTGAATGTGCAAAAAATAGCTTTAATGTGGGAATCTGCATGATCTCTAAATGTCCTCAGCCAGCGCTGTACTTTATGTACCTGAACATTGCATGCAAAAATATTGTGTAAAAAATATTGTTTACAAAAATACTGCTCCACTGGAATTAATAATTGAAAATGTTTACCTGTTAAAGAATATTTTTGTGAGCGATATTTAGGGCAGGATATTTTAGTCGGAAAATGTTTTTGTAAAAGATTTTAGGGCAAGATATTTATGTCACACAATACTTTTCTCAGCAATGTTCTGATATACAAACGTACAGTACATACCAAAGAACCTTGTTGTCATGCTAACATTAGTCTACTCAAACTCCCCTCCTAACCCTAAACAAACACACTTCGTAGAGTTTCCTTTCGTGTTTCCCTCCATCATCTGCTTCCTTGGCTCTGACTCTCGGAGCCCCACTAGTCCATCACACCCCTATTGGCCTGCAGAGGCCCCTTTCCCTGCTGTATGACACTGATTTTGAACCCCCTTTTCCTTGCCACCTTGCCCATTGCCCACTGAGCCCACGGCTGCCCTCATTTCTGTTCTTTTGTTCCCCTTTTCTGGACTTACGCAATCCATGCAGGCCGGTTCTAGGAATTTTTGGGGCCCTGGGTAAGAAAGGGAATGTGGGAGGCCCCTCTAATTTGCATACAATGTGAAATCATAGGAAATGATATCACAGGAAGTGCCATTAATTGCCTATTGTTGATCGACTTTGCAATAAGCAACTTTCTTGATGCTGATATTAGTAAAATAATAAAAACATAATTATAAACACCAATACAATAAGTACATATATTTTTAATGTTGATTAACTGGAAATACAGTATATTAGTCACACTGGATGGAAAGGTTTAGCCTACGTCACTCCAAAACGTATGTCCCCCTACATAACTCTCTACTCCCCCCAGCTGCTGATACAATCCCAAACTGGCCCTTTTCAGCAGGACGGCCCCTGCTGCGTCCTCTTGAGACTCTACAGCACCGCGGAGGTGAATCGGCCCCTGGCTCAGGTGTGCGGGAGACTGAGGCACTGGGCCACGAGCAGCCACAGGATTGCTGTGGGGAGAAGCGCTGCGGGGTCGCCCGTGGGTGCTGCAGACCACCGAGGGGAGCGGCAGCTACCTGACGTCCCCGGGGCTCTGACCCCGAAGGGCTGCGGGGAGCGAGCTATGGATTGCAGGCCATGTGGCTCCAGAGACTGAGGCAAGATTCAGCCGGGCCGCATTTGCTGTAATGTTTTGCATGGGGGTGAACCCTACAATCTCTGTGTGCCGTTGGAGGAGTAACACCCGCAGAATGCGTCCGGACCCTGGGGCAGATTTACGTTGAACTAACGCAGCGGGGTACAGCAAGTCATTTTGCTGCGCCGCGCAGCGTTTGTTTTGAAGCACAGGGATGCAACATATTTACAAGAATATGTCACATTCCTGTGCTTCTCCCTGCGCTGGCGCAACAAACTGCAGCCATGCGCCGGCGCAGGAACCCTTGCACCATGGTGCAAGGATGCTCTGTTGCGTGGGAGATTGTTTTTGTGCAGGAAGGGCACCTTCCTGCACAAAAACAATCACTACAACCATTTTCCTCTTTCAATGCGTGCTGTAGAATGCAGCACGCAATGAAAGAGGAAAAACAAGGAGAAATGAAAACATTTCTCCTCGTTGCTCTCGCTACGCCACCTCTAGGGTGGCGTAGCTTTCAGACGCATCTCCAGAGTTACCATTTCTCGTAATTCTGGAAATGTGTCTTGTTCCATGAGTGTTGCGTGGGAACACCCACAGCAACACCCATGGAACGCCCCTTCACCGCAAAGTGCTGCGTGTGAAGGGGCCGTATTTACAAGGAGAGGAAAAGTCAGGCAGGGTGGCTTTTCCTCTCCTTGTAAATATGGAGCAGCCCCCTGCGCCACCAGTCTGTCACGAAAAGTGACGTACTGGTGGCGTAGGGGGCTCGTAAATCTGCCCCCCTGTCTCTCGCAGTGTGTGTCAGTGCTGCCGCTGGGACCAACTACAAGTCCCACAACCCCCTGCTCATCCTTGCACTGGTGCTCCATAAGGAACGAAGCACTCAAGGGAGGGCCCGTCTGCGCCCGGAGGAGTCTGGGCTGGGCCACCCCCTCAACGGGTTCTACATGAGGGACAGCTGTGCGGCTGCACTCCGGTTACATGATCATTTTATAGTGATTATGATGGAGTCTTGATGGCTTTACTGCTAGTCTCGAATTTGGCACAACGCAAGGCCACGGAGTGGGCCACAGGGGTCACCAGAGCTAATCTGGGAACATTCGGAAATCTGCGGAAGAAAACTGCACACAATGGGGTTGATGCCTTATTGGTAGAATCGGTCAGAGTCGGTCTCGAAGTGTCGCTCATTAGAATTCCCCTCATGATCGAGGACCCAGGGGATCATACAGGCATGAATACGCAAAGAATTGCCACATAGATAACACCAAATAGTCATCTCGTGGCTATATCACGATGACTGACATCCCCAAATGATCCCATCAGTTGCCACTAGAGACACAAGACTCTCAAGAACAAGGCGATCCGTTGGGTGTCGCTCTCTCATTCGAGATGATGTTCAGAGCAAAAAGGTCGAGAAATGCTAAATCTGCGTTTGATAACATAGACTTAATCCTGTCCACTTCTGACCTGGCAAACAACTTAGTCGATCTCAATCATAGGAACCCCCCTCCCCCGCTTTTCCAACATTCAGTTCAAATATACCAGACCACAAGCACACTTAACTACTGGGTCCAGTATTTCATTCCTCATCAACAATGACTGACTCACCCTATCATCTCCTGACAGCGATCTTTTGGGCCTCAAAATCTTAGCTGGTGGTAGCCGTCCACATATTGGCAAGGCCAGCAGCAACTCAGCTTCTCCATTCAGCCCTTGTATCAATGGCCCTTGCAACAATCCCAGCACAACCCCAAAAGGCCGTTCCACTCCTGATAGCGCCCCTCTCACCCTGGGTCCCCAGCACCATTCCAGACACACCATCTCTGATGACCTGACAGGGCTTGAACTCTTAAATTCGTTTGAAGCAGCTCCTGTGGCCGCATCTTCCTGTCCCTCCATCCAGAACTCAAATGTACCTGGTCGTCTGCCCAACACCGCCAAGGAATCTTATGGACTGGATACCAATAATTTAGCGACTAATCTCATGGAACATAGCAGGTCTCATGCCCAAGATTCAAATGCCAGATTGGATCTCTCTCATGGACAACTATGACCTATGTTGTTTTCAAGAAACCTGGTCTTTGGATCCTATTCACAGGCCAGATTTCCTTAACTTCTTTATCCCTGCCACCTCCAATCAGATCTTCGGAAAAGGTCTTACCATATGGGTTGGATCCTCCCTCCACGGTGCCATCTGACATTTTCATTTTGAGTCCCCTGATATTGTGGCTATTGAATTAAGTAACAAAAAAAGCCCAAGATCATTGTCGTCAACATCTATGAAAGAGGGACTTAGAGGTGGGCCCATCCTGTACAACCCATGCATTGGAAGGCTTACTCAATCAACTTCTTTCTAACCAAAACCCTATAATAGCGGGCGACTTCAACTCCACTTTGGAACCTCTTGACATCGACGTGGCCCACATGTCCTGTAATGAAGATAGGACCTGGTCTATTCCACTATTGAGCATTCCTCCCGTTCACAGGTGGACTGAAACACCCATGCCGCTTCAACCCTAAGATCAGAATACAGGCTTAGGGCCGTGAACGGCCCCACCAAATCTGACCAAATGGGTGCCCACACTTTTAACAAGCCATTACATACCAGCAGCACAGATTATATCCTAATAGACATAAAGTTATGGGCTCTGATCAATGATATGTGTGAGCTCGAAAGGTGCGAAAGTGAACACGATCCTCTTTCTCTGTCTCTGAAGGAACTTTATTCCACCATCTCTTCTGCTCCTGCTTCTCTTCTTCTTACCAGGGATGTCAGACCAACTTTAGATAAACGCCATCTAAAATGGAATCAAGCGGTCAGTCGCCCTGACATCCTCTCTGCTGTCGCCGCCGACATCAGAGAAACAATGAATAAGATCGAGGGAGGGCAATTGGACTCATGTGATCTGTTGATCACAAACCATGCTGCCCTGCTTAATTGCATATCGGGACACTTTATTGTCCGGACTCGTTCTAGTAGACGCACGCCCAAGCAGAACCATTGGTACAATGCCGAATGCCGTCATTCTAAGAGCTTGCTAGTGAGGGCCATGAAAGCCAGAGATCAGCCCAGCATACCTATGGCCCGCAGGGCCTGTAAGTTAGCAGTATCTGATTGGCAAAAGGACCTGGGACCACCAGAGATGGTCCGCCCCTCATGAAGCTTGCGCAGATAGAGATTTGACATCTTTTTGGGAGATAGTCGCCCGTAGGGAAACTACAGCTGTGTGCAGACCGGTAAACAATGGTGAGCACTTTGGCACTCTTTATGTCGTCAGTAGCCCTAATTGCCTTGTTTAAACCGGGTCAGCAGCTTACACTGGAACACCTTCACTTCAAGATACTGGCCAGCCCCACCGCCACCCTCCGAGGAACCCTCATCTACCGACCCCCTGGACCCCGCGGACCCTTCGCCAACTCCATCACGGACATTATCTCCCCGCAGGCCATCGCATCCACCAACTACACCCTGCTGGGAGACCTCAACTTCCACCTCGACAACCAACTGGACCCCAACACCAAATCCCTCCTGGACAACCTCCACAACATTGGACTCCGCCAGATCGTGACCGAGCCCACACACTCAGCAGGACACACCTTCGACCCCCTCTTCACTACAGGAAACTCCATCACCTTCAGCCACACCACCGAACTCCCATGGACCGACCATCGTTGCGTCCACTTCACCTTCAGAACACCCACCATCCACAGACACCAGCACCTGCTTCCACGAAGAAACTGGACCAAAATCACCGACGACCAGCTCACCTCCTCACTCAACAACTCCACCCCAACCATCGCGGAAAACGACGACCCTTCACCGCAGCCCGAACCCTGCATAGATGGATCTCGGACAGCACCAACACCATAGCCCCCTCAAGAAAAACAACAATACCCGCGCCAAGAAAGCCAGATCGTTTACCACCGAACTTCGATAGTCCAGACGCACATGCCGCCGCCTCGAAAAGGCCTGGAGGAACACCAAATCCACAGAAGCCCACAACAACTTCAGAGCCGCCACCAACGCCCACCATCAACTCATCAGAGAAACGAGGAAAAAGCGATTGAAGACAGAATCTCCACCCACGCGCACAACAGCAAGGAACTCTTCAGCATCATCAAGGAGTTCGCCCAACCCACCAGCGCGAGTCTACCGACATCCCTCCCTCACAAGACCTCTGCGACAAACTCAGCACCTTTTTCCACCACAAAATCAAGAGCATCTACGACAACTTCGACGAAGACAACCAACACACTGAACCCTCACCAACCACCCCCGACACTCGGAAACCAGCGATTGACGACTGGACAGCCCTCACCACCGAAGACACACTGAAGACAATGAAGTCAATTCACTCAGGGGCCCCCACGGACCCCTGCCCCCACCACATCTTCAACAGAGTCGCCAACACCATCGCACCCATGCTCCGCCACACCATCAACCGCTCCCTGGCGACCGCCTCGTTCCCCAACGACTGGAAACAAGCCGAGGTCAACCCCCTCCTAAAGAAACCCTCAGCAGACCCCACCGACCTCAAAAACTACAGACCCATCTCCCTGCTCCCGTTCCCAGCGAAAGTCATCGAGAAAGCCATTAACAGCCAACTCGCCACATTCATTGAAGAACACAACATCCTCGACTCCTCCCAATCCGGCTTCAGAAAAAACCACAATACGGAAACCGCCCTCCTCGCCGCAACAGACGACATCCGCACCCTACTGGACAAAGGAGAAACAGTAGCCCTCATCCTCCTCGACCTATCAGCGGCGTTCGACACAGTCTCCCACCGCACCCTAATACGCAGACTCTACGATGCAGGAATCCAGGACAAGGCCCTCGACTGGATCTGCTCCTTCCTCTCCGGCAGGACGCAGCGGGTCAGACTCCCCCCTTTCCTCTCGGTCCCCACACCTACCACCTGCGGAGTCCCCCAGGGCTCCTCCCTCAGCCCGACGCTCTTCAACGTCTACATGGCTCCACTTGCCCCCATCGTCAGAACCTACGGACTCAACATCGTGTCATACGCAGATGTCACCCAGCTCATCCTCTCCCTATCCAACGAGCCCAACACCGCCAGACGCAACTTTCGAGAAGGCATGGAAGCCGTCGCCAAATGGATGAAAAACAGCTGCCTACAACTAAACACCAACAAAACAGAAGTACTCATCATGGGCCCAAACCCCGACGCCTGGAATGACACCTGGTGGCCTCCCGCCCTCGGAAACCCGCCAACCCCCACAGACCACGCATGCAACCTGGGAATCATCCTGGACTCCGAGCTCAAAATGGACCACCAGATCAACTCTGTCTCGTCTTCCTGCTTCCACACCCTCCGCCTCCTTCATAAGACCTTCAAATGGATCCCCTCGAACACCGAAAGACAGTCACTCACGCCCTGGTCACCAGCAGACTCGACTACGGCAACGCACTCTACGCCGGAATAAACAAAAACCTCATCCGCAAGCTACAGAACATCCAGAACGCCGCCGCAAGACTGGTCCTCAACCTGCCAAAACACTGCCACATCTCCCAGCACCTGCGCACACACCACTGGCTCCCCGTCGAGGCGAGAATCACCTTTAAGATGCTCACCCATGCACACAAGGCCCTCCACGGCACCAGACCAGCATACCTGAACAGCCGACTCAAATTCCACGCACCCCAAAGGACCCTACGATCAGCCCAGCTCTCCTACGCCGTGGTCCCCCGCACCCGAAAGACCAGATCGGGAGGCCGCTCCTTCTCCTTCCTCGCGGCCAAAGCATGGAACGCCCTTCCGCTCCACCTCAGACAGACAACATCGCTCCCCATCTTCGCAAGAAACCTCAAAACCTGGCTCTTCGACAGACCCCCTCCTTGATGGAATGGAACCTGCACCCCCCCCACCCCTAGCGCCTTGAGACCCTTACGGGTGAGTAGTCGCGCTTTAACAAACTCCTGACACTCCACCTATCTTGCTCATTTTCCCCTGAAGATATGTTCGTTCTTACTGATGTTGACCAATCCTTATCGGCTACAGTAAGGGGACGCAACGCAGGGCCAGATGGCATTCTGGCTGATGTCTTTTTATTGGATAAGGAAGTCTGGGCATGTTATATTCTGTCTAGTACAATTCTCATTGGCGCAGGGGGCTCTATTCCCGAATCCTGGAAAGATGCTTCCATCATTTCTGTCAATAATAAAGGGGCTCGGTCTGTTCCAAGCAACTACAGACCAATAAGCCTCGTCGATTGCATACAGAACACTTTTTGCTGCTGTGTCCTTGAGAAGATCCAGGATTCGATCTCTGACATGTCTGTTCTATGTCCTTACCAGGCAGGATTTTGTTCTAAAACCTCCACAATAGATCAGGCGTTTCGGTTTTTATTGCTCTACTGGCGTACTCTTGCAATCAACACGGGCAACCTTTATGTAGCCTTTGTTGATTTACTGTTGGTCTTTGATCTAGTGCCATGTTCTAGTCTTTATAACAAAAAAGGGAGGGAGGGTAGAATAACGGAGCCACTCTTAAACCCCCTGGAAATATAGCAAAAACAACACAAGAGTGGAGCCAAAGGAAAATCACAACGGCAAAGAGAGTCACTCAAGAGTGTAAAAAGAACCCTCACTCACCAACCTGGTTGGTGACATGCTTCATCATTGGGTTTCCACCAGAGAGGCCGAATGCCTCTCTGGTGTGCTACAACGCCTGGTTACAGCGGAGCAGGTTGATTATGACAGTGACAGTGCAAGAAAGTGAATCAAAGTGAAAAGTTAAAATTGAGTCTACCCAACCACAAGAATAATTTATTAGTGGCAAGGTAAATCAAGGCTAAAAACGTGAGGTGGACGGTAAACTGGGTAAATTGCCCAGTCACATCACTGGTGTAAAAAAGACATGGTCTACATGTTTCAGCCTCATAGATGCAACTTAGCGAGGCTTTCTTCAGGACCAAAAAGCCACGGCGGTATGTACACTCTAAGGTACACCCTAACCTGTGGCAGAAAAGTGTAACCTCATAACTTACGGTTACCAGGAACTCTTCAGAACTGCTGAAAGCATTAATTCTAGATAATGTGGTAAAATATCACGTCATGGACCCAGGCGGGGAGCGAGGTCTTGTAGTCACACTTACTCCAAAGTCCGATGCTCACAGAAACACCTAAATTCACCCGGCAGCAGGATCTCTTGAGTGACTCTCTTTGCCATTGTGATTTTCCTTTGGCTCCACTCTTGTGTTGTTTTTGCTATGTTCTAGTCTTTGGTAAAAACTTGGAGATAGGGAAAAATGCCCCCACACCTATCGGCATTGGTAGCCCGCCTTCATGAGGATAACTTTGCACCTGTAAGATCGGGAAGGCAGAAGAATTTGACGGATAGGATCAGTCTCTTGAGGTGTAAGACAGGGTTGTGTGCTGGCCCCAACGTTATTTTCATTATATATAAACAATATTGTTTCCATACTGACACATGTCGACATGGATGCACCCTCTTTGGCCCAAGTTAAAATTCCAATTCTATTATTTGCAGGTGGCACTCTCTTGGTTTCCAAGACCCCGAGCGGTCTCCAGAAACTCTTGACGCATTTTGAGGAGTTCTGCACTGATAGGGGTCTGGAGATCAACATGACCAAAACCAAGCTGATGACATTCAGCCCCCCTAAATCCTTCAAAAAGCGACTAGGACTTGGGGGCTGGGGGGCATCACTAGAAATTGTTCACAGCTTTACGTACTTGGGCATCATCTTTAGCAGCAACATGTCCTGGAAGCCTCACTCGACAAAGCTGTCTTAAAACTTAAGCAACTAAAAGGGGCTGTCCACAAAGAAAAGAAAGCCTCCTATACAAAACCCAGGAGGCCTGCTCGCCACCTATATGGGTCCAGGGTGCTGGGGTCAGTCCTCTACGGGGCTGAGCTATGGGGACATGCAAACATAGACGCACTAACTACTGCTGAAAATAAATGTTATCGCAAATTGGCATCTCGCCCTGTTAGAACTCCTCTGGTACCACTCTTCTCGGACTTGGGTGTAGGAAGCTTATACGATAAAGCTAGACTTCGTCCTCTGTTATATTGGAGGCGCTTATGGGCTACCTCAGAACTTGCACATTACACCTCTGCCCTCCAGGATATCAGTTCTGCAAGTCACACTGTTCAGATCCCCTGGCTTCTGCAGATCAAAGGGTTATTGCACTTTACTGGGACTCCCGAGCTTTGGACAAATGCAGGAACCACTTCTTTTCCATCCAAACCGGACTTGAAAAGCTTTATTGGTCAACAATCGAGGCCAAAGCTTTAAGAAGATTCGTTCTCCCTAGAATATCACGCAAATTCCTGGACTTTAAAGATCATCTACACAGGTTATGAGCCATATTGGCATTGTGACTGCTCCCAGCAATAAAAAGCGGTATTTTCAATTTAAAGCTGCTACTCTCCCACTCCAAGTTTTTACGAAGCGCTGGTCCGAAGGGGCTAGTCATTCTTTTCCTCCATGTTCCTCCATGACCGACTACATGTCGCATGTATTTTTTGCTTGTCCCGCTTACGCATGCCCCCGCAAGTATTGGTTATCCCTACTTGCAGGCGTTTATGCCAGCATAGCCAGTTAGCTGCACTTCGCACCTTGAGGGCAGACTGAAGCCTACTCTTAACCATTCCTGTTGCCAAGTTCATGGGGCCGAGTGGACATTGCGCAGAAAGCTTTTATCTCCTTCATAATGCAGGCGCCGCCCTCTTTTTACTGTGCTTGAACCTAGAAGTTTTAATACAGTTTTATCTATCTTAACACTAACAGATATTTTATGATAAATTGTTTTGTATTTTAATGTTGCTCATTTTATAATATTTCTTTGAGTATTGTAAATGTTTGTTTATGGCCCTAGTGGCCGAAATAATGTATTTTGATAATGACAATGCTTAATCAAATGTTAGCCATTTGTTTCACCATTAGTTCATTAGATACGTATGCATGTATGTGGTATGTATATAGCTCAAACCTAGATGAAAGTCTGCGGCGCACTGTGCAGGGTGAAAGCAAAAGAAACAGTCAACATGTGATAGGAGGGACCGATGGTTTTTGAATGTCCCTGTTTATGTAGTTGTTTTTTTTTTCTAATTGAGTGTCCAGCTTTCTCTACATTGGAGCTGGGTTTGGGCTGTCCGATGGATATGGGGATATCATACCAGATACTTGGTGCATAGATGGTAAAAGACCTTTTGCTTGTTTTTTTCTTTTTAGCACATCTTCTGTCTGACGGTGTCCTTGCTGCAGTCTGTGGAGAGCCACTAGAGACGACGAATTTGTCATCCAAGAAGGTAGGGGTGTCAGTCATATAGTGCAAACCTAGCCAAAAGGCAGCGGAGCGCCTTGCAGGGTCAATCACGAGCATAAAGTCAAGCAGTTTGTTGACTGTTAGGTGCATATTTACAGGGGAGTTACATCGCTCTTGCTCCACACAATGTGGTGCAAGCCCAAAATGCAATTTATAATGCAGTGCACGGCCACCTTTCGTGATCCTGAGTGGCTTCATAAATCAGGAGTAATGCAATGCAGCGCAAATCGCTGCATGCATTACTCTGCCCTGGGAAGGTGTTCCATGGGCGTTCCATGGGCGTTCTGTGGGCGTTCCATGGGCGTTCCATGGGCGTTCCATGAGTGTTGCATGGGCGTTGCATGGGCGTTCCGTGGGCGTTGCGTGGGCGTTGCGTGGGTGTTCCGTGGGCGTTCCATGGGGGTTGCATGGGTGTTCCATGGGCGTTCCATGGGCGTTCCGTGGGCATTGCATGGGTGTTCCATGGGCGTTCCATGGGGGTTGCATGGGTGTTCCATGGGCGTTGCATGGGCGTTGCATGGGCGTTCCGTGGGCGTTGCATAGGTGTTCCATGGGCGTTCCATGGGCGTTCCATGGGCGTTCCATGGGCGTTCTCTGGGCGTTCCGTGGGCATTGCATGGGCGTTGCATGGGCGTTCCATGGGCATTCCATGGGCGTTCCATGGGCGTTGCATGGGCGTTCCATGGGCGTTCCATGGGCGTTCCATGGGTGTTCCATGGGCGTTGCATGGGTGTTCCGTGGGCGTTCCGTGGGCGTTCCGTGGGCGTTGCATGGGTGTTCCATGGGCGTTCCATGGGCGTTGCATGGGCGTTCCATGGGCGTTCCGTGGGCGTTGCATGGGCGTTCCATGGGCGTTCCGTGGGCATTCCGTGGGCGTTCCATGGGCGTTCCATGGGCGTTCCATGGGCGTTGCATGGGCGTTCCATGGGCGTTCCATGGGCGTTCCATGGGCGTTCCATGGGCGTTCCGTGGGCGTTCCGTGGGCGTTCCGTGGGCGTTCCATGGGCGTTCCATGGGCGTTTCGTGGGCGTTTCGTGGGCGTTCCATGGGCGTTGCATGGGCGTTCCATGGGCGTTGCATGGGCGGTCCATGGGCGTTCCATGGGCGTTCCATGGGCGTTGCATGGGTGTTCACACACAACTCTCATGGATTCTGATGCATTCCCAGATTTACCATCTCTGGGAATGCGCCCCAAATATATGCATTTGCAGCTGAGGGAAAATGAGGCGAAATGTTTTT
The DNA here is from genome assembly GCA_963921515.1 of Calotriton arnoldi. NCBI lineage: Eukaryota > Metazoa > Chordata > Amphibia > Caudata > Salamandridae > Calotriton > Calotriton arnoldi. The sequence goes on from CAWUFW010003476.1 coordinate 322,483, forward strand.
ATTTCTCCTAATTTTTTCCTCTTTTTATGTTTTATGCATAAAGGGACACATATTTACAAGGCCTTGAAAAGCCACGTAAAGTGACTTTATGTGGCCTTGTGAATATGCTGTGGCACATTGCGCCGGCGGAACGTCAAAAAAGTGACATTCCAGCAGTGCAAAAGTACTGCTAGTGCCTCATAAATGAGACCCCTGGATAATAGAAGAACTCCCACAATTCATCCTTGGCAAGGTCAAAGACGCCATGGACCTCCTGCCTTTGCAGCTCGGAGCACCAAGGAGACCACCACTACCACCACTTATCATGCGTCACTCACCTGAACAACTGCTCCATTCCCTTTGGGTGACAACTGGACCTGATCCCCCTCTAAGTGCTGACCTCGGTAGAACAGAATTTCAGCAACACGAAGCTGGAGACCAGGGACCGCAGAAAGCCATAGACTTTCCAGAGCAGTCTGGAACTGTGGAAGAAAAAGAGACGCACCACAAGTCAACCTTAAGTTAGGTCATCTGCGTCTGAGGAGTCACATTTGGGGGCCACCCGGACTCCACACCAGATGACCACGTCGCAGTGGAGACATTGTTGCTGAGGGAGCATTCAGGGATCCTGTCCAGGAGTGCAATCACACATTGTCGCTGCCACATGCACCATCTTCCACCTCTCTTGTATTACCTGCTCCATATTGGCGATGGCTTGTAGCTGTGGCAGGGGGCACCTGCTCCTCCTATGCCTCCCACTGTGACTGGCTCCACGAATGACAGCTTGGTGCACAGACCCTTCACTCCCTGTCCGCAGCACCAGGCAACCAGTAGATTCCAGCCAGCTCCAGACCTGTTCAGTGGCGTCACAGAACCGGGTATTACCATCTGAGATCACTCGCAGCCTGTCCAGGAAGAGGAGGTAGTATTTGATGCCCAACTCTCAGAGGCATCGCTTAACCACTAGAAATAGCTCCCTCTGCCTCTGCCCCCCATGGCGTAGTCAGGGAAGAAAAGTACTGTGGCGTTATCCACTTTCACCTCTCCCAGCTTGCCTACCTCCCTTAGGACAGATTCACGATCCCTGTAGGAGGCGGAAGAGAAAGTATCTAGGACCTGTCCCCGGCGGCGGATGGCTCGCCGGCACTTGATGGGCCCCCTCCACAACAAAGAATGGGGAGAGTGCATCTGCTGGCAGTAGGTCACGCAACCATGTCTCAGTATATGCCACTGCCTCAGCTCCTGTGCTCCCTCGGACAGACCCACCACATGCATATTGTTCCTCCGGGAACGGCAATCTGCATCCTCCGCTCTTCTTTCTAGTGACTTCACACATGTCATTAGCTGCTGTACCTCCAACGCTGCATTCCGGGCAATAGGGTGGACTTTGGTCAGTTCTTGCTCAATGTTGTGTACCTTGTCAGTCAGCTTGCGATGATGTTCGCACTCCAGGGTGAAGTCGACTGCGATTTTGTCGATTCGGCCCTCAAGGGAAGTGCGTGTCTGTTTGAGGGAGGTATCTATTTTCTCCACAGCCATGAGTACAGAGTTTAGTTTGGAGTCCAGGGTGTCCTCTGTCACCTGCCCCACAACCAGCGACCCCCACCCGCTTGGTCCATCGACACGGAGGAGCGGCCAGGGGTCAACGCCACCCCTTGTACAGGCAGCTGATCGTTGCCCTAGACTCCCAGGCACTATGTATGACATGCCGTGCATTGCAGTGTGGCCAGCCGGCCCCTCTCCTCCAGTCAGGTGTATGCTAGCCATGAATCTTCGTTTGGGAGGCACTGAGGGAAATCAATCAATCAGACACTTATATAGCGTGGCTACTCACCCGTGATGGTATCATGGCGCTTGGGCTGTTGGTCGGACTGGGTGGAGTATCATTCGAAGACCCAGGTCCTTCCTGAATTGGGCCAGCGACGCTGATTGCCTGGGGTGCAGGGGCAGGGTGTTCCAGGTCTTGATGGCTAGGTATGAGAATTCCCTTCCTCCTGTTGTGGTCTTATGGATACTGGGGACGGTGCAAGGGCGAGTTGGGAGGGTCGGAGTTGTCTGTTGGGTATGTGGAATGTGAGGCGGTGGTTCAGGTATGTGGGTCCTTCGTCGTGTAGAGCTTTGTAGTCGTGAGTGATGAGTTTGAAAGTGACTCTCTTGTCGACTGGGAGCCAGTGGAGTTGTCAGAAGTGTTGCGTGATGTGGCTATGGCGGGGGATGTCAAGGGCAGTCTGGCTGCAGTGTTTTGGATGTTCGGTAGTTTCTTGAGCTGTTTCTGGGTGATGCCAGTGGAGAGTGTGTTTCCATAGTCAAATCACCTGGTAATGAGTACGTGGGTGACCGTCTTTCTGGATTCTGTGGGGATCCATCTGAATGTCTTTTGAAGCAGGTGGAGCGTGTGGAAGCAGGCAGAGGAAAATGCGTTGATTTGGTGGTTCATAGTGAGTAATCAGTTCAGTATGATGTTAAGGTTGCGTGCGTGGTCCGTCGGGATGGGAGAAGATCCCAGAGTGGCTGGCCACCAGAAGTCGTCACAGGCTGAAGGGCAGGGTCCCAGGATGAGTACTTTGGTCTTGTCCAAGTTGAGATTGAGGCAGCTATCTTTCATCCAGGTAGCAACAGCCTTCATTCCACTGTGGAAGTTGATTCTGACAGTTGTGGGTTCATTGGTGAGGGGGAGGATCAGCTGTGTGTTATCGGCGTAGGAGACAATGTTGAGTCTGTGGCTTCCGGTGATTGCTGCAAGGGAGGCCATGTAGACGTTGGACGAGCATGGGGCTCAGGGTGGAACCCTAGGGTACTCCACATCTGATCTCCGTGGGTTCTGAGAGGATCGGCGATAGTCTGACTCACTGGGTTCGGCCAGTGAGGAAGGTTGGATCCAGTCCAGAGCCTTGTCGCAGATGCCAGTATCGTGCAGTCTTGTGATTAGGGTGCGGTGGGAGATGGTGTCGAAGGAAGCCAAGAGGTCTAGTAGGATGAGGGCTGCGGTCTCGCCCCGGTTGAGGAGGGAGCGGATGTCTTCTGTGGCAGTGAGGAGTGCAGTCTCTGTGCTGAGGTTGCTTCAGAAGCCGGATTGGGAGGTGACCATGACGTAGTTCACTTTGATGAACTCAGAGAGTTGGGCATTGATGGCCTTCTCTATAACCTTGGCTGGGAAGGGAAGGAGTGAGATTGGTCTGAAGTTCTTGAGGTCTGTCGAGTCTGAGGATGGCTTCTTCAGCAGAGTGTTGAACTTGGCGAGTTTCCAGTCATCGGGCAAGGTGGTAGTTTTGATGGAGCAGTTGATGGTGCAGCAAAGCTGGGGGGCGATGGTGGCGGCTGCTCTGTGGAAGATGGTATGGGCAGTGTAGGAAGGTGGAATCTGACTATATGGTTGCCCCCACTTTTTTCCTGGTGCTTTGCTGGTTTATGACTTAGTTGGACTGGGATCCTGCTATTCTGGGTGAGGTAACTCCAGCACTACGGTGCTCCTGTGGGTGTGGGCCCTAGAACTACTTACCCTGTAAGTGACTTGCTTGTAGGTTCTCCCGAAGTATCCTAAAACTCTTTATTTCCAACCGCAACTTGCCCCATTGAAGTCAACGGCGATCCGCGCCTGTGTATCCACACTGCACGCGTCCCCGTGGGTCCTTTACTTACCTGCCTTGGGTGGTTTCGTGAGGCCCCAGCACTTCTGAAGGCCCTAGGCCTTGTCTCCCTGCAAGTCGTTGTTTCTAAGTCTCTTTCTTAGTATATGGTCTGGTACGCCCCTAGGGCCCCAGCCATATTGTGCTTAATTTATTGTGAAACGTTGATTTGTGCATATGTTCCTGACTTCTAATCTCATAAAGAGATTAGTAGAGAGTTGTTTAGTAATAAATACATATATATTTGATATATATACCTGTGTGGTGTCTTTTCATTTGGTGATTCAAGAGATTGTGAGGTAAAACAAGCTGCTTTACATTCCTTCAAGACTTAGCCTGAAGGCTGCTCTCCACAGCTACCACTAGGATAGCTTTCTATAAAGGTTGTCTTAAACCTATCTACCATAAGAGTCGAATTGTACTGGTGCAAGGTGTCCACTTTAATTAGTGAACAGCATATACCAGGCCAACTTCTCACATTGGTGGGCAGCGTGTGGGATTCCAGCTTGCTATTGTTTTACCAGAAAATCTCTATTTGAATTACTAATTGAAAACCACTATAGGTACTTAAGGTACATATAAAGTCAAGCTTAGTATCAATAAGTTCTACTGAACTTAGAGCTGTGTGCCAAGGGATAGCACACCCTTCTACAGCTCAAGCTAGGATCAGTAGGCCACAAACTAGTGTAGGTAGTACAACACTGCACAACACTAAAATGTCCTTAAAAGGTGGAGCCAGTGGGTCCACCCAGCCTCAGTATAAGGACATGGCTTTCTCTGACTTGAGAGCCATGTGTGTTGAAAGACACCTGAAGCTAGGACAGAGTCCCTCCACCCTGCACCTGATAGATCTGCTAACAACAGATGATCTTAGATTAGCTCTAGGAGCTAAGGGGTCTGAATCAGTGGGTGGGTCAATTATAGTATCTGGGTCAGATGATGAAAATACAAATGACCAGGACTCTGTGATTGAAGGGCCAGGCTCCAAAGGGCCTGAAAAGGACAGAGGAATTCTCCCTAAGAGAACTGACAGAGAGGAGGAGAGGCACAGGTCCCCTTCCAGGGAATCTGACCACCCTTATCACTCTGGCAGAGAATTTTTCAAACAGAGGAACTCATACTTTCACATAAGAGAGACCTCCTCTGAAAGAAGGTGCAAACTACTACAGTATGAGGAAGCAAAAATTGCCCTCAGAACCAAGCAGTTGGCACTGGATAGAGAAGCCCTGGAGATCCAGAGAGCTTCTAGAAGAGAGGGGTTAGAACCCCCTGGTGGCAGCAACAGTGTCCCTAGAGGCAGAGAATATATTCCAGACCATAGGAACCTGAGCAAGGTTGTTCCTCCCTACCAGAGTGGGGATGATATCCACAAGTGGATAACTGCTATGGAGAGGGCCTGTAGAGTACAGCAGGTCCCCCAAAAGCAGTGGGCAGCAATCTTATGGCTCTCCTTTTCAGATAAAGGTGGAGACAAGCTCCTCACTGTTAGAGAAGAGGATGCTGATGATTATGAAGTCCTGAAGAGTGCACTGATAGATGGGTTTGGCTTAACCACTGAGCAGTACAGGTTGAAGTTCAGAGACACCCAGAAGGCACAGACTCAGGACTGGACTGACTTTGTAGATTGTGCATCCAAGGCTCTGGAGGGTTGGCTGGTTGGCAGTAGGGTTACTGATTTCAAAGGATTGTATAATCTAATGATGAGAGAACAGATCCTTAATAATTGTCAAAACCAGCTTTTACACCAGTACCTGGTGGACTCTGATCTGACCTCTCCCCAAGAATTGGGAAAGAAGGCAGACAAATGGGTCAGAACCAGGGTAAGGCCTAAGAATCAGGGTGGTGACCAGAAGAAAGATTCTACCAAGTCCCAAGAGAAAGGTGGGGATAAATCTAAGGATAAGTCCACTACAGGGCCCCAAAAGTCCTCTTCTGGGGGTGGGTCCCAAACTCCTTCCTCTCCTGAAAAGAAACCCTATTGCCATGTCTGTAAAAAGCCTGGGCACTGGAAATCTGATCCCAGTTGTCCTAGGATTGGCAATAAAGAAAATGTTCCTCCAACAACTACTACCATCCCTCCTGGTACTATCAGTAGTAATCCTCCAGTTGGGAGTAGTGCACCCAAAAAGTTAGGTGCTTTTGCAAGAGGAGCAGAGGTGGGCCCTAGTTGAGACAGGACCCCCTCAACAGACTCCTCTGACTCTGATGGTGGTATAGGATTTGCTACCTTTACCATGGGTCCCAATGCATTGGGCAGGTACAGACTGGAGCCAATAATTAATGGTCAGAAAGCTGTGGCATTTAGGGACACAGGGGCTAGTGTCACCATGGTGGCAGGGAAACTAGTCCCCCATCACCAGCTTTTACCTGAGTTTAAATCCCATGTAACCAACATTGATGGTGTCAGAACAGATCACCCCATGGCCATAGTCAATCTCAGCTGGGAAGGGGGTCACAGGCCCAAAAAGAGTGGCAGTGTCCCCAACCTTGCCTGTAGATTGCCTGATGGGCAATGATCTGGAAATTTCAGCCTGGGCTGACGTTGAACACCAAACTCATCTGAGAATGCTGGGCGTCCCTGTAAAGGTTAGTGGGGCTGTGATGGCCACAGCCCAAGCCCAGGGGAATTTTGGAGAGATGGAGCCTGGAAGAATGGCCCACTCTCCCCCAGAAGAGAGCACAAGGGTTGAAGAAAAGTCTTCTTCCCTCCAGACAGTAGGTAAGGGTCAGCCTCCTCAGGGAACTGACCCTACCCCTAGTGAAGGAACTGCCCCAGAGGTAGTCAGGCCTGGCCTGGCCACCCCCTGATGGCAGAGGACCCTTCCAAGGTGGTACCCAGTCTGGAGCAGGTAACCTGCCCCTCTCTATCCTGCCTCAGTCAGCCCAGGGCTGCAGAGGTCAGGGAGGTCAGTGGGCCCCCCAGGGCCCCCTGTCCAGAGGAACCCCCCCATCAGCAGATTAGGGGCACCCAGTCTAGTAGCCCTAGCCAGGTGAAAATTCCTCAACACACTGAGGGATCCCCCATACCTTTGTGTAGGGACCTCCCCCAGAAGGACTCTGTTAGGCAAGGGCAAACCTTGGACCAGAAGGTTCCAAACCTGCCATGTCCATCCAGTGGTCCATCCAAAGGGACCCAACCCCCAGCTGTAGGCAGCCAAAGGTTGACCCTTAGAGCAGAGTGCAACTCAGTCATGGAAAGACAGGCATACATGGTGACCAGTGATCTGAGGAAGCTGAGACCAACCTTCCTAGGGCCTCACTTCCCTACTCAGACACCTCACCAGCCTTGTACTTTACCAAAGCACACCACAGGTAGTAATTCCCCATGGTGGAGACCCTCTCATACCCTTAGGGTGAGGGATTGCTTAGTGGACCATAAGACAGGGGGCAACCATGCTAGTGCAGGTGCTTCCTTATATGGCCACTTAGTCAATAAAGGCTCAACTGGCCAAGGTTAGCCTTATCTCCTTTCGTTTGGGGGGGGTTATGTAGGAAGGTGGAATCTGACTATATGGTTGCCCCCACTTTTTTCCTGGTGCTTTTCTGGTTTATGACTTAGTTGGACTGGGATCCTGCTATTCAGGGCCCCAGCCTCTCTGTTCTCTCTAAACGATTTGGAGTGCACTCTAGGTGCACTAGTGATTGGATACTGTGGTGCCTTATGAGTCCCTAGTATATGGTACCTTAGGTGCCAAGGGCATAGGTACTTCACAGGCCTACCAGGGGCTGAAGCATGTATTATGCCACCCCTGGGAAACAGACTAAATCTGACACCACAGGCCTGCTACTGCAGCCTGGGTGAGGTGATGCTAGCACTCCTCACTGAGATATAGGTTCCCTATATCTCTCCTGCACACACATTTAAACCTATCAGTCACCCCTAAGGCAGGCCCTATCAATCCTGAGGGCAGGGTGCTTGGTTTCTAATGTGAGGGGGTGCTTCTGCCTGAGCAGGGCCCCTCTGCAGCTCTCAGAGTCCATTCTTTGGTGCTGTTTGTGGTTGCGGTTAAACCATATACTCTTAAGTGCATTATATCCTCGCGGTAAAATGCTAACTTTGGAATGGCTGCATCAAAACATGTCGTGTTTGGTGTCAAACATCTTGGAATACTACACCCCCGCCAGTTCTGGCGGCGGGGGTAGCATTCCACCCTTCTAGAGGGATAGACATGTACCCACTGTGGAAACACGGTAGAATCCTGAAGAGCCCTGGCATCACAAAATGGATGCCACCAGTCACAGACACGGGGCTGCCCTCCTGCTGATGACCGAAACTCGCAGTGGAGGAAGCCCACCAAAAGGTATCCTGTCACAGGGAGGTGTAACCACCTCCCAGACAGGGTTTAGGGTATTGGGGCTGGGTGGGTGCACTCTTAGAGTGCTTTGAAGTCCTGCACTGGGGGAGCAGAAGGCTCCTCTGTGCATATGCCAGTTCAAACCGGCTCAGGGGCTACCTGCCCCTGCTCTGGCGCGAAACTGGACAAAGGGAAGTGGGTGTAGCCACCCACTCCCCTGACCCTCCCATAGGTGGGGTCTTAGAGCTAGTCCCTCCCTTCCTTGTTAGTATAAGGTAGGGAACCCTTGAACCTGAAAGTTAGATATCCCTGGACGACGCTCTGAAGAAGAATGCGATACAAAAGGGGATGATGGACGGAACGTTTGAGCCAATCAAACACTCACCCCCAGTCAACTGATCTGGGTTTAATCCATCATCATTCTTTAGCTCACTCCACCACCCCAGTTCAGACATGGCCATATGCAAATCAGTCTGACCCTGTGCCTCATGGGAACAGTCCAGCCCGAACTGCCAAGCCATGTCTTCCCTGGACCGGAAACAAGCATCCTAGGACCGGTTTCTGGCATTCCAGCCGTCATCAGCAAGGCTTGCTTGAATCCAGTGGCAAAGTGAGCAAGGGACCCACGTCTGGGCATACCCCCGCCAACTTAGGGCGAACAAAGCGATACAAAAGGGGATGATGGACGGAACGCTTGAGCCAATCAAACACTCACCCCCAGTCAACTGATCTGGGTTTAATCCATCATCATTCTTTAGCTCACTCCACCACCCCAGTTCAGACATGGCCATATGCAAATCAGTCTGACCCTGTGCCTCATGGGAACAGTCCAGCCCGAACTGCCAAGCCATGTCTTCCCTGGACCGGAAACAAGCATCCTAGGACCGGTTTCTGGCATTCCAGCCGTCATCAGCCAGGCTTGCTTGAATCCAGTGGCAAAGTGAGCAAGGGACCCACGTCTGGGCATACCCCCGCCAACTTAGGGCGAACAAAGCGATACAAAAGGGGATGATGGACGGAACGTTTGAGCCAATCAAACACTCACCCCCAGTCAACTGATCTGGGTTTAATCCATCATCATTCTTTAGCTCACTCCACCACCCCAGTTCAGACATGGCCATATGCAAATCAGTCTGACCCTGTGCCTCATGGGAACAGTCCAGCGCCGAACTGCCAAGCCATGTCTTCCCTGGACCGGAAACAAGCATCCTAGGACCGGTTTCTGGCATTCCAGCCGTCATCAGCCAGGCTTGCTTGAATCCAGTGGCAAAGTGAGCAAGGGACCCACGTCTGGGCATACCCCCGCCAACTTAGGGGCGAACAAAGCGATACAAAAGGGGATGATGGACGGAACGTTTGAGCCAATCAAACACTCACCCCCAGTCAACTGATCTGGGTTTAATCCATCATCATTCTTTAGCTCACTCCACCACCCCAGTTCAGACATGGCCATATGCAAATCAGTCTGACCCTGTGCCTCATGGGAACAGTCCAGCCCGAACTGCCAAGCCATGTCTTCCCTGGACCGGAAACAAGCATCCTAGGACCGGTTTCTGGCATTCCAGCCGTCATCAGCCAGGCTTGCTTGAATCCAGTGGCAAAGTGAGCAAGGGACCCACGTCTGGGCATACCCCCGCCAACTTAGGGCGAACAAAGCGATACAAAAGGGGATGATGGACGGAACGCTTGAGCCAATCAAACACTCACCCCAGTCAACTGATCTGGGTTTAATCCATCATCATTCTTTAGCTCACTCCACCACCCCAGTTCAGACATGGCCATATGCAAATCAGTCTGACCCTGTGCCTCATGGGCACAGGGTCAGACTGAACTGGGGTGGTGGAGTGAGCTAAAGAATGATGATGGATTAAACCCAGATCAGTTGACTGGGGGTGAGTGTTTGATTGGCTCAAACGTTCCGTCCATCATCCCCTTTTGTATCGCTGAAGAAGAATCCTGGCCCTTCGACGTTCCACTACCTTTGGAAGACAGAAGAATCTCCCTTGGAGTCTAGGAGTGACTCCCCTGCTTGGCAGGCACCAAAAACTACAACGACGGTCGCAAACTACGCTGCTCCCGCCGGAGTCCGAAGTCCCTGCAGCCCAAGAAGTAGATTTCCTGACTTCTCCAAGGCCATCGTGAGTCTCCAGCAAAGCTGAGGCAAGTGGACCCCACGAGTCACGAGGAACCGCGACCCCTGGGTACCATGCACTATTGTCAAGTGCAACCCCTTCACAACATTCTAAGAACTTGTACTTTGGACCACGTATGGTCCCAGCCTCCAGCAGGAATCCCTCCGAATATCAGAGGCCTACACCGTTCCGAGTGACCGTGGGCTCCTGTTGAGCGAATCCTTCCAAGACATCTTCGCGATCCCTTGCCAGCCAGCTCGTGGGTCCCCTGAAGACTTGTACAAGACACCAAAGGGCTCCCCTGGTTTCTCCAGGCCTGCCCTGACTTACCTTCGCTGGGTGAGTCCCTCAGACCTTGCTGGTCTGCGCCATTGACTTTTTGCACTTTCCACGAGACTTGCTGTTACCAAGGTTTGTTGGCTCCAATCAAGTCGCCGACACCGCAGTAAGCTGCAGACATCGTGGGACACGCCGAATCCAGCTCCTGGTTGTCGTGGACGCCTCTTGGACCTCGTGGCTGAAGAGTCAAGGCAACCGTGAACGACCTGAATCCTGCGACGACGGTGGGCATCCATCTTCCTTGCCCCGAGTCACTGCCAAGTGACTTTGAACACTGTCCCCTCTGCTTTCAGGTCATCCTTCTTCTGAATCCAGGCTTGGATTCCACTGGACACTTCGTCGGACATCACCAGCAGCAAGTCTTCTTTGTTCGCCATTGAAAACGACGCCGCGACCCGACACCAAAGGACACCTATGCACCCGGCTTCCCTGGGTGAGGTAACTCCAGCACTACGGTGCTCCTGTGGGTGTGGGCCCTAGAATTACTTACCCTGTAAGTGACTTGCTTGTAGGTTCTCCCGAAGTATCCTAAAACTCTTTATTTCCAACCGCGACTTGCCCCATTGAAGTCAACGGCGATCCGCGCCTGTGTATCCATACTGCACGTGTCCCCCGTGGGTCCTTTACTTACCTGCCTTGGGTGGTTTCATGAGGCCCCAGCACTTCTGAAGGCCCTAGGCCTTGTCTCCCTGCAAGTCGTTGTTTCTAAGTCTCTTTCTTAGTATATGGTCTGGTACGCCCCTAGGGCCCCAGCCATATTGTGCTTAATTTATTGTGAAACGTTGATTTGTGCATATGTTCCTGACTTCTAATCTCATAAAGAGATTAGTAGAGAGTTGTTTAGTAATAAATATATATATATTTGATATATATACCTGTGTGGTGTCTTTTCATTTGGTGATTCAAGAGATTGTGTGGTAAAACAAGCTGCTTTACATTCCTTCAAGACTTAGCCTGAAGGCTGCTCTCCACAGCTACCACTAGGATAGCTTTCTATAAAGGTTGTCTTAAACCTATCTACCATAAGAGTCGAATTGTACTGGTGCAAGGTGTTCACTTTAATTAGTGAACAGCATATACCAGGCCAACTTCTCACAGGCAGTGATCCGCCGGGGCACCCGAGTGGATGCTCTTCATGGTGTCCTCTGTTATGAGCGGGGTCCAGCAGAGCACGGTCTGTTGGGGTGCGGCTTGGCTATGTACGATGGTGGCGGGCATGGTGGCCGAATCTGGGGTGTCAAAGCTAACATAGATCTTCCTACTCTTGTGGTGGAAGAAGGTGCTGAGTTTGTTGCAAAGGTCTTGGGAGGGGAGCACGTCTGTGGTCTCGCTGTTGGGCCTCGCCAACTCCTTGACGATGGTGAAGAGTTCCTTGCTGTTGTGTGCGTTGGTGTTGATTCTGTCTTGGAGGGCCGTTTTCTTAGCGGTTTTGAGGAGGAGGTGATGTGCGTTGACCGTGGATTTAAAGGTTGCACAATTTTTTCCGGGGTTTTGTTGTGCCTCCATCTCTTCTTGAGACAAATGCAGATGTGACTGGACTCGAGGAGGATGGGAGTGAACCAGCTGGCCTTCTTGGAGTGTTGTTTGCCTGGTCTTTTCTTGAGGGCTGCCAGGGTGTCGGCCCAGTTGGAGACACATCGGTGGATGTTGTGTGCTGTGAAGTTGGCATCCATGGGCATTGGCGGAGTGGTGGGGTAGAGGGAATTGAGGAGAAGTTCTTCATGGCCTTGATCCAGCTGCGACGGTAGGGGTGATGATGGCAGTGGTGAACGGTGGGCATAGTGAAGGCGAGATGTACGCAATGATGGTAGGTCCAGGTGAGTTTACAGGTGTGGCAGCAGTTGACGTTCCCACTGTCGGAGAAGACTGGGTCGAGTGTGTGTCTGGCTATGTGGATCGGTGCCATGACTAGATGCTTGAGTCCGATGTTGCAAGGTTCTCCAGGAGGGAGGCAGTGTTCCGGTCACTAGGGTTGTCCAGGTGGAAGTTGAGGTCTCCGAGTAGGATGTAGCCGGTGGATGCAAGAGCCTGTGGAGCGATGAGGTCTACCTTGGCGTCAGTGAAGGGGGTCAGGGGCCGGGGGGGCTGTAGATGAGGGTGCCGTGGAGGGTGGTGTTGGGGTTGGTCCGGACATGGAAGTGGAGGTGCTCCATGGTTGCCGTTGGGTCATTAGAGTGCGTGGTCAGTCCGAGTGTGCTCCTCCTCCTGGGCGGTTGGGGCGGTACTTGCAGGTGATTTTATAGTTGTCAGGGATGGCGATGGTGATGTCTGGTCCAGTGCAGGGATTGGTCCAGGTTTCAGTGAAGGAGGCAATGTCTGGAGAAGTGGCATCGAGGAGGTTTCAGATTTCTGTGGGATGTTTATGGAGGGACCGCACATTAAGGAGGATGCAGTTGAGCCAGTCGGGTGTGTTGTTGGTTGGCTGGGCAGCAAGAGAAGCTTGGGTGTTGGAGTGGCAAAAAGTGCAGTTGCAGTTTCAGCAGTTGAAGGGTCCAAGGGTTTTCTTCAGTGATGCTAGATGGCAGGCAGCGTGGCATCCAGGGTTGAGGGAAAGGAGGGTGCTGGTGTTGTAGCGGAGGAGTGACCGAGAGGCAGGATCCCTGGCGCTGGACATAGTCCAGGCACATACAGATGCAGACGGGCTTGCCTTTGGTGCGCCATCGGTGCAGCAATGGCGTGCCCGCCGCACGCAGCCACACAGCAGCCACCATTAAGTAGTGCTGCGGGGTGCTGAACAGCTGGGAGGCGGGAAACATGGGAGCGGGAAAGGACACTGGATGGAGGCGGGCCACAGGAGATCGCAGCAGCAACGAGGGAGAGGACAGGTAAAAAGGAACTGAATAAAGCACAGAAAAAACAAAGCCAAACAAAGCAAAGAGAAAAGAACAAAGCCAAAGGCAGAAAAGCAATGGAGAAGAGCAGAAAAGAGGGACAGGAGGGCAGTCAAGCAGCAGAGCAGTGATGCTCCACCACTGGACCACCAGGGACGAGGTGCAGGCAGGAGCCTGCGGGTGGAGGAGGACCACAAACTCCTGACCTCTGGGTCAGAGGAGCCAGCAGCAGCAGATGGGGACAGCAGCAGCAGCTACCAGATGGCGCTGCACTGTGGAAGGAGCAAGTCTACTGAAGGATAGTCCCCCGTACACCCAAAAGCGCACTATCAGGGGGTGAGGAAAGGCACCACCACCCCGTCACCTCCTCCGATCTAACAGTGGTGACCAGATTCTGTGTTTTTGAGTGCCCCAACGAGTATCGGTGGATCAAGCTGTGTGCCCAAGGGCCTGGGCCTGAACCGACCGCTGTGTCCCTGGCACCCGCTGCCACCAATGGCCGATATCAGTGACTTGAGCCAATTAGTGGAGTCCCCCACCAGTCTTGTGCGGTGTCCTCGGCGATGTGGGTCCTCCGCAGTGCTGGGATTGCTCAGGGCACGGTGTGCGTCACACACAGGCACTAGGCCTGGGCCCGACACGACCCCCAGGCCTCTTCCGCTTCCCGTCCCATCTTCTCCTCACCTGGACATCAACACCGGGGCTCTATCCGCCATGCTCTCTCCGAATCTGTGACTCAGACAGCAGGAGCCTCAGCCAAGCCAGATTTCAGAAGCCTGGGTATAGCAGTTGCTGCCGACTTCTCTGGGGAACCTCCTGATGCAGGTGATGCAACAGTGACCTCTTGGGTGCGAAGTCGCGGTGCTCCCACCACACAAGTTTGGCACAGCTCAGGGGCCTCACCCTACACAGCGTCCCGCCAGAACCACCTTCTCCAGCCTGTGATGCAGAGAGGCGTGGCCCACAATCGTCAATCTCCTCCGTACACCCCGGTGTAGTGGTGGGATGTGTTATGGAATGCAGACCTCCCCACATCGGTGCGCAGGAGTGCCTTTACAAATCACAGCTCCAAGGGGCACCAGGCGGTCTTCTCACACAGGTCAGCAATGTGTCTCCATGCGACCTGCCAGACTGCGCCACCAGGCAAGGGCGATCGCCGATGCCTCAATGTATACTGCAGCGGCCCACATGCTCGGGCCCGATGCGACCTGCCTCCACCGTCAGGCTGCAGTGACTCCACAGCACCGGCGCCTCCCACTCCGGGTCTCAGATGCAGGCCCAGTGAGGCCTCAAAGCCACGGGGACTGTCTGCACTGCCAGGCATCAGCCACCAAGGTGTTGCAAGGATGGTGAAATGAAAAGTGCTGCTTCGCTGTTTTTCCCCAGCAATGCGCCACTTTTCATAAATGAGGCCCTGATTCTGCATTTCCTCTTCCCCTGGGACTCTGGCTGGTCATCCTGGCTGTTGCAGGGTTTAGGGGGGGTTGTTGACCTGTGCTGAACTTGGTCCTGGCTGCTCCATTCTGCATTCTGGTGTTTTTCCATAGAGGTGTATTTATCAGCTCTTTTTGCCTCTAGAGGCTGAAAATTGACATTGGGTTGACTAACATGATTTTTTTCCTGCTAATTGGCCGGGCATTACTTTTTTCACGCCAGCGTGAAGATTTTTGTCACCGTGACGCTAGAGTTAGCAGCAATTTTCACCGCCGCTAGCTGATCCTAACTCCATGTAACAACGTATTGTAAATACATCGCAAACATGGCAATGGATTTCAGCGATAGGCAGCAGTAAAAATATTGCTGCTATGCAACGTCAAAACTGCTTAGTGGCAATTCTTGCAAATATACTTCTGTGTTGGAAGATAAGGGTTGGACAGTGCCCAGGAGATAGAGGCAGGTTTTTAGTATGTTGAGAAAACCATAAACCCATATGTGATCAGAAGATTCACTCAATCTTATGGACTGTGTACAAGTTTTTGAAATATATTGTTTGGTATATTTATGATGCTCTTATATTTCATAAGTTTATATATATATATATTGCAATTGTTTAACTGTGATTAGTTGGAAAACCTGTTTTGTGTAACAAGTTAAAAAACAGAATGTGCTTGAATAGGTAATAAATCAAATTAAAGGCCCAATTCACAAATACACATGTATATATATTTACTCATACAGTGCCACGTTTTACTGTTCACCATTTCCAAGTGGATATTTACATCTAGGAGTTGATTTACATGGCTTAACCATGTTAAATGAGGATCTGGTGGGGGGAAAGTGCTTGGACACCCGGGATGATGGCCACCTACATACAGAGCTCTGTGTCGCGACAGGGTGTTTCTTATTTGGCCGATGCTGTTGGGGGCTGAATAACCTTGTCATGAGGACACTTCAGCATGCAAACTCCTGGAGGTGAGCAGGACACCTATTTCTTATGTCTAGGCGGCCTGCACACACTTGTTTGAGGAGGTTTCCCGCTCTGAATCTCTGTGAGGGGAGCAGCGGCCATTTTAGGTGACTTCAGCGCTGAGGCCCTGGAACTCCCTTTACTATTAGGAATGCCAAGTGCTCTTCTCCTGGAAGATTTTGAAACACGACCCCTGCATCTCAATAATTTATGTTTCTTCAGCTTCTGCTATGTTTCTGCACAATTCTATGGTCCTAAACGGTTCATTTTCGACATGCCCTTCTCTAGTGAGATTCGAATTTCTTCTGCACAGGCATTTTAAATGGGCAGATCAAGGAAGCTGAAACTGTCTACGAAGACTTCCCTCTCCAAGTCTGTATGTCAAGGTAATCACTTTGCAATACTTCAATGATAGGTTTGTTGGTTACCAACAACATGATGCCTTCGGCCATTCCTAGACCTACCTTTTCATCCTCTGCCTCTTTAAAGACTCAGCCTGCCTCCTCTGCAAATAAAAGCCTTATGGCCTGATTACGAGTCTGGTGGTGTAGCAGCGGGCCGCCATGCCAGCACTCTGCTGCCACACCGCCAAACTCGTCCGCACACCGCCCACCAGATCACAAGTTCAATCGTGGTCTGGCGGGTGGTGCTTTGGTGGTCCCACGGCGGTGCCTTTCAAAGGATCATATCTTAGCCTTAGAACAGCACTGTAATAGGAGCGCAAAAGCACGTTCCTGCACGTCATGGACTGTGAAGTCCATGCTCTGCAGGAACTGGGGGTGCATGCAGACAGAGGGACACACCAGGTGCCCCCCTGCATGCATCCCCTCGCCCAGAGACAACAGCGGGCCCTGTTGGGCCCCCTTAGTCTCCTCACTGCCATACTTTTCATGACGGGCTCACCACCGTGAAAACTGTGGCAGTGAGGAAACTGGTAATATGCTTGGCGGTGCAGCAGCGGCACTGCCAGCATATTGCAGCCTCAGACTACTGCAAGACCTTCAAGGGATCACGGATCCCCGGCGGTAGCAGCGGTCCTAGGGCGATCTGACTGCCAAACTCATAATACGGCGGTCGGACCACCGGTAGCCGCACTGCCACCGCAGGTTTGGCAGTCCATTGGACCGCCAAACTTGAAATTAGGCCCTTAAACATGATCCACCTTCCCCAGAGAAGCCATTGTCACCTCTCTAAAAATATTATTTGATGCAGTAAGAACTTTATGTTGAAGAAACTAATAAACACATACAGCATTCAGATGACAAGTGGTCCATTATTGAAGCAAGCCTTTCTTCTTTAGACAGAGAGTTAGTGACATTTAAGATGAATCAAATAAAATGTCATCTCTGGAAAAGGAGATAATCCTTTTAAGCTACAGTTGGAAGGTTTGGAAAATAGAAACAAATACAATAACCTACGTATTTATGGCCTTTTGGAAGGAAATGAAGGTAAAGATCCAGTCTCTTTTGTCACCTTCTGGTTACTGTAATTATTGGATTTTTTTTATAACTAACTTTTATTGACCTTTGTATAAACTTCAACCAAACACAACCACGAGCCACAGCCCACCCCTGCACAACACAATACAGTACAAAACGTAATCAAGTCTTAGACATTCCCCTCATCTAGTCCATGATAATCCCACAATTGCCCCAAATCTTCCTAGGTTTCCAGGGGCAGCTCTTGGCTTCGTAGATAAGCAGTTCTTGTTGAGCACACCAATCCAGCCCACTTCACAATTCTGCCACAGAGGGGTGGTCCTGAGAGAACCTCCATTTGTGGGTGATATACTGCTTGGCAACCAGTGTTGCAACCCCAATAAAAATACGCTCCATTTTTTGGCTGCTCATGTCCTACAGCAGCCCCAGCAAAGCAATCCTGGGAGTAATGTCCAAGGGCCAACCGAAGGATGATGAAAGCTCCCTCCCTATCCCATCCCAATAGGGCACCAATCTTGGGCAGGACCAGACCAAATGGAAAAAATCTGCATGTGGCCAAGTGCACCAAAAGCAGTCGGCCTGAGGCATCCTACCAGCTTGGTGAAGCCGTAAGCGGGGTCCACATAAGTAATGTGCAAGTAATTAAGCTGAACCAGAAGAAGGCGTGTAGAAAGTGCCAGTTTCCGGGGGGCCATCCTAGCCTCATGTCACTTGGCATCCTTGAACTTCCCCACCCAAGCCTCCCATCTCATTCTCAGCCTAGGTAAGTGGTCCGGGGAATTGAGGACTATGGAACAATATAGCTGTGAGATGACTCCTCTTTGTAGCCTTCCCATCAACACTTTAGCCTCAAGAGGACTGAACTCTGGGACCTTGGTGTTGGGTAGAATATTGGTCGGAAATGCATGATGCAACTGCAAGTAATAGTGGAACTCGGTGCAAGAAGGTTTGTACTGCCAAACGCCAGTCCATGATTACCACCCAAAAGTCTCCAAAGTAAGCAATGCTTATCTTATCCCACTTCAAAAAAACCCCAGCCATGTGGTGCATCCATGTCCCTTGACAGAGAGGGTTCATCCATGTAAGCCTACAATCCAAGCCCACACAGTGATGTGTCGAATGTCAGGATAGGAGCACCACCCGGGGGGGATCCGGAAGGGAGCAATGAATCAGGGCCCCATAGAGCGGGCCTAGGAGCCCATCAAGGTCAACCAAAGTCAATTCCACACTTTAGGCCGGGTCATCCAATCCCCCATGAAACCAATCATTAATCACTGCCAACTGCAAGGCTTAGTAGTAACAATACAAATCAGCCATACCCATCCCACCATCATAGGGGATTGTTAGCTGTTAACAAGCGCCACACAGGGGTGACCATCTTCCAATGGAAAGTACAGATCGTAGAATTGAAGGTTGGAATCACCTCCTGTGAATGAGATAGGAAAAGTTCAAAAAGAGAAAGCGGGGCTAAATCATAATTTCAAGAAGAGTCACCTTCCCCAAGACATGGAGTGGGAGATGTCTCCACTTCTGCAGATCCCTCCTCATTCTCGTGACCAGGGAGTCAAATTCATACTCCATGCCAGATCATTGAACATTCAGAGAGCGCACAGACTTGGACAATGTTCACCTTCCACTACCTCACTCACTAAACCTAGGGGGGTTGTTACCTTATTTATAGTGTTCACGGACCTTCTAAAAGTTCTCAATGCTGCTAAATCCTAAAAGCAGTTACTTTGGTCAGGTAAGAAGATTTTGATTACACAAGATGTTTATAAACCTACATCTAATAGACGGAAGGAGTTCCTTGATCTTCGTCCTTCTCTTTGTTCTTTAGGAGCTTGTTAAGGTTTACTTAATCTGTGCTTATTCAAAGTGACTTATCAAGACAATACTATCACTTATGATGAACCTTTAAATCTTAGAAAATTTCTACAAACTCAGAAAATGGACACCATCCATACAGCTGGGCCTTTTAAACGTTGATACTTGCAGTTAATGTGACTGATAACATGGCTGTTTTATTTACCCTGGTTTTACAATGCAGTGGATTGCATTCAGTGATTGTTATTTGTTTTTCACGGTTTTCAAAGTATTATACTTATACACTAGGGGGCATATTTATAAGGGTTTTGTGTCGCCTTTGCACCACGCAAGGGGCGCAAGGGTGACTCAAAAGCTAAATGAGATTTATCAAGCCACGGAAGGCCACATTGAGTGTCCCTGAGTGGCTTGATAAATCTGGAGAAGCGCACAGCAGCGCAAATCGCTGCCTTTAATTAGTCTGAGGGAGGCAGGCGGGCCATGGGTGGAGGAAGGGTGTTCCCACGCATCCACCCACGAAGTCAGACACATTCCCAGATTTACCAGCATTGGCAGACCTGGGAATGCATCAGAATTTTACGCCTCCCCACCAGAGGCACAACAAGGAGAAATATCTTTATTTCTCCTAGTTCTTACATCCTTCCATATGTGCTGCATTCTGCAGCAAACCTAGGAAGAGGAAAACACCTTGTAGGAATGTTTTGTGCACCAAGGTATCCCTTCCTGCACAAAAACAATCCTGCCTGCAACGGAGGCACACTTGCAACATGACAGAAGGGTACCTGCATTGGGGCTAGGCAGGCAAAACTGCACCAGTGCTAAGAAAGGACAGGAATGTGCCATATAATGGTAAATATGGCGCAATCCTGCTCTTTCCCTTTCACGCAGTGCAGCACATCAAGGTGACTTGCTGCATTGTGTTGCATGAATTTTTGATAAATATAGCCCTAACTCTTTTTAGGTCTCGCCTGAGCCAGCGTGCATGCGCTGCCCTGCAAGGCTTTTAGTAAGGGCTTTTAAACTCTAAACACACGCTCGTGCGTGTGCTTTTTTTTTTATCACCCGCAATTGGACTTTGCATGCGTCTTTCTAAGAAAGACAGCACGCAATTGGTCCAAGGCGGGTGCATGTCCCGCCTTCTCTGTCCCCTGGCCTAGGGTGCTCGGGAGCGAGCAGCAGCGCCATCTGTTTCCAATTATCACGCCCGCGTCTCGCGGTCGCGTTAATTGGAAACAGATGGCGGTCAGCGCTGGTCGCGCTGGTTATCTTGTTATTTTTTGGTGGGGTGGTTAATGGGGGGATGGTATGGGAAAGTGTTAACTTTCACAGGTATTTTGACATAAATCAACACACAAAGCTCGTTGCAGGTTTGCGCTTTTGGGGGACAATCAAGAATGCAACGCCTCGGCTGAGGATGGAAAAATAAATGCTTTAAGCAAGCATGGTGCATGTAGTGTTAAACCTTAAGAGGATAGGAGCAGTCAGATGCTTTGCTGAGTAAACCAGCCTGCAGCCGCAGCCCAGTCAGCTCGGCCTACGGCAGCTGACAGGAGTGGGAGGGTGGGGGTGTTTGGGCGACTGAAGCACTTTCAACCCAATGGGCTTTGCGCGCCTGGTGTGCATCATTTCTTTGGTTTTTTTTTGCTTTTCGGAGCCGTAGTTTTCATCCGTTTATAGTGCCTGGTGCGTTTCCCAGTGATAAGATTTGTTGTAGTTACTTGTTTTCACAGGTGCTCGGTGTGAGCTGCTTGCACGCATATTTACGTGCTCTGACTTAAAGCATTTATCCCTTGTAATCCCCTCTAGAAATGTCCTGACCTTTTTGACACAATCCGCGAACGCCCTTTGGCCCGTGTTTTGACAAGATAGGAGTGTTCCTGCTGGAAATGGTGTATCCCACCTTCCTAAAGTTTGATGGAGTTTTGGCAACGCAAATCACTAACAGCTTGGATCCGTGTGCTGTTATTTTGTATTTACACAGGCCGCTCCTCGCGTTGTGATGATGTTGGCTTGCAGACAAGAGTTTGCATAGTGTTGTTGGGGAGGTGCTTGGGCGGGAGGTTGGAGGATCCTCTGTGGCAGGAGTGCCTTAGTCCTCTTGTGGTGAGTTTAGCGATGAAGCCAAGTGAGCCAGTTTTGCAGGAAGGTTCAATGAAATGGACTGCACATTTCATACTTGCCCTGGTCTTGAATGGCATCACTCTAGTTGTTGCGTGTAAAAGCTCTTTGTCGCTGGCAATTTTCTCCACAAACACTAGTTCACCATGTTAAATATTACACAAAAGTCAACGAAGCAGGCATAGCAACTCCCTTACTCATGGACATGTTCTTACACACAGTCACACCTGGGACTGCAGTGTTCCTTTCCAATTTCAGCCTGGCCCACCGGTATTGTGTCAACTATAATAGTCAATTAATTTTTGCACAGAATGTGAGTATATTGAGAGATCAAATTAAAAGGCAATCTAGCTTTCTTAACTCCCTCCTCCCCCAAATGCAGCCTCTTCTAGTCTGTCTCGCCTATATTTTATACTTTTTCTCATTGAGTCCCCATCACCCAGATGACGACTAATAATAATAATCATCATTTGCAATGCAATAGGTCTTGCATTTGCGAGAGTTTGAGCTATTGTCATTGTAAATGACCATGCCTTTTATTTGTGTTGTTCTTCAAAACCGATAAATAAAGGCCTTGTCATTTACAATGCCAATAACTTAAACTCTCGCAAATGCGAGACCTATTGCATTGCAAATGCTTGTTTTGTTTTGTGTCTTATTACTTCCAGGACTTATTTTGCCTTCGTCTCCACACATCCCTGTCATTATGCTCCTTCGTTGGTGTGTCTTGCACCCTGGATGCGCCATCTTCATTCTGTGTTGTCATCAACCCCATTTCTTTTTAGTGAACTCTTTAAGGTATGCTATTTCAGTCATCATTTGTTTGATATGTACAGTCTTTTTCTCTCTATCCTATTTCCCTTTTTCTCTTTACTTTCCTTCATCTTTGTAACTCTTCTTTTCATTTTCTATTACCCCTGATGACTCTTTCCCTGTGGATTATTCCTTCCATACTTTTTCCGTGCTTCATTCTATTGTTCATGTGTGTGTTTTCTGAATACCACTCAAGTAATTTATATCTCAGTATAAACCATCATTCAGAGTACTCTCATGGAAGGTTAAAGGTTTTATGAAACCCATAAAATGACACAGCGTTGTATTTCACGTAGCCAAGTATCATCCTGATTTAGTTTTAATACAAGATACTCATCTTACAGAACTTAAAACGTTAAAACGTAAAGGGTGCGCTCAGTTTACTAAAAAAATGCTGTCATTATTCTATGTAGCAAAAAATTGCATTTCAATGTCATTTCTCAGGAAATCGACAACAATGGAGGATGGATCATTGTTAGATTTCCTATTGATAAAATCCCTATCACAGTATTTAATGTTTATGGTCCTAAGTAAAAAGACTACAATCTGTGGTCTAATGTTCTAAAAAGAGGTTTTCAATATGAAGATACTTATTTTATTTTAGGTGGTGATTTCAATCAGATTAATGATCCCTTTCTTAACCGCCAGTCTTCTGTTAAATTCCTCGGCACAACATGTATAAACAATTCCGTTCCACTATTTGCCAAAGGGCCCTGATTGACTCTTGGAGACTTTGTAATCCCACTTCAAGGGAATTCACATTTCACTCTCCTGCTCATAGTTCACTCACTAAATAAGACCACATTGTTCTCAGCAAAGAATTATCCCCGTGCATTGTTGATACTAGTTTTGGTGTCATTTTGCTTTCGAATGATGCACAGGTGGTTACTGATTTGGACTTGGTCCCTACTTCGACCAAATCGAATAGATGGAGATTTAATAATTCTTTACTGCAATATCCTTCACGTCTCAATATTTTGAGATTCATAATGATCCCGTTGCGTCTCCTCAGCTCTTATAGGATATTTTTAAGCACTATTGACTATGTATCACAGAAGAAGCACATGCAAGAGACAGAGCATAAAGCATTGCTAGCAACACTTAGGAACACCAATTTTAGTATTCTAAATCTGAAGGTACCTTAAAAAAGTTTATCAAAGGCAAATTACATTTTAATGAACTTTCTACAAAACATGCCACTTCTATATTACTTAACAGCAGTGCTCGCTATTATAGTGGACGTAATAAAGTAGGGAAAATATTAGCTATATCAAAATTAGGATACACCATTCCCATATTGATTCCATGCAAAACTCCAAAGGTGTTCCACTGTTTAAATATGAGGATATTTTAAATTAAGTTGTTCATTTTTACACCAATCTTTAAACTCCAGTGATCTTGACTTTTCTTCTCTAGAAGATCATATTTCTTTACAAGAAATACTCACTGCGCTTTCTTTACTTAAAAAGTTAAAATGCCTGGGCCTGACGGTTTTACGATTTAATTTATTTTAATTTTTCTATTATTGCCAAAATATTACAAGTATTGATTTTTTTTTTATTCCGGTGAGATGATGGGTGTCTTCCAAGAAGCTACAACTTGCCTTTATTCATGAAGAAGATAACAAGCCCACTCATTGTAAGAATTATAGACTAATTTCTCTAGTCAATGTAAATTAAAAATATTTGCGAAAGTGTTAGCGATATGCTTATGACCTCTTTTACCACAATTAATCAGAAAAGAACGATCTCGTTTAATAACAGGCAGATTGGCTTCAGACAACACCTGTCCTGAAGAAATCCTCCCTTGTTAATTTCTCTCTGGCATCAATATTTGATGCTGAGAAAGTGTTTGACAGAATAAGTTGGGACTTTCTGCTTCAGTCTTAAATTTGGCCTGTTTTTAGCCCTGAAATGATGTCTTTACTTTCTTTATTCTACCTCTCCTAAAGCCTCCGTTCCAGTCAATGGAAAAACTTCTCCCTATTTTACTCTTCAGCGAGGGGTGCATCAAGTTTGCCCTTTATCCCCATTATTATTTGTCCTGGCACATGAACCTTTTCTTGTTGGTATCTGACATAACTCATCATTATCGGGTTTTAGTTATAGTGACCACTATTTTAAATTATTGTCATATGCAGATGATGTGCTATTGACGTGGGTCCCTTGCTCACTCTGCCACTGGATTCAAGCTAGTCTGGCTGATGAGGGGTGTTACCCTGAAACCGGTCCCAGGATGCTTGTTTCCAGTCCAGGGAAGACCTGGCTTGGCAGTTCGGGCTGGGCCATTCCCATGAGCAACAGAGTCAAGACTCAATCAATCAATCACTCGGGGTTTTGTAGAGCACACTACTCACCCGTTAGGGTCTCAAGGCGCTGGGAGGGAGGGGTGTGCAGCTCCGTTGGGGTAATTCGAAGAGCCAGGTCTTGAGGTCTTTCCAGAATTGGTGCAGTGTTGGGCTTCGCTGGAGGTGGAGGGGGAGATCATTCCAGGTCTTGGCTGAGAGGTAGGAGAAGGACTTTCCACCCGCTCTGTTCCTGTAGAAGCGTGGGATGGTGACCGGGGAGAGGTTGGCTGAACGGAGGTTTCTCTTGAGAGCGTGGAAGGAGAGACGGTTGTTGAGGTATTGTGGTTCGATGCTGTGGAGGGCCTTGTACGCGTGCGTGAGCAGCTTGAAAGTTATCCTTCTTTCAACGGGGAGTCAGTGGAGATCAAAGAGGTATTGGGTGATGTGGTTGTGCTTGGGAGTGTAGAGGATTAGTCTGGCTGCGGCGTTCTGGATGATCTGGAGCTTGCGGAGGAGTTTTTTGTTGATTCCGGTGTAGAGGGTGTTGCCGTAGTCTAGTCTGCTAGTGATGAGGGCATGTGTGACCATTTTTCTGGATTTGGTGGGAATCTATTTGAATGTTTTACGGAGTATGTGGAGGGTGTTGAAGCAGGCTGAGGAGACGGCGTTGATCTGGCTGGTCATAGTGAGCGATGAGTCCTGTATGCTGCCGAGGTTATGTGCATGGTTTGTCAGGCTGGGTGGGTTTCCGAGGGCGGGGGCCATCAGGTGTTGTCCCAAGCTGAGGGAGTGGAGTCGAGAATGAGAACTTCTGTTTTCTCTGAGTTGAGTTTCAGGCAGCTGTTCTTCATCCAGGTTGCGACGGCTTTCATACCTTCTTGGAAGTTGTGCCTGGTGATGTTGGGTTCCTTGGTGAGGGAGAGGATGAGCTGGGTGTCATCGGCGTAGGAGAAGATGTTGAGCCCGTGGTTTTTGACGATGATAGCGAGGGGGGCTATGTAGATGTTGAAGAGGGTACCGCCGAGGGAGGATCCTTGGTGTACTCCGCATCTGGTCTCTGTCGGTTCTGAGAGGTAGGGCGGGAGTCTGACTCGCTGAGTTCTGCCTGTGAGAAATAAGCCTACCCAGTCCAGGGCTTTTCCTCAGGTTCCGGCATCGTGGAGTCTGGTGGCTAGTGTGCAGTGGGAGACGGTGTCGAAGGCTGCTGATAGGTCCAGGAGGAAGAGAGCTGCCGTTTGGCCCTGGTCGAGGAGGGTGCAGATGTCGTCAGTGGCGGCGAGGAGGGCAGTCTCGGTGCTGTGGTTGCTGCGGAATCCAGATTGGGAGATGTCTAGGACGTTGTTGGCTTCGATGAAGTATGCTCGCTGGGTGTTGATGGCCTTTTTGATGATTTTGGCTACAAAAGGTAGCAGCGAGATGGCCCTGAAGTTGTTGAGGTCTGTCGGGTCTACAGAGGGTTTCTTGAGGAGGGGGTTGACTTCGGCGTGCTTCCAGTCATCGGGTAATGTGACGGTCTTGAGGGAGCAGTTGATCGTTCAACGTAGCTAAGGTGTGATGGCTGTGGCGGCCTTGTGGAAGATGTGGGGCAGACAGGGGTCTGAGGGTGCTCCGAAGTAGATGCTCTTCATGGTCTTTAAGGTGTCTTCTGTCGTGAGCGGGGTCCAGGTGAGCAGAGCCTGTTGGGTGGCGTCACTGGGGGTGGGAGTTGAGGTGGTGCAGAGGTCTTGGTCGTCGAAGTTGTTGTAAAGTGTCTTGATCTTGAGGTGAAAGAAAGAGCTGAGTCTGTTACAGAGGTCTGGGGAAGATATCTGTTGTTTTGCTGTCAGGTTTGGAAAATTCCTGTATGATGGAGAAGAGTTCCTTGGAGTTGTGGGCGTTGAAGAGGATTCTGTCTTGAAGGAAGTTCTTCTTTGTGGCTTTGATGAGTTGGTGGTGTGCTGTGGTGGCTGTTCTGTAGGCGGTGCGTGTTTCCGGGGTTTTGCTGTTTCTCCAAGTCTTTTCAAGTCATCGGCAGGAATGCTTGGATTCTTTAAGTGCCATGGTGAACCAGCTTGCTTTCTTGTTGTGTCGCCCTGTAGCCTTCTGGAGGGGTGCGAGTGTGTCGGCGCAGTTGGTTATCCATCGGTGTAGGTAGCTTGCTGCTGTGTTTGTGTCTGGTGTGTTTGGGGGTGGAGTGCTGGTGAGGGTGGATGTGAGGTCTTCTTTGGTGACTTTGTCCCAGCTTCTGCATGTGAGGCGGCACGCGTGCTTATGTGCAGTGGGTTTTCTAAAGGAGAAGTGGATGCAATGGTGGTCAGTCCAGAGCAGTTCCGTGGTGTGGCTGAAGGAGATGCTGTTTCTTCCTGTGAAGATTGGGTCGAGTGTGTGTCCTGCTGTGTGAGTTTGGGTGGAGATAAGTTGGTTCAGTCTTATGTTGGTGAGGTTCTCTAGGAGGGCAGTAGTGTTGGGGTCATCGTGGTTGTCCAGGTGGAAGTTTAGGTCTCAGAGTAGTATGTAGTCTGTGGAGGCGAGGGCGTTTTATGTTATGTTATTAAAATGTATAAACCGCGCGAATAGCAAACGGTGTCTTGGTACTAGCAGTCCTGGGCATGCTGGAAACCTGTATTGGTTAAATAGCCAGGTTTTGAGAGCCTTCCTGAAGGCTATCAGAGAAGGGAGATTTCTGATGGAAAAGGGGAGGTCATTCCAGAGCTTTGCAGCCCCCACTGTGAAACTCCTGCCACCCCAGTTGGATTTACAAAATCTGGGGGGGAGCACCAATTTTGCCCCTTCGGAACGGAGGTATCTATTTGGAGGATACCAATACAGTGACCGCCTCAAGAACTGAGGACCGGAACCATGTAGTGCCTTATATGTGAGGCATAAGGCCTTGAACTTTATGCGACTCCTAACTGGAAGCCAGTGCAGTTTTTGGAGATGCTTTCCTACTGATTGAAACTTAGGGATCCCTAGGAGAAGCCTTGCAGCGGCATTCTGAATCACCTGAAGCTTAAGTAACTGCTTCTCGGGCATGCCGAGACAGAACCCATTACAGTAGTCCAGTTTAGCAAGGACTAAAGATGTAACCACAGTTTTCCTACTATCTGCTGGAATAAAAGGTAGAATTTTCTTAATCACCTTGAGTAAAAAGAAACTGGATGAAGAAACAGTTTTAACCTTTGCCTCAAAGTTCAATTTCTCATCAATGATCACTCCCAAATTTTTTGCTTTGGGAGCTGGGGTAGGTACTGCCCCAATTCATCTGGCCACCAGATGTGTGACCAAATTGGGGAGTAGTTGCCAAAAAGGATTACCTCTGTTTTTCCTGAATTAAGCTTGAGGCAGTGTGAACTCATCCATGAGCTGACTGCCAGCATACAGTCCCTGAATCTTTTTACTGGTGGCATGCTATTTTTTTGAAACAGACAGGACAATTTGAGTGTCATCCACATAGGATGTTAATGCCATACCAAAGGATCTGATTAGCGCAGGGAGAGCAGATGACGGGGATTTGTAGCTTCCCAAGGCAACTGATTGTATCCTGCAAGATGAAAAAGGAAGAGACCAATGCTAATGCTTTATCCGTAATTCCAAGAGTGTTCAGACAGTTAAGTAGCAAATTGTGGTCGACAGGTCGAGCAGAATGAGGGCCGCAGCTCCTCCTACATCTAAGGTGGGGTGCGATGAGGTCGGCGATGATGTTGGTGAACGGAACGTGGGGGCCAGGTGGTCTGTAGACAAGGGTTCTGCGTAGCATCATTTTGCGTTTGGTCGGGATCTGGAAGTGGAGATGTTCTATGGTGGGCGAAGCGTCGTCCTGGTCGGTGGTTGTCATGCGGAGGGAGTTTTTGTGGATGATGGCGATGCCTTCTCCTGGGCGGGTGGGGCAGTCTTTCCTCAGGATCTTGTATCCATCGGGGATGGCGGTTGTGATGTCGGGTGCAGAGCTGGCGTTGGTAAAGGTCTCTGTGAGGAAGGCGACGTCGGGCATGTGAGTGTTGAGGAGGTCCCAGATTTCTATGGCATGTCTGTGCAGGGAGCACACGTTGAGGAGGATGCAGTTTAGTGGTTTGTGTGCACTGCCGTCCGGTGGGCTGGGGGCTACTGCTGGGGTCCGGTGGTGGGTGAAGGTGCGGCAGCAGTGTTGGCAGGAGATTGGGCCTTGGGTGTCGCTCGGCATCGAGAGCTGGCAGTTGTTGGTGCGTCTGGGGTTAAGAGCGTGGAGTGTGCTGGGGTCCTAGCGGCGGTGGTTCAGGGGACCAGGGTTCCTGGCACTGGTCTCAGTCGGGTCCCGGACAGGCACAGACGGGTTTGCCTTTGGTGCGCCTTTGGTACAGAGGACACAGAACAGAGCGGAGTAGCAGAAGAGCAGAGTGCTCTTTCACTAGACCACCAGGGATGAGGCTCAGACAGGAACCTGCAGGTGGAGGAGGGCCTCAAACACCTACCTGGCACAGAGCTCGGGCTCGGAGGGCAGCTCCTCAACGGTGGAGCTGCGCGGGGGAGAGCAGTGACACTGACCAGGAAGAATGATTTACATATGGCTGGGTCTGAACTGGGGTGGCGAAGTGAGATAAAGAATGATGATGGATTCAACCCAGATCCGTGACTGGGGATGAGTGTCTGAAAAGTTTCAGCGCTCCTTGTGTTTGCCCAGATAAATCCATACCATGCCTACTAGATGAAAAATCATTGCTTTAATCTATATCAGGTTACAAAATTTGGGTTGCTGCTCAGTTTCGAGTTAATGCTCCCATTTTGTATCCTCAATTTCAGTGCCGTAATTCCTTTCAGACTCGTTTTACCCTTTTGATAAATATAGTTTTTGACATTTTCCTTTCCTTGGATGACACAGTTACTCCATCTTCTACCAGTCAAAACATGTCCTGAATCTAATCTACCTACCCCAATCCATCTTTGATTTATAAATATTTTTCAGCTGTCAATTATTCACAGACCATGTCCAAGGTAAAACTACTTTGGGAAGCTGATCTGGGTATTACCCAGTCAAATATATTTTGGAATAAACTATGGTCGAATATTCACAAAAAGTCTATGCAATTATGGTGAAATGATACATATGGTATTTTGGTGGCCACACACTTTGGGGCCGATTCCGATCTCGGCCGGTAGTGCTCCGAATCGGATTCGGATTCACCGGATCCGATTCGGAGCCCTGTTTCCCGACCGAATCGTACGCTGGTCCGGCCGAGCGAGTACGATGCAAGCACCCGCGAAATCGCCGACCGACTCGAACGCGGCTTCAACACGCTCCGACCGACTCGCATGGACACGACTCGCACCGCGCTATGGAGACGTTTCCCGGCCGGGTAAGTACGATGCGCGCCGCGAGCAGTCTGATCGACTCGCGCCGTCCGGCTCGAAAAAGCTGTCGGAGCCGGACTTTGGGGGTCCGCGTCGGACCCCCTGTATGCGTAGGCGCGCGAGTCGCACACAGGGGGACCCATGGGTCCCCCTACCTGTGCATGTACGCTGCGATGCGCATGGACGCGTACACGCTGTAGGGGGTGCCCTTGTCCGCCTCGCACCCATTGAGTCAATGGGAGCCCGCGTACACGTTATACGACAGGCTCCCATTGACTTCAATGGGAGTCCGACCGACTCGAGTCCGATAGCATGCGTGCGCATCGTACTCGTTCGGTCGGACTGCTAGGGTCCGATTCGGTCGGAATTCTCTCCGGGTCCGGCTCGGTCGGGGAGATTTCCGGCCGGAATCGGAATCGGCCCCTTTATCTTTTTGAATGAGGTCTGAAATCAAATTAATGCAATGTTTTACGCTCAATGACCTTTTAATGTTATATACCCTAATCTGGGTAGTTTAGTTGATATTGTAGAAGTCCATGTTCTTTCTAAAAAAAAATGTTGGTTTTATTCTTAGCTATTGCCTTTCAGCAAATAACTATTAATTGGAAATGTTCTTCAAAGCTTGGTGGTATAATGTATGCTTTCATCATAGGTTAGATACTGCTTTTATGTCTTCTAACAGATATGTGATGTATTCAGGTTTAACCTAACAACAGTTCTTGACCATGGTACTAAAACTGCTTCAGGCACAATGTGAAGATAATCACTGAATTTTCAATCATCGTGAACTCTCTGATATTCTCTCACAAACTATGCAACTTGGTTATTAGTTATTTGTTTGTTATTATACTGTTCCTCTCTATATGATACGTTTCATTTATGGTCTTCATTTGCACTCATGGTCCATGTATTTACTGATTACTCCTTTTACATTCCTTCAATCAATTCTTGGTTCCTCTTCTTTCCATTTTCTGCTACCCCAGAATCTTGTAAAATACAAAAAGCGTTATTTATATTAGTTGAACTTTAGTTGCAGTATGGCCTCAAAATACTTGATCTGTAAAATGTTGATTTCCACCAATATTGATGATATACTGTGCCCTTTTCTTTTTTAAAAGGCATTGTATGATTCAATAATTTTTATGTTGCTCAACAAAGCTTTTTAAACTAAAAATGAGGGTCTGTAGCCTCCTACAATAGAACTTACATATGCAAATTGAATAGTAGCAACTTATTACTTGTTGGTGTAGTTCACTAACACCGGTTTGGAGATCTTCCTAAGGGAATATATAGGAAAATTAATAAAGTTGATTATTTTTTAAATATATATATGTATTTAAAAGTATATTGTAAGTATAAATTAATTATAAATATTTAGGGGCAGATTTACAAGCCCCTTGCGCTGCCAGTACGTCACTTTTTGTGACGCACTGGCAGCGCATTTCCCTGCCCCATATTTACAAGGACAGGAAAAGCCACCCTGCGTGACTTTTCCTGTCCTTGTAAATACGGCCCCTTTACACGCAGCTCTTTGCGTGAAAGGGGAGTTCCATGGGTGTTGCTGTGGGTGTTCCCACGCAACACCCATGGAACCTGACACATTTCCAGATTTACAAGAAATCGTAAATCTGGAAATGCGTCAGTATTCTACGCCTCCCCAGAGGAGGCGTAGGGAGGTGCAACAAGGAGAAATGTTTTGATTTCTCCTCGATTTTTTCCTCTTTCAATGCGTGCTGCAATCTACAGCACGCATTCAAAGAGGAAAATGCCTGTAGTGATTGTTTTCGTGCAGGAAAGGACCTCTTCCTGCACAAAAACAATCTCCCCATGACGCAGGCATCCTTGCACCATGGTGCAAGGGTGCCTGCGCCGGCGCATGGCAGCTGGTTGTGCGGCTGGTTGTGCGCCAGCGCAGGGGAGAGCACAGGAATGCGACATATCATTGTAAATATGTCGCATTCCTGTGCTCTGAAAGTGCCGCAGCGTGGCACAGCCAAAGGGCTTGCGGTGCCACGCTGCGGCACTTTCTTGTAAATCTGCCCCTAATTATTAACCGGGTACTAAAAAAAATATAGCACATTAACTCACCAGATCACATATGTATTAAATCATAAAATAATGCAATTATCAATATATTTTATAAAGATTACATTTTAGCCATTTTTAAAAGCTATATCCTGCATGCTTTTTGTGATTTGTTGTAAATCGTTTTGGTGATATTAAGTTTCAAAAATATTTGTATATCTGAACGGTTGGGTTAAAAGGACTCTCATGAGGGTTTCTCGAACCCAATTTAAAACAATAGAGCCTTTGGATTGGCCACAGGTCTTTTTACCCTTGGGCCCTCTTGCTCCCATGGCAGCAAGGCTCCTGCTCGAGAATGGCTCTGATTGGCTGCCAGCAACATAAAGAAAAATGTTGTTGGCAGCCATTACAGGACTCAAGTACTTTGGGCCTAATTCTCAGTTTGGTGGTCCTCCTGTGGGCCGTCATGCCAGTGCTCTGCCGAAAGACCACCAAGCCCAGAGAGAGATCGCCTGACGGATTACATTAGTAATCTTTGGCGGGCGGGGCTGCAGCTGTGTCCCGGCGGTGCCTGTCTAAGACTCATAGGAGAGCCTTAGAGAGGCACCGCCGTGACACCGCCACAGCACGTTCCAACATGGTGCAGCATGCACCATGTGGTGCATGATGCACCATTCAGGAACTTGGGTGCAAATCTACCCCTGCATGCACCCCCAGAGGCACAAGGGGGTCATGTTAGGGCCCCCTTTGTTGCCTCACCACCACCATTTTCATAGGGGTTTCACCGCCATGAAAGGGTGGCGGTGAGGCAATTCGTAATATGCTGAGCAGTGCCGCTGTGGCACTGCCAGCATATTACTGCCTCTGAACAATGCAAAGCCGCAGCGGGATTCTGGATCCCCAGCGGTTGCAGTGGTTCCGTGGCAGTCCAACCGCCACACTCGTAGTGCGGCGCATGGTGCCACTGTGTGGCGGTGGTCAGAACAGCACAGAGACTACAGCAGTCCTATGGACCACCGTAGTCATAATCAGGCCCTTAGTCCCTTGTCCTGAAGTTATGACTTGGATGCTGGCAAAATGGCTGTGTGGAGCTCTACACCAACTGTCCTGGCGACTATTCGCTATCTATGGGGAGCTCCTTTCTTTCTTCATAAAGTTTAAGGCACAGCCCTCTGGAGGATGACGGTGAGCGTTTAAGCTCACTGCTGACCGTTTTCGACTCGTCTTTCCCAATTTGTGCAGCGGTGTGCATGAAAGGTTTAAACTGAAATGGCGCACCCTAAGGAAGGAAATGGAATGACTTGACTGGCAACATAACTGAGGCAAGTGAATACTCTGGGCCTAATTACGAGTTTGGCGATCCATCGGACGGCTGAACCCATGTTGACTGTGCGGCCACCACCGCACCAGCTGTCCGACAACTGTATTTTGAGTGTGGCAGTCGGACTGCCATAGGACCACCGCAACTGCCCAGGATAATGGATCCCGTGGTGGTGGCACAGCGCTCAGAGGCCGCAATATGCTGGCAGTGCCATTGTCGCATCGCCGAGCATATTACGAGCTGCCTCACTGAACCCTCTACAGCGGTGAGCCCGCCATGGAAATGGTGGTGGTGAGACAACTCAGGGGTCCCTGTATGCCTCTGTGCAGGGGGTGCATACAGGTGGGCACATATTATGCCCCCTGCATGTTTGAGCCCCCTTATACTGCAGGGGAAGAAATGCACGACATGGCGTGTTTCCCCCTGTGCAGGAACGTGCTGCAATGCTCCCACGGTGCTGCCTTGCTCTGACTCTCCTTTGAGCTTTAGAAAGACACTGCCATGGCACCACCACAGCCAGACCGCCCACCCGAATATAACTCATAATCCAGTGGGCGGTCTGACTACGGGTTTGGCGGCCTTGCAGCAGGGCGCTGGCTTGGCGGCCCTCTGCAAGACCACCAAAATCGTAATCAGCCCCTTTGTCTTCCTGATCCTGTTTAGTCTACTCCTTTGGTGGAAAACCTGGAGATATAATTTTCACTCCTGCAAATGACTGCCATTTTATGTCTTTCCTGCTACATCACACAGTACTAAGAGCCTTTGCTCAAAGAGTACCTAGATTTTGAATCCCTGAGTCAGCTAGTTAATTGACAGCTTGAATAATTTCAGCCTGCTTGAGTTACCTGCTGCAAGTATATCTGTTAAGCGATTAGTTTATTATTACCATGTGAAGAATTCTGAATTTTTTGGCCTTTCTTATATGTATACTATGCACTGACTCATCTTTTCTCATACAATATTCTCTTATTATTCCCTTATGTTATCTCAGTGACTTTATGTGGGAAATGTATTTTTCAAGGACTTTTATTTTATTGTGTGTGCTACTGCTATGTTTTTAGCATGTATTATCTCTATTACATCACAATACATACTCATAAGAGGAAACATATGCTAAAAATGCACTGTATGGATTTCTTTGGCTACTATATTTAATTCTTCTCTCAATGTAGTGCTACAGGTGAGGTAATATTGCATTCTGATTATGCACTATGCTTTTTACTCATATGGTTTAACCTCCGTAATGGCATTCTAGTGGAACACTTAAATTCAAGTTATGGGGAGAGTATGTCTCTGGAAATCTCCGCACATATCTCCCTCTGCCTTCTTACGAGAACGCTGACACTTTTTATCTTCAATAAATAAGTCCACGCTATCCATGGCAGAACCAGCACCTGTGGTCAATCCTAAAGCTCGACTTTCTGTCAAATCTTTGCCTTCTCCTTCAAATTAGCGCCCAAAGAAAGATCTTCCTTCTCCAGTTAAACCATTTCCCATATCTATGGAATTAATATTAGAAGAAATACGAGCATTGAAACCTTTCATGGAGGGGACTAATAAAACACTCCACAACCTTGAGGATAAATGGTTATTTATGGACAAGCGTGTCTCTGACCTAGAGCAACAGGTCTGTGAAATCCAAAACTCTGTTTCCATAATTCACAATGTGCCACTGGAAATAATTGACTAAAAAGGCATACTGAGGATCTAGAGAATAGAAACCATAGGAATAACCTCTGTATTTATGGTTTACCGGAAAACTTGGAGGGTAACGAACCTCTCCTTTTTTTTCATAGCATTCATTTTAAACATTCTGGATCTTCCTTCTGCTACGTTGCTTAACATTCAGCATGCTCAGAGACTTGGTCCGAGATCTACCTCTAAGCCAAAAGGCATAATCTTCTTTTTTTTGGAACACATGGACCTCTTAAAAGTCCTCAACGCTGCAAAATGAAGAAGCAAAATTGTTGTCCATGTATAAACTTTTTTCTCTCAAGACGTTGCTAGGGATACAGCAGACAGAAGTAAACAATTTCAGGATCTTCGCCCACAATTCAGAGCTATTAACGCTCGTTAAGGCCTAATTCACCCTTGCCGTTTCAAAGAAACCTATAAAGATAACACAACGACATACAATCATCCTGCAAAATTAAAATCTTCCCTTCAACAGTGTAGAGAAGATTCAATTGAATAGTTAAATCATTGTTTGTTCTTCTATACCTCTATAGAGTGTTTGTTCTTACAATATTATTTATACTTCCATTTCTTTTGATTAACATGTTCTTTCCTTTAGAGCATTTCTCCATACCGTGACGTAATTTACTGATGTTATGACCTTCTGGAGTTCCCCCGTGTTCATGTTCGTCTTGTCCTTCATGGTTTTCCCCACACCCTGTGGTCACTTGGATCTTCTTCTCCTAGGTATGTCTTACAGTCATTGATTTTATGGTAAGTACTGTCTTTTTCTTCTTGTATGTTATCTGCTTCAACTATATTTTTCTCTTATTTCACTTTCTTCTCTCTTTTTCGTTGTATCTCTGTTTTCTTTCTATATTATGTATTTTCCAGAAACTGTTTCTTTCTTTCTGAGTTATGAATTTCATATCCTTATCCACTGTTTGCTCATTTTAAGCACTGTTTTATCCAGCCATTCCTGTGTTGTTATCATTCAGGGTAACTTCCTGGTATATTAAGGGTTTAAATAACCCAATTAAAAGACAAAGAGTTCTCTCAAATTTAGGTAAGTTACATACAAATGTTGCACTCCTTCAAGACACATGTTTAACTGAAATAGAAGCTTTAAAGTTAAAAACAAATTGGGTTGGTCATGTATTTTTCCCTTCTGCGGTGCTGACAATGGTAATATAATTCTTGTTCATAAAAAGTTCAGCATTACTACTATTTCCCAATCCACAGACACTGAGGGTGGATGAAATGTAGTTGATCTATTAATTGACAAAATTCCTCTTACACATTTTAATGTGTATGTCCACCAGTAGTAAATAACTATTTTTGGTTTAATATTGATTAATAACTCTTGGATTTTAGTGCTGAATATTATATCATGGGAGGTGATTGCAATCAAATGGTTGATCCAATTGTAGATTGGCATTCCAAAGATAAATTCACACGGTCTAAAATGAACAGAGTTTTTGCTCCCCATAAAACAAAGAGCTTTGATTGACTAAAAGAGAATCGCTAACCCAACTGCTAGAGAAAACACCTTTTTCTCCCCAGTACATGGCACTCAATCTAGAATCGATTATGTTTTTGTCTCCAAGTCACAAACCATAAACATGATATATGCTGAAATTGGTTCTATTTTGATTTCCGATCACGCTCCCACTTTTGATGACTTTGATTTATTACCAAATTGTCAATACTCAAAATGATGGAGATTCATTAATTCCCTTCTTTTAGATCCTATATTTCAGTGGTTCTCAACCTTTTGACTTCTGGGGAACCCCAATTAATCAATACTGGAACCTATGGACTCCCCCCCCCGAATCATTGTTTGAATCTGGGGATCCCCCACTGAGTCATGACTGCTAGCCGTGGGCCCCTGCCTTCGCATTGTTGATGATTTGAACCGCAAAACAATACACAAAAAATACAGAAAAAACATTCAAACAAATACACAAATGATGACAAATTTTATTTAATTCTCAAACACATATAATAAAAAAAATCTAAATTCTAATTTTAATATGAAGGTTGGAGCTTTTCTAAATTCAATTGAGGCCACTCATCATCCATACTATATTCCGTTTAATGTACTTGATCTGTTCCCACAAATCAATCTGAGGATACTAATTTAATTTTTAGTTTCCAATTTCAAATTCCTTCAAATTTACAGTACATTTAAAAAATGTCAATTGTACATTAAGTTTCTTTATTTATTTATACTTTATTAATCTGTTCATATTATTTATTTTCTAAGTAGTCGCCGACCCCCTGAGGAGGCTTTGTGGACCTCAGGGGTCCCCGGAACACTTTGCTATATTTAATACGCAATTTATCAACTTCATCAATGAATTTTTCACACTCAATTACTCTCAGGATATTCCAATGCATACATTATGGGACTCCTTTAAAGCTTCAGCAAGAGGTTTTATTATTCACTATGTTCAAGGTAAACAGAATAAAAGCTGAAATTGTCTCTAAATCCCTATTGACAGAAATTAAAAAGCCGGAGCACACGTTCTATCACTCCAAATCTTCTGAATCTCTTCAAAACCTTATAAAAGCGAAATTTCAATGTAATAAGTTATCCACAGAGTGGTCTTCTTCAATATTACTCCAACAAAATGCTAGACATTATGGAGGTCAAAATAAGACAGGTAAACTTTTAGCTAATTATTTAAAAGTTAAGCAAGAATGTCAAAAGATTGACTCCATTAAGAACCCATATAACCAAATGCTTATTAAGGATAAAGACATACTGATGGAAATTCTCTACCTTCTAAATATCTTTACAAACCCCGGAGAATTCTCCCTGAGCTTCTCATATTGCTACATACTTAGCCTCCTTTTTTAAGCCTGCTCTTCATGACTTGGACTTCTCCTCCTTGGAAGCTGAGATTACCCTTCAGGACATCTCCATGGCAGTCACAATACTGAAACCTAATAAATCTCCAGAACTAGAGGGTTTCATGTCTGAATTATATTCTCAATTCTTATATTTCCATGGCTTCTCAAACTTTATCATTCTTTTGCTCACTCTTAAATAGCCTCCGGTACTTTTCAGGAAGCTCTAATTTCTTTATTTCCCAGAGAAGGCAAGGATCCCTAACATTGTAAAAACTACCATCCCAGCCAGTCAAGAAATCTTTATTTGACCACAAAGTGATCATAAAAGCAATATAAAAAACTGACAAATGCAATCTTTAAAAAAAAACTAAAACCACAGTAACAAACTTACATTGTGTAAAATTTCCTAATTTTCATAGGAGCAATTACGTAACTGAGTGTAGCATAAGAGATTTATGGGGTAGGCAAGGATTGTAAAAATCTTAGGGCCAGATGTACGACGGTTTTTAGCGTGTGCGAATGGGTATTAGACCCGTTTGCGCACGCAAAAAACCTGTGGCCCATGTACTAACCCTATTTTGCGAGTCGCTAATTAAATAGCGATTCGCAAAATAGGGTTAGCGACTCGCTATTAGGAAGGGGCGTTCCAAGGGCGTCTCTTCCTAATAGCGAGTCCAACACCTATGTCCCCCGCACATCTACCACAGAGCCGCAGACACCATCGCCCCCCAACTGCAACACACCATCAACACCACCTTCAAAACAGGCACCTTCCCAGACGACTGGAAGCACGCCGAAGTCAGGCCCCTGCTCAAGAAACCCACGGCCGACCCCAACGACCTCAAAAACTACCGGCCCATCTCGCTCCTCCCCTTTGCAGCCAAAGTGGCAGAGAAAGTAGTCAACAGGGAACTGACACAATTCATCGAGGAGCACGCCATCCTCGACCCGTCCCAATCTGGATTCCGAGCCAACCACAGCACCGAGACCGCCCTACTCGCCGCCACGGACGACATCCACACCCTCCTGGACCAGGGCCACTCCACGGCCCTCATCCTCCTCGACCTGTCTGCAGCCTTCAACACCGTCTCTCAATGCACACTAATCACCAGACTACACGACGCCGGCATACAAGGAACTGCCCTAGACTGGATCCGCTCGTTCCTCACCGGAAGAAGCCAAAGGATCAGACTACCGCCCTTCCTCTCCGCCCCCACCGACATCACTTGCGGAGTCCCACAGGGGTCATCTCTGAGCCCGACCCTTTTTAACATCTACATGGCCCCCCTCGCAGACATCGTCCGACAACACGGCCTCAACATCGTATCCTACGCCGAGGACACCCAGCTCATCCTCTCCCTCACCAAAGACCCCTCCACCGCAAAACTCAACTTCCAGAGAGGAATGCAAGAAGTGGCAGTCTGGATGACCAACAGCTGCCTAAAACTCAACGCCGAGAAAACAGAAGTCCTCGTCCTTGGAACCACCCCTTCAGCATGGGACAACACCTGGTGGCCCACCGCCCTCGGAAGCCCACCTACCCCCTCAGACCACGCCAAGAACCTCAGCATCATACTCGACTCATCACTCACCATGAACCGACAGGTCAACGTTGTCACCTCCAGCTGTTTCAACACCCTCCGCATCCTCCGAAAGACCTTCAAATGGATCCCCCTGAATCGAGGAAAACAGTCACCCACGCACTCATCACCAGCAAACTCAACTATGGCAACTCACTCTACGCCGGCATCAACAAGTCCCTACTCCGCAAACTGCAAACAATACAGAACACCGCGGCCAGACTCGTCCTCGGCATCCCCCGGCACGAACACATCAGCCAACACCTGCGGCGACTCCACTGGCTCCCCGTGGAGAAGAGAGTCTCCTTCAAAATCCTCACTCACGCCTACAAATGCCTGCACAACAACGGAACCAAATACCTCAACGACAGAATAAACTTCCACGTACCCAAAAGAAACCTGCGATCATCCAACCTCGCACTGGCTGAGACCCCGCGGATCCACAGAGCCAGATCAGGCGGAAGATCGTTCTCCCACATCGCAGCCAAGACCTGGAACGAGCTACCGGCAGACATCAGTCGCGCCCCCTCCCTGAACACCTTCAGGAAGACCCTCAAGACCTCCCCTTTGTGAATGGGTGGGCAAACATTTTTTCAGAGCAGGCAGTGGTCCCAGGGACCACTACCTGCCCTTAAAAAATAAAACAAAAACATTTCATTTTTTTTAAAAATGCATCCCGTTTTCCTTTAAGGAGAACGGGCTGCATTTAAAAAAAAAAACTGCTTTATATAAAAGCTGTCCCAGACATGGAGGTCTGCTGACCCCAGCAGGCCACCATCCCTGGGAGTGCCAGCCATTCCCAAAGGGGTCGCAAATTGCGACAGCCTCATTAATATGCATGAGGCATGCAATTTGCGACCTCATTGGGAATCGCAAACAGTGTCTCAGACACTGTTATACATTGGAAATTGCGACTCACAAATTGCGACTCGCAATTTGTGAGTCACAATTGCCAATGGTCGTACATCTGGCCCTTAGTCCCTCTTGATGTGAGGTAAAGGGACTGTGCAAGAAAACTGGGCATAAGAACCAAGCTCTTATCGAGCCATACAATGTGCAAAACAGCATAAAGTGCACAGTGGACTGAGTAGAACCAGCGTCACACGGACACTTCATGTGCAAATGAACCCAAGAACCAGCCAGGGGAAAGGCACTTAGGTGATGAATTAGGTTTAATCGTAATCTTGTCATATAAAATCTATGTTGCGGGTTGCTTATCCAAGAGAGTTGCAGAGGTAATAAAAATGTGCATGTAATTAGTGATAGCTCTAGAGGCAAGAGGCTTTTCAATTCTGGTTGCTTCTCTATGAGATGCTAAGGCCTTTTTAACCCATCTTTTTGTTTGTTGGCATATACTTTCTGGGGAGTTAAAGAGCACACTCAGACCTAGGTTGTGAAATGCCTTCTTCACGTAAGTCATCCATGGGATTTCTTTCATATTATCAAGGTTCAAACAATCCTGTGGCACTGCCCAAGAAAAACCAGTCCGATGGGTGATCCATAATTTTACCCATAATAATAAGGGGCTAGACCAATAGAGTCTTCTAAAAAATTATGCATGTGTGATAAAACTACCATCCCATATCTTTAGTGAATGTGGATTACAACATTTTTGCCAACATTTTAGCATTTATATTAGATCTCTTACTTCCCCATATGATTAGCCCAGAGCAAGTTGGCTTTATAAAAGGCCATTTTTCTTCTGACAACATTAGATGCCATTTTAATGTGCTAGGAAGAGCTTCCAAACTTCCCCATGACTTAACTGCCATCGCCTTAGACGTGGACAAAGCTTTCGATTGAGTTAGTTGCCAGTTTATGTTTCAGACTCTACAGTGGTTGGGCTTTGGTCCCAAAATCCTAAACATAATCTCTTTATTGCTTTCCAAACCCAAAGCAGTTATATTTGCCAATGGTATGACCTCTGTGTACTTTTCCCTACAAAGAGGATTATGCTAACGCTGTCCATTGTCCCTTCTTTATTTATAATAGCTCTGGAACCATTTTTGCTATGCATCAAGCAAAACAAATATATATATACTTGTTCCTATAAAGATTCTCACCTAAAATTATCAGTGTATGCTGATGATATACTTTTTCTCTCTCTGACCCATCTAGTTCCATTCCTTCATTTCCATCTGAAATTCACCAATTTGCTAGTGTTTCAGGATATAAACTAAACTTAGAAAAATGTGAGATCTTATGAAATTCTGTCTATGAGAAAATTTTAAGGAATTAAGGGGCATATTAGCAAGAAGAGGCGATAATCATCGCTAACCCTGCTTAGCGTGATTTTTGTTTATCGCCGGCTATCGCTGGAATATATTGCCACGCTAACGCTGTATTAGCAACGATTAGCGCTATGGCGATGAATATTCCAGCGATAGCGAGGAAATGGGCCAACATCGCTGAAAAACCAGCGATGTTGCATGGAGAAGGGAGAACACCTTGCTGATACGACCCTGTGGTCGTATCAGCATAATCCACCCCCACGTTAGGTATGGCTAACACCTGCTAATTGCAGGTGTTAAATAAATGGCGATGACCCCGGTTAGCGCGACTTTTCACGTCGCTAACTGGGGCCATGGCCACCTTGCTAATAGGCGATAGGCCTGTTAGCGAGTGTTTCCCAGGTTTGTTCGTCGGGAACGCCCACTTTGCATGTCATTAGCGATAAATATCGCTGACATGCAAAGCGGTAAAAAAACGGGCGCTAATGCCCGCAAACTGTCGCTAACTGCTGTTAGAGACAGTTTGCTGATAGGGCGATATAAATATCGCCGCTTTAGCGGCAAAAAATGCCGCTAAAGCGGCGATAGTGCCCTTGCTAATATGCCCCTAAATATTTGGGCTTGTGGATTACCAACCCTATTAAAGCAACTCACATTACATTTTGAAGAAGTAATACACAAATTAGAGTTATTTTGTTAAATGGAACCCTTTATTTTTATCATGGTGGGGAAGGTTAAGCTTTATTAAATGATGCTCTCTCCCCTTGTAATGTTCCTTATTTCCATGATTCCTGTTCATATTCCAATGAAATTCTTTAAAAAAATAGATGCAGTTCTTTCTCGTTTCTTATGGAATAATAAACACGCTTGCATGTTCTTGTCATGGTTAAGATTCCCTAAAACTCAGGGTGGGGTAGATTTTCCCTACTTTTCGAAACTCCATAAAGCTTTTTGTCTCAAACAATCCTCCCACTGGCGTCAGCAAAATAGTGAATTTCCTAAACCTTTACAGTTTCTTATTGAAACCATCTCATTTACCCCTTTTCTTTTCCTGAGTTTTTATCCTTTTCGACCAAGACGAGTTTTCTATCCTATCCATCCATTGCACACTCATATAAACTTTTAAAACCTCTGCTTTTTCCAAAATCTTTAAATCTTTACCTCGCACTAATCTGATAGATTCCTCCCCTTGATATCTTTAAAAAAAAATGGAGTCCTATTTTGGAAAACATGGAAGGATAAAGGTGTTAAATTTTTTGACCAAATAATTTTTAATGATGATCTCCTTCTGTTTTCCACGATCCAGATTCTCTTTAAGTTACCCCAATCATTTAGTCATAAATACACGCAGTTAATTCAACATATTCAAGATTCCATATCGTCACTGCAGGACGACAACATGTCATCTCAGTATGAACATATATTACCCAAACAATGAAGGCCACGACACATGACAATTGCTGGTCCTGCAATGCACCTCACTGTGATTTGTTGCATACGTTATTTCATTGTCCTCGCATTGGTGCTTTTGGCAACAGGCTTGGGATCAACTTGCTAAGATTTTTAAATTCAACATCCCACATACTATACATAAGGTATTCTTAGGAAGTCTATCCCCAGTTTGGTCTCACCAAACACGTCCACCTAAACTACTGGATACATTGATAGCTATAGCCTTTCAACAAATAACTTCTAATTGGAAAAATAATATGCATGTTTCTTATAAAGCTGTTTGCTTCAATCATCAATTAGACAGGGCTTATGTAAACCCAATTAGCTCTTAAGAGAGAACGGATATGGTCGCCTTTAATGGTTTCTATCGATAGTTCAAGTTCTACCTGTAAGTCAGTTGATATTTTTGCTGAAGAGGTGTCTATACCTCCCTAAATTGTTCCTAGTTTTTACATAAAGGCTTACGCTGTCTTAAGATTAGTAATGT
The DNA here is from genome assembly GCA_963921515.1 of Calotriton arnoldi. Taxonomy (NCBI): domain Eukaryota; kingdom Metazoa; phylum Chordata; class Amphibia; order Caudata; family Salamandridae; genus Calotriton; species Calotriton arnoldi. Next base: position 365,503 of record CAWUFW010003476.1, read on the forward strand.
TTTCTCACAATGTCTTGTTTTATATTCTTCAGTTTTAGTCCTTTATATAGTTTTATATTGTTCTTCTCTTTTTTCTCTTCTTTCTTTCTGTCACTTACTTACAATGCTTTATTGAAACCTTAACCCACTTAATTTATGTTTTTCTTTTTTCTTTTTACCCATACAAATGTAACCTGTACCATTATTATATTATCTCTCACATTTTCAATAGCATTATGTTACCTTGTTATAACTATCTTTTCAATAAAACATACTTAAACTGAAAAAAGTACAAAAAGTATAAAGGGGAAGGTAGCGATACCCTGCCCCCTATCCCTCTGGGTTGGACTCACAGGGGCTTCCTGGTCACAAAATTAAAAAATAATTGATGTGTTTGCTGCAATCTCCTGCGGGATCATGGCAAATACAAGAAAAAGAAAACGGTGGCCTGCCATTTTATAAAATATTTGGGGCCTCCTCCCTGAGCAAATTTGGGACTCCATCCCTGGGCCCAACTCTTACCAAAAGGAGAGGGTTTGTGTGGCCCCCCTCCCGAACCTTAAAAAGCCCCAGGGACCGTATCCCCTGGGGCCAAATAGTGCAAAAAAAGGAAGGGGGCTGTGCGTCGCCCTCCCCCGAGCCTTAGAAGGGCCAGTGGACCCTATTCCCTAGGGCCAAAATGATCTTTAAAGGGAGGTGGGCTGAGTGCCCCTCCTTCCTCAGCTTTCAGAGGTCCCAGGGACCCCTACCCCAAGGCTGGCTCTATTACTCTGTCCCAGGGAGCCCACTCCCAGGACAGAGTAGTTTCCCTGCCCGCACTAGTGCGAGGAAGGTAACATTTGTTTGCTCCCGCCTGGCAAGAGGAATTTTAAATCTCCAGCCAGGCGGGAGCCACCATGTCTGCTCTCTCCCAGTGGGACATTTAAACATGCTCCTGCCGGGTGGGAGCAGATTTCTGTTTCCCTGCCCACACTGAGTCAAAGACAACTGCTCCCTCTGGACAGGAGCAATGCCCGCTCCCACACCATGTGTGGAACTGGCTGGCGCTGCAGGGGCCCTGGGACTCCCCCCACACCCCAAATAGTGGTTTGTGGGTTCCACAGGTGGGCACTGTGGCATCCACCTCTGGCCCTCTGGCCCCCGGTGCCCGAAAAGGCTCAAAGATGGTGGTTTCATGCCCCTCCTGTGAATAATGCCGTTCCATCCCAGAGAATGGGGTCCCCAGGGCCTAGCAATACTCCAGGAAGGTGGCCACATGGCCCACTCCACTTATTAAAAGAATTTGGCCCAGAGGGATGAGGTCTCAGGCTCTAATAAGGGTCAGGGAGGAGGACCCCATGCCCCCTACCCTTTTCTTTTGCATTTGGCCCCAGAGGATGAGGTCCCCCGGGCCTAGCGGGCTCAGGGGGGGCACATGCCCCCTCCTCCTAATAAAAGAACTCAGCCCGAGGGATGGGGTTCCAGGTTCCAATAAGGATTAGGGAGGAGGGCTTTGTGCCCCCCCCATTATTAGTAGTTGACCCCAGGGATGGTGTCCCCGGGGCTAAGGCTTGGGATGGAGGCGCATACCCCCTTCTCCTATTATTTTTCTTTGGCCCCTTGGGATAGTGTCCCCGGGCTTATTTGGGCTCAGGAGGGAGGCCAAAGTAAGTGTTTTTGGCCAGAGGTATGGGTTCCCCGAAGCCTTTTAGGGCTTGGGGTGGGGTCATGCGCCCCCTACCCTAAAGTTTATCTATGGCACTGGGGACAGGGTCCGCGGTGGGGCCCATATGAGCTCAGGTTGAGGTTCCACATTCCCCCCCTAATATAAATATGTTTGGCCCCAATGGATGGTGTCTCTGGGAACTCTTGAGGCTTGGGGAGTGGCAGTTGGTCACACAGCCGCAACCATTTAGGTAACTCATGAACCTGGGAAACAGGGTCCCTGGGGCTCATTTGTGCTTGGGGAGGTAGGCCACATGCCCCTACCCTAACATAAATATATTTGGCCCAAGGGTATGGAGTCCAGGGGGCCTCTTAAGGCTCTGGAGGGGAGAAATGCTCCCTTCTCCTCTATAATTAATGTATGGCCCCAGGGGGCAGGGTCCCTGCAGCCCAATTGGGCTCAGGATTGGGGCCATACACCCCTCTCCCCTTATATAATATGTTTGGCATGTAGGATAGGATCCACAGGGCTTGAGGGCTCGTAGGGAGGCCCATGCCCCCTCCACTTTTAGACTTTGACCCCTAAAGATGGTTACATTGAGGTGTTTTTGGACTCAGGGGATGGATCCCTGGTGCCTCTTAAGACTCAAGGAGGGGGGCCATATGCCCACCCCTCTATAAATTCTGTATGGCTGGGGCAGGGTCCCCAGGGCACATTAGGGTCGGGAGAGGGGCCACGCACCCCTCTTCCCTAATATAAATATGTTTGGCCCCAGGGCATGGTGTCCCTGGGGCCTCTTAAAGCTCGGGGAGTGGGGACATGTGCCCCCTCCTCTATACTTAGTGTATGCCCCTGGGGCCCATTTGGGCTCAGAAGTGGGGCCACATTCCTCCTCCCATAAAATAAATATGTATGGCCCTAGGGCATGGGGTCCCCAGGGCATCTTAAGGCTTGGGGAGGTAGCAACACTCCCCCTCTCCTGTAATTAGTGTATGGCTATAAGGGATAGGGTCCCGGGGACACAGTTGGACTTGGGGTGGGAGGCAGTGTGCCCGCTCCCCTAATCAAAATGTTTTTGTCCACAGGCCAATAGTGACTTGGAAATGGGAGTAATCCCCTCCCCTGGCAGGCAGCTGGCTTCCTGTGGGGGATTGGACGCAGATCCTAGCCACACGCCAAGCTCTGTGGCCAACCACACGCCGCGCGACCGAGGGCCATGCACGGCTGGGGTTGGCTGACCATGAAGGGTCAGTTACAGGGCCTGACCACGGGCCATGCCCTGCGACTGTTCGCATGCAGCACACTGACGATGGCCGTGCATAGCTTGAGTTATCCGCCCACAGAGGGCTGTTTACAGGGCCTGACCATACGACAGGCCCTATGGTCAACCACACGCCGCGCACGGCCTTGGGTTAGCTTCACGCATGGTTATAAAATATTAGGTTATGTTAAAAAAAAAAACCTTGAAATTCACTGGGAAAAACAATGGTTAAAGTGACGTTGCAGTTAGGAATTGTAATTATATCTTAATTCACATTTTTAAAAAAACCTTGAAATTCACTGGAAAAAACAATGGTTAAAGTGACGTTGCAGTCAGTGCCAATGTAACATTTTGATTTTAAAAAGCAACAGAAATTCATGAGTTAAAGCTAGCATAGATGACTATAGCTAACTATAACTTGAGCACTACTTATGACCTCACACCTTACACCACTCACGATGTTCTATGACATCATTTATCTCAAAATACATAATTGATGCCCTCACTGATGACGCTATCCAAGCTACTTTTGTACACACTACTCTTTAAAGGAATATAGCATTTGAGGTATGCAAGTAAGTAGGATATAGCTCAGAACAATAAAAAGCTTCATTAATGTCATTGCACATACAACCCCCTTAGGTGAAGCAAGCTTCTGTTATGTGCAACATTGAGCCTGTACCACACAAAGCCTTTTTTTATGTACAAATGCCCAATTTGCGATTCGATAACCTATTACTGAATTGAAAATTGGGTTTGCGATTCAGTAGGAAGGAGCGTGTTTAGGGCGTCCCTTCCTAATAGCGACTAGCAGTGGTATGTGTTAATGTTTTGCGACCGAAATGCAGTCGCAAACTGTTGTGGGAACTCTGAGTTGGTGGTAACCCATTTGCAAATGGGAAGGGGTCCGCAATGACCCCCTTCTCCTTTGTGTATGTTGGGAAAACATTTTTTAAGAGCAGGCAGTGGTCCCAAGGACCACTGCCCTCTCTTAAAAAATTAAAAGAAATCTTTTCATTTTGCATTTTGAAACGCATTCCATTTTTCTGTAAGGAAAATGGACGGCATTTAAAAAAATTGCTGTATTTAAAAGCAATCACAGACATGGTGGTCTGCTGACCCCAGCAGGCCACCATCCCTGTGATTTATGCAATTCCCAATTGGTCGCAAACCGAGACCTACCTCCTGAATATTAATGAGGTAGGTGTATTTGCAAGCCACTGGGAGCCGCTAAATGTATTAAACACACATTTGTACATCTCTGTTTGCGATTACCAAATAGCGAATCGCTACAATTCGCTATTTGGTAATCTCAAACCCTAGAATATGTACATCTGGTTCTAACCCCATGAGATATTGGGTTAAATGAATTACCTTATGCCCTGCAGATGCATAAAACATGCGCTTGGCTCTGCGCTGCACCATAACACTCCATACCCCAATACAGCTCCAGGTGCATCAAATCTGAGGTGCACAGTAGAGCTGGCATGCTTTGTATACCAAGTACTTCCTAACAGCTGTCTCCAAATCAGACCTAAAGTTCCCTATGCCTTATGCAGACGCACAGTCATCTTTTTTTGCAGCAAAGCTCCTGCATTCTTACGAGTTTAACACCGAAGAAGTAGAAGTGCCAGGCCAATGGGTTTTCAGCATTAAATATGTGAACAGAGTGGAACTGCAGCATGAGGATAATGAATTGTATTAGGAAGTGCGACCATTTAATATCATATCAAACAGGTTTCGGTCAAACGTCAACCACCAAAAAAACAAGCATTGCAAAGGCAATAGGTACTACATTTTTTGGGCAAGTGCCAACGTATTGGTTTTAAAATGCATTATATTTTGCTATTCTAAAATAGCCATATTGAAGTGGTAAAATAAAAAAGTGGACGGCGGTGCATCAGAAAGCATTTAATACGTGCCGTAGCACAAACAGGAACACGAGCGATATGGTCTTCACGATTACATGTGAATACCCTTGTAATAATGTGGATGTGATATCAGTCGCGTTTGTGATGCAGGACCCATCCAACAAGCTATAAATCACGCCTTTACACTTGACATCTTGTTTAGTGCAAACGGCACGTACCTCAGGTGCAGGGCACCTCTTCTGTACCCCACATGCTAGAGACCCATAGGACCAGATTCACCAAACTGTCACAGAGAGGAGAACCCACATGCTAGAGACCCATAGGACCAGATTCACCAAACTGTCACAGAGAGGAGAACCCACATGCTAGAGACCCATAGGCCCAGATTCACCAAACTGTCACACAATGCAGTGCAGCCCTCAAAGCTGCTGCACTGGGGTTCATGAGTGGGATGGAGTAGGAAAGCACCATATCTACTAAGATATGGCCCTATCCTGCTCTCTCCGTAGCGCTGGTGCACAGGCTGCTGAGTGCCACACGTACACCTTTACACCATGGTCCAACGGTGTCTGCATGAGTACTGGAAGGATAGCCTTCCAGTACAAAATACTACGCTCAGACTAACTTTAAACTGTTTCCCACATTCTATGTGTGCTGTAAGGTGCAAAGTGGGAAAAGTTAGGAGAAATAAAAACATTTTTCCTTGCTTTAAAGTTGTAATACTTTTTATTGCTATTATTAGTAGCTACAGTTTGCTGCCAAAATCCACCCCATTGACGCAGAGTAATGCATAACAGCTCCTTCTGATGCTTTGCATTACTTTCAGGCACAGATAAAGTTTTGCTCTAGGAATTAAATCCAGTAAAAATAATTTTGTGTAGATTTGCATCACTTTTGTGCTGCAAACCCAGCACAAAAGGTTTGTAAATCTGGTCCATAGACTTTACCTCTTGTTCCATGGACAAGGCACATACCTTGTGCGCAGGGGCTCGTTTCGCTGCTTCTGATGCTTAGGACACATAGATGGAACACTTATTCAGTGCACGTCACCCACCTCATGGGGAGATCTAGAGTTTGCCGGACAGTACTCCATCTGGGTGGTTGAGGACATTACATCTGCCAAATGTAGATATCACTGCTGGCCCAAAGGTGGTTGATGTACTTAGACAGGAAATGCTGTCATGGTGGTTCCTGTCAAGGTGCAAATATTTTGGCGGACAGCTGCCACCAGTTTTGAGGGCTATCCACTAAATTTAAAAAAAAGTTTTATTTTGCACCCTCCCAAATTAAAATACTAATGGCCAGTACACTTAGGGTTTTTTTAATTGAGTGTGTGGGCTAATATTTGTTTTTTCTGTCCCTTATCACCAGGTTTTACCCATTGATAATGGACAGATGAAAAGGACATTACACTGTCCACCCTCATTAGGGCAGGTGGAGTGATGCTCTTACTCTGTTGTGCTGTCCGAGGAAGCTTTCCATCGACAGAGCTAATGGGGGCCCCATCATCAGAGAACTGGCAGTCCCTCGACCCGAAATAGGGCGGTCCGGCAGATCATGATTTCTGACAGGTTACTCCATTGCATTTGCGACAGAGTACCTGGCCGTCCACCAAACTATAAATTACCCCCGTGGCCTGTTCACTCGTGTTACGGGCGTATGTTGTGTGCAAGGTATCAGTTTGCACCTCACAAGAGGCCCGATTAGGATGGCGGGCGGATGGGACCAACTGACTAGCCGTCGGCGGTCCTGCCATAGGGATTACGATGCTACCACCTGCAAGGCGGTCGCACCGTGTATTCTTTGCATTGTGGTGGGTGCTGCAGGCTGCAGCACCTGCCGCAATGCAAAAAATGCACACTGTTCATATCCCTACACTATGTGGCAGGCACCATGCGGTGCCTGCCACATAGTGCAGGGATATGTAGGGGGGCACCATAGGTGCTCCCTAGTGCCCACTTTGGAGGGCCAGAGGGGAAGGGGGGCCGGCTACGGGTCCCCAAAGTCCGTTTCTGCCTGCCTGTTTATGGCGGGTTAATTGCCATGAACAGGCGTCTGGAAAGGGACATTGTAATCCCTATGGCGGTGCCTGGCAGGCACTGCCACCATTGTAGGGTATACGGCCCCCTCCGCCGCACCAGCGGGCTCAAGGAGCCCGTCAGATGTGGGCAGTTGGTCTTTCCAACCGCCACCCATCCGCCCACCATTGATATATGGCGGGCGGATACAATGGGTCTGATGGTGGTGGGACCGCCACCGTCATCCTAATCGGGCCCAAGGTTATGATACCGCTTCTTTTTCAGTTAAATTGGTAGAGTCACTACTGTTTGGCCTCAGGCACCACATAGCTAGGAAATCGATTACTTCCTCAAATGTTTGAGAACGTGTCATGTGTGATTCCTGTGTAGGTTCCAATTCTACATGTCACAAAATGAAGCCACTTCTTTCATATGTCCAACATTGTGGTCTCCTTCCAGCCAGGAGATGAACCTCTTAACTTAAAAGGTTCTTAATGCAACCAGAGCTCATGCAGAGAGGGCACTAAGGGTGCCTAGAATAAAACCAGGACACCAGCTTCCTATGCTACATGGTTAAACCTCACAAGGCCAGATTAAAGCACAGCTTCTGCTTGTCACGTGGTCAGGACTAGAGCTCTCATTATGGCAGCCAATGACAGTCCTGCTGATCAAGGAATGCAGCAAAAAGTGCATTAATAAACAAAAAACATCTCTTACTTTCCAGTGTGTATATTAGATTTCCTTCCCGGGTGCCTCTGGGAGCGGAACTCTTGTGAAATCTCCATTGTTGTTTGTCCTCCCTCATGTGAGGGCTGTTGTCCTGTCTTTGACTTCTGGAGTCCTCTTTGCACGCAGGAAGCCCCACCCTCCTGGATGCCTGCCCCAGGTACCCAGGTATACTGTATAAATATGTGTCCATCCATGCAGCAGCTCTGGGTCTTTCAAGGGAGGCCTGAGGTGGTGCAGAAGGACAGCCCTTGTGCAGAGTGTGCAGGTCAGCACCACAGAGGTATGACGCGCTATGACTGCTCTATGACTGCTCTATGACTGCTCTCTGACTGCTATCACAACAGCCTTCTAGTGTGTGTGTTGAGTGTTGAGTTCAGTATTATAATATAGGGGTTTGCCCAGATGATCCCACAATACCTGGGCAGGGAACAATGTAAAAGAAAAAAGTAGTATAAGGTGGGAACAGATTACTACAAAGGTAATTTCCACTGTGAATATTTTAATTAATCTCTGGTGATGTATTCACTTTTACAAACCATGATTTATTTTAACTTTTTACAAGCATAGTAATCTTCACTCCGGGTGTAGGTACCTGGGGTGTGCATAATGGTTTAATCAGAACAATACACATAGTAGGAAAAGTAAAGGGGTGAGGAAAATAATCACCAGATCTGTGTTTACAAATCTAGTGTAGAAGACAAACAACAGTAAATTGACAACTAGAAACTTCCTTCAGTAAATGGTTTCTATTTACTGTGGTGGAAAATTCATGAGCACTTTTCAATTTTGGGGGTTTACTGTTGATCTTTAAAAGTCTTTATTTCTGGGACTCCCTCTTCCAGCATCAGCCAGGTGGGCCCAGGGTGCATAGACAAATGACTGATGCTGTGCCCTATTCTGGGCAATTCTGCACCACTGACACAAGGCCGGTGTTCCTCCTCTGTCTGTGAGTAGCTTTAGTAGTAGGGGTGGTCCTCAGTAGCACTTGTCCTCTCCTCTGGTCTCTGTCCTGAACATAAATGGCAGCTTCATGAAGACTTCCATTTCACCCAATTCCCTGCAGCCTATACATTTGCAGGACGGCCCATCTGTTGAAGGTTAGATAGAGGACAGCAATTCCCTTAAAGGTTGGTTTGGAGAACCACGTCTCCTGAAGGTTGGATTGGAGGCAGACCATTTTCTTGAAGGCTGGATTGGAGATACTATGTCTCCTGAAGCTTGGATTCAAGGCAGGCCATTTTTTGAAGACTAGATTGGAGACAGTAGATCTCTTGAAGGTTGCATTGGAGACGACCCGTCTCTTGCAGTTTGAATTGGAGACAGCACATATCGAGCAGGTTGGATTGGAGGCACTGCTTGTCTTGATAGCTGGATTGGAGGCAGTGCATTTTGTGAACGTTAAAATGAGGCAGCACATCTCTGGAAGATTAGATTGGAGGCAGCATATCTATTGAAGGTTGGAATAGTGGCAGCCTCTCTTTAAGATTAGATTGGAGACAGCACGTCTCTTGAAGGTTGGAGTAGTGGCAGCATCTCTCATTAAGATTATATTAAAGGTAGCACATCTTTTGAAGGTTGGATAAGTGGCAGTGCTTCTCCTGAAGATTAGATTGGGGGAGTATATCTCTTAAAGGTTGAATTTGTGGCAGCGTCTCTCTTTAAGCTTAGATTGGAGGCAGTACATCTCTTGAAGTTTGGATTAGTGGCAGCATGTCTCTTTAAGATTAGACTGGAGACAGCACATCTCTTATAGCTTGAATTAGTGGCAGCGTCTCTCTTTAAGATTAGGTTGAAGGGAGTACGTCTCTTGAAGGTTGGCTTAGTGGCAGTGCTTCTCTTGAGGATTAGTGGTTGGAGGCAGCACGTCTCATGAAGGTTGAATTAGTTTCAGCATCTCTCTTTAAGACTAAATTAGAGATAGCACGTCTATTGAAGGTTGGATTAGTGGCAGTACTCTCTTGAAGTTTAGAGTGGAGTCAGGATGTCTCTTGAGGGATGAATTAGTGTCAGCTTCTCTCGTTAAAATTATATAGGAGGCAGCACCTCTCTTGAAGTTTAAATTAGTGACAGTGTCTCTGTTTAAGATTAGATTGGAGGCAGCACCTCTCTTGAAGGTTGGATTAGTGACAGCGTCCCTTTTAAGATTAGATTGGAGGCAGCACCTCTCTTGAAGGTTGAATTAGTGGCAGCGTCTCTCTTTAATATTAGATTGGAGGCAGCACCTCTCTTGAAGGTTGGATTAGTGGCAGCGTCTCTCTTTAAGATTAGATTGGAGGCAGCACCTCTCTTGAAGGTTGAATTAGTGGCAGCATCTCTCTTTAAGATTAGATTGGAGGCAGCACCTCTCTTGAAGGTTGAATTAGTGGCAGCGTCTCTCTTTAAAATTAGATTGGAGGCAGCACCTCTCTTGAAGGTTGAATTAGTGGCAGCATCTCTCTTTAAGACTAAATTTAAGATAGCACATCTATTGAAGGTTGGATTAGTGGCAGTGTCTCTCTTAAAGTTTAGAGTGGAGGCAGCATGTGTCTTGAGGGATGAATTATGGTCAGCGTCTCTCTTTAAGATTATATTGGAGGCAGCACCTCTCTTGAAGGTTAAATTAGTGGCAGCGTCTCTCTTTAAGATTAGATTGGAGGCAGCACCTCTCTTGAAGGTTGGATTAGTGGCAGTGCTTCTCCTGAAGATTAGAGATTAGAGACAGCATGTCTCTTGAAGGTTGAATTACTGGCAACATATCTCCTGAAGATTAGATTGGAGGCAGCATGTCTCTTGAAGGTTCCATTGAAGGCAGCTTGAACTTTAGAGCATAGAAAACACTGTCAGATGCGTGATTAACACACAGTTGATTTTGTAATGAGGGAGCTGAAACATTGAACCATGCATGCAATTTTAGCTGATTCAAGAACTATGTCACAACACAGGGTTAAAGGGTATCTCCTAAAATCATTATATTAGTGATTCTCGTATTAAAGGCTGGTTGGGCTCATACATTAGAGACCTCAAGTCAGAGGGCTCTAAAAGCACTCATGGTTATGGGTTATTTAATAACAATATAGTTGTTTGCAGAACTTGATACAATGCTGACTGTGAGTTCATGAGTGTGCAACTGTGAGTCTATGAAACAGGTGAACATGCAGGTGTGTCTATGTGTGTTTTTGTGCGTACATGTCTGAACCCATTTGTGTGTGTATGTGCATGCGTCCATGTGCAAGTGCTTGTGTGTACATGCTTGTATAGGGGAGGGTATGCAGGAATTTAAACTTCCGCAAAGCAGACTTTCTGCCACAAGCGTACGATTTATCTAGACTTTAGATGGAACCCAAGTCCTTGGGTCCATGGCGTTTAGATATTCTTCTGTTTCAGTGTAGGTGACACCATAATGAAAGGTTTGTTGTGATAGATTTAAGGGTGCCCTATTTGGAGTCCAGGGGCCAGTGCAGGTGTTTCAGAGTATGGTGGTGGCTAATCAGACATGTGCTAACTTCACTGTGAGTGACGTCATTCTGCTCTTTCGCAAGAAGGAAATCCACACACAAAGTAATTCCCTGTTCGCCAAAGGCTATTAACCCAATATTTGCTTTTTGAGACTGAAAACATTTGTTACCTCGAGTAATGTTTTTTTATATATATTAGCGAGGTCCCAGCAGCTCCCGCATCAATAACATTGTCTGAAAGCAATGATGAGTTGAAACGAGTATTAGCAAGGGACTGACTGACAATGTTGATTGACTGACTTTTCCGCTTCTTGTTTATACTTGAATCTGAAGGCTTACTCCAGGACGTGGTAAGAGGGGTAGAACTCAGGGCCTCCTTTATGGCATTTTGGCACAAGCTGCGCTGCCCTACGCCACAGTGAAAGGGCAGAAATGCACCGTATTTAAGCAATACGGTGCATTCCTGTCCTTTCCCTTTAACGCAGTTTAGCGCAGGAAGGTGACTTGCTGTGCTGCCCTGCACCAAAATCTCATAAATCTGCCCCTAAAAGTGGATATGATGGAAATGGTTATTGCAGCTCCCTTCCCCCACACGTGAACCCCTTTGAGCTTGGCAGTAGCACAAGACGTTCTCAAATGAAGCTCCAGGGTGATACGTATGTAAGCCCCACCCCCATCTTCTCTCGGCCTCTAAGGGCCTCATTTATGGGGTTTTGGCTTAGGGCAGTGCAGCAAGTCAGCTTGCTGCGGAGCCCTACATCAAAGTGAAAGGGCAGGAACGCACTTGTCCAATACGGTGCATTCCTGTCCTTTCCTACTGTGCTGGCACCATTTTGGCAGCCTAGCACCAATGCAGGCACCCTTGCAACATGGTGCATGGGTGCCTGTGTTGTAGGCAGGATTGTTTTTGTGAAGGATGGGACACTTTTCTGCACAGAAACAATTCATAGAGGCATTTTCCTCCCACACATAGAAAATGGAAAAAATGAGGAGAAATTAAGATGTTTGTCCTCGTTACGCCTGCCCTGGGAGGCTTAAGATTTTGATGCATTCCCAGGTTTACAAGTAATTGTAAATCTGGGAATGCATCAAAACCCATGAGAATTGCGTGGGAACACCTATGCAATGCCCATGGAACGCCTCCCTTGCTCAGGGTAGTGCAATGCAGCGATTTTCACTGCGTTCCCTTACTCAAGATTTATGAGGCCACTTAAAGCCATGCAATGTGGCTTTGCGTGGCTTCATAAATGTGACTTACAGCCTTGCGTCACACATGTGTCACTTTGCGTGGTGCAATCGTGACCCAAGGCTTTCATAAATATGCCACAAAGTTATTGCTTGGGCCTTCTGTCTATTGTGTTCAATATTTTAAGTCCTAGATTTCCCCTTCATCTCACTCCATGATCTGTTTCAGTGAACGGCTTGGCCCTGTGTAGTGTGTGGTGGGAGGCACGTACTACACTTCCAGTGAGTAGCCTTCATTTCTCTCCATGACCTGTGACAGTGACTGGCCTAGCCCTGTGAAGTGTGTGGTGGAAGCCTTGCACTACACTCCATGATCTGTGACAGTGACTAGCCATATGGACAGGAATGACAGGAATGTGCCATTTGACTGGGCATATGGCACATTCCTGTCCTTTGCCCCTGCACTGGTGCCATTTCTGCAGCTTAGCACTAACAAAGGCACCCTTGAGCCATGGTGGAAGGGTGTCTGTGTTGTATGCAGGATTGCTTTTGTGCAGAAAGGGACACATTCCTGTACACACACAATCCCGGGAGGCTTTTACCTCTTTCCATGTGTGCTGCAGAATGCTGCACACATAGAAAGAGGAAACAAGGAGGAGAAAAGTGATATTTCTCCTCATTGCACCTCTCCTGGGGGAGTGTAAGGTTTTGGCACATCCCCAGGTTTACACGGTCTTGCACATATGCGTCAAAATCCATAGGTGTTGCATGAAAACACCCACTGCAATGTCCATGGAACGCCTCCTGAGCGCAGAGTAAGGTAACGCAGCAGTTGATTTAGTGGTTTGCGCCACAAAAATTGACGCAACAGCGGCACAAGGGCCTCGTACATGTGGCCCTTAGTATTCTTAATGGAGCTTCTTGTGTATCATTGTAGATTTATTTTTATGACTTTTAAAACAATCTTTATGCTTATGAATGTGGAGGGATTCTTCCAAAACTATATTTGCCCTAAGAATAAAGGAAAGACTGCAGTCTATGAATTGACCCCCCTTGGGGTGGATGTAGTATACATGTACACCAGCCTCACAGTCAGTAGCGTTGAGCTGCTGGCAGCTGTAGCACCCTTTCTCAGTCTGCCCACTGGTAGTGTAGTGCTTGGCACCCACCACACACTACACAGGGCCTGGCCAATCACTGTCACAGATCATGGAGTGTAGTGCGTGGCTTCACTTAATTATATAGTTTCACATGACATATTTTAACTATTTAAATATTTAGTTTATATATATCTTAGGCAATCTTCAGACTACATGTGCACCCTTTAAAGTACGTAGCACCCATCCTATTAACTACCGATAGCCTACCTTGCTGCTCAGTTATATATATGATTGAGTGAGAGGTTGCTCATATTGCTACACACACACGTACTCACTCATAGAGTTACTTACACACCCTCTCACTCACCCATACACCTACTTACACAGACATTAACTAAAGGAGCATACTCTATTGACTAACTACAGCCTACCTCAGGGGACAGTCATATAGTGTAGAAAAGTAGTTTAAAACTTGACAAGGGCTTTACATGTTAGACTTGAATTTGTCCGTTTTTTCACTTATATGTGAATAATTATGTGAGTTCCTATCAGGAGATGATATTCCATGAATATGTAAGTTTGTTCGTAAAAGGTTGTCTATCTTTGTGATATCTACGGTCCTCTCAATGTGTCTGAAAAAATATTGGGTTATTTAAGTGTATAGGAAACTGCATTCATTACCAAAAGATACATCTCAGTTGCGCCTGCATGTTTGATTGAATCTTTGCGTGCTTCTCTAACTACCTCACTAGGTGTTTCAGTGTCTGTCTGCTTTTCTACTGAGCTATCTCAGATTTAAGTCTGGGTGCAGGCTGGATGTCTGATTGGGCACATAGGTTTCCATAAATACATATAGCTCACTGAAACATAAAAGTGAATCTTTTCATTTTTAAGTGACTATGTGATTGGCTAAATGTCTCTGTAAGGGCCAGCATAGATTGCGTCCTGGGTGTACTATTTTCATAAGACAGCCAACACTGTTTTTTTTGGATGGCACCGGTCAAATATCCCAATCTTATAGTTCTCTTATGCCCACTCCCGCAGTTCTGACTGCCCACAAGACTCAATCTTTGGTAAATGTTTTCACAATATTAGGAGGGTAACCCAATTTCCCTGTTCACATTGAACTTTCCAATTTGAATTGCATGTATCTGTAATAACTCTTTTGTTTTCAATTACTTTCCATATCTCGTTTTTCAGTTAATTTCCAGACGTTGGTGTCTTTTTCCATAAAGTTCTTTTTATTAAGTATCCAATTCCATCTCACTTAAAACAGACCTAGCCAACGCATTTCATCCCTTAGAGAGACTTCACCAGGGCAATTTAATTTTTCCTCCTTATCAAAGTCCTTGTTGTCCATTCATTTCTGGGCTCCTTTCAAGCAGCCTTTCGGTGTGTGTGTCCTAGTCCTATTCGATTGATAAGGGATGAAAACCCATTGTGTCTGTTTTAAGTGTGATGGAATTGTATACTTAATAAAAAGAACTTCCTGGGTGTACTAGTGAATATTGGGTTATTTAAGTGTGTAAGAAACTGCCTTCATCACCACAAAATACATATCAGTAGTAAATCTCTGTGTGATTGAATCTTTGCATGCTTCTCTAACTACCTCACTAGGTGTTTCAGTGTCTGTCTGCTTTTCTACTTAGGTATCTCGGATTTAAGTCTGGGTGTAGGCTGGAAGTATAATTGGGCACATAGGTTTTATGAGTTCATATAGCTCACTGAAACATCAAGGTGCATCTTTTACTTTTTAAGCAAATAGCTCCCTGCACTATGGCCTAGATACAGCCTACCTCACTGTTCAGTTATATATGGTTTAAGAAAAATGAATACCTTGTGTAGAAGTTTTAAGTGATAAGGCATCCCTATCAATAAACCTCCATGCTCAGATCAATGACCTAGGCACATTGACTCTGGTAGGACTTGAAATCCGAATGAAGAATACCTTTGCAGAACTGATCTCGCTTTCCCTCACACTGTCTTTTTGTACTCTAATATATGCCAAAGACAGAATTGAATGATCAAATAAATTCTGTCCACAGATTGACACAGCCAGGAAACATGTTAATAAAACTGTTTCTGCTTTCCTCAGAGACCATAATATGGGCTCTATCTATAAAAACAATCTGTGTTTTGACATGCATGGAATATATAGAAGTGATGGAGTTCAGTTTACAGACAAAGGGAGCAGGGTGTTTCTAAGCAATCTGAAACTCTGAATACAGTCTGATCTGTAGCTGTCTTATACACACTCTCAACACAAAGGCTCTTGTCAGAGCCATCCAAGAGGCCCAATTTTTGTTCAATTTCTTGTCAAATAGATTTTTTTTTTAACCTTTGAAATCTGCGACGACGTTGCGATGATCGCGATCCCATCACAAAATCGCAGAACAAAAGCAGACATTCAACGACCACCACCACATTCAAAAATGTTATCTTAAAAAATAAATTCTAACTATTACAATAAACACATTGCTGACCACCTCAGTGCTTTGAAAACATATTTGTACACATATTTTTCTAGTAGGTTTTAAGAAACTGTTTAAACCCTACTTCCCGTTTTCGCAATTACACTGAGAGTCGGGACGACTCCGGTACCCACGCCTTTTTTAGGGGGTACACACATTTGACAAGTATTTTATACACTAGGGGTTTATTACTGCACTGTTTAAAGTCATATTTTTGTTGAGAATTTGTATAAAAACAACCATTTAAACCGATTTTCCGTTTTTGCGGTGATGTCGAGCGTCGCGATGATAACGGTAGCCGTGGTCACTGCGAATACTTTGTGAAATGATAAAACAAATGCAGACATTCAATAGCCACCACCATATTCAAAACCTATTACTGCAAAAGGGTTATAACCAACACACTAAACACATTACTTTCTAAATTACTGTATAATAGCATGTACAACTCCCTTAATATCTCTATAACACAGTCCATAACTTTTTCAGTGTAATCTATGACTGCATGCATCACTGTATCACTAAGTCTCTCATTCACTGTTTAAGTATTTGAGAGGATCTATGAGACGGTGCATCAGTCTATCAATACTTCTGTAACAAAATGTGTGGCTGCCTCAGTACATCTATGAGTGGGTGCATCAGTGTCACAATGGGTCTGTGATTGGTTGCATAAGTCTCTCAGTCTGTGAGTAGGTGCATGAGAGCCTTTGTCTATTTGTAAGTAAGTATATGACTGTCTGACTGTATCTGTGAGTGGATACATGAGTGTCTAAGTGGGTTTCTCAGTGGGTGAGTGAGTGGGTGCATGAGTGTCTGAGTAGATCTGTGAGTGAGTGCATGAGTGTCTCAGTGGGTCTATGACTGGCAGCGTGAGTGTCTGAGTGGTTCTGTCAGTGGGTGAATAGGTCTCTGAGTGTGACTGTGAGTGAGTACATGAGTCTCCGAGAGCATAACTGACTGGGTGCACAAGTCTCTGAGTGTGTCTATGAGTGGTTGTATGAGTGACTGTTTGGTTGTGTGAGTGTCTTAGTGGGTCTGTGAGTGGGTTTATGAGTGTCTGAGTGAGTCTGTGAGTGGGGGTACAAGTGTCTCAATGGGTCTGTGAGCAAGAGCATAAGTCTCTGAGTGGATGAGTGAATGCTTGCAGCATGCATGACTGTCTAAGTGGGTCTATGACTGGGAGGGTGAGTGTTTGGGTCGGTCAGTGAGTGGATGCAAGAGCCTTGAGTGGGTGAGTGAGAGGGTGCGGTATATCTGAGTGAGTTTGAGAGTAGGTGTGTGAGTGTCCTAGTGTATGAGTGAGTGACTGAGTCCATAAGTCTCAGAGAGGGCCTGTAACTGACAGTGAGAGTGACTGTATGGGTGTGTGAGTGGTGTATGAGTCTCTGAGAGGATCTGTAAGTGGGTGCATGAGTATCTCAGTGGGTCTGTGAGTACATACATGAGTGGGCCTGTAAGTGGGTGTGTGAGTCTCTAAGTGGGTCTGTACACAGGTGTGTGACTCTCCGAGTGAGTCTGTAAGTGGGTGATTGAGTATCTCAGTGGGTCTGTGAGTGAGTGCATGACTGCCCAGGTGGTTCTGTGAGTGGGTGTAAAAGTCTCTAAGTGGGTATGACAGTGTAGGCATGATTCTATGAGTGGCTCTCTAAGTAGGTGCATAAGTCTCTGAGTGTGTCTGTACATGGGTGCATGACTCTCCGGGTGAGTCTGTAAGGGGGTGCATGAGTGTTTAAGTGGGTCTGTGAGTGGATGCATGAGTGCCCAGGTTGTTCTGTGAGTGGGTGTAATATTTTCTAAGTAGGTATTAGACTGTACACATGAGTCTATGACTGAGTCTCTAAGTAGGTGCATGAGTCTCTGAGTGCGTCTGTATATGGGTGCATCACTCTCTGAGTAAGTCTGTAAGTACGTACATAAGTACCTGAATGGGTATGTGAGTGAGTGCAGAGTATCTGAGTGGGTATGTGACTAGATGCATAAGTGTGTGAGTGGGTATGTGAATGGGTGGCTAAGTGTCTGATTGAATTTGTGAGTGCATACATGAGTGTGTGACAGTGAACGGCAAGTGTGAACAAATATGTATATATATGTATTTTATATATTTTCATTAATGTTCTCAATGACTTTGCGATATTCGCGATGTCCCCGCGATGGTACATGGGGGCTGTGCTGGCGGTTGTGGCATTGCAAATATGGCACGTGATTAAAAAGATCAATTTTGAAAACATAACTAGTGTCACTAACACACCCATTAATCAAACATGGGGTCAGAGTATCTCCACTCTGACCCCTTATATTAGCTTTCACACAAATTTAAACTTTCTGTTTAGGTTGTGTTCAGCCAATCACAGCATTCCTGACGGCGTGAGCATCGGTGATTAATCGCGAAACCACCACGAAATATCGACGGCCAGAGACATATCTATAATTTTTGGCTTAAATTTCTCAAAAACTACTGGATGGATTTGCACCAAATCACAAAAAGCACATATACCTTTCTGCCAAATTTGGTGTAATTCAGTCCAGCGGTTCGGGCTGTATGTTTAACAACGTATTCCTATGGGAATTAACATTACAAATGCACCCTTTTATTGAAGATTGGTCAAACGACGGCAAAGTTATAGGCAAGTCAAAAAATGCTTTTCCTATGGAAACTAGGTCCTAACTATAACTACCTACTGTCGACCACCAATAGGTAATGTAATACCTACTGAAGGTCGCCAGTTGGTAGTTATAGTTAGAACCTAGTTTATATAGGAAGAACGTTTTTTCATTTGCCAATAACTTTGGCGTCGTTTGGCGAATCCTCACAAAATTTTCAAAACTAATACACCAGTCACTTCAGCTGCTGTCTGGAAAGTTTTGGGGTGGATGGAGTCACAAGCAAAAACATAAAAAAAAAGAAAAGGGGGCAGGGTAGAAACACCCTGACCCCCCCTGCCTGTTCAGGGATTCCCCCAGGGACTCCCAGGGCCAGAAACAGCATTTTTATTTTTAATTATCAGTGGGAATCGCGAAGTATCCGCGAATCTGGCCAAACATAAATAATTTTTTTTAAAAAGCACGTGCTTCCGCGCTTTGTTTATTTAAGCCCCCAGGTGGGCTAGGTCCCTGGGGAGATTACAAATAATGATGAGTGGGCCCACGCGGGCCCCCGAAGCCCCGGGGACCTCCATCTCCCTGGGGTTAAACACCCAAAAAAATGCAGGGGGCACGCGCCCCCTCCACAGCCCCAAGGATTGCCACCTACCCGGGGCAATATTAAATTAAAATGCATGTGGGTCTCCAGCCCCCCATGCAGCCCCGGGGACTGCCACCTCCCTGGGGCTAATATACTAGAATGCAAGGGGCCATACGGCCACCCCACAGCCCTGGGGACTGCCACCTCCCCGGAGCTATATTTAAAATAATGCATGGGGGGCTCCAGCACCCCACGCAGCCCTGGGGAACACTACCTCCCCAGGGCACAAATAAAGTAATGATGGTGGTCCGTTGCGGACCCCTGGCCCCGGGGACCAACCCCTCCCCAGGGCCATACAGAAGATGGGAGGGGGCCACGCGGCCCCCCTCCAGAAGCCATCCATGGCCCTGGGAACCGCCACCCCCCAGGGCGGTAACCGAGTCACAAGAAAAAGGGTGAAAAAACATTAAAAAACAAGAAAAGGGGGCAGGGTACAAACACCCTGACCCCCTAGGCCTGCTCAGGGGGTCCCACAAGAACCCCCAGGGCCAAAAAAAGCATTTAAAAAAAAAAAAAATCGGCCGAATTTGCGCAGGGTGTGCGAATCCGGTGAACATTTTTTAAAGAAAATGAAGCGCGGGCTCCCGCGCTTTGCTATCTATAAGCCCCCGGGTGGGCCAGGTCCCGGCGGCAATGCCAAAATAATTAGCGGGGGCCTGCGGGGGCTTTTTTAAAAAAATGCATGGGGGGGCTCCTGCCCCCCCATGCTGCCCCGGGTACCGCCACCTCCCCAGGGCATTTGATTTTTAAGACGGAGGGCCTCGCGGACCCCCCAAGCCCTGGGGACCGCCACCTCCCCGGGGCTTTTAATTATTTTGTGTGGGGGGGCCTCACGGGCCCCTCGGGCCCCGGCTATAACCATCTCCCCGGGGCTTAAATTAGCTGAGAGCCCTCGATGGCCCTGGGGACTGCCACCCCCCAGGGCCGGCTTCTGCAATGTCCAGGTGTGCCCACCCCCGGGACTTTGCTGTTTGCTATGGCAGGGCGGGAGCACGGCTCCCGCCCTGCAATAGCAAACTCTGCTTTGCTTCGTTGAAGCGAGAGCAGGAATTGCTTTTGGGCAAGGGGAGCTGCATGTTAGCAGCTCCCCTTGCCCAGAAGCAATGCCGGCTCCCGCAGGAGGCGGGGAGCCGGCAGGGACTGTGGGGGCATTGGGGCTCCTCCCACGGTCCCCAACTTGAGGGCTGGCCCCAGGGGATGGGGTCCCCGGGGCCGAAAATGGCCCGGGAGGGGGGCCACGCTGCCCCCTCTCTTTTTTAATTTAATAAAAAAAGAAAAAAAAAGAAGAAGGCCGGCCCCGGGGATGGGGTACCCAGGGCCCATATTGGCCTCTGGAGGGGGCCACGCAGGCCCCCTCCAAAAGAAAAAAAAGGCTGGGTATGCCCCGGAGGATGGGGTCCCCGGGGCCAAAAGTGGCCCAGGGAAGGGGGGCCATGCGACCCCACTCCCATAAAATAAAATTTTAAAAAAAGAAACAGACAACTCGCCGGAGGCCCCGCCCCCTCCCTGCACGATTCTGTAAACGCGCCTCCTGGCACGCTCTGCGTTGGGGGATTAAGTCCCTGTTGCTAGTGAGGGTCCCTGTGGGCCAACTAGGCCACCAGAAACCTCTATTAAGCCCCACACAGTGGGATTGCTGAGAGGTGGTACGAGGCCACGCCCCTTTTTACACCACTCTGCAAACGCGCCTCTTGGCGTGCTGCTGGTGGGGTGATGAGGTCCCCTTGTGTCCTGAGGACCTCAGGACTGAAGTGGACTTCATTCTCCGAGCAGCAGTGTGCCAGGCGGCGCGTTTGCAGAGTGGTGTAAAAAGGGGGCGTGGCCTTGGACCACTCTCAGCAATATATCTGTGTGGAGCTTACTGGAGGTACCTGGTGGGCTAGTTGGCCCCTAGGGACCCTCAGGATTCAAGGGGACTTAATCCCCCAACCCAGAACATGCCAGGAGGTGCGTTTGCAGAGTGGTGGAGAAAGGGGGCATGTACTGTGTCCACCTTTCAGCAATCCCACTATCTGGGGCATACTGGAGGTATCAGGTAGGCTAATTGGCCCCTAAGGACCCCCAGCAGCAAAGGGGACTTTAATCCTCATCCAAGAGCACGCCAGGAAGTGCGTTTGCAGAGTGGCGGGGAAAGGGGGCGTGGCCTGTTATGAGAACTTAGCAATCCTGCTGTGTGGGACTTACTGGAGGTAATAGGAGGGGTAGTTGGCCCCCAAGGTTCACCTTGGGGGCCAACTACCCCTCCTGTTACCTCCAGTAAGTCCCACACAGTGGGATTGCTGAGAGGTCTTCGGAGGCCACGCTCACCTTTCTCCACCACTCTGCAAATGCGACTCCTGGCACAGTACTGGTTGGGGGATGAAGTCCACTTTACTCCTGAGGGACTTTGGTGGCCAAGTAGCCCTCCTGGTACCTCCTGTAAGTCCTACGCAGTGGAATTCCTGAGCGCTGGTTGGAGGCCCAGCCCCCTTTCTCCACCACTCTGCAAGCGCGACTACCAGTTAAAGAAGCATTTGTAATGTAATAGGTCTCGCATTTGCAAGAGTTAGAGCTACTAGCATTGTAAATCTAAAAGTGTTTTATTATTGTTTCTTGGAGTGGAGTAGATGTAGGTTGTGTGTAGTGGAATTATGTGGTATGTTGTTCAGTGAAATTATGTGGATAGAAAGTATGTGGTATTTAGTGTATAGGAATTATCTAGAGTGGGATTATGTGTTACGGGGAGTAATTATGTGGTATGGTAGTCTGTGTTGTGGCGTGGTAACCTCAGGTTTAGTCTTCCTTGTTTCCATAGAAGCTAAACTATGAACTCAATGAGACAAAAAAAGAAGGAATCACTGAGGAGAACTTCTGGACCTAGTCAGAGGTATGAGCAGGGCCACTGGAATTATGTGCCTGTTTCGCTGCACCGACTTTCGCACAATTATACATTTTCCGCATTAGCCACATAATTCATCATCTGCTGCCTTATCTGCAGATTTGAACAAAAAAAGCCTTGTTTCTAGCTCAAACGGCTCAAACGTTACCAAAAATGGAGCAACAAGTGTTACAGCGTGGTGGAAGGTCCTTTGTAAACCTAGAATGGTCACCTGTTACTTATTGCTAAATGTGGGTGTTAAATTGGTACTAATGGTGTGCAAGCCACTCTTGCTTCTTTCTGCGCCTCTCTTGCCTCTTGCCTCTTTCTGCATTTCTGTTGCTTCTTTCTGTACCCATCTTGCTTCTTTCTGCAACCCTCGTGCCTCTTCCAAACACCTCTTCCCTCTTTCTGCACCCCTCTTGCCTCTTTCTGCACCCTTCTTCCCTCTTTCTGCACCTCTCTTGCCTCTTTCTGCACACCTCTTCCTTCTTTCTGTACTCCTCCTGCCTCTTTCTGCACCTCTGTTCCTTCTTTCTGCACTTCTTTTGTTTCTTTCTTCACCCCTCTTGCCTTTTTCTCCACCCCTCTCCCCCCTTTCTGCATGTCTGTTTCTTCTTTCTGTACTTCTCTTACCTCTTTCTCCACCCCTCTTCCCTCTTTCTGCATCTCTGTTGCTTCTTTCTGCACTTATCTTGCATCTTTCTGTACCTCTCTTGCTTCTTTCTGCACCCCTTGTGCTTTTTTCTGCACCCCTCTTCTCTTTCTTAAACTCCTCTTGCCTCTTTCTGCACCTCTGTTCCTTCTTTCTGCACTTCTTTTGTTACTTTCTGCACCTCTCTTGCTTCTTTCTGCACCCCTCTTGCCTCTTTCTCCATCCCTCTTCCCTCTTTCTGCACCTCTGTTGCTTCTTTCTGCACCTCTCGTTTCTTTCTCCACCCCTCTTCCCTCTTTCTGCACCTCTGTTGCTTCTTTCTGCACCTCTCTTGCTTCTTTCTGCACCCCTCTTCCTTTTTGCACCCCTCTTGCCTCATTCTGCACCTCTGTTGTATCTTTCTGCACTACTCTTGCTTCTTTCTGCACCTTTCTTGCTTCATTCTGCACCACTCATGCTTCTTTCTGCACCCCTCTTGCCTCTTTCTGCACCCCTCTTGCCTCTTTCTGCACCCATGTTCCTTCTTTCTGCTCTTCTTTTGTTTCTTTCTGCACCCCTCTCGCCACTTTATCCACCCCTGTTCCCCCTTTTTGCATCTCTGTTGCTTCTTTCTGCACTACTCTTGCCTCTTTTTCCACCCCTCATCCCTCTTTCTGCACCTCTGTTGCTTCTTTCTGCACTTCTCTTGCTTCTTTCTGCACCTCTGTCCCTTCTTTCTGCAACCCTTGTGCCTCTTTCTGCATCCCTTTTCCCTCTTTCAGCTCCCCTCTTGCCTCTTTCTGCACCTCTGTTCCTTCTTTCTGCATTTCTTTTGTTTCTTTCTGCAACTCTCTTGCTTCTTTCTGTATCCCTTTTGCCTCTTTCTCCTCCCCACTTCCCCCTTACTGCATCTCTGTTGCTTCTTTATGCACTTCTCTTGCTTCTTTCTGCACCTCTTTTGCTTCTTTCTGCACCCCTCGTGCCTCTTTCTGTACCCCTCTTCCCTCTTTCTGCACTCCTCTTGCCTCTTTCTGTACCTCTGTTGCACCTTTCTGCACTTCTTTTGTTTCTTTCTGCACCTCTCTTGCTTCTTTCTGCACCCCTCTTGCCTCTTTCTCCACCCCTCCGCCCCCTTTCTGCATCTCTGTTGCTTCTTTCTGCACTTCTCTTGCCTCTTTCTGCACCTCTGTCCCTTCTTTCTGCAACCCTTGTGCCTCTTTCTGCACTCCTCTTCCCTCTTTCTGCTTCCCTCTTGTCTCTTTCTGCACCACTGTTGCTTCTTTCTGCACTTCTTTCATTTCTTTCTGTACCTTTCTTGCTTCTTTCTGCACCCCTTGTGCCTCTTTCTGCACCCCTCTTCCCTATTTCTGCACTCCTCTTGCCTCTTTCTGCACCTCTGTTCCTCCTTTCTGCACTTCTTTCGTTTCTTTCTGCACCTCTCTTGTTTCTTTCTGTATCCCTCTTGCCTCTTTCTCCACCCCACTTGCCTCTTTCTGCACTCCTCTTGCCTCTTTCTGCACCTCTGTTGCTTCTTTCTGTACTTCTCTTTCCTCTTTCTGCACCTCTATTGCCTCTTTCTGCACCTCTGTTGCTTCTTTGTGCACTTCCCTTGCTTCTTTCTGCACTTCTGTTGCTTCTTTCTGCACTCTTGCCTCTTTCTGTAACCTTCTTCCCTCTTTCTGCACCTCTCTTGCCCCTTTCTGCACCCTTGTTCTCTTTTTCTGCACCTCTCTTGCCTGTTTCTGCAACTCTCTTGCCTCTTTCTGCAGTTCTCTTGCCTCCTTCTGCACCTCTGTTGCTTCTTTCTGCACTTCCCATGCTTCTTTCTGCACCTGTCTTGCTTCTTTCTGCACCCCTGTTGTCTCTTTCTGCACTCGTCTTCCTTCTTTCTGTACCTCTCTTGCCTCTTTCTGCATCTTACTTGCCTCTTTCTGCACGTCTCTTGCTTCTTTCTACACCTCCGTTGCTTCTTTCAGCAATTCTCTTGCCTCTTTCCGCACTTCTCTTGCCTATTTCTGCACCTCTCTTGCCTCTTTGTGCACCTCTTTTGCCTCTTTGTGCACCTCTCTTGCCTCTTTCTACACCTCACTTGCTTCTTTCTGCATCCCTCTTGCCTCTTTCTGCACCCCTCTTCCCTCTTTGTGCAACTCTCTCGCCTCTTTCTACACCTCTCTTCCCTCTTTCTGCACCACTCTTGCCTCTTTCTGTACCTCTGTTGCTTCTTTCTGCACTTCTCTTGCCTCTTTCTGCACCCTTCGTGCCTCTTTCATCACCTCTGTTGGTTCTTTCTGCACTGCTCTTGCTTCTATCTGCTTCTCTCTTGCACATTTCTGCTCCCCACTTGCCTCTTTCTGCACCTCTCCTGCCTCTTCCTGCACCTCACTTGCCTCTTTCTGCACTTCTCTTGCTTCTTTCCACACCTCTGTTGCTTCTTTCAGCAATTCTCTTGCCTCTTTCTGCACTTCTCTTGCTTGTTTCTCCACCTCTCTTGTGTCTTTCTGCACCTCTGTTGCCTCTTTCTGCACCTCACTTGCTTCTTTCTGCACCCCTCTTGCCTCTTTCTGCATCCCTCTTTTTTCTTTCTGCACCTCTCTTGCCGCTTTCTGCACCCCTGTTCCTTCTTTCTGCACCTTTCCTGCCTGTTTCTGCACCTCTCTTGCTTCTTTTTGTACCTCTGCTGCTTCTTTCTGGACTCCTCTTGTCTCTTTCTGCACCCTTCTTCCCTCTTTCTGCACCTCTCTTAGCCTCTTTCTGCACCCCTGTTCCCTTTTTCTGCACATCTCTTGCCTGTTTCTGCACCTTTGTTGCTTTTTTCTGCACTTCTCTTGCCTCTTTCTGCACCCCTGTTGCTTCATTCTGCACTTCCCAAACTTATTTCTGCACCTCTCTTGCCTCTTTATGCATCTTACTTGCCTCTTTCTGCACTTCTCTTGCTTCTTTCTGCTCCTCTGTTGCTTCTTTCAGAAATTCTTTTGCCTCTTTCTGCACTTCTATTGCCTGTTTCTGCACCTCTCTTGCTGCACCTCTCTTGCCTCTTTCTGCACCTCACTTGCTTCTTTATGCACCCCTCTTGCCTCTTTCTGCATCCCTCTTTCCTCTTTCTGCACCACTCTTGCCTCTTTCAGCACCTCTGTTGCTTCTTTCTACACTTCTCTGGCCTCTTTCTGCACCTCTGACTTAGAGGTAGTTTTAACCCCCCTGCCCTATTATGTACTAGGGCCTAACAGGGGAGGTCATGCCAATCACAGGGGTACCCCAACCCATAGTGTACCATAGTGTATGTATGTGTTTTCACTGTATTCTAAGTGTCTTTCAGCATAGCACTGGCTCCGGGCCTGGTTAGTCAGAGTCAGTTACCACCAGTACGAGTCAGCAAAAAGTTGGGGGCACAGGATGACTTTGGAACAAGGCCTCTTTCTGCACCTCTGTTGCCTCTCTCTGCATTTCTCTTGCTTCTTTCTGCACCTTTCTTCCTCTTTCTGCACATGTCCTACCTCTGTAGGCATAGTTAGAAATTAACATTTAAAGAACCTTAGAAATTCACTGAAAAAATCATAGGTTTCAGGGACGTTATAGTTAGAAATTAGCATTTAAAAAACCTTTGAAATTCACTGAAAAAACCATAGGTTTCAGGGCCGTTATAGTTAGAAATTCGCATTTAAAAAACGTTAGAAATTCACTGAAAAAATCCACAGGTTTCAGGGATGTTATAGGTAGTTGGACATTTCACTAATACAAAACCAGAGAAATTCGGCCGTTATAGTTAGTTGAGCTAACTATAACTCGTGCCCCCGCAATGCACTGCTGATGATGTCACATATTACATCATTCATGACATGGTCAGTGACATCACTGATGACATCTCAAATGACATCACTGATGACATCATCCACGTGATAATCTGATGCACCTCCTCACACCCTAATATAACCTTTGATACACCCACTCTAAAATACAGACTATCATTTTCGAAACCATAGACACACCAATATCAGTTACTATATACCCACTCACTGATTCCTAGGTCTATACACACATACACTCATTCACCCATACACTCACTCATACATGCAGTCACTCATCAATACAGCACTATCTTATGGACTCATATACCTATACAGACACTCACACACCACCACTTATCCATAGAGTTACTCACACACCCAGTCAGTCATGCAAAGAATCAATCACACTCCCATTTACTCACCTATACAGTTATACACACACCACCTCACTTATTCATACAGATACTAACACATACTTACTCTCTTCTACAATCACTGACACAAGCACACACCCATCCATACAGCCACTCTCACAATCACTCACTCTCACATATAGTCATTTATATACGCCAACACTCACATATACTGCCTTTCACATATGTAGTTCTCACACATGTTCCACTGAGACATCCATTCACTCACCAACACACCCATACACACACCCACCCACCCATACAGCCCTTCACAGATGCACTCTTGAACCCATACACCCAGTGAATCACCCACTCACACATCTATGCACAGAGTCACACACCCCCTCCCACCCACACAGACACTCAGGCACCCATACAGATAGTCAGACAACCAATCAATAACCCATATAGACACTCATGTAGCTCATCCCCAACCCATGCAGCCACTTACACACCAACTGACAGACTGATACAGACATTCACACAGTTTAGTCACTAACCCATGCATTCAGTAAGACACGTTTATTCACTCAATTATACAATCAGCCACGCACCTACTAAATCATCCATTCAGACAGTCATACACCCACTCATTCTTCAATACACCTTGGCCTATATATATATAAAACATATTTAAACTTTACAGAAACACACAGTCACTGGATGATGTCATCAGTGAGGTCATCAGTGATGTCATTTGCGATGTCATCAGTGATGTCACTGACCATGTCATGAATGATGTAATATGTGACGTCATCAGCAGTGCATTGTGGGGGTGCGAGTTATAGTAACCTCAACTAACTATAACGGCCGAATTTCTCTGGTTTTGTACGAGTGAAATGCCCCAACTAACTATAACGTCCCTGAAACCTGTGGTTTTTTCAGTGAATATATATATATATATATATATATATATATATATTATCTACTGGCGGTCGCCAGTAGATAGTTATAGTTAGAACCTATTTTCCATAGGAAATCCGCGACATTCTATTTGAAATAACTCTCTTGCCGGTTGACGTATCTTCGCAAAATTTTCAAACTTTGTGGGGCGCTCCGGTCCGCTCCTACCCTGAAAGTCTCGGGGGGATTCGTCAAGCGGGGGCCGAGAAAAAAGGGGGGTCCCAAAACGCGTTTTCCCCATTCATTTTTCCATAGGAAACTTTAGACACGGCTACAGCCCGAACTGCTGAACGGAATTACACCAAATTTGGCAAAGAGGTAGTTCTTGGTTCAGAAAGAACCCTTTTGTTAAATGGTGTAAATCCGTTCAGTAGTTGCTGAGAAAATCAAAAGTAAAAGTACATATATATCTATGGCCGCGTCGGATTCGCGCACCCTCCCGATCACCAGCTGCATGCTTATTGGCTGTCAACACTCCAAATCAGGAAGTGTTGGCAGCCATTTTGTCCCTCGGTAGAACCGAGGGACAGAAACAAGTGCGCAAAGCGCACAAAGGGGGCAGGGTAGAAACACCCTGACCCCCTAGGTCTGCTCAGGGGGTCCCACAAGGACCCCCTGGGAAAAAAATATATATATATTTTTTTTTTAAATCGGCAGGATGCGCTCAGGGTGCGCGAATCTTGCTCCCGGGTGGCCCAAGTCCCGGGGGCATGGTGGGGGGTGTTCAATTTATGTATGGGGGGCCTCAAAGGGCCCCCCAAGCCCCGGGGCTTTCTTTTACAAATGGTGCGGGAGGGCTCTGAGCCCCCCCACACGCCCCGGGGACCGCCACCTCCCCGGGGCTTCTTTTTTTTAAATTAAAAAACCTGTGTGGGGGGGCTCCAGCCCCCCCACACGCCCCGGGGACCGCCACCTCCCCGGGGCACTAAACATTTAAATGAAGACCCGGGGACCACCACCTCCCCGGGGCTGTGCACTGAATGGGAGGGGGGCCGCGCGGCCCCCCTCCTGGAGCCCTTGATGGCCCTGGGGACCGCCACCCCCCAGGGCCGGCTCCTGCAGTGTCCCGGGGTGCCTACCCCGGGACACTGCTGTTTGCTATGACAGGACGGGAGCCTCGCGGCTCCCGTCCTGTCATAGCAAACTTGGTTTGCATTTTAAAGAGAGAGCAGGAAACCTGCTCTCTTTTCAAAATGCAAACCAATGCTTTTCCACATGGGGAGCAGCATGTTAGCTGCTCCCCATGTGGAAAAGCAATGCCGGCTTCCGCAGGAGGCGGGGAGCCGGCTGGGACTGTGGGGGATTGGGGACCCCCACAGTCTCCAACGTGAGGCCAGGCCCCGCGGGATGGGGTCCCTGGGGCCATAAGTGGCCCGGGAGGGGGGCCACGCAGCCCCCCTCCCCAAAGTTTAAAAAAAAATATATATATATAAGGTCAAGGCCGGCCCCGGGGGATGGGGTCCCCGGGGCCTTAAATGGCCTGAGGAGGGGGGCCACGCAGCCCCCCTCCAAATAAAAATATAAAAATCGAGGCCATGCCCCGGGGATGGGGTCCCCGGGGCCAATACAGGCCCAGGGAAGGGGGGCCACGCGGCCCCCTTCCCGTTTTTTTATTTTTTATTTTAATTTAAAAAAAGGGGTAAGGCCCTGGGGGATGGGGTCCCCAGGGCCTAAAAATAGGAAAAAGGAAGGGGGCCACACAGCCACCCTTCAGGAAAAAAACAAAAAAAAACGATCGGGCCCGCAGACCCCGCCCCCTTCCTTCACCACTCTGCAAACGCGCCCCCTGGCGCGTTTGCAGATGGGGAAGTAATTCCCCTTCAATACTGGGGGTCCCTGGGGCCAACTAGCCCACCAGGAACCTCCAGTATGCGCCAGGGGCTGCCTTGCAGAGAGGTGTACAGAGGCCACGCCCCTTTACACCTCTCTGCAACGCAGCTCTGTGGCGCTTAATGGAGGTAGCTGGTGGGCTAGTTGCACCCCAGGGACCCTCAGGATTCAAGGGGAGTTAATCCCCCGACTTAAAACGCGCCACGGGGCGCGTTTGCACAGTGGTGAAGGGAGGGGCGGGGCTTCAGGTGACATGTGTGCAAACAGGCCCCGTGGCGCGTTTTAAGATGGGGAATTAAATCCCCTTCAATCCTGAGGGTCCCTGGGGGCCAACTAGCCCAACAGGTACATCCAGAAAGCGCCACAGAGCTGCGTTGCAGAGAGGTGTAAAAAGGGGTGTGGCCTCTCTACACATCTCTGCAACGCAGCCCCCTGGTGCATACTGGATGTTCCTGGTGGGCTAGTTGGCCCATAGGGACCCTCATGATTCAAGGGGACTTAATCCCCCAACTTAAAACGCGCCATGGGGCGCGTTTGCACAGATGTCACCTCAGGCCCTGCCCCCTCCCTTCACCATTGTGCAAATATTCCTCTAAAATCTGCCGAACTACGAATTCCGATTTACTCACCTGTTATCAGGAGAGACCTCAGTGCTGTATCTTTCAGCCCAGTACTGGTCCTGAAAAGTAATTTTAACCGTACTTAACAGTAACTTGAATTTCCTTCCATAGGCTAACATTGACTGGTTTCACTTGGAAATTCTTCTAAGTGTGGAGTTTTGGAACTTTAAAATATTCCTCTAAAATCAGCCGAAATACGAATTCCGATTTACTCACCTGTTATCAGGAGAGACCTGAGTGCTGTATCTTTCAGCCCAGTACTGGTCCTGAAAAGTAATTTTAACCGTACTTACCAGTAACTTGAATTTCCTTCCATAGGCTAACATTGACTGGTTTCACTTGGAAATTCTTCTAAGTGTGGAGTTTTGGAACTTTAAAATATTCCTCTAAAATCAGCCGAAATACGAATTCCGATTTACTCACCTGTTATCAGGAGAGACCTCAGTGCTGCATCTTTCAGCCCAGTACTGATCCTCAAAAGTAATTTTAACCGTACTTACCAGTAACTTGAATTTCCTTCCATAGGATATCATTGCCTGCTTTTTGCTGAAAAAGTTTCTAAGTGTTGATTTTTGAAACATACAAATATTCCTCTAAAATCAGCCGAAATACGAATTTCGATTTACTCACCTGTTATCAGGAGAGACCTCAGTGCTGCATCTTTCAGCCCAGTACTGGTCCTGAAAAGTAATTTTAACCGTACTTACCAGTAACTTATATTTTCTTCCATAGGAATCCATTGTCTGGTTTTCAGCAGAAAAGTTTCAGTGTCGATTTTCACAAACTACAAATATTCCTTAAAAATCGCCTGTATGACTTAAACGCATTCTTTCAACTGTTTACAGTAGATGCACCAGTGCTGGATCCAGGATCCAACACTGAGTAAGAAAAAGTAATGATAACAGTTTTTACCTGCTAAGTGAATTTCCTTCCATAGGATAACATTGGTGATTCTATGAGAAAAAGTTTCTAAGTGTCAACTTTTAAAATACAATAATATTCCTTAAAAATCACGACTGTAACCAAAACGCTTTTACTAAACTGTTTACAGGAGATGTACCAGGACTGAATCTAGGATCCAGTCCTGTGGTTAGAAAAAGTAATCCATAAAGTAACTAATTGCATTTAACTAGAAATTCACATTGAGCTGAATGTTGCATTGTGTTTGAAAATGTGTTGCCCATTGCAACAACTGTAACTACTGTACTTAAAAGTCTATTGCCTATGTGCAAAGTATTTAAACTAAAGTAATTCATTCTGAGAAAGTATTTTTTGTAATGTAATGTATAATGTAATTACAATGTAATTTAAAAAATAAAATATGTAAAAAATAATTGTTTCTAAAAATGTAGTAAATCAGTATGAAAAAAATTAATATAACAATTAATACATTTAAAAATTGTCATTTACAAAACCTTTGAAAATCACTGAAAAAACTGTAGGTTTCACACATGTTATAGTTAGGAATTAGCATTTAAAAAACCTTTGAAATTCACTGAAAAAACCATAGGTTTCAGATATGTTATAGTTAGAAATTAGCATTTAAAAAACCTTTGAAATTCACTGAAAAAACCATAGGTTTTAGGGACAGTTATAGTTAGTTGGACATTTCACTCGTACAAAACCATAGAAATTCCCCCGTTATAGTTAGTTCAGGTAACTATAACTCGCGCCCCGCAATGCACTGCTGATGACGTCACATATTACATCACTCATGACATGGTCAGTGACTGTAAGTATAAGTGACTGTACAGGTGAGTGAGTGGATGTGTGTGTGTAGACCTAAGAATCAGTGAGTGGGTATGTAGTTTTTGGTGTTGGAGTGTCTATGGTTTTGAGAATGGCAGTCTGTAATTTAGAGTGGGTGTATCAAAACTTATATTAGGGTGTGAGTAGATGCATTAAATTCTCACATGGATGATGTCATCAGTGATGTCATCAGTGATGTCATTTGAGATGTCATCAGTGATGTCATCAGTGATGTCACTGACCATGTCATGAGTGATGTAATATGTGACGTCATCAGCAGTGCATTGCGGGGCGCGAGTTATAGTTACCTGAACTAACTATAACGGGGGAATTTCTATGGTTTTGTACGAGTGAAATGTCCAACTAACTATAACTGTCCCTAAAACCTATGGTTTTTTTCAGTGAATATATATATATATATATATATACATTACCTACTGGAGGTGGCCAGTAGGTACTTATACTTAGGACCATGTTTCCATAGGAAAAGCATTTTTTAACTTGTGTATAACTTTGACATCGGTTGACGAATCTTCATGAAATTATGCCATCCCTTGGGCAATTAAATTTGTATGTGGGCCTGGTGGGCCGGCCCACGCCCCAGAGACCGCCACCTCCACGGGGCATAACATCAAATTAATGCGGAAGGCCTGCGGGGCACCCCCGCAGCCCGGGGGACCGCCACCTTCCCAGAGCAATTCAGTCAAATTAAGAGATGCCTGGCCCCCCTGCAGCCCCAGGGAGCACCACCTCCCTGTGGCTCAGTAGCGCAATAGAAAGGGCTGTGCAGCCTACCTCCTGGAGCCATAGATGGCCCTAGGCACCGCCACCCCCCCTGGACCGGCTCCTTCCATGTTCTGGGCTGCCTACTCCTTGGACATAGCTGTTTGCTGTGACTTGGCGGGAGCTTTGACAGCTCCAACAAGCGAGCGCTGTGAAAATGCTCTTGTTTGCTGGAAGCAGAGCTTTCATCTGTTTCCCTGCCCGCTGTCAAGCGAGCAGGGAAAGAGATGAATTGCTTTCACACACAGGAGGCTGCATGTTTAGCAGCCCTATGTGTGTGAAAGCAGTGCCGACTCCTGCAGCAGTCGGGAGTCTGCTGGGACGGCGGGGGCTTTGAGGCTCTCCGAAAGGTCCCGGGGAAGAGGAGAAAGAGGCAAAATGAAGGTCAGAAAGAGGCAGAATAAAGGTCAGAAACGAGCAGAAAGAAGGAAAATAAAGGTTAGCAATGAGCAGAAAGAGGTGAAGTAGAGGCCAGCAATGAGCAGAAAGAGGCAAAATAGAGGCCAGCAATGAGCAGAAAGAGGCGAAATAGAGATCAGCAACGAGCAGAAAAAGGTAAAATAAAGGTCAGAACCAAGCGGCAAGAGGCAGAATTAAGCGCAGCAACGAGCAGAAAGAGGCAGAATAAAGGTCAGAAACGAGCAGCAAGAGGCAGAACAGAGATCAGCAGTGAACAGAAAGAGGCAAGATAAAGGCTAGCAACGGGCAGAAAGAAGCAAAATAGATATCAGCAATGAGCAGAAAGAGGGAAAATAAAGGTCAGTAACAAGCAGAAAGAGGGAACATAAAGGTCAGAAAAGAGCAGAAAGAGGGAACATAAATGTCAGATACTAGCAGAAAGAGGCAGAATAAAAGTCAGCAATGATCAGAAAGAGGCAAAATAGGGATCAGCAACGAGCAGAAAAATGCAAAATAAAGGTCAGAAACGAGCAGCAAGAGGCAGAATAAAAGTCAGCAATGAGCAGAAAGAGGCAAAATAAAGGTCAGCAACGAGCAGAAAGAGGACAGATAATGTCAGATTCGAGTAGAAAGAGGCAGAATAAAGGTCAGAAAAGAGCAGAAAGAGGGAAAATAAAGGTCAGCAACGAGCAGAAAGAGGGAACGTAAAGGTCCGAAATGACTAGATAGAGGCAGAATAAAGGTCTGCAACGAGCAGAAAGAGGGAAAATAAAGGCAATCAATTAGCAGAAAGATGCAGAATAGAGATCAGCAGTGAACAGAAAGAGGCAAAATAAAGACCAGCAACGAGCAGAAAAAGGCAAAATAGAGATCAGCAGTGAACAGAAAGAGGCAAAATAAAGGCCAGCAACGGGCAGAAAGAGGCAAAATAGAGGTCAGAAATGAGCAGAAAGAGGCAAAATGAATTCCAGCAACGAGCAGAAAGAGGCAAAATAGAGATCAGCAGTAAACAGAAAGAGGCAAAATAGAGGCCAGCGACGGGCAGAAAGAGGCAAAATAGAGATCAGCAGTGAACAGAAAGAGGCAAAATAAAGGCCAGCAACGGGCAGAAAGAGGCAAAATAGAGGCCAGCAATGAGCAGAAAGAGGCGAACTAGAGATCAGCAACGAGCAGAAAAAGGTAAAATAAAGGTCAGAACCAAGCGGCAAGAGGCAGAATTAAGCGCAGCAACGAGCAGAAAGAGGCAGAATAAAGGTCAGAAACGAGCAGCCAGAGGCAGAACAGAGATCAGCAGTGAACAGAAAGAGGCAAGATAAAGGCTAGCAACGGGCAGAAAGAGGCAAAATAGATATCAGCAATGAACAGAAAGAGGGAAAATAAAGGTCAGTAACAAGCAGAAAGAGGGAACATAAATGTCAGAAACTAGCAGAAAGAGGCAGAATAAAAGTCAGCAATGATCAGAAAGAGGCAAAATAGGGATCAGCAACGAGCAGAAAATGCAAAATAAAGGTCAGAAACGAGCAGCAAGAGGCAGAATAAAAGTCAGCAATGAGCAGAAAGAGGCAAAATAAAGGTCAGCAACGAGCAGAAAGAGGACAGATAATGTCAGATTCGAGTAGAAAGAGGCAGAATAAAGGTCAGAAAAGAGCAGAAAGAGGGAAAATAAAGGTCAGCAACGAGCAGAAAGAGGGAACGTAAAGGTCCGAAATGACTAGATAGAGGCAGAATAAAGGTCTGCAACGAGCAGAAAGAGGGAAAATAAAGGCAATCAATTAGCAGAAAGATGCAGAATAGAGATCAGCAGTGAACAGAAAGAGGCAAAATAAAGGCCAGCAACGAGCAGAAAAAGGCAAAATAGAGATCAGCAGTGAACAGAAAGAGGCAAAATAAAGGCCAGCAACGGGCAGAAAGAGGCAAAATAGAGGTCAGAAATGAGCAGAAAGAGGCAAAATGAATTCCAGCAACGAGCAGAAAGAGGCAAAATAGAGATCAGCAGTAAACAGAAAGAGGCAAAATAGAGGCCAGCGACGTGCAAAAAGAGGCAAAATAGAGATCAGCAGTGAACAGAAAGAGGCAAAATAAAGGCCAGCAACGGGCAGAAAGAGGCAAAATAGAGGCCAGCAATGAGCAGAAAGAGGCGAACTAGAGATCAGCAACGAGCAGAAAAAGGTAAAATAAAGGTCAGAACCAAGCGGCAAGAGTCAGAATTAAGCGCAGCAACGAGCAGAAAGAGGCAGAATAAAGGTCAGAAACGAGCAGCAAGAGGCAGAACAGAAATCAGCAGTGAACAGAAAGAGGCAAGAAAAAGGCTAGCAACGGGCAGAAAGAGGCAAAATAGATATCAGCAATGAGCAGAAAGAGGGAAAATAAAGGTCAGTAACAAGCAGAAAGAGGGAACATAAAGGTCAGAAAAGAGCAGAAAGAGGGAACATAAATGTCAGATACTAGCAGAAAGAGGCAGAATAAAAGTCAGCAATGATCAGAAAGAGGCAAAATAGGGATCAGCAACGAGCAGAAAAATGCAAAATAAAGGTCAGAAACGAGCAGCAAGAGGCAGAATAAAAGTCAGCAATGAGCAGAAAGAGGCAAAATAAAGGTCAGCAACGAGCAGAAAGAGGACAGATAATGTCAGATTCGAGTAGAAAGAGGCAGAATAAAGGTCAGAAAAGAGCAGAAAGAGGGAAAATAAAGGTCAGCAACGAGCAGAAAGAGGGAACATAAAGGTCCGAAATGACTAGATAGAGGCAGAATAAAGGTCTGCAACGAGCAGAAAGAGGGAAAATAAAGGCAAGCAACTAGCAGAAAGATGCAGAATAGAGATCAGCAGTGAGCAGAAAGAGGCAAAATAAAGGTCAGCAACGAGCAGAAAGAGGACAGATAATGTCAGATTCGAGTAGAAAGAGGCAGAATAAAGGTCAGAAAAGAGCAGAAAGAGGGAAAATAAAGGTCAGCAACGAGCAGAAAGAGGGAACGCAAAGGTCCGAAATGACTAGATAGAGGCAGAATAAAGGTCTGCAACGAGCAGAAAGAAGGAAAATAAAGGCAATCAACTAGCAGAAAGATGCAGAATAGAGATCAGCAGTGAACAGAAAGAGGCAAAATAAAGGTCAGCAACGAGCAGAAAGAGGACAGATAATGTCAGATTCGAGTAGAAAGAGGCAGAATAAAGGTCAGAAAAGAGCAGAAAGAGGGAAAATAAAGGTCAGCAACGAGCAGAAAGAGGGAACGTAAAGGTCCGAAATGACTAGATAGAGGCAGAATAAAGGTCAGAAACGAGCAGCAAGAGGCAGAACAGAGATCAGCAGTGAACAGAAAGAGGCAAGATAAAGGCTAGCAACGGGCAGAAAGAGGCAAAATAGATATCAGCAATGAGCAGAAAGAGGGAAAATAAAGGTCAGTAACAAGCAGAAAGAGGGAACATAAAGGTCAGAAAAGAGCAGAAAGAGGGAACATAAATGTCAGAAACTTGCAGAAAGAGGCAGAATAAAAGTCAGCAATGATCAGAAAGAGGCAAAATAGGGATCAGCAACGAGCAGAAAAATGCAAAATAAAGGTCAGAAACGAGCAGCAAGAGGCAGAATAAAAGTCAGCAATGAGCAGAAAGAGGCAAAATAAAGGTCAGCAACGAGCAGAAAGAGGACAGATAATGTCAGATTCGAGTAGAAAGAGGCAGAATAACGGTCAGAAAAGTGCAGAAAGAGGGAAAATAAAGGTCAGCAACGAGCAGAAAGAGGGAACGTAAAGGTCCAAAATGACTAGATAGAGGCAGAATAAAGGTCTGCAACGAGCAGAAAGAGGGAAAATAAAGGCAATCAATTAGCAGAAAGATGCAGAATAGAGATCGGCAGTGAACAGAAAGAGGCAAAATAAAGGCCAGCAACGAGCAGAAAAAGGCAAAATAGAGATCAGCAGTGAACAGAAAGAGGCAAAATAAAGGCCAGCAACGGGCAGAAAGAGGCAAAATAGAGATCAGCAGTGAACAGAAAGAGGCAAAATAAAGGTCAGAAACACGCAGAAAGAGGCAAAATAGAGGTCAGAAATGAGCAGAAAGAGGCAAAATGAATTCCAGCAACGAGCAGAAAGAGGCAAAATAGAGATCAGCAGTAAACAGAAAGAGGCAAAATAAAGGCCAGCGACGGGCAGAAAGAGGCAAAATAGAGATCAGCAGTGAACAGAAAGAGGCAAGATAAAGGCCAGCGACGGGCAGAAAGAGGCAAAATAGAGGCCAGCAATGAGCAGAAAGAGGCGAAATAGAGATCAGCAACGAGCAGAAAAAGGTAAAATAAAGGTCAGAACCAAGCGGCAAGAGCCAGAATTAAGCGCAGCAACGAGCAGAAAGAGGCAGAATAAAGGTCAGAAACGAGCAGCAAGAGGCAGAACAGAGATCAGCAGTGAACAGAAAGAGGCAAGATAAAGGCTAGCAACGGGCAGAAAGAGGCAAAATAGATATCAGCAATGAGCAGAAAGAGGGAAAATAAAGGTCAGTAACAAGCAGAAAGAGGGAACATAAAAGTCAGAAAAGAGCAGAAAGAGGGAACATAAATGTCAGAAACTAGCAGAAAGAGGCAGAATAAAGGTCAGAAATGAGCAGAAAGAGGGTAAATAAAAGTCAGCAATGATCAGAAGGAGGCAAAATAGGGATCAGCAACGAGCAGAAAATGCAAAATAAAGGTCAGAAACGAGCAGCAAGAGACAGAATAAAAGTCAGGAATGAGCAGAAAGAGGCAAAATAAAGGTCAGCAACGAGCAGAAAGAGGGAACGTAAAGGTCCGAAATGACTAGATAGAGGCAGAATAAAGGTCTGCAACGAGCAGAAAGAGGGAAAATAAAGGCAATCAACTAGCAGAAAGATGCAGAATAGAGATCAGCAGTGAACAGAAAGAGGCAAAATAAAGGCCAGCAACGAGCAGAAAAAGGCAAAATAGAGATCAGCAGTGAACAGAAAGAGGCAAAATAAAGGTCAGAAACACGCAGAAAGAGGCAAAATAGAGGTCAGAAATGAGCAGAAAGAGGCAAAATGAATTCCAGCAACGAGCAGAAAGAGGCAAAATAAAGGCCAGCGACGGGCAGAAAGAGGCAAAATAGAGATCAGCAGTAAACAGAAAGAGGCAAAATAAAGGCCAGCGACGGGCAGAAAGAGGCAAAATAGAGATCAGCAGTGAACAGAAAGAGGCAAAATAAAGGCCAGCGACGGGCAGAAAGAGGCAAAACAGAGATCAGCAATGAGCAGAAGGTGGCAAAACAGAGATCAGAAACGAGTAGAAAGAGGTAATATAGAGGTCAGAAATGAGCAGAAAGAGGCAAAATAGAGATCAGCAATGAGCAGAAGGTGGCAAAACAGAGATCAGAAACGAGTAGAAAGAGGTAATATAGAGGTCAGAAACGAGCAGAAAGAGGCAAAATAGAGATCAGAAACTAGCAGGAAGAGGCAAAATAAAGGTCAGAAACTAACAGAAAGAGGCAAAATAGAGGTCATGAATGAGCAGAAAGAGGCAAAATAAAGGTCAGAAACGAGCAGAAGTGGCAAGATAGAGGCCAGCAATGAGCAGAAAGAGGTAAAATAGAAGTCAGAAATGAGCAGAAAGAGGCAAAATAAACATCAAACACAAGCAGAGAGAGGCAAAATAAAGTTCAGGAATAAGCAGAAAGAGGCAAAATAAAGGTAAGAAGGGACAGAAAAAAAGGCAGAGAATGAGCAGAACCCACCCAGGCACTCATGCACCCACTCACTGAACTACTGAACTACAAATACACTCTCACACTTACAGACCCAGTCAGACACCCTTGTGCCTACTTTCAGAATCACTCATACTCTCTCTCACCCACTCACAGATCTTCTACAAGGAATTATATAGCACAGTTTGTATTATATCACTGTGCTGATCTGTTTTGCTTATCTATGCTGTAAGGGACCATTGTTCCTGTATAATTACTGGGTTACGGCATGACACATTATCTCTTCTTTCAGCCTTACCAGTGGGTTCTGGCAGGCTTTTCGATTGTACTCCTTTGCAGGGCCTTCAACTTCTTCGATGGCCGTGTATAGGCTGGAGCGGGGCTTTGACTCCACATGCACCAATCGCAGACTTTGGGCGCACGTGCCATGGACGAGCAGTTTGCTCTTTGGAATCTATCAGGGAGAGCAGCCTTTTTCCTTCGGGACACGTATCTCCTACTCGTCGCCAGTTGCAGTGTCTTTCCCCAGCCCTGAGAGCATGCAATTGAACATGCCACACACAGAGCTCTGTAACCGTCTTTATTCCTCAGCATACAACCACACACTGCATGCATTGCATGAGAACTTTTATGACCACACCTTAACACCTTCCAGCAAATTGCATAAATCCTGTTTAGAGTCTGCCCAGAACCACAAGGGTCCTAGAACACATAAGGGGAGATTTACAAAAAATTCATGCAGAGCAGTGCAGACACCCGCGAGGCTGCGCTGCGTTGCGCGACAGGGTGGGCGCAGTAGAGCGCCATATCTTCAGAGATATGGCTCTCTCCTCCCCGTTCCTTTGCGCCGGTGCTGATTACAGCTGCCGTGCA
The DNA here is from genome assembly GCA_963921515.1 of Calotriton arnoldi. NCBI lineage: Eukaryota > Metazoa > Chordata > Amphibia > Caudata > Salamandridae > Calotriton > Calotriton arnoldi. The sequence continues at coordinate 404,959 of CAWUFW010003476.1, forward strand.
CCAAGCACACACCTTAGCGTCTTAGCGCTAGGGTGTGTGCATTAGTCTAGCATAGGCTTTGTACAGGAAGGCTACCCTTCCTGTACAAAATACGATGCCCAGACACAATGCAAAGTTTTTCCCACTTTGTGTGCGTGCTGCACAGTGCAGCACACATGCAAAGTCGGAAAAGTTTTCTCAAGCTAAACCTAATCTACTTTATTTAGTAAATTGGGTTTAGCATGAGAAACCTTGGGTGGTTGCATGGGAACGCCCATGCTCCAACCTTGGTACGCCCCATGGCGTAAAGTAATGTGAAGCAGTGTTATTTTCAGCGCTAAACAAGTTTAGTGCTGAAAAGTAAATAGGGAAAAAAAGATTTTGCGCCAGCGCAAAATGTTATTAAATCCCCCCCTAAAACACTACACTACAGTGAGTTAATTCAAAAGAAACAAGCAGAATCTGCCAAAGGAGAAATGTTTTGCACAAACTGACTTTGCCACATTTTTCCAATTTTCTATTTCTTTGAGGAGATTGGGCAGTTTTTCTTCCTTGCTGAATTTCGGAAGTTTAGCAACCTCTCAAATGCCACATGAACCAGGGGATCACTGCGGAGCTACTCAAAATGAATGTGAGAAGTTGGCCTGGTATAGCACTAATTAAAGTGGACACCTTGCACCAGGGCAAATCGACTCTTATGGTAGATAGGTTTAAGACAACCTTTTAAAGAAAGCTATCCTAGTGGTAGCTGTGGAGAGCAGCCTTCAGGCTAAGTCTCGGAGGAATGTAAAGCAGCTTGTTTTACCATATAATCTCTTGAATCACCAAATGAAAAGACACCACACAGGTATATATATCAAATATATATGTATTTATTTCTAAATAACTCTCTACTAATCTCTTTATGAGATTAGAAGACAAACATATGCACAAATCAACGTTTCACAATAAGTTAAGCACAAAATATGGCTGGGGCCCTAGGGGCGTACCAGACCATATACTAAGTAAGAGACTTAGGGACAACGACTTGCAGGGAGACAAGGCCTAGGGCCTTCAGAAGTGCTGGGGCCTCACAAAACCACCCAAGGCAGGTAAGTAAAGGACCCACGGGGGACGCGTGCAGTGTGGATACACAGGCGCGGATCGCCGTTAACTTCAATGGGGCAAGTCGCGGTTGGAAATAAAGAGTTTTAGGATACTTCGGGAGAACCTACAAGCAAGTCACTTACAGGGTAAGTAGTTCTAGGGCCCACACCCACAGGAGCACCGTAGTGCTGGAGTTACCTCACCCAGGGAAGCCGGGTGCATAGGTGTCCTTTGGTGTCGGGTCGCGGCGTCGTTTTCAATGGCGAACAAAGAAGACTTGCTGCTTGCGGGAGCTGAAGAAGTGTCCGGTGGAATCCAAGCCTGTATTCTGAAGAAGGATGACCTGAAAGCAGAGGGGACAGTGTTCAAAGTCACTTGGCAGTGACCCGGGGCAAGGAAGATGGATGCCCACCGTCGTCGGTTGATTCAGGTCGGTTGCGGGTGCCTTGACTCTTCAGCCACGTGGTCCAGGAGGGGTCGACGACAACCAGGAGCTGGATTCGGTGGGTCCCTCGACGTCTGCAGCTGACTGCGGTGTCGGCAACTCGATTGGAGCCAACAAGCCTTGGCAACAGCAAGTCTCGGGGAGATGAAGAAAAGTCGATGGCACAGACCAGCAAGGTCTGAGGGACTCACCCAGCGAGGGTAAGTCAGGGCAGGCCTGGAGCAACCAGGGGAGCCCTTTGGTTTCTTTAAGAAGTCTTCTGGGGACCCACAAGCCGGCGGGCAAGGGATCGCGAAGACACCTCGGGCGGAATCACTCAACAGGGGCCCACGGTCACTCGGGACGGTGTAGGCCTCTGATCTTCGGAAGGAGTCCTGCTGGAGGTCGGAACCACACGTGGTCCAAAGCACAAGTTCGTAGAACGTTGTGAAGGGGTTGCACTCGACAATAGTGCACGGTACCCAGGGGTCGCGGTTCCTCATTACTCGTGGGGTCCACTTGCCTCAGCTTCGCTGGGGACTCACGATGGCCTGGGAGAGGTCAAGAAATCCACTTCCTGGGCTGCAGGGACTTCGGACTCCGGCGGGAGCGGTGTAGTTTGCGACCGTCGTTGTCGTTTTTGGTGCCTGCCAAGCAGGGGAGTCACTCCTTGACTCCAAGGGAGATTCTTCTGTCTTCCAAAGGTAGTGGAACGTCGAAGGGCCAGGATTCTTCTGTAGAGCGTCGTCCAGGGGTTATCTGCTTTGCAATGGCAAGGTTCCCCCTCTTATACTAAAAAGAGGGGATGGACTAGCTCTATGACCCCACCTATGGGAGGGTCAAGGGAGGGGTGGCTACACCCACTTCCCTTTGTCCAGTTTCGCGCCAGAGCAGGGGCAGGTAGCCCCTGAGCTGGTTTGAACTGGCATATGCACAGAGGAGCCTTCTGCTCCCCCAGTGCAGGACTTCAAAGCACTCTAAGAGTGCACCCACCCAGCCCCAATACACTAAACCCTGTCTGGAAGGTGGTTACACCTCCCTGTGACAGGATGCCTATTGTTGGGCTTCCTCCACTGCGAGTTTCGGTCATCAGCAGGAGGGCAGCCCAGTGTCTGTGACTGGTGGCATCCATTTTGTGATGCCAGGGCTCTTTAGGATTCTACCGCGTTTCCACAGCAGGTACATGTCTTCTCCCTCTAGAAGGGTGGAATGCTACCCCCGCCGCCAAGATTGGCGGGGGGTAGTATTCCAAGATGTTTGACACCAAACACGACATGTTTTGATGCAGCCATTCCAAAGTTAGCATTTACCGCGAGGATATAATGCACTTAATAGTATATGGTTTAACCGCATCCACAAACAGCACCAGAGAATAGACTCTGAGAGCTGCAGAGGGGCCCTGCTCAGGCAGAGGCACCCCCTCACATAGAAGCCAAGCACCCTGCCCTCAGGATTGATAGGGCCTGCCTTAGGGGTGACTGATAGGTTTATATGTGTGTGCAGGAGAGATATAGGAAACCTATATCTCAGTGAGGGGTGCTAGCACCACCTCACCCAGGCTGCAGTAGCAGGCCTGTGGTGTCAGATTTAGACTGCTTCCCAGGGGTGGCATAACATATGCTGCAGCCCCTGGGAGGCCTGTGAAGTACCTATGCCCTTGGTACCTAAGGTACCATATACTAGGGACTCATAAGGCACCACAGTATCCAATCACTAGTGCACCTAGAGTGCACTCCATGTCGTTTAGAGAGAACAGAGAGGCTGGGGCCCTGATTGGCAGTGACCCAGCCAGACTATAGCCAGAAACCAGTGCTAACATCAGAAAAAAAGTGGGGGCAACATAAGAGGCAGATCCTACTCTCCTACAATGAATTATCCATAAAGACGAGAAAAATCACGGTTGAGGTAAAAAACTGTTTTGTTACATTTTATTGGTTTTGAAAAAATTATCCAGACGTATTTGTAACTAGCAATTTTCTACATTTAAAATGTAATGTTTTTTTTTTACGTATTAACAACTGATTTTCTAGTATGCATGTTTTCTTACCTACTTTAAACAATCAATAGATGATTAAATGGAATCATAGTAATAGCAAAATGGTTGAAACATATGTGAATCTTTGCCTATGTAGGTGCACACAATAATGTTTTTTTGTCCCAACATTGCATTCAATGTATTGCTCTCCTTATATATCATGACTATAAATTTACTCTCCAAATATGACCGTATTAGCTGTAGAATTAGTTATTCAGTCAGTATTTGGGAGTTCATGTGAGTTTATATTTCCACCATCATATTGAGCAATAAGACCCACAGCAGTAACTTGTCTTTTGCATAATGGTTTATGCAGCACTTCTGCTGTTTCTAAGCACTCTAAGTAATAGGTGCTACTATTGCTCAAGTTAACGGGACTCAAGTTACTGCCCAGGTAACAATGAAAGGTTGAGTTAGACCTGCAGGCGCTCTGGAACTTTCAACTCACTTGAACCAGCCAGTCATTAATTATTAGGAACTTTTAAGAGAAACTAATGAGTCTGTGTGACTTAGGAGTTTTCTTAAACCCACGCTTTAAGCCATGAACGGTGAGCTCACTCACACAGGATTGTGTTTTCAAACTTAAGAAGGGCCAATATTGTTTAAGCAATCTGAAAACCTTTGTAAATCAAGCTGATGCTTCCTGGCTATAAACCGTGTTAACTCTGTAAAATTCCTTGTTAAATTGAGCCCTATGTTTACAAAAAAGGTGATTCACAGATTGAATTAATACCTTTCTGATTTCCGCAACACTCAGCTCAGGAGAATGGGTAGGTACATTGGTGCTCGCAGGAAAAGGACTAAGGTGTGGTGACTAGGAAGATAAGGAAAAGCTATAACCCTTACGTTTGTGAGCACTCACATATCTTTCTATTTTTCCACCACTCTTGCGCACCTGTGTTAATTCAAAAAACGTTGATATAACTGTGCAAATGAGGTGGAGAAGTTCATCACACACTGCCATATTTCACCAAAATGTAATGGAAGGAATCCCTACCCCTAGAAATATAGTTTTCAACAAGAGCAAAAAAGACAAAAAAGTTAAACATGTTAATGCTCCTTTCCAGATTGTCAGCCAAGTGGAGGTTTAGGAGAGAAGACATATGGAAAGAAATCTATGACTTATGTTAATTTCCATCAGTAGGTCTGATGATTTTTCGGAGTCCCCAAAAGTCAGACATTTGCCTGCTCCAAGTGTAGCAAGCTTCATTCAAGCTTTCAAAGAATCCTCCCAAAAAGATTTTTAGGCCACCGTAACATGCTATACTGACCACTAAAGCACTGTTTTGGCCTCTAACGATGGAGCAAGCCTATAATGACTAGTGTAGTCCCTATGTCAGCCTATAAGACTATTTGAACATTCTGCCCCATGAGGGTGGAATGTGTTTATTAAAAAAAGACACAGAGGGGGATATGTACATGAACTGCCGCTAGTTAGCCGCAGTTTTCTTAACGCAGCCTATCACCAAATACTATCGCCCTGTTAGTGATGTATTTACAATACGTCGCTACATGGCGATAGTTCCAGGTAGCTGCGGTGAAAACTGCAGTTAACACTAGCGTGAAGGCGATACAAATTCTGGCGTTAGCGGGCGAAATCTGACGTAAGGCCAATTTGCGGGCAAAAAACTCATGTTAGTCAGCCTAACGTGAATTTTTTTGCCTCTAGAGGCAAAAATAGCCTATAAGTCCACCCCCAATGAAAAATAGGAAAAAAATCTAATGGAATGCAGATTGGAGCAGCCAGGGCCAAGTGCAGCACAGATCAACAACCCCCCCAAGCCCCCCAACAGCCAGGATGACCAGCCAGAGTCCCAGGGGAAGAGGAAATCCAGGGCTACAATCAAGAAAAGAGGCGCATCTCTGGACAAAACCAGTGATGCATCACTTATCATTGCGCACTCCTTGCAACACCATGGCATCCAAAACCTTGAAAGCGCGGACAGTCCCCGGGGCCCAAAGGCCTCGCTGGGCCTGTGTCTGGGACCCGGAGTGGGCCCCAACATTGGGAGGTCTGCATCGCATACCACCCACCACCACTACACCGGGGTGCACGGAGGAGATAACCATTGGTGGGCCATGCCTTTTTGCATCACAGGCCAGAGGATGTTATGCTGGCCGGACGCTGTTGAGGGTGAGGCCCCTGAGCTTCACCAAACTTGTGTGGCAGGAGCGCTGCAACTTCACGCCTAAGGGGGCCCTGTTGCATCACCTGCATCCGGAGGTTCCCCAGCTGACTTGGCATCGACTGCTGTACCCTGGCTTGTGAAACCCCGCCTGGCTGAGGCTCCTGCTGGCTGAGTCACAGATTTGGAGAGAGTGCAGCGGATTGCGCCAGTGTGCTTTAGCCCAGGTGAGGAGAAGGTGGGACGCGTAGCGGAGGAGGGCTGGAGGTCGAGTCGGGCCCAGGCCTAGCACCTGTGGGTGATGCACCCCCAGTGGAGGCTCATCCGCTGTGGCAGAAGTGCGTCGCCCCACTGCTTTCAAGCAGTGCAAGAAGAGGAAACATGACATGATGATAATTTACTGATGTACTCATGCTATGTTTCCTTTGCGGGCTGGAGGGTTTGTGGGGCTGTACTACCCACGGAGCAGGGCAGGAGCAGGGCAGGGGCAGAGTGGTATGCCCACTCAAGTGTGCAATGACTGGTCTGCCCTCTCAGGCCACCCAAAGCAGTTATGCGCACATCCCTGTTCGCACTGAAGGCTGCATTACAGCCTACATGGAGAACATGCCCACCCCTCCAGCCCCTGGCTGAATGCCTCGGTACGGCACATTGCAGCGTTTTGATTGGCTTAGGGGATGGAGCATGGCTGCCTGCTTCCTGTTCCTGGAAGCAGACTCAGGAGAGCAGGAGCACAGAAGACACGGGACCCGGCCTCGAGGTAAAAATATATATTTACAATCCCCGCTCCCCCTGTGACCCCGCCCCGTCCAGGGACCTTTCCCACATTTCCCGCCTGCCAGCTTTCCAGTCCCCCACACAGCACTACATAATGGCAACCGCTGTGTGGCCATGCGCTGTGGGTGTACCACTGGTGCGCTAAAGGCAAGCCCATCTGCGTCCATCTGCCCCTGGACCATGCCCAGCTCCAAGGACCCTTCCTCTCGGATGCTCCACCGCTACGACGCCAGCACCCTCCTCGCCATCAACCCTGGACGCCACAACGCCTGCCATCTAGCAACACTGTAGAATTCTCTTGCACCCTGCGCCTTTCAAAACTGCAGACGCACCTTCTGCAACATCAGTACACCAGCGCCTCCTGCCGCCCAGCCGAACAACAGCGCAGCCGAATGGCTCAACTGCATACTCCTCAACGTGCGGTCCCTCCACAAACGCGCAACAGAAATCTGGGACCTCCTCTACGCCACCTCTTCAGACATCGCCTTCTTCACGGAAACCTGGACCAACCTCTGCTCAGGACCGGACATCGCCATCACCATCCACAACAGCTACAAATTCAACTGACCACGCACTCTAATGACCCGATGGTGACCATGGAACACCTCCACTTCCAGATCCGGACCAACCCCAACACCGCCCTCATCTACAGGCCCCCCGGGCCACCAACCCCCATTCACCGATGCCATTGTGGACCTCATCGCACCCCAGGCTCTCCCATCCACCAACTACTCGGAGACCTCAAGTTCCACCTGGACAACCCCAGTGACCAGAACACCACCCCTCTCCTGGGGAACCTCGCCAACTTCGGACTCAAGCAGCTAGTCCCCGCAGCAACCTACATAGCCTGAAAACACGTCTGAGCCCGTCTTCTCCACCAGGGGGAACTTCAACTACAGCCTCACCAAAGGACTCTCCTGTACCGACCATCATTGTGTACATCATGACTTCACCATGCCCACCGTACACCATCGCCATCATTGCCCCCCCGTCGCGGCTGGATCAAGGCCACCGAATAACTTCCAGTCAACTCCCCCAGCACCATCACTCCGCCAACGCTTACAGACGTCAACACCGCAGCGCGCAACCTCCACCGATGGATCTCCAACTGCACCAACCCCCTGGCACCCCTCAAGAAAAGACCATGCAAACAACACTCCAAGAAGGCCAACTGGTTCACTCCCGCCCTCCACTAGTCAAGCCCCACCTGCAGACGTCTCGAGAGGAGATGGAGCCACAACATCAATCAACTCCGCAACACAGTCAGCCGTGCACTAATGGGCATGCGCAAGCCAGTGCACACACAAGTGCGCATGACTGGGCACGGCGCGAAAATTCGGTGCCCTTGCCCACTCATGCGCACTTGTGCTGCAGTGCTGCCTGCTGCCCCTGGTCCCTCTGACAATCATGTCAGTCAACATGACGCAGGACCACCCACCCCTTCAGACTCTGAAGGGGTGGGCGGTCCGACGTCATGCTGACTGACATGATTGTCAGTTCTCCTCGGCTCTTTGAACTTAAGTAAACTGATTCAGTTTACTTAGGTTCAAAGACGCCGAGGGCGGGGGGGCTACGCCCCAACGCCCCAATGGACGCACCGCCCCTGCATGTGTGCAAACAGGCCCCGTGGCATGTTTTAAGATGGGGAATTAAATCCCCTTCAATCCTGAGGGTCCCTGGGGGCGAATTAGCCCACCAGGTACGTCCAGAAAGCGCCACAGAGCTGCGTTGCAGAGAGGTGCAAAAAGGGGCGTGGCCTCTGAACACCTCTCTGCAACGCAGCTCCCTGGCGCATACTGGAGGTACAGGGTGGGCTAGTTGGACCCCAGGGACCCTCATGATTCAAGGGGACTTAATCCCCCAACTTAAAACGCGCCACGGGGCGCGTTTGCACAGATGTCACCTCAGGCCCCGCCCCTCCCTTCACCATTGTGCAAATATTCCTCTAAAATCAGCCGAACTACGAATTCCGATTTACTCACCTGTTATCAGGAGAGACCTCAGTCCTGCATCTTTCAGCCCAGTACTGATCCTGAAAAGTAATTTTAACCGTACTTACCAGTAACTTGAATTTCCTTCCATAGGATATCATTGACTGGTTTCACTTGGAAATTCTTCTAAGTGTGGAGTTTTGGAACTTTATAATATTCCTCTAAAATCAGCCGAAATACGAATTCCGATTTACTCACCTGTTATCAGGAGAGACCTCAGTGCTGCATCTTTCAGCCCAGTACTGATCCTGAAAAGTAATTTTAACCGTACTTTCCAGTAACTTTAATTTCCTTCCATAGGATATCATTGTCTGCTTTTTGCTGAAAAAGTTTCTAAGTGTCGATTTTTGAAACATACAAATATTCCTCTAAAATCAGCCGAACTACGAATTCCGATTTACTCACCTGTTATCAGGAGAGACCTCAGTGCTGCATCTTTCAGCCCAGTACTGATCCTGAAAAGTAATTTTAACCGTACTTACCAGTAACTTGAATTTCCTTCCATAGGATATCATTGACTGGTTTCACTTGGAAATTCTTCTAAGTGTGGAGTTTTGGAACTTTATAATATTCCTCTAAAATCAGCCGAAATACGAATTCCGATTTACTCACCTGTTATCAGGAGAGACCTCAGTGCTGCATCTTTCAGCCCAGTACTGATCCTGAAAAGTAATTTTAACCGTACTTACCAGTAACTTGAATTTCCTTCCATAGGATATCATTGACTGGTTTCACTTGGAAATTCTTCTAAGTGTGGAGTTTTAGAACTTTATAATATTCCTCTAAAATCAGCCGAAATACGAATTCCAATTTACTCACCTGTTATCAGGAGAGACCTCAGTGCTGCATCTTTCAGCCTAGTACTGATCCTGAAAAGTAATTTTAACCGTACTTACCAGTAACTTGAATTTCCTTCCATAGGATATCATTGTCTGCTTTTTGCTGAAAAAGTTTCTAAGTGTCGATTTTTGAAACATACAAATATTCCTCTAAAATCAGCCGAACTACGAATTCCGATTTACTCACCTGTTATCATGAGAGACCTCAGTGCTGCATCTTTCAGCCCAGTACTGATCCTGAAAAGTAATTTTAACCGTACTTACCAGTAACTTGAATTTCCTTCCATAGGATATCATTGCCTGCTTTTTGCTGAAAAAGTTTCGAAGTGTCTATTTTTGAAACATACAAATATTCCTCTAAAATCAGCCAAAATACGAATTCCGATTTACTCACCTGTTATCAGGAGAGACCTCAGTGCTGCATCTTTCAGCCCAGTACTGATCCTGAAAAGTAATTTTAACCGTACTTACCAGTAACTTATATTTCCTTCCGTAGGAATCCATTGAACCTTTGAAATTCAGTGAAAAAACCATAGGTTTTAGGGACAGTTATAGTTACTTGGACATTGCACTCGTACAAAACCCGTGAAATTCCCCCGTTATAGTTAGTTCAGCTAACTATAACTTGCGCCCCCGCAATGCACTGCTGATGACGTCACATATTACATCACTCATGACATGGTCAGTGACATCACTGATGACATCACTGATGACATCTCAAATGACATCACTGATGACATCATCCAGTGACTGTGTGTTTCTGTAAAGTTTAAATATTTTTAAAATATATAGGAAAAGACGTATTGAAGAATGAGTGGGTGTGTAAGTGTCTGTATGGATGATTTAGTAGGTGCGTGACTGACTCTATAAGTGAGTGATTTAACGTATCTTACTGAATGCATGGGTTAGTGACTAAACTGGGTGTATGTCTGTATCCGTCTGTCTGTTGCTGTGTAAGTGGCTGCATGTGTTTGTGAATAGCTAAATGATTTTCTATATGAGTTATTGAATGCTTGTCTGAGTATCTGTATGGGTGCCTGAGTGTTTGTGTGGGAGGGGTGTGTGCAACTCTGTGCATAGATGTGTGAGTGGGTGATTCACTGGGTGGATGGTTTCAAGAGTGCATCTGTGATAGACTGTATGGGTGGGTAAGTGTGTGTAAGAGTGTGTTAGTGAGTGAATGTATGTCCCAGTGGTACATGTGTGAGTAACTACATATGTGAAAGGCAGTATATATGTGTGTTGGAGTATATAAATAGCTATAAGCAAGAGTGAGTGATTGTGATAGTGGCTGTATGGATGATTGTGTGCTTGTATCAGTGATTGTATAAGAGCGTAACAATGTGCTACTATTTGTATGAGTAAGTGAGCTGGTGTGTGTATAACTGTATAGGTGAGTAAATGGCAGTGTGTTTAATTATTTGCATGACTGACTAGGTGTGTGAGTATCTCTATGGATGAGTGGCGTTGTTTGAGTGTCTATATAGGAGTAAGAGTGCATATGATAGTCCTGTACTGAGTGACCGTAAGTATGAGTGACTGTACGGGTGAGTGAGTGGATGTGTGTGTGTAGACCTAAGAATCAGTGAGTGGGTATGTAGTTATTGGTGTTGGAGTGTCTATGGTTTTGCGAATGGCAGTCTGTAATTTAGAGTGGGTGTATCAAAGGTTATATTAGGGTGTGAGGAGGTGCATCAGATTATCACGTGCATGATGTCATCAGTGATGTCATTTGAGATGTCATCAGTGATGTCATCAGTGATGTCACTGACCATGTCATGAGTGATGTAATATGTGACGTCATCAGCAGTGCATTGCGGGGCGCGAGTTATAGTTAGCTGAACTAACTATAACGGGGAATTTCACGGGTTTTGTACGAGTGCAATGTCCAAGTAACTATAACTGTCCCTAAAACCTATGGTTTTTTCAGTGAATTTCAAAGGTTTTTTAAATGCTAATTTGTAACTATAACGTGTCTGAAACCTATGGTTTTTTCAGTGAATTTCAAAGGTTTTTTAAATGCTAATTTGTAACTATAACGTGTCTGAAACCTATGGTTTTTTCAGTGAATTTCAAAGGTTTTTTAAATGCTAATTTCTAACTATAACGTGCCTGAAACCTACGGTTTTTTCAGTGAATTTCAAAGGTTTTGTAAATGACAATTTTTAAATGTATTAATTGTTATATTAATTTTTTTCATACTGATTTACTACATTTTTAGAAACAATTTTTTTTTACATATTTTATTTGTCAAATTACATTGTAATTACACTATACATTACATTACAAAAAATACTTTCTCAGAATGAATTACTTTAGTTTAAATACTTTGCAGATAGGCAATAGACTTTTAAGTACAGTAGTTACAGTTGTTGCAATGGGCAACACATTTTCAAACACAATGCAACATTCAGCTCAATGTGAATTTCTAGTTAAATGCAATTAGTTACTTTATGGATTACTTTTGTAACCACAGGACTGGATCCTAGATTCAGTCCTGGTACATCTCCTGTAAACAGTTGAGTAAAAGCGTTTTGGTTACAGTCGTGATTTTTAAGGAATATTATTGTATTTTAAAAGTTGACACTTTGAAACTTTTTCTCATAGAATCACCAATGTTATCCTATGGAAGGAAATTCACTTAGCAGGTAAAAACTGTTATCGTTACTTTTTCTTACTCAGTGTTGGATCCTGGATCCAGCACTGGTGCATCTCCTGTAAACAGTTGAAAGAATGCGTTTAAGTCATACAGGCGATTTTTAAGGAATATTTGTAGTTTGTGAAAATCAACACTTTGAAACTTTTTTGCTGAAAACCAGTCAATCTTAGCCTATGAAGGAAATTCAAGTTACCGGTAAGTACGGTTAAAATTACTTTTGAGGATCAGTACTGGGCTGAAACATGCAGCACTGAGGTCTCTCCTGATAACAGGTGAGTAAATCGGAATTCGTATTTCGGCTGATTTTAGAGGAATATTTTAAAGTTCCAAAACTCCACACTTAGAAGAATTTCCAAGTGAAACCAGTCAATGTTAGCCTATGGAAGGAAATTCAAGTTACTGGTAAGTACGGTTAAAATTACTTTTCAGGACCAGTGCTGGGCTGAAAGATGCAGCACTGAGGTCTCTCCTGATAACAGGTGAGTAAATCGGAATTCGTATTTCGGCTGATTTTAGAGGAATATTTTAAAGTTCCAAAACTCCACACTTAGAAGAATTTCCAAGTGAAACCAGTCAATGTTAGCCTATGAAGGAAATTCAAGTTACCGGTAAGTACGGTTAAAATTACTTTTCAGGATCAGTACTGGGCTGAAAGATGCAGCACTGAGGTCTCTCCTGATAACAGGTGAGTAAATCGGAATTCGTATTTCGGCTGATTTTAGAGGAATATTTTAAAGTTCCAAAACTCCACACTTAGAAGAATTTCCAAGTGAAACCAGTCAATGTTAGCCTATGAAGGAAATTCAAGTTACCGGTAAGTACGGTTAAAATTACTTTTCAGGATCAGTACTGGGCTGAAAGATGCAGCACTGAGGTCTCTCCTGATAACAGGTGAGTAAATCGGAATTCGTATTTCGGCTGATTTTAGAGGAATATTTTAAAGTTCCAAAACTCCACACTTAGAAGAATTTCCAAGTGAAACCAGTCAATGTTAGCCTATGAAGGAAATTCAAGTTACCGGTAAGTACGGTTAAAATTACTTTTCAGGATCAGTACTGGGCTGAAAGATGCAGCACTGAGGTCTCTCCTGATAACAGGTGAGTAAATCGGAATTCGTATTTCGGCTGATTTTAGAGGAATATTTTAAAGTTCCAAAACTCCACACTTAGAAGAATTTCCAAGTGAAACCAGTCAATGTTAGCCTATGAAGGCAATTCAAGTTACCGGTAAGTACGGTTAAAATTACTTTTCAGGATCAGTACTGGGCTGAAAGATGCAGCACTGAGGTCTCTCCTGATAACAGGTGAGTAAATCGGAATTCGTATTTCGGCTGATTTTAGAGGAATATTTTAAAGTTCCAAAACTCCACACTTAGAAGAATTTCCAAGTGAAACCAGTCAATGTTAGCCTATGAAGGAAATTCAAGTTACCGGTAAGTACGGTTAAAATTACTTTTCAGGACCAGTACTGGGCTGAAAGATACAGCACTGAGGTCTCTCCTTATAACAGGTGAGTAAATCGGAATTCCTATTTCGGCTGATTTTAGAGGAATATTTGCACAATGGTGAAGGGAGGGGCGGGGCCTGAGGTGACATCTTTGCAAACGCGCCCCGTGGCGCGTTTTAAGTTGGGGGATTAAGTTCCCTTGAATCCTGAGGGTCCCTAGGGGCCAACTAGACCACCAGGAACCTCCAATATGCGCCAGGGGCTGCGTTGCAGAGACGTGTAGAGAGGCCACACCCCTTTTACACCTCTCTGCAACGCAGCTCTGTGGCGCTTTCTGGATGTACCTGTTGGGCTAGTTGGCCCCCAGGGACCCTCAGGATTGAAGGGATTTAATTCCCCATCTTAAAACGTGCCACGGGGCCTGTTTGCACACATGTCACCTGAAGCCCCGCCCCTCCCTTCACCACTGTGCAAACGCGCCCCGTGGCGCGTTTTAAGTTGGGGGATTAAGTCCCCTTGAATCCTGAGGGTCCCCGGAGTCCAACTAGCCCACCATATACCTCCAAAAGCGCCACAGAGCTGCGTTGCAGAGAGGTGTAAAAGGGGTGTGGCCTCTCTACACCTCTCTGCAACGCAGCCCCTGGCGCATACTGGAGGTTCCTGGTGGGCTAGTTGGCCCCAGGGACCCCCAGTATTCAAGGGGAATTGTTCCCCCTCTGCAAACGCGCCAGGGGGCGCGTTTGCAGAGTGGTGAAGGAAGGGGGCGGGGCCTGCGGGCCTGCAGGGCCGATCGTTTTTTTTTAAATTTTTTTTGTCCCCTGAAGGGAGGCTGTGTGGCCCCCTTCCTTTTTCCTGTTTTTATGCCCTGGGGACCCCATCCCCCAGGGCCTTACCCCTTTTTTTAATTTGTAATTTAAAAATAACGGGAAGGGGGCCGCGTGGCCCCCTTCCCTGGGCCTGTATTGGCCCCGGGGACCCCATCCCCCGGGGCATGGCCTCGTTTTTATTTATATTCTTTGGAGGGGGCTGCGTGGCCCCTCCTCTGGCCATTTAAGGCCCCGGGGACCCCATCCCCGGGGCCGGCCATTCCGTTTTTTTTTATTTTTTATTTATTTATTTTTTTGGGAGGGGGCCGCGTGGCCCCCTCCCGGGCCACTACTTGCCCCGGGGACCCCATCCCCCGGGGCCTGGCTCTCGTTGGGGACTGTGGGGGTCCCCAATCCCCCACAGTCCCGCCGGCTCCCGCGTCCCTAGGGTGCCGGCATTGCTGTTCCACATGGGGAGCAGCTAACATGCTGCTCCCCATGTGTAAAGCAATCGGCTTTGGATATTGGAAGAGAGAGCAGGTTTCCCTGCTCTCTCTTCCAATATCCAAAGCAGTTTGCTATGGCAGGACGGAGCCGCGAGGCTCCCGTCCTGTCATTGCAAACAGCAGTGTCCCGGGGGTAGGCACCCCGGGACACTGCAGGAGCCGGCCCTGGGGGTGGTGGTCCCCAGGGCCATCAAGGGCTCCAGGAGGGGGGCCGCGCGGCCCCCTCCCATTCAGTACACAGCCCCGGGAGGTGGTGGTCCCCGGGCTCTGGGGTCCGTAACGGACCCCCATATTAAAATGTTTAGTGCCCCGGGAGGTGGTGGTCCCGGGCGTGTGGGGGCTGGAGCCCCCACACAGGTTTAATAATTTAAAAAAAAGCCCCGGGAGGTGGTGGTCCCCGGGGCTGCGGGAGGGCTCAGAGCCCTCCCGCACCATTTTTAAAAGCCCGGGGGTGGCAGTCCCCGGGGCTTGGGGGCCCTTTGAGGCCCCCACATTAAATTATCCCCCACCATGCCCCCGGGACTTGGGCCACCCGGGGGCCAATTAACATCGAAGCGCGGGAGACCGCGCTTCGATTTTTCCGGCAGGATTCGCGCACCCTGAGCGCATCCTGCCGATTTTTAAAAAATTTTTTTTTTTTTGCCCAGGGGGTCCTTGTGGGACCCCTGAGCAAACCTAGGGGTCAGGGTGTTTCTACCCTCCCCCTTTGTGCGCTTTGCGCACTTGTTTCTGTCCCTCGGTTCTACCGAGGGACAAAATGGCTGCCAACATTTCCTGAATCGGAATGTTGACAGCCAGCTGACAGCCAATTAACATGC
The DNA here is from genome assembly GCA_963921515.1 of Calotriton arnoldi. Lineage (NCBI taxonomy): Eukaryota > Metazoa > Chordata > Amphibia > Caudata > Salamandridae > Calotriton > Calotriton arnoldi. The sequence goes on from CAWUFW010003476.1 coordinate 420,451, forward strand.
AGCTCGTGATCGGGACGGTGCGCGCAGGGTGCGCTCAGGGTGCGCGAATCCTCCGTGCCCATAGATATATATGTACTTTTACTTTTTGATTTTCTCAGCAACTACTGAACGGATTTACACCATTTAACAAAAAGGGTTCTTTCTGAACCAAGAACTACCTCTTTGCCAAATTTGGTGTCATTCCGTTCAGCAGTTCGGGCTGTAGCCGTGTCTAAAGTTTCCTATGGGAAAATGCATGGGGAAAACGCGTTTTGGGACCCCCCTTTTTCTCGGCCCCCGCTTGACGTATCACCCCGAGACTTTCAGGGTAGGAGCGGACCGGAGCGCCCCACGAAGTTTGAAAATTTCGCGAAGATACGTCAACCGGCAAGAGAGTTATTTCAAATAGAATGTCGTGGATTTCCTATGGATAATAGGTTGTAACTATAACTATCTACTGGCGACCGCCAGTAGATAATATATATATATATATATGTATATATATATATATATATATATATATATATATATATATATATATATATATATATATACAAAAAGAAGCAGAGAACTCTGGGTAGTTCTTGGCAGGGGATTAAAACTACCTCTAACTAAGAGGTGCAGAAAGAGGCAACAGAAGTGTAGAAAGGAGCAAGTGAGGTGCAGAAAGAGCCAACAGAGGTGCAAAAAGAGGCAAGAGAGATAAAGAAACAGGCAAGAGAGGTGTAGAAAGAAGCAAGAAAAGTGCAGAAAGAGGCACGTGAGATGCAAAAACAGGCAGGAAAGGTACAGAAAGAGGGAAGACGAGTGCAGAAAGAGACAACAGGGGTGCAGAAAGAAGCAAATGAGGTGCAGAAAGAGGCAACAGACATGCAGAAAGAGGGAAGGGAGGTGCAGAAAAAGGGAAGAAAAGTGCAGAAAGAGGCAAAAGAGGTACATAAAGAGACAACAGGGGTACAGAAAGAAGCAAGACAGGTGCAGAAAGAAGCATGGAAGGTGCAGAATGAAGCAACAGGGGTGCAGAAAGAGGCAAGAGAGGTGCAGAAACAGGTAAGAGAAGTGCACAAAGAGGCAAGAGAATTGCTGAAAAAAGCAACAGAGGTGTAGAAAGAAGCAAGAAAAGTACAGAAAGAGGCAAGTAAGATGGAAAAACAGGCAGGAAAGGTACAGAAAGAGGGAAGACGAGTGCAGAGGGAGACCACAGGGGTACAGAAAGAAGTAAATGAGGTGCAGAAAGAGGCAACAGACGTGCAGAAAGAGGGAAGAGAACTGCAGAAAAAGGCCAGCAAAGTGCAGAAAGAGGCAAAAGAGGTACATAAAGAGACAACAGGGGTGCAGAAAGAAGCAAGACAGGTGCAGAAAGAAGCATGGAAAGTGCAGAATGAACCAACAGGGGTGAATAAAGAGGCAAGAGAAGTGTAGAAAAGAGCAAGTGAGGTGTAGAAAGAGCCAACAGAGGTGCAAAAAGAGGCAAGAGAGGTGCAGAAACATGCAAGAGAATTGCTGAAAGAAGCAATAGAGGTGTAGAAAGAAGCAAGAAAAGTGCAGAAAGAGGTAAGTGAGATGCAAAAACAGGCAGGAATGGTACAGAAAGAGGGAAGAGAGGTGCAGAAAAAGCCAAGAAAGAGGCAAAAGAGGTACATAAAGTGACAACAGGGGTGCAGAAAGAAGCAAGACAGGTGCAGAAAGAAGCATGGAAAGTGCAGACTGAAGCAAAAGGGGTGCAGAAAGAGGCAAGAGAAGTGTAGAAAGGAGAAAGTGAGGTGCAGAAAGAGCCAACAGAGGTGCAAAAAGAGGCAAGAGAGGTGCAGAAACAGGCAAGGGAAGTGCACAAAGAGGCAGGAGAATTGCTGAAAGAAGCAACAGAGGTGTAGAAAGAAGCAAGAAAAGTGCAGAAAGAGGTAAGTGAGATGCAAAAACAGGCAGGAAAGGTACAGAAAGAGGGAAGACGAGTGCAGAAAGAGACAACAGGGGTGCAGAAAGAAGCACATGAGGTGCAGAAAGAGGCAACAGACGTGCAGAAAGAGGGAAGAGAGGTGCAGAAAATGCCAAGAAAAGTGCAGAAAGAGGCAAAAGAGGTACATAAAGTGACAACAGGGGTGCAGAAAGAAGCAAGACAGGTGCAGAAAGAAGCATGGAAAGTGCAGAATGAAGCAAAAGGGGTGCAGAAAGAGGCAAGAGAAGTATAGAAAGGAGCAAGTGAGGTGCAGAAAGAGCCAACAGAGGTGCAAAAAGAGGCAAGAGAGGTGCAGAAACATGCAAGAGAATTGCTGAAAGATGCAACAGAGGTGTAGAAAAAAGCAAGAAAAGTGCAGAAAGAGGTAAGTGAGATGCAAAAACAGGCAGGAATGGTACAGAAAGAGGGAAGACGAGTGCAGAAAGAGACAACAGGAGTGCAGAAAGAAGCAAATGAGGTGGAGAAAGAGGCAACAGACGTGCAGAAAGAGGGAAGGGAGGTGCAGAAAAAAGCAAGAAAAGTGCAGAAAGAGGCAAAAGAGGTACATAAAGAGACAACAGGGGTACAGAAAGAAGCAAGACAGGTGCAGACAGAAGCATGGAAAGTGCAGAATGAAGCAACAGGGGTGGAGAAGAGGCAAGAGAGGTGCAGAAAGAGGTAAGAGAAGTGCACAAAGAGGCAAGAAAATTGCTGAAAGAAGCAACAGAGGTGTAGGAAGAAGCAAGAAAAGTGCAGAAAGAGGTAAGTGAGATGCAAAAACAGGCAGGAATGGTACAGAAAAAGGGAAGACGAGTGCAGAAAGAGACAACAGGAGTGCAGAAAGAAGCAAATGAGGTGGAGAAAGAGGCAACAGACGTGCAGAAAGAGGGAAGGGAGGTGCAGAAAAAGGGAAGAAAAGTGCAGAAAGAGGCAAAAGAGGTACATAAAGAGACAACAGGGGTACATAAAGAAGCAAGACAGGTGCAGAAAGAAGCATGGAAAGTGCAGAATGAAGCAACAGGGGTGCAGAAAGAGGCAAGAGAGCTACATAAAGTGACAACAGGGGTGCAGAAAGAAGCAAGACAGGTGCAGAAAGAAGCATGGAAAGTGCAGACTGAAGCAAAAGGGGTGCAGAAAGAGGCAAGAGAAGTGTAGAAAGGAGCAAGTGAGGTGCAGAAAGAGCCAACAGAGGTGCAAAAAGAGGCAAGAGAGGTGCAGAAACATGCAAGAGAATTGCTGAAAGAAGCAATAGAGGTGTAGAAAGAAGCAAGAAAAGTGCAGAAAGAGGTAAGTGAGATGCAAAAACAGGCAGGAATGGTACAAAAAGAGGGAAGACGAGTGCAGAAAGAGACAACAGGGGTGCAGAAAGAAGCACATGAGGTGCAGAAAGAGGAAACAGACGTGCAGAAAGAGGGAAGAGAGGTGCAAAAAAAAACAAGAAAGAGGCAAAAGAGGTACATAAAGTGACAACAGGGGTGCAGAAAGAAGCAAGACAGGTGCAGAAAGAAGAATGGAAAGTGCAGACTGAAGCAAAAGGGGTGCAGAAAGAGGCAAGAGAAGTGTAGAAAGGAGAAAGTGAGGTGCAGAAAGAGCTAACAGAGGTGCAAAAAGAGGCAAGAGAGGTGCAGAAACAGGCAAGGGAAGTGCACAAAGAAGCAAGAGAATTGCTGAAAGAAGCAACAGAGGTGTAGAAAGAAGCAAGAAAAGTGCAGAAAGAGGCAAGTGAGATGCAAAAACAGGCAGGAAAGGTACAGAAAGAGGGAAGACGAGTGCAGAAAGAGACAACAGGGGTGCAGAAAGTAGCAAATGAGGTGCAGAAAGAGGCAACAGACGTACAGAAAGAGGGAAGGGAGGTGCAGAAAAAAGCAAGAAAAGTGCAGAAAGAGGCAAAAGAGGTACATAAAGAGACAACAGGGGTACAGAAAGAAGCAAGACAGGTGCAGACAGAAGCATGGAAAGTGCAGAATGAAGCAACAGGGGTGGAGGAATAGGCAAGAGAGGTGCAGAAAGAGGTAAGAGAAGTGCACAAAGAGGCAAGAAAATTGCTGAAAGAAGCAATAGAGGTGTAGGAAGAAGCAAGAAAAGTGCAGAAAGAGGTAAGTGAGATGCAAAAACAGGCAGGAATGGTACAGAAAGATGGAAGACGAGTGCAGAAAGAGACAACAGGAGTGCAGAAAGAAGCAAATGAGGTGCAGAAAGAGGCAACAGACGTGCAGAAAGAGGGAAGGGAGGTGCAGAAAAAGGGAAGAAAAGTGCAGAAAGAGGCAAAAGAGGTACATAAAGAGACAACAGGGGTACATAAAGAAGCAAGACAGGTGCAGAAAGAAGCATGGAAAGTGCAGAATGAAGCAACAGGGGTGCAGAAAGAGGCAAGAGAGCTACATAAAGTGACAACAGGGGTGCAGAAAGAAGCAAGACAGGTGCAGAAAGAAGCATGGAAAGTGCAGGCTGAAGCAAAAGGGGTGCAGAAAGAGGCAAGAGAAGTGTAGAAAGGAGCAAGTGAGGTGCAGAAACAGGCAAGGGAAGTGCACAAAGAGGCAAGAGAATTGCTGAAAGAAGCAACAGAGGTGTAGAAAGAAGCAAGACAGGTGCAGAAAGAAGCATGGAAAGTGCAGAATGAAGCAACAGGGGTGCAGAAAGAGGCAGGAGAGGTGCAGAAACAGGTAAGAGAAGTGCACAAAGAGGCAAGAGAATTGCTGAAAGAAGCAACAGAGGTGTAGAAAGAAGCAAGAAAAGTACAGAAAGAGGCAAGTAAGATGGAAAAACAGGCAGGAAAGGTACAGAAAGAAGGAAGACGAGTGCAGAGAGAGACAACAGGGGTGCAGAAAGAAGTAAATGAGGTGCAGAAAGAGGCAACAGACGTGCAGAAAGAGGGAAGAGAACTGCAGAAAAAGGCAAGAAAAGTGCAGAAAGAGGCAAAAGAGGTACATAAAGAGACAACAGGGGTGCAGAAAGAAGCAAGACAGGTGCAGAAAGAAGCATGGAAAGTGCAGAATGAACCAACAGGGGTGCATAAAGAGGCAAGAGAAGTGTAGAAAGGAGCAAGTGAGGTGCAGAAAGAGCCAACAGAGGTGCAAAAAGAGGCAAGAGAGGTGCAGAAACATGCAAGAGAATTGCTGAAAGAAGCAATAGAGGTATAGAAAGAAGCAAGAAAAGTGCAGAAAGAGGTAAGTGAGATGCAAAAACAGGCAGGAATGGTACAGAAAGAGGGAAGACGAGTGCAGAAAGAGACAACAGGGGTGCAGAAAGAAGCAAATGAGGTGCAGAAAGAGGCAACAGACGTGCAGAAAGAGGGAAGGGAGGTGCAGAAAAAGGCCAGAAAAGTGTAGAAAGAGGCAAAAGAGGAACATAAAGAGACAACAAGGGTGCAGAAAGAAGCAAGACAGGTGCAGAAAGAAGCATGGAAAGTGCAGAATGAAGCAACAGGGGTGCAGAAAGAGGCAAGAGAAGTGTAGGAAAGAGCAAGTGAGGTGCAGAAAGAGCCAACAAGGGTGCAAAAAGAGGCAAGAGAGGTGCAGAAACAGGCAAGGGAAGTGCACAAAGAAGCAAGAGAATTGCTGAAAGAAGCAACAGAGGTGTAGAAAGAAGCAAGAAAAGTGCAGAAAGAGGCAAGTGAGATGCAAAAACAGGCAGGAAAGGTACAGAAAGAGGGAAGACGAGTGCAGAAAGAGACAACAGGGGTGCAGAAAGAAGCAAATGAGGTGCAGAAAGAGGCAACAGACATGCAGAAAGAGGGAAGGGAGGTGCAGAAAAAGGCAAGAAAAGTGCAGAAAGAGGCAAAAGAGGTAGATAAAGAGACAACCGGGGTACAGAAAGAAGCAAGATAGGTCCATAAAGAAGAATGGAAAGTGCAGAATGAAGCAACAGGGGTGCAGAAAGAGGCAAGAGAGGTGCAGAAACAAGTAAAAGAGGTGCACAAAGAGGCAAGAGAATTGATGAAAGAAGTAACAGAGGTGTAGAACGAAGCAAGAAAAGTGCAGAAAGAGGCAAGTAAGATGGAAAAACAGGCAGGAAAGGTACAGAAAGAGGGAAGACGAGTGCAGAAAGAGACAACAGGGGTACAGAAAGAAGTAAATGAGGTGCAGAAAGAGGCAACAGACGTGCAGAAAGAGGGAAGAGAACTGCAGGAAAAGGCAAGAAAAGTGCAGAAAGAGGCAAAAGAGGTACTTAAAGAGACAACAGGGGTGCAGAAAGAAGCAAGACAGGTGCAGAAAGAAGCATGGAAAGTACAGAATGAACCAACAGGGGTGCATAAAGAGGCAAGAGAAGTGTAGAAAGGAGCAAGTGAGGTTCAGATAGAGCCAACAGAGGTGCAAAAAGAGGCAAGAGAGGTGCAGAAACATGCAAGAGAATTACTGAAAGAAGCAACAGAGGTGTAGAAAGAACAAGAAAAGTGCAGAAAGAGGTGAGATGCAAAAACAGGCAGGAAAGGTACAGAAAGAGGGAAGACGAGTGCAGAAAGAGACAACAGGGGTGCAGAAAGAAGCACACGAGGTGCAGAAAGAGGCAACAGACGTGCATAAAGAGGGAAGAGAGGTGCATAAAAAGCCAAGAAAAGTGCAGAAAGAGGCAAAAGAGGTACATAAAGAGACAACTGGGGTGCAGAAAGAAGCAAGACAGTGCAGAAAGAAGCATGGAAAGTGCAGAATGAAGAAACAGGGGTGCAGAAAGAGGCAAGAGAGGTGCAGACACAGGTAAGAGAAGTGCAGAAAGAGGCAAGAGAATTGCTGAAAGAAGCAACAGAGGTGTAGAAAGAAGCAAGAAAATTGCAGAAAGAGGCAAGTAAGATGGAAAAACAGGCAGGAAAGGTACAGAAAGAGGGAAGACGAGTGCAGAAAGAGACAACAGGGGTGCAGAAAGAAGTAAATGAGGTGCAGAAAGAGGCAACAGACGTGCAGAAAGAGGGAAGAGAACTGCAGAAAAAGGCAAGAAAAGTGCAGAAAGAGGCAAAAGAGGTACATAAAGAAACAAAAGGGGTGCAGAAAGAAGCAAGACAGGTGCAGAAAGAAGCATGGAAAGTGCAGAATGAACCAACAGGGGTGCATAAAGAGGCAAGAGAAGTGTAGAAAGGAGCAAGTGAGGTGCAGAAAGAGCCAACAGAGGTGCAAAAAGAGGCAAGAGAGGTCCAGAAACATGCATGAGAATTGCTGAAAGAAGCAACAGAGGTGTAGAAAGAAGGAAGAAAAGTGCAGAAAGAGGTAAGTGAGATGGAAAAACAGGCAGGAATGGTACAGAAAGAGGGAAGACGAGTGCAGAAAGAGACAACAAGGGTGCAGAAAGAAGCACATGAGGTGCAGAAAGAGGCAACAGACGTGCAGAAAGAGGGAAGAGAGGTGCAGAAAAAGCCAAGAAAAGTGCAGAAAGAGGCAAAAGAGGTACATAAAGTGACAACAGGGGTGCAGAAAGAAGCAAGACAGGTGCAGAAAGAAGCATGGAAAGTGCAGAATGAAGCAAAAGGGGTGCAGAAAGAGGCAAGAGAAGTATAGAAAGGAGCAAGTGAGGTGCAGAAAGAGCCAACAGAGGTGCAAAAAGAGGCAAGAGAGGTGCAGAAACATGCAAGAGAATTGCTGAAAGAAGCAACAGAGGTGTAGAAAGAAGCAAGAAAAGTGCAGAAAGAGGTAAGTGAGATGCAAAAACAGGCAGGAATGGAACAGAAAGAGGGAAGACGAGTGCAGAAAGAGACAACAGGGGTGCAGAAAGAAGCACATGAGGTGCAGAAAGAGGCAACAGACGTGCAGAAAGAGGGAATAGAGGTGCAGGAAAAGTGCAGAAAGAGGCAAAAGAGGTACATAAAGAGACAACGGGGGTGCAGAAAGAAGCAAGACAGGTGCAGAAAGAAGCATGGAAAGTGCAGAATGAAGCAACAGGTGTGCAGAGCGAGGCAAGAGAAGTGCAGAAACAGGCAAGAAAAGTGAATAAAGAGGCAAGAGAATTGCTGAAAGAAGCAACAGAGGTGTAGAAAGAAGCAAGAAAAGTGCAGAAAAAGGCAAGTGAGATGCAAAAACAGGCTGGAAAGATACAGAAAGAGGGAAGACGAGTGCCCAAAGAGACAACAGGGGAGCAGAAATAAGCACATGAGGTGCAGAAAGAGGCAACAGACGTGCAGAAAGAGGGAAGAGAGGTGCAGAAAGAGTCAAGAGAAGTGTAGAAAGGAGCAAGTGAAAGTGCAGAAAGAGCCAACAGAGGTGCAAAAAGAGGCAAGAGAGGTGCATAAACATGCAAGAAAATTGCTGAAAGAAGCAACAGACGTGTAAAAAGAAGCAAGAAAAGTGCAGAAAGAGGTACGTGAGATGCAAAAACAGGCAGCAAAGGTACAGAAAGAGGGAAGACGAGTGCAGAAAGAGACAACAAGGCAGCAGAAATAAGCAAATGAGGTGCAGAAAGAAGCAACAGACAGGCAGAAAGAGGGAAGAGAGGTGCAGAAAAACGCAAGAAAAGTGCAGAAAGAGGCAAATGAGGTACATAAACAGACAACAGGGGTGCAGAAAGAAGCAAGACAAGTTCAGAAAGAAGCATGGAAAGTGTAGAATGAAGCAACAGGGGTGCAGAAAGAGGCAAGAGAAGTGTAGAATGGAGCAAGTGAGGTGCAGAAAGAGCCAACAGAGGTGCAAAAAGAGGCATGAGAGGTGCAGAAACAGGCAAGAGAAGTGCACAAAGAGGCAAGAGAATTGGTGAAAGAAGCAACAGAGGTGTAGAAAGAAGCAAGAAAAGTGCAGAAAGAAGCAAGTGAGATGCAAAAACAGGCAGGAAAGGTACAGAAAGAGGGAAGTCGAGTGCAGAAAGAGACAAAAGGGGTGCAGAAAGAAGCAAATGAGATGCAGAAAGAGGCAACAGACGTGCAGAAAGAGGGAAGAGAGGTGCAGAAAGTACATGAGATTTGCAGAATGAGGTCAAGAGAAGAGCAGAAAAAGAAAGAAACGTGCAGAAAGAAGCAACAGAAATGCAGAAAGATGCAAGAGAGGCGCAGAGGGAAGCAAGAGTGGCTTGCACACCATTAGTACCAATTTAACACCCACATTTAGCAATAAGTAACACGTGACAATTCTAGGTTTGTAAAGGGCCTTCCACCACGCTGTAACACTTGTCGCTGAATTTTTGATAACATTTGACGCGTATCAGCTAGAAACAAGGCTTTTTTGTTCAAATCTGCAGATTATGGTGCAGATGATGAATTATGTGGCTAATGCAGAAAATGTATAATTGTGCGAAAGTCGGTGCAGCCAAACAGTCACATAATTCCAGTGGCCCTGCTCATACCTCTGACTAGGTCCACAAGTGCTCCTCAGTGATTCCATCTTTTTTTGTCTCACTGAGTTCATAGTTGAGCTTCTATGGAAACGAGGAAGAGTAAACCTGAGGTTACCACTCCACAACACAGACTACCATACCACATAAGTACTCTCCATAGCACATAATCCCACTCTACATAATTCCTATACACTAAATACCACATACTTTCTATCCACATAATTTCACTGCACACAACGTACATCCACTCCAAAAAACATTAGTAAAAAACTTTTGCATTTACAACGCCAATAGCTCTAATTCTCGCAAATGCGAAACCTATTACATTGCAAACACTTCTTTAACTAGTAGTCGCGTTTGCAGAGTGATGGAGAAAGGGTGCTGGGCCTCTGACCAGTGCTCAGGAATTCTGCTGCGTAGGGCTTACAGGAGGTACCAGGAGGGCTTCTTGGCCCCCAAAGTCCCTCAGGAGTAAAGCGGACTTCATCCCCCATCCCGTAGTCTACCAGGAGGTGCGTTTGCAGAGTGATGGAGAAAGGAGGGAATGGCCTCCTAAGACGACTTAGCAATCCCACTGTGCAGGACTTACTGGAGGTAACAAGAGGGGTAGCTTGCCCCCAGATCCTTGGGGGCCAACTACCCCTCCTATTACCTCCAGTAAGTCCCACAAAGCAGCATTGCTAAGTTCGAAGAGCAGGCCACGCCCCCTTTGCCCACCACTCTACAAAAGCGCTCCCTGGCGCACTCTTGGATGGGGATTGAAGTCCCCTTCGCTGATGGGGGTCCTTTAGGGGCCAACTAGCCTACCTCTTACCTGCAGTAAGCCCCACACAGTGGGATTGCTGAGAGGTGGACAAAGGCCACGCCCCCTTTCTCCACCACTCTGCAAACGCGCCCCCTTGCGCGTTCAAAGTTGGGGGATTAAGTCCCCTTGAATACTGAGGGTCCCTGGGGGCCAACTAGCCCACCAGGTACCTCCAGTAAGCACCACAGAGCTGCGTTGCAGAGAGGTGGTCCGAGGCCACGCCCCTTTTTACACCTCTCTGCAACGCCGCTCTGTGGCGCTTACTGGAGGTACCTGGTGGGCTAGTTGGACCCCTGGGACCCTCAGGATTCAAGGGGACTTAATCCCCCAACTTACAACGCGCCAGAGGGCCCGTTTGCACAGTGGTAAAGGGAGGGGGCAGGCCTAATGTGACAAGTGTGCAAACGCGCCCCGTGGTGTGTTTTAAGTTGGGGGATTAAATCCCTTTGAATCCTGAGGGTCGCTGGGGTTCAACTAGCCCACCAGGTACCTCCAGTAAGCGCCACAGAGCTGCGTTACAGAGAGGTGTAAAAAGGGGCGTGGCCTCGGACCACCTCTCTGGAACACAGCCCTGTGGCGCTTACTGGAGGTACCTGGTGGGCTAGTTGGCCCCCAGGGACCCTCAGGATTGAAGGGGAATTAATCCCCCAACTTAAAACCCGCCAGGGGGCGCGTTTGCACAGTGGTGCAGGGAGGGGGCGGGGCCTGATGTGACACAGCAATATCCAGTAGGTAGTTATACTTAGGACCAAAGTTTCCATAGGAAATGTGTTTTTTGGTGCCGCTTGACGAATCTCCCCAAAGTTTTCCCAAAACTTCCCCTTTTTGGTTCAGCTGCTGTGTTGAAAGTTTCAGGGTGATCTGTCAAGCGGGGGCGACAAAAAAGGGGGTCTAAAAATGTGTTTTCCCCATGTTATATCTAAGAGAATATTTCATTTTTTGAACACGACTACAGCCCGAACTGCTAAACGAAATTCCACCAACTTTTCGCAATTTTCTACTCGCAAATTGGGATGTATAACAGTGTCTCAAACACTTAGCGATTCCTAATGGGGTCGCAAATTGCATGCCTCATGAATATTAATGAGGCTGTCACAATTTGAGACCCCATTAGGAATGGCTAGCACTCCCAGGGATGGTGGCCTGCTGGGGTCAGCAGATCACCATGTCTGGGACTGCTTTTAAATGAAGCAGTTTTTTTTTTTTATGTAGCCTGTTTTCCTTAAAGGAAAACGGGATGCATTTAAAAAAGAAAAAAGAAACTTTTCAGTTTCATTTTTATAAGGGCAGGCAATGGTCCCTGAGACCACTGCCTACTCTTAAAAATATTTTTTCACATACTCAAAAATATTTTCTCACATACTCACAAAGGGGAAGGTGGTCCCCTGGGGACCCCTTCCCGTTTGTGAATGGTTTACCACCTACTTGAAGTAGGTGGTAAACTGCAAGTGTTTTGCGGGGCAAAACAATTGTACATGGCATGCTGACTCGCTATTAGGAGGGGACTCCCCTTCCTAATAGCGGGAGTCGCAAATGCTATTTTGCGAGTCATTGACTTGCAAAATAGCATTTGTACATGCCATTACCATTTTTTGCAGTCGCAAATGGGAGGATCGCTCGTTTGCGGCCGCAAAAAAGAGTCGTGCATCTGGCCCTTAGTTTCCATAGGAAAAATATTTATCGCCTTGCCTGTATCTTTGGCGCTGGTTGATAAATCTTCACAAACTTTCCACAAAAAGTGCCCAGGTGATACTTGTTGCGCATGGAAAGTTTATGGGTGATCCGTTAAACGGGGAGGGGGTAGAGAAAAAGGGGGGTCATAAAAAGTGCATTTACCATGTTATTTTCCATAGAGATTTTAGTCACAACTACAGCCTGAACCGCTGGACGTAATTACAGCAAATATGGCAGAAAGTCAGCTCTTGGTCCAGTAAGAACGTTTTTTGTTATTTGGTGTAAATCTATTAAGTAGTTTTTGAGATATTAAAGGGAATGTAAATGTGTATATATAGGGATGCGGATCATCTGAGGATTAAACAGTCCCCGGCCTGACGTGATTGACTGCCAACACTTCAAGCAGGAAGTGTTGGCAGCCATCTTGGGTCTCGTTTATGATTTAACCAGCTACCACTGGGCACGAACCCTGTGTAGATGGAGTCCGGATTCTTTGACAGCATGTCCGTTGGGTCAATGTCCACGTATGTGATGTTGGTCAGTCTGGCATGCTGTTGCTGTGATGCAGTTGGTGCTAAAAGCTCAAACTAGGAGCATCAGGACCATCAGTGGACTCCGCTGTGGAGCTTTTTCCTGCAGGTGTCCTGACTCGGTGAAGACATGTGTTGTCAGGACTGGGATGGCATTGACAATGCTTGGGATGGCTTCCTCTGAAGCCCCGGTGCCTCCCAGTACCATGTTGGTGGAGGAGCTTCCAGACCATGCCTCGTACCTGGATACTTTCGTGCAGGATTGTCTTTGAGGCCCTCTTGGCTGTGTTTCCATGGGACCCCATGGACTGTTCAGGGCTGCATTTGGGCTGCCTGGGGGCCACTGCATGATCGCTGACAGATCATGGCTGAGTCATTTGTGTGACCCACAAGGGTGGATCCTACATGGTCGGTGTGCTTACCAAGTGGACCCAGGTGTTGGTGAGCTACAAGATAGTCTCTGGACACTAGGTCTCGGGATGTTTCTGGCATAAGACTCCACCCTGGTGATGAGATGCTCCTTCATTGGATCGGGTGATGCGCATGGCAAAGATGAATTGTTTGCCATTAGACAATGTGGACGGCAGGTGGCGATGCCTTGCATGGAGTAAGGGTTACTGAGGGACTTCTTTGTTCATGCTGTTCTTCCCCTGTGGCATGTGCAGTTGCGAGTAGGGATGCCCTCTGTCTCAAGCAGCCAAGGCTTGGGAACTGATGGTCGCACTAGGAAGCGTGGGGTAGAGACACACTTTGAGCTTGCTGTTGGCTTACTTTGATTCTCCTGCTGAGCTGTCTCCAGGGACGTTGCTGCACCTCGGTGGCTGGCTTGTTCTGTAGGTACACTCGGTAGTGGTACAAGTCCTCAGTCTTGTCCCCTTGTTCATTTCTCCGGTGCACCTCTGGTCGTTGTGTTCTTCAGTGTGACAGGATTGTCACACTCCTTTCTCTCCTCTCATTTTCATTCCCTCTTCATGATGTGGCATCATGCCACACTCTCGTCTACTTGCTTGCTGTGTGATGTGGCATCTGGCCACATGTTGCATGACTTTTCTGCACATAGTGCAAGGTGATGTCAGGCCACATGTCATTGGTTCTCCTCACAGGGACTTCCTGCCAGCTCCGTTCTGTCCAACGGACTGCGCATCTTCTCCCAGGTCCTGTCCTGTCAGTAGGACTGGGCATCCTCTCACGGGTATGTCAGTCATTTTGTGAACAGCAGTGGAGGTAGGTTTACTTTGATGGATCCGGTCTGCAGCCTCTTCCATACCTCACTTCTCATGGGCAAGGTATTCCGGCTGCAACCCAGGATCACCGTGGGAGACGAGGGTCAGTGCCAGTCTTCCTCCTCATGGCATCAGCAGCATCTTTCTTGCAGGCACATGATAGGCAATCAGGCTCTTTCTGTAGCTGGCATTGTCTCTTTACGCAAGTCCTCAACTTGCTCCCTGTACGCCTGCATCTTCTTTTCTCGTGGACCTCTCGCAGGTCTTGTTCCTTCCTCTGGGATCTTCTTGGTACTCCGCTCACAGGATGGAGGGTCACCTTTCTTCTGTATTCTCATCCTCACTTGAGGGTATAGTGCTTGTGCCTGTAGGCTACGCCATCGCTGCACTTGGTCCTGCCTAAGTGCAGGCATGCATGGCAGGTCGGTCACTTCAATTGACATACTCAGTGATAGACCAACGGTGGCCATTCAGTGCTGGGGATGGCCGGCTGATGCGTCCTCTGTCATGCAGCATTGCTTCTTGCTCTCGGAGGGCTCTCTTTTAAGGGGTCGTTCCTGTGCTGTCCAATTTCCAGGTGCAGCTCTCTGCGTACCTCTGATCTAGTGCCCCCGGTCTCTCACCTTTTGCAGGGTGCATTCTTATGGGCTGGGGCCCCATCAGACACTGGTGCAGCTGGTAAAGAGTTTCTCTCTGTGGGCACCCTCCGCTGGCACCTTGCATGCCCATTCTTCTCTCTTGCGGTGGTGGCTGCTCAAAACTAGGGGTGTGTGGTGCTGTCTTCTGCATTGCAATGGTGTCAGACTGCCACTGGGGGACATGCGTGTAGGAAGGTGGAATCTGCCTATATGGTTGCCCCCATTTTTTTTATGGTGTTTTGCTGGTTTATGACTTAGTTGGACTGGGATCCTGCTATTCAGGGCCCCAGTCTATCTGCTTTTTCTGTAAAAAGGTTTCCATGTGCCTTAGGCACATCTCTGATTGGAATCTGGAGTGCCCTTATAAGTCCCTAGTATATGGTATACTATGTACCAAGGGCATAGGTACCTCAGAGGCCTACCAGGGGCTGCAGCATGTATTATGCCACCCCTGGAAGGCCATCCAAACTGACACCACAGGTCTGCTACTGCAGCCTGGGTAAGGTGGTGCATGCACCCCTTACTGTGATATAGGTTACCTATATCACTAAATACATACACACATATACACCTATAAGTCACTCCTAAGGCAGGCCTTATCAATCCTAAAGGCAGAGTGCATGGTTCCTATGTGAGAGGGTGCCCCTGCATGAGCAGGGCCCCTCTGCAGCGTTCGGAGACCATCTCTGATGCTGTTTGTAGTGCAGCCTGACCATATACTCTTAAGCGCATTATATCCTCGCGGTAAAATGCTAACTTTGGAATGGCTGCACCTAAACATGTCGTGTTTGGTGTCAAACATCTTGGAATACTACCCCCCGCCAATCCTGGTGGTGGGGGTAGCATTCCACCCTTCTAGAGGGAAAGACATGTTAACTCTGGCTTACCCGGTAACTTCTTTCTGAAGCCCTGGCATCACAAAATGGATGCTGCTGCCACAGACACAAGTCTGGCCTCCTGCTGCTGGACGAAACTCCGGCAGGGGAGGCCTGGACAATAGGTTTCCTGTTGCAGGGAGGTGTGACCACCTCCCCAGACAGGATAATGTGTATTGGGGCTGGGTGGGTGCACTCTTAGAGTGCTTTGAAGTCCTGCACTGGGGGAGCAAAAGGCTCCTCTGTGCATATGCCAGTTCAAACCAGCTCAGGGGCTACCTGCCCCTGCTCTGGCGCGAAACTGGACAAAGGGAAGTGGGTGTAGCCACCCCCTCCCTTGACCCTCCCATAGGTGGGGTCATAGAGTTTTACTGGTTAAAATGGGGAACCCTTGCCACAGCAAGATTAGACTACACCTGGACGAAACTCTGAAACTGAATCCTGGACCTTCGACGCTCTACGACAAGATTAGAGGACTGAAGAATCTCCCTTGGGGTCAAGGAGTGACTCCCCTGCTTGGCAGGCACCAAAGAAGCATCTGTCCGGTTCGCATTACTGAAGCTCCCGTCGGACGCCAAAGTCATCGCATCACCAGAGGTGGATTCTCAGACTTCCCCGAGGCTACCCTGAGTCCCCAGCAAAGCTGAGGCCCGTGGCTATCGTGGGTGACTTGAGACCGTGACCCCTGGACACCGAGCACATTTGCAAGTGCACCATCTTCTGGGTATCGCAAGAAGTCATGCTTTGGGCTCCGAGTAGCCCTAGCCTCCAGCACCACCTGCACCGAAGATCACTGGCCTCCACTCCACGAGTGTCCTGTAAGCCAGCTCCACGTGCGGCGTCACAAGGCTCCTTCGCGGTCGCTAGCCCGTTGGCTAGTAGCCCTTAACGAAGGCCAATCTTTTCCTAACTTGGCATCCTGGTTGCTCCAGGCCTGCCCTCACTTACCCTCGCTGGGTGAGTTCCACAGACCTTGCTGGTCTGCACCATCGACGATCTACATCTTACTCGAGACTTGCCGTTGCCAAGGCTTGTTGGGTCCAATCCGGTCGCCGACACCTCAGCACTCGACAGACATCGAGCACCAGCCTGAATCCTGCTCCTGGTCGCCGACAACGCCTCCCGGAACTCGTGGCTGAAGAGTCAAGACGACCGTCAACGCACCTGAAGCACTCGACATCGGTGGGCATCTGTCCATCGCCTTCCTGGTCACTGGCTAGTGACCCAGACTCTGTCCCCTCTGCTTTCAGGTTCACCAGAACTCCGATCCACTCTTGGATCCACCCGGACACTTTTCTCTTGGCCGCCAGCAGCACTTTGCAGCAGATCGCCATTCGAATCGACGACGAAACCCGACCCCGAAAGGCACCTATGCACCCGGCTTCCCTGGGTGAGGTAACACGAGTACTCCGGTGCTCCCGTGGGTAGAGACTCTTCAAAGTCCTAGATCTCAAAGGGTTTTGTCCTAGTCCTCTTTTAAGTGTCCCTTTCCTCTATTTTCCCGATCCCGACTTTCTCCATAGAAGTTAACGGCGTATCGCGGTTGTGTATTTACACTGCACGCGTCTCCCGTGGGTCCCCTGTGTCACTACCTTGGGTGGTTCCTTGTGGTCCAAGCACTTCTAGAGGCTCTAGGCCTAGTGTCTAGTTCAGTCGTGGTTCGCATACCACTTTATTGGTATATGGTTTGGTACGCCCCTAGGGCCCAAACGTGTATTTGTGCTATTACTGTGATTTAAGATCTTATAACCTATGTACTTCGAACTCTAGCCTCATAAAGAGACTAGAGGGGTGTGTTTAGTAATAAATACATATATTTTGAATATATACCTGGTGTGGTGCTCTTTCATTTGGTCACTCAAGAGATTATAGACTGGTAAAACAAGCTGCTTTACATTCCTTCAAGACTTAGCCTGAAGGCTGCTCTCCATAGCTACCACTAGGATAGCTTTCAATAAGGTTGTCTTTAACCTACCTACCATAAGAGTCGATTTGGACTGGTGCACGGTGCCCACTATAATTAGTGAACAGCATATGCCAGGCCAACTTCTCACATTGGTGTGCAGCGTGTGGGATTCCAGCTTGCTATTGTTTTACCAGATAATCTCAATTGAATTGATCAACTGAAAACCACTAAAGGTACCTAAGGTACATATAATTTAAGCTTAGAATAACAGTAAGTTCTACTGAACTTAGAGTTGTGTGTTAAGGGATAGCACAACCCTTTCTACAACTCAAGAGAGTTTGGTAGGCCACACTAGAGTAGGTAGTGCATACACCACACCACACTAGTAATGTCTTTAAGGGCAGGATCCAAAGAATCCTTGCAGGAAGCCATTGAGCTTCCACCCTCCAAGTATGATACACTCCCATTCTTGGAATTGAGAGCTTTATGTAACTTGAGAAAAATAAGGACAGGCCAAAGCCCCACCACCCAACACCTCAAGGAGTTGTTGGTGGCTTATGACCTTAGTAAGCCTGTAGGGACTGAAGGGGTAGGAGCTGAGGGTGGGGCAGAAGAAGAGGAGGACGCTAGGGGTACCAGTACCCCCAGCCCCCCTCTGAAACTGGCCAGGAGGGTGACAATGACCCTGACCTGGAAAACCCAATCCCTCCTGTGGATGATGATGAGGATGATCAAAATGATGCCCTTTTTGTCCCCCAGGAAGGATTAAGAGTGTGCCCAGAAGGTCTAGGTCTCCTTCTCAGGAGTCTAACCACTCTGGCACCTCTATAGGGAGCTCTGTCTCATCTCATAGGAGAGAATCCTCTCATGAGAGAAGAAAGAGGCTAGTCCAGTATGAGGAAACTCAGCTGGAACTCAGAAAAAAGCAATTAGCTTTAGATAGAGAATCCCTAGATCTCCTTAGAGAGAGAAGAAAGTTGGGACTAGAGTCCCATGGTGGCAGCCATGTCCCTAGAGATAGGGAAAGGTCCTATGACCATAGGAACCTGAGCAAGATTGTCCCTCCCTACCAGAGTGGGGATGATATCCACAAATGGATAACTGCTTTAGAGAGGGCCTGTAAAGTACAGAAGGTCCCTCAGGAGCAGTGGGCAGCAATCTTGTGGCTCTCCTTTGCAGACAAAGGTAGAGACAAGCTCCTCACTGTAAGAGAAGAGGATGCTGACAATTACACAGTCTTGAAGAGTGCTCTGATAGATGGGTTTGGCCTAACCACTGAACAGTATAGGTTGAAGTTCAGAGACACCCAAAAAGCTCAGACTCAAGACTGGGTTGATTTTGTAGATTGTGCTACAAAGGCTCTGGAAGGTTGGATACATGGCAACAAAGTGCATGACTTTTTAGGATTGTACAATTTGATTATGAGGGAGCAGATCCTTAATAATTGTCAAAACCAGCTTTTGCACCAGTATCTGGTGGACTCTGATCTGACCTCTCCCCAAGAATTGGGAAAGAAGGCAGACAAATGGGTCAGAACCAGAATAAAAACTAGAAATCAGGGTGGTGACCAGAAGAAAGATTCTACTAAGTCCCAAGAGAAAGGTGGGGATAAATCGAAGGATAAGTCCCCTACAGGGCCCCAAAATTCCTCTTCTGGGGGTGGGTCCCAAACTCCTTCCTCTCCTGAAAAGAAACCCTATTGCCATGTCTGTAAAAAGCCTGGGCACTGGAAAACTGATCCCAGTTGCCCCAGTATTGGCAATAAAGAAAATGTTCCTCCCACAACTACTACCACCCCTCCTGGTACTACCAGTAGTAATCCTCCAGTTGGGAGTAGTGCACCCAAAAGTTAGGTGCTTTTGCAAGAGGAACAGAGGTGGGCCCTAGTTTAGACAGGGACCCCTCAACAGACTCCTCTGACTCTGATGGTGGTATAGGATTTGCCACCTTTACCATGGGTCCCATAGCATTGGGCAGGTACAGATTGGAGCCAATAATTAATGGTCAGAAAGCTGTGGCATTTAGGGACACAGGGGCTAGTGTCACCATGGTGGCAGGGAAACTAGTCCCCCTCACCAGCTTTTACCTGAGTTTAAATACCAGGTGACCAACATTGATGGTGTCAGAACAGATCACCCCATGCCCATAGTCAATCTCAGCTGGGAGGGGGTCACAGGCCCCAAGAGAGTGGCAGTGTCCCCAACCCTACCTGTAGATTGCCTGATGGGCAATGATCTGGAAATTTCAGCCTGGGCTGAAGTTGAACACCAAACCCATCTTAGGATGCTGGGCGTCCCTGTAAAGGTTAGTGGGGCTGTAATGGCCACAGCCCCAGCCCGAGAATTTGGAGAGATGGAGCCTGAAAGAATGGCCCACTCTCCCCAAAAGAGAGCACAAGGGTTGAAGAAAAGTCTTCTTCCCTCCAGACAGTAGGTAAGGGTCAGCCTCCTCAGGGAACTGACCCTACCCCTAATGAAGGAACTGCCCCAGAGGTAGTCAGGCCTGGCCTGGCCACACCCCTGATGGCAGAGGACCCTTCCAAGGTGGTACCCAGTCTGGAGCAGGTAACCTGCCCCTCTCTACCCTGCCTCAGTCAGCCCAGGGCTGCAGAGGTCAGGGAGGTCAGTGGACCCCCAGGGCCCCCTGTCCAGAGGAAGCCCCCATCAGCAGATTAGGGGCACCCAGTCTAGTAGCCCTAGCCAGGTGAAAATTCCTCTACACACTGAGGGATCCCCCATACCTTTATGTAGGGACCTCCCCCAGAAGGACTCTGGTAGGCAAGGGCAAACCTGGGACCAGAAGGTTCCAAACCTGCCATGTCCCTCCAGTAGTCCATCCAAAGGGACCCAACCCCCAGCTGTAGGCAGCCAAAGGTTAACCCTTAGAGCAAAGTGCAACTCAGTCATGGAAAGACAGGCATACATGGTGACCAGTGATCTGAGGAAGCTGAGGCCAACATTCCTAGGGCCTCACTTCTCTACTCAGACACCTCACCAGCCTTGTACTTTACCTAAGCACACCACAGGTAGTGATTCCCCATGGTGGAGACCCTCTCATACCCTTAGGGTGAGGGATTGCTTAGTGGACCATAAGACAGGGGGCAACCATGCTAGTGCAGGTGCTTCCTTATATGACCACTTAGTCAATGAAGGCTCAACTGGCCAAGGTTAGCCTTATCTCCTTTCGTTTGGGGGGTTATGTAGGAAGGTGGAATCTGCCTATATGGTTGCCCCCATTTTTTTATGGTGTTTTGCTGGTTTATGACTTAGTTGGACTGGGATCCTGCTATTCAGGGCCCCAGTCTATCTGCTTTCTCTGTAAAAGGTTTCCATGTGCCTTAGGCACATCTCTGATTGGAATCTGGAGTGCCCTTATAAGTCCCTAGTATATGGTATACTATGTACCAAGGGCATAGGTACCTCAGAGGCCTACCAGGGGCTGCAGCATGTATTATGCCACCCCTGGAAGGCCATCCAAACTGACACCACAGGTCTGCTACTGCAGCCTGGGTAAGGTGGTGCATGCACCCCTTACTGTGATATAGGTTACCTATATCACTAAATACATACACACATATAAACCTATAAGTCACTCCTAAGGCAGGCCTTATCAATCCTAAAGGCAGAGTGCATGGTTCCTATGTGAGAGGGTGCCCCTGCATGAGCAGGGCCCCTCTGCAGCGTTCGGAGACCATCTCTGATGCTGTTTGTAGTGCAGCCTGACCATATACTCTTAAGCGCATTATATCCTCGCGGTAAAATGCTAACTTTGGAATGGCTGCACCTAAACATGTTGTGTTTGGTGTCAAACATATTGGAATACTACCCCCCCGCCAATCCTGGCGGCGGGGGTAGCATTCCACCCTTCTAGAGGGAAAGACATGTTAACTCTGGCTTACCAGGTAACTTCTTTCTGAAGCCCTGGCATCACAAAATGGATGCTGCTGCCACAGACACAAGTCTGGCCTCCTGCTGCTGGACGAAACTCCGGCAGGGGAGGCCTGGACAATAGGTTTCCTGTTGCAGGGAGGTGTGACCACCTCCCCAGACAGGATAATGTGTATTGGGGCTGGGTGGGTGCACTCTTAGAGTGCTTTGAAGTCCTGCACTGGGGGAGCAAAAGGCTCCTCTGTGCATATGCCAGTTCAAACCAGCTCAGGGGCTACCTGCCCCTGCTCTGGCGCGAAACTGGGCAAAGGGAAGTGGGTGTAGCCACCCCCTCCCTTGACCCTCCCATAGGTGGGGTCATAGAGTTAGTCCCTCCCTGTTTTACTGGTTAAAATGGGGAACCCTTGCCACAGCAAGATTAGATTACACCTGGACGAAACTCTGAAACTGAATCCTGGACCTTCGACGCTCTACGACAAGATTAGAGGACTGAAGAATCTCCCTTGGGGTCAAGGAGTGACTCCCCTGCTTGGCAGGCACCAAAGAAGCATCTGTCCGGTTCGCATTACTGAAGCTCCCGTCGGACGCCGGAAGTCATCGCATCACCAGAGGTGGATTCTCAGACTTCCCGAGGCTACCCTGAGTCCCCAGCAAAGCTGAGGCCCGTGGCTATCGTAGGTGACTTGAGACCGTGACCCCTAGACACCGAGCACATTTGCAAGTGCACCATCTTCTGGGTCTCCCAAGAAGTCGTGCTTTAAGCTCCGAGTAGCCCTAGCCTCCAGCACCACCTGCACCGAAGATCACTGGCCTCCACTCCACGAGTGTCCTGTAAGCCAGCTCCACGTGCGGCGTCACGAGGCTCCTTCGCGGTCGCTAGCCCGTTGGCTAGTAGCCCTTAACGAAGGCCAATCTTTTCCTAACTTGGCATCCTGGTTGCTCCAGGCCTGCCCTCACTTACCCTTGCTGGGTGAGTTCCACAGACCTTGCTGGTCTGCACCATCGACAATCTACATCTTACTCAAGACTTGCCGTTGCCAAGGCTTGTTGGGTCCAATCCGGTCGCCGACACCTCAGCACTCGACAGACATCGAGCACCAGCCCGAATCCTGCTCCTGGTCACCGACAACGCCTCTCGGACCTCGTGGCTGAAGAGTCAAGACAACCGTCAACGCACCGGAAGCACTCGACATCGGTGGGCATCTGTCCATCGCCTTCCTGGTCACTGGCTAGTGACCCAGACTCTGTCCCCTCTGCTTTCAGGTTCACCAGAACTCCGATCCACTCTTGGATCCACCCGGACACTTTTCTCTTGGCCGCCAGCAGCACTTTGCAGCAGATCGCCATTCGAATCGACGACGAAACCCGACCCCGAAAGGCACCTATGCACCCGGCTTCCCTGGGTGAGGTAACACGAGTACTCCGGTGCTCCCGTGGGTAGAGACTCTTCAAAGTCCTAGATCTCAAAGGGTTTTGTCCTAGTCCTCTTTTAAGTGTCCCTTTCCTCTATTTTCCCGATCCCGACTTTCTCCATAGAAGTTAACGGCGTATCGCGGTTGTGTATTTACACTACACGCGTCTCCCGTGGGTCCCCTGTGTCACTACCTTGGGTGGTTCCTTGTGGTCCAAGCACTTCTAGAGGCTCTAGGCCTAGTGTCTAGTTCAGTCGTGGTTCGCATACCACTTTATTGGTATATGGTTTGGTACGCCCCTAGGGCCCAAACGTGTATTTGTGCTATTACTGTGATTTAAGATCTTATAACCTATGTACTTCGAACTCTAACCTCATAAAGAGACTAGAGGGGTGTGTTTAGTAATAAATACATATATTTTGAATATATACCTGGTGTGGTGCTCTTTCATTTGGTCACTCAAGAGATTATAGACTGGTAAAACAAGCTGCTTTACATTCCTTCAAGACTTAGCCTGAAGGCTGCTCTCCATAGCTACCACTAGGATAGCTTTCAATAAGGTTGTCTTTAACCTATCTACCATAAGAGTCGATTTGGACTGGTGCAAGGTGCCCACTATAATTAGTGGACAGCATATGCCAGGCCAACTTCTCACAATGCGTGCCATGCACATTCTCTTCATGCCTTTCCTAGGCTTGCTGCCTGCCTAACAGGCAGCTTGGCTGGACTTTCATGGCTGAGCTGCTTTGGGCTTCATGTGGCTCTCTCTCTGCAGGGTTTCACAGTCTCTCCCCTCCAAGCAATAGGCAGCCACTGGGGGCATGTGGCGCTCTCCTGGCCAGTCTCTTGCTGTGGTGTAGGAGTCGGGGAGCAGCTCACGACATTCAGGGACAGGTGCCTGCTCAACAGGTTCCAATTCATTGCTGCAGGCTCTTCGTGGGATGGCACAGGGGGCCTCTCTAATTTTCTCACTGAACTGCTGTTTAAGATAAGGTCACGGGGCACATTTGCACAACTCCTCTCCCATCGAGGTCCGCATACGAGTTACTTGCTCATTTTAGTGCAGTTCAAGGGTCTACTGCTAGGTGGCGCTACAGCCAATTTCCTTATTTTTCCGGCAGGCCACAGCTTTCATTTGCTCTCCCAATGGCGGTCTCCTCAGCGACATGGGAGATGTGGCTGTGAATCAATTCAGGCTGTGGCAGGTTCCCTGATGCTGCAGGCCTTTCAGCTTATGTGGGTGCTGATTTTGCTCACCTACAGGTGAGGGTTTACCTTCAGAGGCACTTTAACTCCACCAGGGCTACCTTCCTTTGCAGTTACTTGCAGCGAATGAGAAAGTGTCTGCGTGGCTGTATGGGTGAGTGAGTGGGTGAGGAAGTGTTGGGATGGGTGAGTGTGAGGGTACATGAGAGGCTGTATGGGTGCTTGAATGGGTGTCTAAGTGGGTATATGGGTGAGTGGCTGTGTAAGTGGCTGTATGGGTGAGTGAGGGCATGTGGGAATACCTATATGGTTGAGTAAGTGAGTGTGAGAGAGGCTCTACTGGAGACTATGTGGTTGTCTCAGTGACTGTTTAGGTGACTGAGGACATGTGTTAGTATCTGTATGAGTAAGTGAGTGGGTATGTGAGTATCTTTATGGGTGAATGACTTGTTTTGTGAGTGCCTGTACGAGTGAGTGAGTGGGTGTGGTTGTGACTCTATGCTTAAGTGAGTGGATGCGTGAGTATTTGTATGGGTTTGTGAATATGTATGTGAGTGGTTGTATGGGTATGTGAGTGTGTGTATGAGATGTTGCATGTGGTGTGAGTGGTTCTGTGGATGATGTAAGAAGTGGTGTCATATGAGATGTCATGAGTGATGTCATCAGTGATATTATCAGTGATGTCACTGACCATGTCATGAGTGATGTGATAAGTAAGGTCATAAGCAGTGTATTGTCGGGGTGTAAGTTATAGTTGGTTCAAATAATTGGGTTGTTTGCAACTGGTAAAATGCATTTTCCTACATACTAACCCTATTTTGCGAGTCCGTAACCTATTACCGACTCGCAAAATAGGGTGTGGAAGTTGCTAGGAAGAAGGGCATGTAAAGGACGTCCCTTCCTAATAGCGAGTCACACTAGTATGTATGAATGCTTTGCGATCAGGAATGCAGTCGCGAAACATTCACAGATTACCACCAATTTCAAATTACATGTAAGCCTGTTGCAAATGAGAAGGGGTCCCCAAGGGATCCCTTCCCCTTTGTGAATCAGTGCGTCAACTTTTCAGAGCAGGCAGTGGACCCACGAACCACTGCCCACTCTAAAAAAATGAAACTAAAACTTTACATTTTTATTTTTGAAATGGATCCTGTTTTCCTTTAAGGAAAACATGCTGCATTCCCAAAAAATACTGCTTTATTTAAAAAGCAGTCACAGACAGGGTGGTCTGCTGACCCCAGCAGGCCACCATCCCTGTGAGTGTCGGCAATTCCCAGTGGGTCGCAACTTG
The DNA here is from genome assembly GCA_963921515.1 of Calotriton arnoldi. NCBI lineage: Eukaryota > Metazoa > Chordata > Amphibia > Caudata > Salamandridae > Calotriton > Calotriton arnoldi. The sequence goes on from CAWUFW010003476.1 coordinate 445,061, forward strand.
CGAACTGCCTTATTAATATTGATGAGGCAGAGCCCTTGTGATCCATTTGGAAATCGCAACAGTGTGTAAGACACTGTTGTACATTAGGTTTTGCGACTCGCAAATCGCCAGTTAATAAAAATCACAATTTGCGAGACGCAAAACCTGATGGTGGTACATGTAGCCCTGAGTGAGTATAGCCACTTGCATGGGATTGTGCAATCACGTACCTAGATGTTTTTAAGAGCCATCTACATCTATGGCTAGATGTTATATATGCAACATTCTTACTAACATTTATTAATGAAATCGGGGTACTACCATTTGGATAGAATCATACTTGTCCATACAAATGGGGTGGATGAGAACACTTTTTTTATGATGCAGCTCGGGCTTATGGAACTGAGAGGCTGGCCCGTTAAACAGCAGAGGACTGCTTCTTGTGAAGAAAAATAGCAGTCCATATGGCAGCAGTGAACTAGGTATTTGTGACTTGAATGTGTTGACAACCCTCTTTTGCTGTTTATATATAATACTCCAATGGGAGCTCATTGTCATGAATTTAAACTTAATTGGTACAACAGCATTTATCTTTCTCTGGCTAGCATTGAGAAAGGCATTTGCTGAAAAGCCTGTAATGCACTGCTTATGACCTCACATATTACATCACTCATGGCATGGTCAGTGACATCACTCATGGCATCATTGATGAAATCTCAAATGACATCACTGATGACATCATCCATTGATTCTTAGTGTTAAGAGTTACTGTGTGTTAAACATTAAAACTAACGAAAGTGGCTGTGGGAGTGCCTCTATGGGTGAGTGAATGGGTTTGTAGATGGTGTATAGAAGAGTGAGTGGGTTTGTGAGAGACTGTATACATGAGTGAGTGGCGTGGGAATGTCAGTGGCTGTATATGGTGAATGAGATGGTGCATGAGTAGCTGAATGGGTGATTAAACAGGTACATACATGTCTGTATGGGTCAGTAACAGGGTACATGAGTGACTCTATGGGTGCATGAATGGGTGTGTAAATGGCTATATGGGTGAGTGTGTGGTTGTGTGAGTGGCTGTATGGGAGAGCAAATGGGTATATGAGAGACTGTATGGGTGACTAAATGAGTGTGATAGCTATTGTATGGGAGAGTATGTACTTGTCACAGTGACTGTATAGGTGAGTGAGTACATATGTTAGTATATCTATGAGTAAGTAAGTGGATTTGTGAGTAATTGTATGTGTGAGTGAGTGGATGTGTGAGTGTCTGTATGGGTGAGTGAGTAGGCATGTGAGTGTATGGGTGTCTGATTCAGTATGAGAATGGCTGTAAGAGGGTATGAGTGGGTGTCTGTATGTCTGTATGAGTGGATTTGAAAGTGGCTCTATTTGTCAGTGAGTAGGTGTATGAGTGGCTGTATATGAGAGTTAGTGGTTGTGTTAGTGGCTGTATGGGTGAGTAGTGGGTATATGAGATATTGTATGGGAGTGTAACTGGGTGTGTGACTGCTTCTGTGGATGATGTCATCAGTGATGTTTTCAGTGTTTTCATTTGAGATGTCATCAGTGATGTCATTTCAGATGTCTTCAGTGAGGTCATGAGTGATGTCACTGACCTTGCCATGAGTGATATATTATGTGAGGTCAAAGCAGTGCATTGCCCTGATGTAAGTTATAGTTAGCTTAGCTAACTATAACTTCTGAATTTCTCTGGTTTTGTACGAGAGAAATGTGAGCCTAAATAACATCCCTGTAAGATTTGTTTTTTCAGTGAATTTGTAAGGTTTTTTAATTCTATTTCCTAACTATAATGATCCTGTAACCTTCAGTTTTTTTTCAGTGAATTTCTAAGGTTTTTTAATATTAATTACTCACTATACCATCTCTGTAGCCTTTATTTTTTCTGTGAATTTCTCGTTTTTTTTTAGTTCTATTTCCTAACTAGTGGAGAAAGGGGACGGGGCCTCCCACAAACTCTCTGCAATGATGGGAGGTGGGAGACTTACTGGAGGTGACAGGAGAGGTTCTTGGCCCCAAGGATCCTCAGCATCCAAGGGGACTTCATCCCCCAACACGTGGTGCACCAGGAGGCGTGTTTGCAGAGTGGTGGAGAAAGGGGGATGGCCTCCGATGAACTCTCAGCAGTTACTCTGTGTGAGACTTACTGGAGGTAACAGGAGGGGTTTTCGGCCACCAAAAACCCTCAGCATCCACGGGGACTTCATACCCGACAAGTTGTGCACCAGGAAGTGTGTTTGCAGAGTGGTGGAGAAAGGCGGTGGGGCCTCCCACAAGCTCTCAGCAATTCCACTGTGTAGGACTTACTGGAGGTAACAGGAGGGGCTCTTGGCCTCCAAAGACCCTCAGCATCAGCCCCTAACCAGCAATGCTCCAGGAGGTGCATTTGAAGAGTAGTAGAGAAAAGGGATGGAGCCTCGAATGAGCTTGCATGAATCCCACTATGTGGGACTTACTGGAGGTAACAAGATGGGTTGTTGGCCCCCCAGGACCTGCAGCAGCCAAGGGGACTTCATCCCCTAACCAGTTGTATGCTAGGAGACCCCTTTGCAGAGTGGTTGAGAAAGGGAGCGGGGCCTCCGACAACTACCTCCGGGGCCAACCTTTTGTTTTTTTCTTTATTTTTATTAGGTGAGGGGGCCACATGGCCCCTCCACGTGCTGATTTGAGCCCTGCCCCTTTTTTAAAATATAGTTTTATTACTGGGGGGACTCTACAGCCCCCTTTCCTGGGCTGATTTTGGCCCTGGGGATCCCATCCCATGGGGCTTGGCCATTACATTATGGGGAGGGGGCTGCATGCTCCTCTCCCTGGGCAGACTTCAGCCCCAGGGACCCTATCCCCAAGGGCCTGCCTTTCTTATTGTGACGTTGTGAGAAAGTGCCATCTTTCTTGCATGGTATGCCCCCCACTTTTTGCTGAAATGCTGATGTACTTTGACTGAGTGGGCCCGGGCTCCTGCCAATCAGGTGCCCAGGGCCTGTGTTCCTTCCCTAAAACTGCATTGTAGCCTAAACCCAATTGGCATCTCTGGCCACATGTCAGCCCCTGGTAAATGGTACCCTAGGTACCCAGGGCCCTGTGACCAGAGAAGGCCTCTAAGGGCTGCAGCACTTATTGTGCCACCCTTAGAGGCCCTGTACCCTGACACACACACACACACTGCCTTTGCAGGCTGAGTGTCTTGGTGCAGAACAAAACAGAGAGTCGACATGGCACACATCCCTGTGTGCCATGCCCACAAACACACTGCCCTGGCATATCTCAGTCACCCCTCTAGCTGAGTGCACTATGCCAGTGGTGAGGGTACAGGTGCACGAGCCCTGTACCCCTACAGTACCCAGGTCTATTTCTGGGCACTGTAAGTGCAGTGCTGCCATTAAGAGTATATGGTGCTGGGAGGTCGTCAACACGAACTCCACAGTACCATGATGGCTGCACTGAAGACTGAGAAGTTTGGTATCAAACTTCTCAGCACATTAAACCCACACTGATGCCAGTGTGGGATTTAATGTCAGATGCACGATAGAGGGCAACTTAGAGTTGCCCCCTGAACCTAACCTACAATCCACGTCCTGTCTGAGGGGCTGCCTAGGCTTCCACCCAGCAGACATGTTGCTGGACCCCTGGTTAGAGAGCCATCCGCTCTCCCGGGCCTGCAACAATGCACGTCCTGGGCGAGGTGCTAGGCCTCCTCCCCCAGGATGGGCAGGGGGAAGCTTCAAAGGCATTCCGCCTTTGTGAGCTTCCCCAGACCACTTGCTGTACTCAGCAACTGGTCCCCACTGGTTCTAGCCCCCACTCTGGCGGGAAGACTGGTGGGAAACACCAAGGGAGGAAAGGGGGTGTGCCAGCCTCTGCCAACCCCACCCCTCAGGTGGGGGAGGCGAGGTGAAGCACATCTCCGGGCTCTCGCCATCTTGAAGATGGGGAGCCCTACCCAATCAGGACTAGGCTCCTGCCCCCCTCCCACTGGAGAGTGGCAGGATAGGGGGTGTACCCACCCCAGGGAAGGGACCCATTGGTCCCTGCCCTTTACCTACCTGTAACGCCCCTAAATCTAGTATTTAGGGGCACCCTGAACCTTACTTCCTTAGATCTAGATTCCAAAACGAGAAAGAAGATCAAGAAACAAGAAGACCTGCCGTGCAGCTGCTAACAAGAGGAAGACACCAACTGATTTGGCCCCAGCCCTACCGGCCTGTCGACCCTCGAACCTGCTCCTGCTAAACCCCGGCGTCTCCACTGGTTAGCAACCTCAAAAACCCCGGAGGACCTGACTGCCTTGTGACTCTAACTACCTGGGACTCCCACGAGCAGTGGTACTGCTCAACAGCAAGTAACCTACCCCTGGTGCCAACCAGGAACCGCGAATCCAGCACACTCTGCACCCGCCGAGCCCGGCCTGTGCCTGAGTGGACAAAGACCACGAGGACTTGCCCCCGGCGACTGTGACCCAGAATCCAGCACCCAAGGACCCTCCTCGACGATCCTGACGACGCCTGCAGCCTCAGAACCTGGGCCCCCTCCAACCGCGACCAGCAGAGGGTAAGATTTCCCGACGCGAAAAGACACCCCTGCACCCGGCGCCCTGCGGCCTCCTGTGCCCAACTCCGGGGTGCCTACCTATCCTCCAACTACCCAACTTACCCCTCGAAGTGGTGGTCGCACCTGAAGAATCTCCGTGTCCGAGCTTGCAGCCTTTGTTCAGTTTCCAACTTCTCCATTGAAATCCATTGAGCGCCCGACGGCTCAAAAGCACCCTCCACCCAGCCGCCCGAGTGCCCCTGGCAGTGCAACCTCTACTCTAAGCTACTTCCCCATTTGCCCTGAGCAAGTTACCAGGAGCCCAGCTCCCACAGCCGCATGGCCTGCTAGCCAGCAGCCACCAACCAAAGGCCCCCTGCCCACCATAGGCTAAAATTGGGCCTAACTCACTGTGCACCCGGCCGCCCCTGCGCCGCTGAGGGTGTACCAACTGTACCTACCTGACCCTGGGAGACCCCTGAGTCTATGCACAGAACCTTAACTCTGCCAGTCGAGTACTTACCCAAAAGCCGATAACTCACTTTTCTTCCATAGAGTAACATTGACTGGTTTCACTTGGAAATTCTTCGAAGTGTGGAGTTTTGAAACTTTAAAATATTCATCTAAAATCAGCCAAATCACGAAAACGAAAATACTCACCTGTTATCAGGAGAGATCCCAGTGCTGGATCTTGGTGCCCAGCACTGACCCTGAAAAGTAATTATAACTGTACTTACCGGTAACTTGAATTTCCTTCCATAGGATAACATTGCCTGGTTTTTGCTGAAAAAGTTTCTGTGTCGATTTTTGAAACTTACAAATATTTGCTAAACATCGCCTGTGTGACATAAACGCATTCTTTCAATTGTTTACAGGAGATGCACCAGTGCTGGATCCAGGATCCAACACTGAGTATGAAAAAGTAACGATAACACTACTTACCTGCTAAGTGAATTTCCTCCCATAGGATAACATTGGTGATTCTATGTGAAAAAGTTTCGAAGTGCCAACTTTTAAAATACAATAATATTCCTTAAAAATCACAACTGTAACCAAAACGTTTTTACTCAACTGTTTACAGGAGATGTCCCAGGACTGAATCTAGGATCCAGTCCTGTGGTAAGAAAAGTAATCCAAAAAGTAATCTATTGCATTTAACTAGAAATTCCCATTGAGCTCAATGTTAAATTGTGTTTGAAATTGTGTTGCCTATTGCAACAACTGTAACCATTGCATTCAAAAGTCTATTGCCTATTGAAAGTATTTATCTAAAGCATCTCATTCTGAGAAAGTACATTTTGATACCTATTGTTGGTTCTAAAATAAAACAAGCGTATATTTTTATATACAAATCAATTGGCCTAGAGTTCAGTTCTTGAGTGTGTGAGACCATTTGCTGACTGAGTGTGTACAACAAATGCTTTACACTGTCCTCTGATACTGCCTTACTGCTCGACCAAGCTACCACTTTAGAGAGTAAGGTTATATCTAACTTTAGCCTCTGCCAAACCTCTGGGGACTGTGGACTCTGTGCACACTGTACCTATTTGGGAACAGTATATACAGAGCCACTTTCTTACAGATGTCTGTTAGGTACCGCAAGGGGAGCCTCAAGACCCCCGCGGTCCATGCTGGCTCCCCGCCTCCTGTGGGAGCTGGCATTGTTCTGACAGACAGGGGGCTGCTGAAAGGCAGCTCCCTGTCTGTCAAAGCAAATGTGTTCATCTGTTTCCCAGCACACATATTTGCATGCAGGTAAACAGATGGAAACTCCGCATTCTGCAAGCCAGAGCTTTTTACACAGCTCTGGCTTGCAGAAAGCAGACTTATGTTTGCTTTTGCATGGTGGGAGCTGTCAACTCCCACCAAGCAAAATCAAACAGCTACCTCCTGAGGCTGGGCGTCTCGTGAGGTAGCAGGAGCCGACCATGGTGTGTGGCGGTCCCCATGGTGTTAAATGGCTTCACAAGCAGGGCCGCATGGCCCCCCCATCATAAAAGTTAGACCACATGAGGTGGTGGCCCCCGGGGTCAGGGATCCGTGACGGACCCCCTAAATTAAAGGATTTCAGCCCATGGAGTTGACGGTCTCCGGGACGTGGGCGGGCCGAGATGGGCCCACCTGCATACATTATAGGCAGTGTCCCGGAAAGGTGGCTGTCCCCGGGGCTGTGGGGGGAGCACACACTCCACTGCAACAATTTTATTTATTTAAGGCTCCAGAGAGGTGGGGGTCCACGGGGTGCAGGTGCACCACATGGGCCCACCTGCATATGTTATAAGCAGTGCACTGGGGAGGTGTTGGTCCTCAGGCATGGGGAGGCAGAGTGGGCCCACCACATACATTACAAGCAGTGCCCCGGGGAGGTGGAGATCCCCATGGTTGCGGGGGTCGTGCAGGCCCCCCACATTCATTTAATTACTTTTCCCCAGAGAGGTGGCTGTCCCCCGCCCGCATACGTTATGAGCAGTGCCCGGGGAGGTGGCGTGACTCCTATTTTTAAAATATGCCCCCGGGACCTGGCCCACCTGGGGGGAGTTAATTAAAAACAAGCGTGGGAGCCCTTGATTTTTTTCCAGCGAATTCTTGATTATTTTTTTTGTCTAAATGCTTTTTTGGCATTGCGGGGTTCCTCTGGAACCCCAGGACAAACTTTAGGGGGGTCAGAGTATTGCTACCCTGCCTCCTTTTCTTTTAAAAAAACATTTTGGTGGGGCTAGGCTGAAGCGAGTCCGAAGATGGCTGCCAACACTGGTTGAAGTGGTGGCAGCGACCCCCTTCATTATTTTGTTATATTTGCCCCGGGGAAGTGGTGGTCCCAGGGCTGCGCAGGGGCCCACGGCCCCCGCACTGTATTCATTTCAAGCCCCGGGGAGGTGGCGGTCCCTGGGGCTGCAGCAGGGGTCCACGTGGCCCCCTGCACTGTGTTAAATAATAAGCATTGGGGAGGTGGCAGTCCCCGAGGCTGCGAGTGGTCCGTACAACCCCCGCATTTATTTGTATTTAAGCCCCAGGGAGGTGGCGTCCCTGGGGCTACTATAAGCTATAGGAGGGAGTCCCTGTGTGCCCCTCCTTTTCCAGCCCCCAATGCCCCCAGGTCCTGGCCCAATCAGGGGGCCAATAAACTAAAAGCGCAGGAGACTGCGTTTAAAAAATCTCTGAACCATTTGCGTATCCGCCCGTGAATTTTTCTGAGATTTTTTAAAAATGTTTTTTAGCTGTGACCGTGGCCAGGGGCTCAGCGTGTCCCTACCCTGGCCCCTTTTCTTTTTTTCAATCTTTTTTTGTGGAACTATGCTTCTGAGTCCCAAGATGGCTCCCAACACTTTCTGGTTGAAGTGTTGGCAGCCAATCAATTTTCAGTAGGATCCGCGAGTCCACTGCAAGGACTTGCGTCTCCAGATATCCATATTTTTTAAACTTAAATATCTCTGAAACTGATGAACAGATTTACACCAAATCACAGAAAGCACGCTTTCTGGAGCAACATCTAGCTTTCTGCAAAATTTGGTGTAATTCCATTCAGCAGTTCGGGCTGTAGTCATGTTCAAAAAATGTAAAATTCCCATAGACATAACAAAAAATGGAAACTTTGGTACTAACTGTAACTATCTACTGGCAATTACCAGTAGGTAATATACCTACAGGCGATCGCCAGAAGGTAGTTATAGTTAGGACCTAGTTTCCATAGGAAAAGCTTTTTTGACTTGCTTGTAACTTTGGCATCTTTCAAACAATCTTCATGAAATTTTCCCAAAAAGTGTCAAAGTAGGTTCTGTGTGTCATGGAAAGTTTGGGGGTGATCTGTGCAGTGAGGTCCAAGAAATAGGGGCACGAAAAAGAGTGCGTTTGTAATCTTAATTCCCATAGGAAGGCGTTGTCGCACCTACAGCTCGAAGTGCTGGACAGAATTTGGTAGAAAGGTGGATGTTGTTACGCAGATTGTGCCTTTTGTTATTTGGTGTAAATCCGTTTAGTAGCTTTTCAAAAATTTAAGAAGAAGAAGAAAGAGATATCTCTGGTCGCGAAGCCTTCGCTAAAAAAAGACGAGCACGTGCAGGGAAATGCACCGCTCTGATTGGCTGTCAACACTACAACCAGGAAGTGTTGGCAACCTTCTTTAGACTCGGCTTTACTGAATCCCCCACCCAAAAAAGTGAAAATTAAGAAAAGGGGCAAGGTAGGAATACCCTGACCCCGAAGCCATGGTCTTGGGGTCCCCCTGGGAACCCGCCATGGCATAAAAGCATTTTTTTAAAAATAATTTTTGCAAAATCGTGATATTTGCAAATTTGCGGCAACATTTTTTTAAAAAGGCAAGCACGGGCTCCTGCGCTTTCTTTTAAATAACTCCTGGTTGGGCCAGGTCCCGGGGGTATATAATAAATATAGGTAGGGCACAAGGGGCCCTCCTCCTTGTATTATTCAAAGCCCCGGGGACCTCCACCCCCCCGGGGCTAAAATAAATACCAAAGTGTGTGGGGGCTCCGGCCCCCTCACGCATCCCCGGGGTCCGCCACCTCCCCGGGGCATACATACAATAATTAAGGGGGTCTGTTGCAGACCACTGGCCCCGGTGACCACCACCTCCCTGGGGTAAATCTGAATAAAGAAGAGGGGCAATGTGGCCCCCTCCAGGAGCCCTACATGACCCTGGAAACTGCCACCCCCCAGGGTTGGCTCCAGCAAAGTCCCGGGGTGCCCACCCCTGGGATATTGCAGTTTGCTATGGCATTTTGGGAGCACTGCTCCTGCCATGCCATAGCAAACTGGTCTGCTTTGTGGATGTGAGAACATTAAAAACACTCTCGCTTCCACAAATCTCCCCTTTCTCAACCACTCTGCAAATGTGACTCTCGGTGCACTGCTGGTGGGGGGATGAGATCCCCTTTCCTCCTGAGGCATCAGGACTAAAGTGAACTTCATCTCCGAAGCAGGACTGCACCAGGAGACAGTTTGCAGAGTGGTGGAGAAGGGGGACATCACCTCTGACCATCTCTCAGCAATGCAGCTGTGTGGGTCTTACTGGAAGTAACAGGAGGGGTAGTTGGCCCCCAAGGACCCTTAAGAGCCAAGTGGACTTCATCCCCCAACTAGTAGTGTGCCAGGAGGTGCATTTGCAGAGTGGTGGAGAAAGGGGGTGTGGACACCGAAAACCTTTCAGCAAACCCACTGTGTGGGACTTACTGGAGATAACAGGAGGACTTGTTGGCCCCCAAGGACCCTCTGGATACAAGGGGACTTCATCCCCCAACTAGTAGTGCACCGGGAGGCACATTTGCAGAGTGGTGGAGGAAGGGGGCGTGGCCTCTGACAAGTTCTCAGCAATCCTGCTGTGTGGGACTTAATGCAGGTAATAAGAGGAATCCTTGGGAAGCAACTACCCCTCCTGTTACCTCCAGTAAGTCCCACACATTTGGATTGCTAAGAGGTGTTCGGAGGCTACGCCTCCTTTATCCACCACTCTGCAAACGCAGTTCCTGGTGCACTACTGGTTGGGACGTGAAATCTACTTTACTCCTGAGGGACCTTAGGGGCCAAGAAGCCCTCCTGGTACCTCCTGTAGGTCCTACACAGTGGGATTCCTGAAAACTGGTCGGAGGCCCCACTCCCTGTCTCCACCACTCTGCAAATGTGACTACTACTTTAAAAAACATAGAAATTCCCTAAAAAAAACAATATTTAGAAATTAGCAGTTAAAAACCTCAGAAGTTCACTGAAAAAAACAAAGGTTACAGGGACATTATAGTTAGGAAATATAATTTAAAAAACCTTAGAAATTCACTGAAAAAAACAAAGGTTACAGGGACATTATAGTTATGCTGACATTTCACTCATACAAAACCAGAGAAATTCAGCAGTTAAAGTTAGCTAAGCTAACTATAACTTGCACCCCCGCTATGACCTGCTTATGACCTCACATATTACATCACTCATGACATGGTCAGTGATGGCATCACTGATTATATCTCAATGACATCACTGATTACATCATCCACATTACTAACACACCCACCCATACCCCCATAGAACCTTTACTACTCTCACTCCCACACAACCATTCACAAACCCATTCACTGACCCATACCAGTACTTACACACTCATTCACTGATTCATAGATCTACACACAAATCCACTCACTCACCCATACAGCCACTCATACACCAACTCACTCACTAATACAGCCGCTGACATATCCATTCATACACCCATGGAACTACTCACACACCTACTCACTCACCCATTGTCAATTACACAGCCACTTACTAACCCATACAGTTACAAACACATACCCTCTTACTTACTCATACAGATACTAACATGTACTCACTCACCTATACAGTCACTTACACAAGCACACACTTCCCCATTCAGCCACTCTCACATTCACTCACTCACCCATACAGTCACTCATATACCCCATCACTCACCTATGCTGTCTTTCACATACCCAGTTTCTCACCCATATACCACTGACAAATCCAGTCACCCACACAGCTATAAACACACTCACTCACCCATCCAGCCCCTCACACACGCATTCACTAACCCATACAGCCACTGACTCACCCACTCACACTTCCATACAGGCAGTCAAACACCCACTCCCCATTTACACAGACAATCAGACACCCATACACGTACTCAGATAACCAATCAATCACCCATACAGCCACTCACGTACCCACTCACACACCAATACAGCCACTTAGACTCCAACTGACAGACTGATACAGACATTCAGACAACCTAGTCAGTGACCCATACATTTACTGAGACACCTAATCTCTCACTTATACAGTCAGTCACACACCCACTGAATCATCGATACAGGCACTTATACACCCACTGATTCTTCAATACACCTTGGTATATATATTTAACACTCATAAGTATTATAAAAACTCTCACAGTTGCTGGATGACGTCATCAGTTCTGTCATCAGTGATGTCATTTGAGATGTCATCAGTGATGTCATCATTAATGTGGCTGACCATGTCGTGAGTGATGTAACATGTGAGGTCATAAGCAGTGCCATTGCAGGAGTGTGAGTTATAGTTAGCTCAGCTAACTATAACTGCTGAATTTCTCTGGTTTTGTACGAGTGAAATGTCAGCCTAACTATAACGTCCTGGTAACCTTTGTTTTCTTTGGTGAATATATATATTATATATCTATCTATATGTATATATCTATATTTATATGGTTAAGGTGACATTATAGTTCGGTGGGATAAAATATCTGTTTTCGTTTAACAAAAACTTAGAACACACAATGAAAAAACCAAAGGCTAAAGTAATGTTGTAGTTAGGTACAGTGCTTAATTAGTAAAATATGAAGTGCTAGGGCTCTGACCAGGAGGCCACTGCAGCTTTCACCACCCATCGCCCTTGTCATCGCTGCCAAAACAACTACTAACCATCTCTCTCGCATGTAAATGCGACAGTTCAGATTATTCCAGGTCCCCAAACTAAAGGAATGGCTGGGGAGGTAGGTGTTAGAATTTTTTTAATGTATATTGTATTCCTAAACAACTGTTGTTCTGCTCATCTCTAAATTAGATGAGCAGTGCCACCATGTGGTAGACTGTTCTAAGTATGGTGTTGACAATTAGGTGCCGGTGCCGAGCACCGGAAACCAATTAAGTGCCGGTGCTGAGCACCGGAAAGCGCCGGCTCAAATTAAGCACTGGTTAGGTGAAACAAACAAGTTTTGCGCTGGAGAGCAAACCCAACCAAAAATATTTTCTGCAGGTTTGCTTCACTTTTGTAATGGAAACCCAGCACAAAAGGTTTGTAAAACTGGCCCTCAGTCTCTGAAATAAAAGTAAAAAATCCTCAGTTAGGCCATGCAGCAAGTAGTGATAGAAGAGGGCTCCAAGTTGTTGGCTGGATATTTTTGACATCTTCACCTGGTAAAGATTTCTACCTTCAGAATTAGTTACTTTTGGAGCTCGGATTCTTCCACTGGGGCAAGGCGGCAGGCTGTAGCAGAAGAGGGCTACACAAGGCTGGATACTTTCTCTGCGAGGTCCTGCTGAATCGGATTTGCTGCTTTGCAGGAGAATGTAACAGCAGTAACTTTGGCCTAGTGGCAGTTCACCCTTGTCAGATCAGCTGGGCAGGTTGGGCTCGGTCCCCTCACCGGTTTTCAGAGCATAAAAATTGACAAAAGATTCTAAGTCCTAGGATTTAGGATTTGTTAAGAGTAGTACACTTTGACACCAGCCAAGGGTCAGCACTTGAAGGTGAAGGCTCACTCCAGCAGAAGCCAGCAGCAGGGTCCAGGGCAGGTCCAGTTGAAACTGGGCAGCTGGGAATGCAGTAAAACAGCCTCTGGAAGTTTGTTGTGTCCCTGTTCTCAAACAGGAGGTCAGTCTTATGACCCATGTAGCCCCATTTTTTGTCCTGGGTACAAAATGGAGTGCATGCTCTGTCTTCAGGCCTTTTTTCTGGTCATGGACAACAGGTCCCGTCCTCTTCTGTTTTTCCACAGTTACACACAGTGTTCTGAGAAGGGTACTGGGGTTGCCACATTTGTGCCCAGTGCCAGCCTGTGGGTGGGGGAAACTCCTGGTCACTTCCTTATCAATGGGGTAAAAGTTCCCAGGGTTGAACCAATCTACTTTTGCAATACTTCCTGTGTGTTTTACTGTAAAGAATCCCACAGTGCCCCTCTCTGCTCAAAACCAATATGACAGAATGTTGCTTCCCTTGTGCAAAGCTCATGTCCCCCTCCCCTGTGGTCACTCTTAGCCAGTTCTATGGGGCATCTGCTCTCCTTTGGGGTCTGGTGCTTGACTGGGTAGGGGGACAAAGGAAGGGGGAAGGCCCAGCTCTTAGCAGGCCCAGGTGTTATCTATATCTGCTTGTACCAGATTAGGCCTCTTTGAAGTTAATTAAGTTTATGGGCACAGCCCAAATGGTTAGCCTGCCAGAGGAAGAAAATATCTCCCCACACCCAAGGCTAGGAGAAAGTGTACACTTCATCAAATGTGCCATTGTGCTCCTGGGTGACAGATGAAAGCTGATGTAAATAGGCTTCCAGAGGTTTTAATAAGGTAACAAACAACTTTCTAAAGTTCCTGTTCTAAAATATGTATTGCAAGTCTGACTTTATCAATTAATTGGGCTTGTGATACATAATTAAGGCTCTCTGATCTCCATTTTTACTGATTCTTACAGATAAATACAGACAGAAAGCCAATTAATTTCCTGTCTGTATTTATTTTAAAGTGTGGATCAAAACCGAAATTTGGTTATTTTTTAAGTGATACTAAATACTGTCAGTCATGACTGTCAGGCCACTAGATGTGCGGATTGACAGATATAGGCAGTTAAAAAATTAAGAACTTTTAGTACTGAGGCTTAAACGTCAGTAGATATGCATATGGCTGGTGCTAAAAGTTTAACATTTTTATATAGGTTTATGGATTTACCATCAAAGGGTCTTCATGTCGTTGAAATCTGTCAGGCATTCAAATAAGAGCATACATTTATTGGTTAAATAAATGTGGAAATATAATAGTTTCAGCTAAAACTAAAATAAAAGCAGTTAAATTCAGACTCAAAATTAACAAAACATAAATATGGATGAATACAGATGGAAATGTAAAAAAAAGCAAAAACATTGAACTGGGAGCTATATACATAATATAAAAGGTCTAAGAATTAATGTTGTGATTGATTCCTAGTTGGAGATAACAATATTATATTTTGATGTTATATTCGTATGCTTTCCTATAGAACAGCCAACCCTGCTATAGTGAAAATAGCTTTTAGAGCTTTTTCACTGTAAGGACATGTTTAATATTGTACTATTACATGTCCTACTTTTGAATACGTTGCACCATGCCTTAAGGGTAAAAAGGCTGATGTAGGGGTGACTTATAAATATTTCAAAGGAAGGTTTAGGCCTATCAAAAGGGGTTACTTTTACAGGTCCAGTTTGCAATTAAAACCTGCACAGCCAAGCTACACATGGCAGGCCTTCAGTCATGCTTCCATTGCCACTGCAGTTGGTGGCACAATGGGTTCTTCAGCCCCCTGCTGACATTAACTTACAGGCCCTGGGCACACTTTGGGCACCGTACTGGAGACCTATAGGTAGGTTAAATATGACAATAGGGGTAAGCCAATTCATGATGTTGAACTGGGGAGCACAGGCACTTTTCCCCTGGTCAGAAGGGAAATTGCCTAGAGATCTATGGGCAGCAAAAACGGTCAAGGCAGAAGTCTAGGGGTGCCCAAAGCAAAAGATGGGAATTTACAGCAATCAGCATCATTGTCAAATCCATAAAAAGGGCTCAAACATTGCAAATACCAGGATGAAACACAGCAAAAGCACGACAGTCTTAACCCCTTTCCTAAAGCTCCGTAGACCCTTTGTTTTCATTCCATACTAAAGGAACAAATCCCACATTTATAGGTCTGAAAATATAATACAAATCTGTCACTTTTATCAATCCTTGTATTCTATGAACTTCACAGCTACTTGCCTTGGGAGCTTGCATTTCAATCAGGTTTAGACCTCATGGGCCATATCACATGAATCAGAGCAGTACCTCAAGACTCAGGGTCCGGTGTGACGGAGGGAGTAGTGTCAGAGCAGTACCTTAGGACTCAGGGTCCGGTGTGACGGAGGGAGTAGTGTCAGAGCAGTACCTCAAGACTCAGGGTCCGGTGTGACGGAGGGAGTAGTGTCAGAGCAGTACCTTAGGACTCAGGGTCCGGTGTGACGGAGGGAGTAGTGTCAGAGCAGTACCTCAAGACTCAGGGTCCGGTGTGACGGAGGGAGTAGTGTCAGAGCAGTACCTCAAGACTCAGGGTCCGGTGTGATGGAGGGAGTAGTGTCAGAGCAGTACCTCAAGACTCAGGGTCCGGTGTGACGGAGGGAGTAGTGTCAGAGCAATACCTTAGGACTCAGGTTCCGGTGTGACGGAGGGAGTAGTGTCAGAGCAGTACCTCAAGACTCAGGGTCCGGTGTGACGGAGGGAGTAGTGTCAGAGCAATACCTTAGGACTCAGGGTCCGGTGTGACGGAGGGAGTAGTGTCAGAGCAGTACCTTAGGACTCAGGGTCCGGTGTGACGGAGGGAGTAGTGTCAGAGCAGTACCTTAGGACTCAGGGTCCGGTGTGACAGAGGGAGTAGTGTCAGAGCAGTACCTCAAGACTCAGGGTCCGGTGTGACGGAGGGAGTAGTGTCAGAGCAGTACCTTAGGACTCAGGGTCCGGTGTGACAGAGGGAGTAGTGTCAGAGCAGTACCTCAAGACTCAGGGTCCGGTGTGATGGAGGGAGTAGTGTCAGAGCAGTACCTCAAGACTCAGGGTCCGGTGTGACGGAGGGAGTAGTGTCAGAGCAATACCTTAGGACTCAGGTTCCGGTGTGACGGAGGGAGTAGTGTCAGAGCAGTACCTCAAGACTCAGGGTCCGGTGTGACGGAGGGAGTAGTGTCAGAGCAATACCTTAGGACTCAGGGTCCGGTGTGACGGAGGGAGTAGTGTCAGAGCAGTACCTTAGGACTCAGGGTCCGGTGTGACGGAGGGAGTAGTGTCAGAGCAGTACCTTAGGACTCAGGGTCCGGTGTGACAGAGGGAGTAGTGTCAGAGCAGTACCTCAAGACTCAGGGTCCGGTGTGACGGAGGGAGTAGTGTCAGAGCAGTACCTTAGGACTCAGGGTCCGGTGTGACGGAGGGAGTAGTGTCAGAGCAGTACCTCAAGACTCAGGGTCCGGTGTGATGGAGGGAGTAGTGTCAGAGCAGTACCTCAAGACTCAGGGTCCGGTGTGACGGAGGGAGTAGTGTCAGAGCAGTACCTTAGGACTCAGGGTCCGGTGTGACGGAGGGAGTAGTGTCAGAGCAGTACCTCAAGACTCAGGGTCCGGTGTGACAGAGGGAGTAGTGTCAGAGCAGTACCTCAAGACTCAGGGTCCGGTGTGACGGAGGGAGTAGTGTCAGAGCAGTACCTTAAGACTCAGGGTCCGGTGTGACGGAGGGAGTACTGTCAGAGCAGTACCTCAAGACTCAGCGTCCGGTGTGACGGAGGGAGTAGTGTCAGAGCAATACCTCAAGACTCAGGGTCCGGTGTGACGGAGGGAGTAGCGTCAGAGCAGTACCTCAAGACTCAGGGTCCGGTGTGACGGAGGGAGTAGTGTCAGAGCAGTACCTTAGGACTCAGGGTCCGGTGTGACGGAGGGAGTAGTGTCAGAGCAATACCTTAGGACTCAGGGTCCGGTGTGACGGAGGGAGTAGTGTCAGAGCAGTACCTTAGGACTCAGGGTCCGGTGTGACGGAGGGAGTAGTGTCAGAGCAGTACCTTAGGACTCAGGGTCCGGTGTGACGGAGGGAGTAGTGTCAGAGCAGTACCTCAAGACTCAGGGTCCGGTGTGACGGAGGGAGTAGTGTCAGAGCAGTACCTCAAGACTCATGGTCCGGTGTGACGGAGGGAGCAGTGTCAGAGCTGTACCTCAAGACTCAGGGCCCGGTGTGACGGAGGGAGTAGTGTCAGAGCAGTACCTCAAGACTCAGGGTCCGGTGTGACGGAGGGAGTAGTGTCAGAGCAATACCTTAGGACTCAGGGTCCGGTGTGACGGAGGGAGTAGTGTCAGAGCAATACCTTAGGACTCAGGGTCCGGTGTGATGGAGGGAGTAGTGTCAGAGCAGTACCTCAAGACTCAGGGTCCGGTGTGACGGAGGGAGTAGTGTCAGAGCAGTACCTCAAGACTCAGGGTCCGGTGTCATGGAGGGAGTAGTGTCAGAGCAGTACCTCAAGACTCAGGGTCCGGTGTGACGGAGGGAGTAGTGTCAGAGCAGTACCTCAAGACTCAGGGTCCGGTGTGAAGGAGGAAGTAGTGTCAGAGCAATACCTTAGGACTCAGGGTCCGGTGTGACGGAGGGAGTAGTGTCAGAGCAGTACCTCAAGACTCAGGGTCCGGTGTGACGGAGGGAGTAGTGTCAGAGCAGTACCTCAAGACTCAGGGTCTGGTGTGACAGAGGGAGTAGTGTCAGAGCAATACCTTAGGACTCAGGGTCCGGTGTGACGGAGGGAGTAGTGTCAGAGCAGTACCTCAAGACTCAGGGTCCGGTGTGACGGAGGGAGTAGTGTCAGAGCAGTACCTCAAGACTCAGGGTCCGGTGTGACGGAGGGAGTAGTGTCAGAGCAGTACCTCAAGACTCAGGGTCCGGTGTGACGGAGGGAGTAGTGTCAGAGCAGTACCTTAGGACTCAGGGTCCGGTGTGACGGAGGGAGTAGTGTCAGAGCAGTACCTCAAGACTCAGAGTCCGGTGTGACGGAGGGAGTAGTGTCAGAGCAGTACCTCAAGACTCAGGGTCCGGTGTGACGGAGGGAGTAGTGTCAGAGCAGTACCTTAGGACTCAGGGTCCGGTGTGACGGAGGGAGTAGTGTCAGAGCAGTACCTCAAGACTCAGGGTCCGGTGTGACGGAGGGAGTAGTGTCAGAGCAGTACCTCAAGACTCAGGGTCTGGTGTGACGGAGGGAGTAGTGTCAGAGCAGTACCTTAGGACTCAGGGTCCGGTGTGACGGAGGGAGTAGTGTCAGAGCAGTACCTCAAGACTCAGGGTCCGGGGTGACGGAGGGAGTAGTGTCAGAGCAGTACCTTAGGACTCAGGGTCCGGTGTGACGGAGGGAGTAGTGTCAGAGCAGTACCTCAAGACTCAGGGTCCGGTGTGACGGAGGGAGTAGTGTCAGAGCAGTACCTCAAGACTCAGGGTCCGGTGTGAAGGAGGGAGTAGTGTCAGAGCAATACCTTAGGACTCAGGGTCCGGTGTGACGGAGGGAGTAGTGTCAGAGCAGTACCTCAAGACTCAGGGTCCGGTGTGACGGAGGGAGTAGTGTCAGAGCAGTACCTTAGGACTCAGGGTCCGGTGTGACGGAGGGAGTAGTGTCAGAGCAGTACCTCAAGACTCAGGGTCCGGTGTGACGGAGGGAGTAGTGTCAGAGCAGTACCTCAAGACTCAGGGTCCGGTGTGACGGAGGGAGTAGTGTCAGAGCAGTACCTCAAGACTCAGGGTCCGGTGTGACGGAGGGAGTAGTGTCAGAGCAGTACCTTAGGACTCAGGGTCCGGTGTGACGGAGGGAGTAGTGTCAGAGCAGTACCTCAAGACTCAGGGTCCGGTGTGACGGAGGGAGTAGTGTCAGAGCAGTACCTCAAGACTCAGGGTCCGGTGTGACGGAGGGAGTAGTGTCAGAGCAGTACCTTAGGACTCAGGGTCCGGTGTGACGGAGGGAGTAGTGTCAGAGCAGTACCTCAAGACTCAGGGTCCGGTGTGACGGAGGGAGTAGTGTCAGAGCAGTACCTCAAGACTCAGGGTCCGGTGTGACGGAGGGAGTAGTGTCAGAGCAGTACCTTAGGACTCAGGGTCCGGTGTGACGGAGGGAGTAGTGTCAGAGCAGTACCTCAAGACTCAGGGTCCGGTGTGACGGAGGGAGTAGTGTCAGAGCAGTACCTTAGGACTCAGGGTCCGGTGTGACGGAGGGAGTAGTGTCAGAGCAGTACCTCAAGACTCAGGGTCCGGTGTGACGGAGGGAGTAGTGTCAGAGCAGTACCTCAAGACTCAGGGTCCGGTGTGACGGAGGGAGTAGTGTCAGAGCAGTACCTCAAGACTCAGGGTCCGGTGTTACGGAGGGAGTAGTGTCAGAGCAGTACCTCAAGACTCAGGGTCCGGTGTGACGGAGGGAGTAGTGTCAGAGCAGTACCTTAGGACTCAGGGTCCGGTGTGACGGAGGGAGTAGTGTCAGAGCAGTACCTTAGGACTCAGGGTCCGGTGTGACGGAGGGAGTAGTGTCAGAGCAATACCTTAGGACTCAGGGTCCGGTGTGACGGAGGGAGTAGTGTCAGAGCAGTACCTCAAGACTCAGGGTCCGGTGTGACGGAGGGAGTAGTGTCAGAGCAGTACCTTAGGACTCAGGGTCCGGTGTGACGGAGGGAGTAGTGTCAGAGCAGTACCTCAAGACTCAGGGTCCGGTGTGACGGTGGGAGTAGTGTCAGAGCAGTACCTCAAGACTCAGGGTCCGGTGTGATGGAGGGAGTAGTGTCAGAGCAGTACCTCAAGTCTCAGGGTCCGGTGTGATGGAGGGAGTAGTGTCAGAGCAGTACCTCAAGACTCAGGGTCCGGTGTGACGGAGGGAGTAGTGTCAGAGCAGTACCTTAGGACTCAGGGTCCGGTGTGACGGAGGGAGTAGTGTCAGAGCAGTACCTCAAGACTCAGGGTCCGGTGTGACGGAGGGAGTAGTGTCAGAGCAGTACCTCAAGACTCAGGGTCCGGTGTGACGGAGGGAGTAGTGTCAGAGCAGTACCTTAAGACTCAGGGTCCGGTGTGACGGAGGGAGTAGTGTCAGAGCAGTACCTCAAGACTCAGGGTCCGGTGTGACGGAGGGAGTAGTGTCAGAGCAATACTTCAAGACTCAGGGTCCGGTGTGACGGAGGGAGTAGTGTCAGAGCAGTACCTCAAGACTCAGGGTCCGGTGTGACGGAGGGAGTAGTGTCAGAGCAGTACCTTAGGACTCAGGGTCCGGTGTGACGGAGGGAGTAGTGTAAGAGCAGTACCTCAAGACTCAGGTCCGGTGTGATGGAGGGAGTAGTGTCAGAGCAGTACCTCAAGACTCAGGGTCCGGTGTGACGGAGGGAGTAGTGTCAGAGCAATACCTTAGGACTCAGGGTCCGGTGTGACGGAGGGAGTAGTGTCAGAGCAGTACCTTAGGACTCAGGGTCCGGTGTGACGGAGGGAGTAGTGTCAGAGCAGTACCTTAGGACTCAGGGTCCGGTGTGACGGAGGGAGTAGTGTCAGAGCAGTACCTCAAGACTCAGGGTCCGGTGTGACGGAGGGAGTAGTGTCAGAGCAGTACCTCAAGACTCATGGTCCGGTGTGACGGAGGGAGCAGTGTCAGAGCTGTACCTCAAGACTCAGGGCCCGGTGTGACGGAGGGAGTAGTGCCAGAGCAGTACCTCAAGACTCAGGGTCCGGTGTGATGGAGGGAGTAGTGTCAGAGCAATACCTTAGGACTCAGGGTCCGGTGTGATGGAGGGAGTAGTGTCAGAGCAATACCTTAGGACTCAGGGTCCGGTGTGACGGAGGGAGTAGTGTCAGAGCAGTACCTCAAGACTCAGGGTCCGGTGTGACGGAGGGAGTAGTGTCAGAGCAGTACCTCAAGACTCAGGGTCCGGTGTGACGGAGGGAGTAGTGTCAGAGCAGTACCTCAAGACTCAGGGTCCGGTGTGACGGAGGGAGTAGTGTCAGAGCAGTACCTCAAGACTCAGGGTCCGGTGTGAAGGAGGGAGTAGTGTCAGAGCAATACCTTAGGACTCAGGGTCCGGTGTGACGGAGGGAGTAGTGTCAGAGCAGTACCTCAAGACTCAGGGTCCGGTGTTACGGAGGGAGTAGTGTCAGAGCAGTACCTCAAGACTCAGGGTCCGGTGTGACGGAGGGAGTAGTGTCAGAGCAGTACCTTAGGACTCAGGGTCCGGTGTGACGGAGGGAGTAGTGTCAGAGCAGTACCTTAGGACTCAGGGTCCGGTGTGACGGAGGGAGTAGTGTCAGAGCAGTACCTTAGGACTCAGGGTCCGGTGTGACGGAGGGAGTAGTGTCAGAGCAATACCTTAGGACTCAGGGTCCGGTGTGACGGAGGGAGTAGTGTCAGAGCAGTACCTCAAGACTCAGGGTCCGGTGTGACGGAGGGAGTAGTGTCAGAGCAGTACCTTAGGACTCAGGGTCCGGTGTGACGGAGGGAGTAGTGTCAGAGCAGTACCTCAAGACTCAGGGTCCGGTGTGACGGTGGGAGTAGTGTCAGAGCAGTACCTCAAGACTCAGGGTCCGGTGTGATGGAGGGAGTAGTGTCAGAGCAGTACCTCAAGTCTCAGGGTCCGGTGTGAGGGAGGGAGTAGTGTCAGAGCAGTACCTCAAGACTCAGGGTCCGGTGTGACGGAGGGAGTAGTGTCAGAGCAGTACCTTAGGACTCAGGGTCCGGTGTGACGGAGGGAGTAGTGTCAGAGCAGTACCTCAAGACTCAGGGTCCGGTGTGACGGAGGGAGTAGTGTCAGAGCAGTACCTCAAGACTCAGGGTCCGGTGTGACGGAGGGAGTAGTGTCAGAGCAGTACCTTAAGACTCAGGGTCCGGTGTGACGGAGGGAGTAGTGTCAGAGCAGTACCTCAAGACTCAGGGTCCGGTGTGACGGAGGGAGTAGTGTCAGAGCAATACTTCAAGACTCAGGGTCCGGTGTGACGGAGGGAGTAGTGTCAGAGCAGTACCTCAAGACTCAGGGTCCGGTGTGACGGAGGGAGTAGTGTCAGAGCAGTACCTTAGGACTCAGGGTCCGGTGTGACGGAGGGAGTAGTGTAAGAGCAGTACTTCAAGACTCAGGTCCGGTGTGATGGAGGGAGTAGTGTCAGAGCAGTACCTCAAGACTCAGGGTCCGGTGTGACGGAGGGAGTAGTGTCAGAGCAATACCTTAGGACTCAGGGTCCGGTGTGACGGAGGGAGTAGTGTCAGAGCAGTACCTTAGGACTCAGGGTCCGGTGTGACGGAGGGAGTAGTGTCAGAGCAGTACCTTAGGACTCAGGGTCCGGTGTGACGGAGGGAGTAGTGTCAGAGCAGTACCTCAAGACTCAGGGTCCGGTGTGACGGAGGGAGTAGTGTCAGAGCAGTACCTCAAGACTCATGGTCCGGTGTGACGGAGGGAGCAGTGTCAGAGCTGTACCTCAAGACTCAGGGCCCGGTGTGACGGAGGGAGTAGTGTCAGAGCAGTACCTCAAGACTCAGGGTCCGGTGTGATGGAGGGAGTAGTGTCAGAGCAATACCTTAGGACTCAGGGTCCGGTGTGACGGAGGGAGTAGTGTCAGAGCAATACCTTAGGACTCAGGGTCCGGTGTGACGGAGGGAGTAGTGTCAGAGCAGTACCTCAAGACTCAGGGTCCGGTGTGACGGAGGGAGTAGTGTCAGAGCAGTACCTCAAGACTCAGGGTCCGGTGTGACGGAGGGAGTAGTGTCAGAGCAGTACCTCAAGACTCAGGGTCCGGTGTGACGGAGGGAGTAGTGTCAGAGCAGTACCTCAAGACTCAGGGTCCGGTGTGAAGGAGGGAGTAGTGTCAGAGCAATACCTTAGGACTCAGGGTCCGGTGTGACGGAGGGAGTAGTGTCAGAGCAGTACCTCAAGACTCAGGGTCCGGTGTTACGGAGGGAGTAGTGTCAGAGCAGTACCTCAAGACTCAGGGTCCGGTGTGACGGAGGGAGTAGTGTCAGAGCAGTACCTTAGGACTCAGGGTCCGGTGTGACGGAGGGAGTAGTGTCAGAGCAGTACCTTAGGACTCAGGGTCCGGTGTGACGGAGGGAGTAGTGTCAGAGCAATACCTTAGGACTCAGGGTCCGGTGTGACGGAGGGAGTAGTGTCAGAGCAGTACCTCAAGACTCAGGGTCCGGTGTGACGGAGGGAGTAGTGTCAGAGCAGTACCTTAGGACTCAGGGTCCGGTGTGACGGAGGGAGTAGTGTCAGAGCAGTACCTCAAGACTCAGGGTCCGGTGTGACGGTGGGAGTAGTGTCAGAGCAGTACCTCAAGACTCAGGGTCCGGTGTGATGGAGGGAGTAGTGTCAGAGCAGTACCTCAAGTCTCAGGGTCCGGTGTGATGGAGGGAGTAGTGTCAGAGCAGTACCTCAAGACTCAGGGTCCGGTGTGACGGAGGGAGTAGTGTCAGAGCAGTACCTTAGGACTCAGGGTCCGGTGTGACGGAGGGAGTAGTGTCAGAGCAGTACCTCAAGACTCAGGGTCCGGTGTGACTGAGGGAGTAGTGTCAGAGCAGTACCTCAAGACTCAGGGTCCGGTGTGACGGAGGGAGTAGTGTCAGAGCAGTACCTTAAGACTCAGGGTCCGGTGTGACGGAGGGAGTAGTGTCAGAGCAGTACCTCAAGACTCAGGGTCCGGTGTGACGGAGGGAGTAGTGTCAGAGCAATACCTCAAGACTCAGGGTCCGGTGTGACGGAGGGAGTAGTGTCAGAGCAGTACCTCAAGACTCAGGGTCCGGTGTGACGGAGGGAGTAGTGTCAGAGCAGTACCTTAGGACTCAGGGTCCGGTGTGACGGAGGGAGTAGTGTAAGAGCAGTACCTCAAGACTCAGGTCCGGTGTGATGGAGGGAGTAATGTCAGAGCAGTACCTCAAGACTCAGGGTCCGGTGTGACGGAGGGAGTAGTGTCAGAGCAATACCTTAGGACTCAGGGTCCGGTGTGACGGAGGGAGTAGTGTCAGAGCAGTACCTTAGGACTCAGGGTCCGGTGTGACGGAGGGAGTAGTGTCAGAGCAGTACCTTAGGACTCAGGGTCCGGTGTGACGGAGGGAGTAGTGTCAGAGCAGTACCTCAAGACTCAGGGTCCGGTGTGACGGAGGGAGTAGTGTCAGAGCAGTACCTCAAGACTCATGGTCCGGTGTGACGGAGGGAGCAGTGTCAGAGCTGTACCTCAAGACTCAGGGCCCGGTGTGACGGAGGGAGTAGTGTCAGAGCAGTACCTCAAGACTCAGGGTCCGGTGTGACGGAGGGAGTAGTGTCAGAGCAATACCTTAGGACTCAGGGTCCGGTGTGACGGAGGGAGTAGTGTCAGAGCAATACCTTAGGACTCAGGGTCCGGTGTGACGGAGGGAGTAGTGTCAGAGCAGTACCTCAAGACTCAGGGTCCGGTGTGACGGAGGGAGTAGTGTCAGAGCAGTACCTCAAGACTCAGGGTCCGGTGTGACGGAGGGAGTAGTGTCAGAGCAGTACCTCAAGACTCAGGGTCCGGTGTGACGGAGGGAGTAGTGTCAGAGCAGTACCTCAAGACTCAGGGTCCGGTGTGAAGGAGGGAGTAGTGTCAGAGCAATACCTTAGGACTCAGGGTCCGGTGTGACGGAGGGAGTAGTGTCAGAGCAGTACCTCAAGACTCAGGGTCCGGTGTGACGGAGGGAGTAGTGTCAGAGCAGTACCTCAAGACTCAGGGTCCGGTGTGACGGAGGGAGTAGTGTCAGAGCAATACCTTAGGACTCAGGGTCCGGTGTGACGGAGGGAGTAGTGTCAGAGCAGTACCTCAAGACTCAGGGTCCGGTGTGACGGAGGGAGTAGTGTCAGAGCAGTACCTCAAGACTCAGGGTCCGGTGTGACGGAGGGAGTAGTGTCAGAGCAGTACCTCAAGACTCAGGGTCCGGTGTGACGGAGGGAGTAGTGTCAGAGCAGTACCTTAGGACTCAGGGTCCGGTGTGATGGAGGGAGTAGTGTCAGAGCAGTACCTCAAGACTCAGGGTCCGGTGTGACGGAGGGAGTAGTGTCAGAGCAGTACCTCAAGACTCAGGGTCCGGTGTGACGGAGGGAGTAGTGTCAGAGCAGTACCTTAGGACTCAGGGTCCGGTGTGACGGAGGGAGTAGTGTCAGAGCAGTACCTCAAGACTCAGGGTCCGGTGTGACGGAGGGAGTAGTGTCAGAGCAGTACCTCAAGACTCAGGGTCCGGTGTGACGGAGGGAGTAGTGTCAGAGCAGTACCTTAGGACTCAGGGTCCGGTGTGACGGAGGCAGTAGTGTCAGAGCAGTACCTCAAGACTCAGGGTCCGGTGTGACGGAGGGAGTAGTGTCAGAGCAGTACCTTAGGACTCAGGGTCCGGTGTGACGGAGGGAGTAGTGTCAGAGCAGTACCTCAAGACTCAGGGTCCGGTGTGACGGAGGGAGTAGTGTCAGAGCAGTACCTCAAGACTCAGGGTCCGGTGTGAAGGAGGGAGTAGTGTCAGAGCAATACCTTAGGACTCAGGGTCCGGTGTGACGGAGGGAGTAGTGTCAGAGCAGTACCTCAAGACTCAGGGTCCGGTGTGACGGAGGGAGTAGTGTCAGAGCAGTACCTCAAGACTCAGGGTCCGGTGTGACGGAGGGAGTAGTGTCAGAGCAATACCTTAGGACTCAGGGTCCGGTGTGACGGAGGGAGTAGTGTCAGAGCAGTACCTCAAGACTCAGGGTCCGGTGTGACGGAGGGAGTAGTGTCAGAGCAGTACCTCAAGACTCAGGGTCCGGTGTGACGGAGGGAGTAGTGTCAGAGCAGTACCTCAAGACTCAGGGTCCGATGTGACGGAGGGAGTAGTGTCAGAGCAGTACCTTAGGACTCAGGGTCCGGTGTGACGGAGGGAGTAGTGTCAGAGCAGTACCTCAAGACTCAGGGTCCGGTGTGACGGAGGGAGTAGTGTCAGAGCAGTACCTCAAGACTCAGGGTCCGGTGTGACGGAGGGAGTAGTGTCAGAGCAGTACCTTAGGACTCAGGGTCCGGTGTGACGGAGGGAGTAGTGTCAGAGCAGTACCTCAAGACTCAGGGTCCGGTGTGACGGAGGGAGTAGTGTCAGAGCAGTACCTCAAGACTCAGGGTCCGTTGTGACGGAGGGAGTAGTGTCAGAGCAGTACCTTAGGACTCAGGGTCCGGTGTGACGGAGGGAGTAGTGTCAGAGCAGTACCTCAAGACTCAGGGTCCGGTGTGACGGAGGGAGTAGTGTCAGAGCAGTACCTTAGGACTCAGGGTCCGGTGTGACGGAGGGAGTAGTGTCAGAGCAGTACCTCAAGACTCAGGGTCCGGTGTGACGGAGGGAGTAGTGTCAGAGCAGTACCTCAAGACTCAGGGTCCGGTGTGACGGAGGGAGTAGTGTCAGAGCAGTACCTCAAGACTCAGGGTCCGGTGTGACGGAGGGAGTAGTGTCAGAGCAGTACCTCAAGACTCAGGGTCCGGTGTGACGGAGGGAGTAGTGTCAGAGCAGTACCTCAGGACTCAGGGTCCGGTGTGACGGAGGGAGTAGTGTCAGAGCAGTACCTTAGGACTCAGGGTCCGGTGTGACGGAGGGAGTAGTGTCAGAGCAATACCTTAGGACTCAGGGTCCGGTGTGACGGAGGGAGTAGTGTCAGAGCAGTACCTCAAGACTCAGGGTCCGGTGTGACGGAGGGAGTAGTGTCAGAGCAGTACCTTAGGACTCAGGGTCCGGTGTGACGGAGGGAGTAGTGTCAGAGCAGTACCTCAAGACTCAGGGTCCGGTGTGACGGAGGGAGTAGTGTCAGAGCAGTACCTTAGGACTCAGGGTCCGGTGTGAGGGAGGGAGTAGTGTCAGAGCAGTACCTCAAGACTCAGGGTCCGGTGTGACGGAGGGAGTAGTGTCAGAGCAGTACCTTAGGACTCAGGGTCCGGTGTGACGGAGGGAGTAGTGTCAGAGCAGTACCTCAAGACTCAGGGTCCGGTGTGACGGAGGGAGTAGTGTCAGAGCAGTACCTCAAGACTCAGGGTCCGGTGTGACGGAGGGAGTAGTGTCAGAGCAGTACCTTAGGACTCAGGGTCCGGTGTGACGGAGGGAGTAGTGTCAGAGCAGTACCTCAAGACTCAGGGTCCGGTGTGACGGAGGGAGTAGTGTCAGAGCAGTACCTTAGGACTCAGGGTCCGGTGTGACGGAGGGAGTAGTGTCAGAGCAGTACCTCAAGACTCAGGGTCCGGTGTGATGGAGGGAGTAGTGTCAGAGCAGTACCTCAAGACTCAGGGTCCGGTGTGATGGAGGGAGTAGTGTCAGAGCAGTACCTCAAGACTCAGGGTCCGGTGTGATGGAGGGAGTAGTGTCAGAGCAGTACCTCAAGACTCAGGGTCCGGTGTGACGGAGGGAGTAGTGTCAGAGCAGTACCTCAGGACTCAGGGTCCGGTGTGACGGAGGGAATAGTGTCAGAGCAGTACCTCAAGACTCAGGGTCCGGTGTGACGGAGGGAGTAGTGTCAGAGCAGTACCTCAAGACTCATGGTCCGGTGTGACGGAGGGAGCAGTGTCAGAGCAGTACCTCAAGACTCAGGGTCCGGTGTGACGGAGGGAGCAGTGTCAGAGCAGTACCTCAAGACTCAGGGTCCGGTGTGACGGAGGGAGCAGTGTCAGAGCAGTACCTCAGGACTCAGGGTCCGGTGTGACGGAGGGAGCAGTGTCAGAGCAGTACCTCAAGACTCAGGGTCCGGTGTGACGGAGGGAGTAGTGTCAGAGCAGTACCTCAAGACTCAGGGTCCGGTGTGATGGAGGGAGTAGTGTCAGAGCAGTACCTCAGGTCTCAGGGTCCGGTGTGACGGAGGGAGTAGTGTCAGAGCAGTACCTTAGGACTCAGGGTCCGGTGTGACGGAGGGAGTAGTGTCAGAGCAGTACCTCAAGACTCAGGGTCCGGTGTGATGGAGGGGAGTAGTGTCAGAGCAGTACCTCAAGACTCAGGGTCCGGTGTGACGGAGGGAGTAGTGTCAGAGCAGTACCTCAGGACTCAGGGTCCGGTGTGACGGAGGGAATAGTGTCAGAGCAGTACCTCAAGACTCAGGGTCCGGTGTGACGGAGGGAGTAGTGTCAGAGCAGTACCTCAAGACTCATGGTCCGGTGTGACGGAGGGAGCAGTGTCAGAGCAGTACCTCAAGACTCAGGGTCCGGTGTGACGGAGGGAGCAGTGTCAGAGCAGTACCTCAAGACTCAGGGTCCGGTGTGACGGAGGGAGCAGTGTCAGAGCAGTACCTCAGGACTCAGGGTCCGGTGTGACGGAGGGAGCAGTGTCAGAGCAGTACCTCAAGACTCAGGGTCCGGTGTGACGGAGGGAGTAGTGTCAGAGCAGTACCTCAAGACTCAGGGTCCGGTGTGACGGAGGGAGTAGTGTCAGAGCAGTACCTCAGGACTCAGGGTCCGGTGTGACGGAGGGAGTAGTGTCAGAGCAGTACCTTAGGACTCAGGGTCCGGTGTGACGGAGGGAGTAGTGTCAGAGCAGTACCTCAAGACTCAGGGTCCGGTGTGACGGAGGGAGTAGTGTCAGAGCAGTACCTCAAGACTCATGGTCCGGTGTGACAGAGGGAGCAGTGTCAGAGCAGTACCTCAAGACTCAGGGTCCGGTGTGACGGAGGGAGTAGTGTCAGAGCAGTACCTCAAGACTCAGGGTCCGGTGTGACAGAGGGAGTAGTGTCAGACCAATACCTCAAGACTCAGGGTCCGGTGTGACGGAGGGAGTAGTGTCAGAGCAGTACCTCAAGACTCAGGGTCCGGTGTTAAGGAGGGAGTAGTGTCAGAGTAATACCTTAGGACTCAGGGTCCGGTGTGACGGAGGGAGCAGTGTCAGAGCAGTACCTCAAGACTCAGGGTCCGGTGTGACGGAGGGAGTAGTGTCAGAGCAGTACCTCAAGACTCAGGGTCCGGTGTGACGGAGGGAGTAGTGTCAGAGCAATACCTTAGGACTCAGGGTCCGGTGTGACGGAGGGAGTAGTGTCAGAGCAGTACCTCAAGACTCAGGGTCCGGTGTTAAGGAGGGAGTAGTGTCAGAGTAATACCTTAGGACTCAGGGTCCGGTGTGACGGAGGGAGCAGTGTCAGAGCAGTACCTTAAGACTCAGGGTCCGGTGTGACGGAGGGAGTAGTGTCAGAGCAGTACCTCAAGACTCAGGGTCCGGTGTGACGGAGGGAGTAGTGTCAGAGCAATACCTTAGGACTCAGGGTCCGGTGTGACGGAGGGAGTAGTGTCAGAGCAGTACCTCAAGACTCAGGGTCCGGTGTTAAGGAGGGAGTAGTGTCAGAGTAATACCTTAGGACTCAGGGTCCGGTGTGACGGAGGGAGCAGTGTCAGAGCAGTACCTCAAGACTCAGGGTCCGGTGTGACGGAGGGAGCAGTGTCAGAGCAGTACCTCAAGACTCAGGGTCCGGTGTGACGGAGGGAGCAGTGTCAGAGCAGTACCTCAGGACTCAGGGTCCGGTGTGACGGAGGGAGCAGTGTCAGAGCAGTACCTCGAGACTCAGGGTCCGGTGTGACGGAGGGAGTAGTGTCAGAGCAGTACCTCAAGACTCAGGGTCCGGTGTGACGGAGGGAGTAGTGTCAGAGCAGTACCTCAGGACTCAGGGTCCGGTGTGACGGAGGGAGTAGTGTCAGAGCAGTACCTTAGGACTCAGGGTCCGGTGTGACGGAGGGAGTAGTGTCAGAGCAGTACCTCAAGACTCAGGGTCCGGTGTGACGGAGGGAGTAGTGTCAGAGCAGTACCTCAAGACTCATGGTCCGGTGTGATGGAGGGAGCAGTGTCAGAGCAGTACCTCAAGACTCAGGGTCCGGTGTGACGGAGGGAGTAGTGTCAGAGCAGTACCTCAAGACTCAGGGTCCGGTGTGACGGAGGGAGTAGTGTCAGACCAATACCTCAAGACTCAGGGTCCGGTGTGACGGAGGGAGTAGTGTCAGAGCAGTACCTCAAGACTCAGGGTCCGGTGTTAAGGAGGGAGTAGTGTCAGAGTAATACCTTAGGACTCAGGGTCCGGTGTGACGGAGGGAGCAGTGTCAGAGCAGTACCTCAAGACTCAGGGTCCGGTGTGACGGAGGGAGTAGTGTCAGAAAAGTACCTCAAGACTCAGGGTCCGGTGTGACGGAGGGAGTAGTGTCAGAGCAATACCTTAGGACTCAGGGTCCGGTGTGATGGAGGGAGTAGTGTCAGAGCAGTACCTCAAGACTCAGGGTCCGGTGTTAAGGAGGGAGTAGTGTCAGAGTAATACCTTAGGACTCAGGGTCCGGTGTGACGGAGGGAGCAGTGTCAGAGCATTACCTCAAGACTCAGGGTCCGGTGTGACGGAGGGAGTAATGTCAGAGCAGTACCTCAAGACTCAGGGTCCGGTTTGACGGAGGGAGCAGTGTCAGAGCAGTACCTCAAGACTCAGGGTCCGGTGTGACGGAGGGAGTAGTGTCAGACCAATACCTCAAGACTCAGGGTCCGGTGTGACGGAGGGAGTAGTGTCAGAGCAATACCTCAAGACTCAGAGTCCGGTGTGACGGAGGGAGTAATGTCAGAGCAGTACCTCAAGACTCAGGGTCCGGTTTGACGGAGGGAGCAGTGTCAGAGCAGTACCTCAAGACTCAGGGTCCGGTGTGACGGAGGGAGTAGTGTCAGACCAATACCTCAAGACTCAGGGTCCGGTGTGACGGAGGGAGCAGTGTCAGAGCAGTACCTCAAGACTCAGGGTCCGGTGTGACGGAGGGAGTAGTGTCAGAGCAGTACCTCAAGACTCAGGGTCCGGTGTGACGGAGGGAGTAATGTCAGAGCAGTACCTCAAGACTCAGGGTCCGGTTTGACGGAGGGAGTAGTGTCTTTCGATTGGCAGAGACAATACCTTCTCCAACCCGCTGGCACTGCATCCCAAACATTTAGAGATAACCTGTGGCCCAGCTGTGAACTGTGCACACCGAGGAACCACCATCACAGTGGTTCCTTTTAATGTACAAAACGTTTGGTGGATGGCCGCCGCTGATCCTGGCGGATGTCCACCAAACCCCCAAAGCTGGAGTTTGTTTATGAAATACAAAAAAGGACTCACCCCCACATCCTGAGACACTTCTCTGAGGGAGAGCGGGCCATTATTGTTTTTTCCTGTCCCTCACTGCCGAACTTTTCATGGCATGATGGACAGGTAAAGAAAAGACATGACAACTTCCACCTTACATAGGGTGGGGAGTCTAACAGAACACATCACTTCTGCAACAAAATGTCATCAGAAAGGCGGTGCATCCGGCTCTGAGACTCCACACGGGCTGAAGGTTATAAGGAGAGGAGGCAAGTGTTCACTCTTAGGGTGCTGTCGAAGCCCTGAAGGGCCCGGTTGCACGTGCTCGTGGCCAGTTACTGCTCTACAATCACCTGGTGTCTGTGTCCTTCATTTCCATAATGTGGGCCTGAGGCCCGACACCACAGGCATGAACAAAACAAACATTAGCGCTGTGTCAACTAAAAGCGCATTACAGCTGTTCATTATAATTAGGGTGGGCGTGACGTGTGCACGTCAGTGTAGCACATTCACGCTGAATTTCATAAGTATTCCACAAGATTCTCTTGAATTATGCGAGAAGAGCAGTTCTGCGTTTAGCTCTATTTCTTTGCTCATAAACGCCCCCTCATGAGCAAAAGGGAGAGTAAGGATGCATTCTGCACAAAGAAGCAGCGATAAATGAAACACAGCGTGAATAGTCAGTCGCTAATTATGCTCTTGTGGTAGGATTTTTTTCTCCAAATTACTCTTAGTCCCACGAGCAGGAGTAATCACGCCAAAATCGGTAATTCTGCGCTAAAGTGTAATACGCAATTAGCAAACTGACTTCAATTACTCCGGCGTAATCGTAATCCTGCTCAGGCCTAGCTATAATGACACATGTTATAGGGCTGTTTTACCTGGAATTCAGACACTTCCTATACAACACCATGGAGGCACCTTCACTACAGCAAAGTCGTGCAGATTCCAATAATAGAGCACAGTGCAGACACTTGCCTCTACAAAACTGTACAGACACCTGCTTCTAGAGCACTGTGCAGACACCTGCCTCTACAGCACTGAGCAGCCACCTGCCTCTAGAGCACTGTACAGACACCTGCCTCTACAGCACTGAGCAGACACCTGCTTCTAGAGCACTGTGCAGACACCTGCCTCTACAGCACTGAGCAGACACCTGCTTCTAGAGCACTGTGCAGAAACCTCCTCTAGAGAGCTGTACAGACACCTTCACTACAGCACAGTGCAGCCACCTGCCTCTAGAGCACTGAAGAGACATCACTACAGCATGGGACAGAGACCTGCCTCAGCAGCACTGTTTACACACCTACCCTACAGCGCAGTGCAGACACCTGTCTCCACAGCACTGTGCAGACACCTGTCTCTACAGCACTGAGAAGACACCTGACACTTCAGAAGTGTACAGACACCTGCTTCTACAGCACAGTGCAGACTCATACTGTACCACACAGTGCAGAAACCTCCTCTAGAGCGCTGTACAGACACCTTCACTACGGCACAGTGCAGCCACCTGCCTCTAGAGCACTGTACAGACACCTGCCTCTACAGCACTGAGCAGACACCTGCTTCGAGACAACTGTGCAGACACCACTACAGCATGGGGCAGAGACCTGCCTCTGCAGCACTGTTTACAAACCTCCCCTACAGCACAGTGCAGACACCTGTCCCCACAGCATTGTGCAGACACTTGCTCTGCAGCACTGTGCATACACCTGCCTCTACAGCACTGAGAAGACACCTGACACTTCAGAAGTGTACAGACACCTGCTTCTACAGCACAGTGCAGACTCATACTGTACCACACAGTGCAGAAACCTGCTCTACAGCGCAGTACAGACACCTTCACTACGGCACAGTGCAGCCACCTGCCTCTAGAGCACTGTACAGGCACCACTACAGCATGGTGCAGAGACCTGCCTCTGCAGCACTGTTTGCACACCTACCCTACAGCGCAGTGCAGACACCTGTCTCCACAGCACTGTGCAGACACTTCCTCTGCAGCACAGTGCAGACACCTGTCTTCACAGCATTGTGCAGACACTAGCTCTGCAGCACTGTGCAGACATCTGCCTCTAGAGCACTGAGCAGACATCTGCCTCTTCAGAACTGTACAGACACCTGCTTCTAGAGAACTGTGCAGACTCATACTCTGCAGCACAGTGCAGAAACCTCCTCTAGAACCTTCCTAGGGCCTCACTTCCCTTCTCAGACACCTCACCAGCCTTGTACTTTACCAAAGCACACCACAGGTAGTAATTCCCCATGGTGGAGTCCCTCTCATACCCTTAGGGTGAGGGATTGCTTAGTGGACCATAAGACAGGGGGCAACCATGCTAGTGCAGGTGCTTCCTTATATGGCCACTTAGTCAATAAAGGCTCAACTGGCCAAGGTTAGCCTTATCTCCTTTTGTTTGGGGGGGTTATGTAGGAAGGTGGAATCTGACTATATGGTTGCCCCCACTTTTTTCCCGGTGTTTTGCTGGTTTATGACTTAGTTGGACTGGGATCCTGCTATTCAGGTCCCCAGTCTATCTGCTTCCTCTATAAAATGGTTTCCATGTGCCTTAGGCACATCTCTGATTGGAATCTGGAGTGCCCTTATAAGTCCCTAGTATATGGTATACTATGTACCCAGGGCATAGGTACCTCAGAGGCCTACCAGGGGCTGCAGCATGTATTGTGCCACCCCTGGAAGGCCATCCAAAATGACACCACAGGTCTGCTACTGCAGCCTGGGTAAGGTGGTGCATGCACCCCTTACAGTGGTATAGGCTACCTATATCACTACCATTGCACACACATATAAACCTATAAGTCACTCCTATGGCAGGCCTTACCAATCCGGAAGACAGAGTGCTTGGTTCTTATGTGAGAGGGTGCCCCTGCATGAGCAGAGCCCCTCTACAGCGTTCGTAGTCCCTCCTCTGATGCTGTTTGTGGTACAGGCTGACCATATACTCTTAAGCGCATTATATCCTCGTGGTACAATGCTAACTTTGGACTGGCTGCACCAAAACATGTCGTGTTTGGTGTCAAACATCTCGGAATACTACCCCCCGCCAGTCCTGGTGGCGGGGGTAGCATTCCACCCTTCTAGAGGAGAGACATGTACACACCGGGCTACCCGGTAACTTCTTTCCAGAGCCCTGGCATCACAAAATGGATGCCGCTGCCACAGACACGGGTCTGGCCTCCTGCTGCTGACTGAAACTCCGGCAGGGGAGGCCTGGACAATAGGTTTCCTGTTGCAGGGAGGTGTAACCACCTCCCCAGACAGGATAGTGTGTATTGGGGCTGGGCGGGAGCACCCTCTGGTGCTTTGAAGTCCTGCACTGGGGGCACATTTGGTGTCCCTGTGCATATGCCAGTTCAAACTGGTTGCAGGGGCTACCTGCCCCTGCTCTGGCGCGAAACTGGACAAAGGGAAGGGGTGTAACCCCCCCTCTTCCCTGACCCTCCCATAGGTGGGTCCCCAGAGTATGTTCAACCCCCTAACTTAGTATAAGTATGGGACCCCTGTCCTTAGGACTTTAGATTACCCTGGACAAAACTCTGACACTGAATCCTGGACCTTCAACGCTCTACCTGAAGATTAGAGGACTGAAGAATCTCCCTTGGGGTCAAGGAGTGACTCCCCTGCTTGGCAGGCACCTAAGAAGCAATTGTTTGGTCAGCATCGCTGAAGCTCCCGCCGGACGCCGAAGTCTTTGCATCACCAGAGGTAGATTTCCAGACTTCCACGAGGTTGCCCTGAGTCCCCAGCAAAGCTGAGGCCCGTAGCTGTTGTGCGTAACGTGGAACCGTGATCCCTGGACACCGAGAACTTTTGCAAGTGCATCCTATTCCTGGGCTCCCATGAAGTTGTGCTTTGGGCTCCGAGTAGCCCCCGCCTCCAGCACCGACTGCACCGAAGATCACTGGCCTCCACTCCACGAGTGTCCTGTGAGCCAGCTCCAAGTGTGTCCACTTGAGGCTCCTTCGCGGTCGCTAGTCCGTTGGCTAGTGGGCCCTCCCGAAGGCAACTCTTCTTCTGATTGGGCTTTCCTGGTTGCTCCAGATGTGCCCTGACTTACCCTCACTGGGTGAGTTCCTCAGACCTTGTTGGTCTGTATCACCTCCTTTTTCTATTTCCACGAGACTTGCCGTTGCCAAGGCTTGTTGTGTCCAATCCGGTAGCCGACACCCCTGCAATCGACAAACGTCGTGGGACAGCTCGAATCCAGCTCCTGGTTGTCGTCGACACCTCCTGGACCTCGTGGCTGAAGAGTCAAGACGACCGTCAACCTACCTGAAGCACCCGACATCGGTGGGCATCTGCTCATCGCCTTCCTGGACACTGGCTAGTGACCCAGACTCTGTACCTTCTGCTTTCAGGTGCTTCGGATCTTCGATCCACCTTTGGATCCACCCGAACACTTTCGACTTGGTCGCCAGCAGCACTTTGCAGCAGATCGCCATTGAAAACGACGACGAAACCCGACCCTGAAAGACACCTATGCACCCGGCTTCCCTGGGTGAGGTAACTCGAGTACTCCGGTGCTCCCGTGGGTATAGACTCTAGAACGACCTAGTTCTAAAGGGGTTTGCTCCAAGTCCTCTGCTAAGTGTCCTTTCCTTTTAAAAATCCAACCGCGACTTTCCCCATAGAAGTTAACGGTGAGTCGCGGCTGTGTTCTCACACTGCACGCATCCCCCGTGGGTCCCCTGTGTCACTACCGTGGGTGGTTCCTTGTGGTCCAAGCACTTCTACAGGCTCTAGGCCTTGTGTCTAGCTCAGTCGTGGTTCTTATACCACTTTATTGGTATATGGTTTGGTACGCCCCTAGGGCTCAAACGTGTATTTGTGCTATTACTGTTGATAACTGACTTGTAACTTATGTACTTCGAACTCTAGCCTCATAAAGAGACTAGAGGGGTGTGTTTAAGACTAAATACATATATTTTATATATATACCTGGTGTGGTCCTCTTTCATTTGGTCACTCAAGAGATTATAGACTGGTAAAACAAGCTGCTTTACATTCCTTCAAGACTTAGCCTGAAGGCTGCTCTCCATAGCTACCACTAGGATAGCTTTCAATAAAGGTTGTCTTTAACCTATCTCCAATAAGGGGTTGTTTGGACTGGTGCAAGGTGCCCACTATAATTAGTGGACAGCATATACCAGGCCAACTTCTCACATTGGTGTGCAGCGGTGGGATTCCAGCTTTCTATTGTTTTACCAGATAATCTCAATTGAATTGATCAACTGAAAACCACTAAGGGTACCTTAGGTACATATAAAACAAGCTTAGTATACAGTAAGTTCTACTGAACTTAGAGTTGTCTGTTAAGGGCTAGCACACCCTTTCTACAACTCAAGAGAGTTTAGTAGGCCACACTAGAGCAGGTAGTGCATACACCACACCTCACTAGTAATGTCTTCACTACCAGGAACCAGTGGGCTCCTGCCATCCAAATATGACAACCTCCCATTCTTGGAATTGAGAGAGTTGTGAAAAATTAGGAAGTTGAAGACAGGCAAAAGTGCCAACACCCAACGTCTCATGGAGATGCTCCTGCTAGATGATCTCAGAAGACCTATAGGGTCTGCAAGGGTAGGCAGAGAGGGTGGGGCAGAAGATGAGGGAGGGGCCAGGGATGAAAATACCCAGGACCCAACCTCTGACACTGGCCAGGAGGATGACAATGATCCTGACCTGGAGAATGCAGCTACTCCTGAGGATGAGGAGGAGGATCAGGATGACCTCCCCTTTGTCCCCCCAGGAAGAGTTGTGAGTGTGCCCAGAAGGTCTAGACCTCCTTCTCAGGGGTCTAACCACTCTGACACCTCAGAGTGGTTAGACCCCTGTTTCTTCTCATAGGAGGGAATCCTCCAGTGAAAGGAAAGAGAGACTGCTCAAGTATGGAGAAGCTCAGTTGAGACTCAGAAGAGAGCAGTTGGCTGTAGACAGGGAGTCCCTAGAGCTTGAAAGGCAACGTAAAAAGTTGGGACTAGAATCCCATGGTGGCAGCAACTTCCCTAGTGGTAGGGAAAGGTCTTATGACCATAGAAACCTGAGCAAGATTGTCCCTCCCTACCAGAGTGGGGATGACATCCACAAATGGATTTCTGCACTGGAGAGGGCCTGTAAAGTACAGAGGGTCCCTCAGGAGCAGTGGGCAGCAATCTTGTGGCTCTCCTTTGCAGACAAAGGTAGAGATAAGCTCCTCTCTGTTAGAGAAGAGGATGCTGATAATTATCCAGTCTTAAAAAGTGCATTAATTGATGGGTTTGGCCTAACAACTGAACAATACAGGTTAAAGTTCAGAGATACCCAAAAGGCACAGAATCAAGACTGGGAGGACTTTGTTGATTGTTCTGCTAAGGCTCTGGAAGGTTGGTTAGTGGGCAGTAAGGTATGTGACTTCAAAGGATTGTACAATCTTATCATGAGGGAGCAGATTCTTAATAACTGTCAAAATCAGCTGTTGCATCAGTACCTGGTGGACTCTGATCTGACCTCTCCCCAAGAATTGGGAAAGAAGGCAGACAAATGGGTCAGAACCAGGGTGAGGCAGAAGGTACAGAACCAAGGTGGTGACCCAAAGAAGCAAGATTCTAAGAACTCTGACAAGGGTGGGGAGAAGGGTAAAGACCAGAAATCTTCACAAGGCCCCCAAAAATCTTCTTCAGGTGGGGATTCACAGTCTAACAAAGGGAAGGGCCAAAAGAAACCATGGTGCAAAGTCTGTAAGCAAAAGACACACTGGACCAGTTATTGCACCAAGTCCAAAGACTCTATTCCAGCCTCCACCGATGCCCCTAAGGCACCTGTTCCCCCTAGTGCAGTTACAATTGGTGGTGGGAGTACACAAGCCAAGGGTTTAGTAGGGTTGACCCTGGGTAAGGAGATGAGCTCTGGTCTAGTCAGAGAACTCACTCAGGCTGTCCTAGTCTGTGATGGAGGCATGGATGTAACCTCCTCTGTGAGTCCCAGTAATCTGGGCAAGTACAGGCAACAGCCATTAATAAATGGAAAAGAGGCTTTGGCATTTAGGGACACAGGAGCAAGTGTCACCATGGTGACACAAGATCTTGGAGATCCTGGGCAGATTATACTTGGTGAAATGTACCAAGTGACCAATGCTAGCAATGTCAGAACACACCATACTCTGGCAGTTGTTAACTGTGAGAAGTTGGCCTGGTATATGCTGTCCACTAATTATAGTGGGCACCTTGCACCAGTCCAAACAACCCCTTATTGGAGATAGGTTAAAGACAACCTTTATTGAAATCTATCCTAGTGGTAGCTATGGAGAGCAGCCTTCAGGCTAAGTCTTGAAGGAATGTAAAGCAGCTTGTTTTACCAGTCTATAATCTCTTGAGTGACCAAATGAAAGAGGACCACACCAGGTATATATATAAAATATATGTATTTAGTCTTAAACACACCCCTCTAGTCTCTTTATGAGGCTAGAGTTCGAAGTACATAAGTTACAAGTCAGTTATCAACAGTAATAGCACAAATACACGTTTGAGCCCTAGGGGCGTACCAAACCATATACCAATAAAGTGGTATAAGAACCACGACTGAGCTAGACACAAGGCCTAGAGCCTGTAGAAGTGCTTGGACCCCAAGGAACCACCCAAGGTAGTGACACAGGGGACCCACGGGGGACGTGTGCAGTGTGAGAACACAGCCGCGAGCCACCGTTAACTTCTATAGGGAAAGTCGCGGTTGGATTTTTAAAAGGAAAGGACACTTAGAGGAGGACTTGGAGCAAATCCCTTTAGAACTAGGCAGTTCTAGAGTCAATACCCATGGGAGCACCGGAGTACTCGAGTTACCTCACCCAGGGAAGCCGGGTGCATAGGTGTCTTTTGTCGTCGGGTTTCGTCGTCGTTTTCAATGGCGATCTGCTGCAGCAGGCTGCTGGCGACCAAGTCGAAAGTGTCCGGGTGGATCCAAGGGTGGATCGAAGATCTGAAGAACCTGAAAGGAGAGGGGACAGAGTCTGGGTCACTAGCCAGTGACCAGGAAGGCGATGAGCAGATGCCCACCGAAGTTGGGTGCTTCAGGTAGGTTGACGGTCGTCTTGACTCTTCAGCCACGAGGTCCTTGAGGTGTCAACGATGACTAGGAGCTGGATTTGAGGTGCCCCATGACGTTTGTCGATTGCTGGGGTGTCGGCGACCGGATTGGACCCAACAAGCCTTGGCAACGGCAAGTCACGTGGAAACAAAGAAAGGACGTTGATGCAGACCAGCAAGGTCTGGGGGACTCACCCAGTGAGGGTAAGTCAGGGCACGTCTGGAGCAACCAGGAAAGCCTAAGCAGAAGAAGAGTTGCCTTCGGGAGGGCCCACTAGCCAACGGACTAGCGACCGCGAAGGAGCATCGAGTGGATGCACTTGGAGCTGGCTCACAGGACACTTGTGGAGTGGAGGCCAGTGATCTTCGGTGCAGTCAGTGCTGGAGGCGAGGGCTACTCAGAGCCCAAAGCACAACTTCATGGGAGACCAGGAAGAGGATGCTCTTGCAAAACTTCTTGGTGTCCAGGGGTCACGGTTCCACGTTACCCACGACAGCTACAGGCCTCAGCTTCGCTGGGGACTCAGGGCAGCCTCGGTGAAATCTGGAAATTTACCTCTGGTGTTGCAAAGACTTCGGCGTCCGGCGGGAGCTTCAGCGATGCAGACCGGACAATTGCTTCTTAGGTGCCTGCCAAGCAGGGGAGTCACTCCTTGACCCCAAGGGAGATTCTTCACTCCTCTAATCTTGAAGTAGAGCGTCGAAGGTCCAGGATTCAGTGTCAGAGTTTCGTCCAGGGTAATCTAAAGTCCTAAGGACTGGGGTCCCATACTTATACTAAGTTAGGGGGTTGGATATACTCTGGGGACCCACCTATGGGAGGGTCAGGGAAGAGGGGTGGTTACACCCATTCCCTTTGTCCAGTTTCGCACCAGAGCAGGGGCAGGTAGCCCCTGCAACCGGTTTGAACTGGCATATGCACAGGGACACCAAGTGTGCCCCCAGTGCAGGACTTCAAAGCACCTTAGAGTGCTCCCGCCCAGCCCCAATACACACTATCCTGTCTGGGGAGGTGGTTACACCTCCCTTCGACAGGAAACCTATTGTCCAGGCCTCCCCTGCCGGAGTTTCAGTCAGCAGCAGGAGGCCAGACCCGTGTCTGTGGCAGCAGCATCCATTTTGTGATGCCAGGTCTCTGGAAAGAAGTTACCGGGTAGGCCGGTGGGTACATGTCTCTCCCTCTAGAAGGGCGGAATGCTACCCCTGCCACCAGGACAGGCTGGGGGGTAGTATTCCAAGATGTTTGACACCAAACACGACATGTTTTGGTGCAGCCAGTCCAAAGTTAGCATTGTACCGCGAGGATATAATGCACTTAAGAGTATATGGTCAGGCTGTACCACAAACAGCATCAGAGGAGGGCCTCCGAACGCTGCAGAGGGGCTCTGCTCATGCAGGGGCACCCTCTCACATAAAAACCAAGCACTCTGCCTTTAGGATTGTAAAGGCCTGCCATAGGAGTGACTTATAGGTTTTTATGGGTGTGCATTGGTAGTGATACAGGTAGCCTATATCACAGTAAGGGGTGCAGGCACCACCTTACCCAGGCTGCAGTAGCAGACCTGTGGTGTCATTTTGGCTGGCCTTCCAGGGCTGGCATAATACATGCTTCAGCCCCTGGCAGGCCTCTGGGGTACCTATGCCCTGGGTACATAGTATACCATATACTAGGGACTTATAAGGGCACTCCAGATTCCAATCAAAGATGTACCTAAGGTACATGGAAACCATTTTAGAGATGAAGCAGCTAGGCTGGGGTTCTGATTAGC
The DNA here is from genome assembly GCA_963921515.1 of Calotriton arnoldi. Lineage (NCBI taxonomy): Eukaryota > Metazoa > Chordata > Amphibia > Caudata > Salamandridae > Calotriton > Calotriton arnoldi. The sequence continues at coordinate 485,722 of CAWUFW010003476.1, forward strand.
AGGGCCCCAGCCAGACTAAAGTCGAAAAACAGTGAAGCATCAGCAAAAAGTGGGGGTACCCATGTGAAGCAGATCCTACTCTCCTACATTAACTTCTCCTGGGGAGGGGTAACTGGCCTTAAGAAGGTTGTGGTAAGTGCAGACCTACCAGTTGAATGCTTGCTTGGCAATGATCTAGAAACTTCAGCATGGGCAGAAGTGGAGCTCAGGACCCATGCAGAAATGCTGGGCATCCCTGCAGATGTGTTTGCTGTGACCAGGTCACAGAGCAAAATGCCTAACACTGAACAGGCCTTGGATCCTGGAACAATGGACCAAGTGCCATCCAAGAGGAGGAGTAGTAGGGTAAAGGCAATGCCTTCCCCCTTGGCTCAGCAGGAAGATCAGTCTCTTCAGGGAGATGATCTCAGTCCTGAGGAAGGAACTGTCCCAGAGGAGCTTGAGCCTGATCAGGTTGAGTTCTTAGGGACAGGGGGCCCTTCCAGGGCAGATCTGAGCCAGGAGCATCAGAGCTGCCCCTCTCTTGAACCCCTCAGACAGCAAGCTGCTGCTGAGGCTGCTGGGAATGCTAGTGGTCCCCATAAAGTGTATTGGGATGATGGACTCCTGTACTCAGAGTGTAGAGACCCCAAGCCTGGTGCCACCAGGAGGTTGGTTATACCTCTGAAGTTCAGGGGCTTCCTATTGACCCTAGCCTGTGACATTCCTCTAGCAGGTCACCTGGGCCAGAACAAGACTTGGGACAGAATTGTCCCTCACTTTCACTGGCCCCACATGTCTGAAGACACCAAGGAGTTTTGTCGCTCCTGTGTAACCTGCCAGGCCAGTGGCAAGGCAGGTGGCACTACAAAGGCCCCCCTGATACCACTACCTGTGGTGGGTGTTCCCTTTGAAAGGGTAGGGATTGATATTGTTGGTCCCATGGATCCCCAAACAGCATCTGGGCACAGGTTTATCCTGGTGGTGGTGGACCATGCCACCAGGTACCCAGAGGCTATTCCCCTTAGGACCACTACAGCACCTGTGGTGGCAAGAGCCCTCCTGGGAATTTTCTCAAGAGTGGGCTTCCCTAAGAAGGTTGTATCAGACAGGGGTGCAAACTTTATGTCTGGATACTTGAAGGCAATGTGGAAGGAGTGTGGAGTGACTTACAAGTTCACCACACCCTATCACCCACAATGCAATGGTTTAGTTGAGAGATTCAACAAAACCTTGAAGGGCATGATTAAAGGGCTCCCAGAGAAGCTTAGGCGAAGATGGGACATACTCTTGCCCTGCCTTTTATTTGCATACAGGGAGGTGCCTCAAAAGGGGTTGGCTACAGCCCTTTTGAACTTTTGTTTTGTCACCCTGTCAGGGGTCCATTGTGCCTGGTGAAGGAAGGATGGGAGTTACCTCTCAAGCCCCCAAAGCAGGACATAGTGGACTATGTACTTGGTCTCCGCTCCAGGATGGCTGAGTACATGAAAAAGGCAACTAAAAACCTTGAGGCTAGCCAGGAACTCCAAAAGCCTGGCATGACCAAAATGCTGTACTGACTGTTTACCAGCCAGGACAGAAGGTATGGGTGTTGGAGCCAGTGGCCCCAGCAGCTCTCCAAGACAAATGGAGTGGACCCCATACCATTGTTGAACAGAAGGGTGAGGTTACCTATTTAGTAGACCTAGGAACACCCAGGAGTCCCCACAGGGTTCTCCATGTCAACAGATTGAAACCATATGTGGACAGGGCAGACATGGGCTTGCTCATGGCTACTGATGAGGGACAGGAGGAAGAGAGTGACCCACTCCCTGACCTGCTCTCACAGAACCCTAATGATGGGTCAGTGGATGGTGTCGCCTTGGCAGGCAGCCTCACTACCCAGCAGCAAACTGATTGCAGACAGGTGCTCAATCAGTTCAGGCATATGTTCTCTCTGACTTCAAGTCAGACCACCTGGTGCACTCATGAAGTGGACACTGGGGACAGTCTGCCTATTAAAAATAAGATTTATAGGCAACCTGACCATGTCAGGGACTGTATCAGGACAGAAGTCCAGAAAATGTTGGATTTGGGAGTTATTGAACCCTCAGATAGCCCTTGGGCTAGTCCAGTGGTCCTTGTGCCAAAACCTCACACCAGTGGTGGGAAAAGAGAGATGAGGTTTTGTGTGGACTACAGGTGGTCTCAATGCAGTCACTAGGACTGATGCCCATCCAATACCCAGGGCAGATGAGCTAATAGACACTTTGGCCTCAGCCAAGTATCTAAGCACATTTGACCTAACAGCTGGCTACTGGCAGATCAGGCTAGCTGAGGATGCAAAGCCAAAAACAGCATTCTCAACCCCTAGTGGGCATTATCAATTTGTGGTAATGCCCTTTGGTTTGAAGAATGCACCTGCCACTTTTCAGAGGTTGGTGAATACAGTCCTTACAGGTCTGGAAGCCTATAGTGCAGCATATCTAGATGATATTGCTGTCTTTAGCTCCACTTGGGAGGATCACCTGGTCCACCTCAGAAATGTTTTGGAGGCCCTGCCAAAGGCAGGCCTCACTATCAAGGCCACCAAGTGCCAGATAGGGCAGAGTCAGGTTGTGTACCTGGGCCACCTTGTAGGTGAAGGCCAGGTTCAACCACTGCAGAGCAAAATCCAGACCATCATGGACTGGGTTGCTCCAACTACCCAGACTCAGGTGAGAGCCTTCTTAGGCCTGACTGGGTACTATAGGAGATTTGTCAAGGGGTATGGATCAATAGTGACACCCCTGAATGACTTAACTTCCAAGAAAATGCCCAAAAAGGTTCAGTGGACAGCTAACCTTCAAAAGGCATTTGATGACCTGAAGCAGGCCATGTGCACTGCTCCCATTCTACAGAGTCCTGATTACTCCAAGAAGTTCATTGTCCAAACAGATGCATCTGAATTGGGGGTAGGGGCTGTACTGTCACAATAGAATGAAGAAGGTCAGGATCAGCCAGTAGCTTTCATTAGCAGAAGGCTGATCCCTAGAGAGAAACGTTGGTCAGCCATTGAGAGGGAGGCCTTTGCTGTGGTCTGGGCTCTGAAGAAGTTGAGGCCATACTTGTTTGGTACTCACTTCCTTGTTCAAACAGACCATAAGCCCCTCTTATGGCTAAAACAAATGAAGGGTGAAAACCCGAAACTGCTTAGCTGGTCCATTTCCCTACAGGGGATGGACTTTACAGTGGAACATAGACCTGGGAGTAACCATGCCAATGCAGATGGACTCTCTAGGTACTTCCACTTAGAAGACTCAACTGGATAAGGTTAGTTTAATGTCCCTGCGTTTGGGGGGGGTTGTGTAGGAGAGTAGGATCTGCTTCACATGGGTACCCCCACTTTTTGCTGATGCTTCACTGTTTTTCGACTTTAGTCTGGCTGGGGCCCTGCTAATCAGAACCCCAGCCTAGCTGCTTCCTCTCTAAAATGGTTTCCATGTACCTTAGGTACATCTTTGATTGGATTCTGGAGTGCCCTTATAAGTCCCTAGTATATGGTATACTATGTACCCAGGGCATAGGTCCCCCAGAGGCCTGCCAGGGGCTGAAGCATGTATTATGCCACCCCTGGAAGGCCAGCCAAAATGACACCACAGGTCTGCTACTGCAGCCTGGGTAAGGTGGTGCATGCACCCCTTACTGTGAGATAGGCTACCTATATCACTACCATTGCACACACATATAAACCTATAAGTCACTCCTATAGCAGGCCTTTACAATCCTGAAGGCAGAGTGCTTGGTTTTTATGTGAGAGGGTGCCCCTGCATGAGCAGAGTCCCTCTGCAGCGTTCGGAGTCCCTCCTCTGATGCTGTTTGTGGTACAGCCTGACCATATACTCTTAAGTGCATTATATCCTCGCGGTACAATGCTAACTTTGGACTGGCTGCACCAAAACATGTCGTGTTTGGTGTCAAACATCTTGGAATACTACCCCCCCCGCCAGTCCTGGCGGCAGGGGTAGCATTCCACCCTTCTAGAGGGAGAGACATGTACCCCCCGGCCTACCCGGTAACTTCTTTCCAGAGCCCTGGCATCACAAAATATATTGCCGCTGCCACAGACACGGGTCTGTCCTCCTGCTGCTGACTGAAACTCCGGCAGGGGAGGCCTGGACAATAGGTTTCCTGTCGAAGGGAGGTGTAACCACCTCCCCAGACAGGATAGTGTGTATTGGGGCTGGGCGGGAGCACTCTCTGGTGCTTTGAAGTCCTGCACTGGGGCACATTTGGTGTCCCTGCGCATATGCCAGTTCAAACCGGTTGCAGGGGCTACCTGCCCCTGCTCTGGCGTGAAACTGGACAAAGGGAATGGGTGTAACCCCCCTCTTCCCTGACCCTCCCATAGGTGGGTCCCCAGAGTATGTCCAACCCCTAACTTAGTATAAGTATGGGACCCCAGTCCTTAGGACTTTAGATTACCCTGGATGAAACTCTGAAGCCGAATCCTGGACCTTCGACGCTCTACTTGAAGATTAGAGGACTGAAGAATCTCCCTTGGGGTCAAGGAGTGACTCCCCTGCTTGGCAGGCACCTAAGAAGCAATTGTCCGGTCTGCATCGCTGAAGCTCTCGCCAGACGCCGAAGTCTTTGCAACACCAGAGGTGGATTTCCAGACTTCGCTGAGGCTGCCCTGAGTCCCCAGTGAAGCTGAGGCACGTAGCTGTTGCGGGTAACGTGAAACCTTGACCCCTGGACACCGAGAACTTTTGTAAGTGCATCCTCTTCCTGGTCTCCCACGAAGTTGTGCTTTGGGCTCTGAGTAGCCCCCGCATCCAGCACCGACTGCACCGAAGATCACTGGCCTCCACTCTACGAGGGTCCTGTGAGCCAGCTCCAAGTGCGTCCACTCGAGGCTCCTTTGCGGTCGCTAGTCTGTTGGCTAGTGGGCCCTCCCGAAGGCAAATCTTCTTCTGCTTGGGCTTTCCTGGTTGCCCCAGAGGTGCCCTGACTTACCCTCGCTGGGTGAGTCCCTCAGACCTTGCTGGTCTGCATCAACGTCCTTTCTTTGTTTCCACGTGACTTGCCGTTGCCAAGGCTTGTTGGGTCCAATCCGGTCGCCGACACCTCAGCAATTGACAAACTTCGTGGGACAGCTCGAATCCAGCTCCTGGTCATCGTCGACACCTCCTGGACCTCGTGGCTGAAGAGTCAAGACAACCGTCAACCTACCTGAAGCACCCGACATCGGTGGGCATCTGCTCATCGCCTTCCTGGTCACTGGCTAGTGACCCAGACTCTGTCCCCTCTGCTTTCAGGTTCTTCAGATCTTGGATCCACCCTTGGTTCCACCCGGACACTTTCGACTTGGTCGCCAGCAGCCTGCTGCAGCAGATCGCCATTGAAAACGACGACGAAACCCGACGCCAAAAGACACCTATTCACCCGGCTTCCCTGGGTGAGGTAACTCGAGTACTCCAGTGCTCCCGTGGGTATTGACTCTAGAACTGCCTAGTTCTAAAGGGATTTGCTCCAAGTCCTCCTCTAAGTGTCCTTTCCTTTTAAAAATCCAACCGCGACTTTCCCCATAGAAGTTAACGGTGGCTCGCGGCTGTGTTCTCACACTGCACGCGTCCCCGTGGGTCCCCTGTGTCACTACCTTGGGTGGTTCCTTGGGGTCCAAGCACTTCTACAGGCTCTAGGCCTTGTGTCTAGCTCAGTCGTGGTTCCTATACCACTTTATTGGTATATGGTTTGGTACGCCCCTAGGGCTCAAACGTGTATTTTTGCTATTACTGTTGATAACTGACTTGTAACTTATGTACTTCGAACTCTAGCCTCATAAAGAGACTAGAGGGGTGTGTCTAAGACTAAATACATGTATTTTATATATATACCTGGTGTGGTCCTCTTTCATTTGGTCACTCAAGAGATTATAGACTGGTAAAACAAGCTGCTTTACATTCCTTCAAGACTTAGCCTGAAGGCTGCTCTCCATAGCTACCACTAGGATAGCTTTCAATAAAGGTTGTCTTTAACCTATCTCCAATAAGGGGTTGTTTGGACTGGGCAAGGTGCCCACTATAATTAGTGGACAGCATATACCAGGCCAACTTCTCACATCCTGCTTCTAGAGGACTGTGCAGACTCATACTCTACAGCACTGAGCAGACACCTGCCTCTAGAGCACTGTACAGACACTACTACAGCATGGTGCAGAGACCTGCCTCTGCAGCACTGTTTACACACCTCCCCTGCAGTGCAGTGCAGACACCTGCCTCCACAGCATTGTGCAGACACTTGCCTCTTCAGAAGTGTACAGACACCTGCTTCTAGAGCACAGTGCAGACTCACACTGTACATCACAGTGCAGAAACATCCTCTAGAGCACTGTGCAGACATCTGCCTCTACAGCACTGAGCAGACACCTGCCTCTAGAGCACTGTACAGGCACTACTACAGCTTGGTGCAGAGACCTGCCTCTGCAGCACTGTTTACACACCTCCCCTGCAGCGCAGTGCAGTCATCTGTCCCCACAGCACTGTGCAGACACCTGATCTGCCGCACTGTGCAGACATCTGCCTCTACAGCACTGAGCAGACACCTGATTCTCCAGAACTGCACAGACGCCTGCTTCTAGAGCACAGTGCAGACTCATACTCTATATCACAGTGCAAAAACCTCATCTAGAGCATTGTACAGACACCTTCACTACAGCACAGTGCAGCCACCTGCCTCTAGAGCACTGTACAGACACCACTACAGCATGGTGCAGGGACCTGCCTCAGCAGCACTCTTTACACACCTACCCTACAGCGCAGTGCAGTCATCTGTCTCCACAGCACTTTGCAGACACTTCCTCTGCAGCACTGTGCAGACACCTGCCTCTACAGCACTGAGCAGACACTTGCCTCTTCGGAAGTGTATAGACACCTACTTCTAGAGCACAGTGCAGACACCACTACAGCACGGTGCAGAGACCTGCCTCAGCAGCACTGTTTACACACCAAATCTACAGCACAGTGCAGACACCTGTCTCCACAGCATTGTGCAGACACTTAATCTGCAGCACTGTGAAGACACCTGCCTCTACAGCACTGAGCAGACACCTGCCTCTTCAGAAGTGTACAGACACCTGCTTCTAGAGCACTGTGCAGACTCATACTCTACAGCACAGTGCAGAAACCTCTTCTAGAGCGCTGTACAGACACCTTCACTAAAGCACAGTGCAGCCACCTGCCTCTAGAGCACTGTACAGGCACTACCACAGCATGGTGCAGAGACCTGCCTCAGCAGCACTGTTTACACACCTACCCTACAGCGCAGTGCAGTCATCTGTCTCCACAGCACTTTGCAGACACTTCCTCTGCAGTACTGTGCAGACACCTTCCTCTACAGCATTGAGCAGACACCTGCCTCTTCAGAAGTGTACAGACACCTGCTTCTAGAGCACTGTGCAGACTCATACTCTACAGCACAGTGCCGAAACCTCCTCTAGAGCGCTGTACAGACACCTTCACTACAACACAGAGCAGATACCTGCCTCTAGAGCACTGTACAGGCACCACTACAGCATGGTGCAGAGGCCTGCCTCTGCAGCACTGTTTGCACACCTACCCTACAGCACAGTGCAGACACCTGTCTCCACAGCACTGTGCAGACACTTCCTCTGCAGCACTGTGCAGACACCTGCCTGTAGATCACTGTGCAGACACCTGCCCCTACAACATTGTGCGTATACCTCCACTACAGAATAGAGCACTGGGCAGACACCTGCTCTACGGCATTGTGCACCCAGCTCCAGCACGGTGCAGAGATCTGACTTAAGAGCACTGTGCAGACATGTCTGCTACAGCACAGTGCACACTCTTGCTTCTAGAACACTCTGCAGACTCTTTCCTTTAGAGCACTGTGCAGATATAACATCTACTGCACTGATTAGACACCTACCTCCACAGCACCATACTGACACCTGCCTCTACAGCACAGCTCAGAAGCCTTTTCTACAGCACTTTGCTGACACCTGTCTTTAGAGCACTGTGCAGATACCTGCTTCTAGAGCACTGTACAGACACATCCACTACAGCACAGTGCAGACACCTGCCTCTACAGCACTGTGCAGACACATACTCTACAACACTGAGCAGTTACGTCTTCTACAGCACTGTGCAGACATCTGCCTCTACAGGACTGTGCAGACACTTCTAGAGCATTGTGCAGACACATCTTCTACAGTACTGTTCAGACTCTTGCCTCTAAAGCAATGTGCAAATATATCCTCTCTGCACTGAGCAGACACTTGTGTCTACGACTCTGTGTCGACACCTGCTTTGAGAGCACTGTGGAGATACATCCTCCTCAGCACAGTGCAGACACCTTATCTACAGTGCAGCACAGACACCTGGCTCTACAGCACTATGCAGACACCTGCTTCTACAGCACAGTTCAGACACCTTCTCTACAGCACGGTGCAGACACCTCCACTACAGCACATTGCAGAGACACCTCTTCTACAGCATGGTGAAGACACCTCCAATACATCACAATGTAACTACCTCCACAGCACTGTACAGCACACACAGGCATAAAAAAGAACACTGTGTGAGGGGGAGCTACACAGTAAAGACTGGCTTGACCACACCGCCTGAGTACTTTCTATAAGTCCAGAAATGGGAGCCCAGACTTACTATTTTGTTCAAAAGATTTCAAGAATGAAAAATTGAATAATAAATGCACTGGTTTAATGGACAGAATCTCCACCCAAACCGAACTTAGGGCCATATTACAGAAGTGCCCGGGGGGCGCAGTGGGCATTTGCACCCGCTTTGTGTGCCCCTGGAGCCCTGTGGTATTACAGAACAGGCCACAGACGCTTGTGCGACCTCTTCTGTAATGCAGATAGTGCTGGCACACATGTAGCACCAGTGGTATCTCAAGAGGACGTTCCCTCATTTGCATGTGGATGTGGCACTATGCAAAACAGGGAATCTCTTTACCTTTGTGCCCATGCTGTATTATAGATGGCACAATGTTAGTGTGCCACAAAAAAGTAGTGCACTGTCCGCATGCCCCCTGATGGCAGCCATCTGGAGGAGTCCAAGGGGGCCCAATGTACCCTGCAGACATCCCCTTGAAGGTGGGTGCAGTCACTTACTATACCCACCTTCAAGGGAATCTCTCTTAGGGGTGGGCGGTAAACTCCGCTCCTCCGTTGGAGTAAGCAGATATTTTCCCACTCCGTGCTCTGCTTGGAGCGTGGAGTTTTGAAAACACTCCACTAACCGCAGCGTGGCAGAGATTTTTCACACACAAGGCTCGCCAATGGTAAGCTGTTGAGTGACAAAATCAAGCGCTACTCTGCCTCTTGGCAAGATTTCTCAATGCAGGCTGTCATGGCCAGTCGCTACCACTCACGTTGAGAAAGCTGCCGCTCACAGTGAGAAAGCGGACGCTCAAATAGAAAATCTACTCATGCAGCAGAAAGAAGCAGTGCCCTCTGGTGAGCTGCAAGGTGCCATTCGTGTTGATTTGGCACCATGGGACAGGCTCCCGGTGCTAAAAATCAGCACGAGCAGCGTGACATAACACAGCTCTGTCACTCACAGAAATCTGTTGAATCTCGCAGAGTTTTTGAGTAACTCAGTGAAACTCTGCAGAGTTCTACCCACTCCTTACCTCTCCCCTCTTAAAAGTGCAGGCTGGTGGTGCCTGCACAGTGAAACACGTAGTGGCTGCTTCAAATCCGTTCCATATTTCACTTAAATGTGCTGCCCCAAGACCAGCACAAGTGTGCGGCAGCCCTGAGGGCAGCGCATTCAACATAGCACATTCCCTGTTTGCACACAGCGCACCTGTTTGAAGATGCTCTGTGGCACACAGTGGGAAAGTGAGCCCTATATGTAAGAGGGCCCTTGTGTGTTTGAGCCTTGCGCAGTTATATAGATGTGTTAGAAACGGGTAGCGTGGTGCAGAGTGGGCGGGCCAAACTCCGGAGGAAATGTGTAAAGCATCTGCGCAGCACACTGACAGGCGACACACCAGGCACACTACAAAAAGAGACCACACCAGGTGATGTGAAAATAACTTGTGTATTGTGACATAAACACGTCAGAATGTAATCACAGTTGCATATACATGGTGCCAACCGGCACTGGGTAGCAATTTGCACGGGGACTATTTACAAGGCAGGGCCAATCGGGCCGCTGCCGGAATCATCACAAGCACAGGTTGCAAAAGGACAGAACATTAGACCACCTTATTGGCATAAAGACCTTAACATGCAGCATCTCGTTAGCATAACAGCAGTATCAGCCTAAACCACATTAGGCATGTATAAAGGCCCTTCTCAGCATGTTGGCAGTGCGCCTTATGTGAATACACCTGGGCATGAAATCATTAGGCATAGAATGAAGACATTCGGCATGAATTGGGAGGCAGAAAACTCCTTGTGCCTGAAACCAGCAGTGTGGCCACATTATACATAACCTTAACAGTGCACCCTAGAAACACCACCAGGGGGAAAGAACCCATTAGCATAAACAGCATTGGAACATTAGAAAAGAGCATTAGGCACCAACATGTGGGCATGGAGGCGACACCATTAGGGTGAAAGCATGAACAACACATTAGCAATTTGGGGGAAAACATTACCAGCATAAATGCATTAGCGTAGACCCCTTAGCGCAGGCATAGCCTTAGCATAAATCACCTGTACATAAATCATAAGAGGCGCTAGGCCTCACAAGCATAAGCCCCAGTCGTCCCAATCGGGGGCACAACACTCGGAAACTGGGCCCAGGCCAACTGGCCTCTCTCAGGGGCTCAGAAGCCCTATGTCCCGCAAAGTCAGGGCTGGCTGCAAGGGCAGCGAAAACAAAGGTGCGCAAAGCGCTAGGGCAGGAGGGTCTCTCACTCCCCTCTCTGTTCTCCTGGGTAATCCAATGCTCCCAATGCGTTGCAGCTGCCCCCTGTCCTGCGGGGCAGCTGGGTAAACCCAACAAGCACTGGCGCCAACAGTGCAGCGATGGGAGCCCCACTCCGGGCTCTAACAGGAATCTGCCCACAAGAACACTGGCACTTACGGTGCCTCTGGGGCCCCACTCTGGGACCCCTAAACACAAAATGCCTCTTACGTCGCAGCTGCCCGCCGCCGCGGTGCAGCTGTAAGGGGAGACCAACACGGTACTAGGGTCCCCTCAGAGGGACCGAAAAGGGGAGGCGGGCACCGACAATGTGCCCCGATGCCCACTTCACTCCCAGCTCCCCAATGAGCCCCACTCACCGGCAGTCCTCTTGGGTTGCTTCAGGGCTCCTTCAGTCAAACAAGCAGGCAGGGGGGAATCCCACATGCCGGGATTCCCTCGTAGCGCTTTAGAATCTCGGCGCTGCAGACGTCAGCTCCTCTTCTCCTGGGCACAGTTGTAGCGCCTTGGCAGCACAGCGCTGCAGACGTCAGCTCCCCTTCTCCTGGGCACAGTTGTAGCGCCTTGGCAGCAAGCAGAGCACAGTCAATGCGAATATGGCACTCTGGCAGCACAGCGCTGCAGGACCCACGCACCTTCTTCTCCTGGGCAGGGGCTGGAGGCAGCGCTCACGAGGCGCTAGATGGCTCACAGTCCCAGGGTCCCACCCGAGGGAGTAGCGCCCACGCTCCTCACCTCCTTGGAGTGCAGGCAAACAGATGATAGCGCTCACGAGGCGCTAGGGGTCATGCAGGGGGATTCCCTCACCAGATGTCAGCTGCAGGATCCACGCTCCTCCTCTCTTTGGGGATGGAGATATAGCGCTTTGACAGCACCGCGCTGCAGGCGTCAGCTCCTCCTCTGGCAAACAGGAAAATAGTGCCTCCCAGGTGCTAGGGAGCTGGCGAGGATCCAGAGTCCCACACAAGGAAGTAGTGCCCACACTCCTCACCTCCTTGGAATACAGGCATTCAAAGTGTAGCGCTCACGGGGCGCTAGGGGCCAGGAGACAGTTAATGCAGGGTGAGATCAGCAGGCAGTAGGGCAGCTCACCAGACCTGAAGCAGCAGTTCCTAGGAACAGTCATCCTCCATTACGATGGCCATCCTGCTAGCGAAGCAGTCTCCACTCCAGCAGAGTCTCTCACTAGCCCTGTGGACAGCAGAGGGGTACAGATGGGATCAGGGGCCAGCACACAGGCCCTTGCGGCGGTACCTCCTGGCAGAGTGTCCCCTCTCAATCAAGTCCACGCTCAGTCTGAGCACATGGCATCCCAGCTCCGTTACTTATACACCCCTCACCCCACCTACCAGAAAGGGCTAGAACCTTCCAGAAGGTTCCCTGGGAAACCGGTCCCAACTGGTTTAGGGGGAGGCGTAGAGCACCCTGGGTGCCAGGCTTCCCTCCAAAAGCTGGGGGTGGGAAACAGACAGCTAGACCGCCAACTCACCTCAGACAGGCGGCACATGTACAGACAGAATGGCGTCCATTTTAAAAGTAACATTTTCCAAAGGTGCATTTCTACAATGGTGGAAATAAAGGTGCGTACACCATTGCACAGCATTTATTATTTTCAGTTCAGGCACACCATGTCAGTAAAAAGGCTAGGGGGAAAAGCGAAAAATTCAGGGAAAAAGGGCCAAGTCCAACAAGATGGATTTATAAAACACTCCTAAATGAGGTGTGGGGCAATGACTGGGTATGTGGCGGGTTCTTATCAGAGTTAGACCAAGAGCAGCCTGCGCCAGTGCTCCAGACTCACATCCATATACGTAAACTGTGCTTTGAGGAGCACCAGGCCGCAAATAGTGCATTAAAAGCCGTTCGTCTAACATAAGATAATGGCATATGTATTCCGCTCGGACTGGCATTCCTGTTGGTTGCTGTCTCGAGTCATCTAGATGTGTGCAGGCATTTGAGTGCAGCACAATTTCATGTATTCTTGAATTCTATCCATTCTTAGCTGCAAGCTGAGTTAGGTTTATGGAAACTTTCACCTTTTTCAATATAACATTGATCATAATGTTCCTCGGTGGCTTGCACAGTGAACACCTTTAGGCCTGCAGGAGCTGGAGTTTCTGCTAGGCCACCTACGTGTATAGTAGTCTCATTTTGAACCCTCTAGATCCTCTGATGTAAGTTGGGGGAGCTACATAAGTTCAGTCTCAGATATAACAGAATGCAGGGACACCTCCAGGCTGTGCCAGAAAGCAGGTCCTGCATTCTTCTGCCTAAGCCTGGCAGGTCCTGCATCCTTCTGCCTAAGCCTGGCAGGTCCTGCATCCTTCTGCCTAAGCCTGGCAGGTCCTGCATCCTTCTGCCTAAGCCTGGCAGGTCCTGCATCCTTCTGCCTAAGCCTGGCAGGTCCTGCATTCTTCTGCCTAAGCCTGGCAGGTCCTGCATTCTTCTGCCTAAGCCTGGCAGGTCCTGCATCCTTCTGCCTAAGCCTGGCAGGTCCTGCATTCTTCTGCCTAAGCCTGGCAGGTCCTGCATCCTTCTGCCTAAGCCTGGCAGGTCCTGCATTCTTCTGCCTAAGCCTGGCAGGTCCTGCATCCTTCTGCCTAAGCCTGGCAGGTCCTGCATCCTTCTGCCTAAGCCTGGCAGGTCCTGCATCCTTCTGCCTAAGCCTGGCAGGTCCTGCATTCTTCTGCCTAAGCCTGGCAGGTCCTGCATTCTTCTGCCTAAGCCTGGCAGGTCCTGCATCCTTCTGCCTAAGCCTGGCAGGTCCTGCATCCTTCTGCCTAAGCCTGGCAGGTCCTGCATCCTTCTGCCTAAGCCTGGCAGGTCCTGCATTCTTCTGCCTAAGCCTGGCAGGTCCTGCATCCTTCTGCCTAAGCCTGGCAGGTCCTGCATCCTTCTGCCTAAGCCTGGCAGGTCCTGCATCCTTCTGCCTAAGCCTGGCAGGTCCTGCATCCTTCTGCCTAAGCCTGGCAGGTCCTGCATCCTTCTGTCTAAGCCTGGCAGGTCCTGCATTCTTCTGCCTAAGCCTGGCAGGTCCTGCATCCTTCTGCCTAAGCCTGGCAGGTCCTGCATCCTTCTGCCTAAGCCTGGCAGGTCCTGCATCCTTCTGCCTAAGCCTGGCAGGTCCTTCATCCTTCTGTGCAAGCCTCTTATGCTTCTCCTATTCTGTGCAAATCTTTAACCTCAGTTCTGCTTCTTGTCCCTACAGGTACCCAAGGTTAGGATTGGAAGCCTTGCGCCATGATGCTGTCTCTTATCCTCTCAGTGGTCTGCCTCATCACTACAGCGAAGAGCCAGTTTCACCCTGCCTGCTCCACTCAGAAGGCCCTCAGTGAAAGGCGCTGCTGCCCAGTCTTCGATGGGAGTGTGTGTGGCAGCAGCAGTGGTCGAGGCTCCTGTCGACAGTACCAGCTGTATGATCCTGATACAACTGACACACGGTGCAACTGGCCCTACCAGCAGTATGATGAACTGTGCTTCTGCAATGGAAACTACGATGGACCAGACTGTGGGGACTGCAAGCCCTACTATCATGGACCCACCTGCTCGGAGTACATCCCATGTGTGCGCAAGGAGCTTCGCGAACTCACGGCTGCGGAGAAGGAGCAGTTCATCAACACGCTCTGCCTGGCCAAGACCACCACCAGCACCAGGTGTGTTGTCCAAACCGGTGGGACCTTAGGGGATGTTAGCACCTACACATTTGAACGCGCATCAGAGTTTGATTGCATAACTGCCATCCATGCCAGTTCCGCTATGGATGTCAAAGAAGGAGACAACTGGACTTTTCAAGATGTTCTTCACCGTGGCCCAGCCTTCTGCCCAGGCCATCGCTGTCTGTTGATCCTCTTTGAACGTTTGCTGCAACAAACGTCTGGTAACAAGAGTATGTGCCTTCCATACTGGGACTGGACAAAGGACGGCAACACCTGTGCGGTGTGCACCGATGACCTCCTGGGCAGGGTTGGCACCGATGGAAGGATTCTGGCGCCGTCCTGCTTCTCTAACTGGAGGGTAGGTCACTCTACTTGATATAGGTCTAAAATGCATGTCCTGGCCTGCCACTTTCTGATTTACTGATCGAAGAGAGGACTCTTTACTTGATGTGGATCTGAGATGCTTGTGCTAGGAAGCTGCCCAATCCTGCTTCACATACTAGAAATTAGGCCCCTTTACTTGATGAGAGCTCACCGCACTTCTGCTTGCATGCTGCTCCCTGCTTTAATGACTGAAAGATAGAAAAGCTCTTTTCTTGATGTACACTTAGGATGCATGTGTGGGCTCAATGCTCCCTGTCTCACTGATTGGAAGGGAGGCCCTCTGTTTGATGTACACTTCAGATGCATGTGCTGGCTCGCTGCTCCATGCTTCACTTATAGGAAGGGAGGCACTCTTTCAGATGTACACTTAAGATGCATGTACTGGGGCGCTGCTCCCCGCTTCACTGATTGGAAGGGAGGCCCTCTGTTTGATGTACACTTCAGATGCATGTGCTTGGGCCCTGCTCCCTCCTTCACCTATTGGAAGGGAGGCACTCTTTCGGATGTACACTTAAGACGCCTGTGCTGGGGCGCTGCTCCCCGCTTCACTGATTGGAAGGGAGGCCCTCTGTTTGATGTACACTTAAGACGCCTGTGCTGGGGCGCTGCTCCCCGCTTCACTGATTGGAAGGGAGGCACTCTGTTTGATGTACACTTAATACGCCTGTGCTGGGGCGCTGCTCCCCGCTTCACTGATTGGAAGGGAGGCCCTCTGTTTGATGTACACTTAAGATGCATGTGCTTGGGCCCTGCTCCCTCCTTCACCTATGGGGAGGGAGGCACTCTTTCGGATATACACTTAAGATGCATGTACTGGGGCGCTGCTCCCCGCCTCACTGATTGGAAGGGAGGCACTCTGTTTGATGTACACTTAAGACGCCTGTGCTGGGGCGCTGCTCCCCGCTTCACTGATTGGAAGGGAGGCACTTTGTTTGATGTACACTTAAGACGCCTGTGCTGGGGCGCTGCTCCCCGCTTCACTGATTGGAAGGGAGGCACTCTTTTGGATGTACACTTAAGATGCATGTACTGGGGCGCTGCTCCCCGCTTCACTGATTGGAAGGGAGGCCCTCTGTTTGATGTACACTTAAGATGCATGTGCTTGGACCCTGCTCCCTCCTTCACCTATGGGGAGGGAGGCACTCTTTCGGATGTACACTTAAGATGCATGTACTGGGGCGCTGCTCCCCTCTTCACCGATTGGAAGGGAGGCACTCTATTTGATGTACACTTAAGACACCTGTGCTGGGGTGCTGCTCCCCGCTTCACTTATTGGAAGGGAGGCACTCTTTCATATGTACACTTAAGATGCATGTACTGGGGCGCTGCTCCCCGCTTCACTGATTGGAAGGGAGGCCCTCTGTTTGATGTGCAAGTAAGATGCATGTGCTGGCTCGCTGCTCCCCGCTTCACTGATTGGAAGGGAGGCACTCTGTTTGATGTACACTGAAGATGCATGTGCTTGGGCCCTGCTCCCTCCTTCACCTATGGGGAGGGAGGCCCTCTTTCGGATGTACAATTAAGATGCATGTACTGGGGCGATGCTCCCCGCTTCACTGATTGGAAGGGAGGCACTCTGTTTGATGTACACTTAAGACACCTGTGCTGGGGCGCTGCTCCCCGCTTCACTGATTGAAAGGAAGGCCCTCTGTTTGATGTACACTTAAGATGCATGTGCTTGGGCCCTGCTCCCTCCTTCACCTATGGGGAGGGAGGCACTCTTTCGGATGTACACTTAAGATGCATGTACTGGGGCGCTGCTCCCCGCTTCACTGATTGGAAGGGAGGCACTCTGTTTGATGTACACTTAAGACGCCTGTGCTGGGGCACTGCTCCCCGCTTCACTGATTGGAAGGGAGGCACTTTGTTTGATGTACACCTAAGACGCCTGTGCTGGGGCGCTGCTCCCCGCTTCACTGATTGGAAGGGAGGCACTCTTTTGGATGTACACTTAAGATGCATGTACTGGGGCGCTGCTCCCCGCTTCACTGATTGGAAGGGAGGCACTCTTTCGGATGTACACTTAAGATGCATGTACTGGGGCGCTGCTCCCTGCTTCACTGATAAGAAGGGAGGCCCTCTGTTTGATGTGCACGTAAGATGCATGTGCTGGCTCGCTGCTCCCCGCTTCACTGATTGGAAGGGAGGCACTCTGTTTGATGTACACTTAAGACGCCTGTGCTGGGGCGCTGCTCCCCGCTTCACTGATTGGAAGGGAGGCCCTCTGTTTGATGTACACTTAAGATGCATGTGCTTGGACCCTGCTCCCTCCTTCACCTATGAGGAGGGAGGCACTCTTTCGGATGTACACTTAATATGCATGTACTGGGGCGCTGCTCCCCTCTTCACCGATTGGAAGGGAGGCACTCTATTTGATGTACACTTAAGACACCTGTGCTGGGGCGCTGCTCCCCGCTTCACTTATTGGAAGGGAGGCACTCTTTCAGATGTACACTTAAGATGCATGTACTGGGGCGCTGCTCCCCGCTTCACTGATTGGAAGGAGGCCCTCTGTTTGATGTGCAAGTAAGATGCATGTGCTGGCTCGCTGCTCCCTGCTTCACTGATTGGAAGGGAGGCACTCTGTTTGATGTACACTGAAGATGCATGTGCTTGGGCCCTGCTCCCTCCTTCACCTATGGGGAGGGAGGCCCTCTTTCGGATGTACAATTAAGATGCATGTACTGGGGCGATGCTCCCCGCTTCACTGATTGGAAGGAGGCACTCTGTTTGATGTACACTTAAGACACCTGTGCTGGGGCGCTGCTCCCCGCTTCACTGATTAAAAGGAAGGCCCTCTGTTTGATGTACACTTAAGATGCATGTGCTTGGGCCCTGCTCCCTCCTTCACCTATGGGGTGGGAGGCACTCTTTAGGATGTACACTTAAGATGCATGTGCTGGCTCGCTGCTCCCTACTTCACTCATGGGAAGGGAGGCCCTCTGTTTGATGTGCACGTAAGATGCATGTGCTGGCTCGCTGCTCCATGCTTCACCGATGGGGAGGGAGGCACTCTTTTGATGTACACTTAAGATGCTTGTGCTTCCGCGCTGCTCCCTGCTTCACTGATTGGAAGGGAGACACTCTTTTGATGTACACTTAAGATGCATGTGCTGGGGCCCTGCTCCCTGTCTCACTGATAGGAAGGGAGGCACTCTTTTTGATGTGCACGTAAGATGCATGTGCTGGCTCGCTGCTCCATGCTTCACTGATAGAAAGGGAGGCACTCTTTTTGATGTACACTTAATATGCATGTACTGGGGCCCTGCTCCTTGCTTCCCACTGAGTTATAATGAGTTGAAATTCTGATATCGCACACAAAGGCAAATGTGGACAGCAGCGGGTCCAGGCTAATACACATGCCACAAAATTCACATGTCAATCAAGTTTAGTGTACTAACCGTTGCCGCTTGTCTGCAATTCAGTGCCTCTCATACACACATATTTAGATATCTCCCTCCACGGCATACAAATTTGGAGAAACATTTAGGGATAGGTTTAATGTACTGTTCAAACGCCAGTCTTCAAATATTAGCCGAAAGTGCATGTTGAGATGTTGTTGCTGTAAGTTCGGCAAGCAAGGAGACTAAAAATACAGGCATCTTAGTGAGCATGCTTCAATACATCTTAATTCTTATTCTAGTGAGGAGTCAAATTATTAAAAGGCAGGTGGGTTCAACATGTGGAGCACCGGCCACGACTCCTCACTCACACCCTTGGATCCATCCTTACAAATAAAATTCTGCTCTATCTCCAGACTCAGGTGCAACAATACATTTCAAAAGTGCCTGCTGTTAACTCAAATCTACGCAAAGAAATTGCCACAGAACAGAAAGCCTGTATGACTCAATATCCCTCCCGGCTGTGACTGCTGTGCCCTGAGGCCTGTATGAATCAATATCCCTCCCGGCTGTGACTGCTGTGCCCTGAGGCCTGTATGAATCAATATCCCTCCCGGCTGTGACTGCTGTTCCATGAGGCATGTATGAATCAATATCCCTCCCGGCTGTGACTGCTGTTCCATGAGGCCTGTATGAATCAATATCCCTCCTGGCTGTGACTGCTGTTCCATGAGGCATGTATGAATCAATATCCCTCCCGGCTGTGACTGCTGTTCTATGAGGCCTGCATGAATCAATATCCCTCCCGGCTGTGACTGCTGTGCCCTGAGGCCTGTATGAATCAATATCCCTCCCGGCTGTGACTGCTGTGCCCTGAGGCCTGTATGAATCAATATCCCTCCCGGCTGTGACTGCTGTTCCATGAGGCATGTATGAATCAATATCCCTCCCGGCTGTGACTGCTGTTCCATGAGGCCTGTATGAATCAATATCCCTCCTGGCTGTGACTGCTGTTCCATGAGGCATGTATGAATCAATATCCCTCCCGGCTGTGACTGCTGTTCTATGAGGCCTGTATGAATCAATATCCCTCCCGGCTGTGACTGCTGTGCCCTGAGGCCTGTATGAATCAATATCCCTCCCAACTGTGACTGCTGTGCCCTGAGGCCTGTATGAATCAATATCCCTCCTGGCTGTGACTGCTGTTCCATGAGGCCTGTATGAATCAATATCCCTCCCGGCTGTGACTGCTGTTCCATGAGGCCTGTATGAATCAATATCCCTCCCAGCTGTGACTGCTGTGCCCTGAGGCCTGTATGAATCAATATCCCTCCCGGCTGTGACTGCTGTTCCATGAGGCCTGTATGAATCAATATCCCTCCCGGCTGTGACTGCTGTGCCCTGAGGCCTCTATGAATCAATATCTCTCTTGGCTGTGAGACTGTTGTACCCTGAGGCTTGTTTGAATGAATATCTTTCTCGGCTGTAACTGTTGTGCCCTGAGACCTGTATGAATCAATATCTCTCCCGGCTGATAGTCCTGTGCCCTGTGGCCTGTATAACTCAATAGCTATCTCAGTGGTGACCGCTGTGCCCTGAGACTACGTGTTGTAATATCTCTCTTGAATGTGACTGGCGTATGAATCCGTCTCTCTCCCAGCAGTTGCTGTTGTATCCTGAGGACCATATGAATTAATATTTCTCTGAACTGTGCCTGCTGTGACTTGAAGCCTGTTTGAGTCAATATATCTTGGCTGTGACTACAATGCTCTGAGGACTGCAAGAATCAATATATCTATTCTCCTGACTACTGTTCCCTGAGGCCTACATCAATATTTTCCCCGGCTGTGACTGCTGTGCCCTGAGGCCCCAAGCAATTCAATAACTCTCTTGATTACGACAACTGTGCCCTGAGGTTTGTGTTATTTAACATCTCTCCTGGCTGTGACTTCTGTGCACTGAAGCCTGTTTAAATCAATATCTCTCCCAGTGGTGACTGCTGTGGCTTTGGGCCTTGCAATTTAACATCCCTCCCAGCTGTGACTGCTGTACCTGAGGCATGTATAAATCAATATCTCTCTCCACTGTGACTGCTGTTCCATGAGGCCTGTATAAATCAATATCTCTCTCCACTGTGACTGCTGTTCCATGAGGCCTGTATGAATCAATATCTCTCCTGGCTGTGACTGCTGTGCCCTGAGGCCTGTATGAATCAATATCTCTCTCGACTGTGACTGCTGTTCCCTGAGGCCTGTATGAATTAATATCTCTCTCGACTGTGACTGCTGTTCCATGAGGCCTGTGTGAATCAATATCCCTCTCGACTGTGACTGCTGTTCCATGAGGCCTGTACAAATCAATATCTCTCCTGGCTGTGACTGCTGTTCCCTGAGGCCTGTATTAATCAATATCTCTCTTGACTGTGACTGCTGTTCCCTGAGGCCTGTATAAATCAATATCTCTCTTGACTGTGACTGCTGTTCCATGAGGCCTGTATGAATCAATATCTTTCTCGACAGTGACTGCTGTTCCATGAGGCATGTATGAATAAATATCCCTCCTGGCTGTGACTAATGTTCCCTGAGGCCTGTATGAATAAATATTTCTCTCGACTGTGACTGCTGTTCCATGAGGCCTGTATGAATCAATATCTCTCTCGACTGTGAGTGCTGTTCCCTGAAACCTGTATGAATCAATATCTCTCTCGACTGTGACTGCTGTTCCCTGAGGCATGTATGAATCAATATCTCTCTCGACTGTGACTGCTGTTCCATGAGGCATGTATGAATAAATATCTCTCCTGGCTGTGACTAATGTTCCCCGAGGCCTGTATGAATCAATATCTCTCTCGACTCTGACTGCTGTTCCATGAGGCCTGTATGAATAAATATAACTCTCGACTGTGACTGCTGTTCCATGAGGCCTGTATGAATCAATATCTATCTCTACTGTGACTGCTGTTCCATGAGGCCTGTGTGAATGAATATCTCTCTCGACTGTGACTGCTCTTCTCTAAGGCCTGTATGAATTCATATCTCTCCTGGCTGTGACTAATGTTCCCTGAGGCATGTATGAATCAATATCTCTCTTGACTGTGACTGCTGTTCCCTTAGGCCTGTATGAATCAATATCTCTCTCGACTGTGACTGCTGTTCCATGAGGCCTGTATCAATCAATATCTCTATCTACTGTGACTGCTGTTCCATGAGGCCTGTATGAATCAATATCTTTCTCGACTTTAACTGCTGTTCCCTGAGGCCTGTATGAATTAATATCTCTCCGTGCTGTGACTGCTGTTCCCTCAGGCCTGTATCAATCAATATCTCTCTCAACTGTTACTGCTGTTCCCTGAGGCCTGTATGGAGAAACATCTCTCTCGACTGTGACTGCTGTTGTCTGAGGCCTGTATGAATTAATATCTCTCCTGGCTGTGACTAATGTTCCCTGACGCATGTACGAATCAATATCTCTCTCAACTGTGACTGCTGTTCCATGAGGCATGTATGAATCAATATCTTTCTGTACTGTGACTGCTGTTCCATGAGGCCTTTATGAATCAATATCTCTCTCGACTGTGACTGCTGTTCCATGAGGCCTGTGTGAATTAATATCTCTCTTGGCTGTGACTGCTCTTCCCTTTCGCCTGTATGAATCAATATCTCTCTCGACTGTGACTGCTGTTCCATGAGGCCTGTATGAATCAATATCTCTCTCGACTGTGACTGCTGTTCCCTGAGTCCTTTATCAATAAATTTCTCTCGCTAATGTGACTGCTGTTCGTTTTGGTCTGTATGAATCAATATCTCTCCTGGCTGTGACTGCTGTTCCCTGAGGCCTGTATGAATTAATATCTCTGTCGACTGTGACTGCTGTTCTCTGAGGCCTGTATGAATTAATATCTCTCCTGGCTGTGACTAATGTTCACTGAGGGATGTATGAATCAAAATCTCTCTTGACTGTGACTGCTGTTCCCTTAGGCCTGTATGAATCAATATCTCTCAACTGTGACTGCTGTTCCAGGAGGCCTGTTTGAATTAATAACTCTCTCTACTGTGACTGCTGTTCTCTGAGGCCTGTATGAATTAATATCTCTCCTGGCTGTGACTAATGTTCCCTGAGGCATGTATGAATTAATATCTCTCCTGGCTGTCACTAATGTTCCCTGAGCCCTGTATGAATCAATATCTCTCGTCTGTGACTGCTTTTCCATGAGACCTGTATGAATCAATATCTCTCTCAACTGTGACTGCTGTTCCATGAGACCTGTGTGAATCAATTTCTCTCTCGACTGTGACTGCTGTTCCATGAGGTCTGTATGAATTAATATCTCTCCTGGCTGTCACTAATGTTCCCTGAGCCCTGTATGAATCAATATCTCTCGTCTGTGACTGCTTTTCCATGAGACCTGTATGAATCAATATCTCTCTCGACTGTGACTGCTGTTCCATGAGGCCTGTATGAATTAATATCTCTCCTGGCTGTCACTAATGTTCCCGGAGGCCTGTATGAATCAATATCTCTCTCGACTGTGAGTGCTGTTCCCTGAAACCTGTATGAATCAATATCTCTCTTGACTGTGACTGCTGTTCCCTGAGGCCTGTATGAATCAATATCTCTCCTGGCTGTGACTGCAGTTCCATGAGGCCTGTATGAATCAATATCTCTCTTGACTGTGACCGGTGTTCTCTGAGGCCTGTATGAATTAATATTTCTCCTGGCTGTGACTAATGTTCACTGAGGCATGTATGAATCAAAATCTCTCTTGACTGTGACTGCTATTCCCTTAGGCCTGTATGAATCAATATCTCTCTCAACTGTGACTGCTGTTCCAGGAGGCCTGTTTGAATCAATATCTCTCTCTACTGTGACTGCTGTTCTCTGAGGCCTGTATGAATTAATATCTCTCCTGGCTGTGACTAATGTTCCCTGAGGCATGTATGAATCAATATCTCTCTTGACTGTGACTGCTGTTCCCTTAGGCCTGTATGAATCAATATCTCTCTCGACTGTGACTGCTGTTCCATGAGGCCTGTATCAATCATTATCTCTCTCTACTGTGACTACTGTTCCATGAGGCCTGTATGAATCAATATCTCTCTCGACTGTGACTGCTGTTCCCTGAGGCCTGTATTAATTAATATCTCTCCCTGCTGTGACTGCTGTTCCCTGAGTCCTGTATCAATCATTATCTCTCTCAAATGTGCCTGCTGTTCCCTAAGACCTGTATAGAGCAACATCTCTCTCTACTGTGACTGCTGTTCCCTTAGGCCTGTATGAATCAATATTTCTCTCAACTGTGACTGCTGTTTCATGAGGCCAGTATGAATCAATATTTCTCTCGACTGTGACTGCTGTTTCATGAGGCCTGTATGAATCAATATTTCTCTCGACTGTGACTGCTGTTCCATGAGGCCTGTATGAATCAATATCTCTCTCGACTGTGACTGCTGTTCTATAAGGACTGTATGAATCAATATCCCTCTCTACTGTGACTGCTGTTCCATGAGGCCTGTATGAATAAATATCTCTCTCGACTGTGACTGCTGTTCCATGAGGCCTGTATGAATCAATATATCTCTTGACTGTGACTGCTGTTCCCTGAGGCCTGTATTAATTAATATCTCTCCCTGCTGTGACTGCTGTGACCTGAGTCCTGTATCAATCAATATCTCTCTCAACTGTTACTGCTGTTCCCTGAGGCCTGTATGGAGCAACATCTCTCTCGACTGTGACTGCTGTTTTCTGAGGCCTCTATGAATTAATATCTCTCCTGGCTGTGACTAATGCTCCCTGAGGCATGTACGAATCAATATTTCTCTTGAGTGTGACTGCTGTTCCATGAGGCCTGTATGAATCAATATCTTTCTCTACTGTGACTGCTGTTCCATGAGGCCTATATGTATCAGTATCTCTCTCGACTGTGACTGCTGTTCCATGAGGCCTGTATTAATTAATATCTCACCCTGCTGTGACTGCTGTTCCCTGAGTCCTTTATCAATCAATATCTCTCTTTACTGTAACTGCTGTTCCTTTTGGCATTAATGAATCAGTATCTCTCCTGGCTGTGACTGCTGTTCCCTGAGGCTGCATGAATTAATATCTCTGTCGACTGTGACTGCTGTTCACCGAGGCTTGTATGAATAAATATCTCTATCGACTGTGACTGCTGTTCGATGAGGCCTGTATGAATCAAAATCTCTCAACTGTGACTGCTGTTCCATGAGACCTGTATGAATCAATATCTCTCTCGACTATGACTGCTGTTCCATGAGGCCTGTATGAATTAATATCTCTCCTGGCTGTCACTAATGTTCCCTGAGCCCTGTATGAATCAATATCTCTCTCGACTGTGACTGCTGTTCCATGAAGCCTGTATGAATCAATATCTCTCTCAACTGTGAGTGCTGTTCCCTGAAACCTGTATGAATCAATATCTCTCTCGACTGTGACTGCTGTTCCCTGAGGCTTGTATGAATCAATATCTCTCCTGGCTGTGACTGCAGTTCCATGAGGCCTGTATGAATCAATATCTCTCTTGACTGTGACCGCTGTTCTCTGAGGCCTGTATGAATTAATATCTCTCCTGGCTGTTACTAATGTTCCCTGAGGCATGTATGAATTAATATCTCTCTTGACTGTGACTGCTGTTCCCTTAGGCCTGTATGAATCAATATCTCTCAACTGTGACTGCTGTTCCAGGAGGCCTGTATGAATAAATATCTTTCTCTACTGTGACTGCTGTTCCATGAGGCCTGTACGAGTCAATACCTCTCTCGACTGTGACTGCTGCTTCATGAGGCCTGTATGAATCAATATCTCTCTCGACTGTGACGACTGTTCCCTGAGGCATGTATTAGTTAATATCTCTCCGTGCTGTGTCTGCTGTTCCCTGAGTCCTGTATCAATCAATATCTCTCTCAACTGTGACTGCTGTTCCATGAGGCCTGTATGAATCAATATCCCTCTCGACTGTGACTGCTGTTCCATGAGGGATGTATGCATTAATATCTCTCCTGGCTGTGACTAATGTTCCCTGAGGCCTGTATGAATCAATATCTCTCTCGACTGTGACTGCTATTCCTTGAGGCCTGTATGAATCAATATCTCTCTCGACTGTGAGTTCTGTTCCCTGAAACCTGTATGAATCAATATATCTCTCGACTACGACTGCTGTTCCCTGAGGACTGTATGAATCAATATCTCTCTCGACTGTGACTGCTGTTCTATGAGGCCTGTATGAATCAGTATCTCTCCTGGCTGTGACTGCTGTTCCCTGAGGCCTGTATAAATTATTATCTCTCTTGACTGTGACTGGTGTTCCCTGAGGCCTGTATGAATAAATATCCCTCTCAACTGTGACTGCTGTTCCATGAGGCCTGTATGAATCAATATCTCTTGACTGTGACTGCTGTTCCATGTGGCCTGTATGAATCAATATATCTCTCTCAACTGTGAGTGATGTTCCATGAGGCCTGTATGAATCAATATCTCTCTCAACTGTGACTGCTGTTCCATGAGGCCTGTATGAATCAATATCTCTTGACTGTGACTGCTGTTCCCTGAGTCCTGTATCAATCAATATCTCTCTCGACTGTGACTGCTGTTCCATGAGGGATGTATGGATTAATATCTCTCCTTGCTGTGACTAATGTTCCCTGAGGCCTGTATGAATCAATATTTCTCTCGACCCTGACTGCTGTTCCATGAGGCCTGTATGAATAAATATTTCTCTCGACTGTGACTGCTGTTCCTTGAGGCCTGTATGAATTAATATCTCTCGACTGTGAGTGCTGTTCCCTGAAACCTGTATGAATCAATATTTCTCTCGACTGTGACTGCTGTTCCCTGAGGCCTGTATGAATTAATATCTCTCTCAATTGTGACTGCTGTTACATGAGGCCTGTATGAACCAATATCTCTCCTGGCTATGACTGCAGTTCCATGAGGCCTGTATGAATCAATATCTCTCTCAACTGTGACTGCTGTTCTCTGAGGCCTGTATGAATTAATATCTCTCCTGGCTGTGACTAATGTTCCCTGAGGCATGTATGAATCAATATCTCTCTTGACTGTGACTGCTGTTCCATGAGGCCTGTGTGAATCAATATCTCTCTCTACTGTCACTGCTGTTCCATGAGGCCTGTATGAATCAATTTCTCTCTTGACTGTGACTGCTGTTCCCTGAGGCCTGTATTAATTAATATCTCTCCCTGCTGTGACTGTTGTTCCCTGAGTCCTGTATCAATCAATATCTCTCTCAAATGTGACTGCTGTTCCCTGAGGCCTGTATGGAGCAACATCTCTCTCGACTGTGACTGCTGTTCCCTTAGGCCTGTATGAATCAATATCTCTCCTGGCTGAGACTAATGTTCCCTGAGGCATGTATGAATCAATATCCCTCTTGACTGTGACTTCTGTTCCCTTAGGCCTGTATGAATCAATATTTCTCTCGCCTGTGACTGCTGTTTCATGAGGTCTGTATGACTCAATATCTCTCTCTACTGTGACTGCTGTTCCATGAGGCCTGTATGAATCAATATATCTCTTGACTGTGAATGCTGTTCTCTGAGGCCTGTCTGAATTAATATCTCTCCTGGCTGTGACTAATGTTCCCTGAGGCATGTATGAATCAATATCTCTCCTGACTGTGACTGCTGTTCCCTTAGGCCTGTATGAATCAGTATCTCTCTTGACTGTGACTGCTGTTCCATGAGGCCTGTATGAATCAAAATCTCTCTCTACTGTGACTGCTGTTCCATGAGGCCTGTATGAATCAATATCTCTCTCGACTTTGACTGCTGTTCCCTGAGGCCTGTATGAATTAATATCTCACCCTGCTGTGACTGCTGTTCCCTGAGGCCTGTATCAATCAATATCTCTCTCAACTGTTACTGCTTTTCCCTGAGGCCTGTATGGAGAAACATCTCTCTCGACTGTGACTGCTGTTGTCTGAGGCCTGTATGAATTAATATCTCTCCTGGCTGTGACTAATGTTCCCTGAGGCATGTACAAATCAATATCTCTCTCAACTGTGACTGCTGTTCCATGAGGCCTGTATGAATCAATATCTTTCTGTACTCTGACTGCTGTTCCATGAGGCCTTTATGAATCAATATCTCTCTCGACTGTGACTGCTGTTCCATGAGGCCTGTATGAATTAATATCTCTCTCGACTGTGACTTCTGTTCCCTGAGGCCTGTATTAAATAATATCTCTCCCTGCTGTGACTACTGTTCCCTGAGTCCTTTATTAATCAATATCTCTCTTGACTGTGACTGCTGTTCCTTTTGGCCTGTATGAATCAATATCTCTCCTGGCTGTGACTGCTGTTCCCTGAGGCCTGTATGAATTAATATCTCTTTCGACTGAAACTGCTGTTCCATGAGGCCTGTATGAATCAATATCTCTCTCGACTGTGACTGCTGTTCCATGAGGCCTGTGTGAATTAATATCTCTCCTGGCTGTCACTAATGTTCCCTGAGGCCTTTATGAATCAATATCTCTTTCGACTGCGACTGCTGTTCCATGAAGCCTGTATGAATCAATATCTCTCTCAACTGTGAGTGCTGTTCCCTGAAACCTGTATGGATCAATATCTCTCTTTACTGTGACTGCTGTTCCTTGAGGACTGTATGAATCAATATCTCTCTCGACTGTGACTGCTGTTCCATGAGGCCTGTATGAATCAATATCTCTCCTGGCTGTGACTGAAGTTCTATGAGGCCGCTATGTATCAATATCTCTCTTGACTGTGACTGCTGTTCTCTGAGGCCTGTATGAATAATATCTCTCCTGGCTGTGACTAATGTTCCCTGAGGCCTGTATCAATTAATATCTCTCTCAACTGTTACTGCTGTTCCCTGAGGCCTGTATGGAGAAACATCTCTCTCGACTGTGACTGCTGTTGTCTGAGGCCTGTATGAATTAATATCTCTCCTGGCTGTGACTAATGTTCCCTGAGGCATGTACGAATCAATATCTCTCTCAACTGTGACTGCTGTTCCATGAGGCCTGTATGAATCAATATCTTTCTGTACTGTGACTGCTGTTCCATGAGGCCTGTATGAATTAATATCTCTCTCGACTGTGACTGCTGTTCCATGAGGCCTGTATGAATTAATATCTCTCTCGACTGTGACTTCTGTTCCCTGAGGCCTGTATTAAATAATATCTCTCCCTGCTGTGACTACTGTTCCCTGAGTCCTTTATCAATCAATATCTCTCTTGACTGTGACTGCTGTTCCTTTTGGCCTGTATATCAATATCTCTTTCGACTGAAACTGCTGTTCCATGAGGCCTGTATGAATCAATATCTCTCTCGACTGTGACTGCTGTTCCATGAGGCCTGTGTGAATTAATATCTGTCCTGGCTGTCACTAATGTTCCCTGAGGCCTGTATGAATCAATATCTCTTTCGACTGTGACTGCTGTTCCCTTAGGCCTGTATGAATCAATATCTCTCTCGACTGTGACTGCTGTTCCATGAGGCCTGTATCAATCATTATCTCTCTCTACTGTGACTACTGTTCCATGAGGCCTGTATGAATCAATATCTCTATTTACTGTGACTGCTGTTCCTTGAGGACTGTATGAATCAATATCTCTCTCGACTGTGACTGCCGTTCCATGAGGCCTGTATGAATCAATATCTCTCCTGGCTGTGACTGAAGTTCCAAGAGGCCTCTATGTATCAATATCTCTCTTGACTGTGACTGCTGTTCTCTGAGGCCTGTATGAATTAATATCTCTCCTAGCTGTGACTAATGTTCCCTGAGGCATGTAAGAATCAATACCTCTTTTGACTGTGACTGCTGTTCCCTTAGGCCTGTATGAATCAATATCTCTCTCAACTGTGACTGCTGTTCCATGAGGCCTGTATGAATCAATATCTCTCTCTACTGTGACTGCTGTTCTATGAGGCCTGTATGACTCAATATCTCTCTTGACTATGACTGCTGCTTCATGAGGCCTTTATGAATCAATATCTCTCTCGACTGTGACTGCTGTTCCCTGAGGCATGTATTAGTTAATATCTCTCCCTGCCGTGACTGCTGTTCCCTGAGTCCTGTATCAATCAATATCTCTCTCAACTGTGACTGCTGTTCTCTGAGGCCTGTATTGACCAACATCTCTCTCGACTGTGACTGTTGGGCACTCATGGATGTTTGAATCATTATCTCTTTTTGGGTATGACTGAGGTGCCCTGAGTACTGTGTGAATCGATATGTCAGCCAACTATGAGTGTTTGCCCTGAGGTCTATGTGAATGAATATTTGTCTAGTTTTGACTGCTGTGTTGTGAGGACTGTGTGAATCAATCCCTCTTCAGATCATGACTGCTGTTCCTTGAAGCCTAATTGATTCAATCCTGTGCAAAAGTGACAGCTCCTCCCTCAATACTGCGTGAATCCATCCTGCTATGTCCTGTAGTCAATCTGCTCTCAGGCATGTATCAATCAATCCCTCTCCAGACTGCCCTGAGGCCTGTGTGCCCCAATTTCTCACCATAAAATGAATCTTGTGCCCTCAAATCTCTTAGATTCAATCCCTTCTGAAACTGTCTCTTGTACCCTCAGGCCTCTATATGTCAATCTGTTTGAAAACTTAGTATATGACCTTAGGCATGCATCAATCAATCCCCTCCAATATTGACTGCTGTGCCCTTAATTCTGTATCAACCAATCACTTCTGACACTGACTGATATGCCCTGTGTGACTCAGACTTTACAAACCTGGCTACTGTGCTCTCAGCTGTGCGTTAATCAACCCTTCCAAGGCTGACTGCTGTTTTTAAAGGCATGTGTGAAGCAATGCTATAGCTACCTCCTATGACGTAAGGCTTACATAAATCAGTCTTTCCAATCTAAATGCTGTGCCCTCTATCCTGTGTCAATCAACCCCTTCATAAACAAACTGAGAAGGCTTCAGGCATCTGTGAACTAGTCTTTACAAACCAGACTACTGTAATCACAGGTTTGCATGAGTCAATCACTTCCTATGCTTACTGGTGTTCCCTCTGGCCGAGTGACTTTATCCCTCTGTAAACTGGCTACTGTGCCCTCACCATTGTGGGAGTAAAACGCGCTTTCTCACTCATGACTTCCTTGACTGCAGGTCTGTGTGAATCATTCCCATTCAAGTTCATCTTTTATGTGTCCCCAGGCCTGTGTGACAATACAAATACCTTTCATATTTCACCAATATGCCTTCAAGTGCTTTCCCTCGCACCTGTGTGAGCTAGTCTCTCTCCAAACTCTGGGACTGATTTGCAAAGGTAAGGTTAGACTAAAGGTCTAACTTACACCAAAAGTCTAAATTTACTACTTTTCGATATCCACAAAGGTAAATTCCTATGAGTAAATTTAGATTTTTTGTCTTACTTCTTTGTGAATACCTGAAAAGTAGTAAAGTTAGACTTTTGATCTAAGTTAGACTTGTGGTCTAACTTTACCTTTGTGAATTGTGCCCTTTTGACATTAAGGATCTCAGGCCTGTGTGAATCTTTCCCTCTCTACATCATGTCTGTGTGGATCAATCAATTGGCTTTCATTTTCACTCCTGTGCCTTCAGCATTTGTGAATCCATTCCTCTCCAGACTGTAAGTTCTTTCCGTCAGACTTGTGTGACTCAGTCTACCTCTGAATCGTGACTATATCACCCTCAGGCCTGTGTAAATCATTGCCTCTCTAGATGTGTCCTCAGGTCTGTATGAATCATTCTCTTTACGTTTCATTTTTCACTGTCATGCACTGAGCAAGTGTGAATTCACTTCTTTCCAGGCTGTGAATAATTTCCTTCAGGCCTGTGTGATTAGGATCTGATTTAGAAGCTGGTAAACATATTAGTGTCCATCTGGCTCTGCCTTCAATCCGGATATTGGAAGGAACCACTGTCATTGCAGTTCCTTTCACTCTCCTAAATGTTTGGTGTACAGAACTGTCAACATTGACGGCCATTCACCAAATTGTTTTTGTTTTTCAAAAAATAACTTCAAAAAGTTGAGATTTTGAACGACAAAAACCGTATGACCCCCCCCCTACACCACAGAAGGTTTCTCTCAGGAGAAGACAGGATTTTTATTTTTTTCACCACCAGCTTTTACCAGGCAGTGATGGACAGGGAAAAAAGGGATCACATCCTCCGCCCAAAATTGGGTGGACATTGTAAAGTCCATCCTCCAAAGGCTGCTGCTCCATGTAGCAGTCAGAGAAAATATTCTGAAGAGTCTTTACTAGAGGCGGGCCCAACACACTCAAGACCCACTGGATAGTACCCTTATAGTGTATCTGGAGAAATCAAATAAGATGGGGTTTTTACACTTATATAAGGGCTGGGCCAACAACACCTCTCAGTAATCAATCTATTTGCTCTAATTAATGTACAAAACCTGAAGTTATCCGAAAGTCCAGAGGAAAATTGTGCTCCATCCTATGACTTACATGTCATTTTAATAGGATTGTCTCTTTGAAATGATTCAAAGTATTTTGTATATTTTTATTTTTCAAAGGTGCTTGCAAGAACTTAAGTTGTAATCCTGAATACCATATACATTCCCTTCATACAAGCATCATATATTTACATGCTATTGTTGATTAGACAGCTTTATGCTGTCAGCCTTATGCAGCCAAAACGTGTTTCATCCCTTTAAAGTGGCATGCAAGCCTGGAGTTTTATAAAGGATGAAATATCATTAAGGCAAAGGAGACAGAAAGAAAAAGAGAACTATAACATAATTCGCTGTTTGTTGTTAAAAGGCATAAACTTAGAAAAAGTTCCCCTTTAAAATACATGGGGCCCTGGGGACTCATGAAGGCTTGGAGAGGGGTGCCGCAAGTCACCCTCCCCTGTTTAATTGTATTTGTGCCTGGGCATAGGATCCCCAGGGTCCAAAGGACAATTCTACTCCACGTGTCAGAGGCTCAACCACTGCCATAAAAACTCTGAGATTCCACAGAGTTCTGTCCACCCCTACTTACACTGTCCAGTCACCAGAGGTGATCATTCCAAACCCTAAGGCGAAGGTTCTCCTTCAACTGCACACCAGGTGAGTCTCTCTTTATTCCTATGTACTACTATGTGCCTGTTCACTAGTATGAGCTGGAGAGTAAAACTGTCATATTAACAGGCATAGTGATGTATTGAAAAATTGCATATCTGCAGGAGGAGTCCCAGGACCGCTGATACAGCAATCATGCAGCCCCCAAGATGGTGCTTGACAACCAGGTACAATTTTACTGGAAACGCTGCACACTGAGATGAACTGGCAGTGGCACTTTCTGCCTCTCCTTGTTGGGGAAATGGTCTTACCACACTCCTGCAGCTGATGCTAGTGGTAGAGTCTTACCTGGTGCCCTCCCCACATGCACCACATGGGTTGTTATTGATGGTCATGACCTTCACCGTGCTCTTGAAGACTATCTTGCAGGTAGGCTAAGTTGCAACGGATCGGGAAGCGCCCCTTCTTTGGAATCTTGTAGGGCAACAGGCAGCAGAACCAGAGAAGTAAAATCAAACTGGTACTCACATCTGCTGGAGGTAGGAACAGCACATGCTCGTGGAGAGTACTGGGAAGTGTAGTGCGAACGCAGCAGCCAGTGACCCAGAACAAGTTTCTAGCTAAATAGTCCCAGTGAACACTAGAGCACCTACATTGCATGTCAATTTAGAGCTAGAGAGTGAATGAGGAGCTTCTCACTACTGGAATAGAAAGAGCTGGGCTCTTACTGTCACTGATGCTTTACAGAGCACCTTCCTTGCAGGAGAAAGGCGACAAGGCGCACACCGGATTTATGTTTGTGTTCAGCACTTGCTAAAGTTTCCAATAAATAAGGGGAGGTGCAGATTAATGGCAAAGATGCCGGCTGACAACCCCAAGCAAGTGAGAAACTAGGGGTGGGTGCCATTAAACTCCACCACGTGGCAGTTGATGGAGTCTTTGCCGAACTCTGCGCTCCAAGCGGAGCTTGGTTGCAAAACGCTGTCGATGGTGCGAAGTTTACCACCCACCTTTAATCTCAATGTCTCCCAGAAACAGAGGAGGGAGGAAACCTCTAGCACTTCTAAGCCAATTGTATCCCCAAACTGATGAACATAGAATTCTAACTCCCTACTGAATTCCAAATGGCACACAAACTAAAGTGACAAACGACTAGCAGGATGCACCTAGACCAGTGATAATGTGTTTCATACAACACCAGCAAGTGTCCCTTCTTCTCCAGTCAATGGAACAGCAGGCCTGTATATCTACTAAGGTTTGAAGATCACATTCAGTGCTGATTTCTCTTGCAAGATTAATATACTCTTGAAAAAATTCCTAGCATTGAAACCACTCCTCAAGCGAAGATGCATCGGGTATGGCCTTACAGATCCTGCAACAATGTTGGTGATGCTAGGTGGCAGAACATAGGAATCCTATGATCCACAGGATCTCGAACATTTCCTAGACTCTCTGGATTACCGCTGATGGAAAAAAACACAGAGGGCAACAGAGGAGAGGGTCATTCTGTCTACCACCCCCTCCATTTCACCTGATAACACTGGGATGAGAACTTCTCAGAAAATTGCAAGAAACAAACATATCTTAGATCAGTCAGAGACTCTCTATCCAGCCATTTCTATGTCCCATATCTCTCCTCTCTTATGGAATTATCATCCTGTATCAGAATAGAATCAAGGACCACCCCCAGAAATGCTGTTATTGTGGGGGTTTCTGCCTTCACACTCCACTGTGTTGGTTTACACTTTACCACTTTTACCCTTTCATTTTGGAGACTCTTCACAAAATAGATGATGTTTAAGTACCGTTGTGTCTCAGTGCAACCTGAGACACCAATTCAGATTCATGTTTTCACAGGTTCTTTTAAATGCTTCAGGGTTTTGTCAATGTTCTCTCTATTATAAAATGTGAGTCACTCAAGAGAACTCAATTTAGCTCAATGTCAATCAAAGCATTTCCCTTATTCTTGCATATACACTACATCATTCAGCAGTAATTAACTACAACATCTATTACACAGATCTGCTTTGCTCGTGTTTTTGGATGAATTAAGCTCTGCCGCCACTGTCCTCCTCTACTCAACACGTGGTGGTGCTTTAAAAATGAATTGGTACACAACACAGGTCATGTGATCAAGACCCGAGTGGGGTCGAAATGCTTTATTTCCCTCGTCAATAACTTTGTCCCAAAACTCGGGTTGGAGGGGCTCATATTTCACCCTATAGAGTGGAAGTCAGTGGGGGTAGCAGCGTGAATATATAATTATTAGCAACACAAAAAATGTTTTTCCTGTGGCACAGCTGACCTAACTATAACTACCCAGTGGCAGCTGCCACTGGGTAATATATATATATATATATATATATATACATACATTTATATATACTCAGAAGCTCCATGTCTGGGATCTGATAGACCTACAATCATTCAGCTCTTTGGCACAGTCTATAAGATCTGGCTTCCCCTTGGATCCTCTTTCCACAGCTACGTTAAATAAATTGAACAAGGACATTCTCAGTTTGCAGGTGGGACTTCTTAACTTCTCGCTACAGGAGGGTCACATCCCTCAGGCATAGAAACATGCTTCTTTGCTGCCCCTTCTGAAAAAACCCAATTTGGATCCCTCCAACTAGTCCACTCACAGGCCAATCTTCATGCTCCGCATAATGGCCAAAATTATGGAAAAGCATGTCAACAGACCATTCTCCACTTTTTGGGAGACTCATAACCTTCTCTACCACTCACAGGCAGAGTTTAAAGAAGGTGATATTACTGAATCCGCCCTCCTAGGAGTCACAGAACATCTTAGACGGCTCCTGGATGAGGGCGAGACAGCAGTGCTGACTGTACTAGATCTCAGTGCTGCTTTCAACACCATGTCACAAGAAAAGCTGTTGAAAAGAATGGCCAACCTGGGTGTACAAGGCAGAGCTCTCTCATGGATGGCGTCTTTTTTGAGTGATCAAACCTTCCACGTATCCTCTGTGAATGCCACCTCTACCTGTTTTGCCCTTACCTCAGGGGTTCCCCTGGGAACAGCATTAAGACTGGTCCTATTTAATATCTATGTCCACCCTATCGCGGATCTGGTAGAAGGTTTTGGATTGACTTTGTTTTCCTACGCAGATGACACACAGATAATTTTTTCTTTGTTGTCCACTCAGGATTTTAATTTTGAGGCCCTAAACTTCTGCCTGAACCACGTTGCCATATGGATGAACAACAACTCACTGAAATTTATTGGCAAAAAAACAGAGGTTTTGGTGTTAGGAAAAGATCATTCCTTATGAGCCCCTCAGCATTAGCCTGGAAACCTGCGTGCTCTCCCTGCCCCATACAAAAAGTGAAGAATCTTGGCTGCCTTTTGTACGAAAAGCTGTCCATAAAGCCACAGGTTATGAAAGTGGCCACTACCTGTTTTGCTGTGTTGAAGTGGCTGTGAAAAATCCTCTGACTTCTTCCATTTCCATCCCAAAAACAATTGTTCAGGCCCTCATCCTTTCTAGGTTAGACTATGCCAATGCCTTTTATTTAGGAAATGGCAAATCTTCTATGAGAAGGATGCATGTGGTTCACAACTCGGCTGCCAGGCTGATTTATAGGCTCCCCAAATGTGCATCTGCATCCGCTTTTTTGAGGGAGCTGCACTGGTTGAGGGTTGAGAAAATGATTAAATGCAAAGCTATGTGCTTTGTGCGCAGAACCACATCAAGAGCTGGCCCTCGATATCTGCATGAGATGGTGCGACTCTATCAACAAGTTTGCACCCTACGATCTAGTGATGTTGCACTATGCTCAGTTCTGAGAGTGATTTGGACCTGTATGGTGGGGCCGATCTTTTGCCTATATGGTCCCCAAGCTCTGGAATTAATCGCTGCTTGCCTTGAGACGGTGTGCTTAACTGTCTGCTTTGTGACAACAGCTGAAAGCCTGGTTGTTTTAGATGCATACTCTGGCTGCCCAGAAACCCAATGTGGACAGTTAATGTTAACTGGGATTTATAGAGCGCATAATCACCAACAGGTCTCTTAGCATTGCGAGAGAGTAGCTAAACCCCGCCCAGGGTAGTTTGTACACACTCCAAATCAAAGCATATGTTGTACCCAAGCTTCTGTAAATAGAAGAGTCTTGAGTCTTTTCCTGAATGGGAGAAGGGCGGATTCCTTACGTAGGCTCTCTGGTAGCTTATTCCAAAGTTGAGGGATCAGTACAGAGAAGGCTCTGCCGCCTTTTGAAGTTGTATTGAACCGCTGACAGGCCAGGAGGCCTGCCTTGGATGACCAGAGGGTACGTCCTGGCACATAGCTCCTTAGGTGCTCCTTAATGTATACTGGGGCCTGTCCATGGAGGGCTTTGTGGGCGATGCAGAGGCCCTTGAATCTGGCTCGCTGTTTGATGGGGAGCCAGTGAAACTGCTGCAGTAAAGGTGTTGCATGTGCGCGTCTTGTGAGCCTGAAGATCAGCCTAGCTGCGTCGTTCATGGCTACTTGTAGTTTACTTAGCAGCTTCTCAGGAAGTCCAATATACAGGGCATTACCATAGTCCAGATGAGACATAATCATTGCCGATACCACCAACCGCAGCATGGCAAATGAGAGGAGGGGTGCCAGTTTCCGCAGTTGTCTCAGTAAGCCCACGCAGGTCCCGACCACGGTGGACATTTGGTTCGACATGGTGAGCTTGGCATTTATTTTGATGCCTAGGCTCTTTACGACAAGGACTGGTGTAGGTTTGGTGCCCAACTCTTGTGGCCAAAAGAGGTCAGTCCAGGGGTTACTTCCGGTGGTAATGGCTAAGACCTCTGTTTTGTCTGGGTTGACTTTAAGCAATTTGGCTGTCATCCAGTTGACTGTATATCTGAGTATATTTTGCACGTGCGCGTGGGCATGAGAGGAGTTGTCAATCTAGAGGATTAATTGTGTGTCATCTGCGTAGTTGAACACCTGGCAGTCCATACGAGCCAGAGCGGCCACAAGTGGCCGAAGATAGATGTTGAAGAGCAGGTCAGTGCCCCGATGCTGGACACCCGGTCTGCCAACTGGATCCTTTGTGTCCGATCTGTCAGGAAGGAAGC
Organism: Calotriton arnoldi; assembly: GCA_963921515.1. Lineage (NCBI taxonomy): Eukaryota > Metazoa > Chordata > Amphibia > Caudata > Salamandridae > Calotriton > Calotriton arnoldi. The sequence goes on from CAWUFW010003476.1 coordinate 523,034, forward strand.
AATCCATTGATGTACCAGCCCACAAATACCCATCTGGGAGATCCGGGACGAATATAGCACGTTACAACGCATGCTTTTACTACGCGGTATTTCACAACACGATGCCATTACTACACAAGTCATTACTTCGACTTGCAGTAGATGGCGCCTTAACATTAGGAATGTATAATTTACTACGCCAACTCCAGCCTACGCAACAGTAGGGAAGGTGTTGGAATAGTAAATTACACTATTCCTTATGTTAGAGCGCCATCTACTGCAAGTCGATGTAATGACTTGCGTAGTTAGTAATGGCATCGCGTTGTAACAACGCAGTCGTTGTAACGACCGCGTTGTAAAGGCATCGCGGTCTAATGACCGCGATGTAAAGGTTGTTTCCCATCCGGGACAGTAGCTGGTAATGATTGACCATATTGAACGCTGCTGTAAGGTATAGCAGAACTAGGGCGCACGGCTTCCTGCTGTCGGCTGTGAGCCTGAGCTCATCCAGCACCGACAGCATCATCAGCTATGTGCTGTGGTGGGCCCTAAAGCCTGCCTGCCACACCTGGAGTAGCTGTTGTTCCTCAATGAAAAGTGATAGGGTTTTGAGGACATGCTGTTCCATTACTTTCGCCAAAAAGGGAAGCTGGGATATGGGCCTATAGTTCTTAAGGCTGGCTGCATCTGCCCCTGGCTTTTTTAGCAGGGGGGTGACCCTGGCTTCCTTAAAGTTAGTGGGAACCCTTCCCATTTCCAATGATAGCTTGATCAGGTCAAGGACCTCTCTCTCTATCCCAGGTAGGGCCATTCTGAACACCCTTGGTGGACAGGGGTCCACTTGCGATCCTGACTTGATACGATCAGTCAAGTGGGACAAAGAGTCTCGGTCTAACCTCGGAAAGGTGGAGAGAGACTCGCCCTGGGCACATGGCGCTGGTTCCCCCGCCAGGGGTTTCTGGCTGGTAGGTGTGTTGTGTATGTCAGTTAAAATATCCCTAACCTTGTGTAGGAAGAAAGTCTGGAACTTGTTGCAGTCATCCGGGCTGGCAATGGATTTATGCTCCGGTTTTTGACTGAGTTTCTTTAGTATTCTAATGGGTTCTTTCTGCTTATTGTCGGCGTCCCCGATCCTGGCCTCATAATATTTGGCCTTACAAGTCGTGATGACTTTTTTGTATGTGACTAACATGGCTTTTTATTCTACGAGTGCCTCTGGGTCATATGAGGTGCTATAAAAGCTTAAGTAATAATAATAATAATATTCACTGATAAAAACAAAGGTTACAGGGATGTTATAGTTAGGAAATATGTAGGAAGCTGGCTCTCTATATACTGCACTAAAAAGAAGTACACTATGCAGAGAGTCAGGTGAGTCCCAGATTATTTTACAGAGGCAAAAATAAATAATACTAACGCTCTAGTTGTGGTAGTGTGGGCAAGCAGTTAGGCATATCAGAGAATAGTGCTAGCATTTGTTGTACTCACAGGGGCAATAAATGAGACACACACTCAAAGAATAAATCCAGGACAAATTTAGCAAAAAAAATACTTATTTTTAAATATGGTTTCTAGCCAAGAACTTTTTTCAAGGGCTAAGTACTATTTTTCTTACAAAATATCTAAGTTCACAGTTGTGTGCAATTACGCACAATGAAATCATATGAGAGGAAAAAGCATATATGCATAGAAATCAGTGCAGATCATTCTAGGGGTTCACCTTCTGGGTGTGGAGTAGTAGCAAGCTAAGGTCCAAGGTTCTGCCAGTGATTTTTTGAGAGATTCCCGGATTCAACAAGGAGCATGGTGCTGGAGACGTTGGTAGCTGGTGCGCTATAAAGAAGGAGGGGTACCTAAAAAGAGGCTGCACACAGGCACTTGTAGGAAAGTCAGAGAGCTCCCAAATGGAGGCTCAGGTTACAACTGCTTTAGGAACAGGGGAGCACAGCTGGTTCGTCGTTACCCAGGCCGGGCGGGCTGGGTAAAGAGCAGGTAGGTTGGCCGGGCTCTGTGCGCAAAGGCGGTCTTCGCGGTCAGGAGCAAACAGCTGGCAGGGATGATTTCAGGACTTCAGGGCCACTCAAGGAGTGGGTCTGAGTGGTGTCGATGTCCTCAACTGGTGCTTGCTTCCTTGGCAGTTGGAGTACCAACAGGACTCTTTCTGTTGGTGTTGTTGCAGGGCATCCGGTACCATGGAGGTTTGTACTGCACGGCTCTGGTTGGTCCTAGGCTGACAGACAGGATGACTTAAACCAGTCGGTAACCACACTAGTAGTCGGTAACTTTTCAGGGGGCACCTCTAAGGTGCCATCTGTGTGCATGTATTAATAAATCCAACACTGACATCAGTGCAGGTTTACTAAGATGAGATGTTTGGTACCAAACATTTGTCGGTACAGTGAAGCCATCATGGAACTGGGGAACTCGTCACGACGAGTGTCTAGTCCATTTCCTATCTATGGCTTCCCTGCGCAATTGCAATTTCCAAGAATGGACTTGGAGATTGTAGGGTCATATCTACTCAGGCAGATATGTCCACATGTGGGATAAAGTGCACCCTGCCTTAGGGTGTCGTGTAGTTCCTATATTACCAATACAGGACCTGCACGTTCGGATAACATGAACTGTGGGCTTGGTGGCAGACTGACTCTGAACACCCCCACCGAGAAATGTTAGCCTGTTTGCATAAGCTAGCTCACAGTGCCAATGGTGTCTCCTCTTATCGGGGAGAGAATAGTTTCTGGCAACCTCAGAACATGACAACCCTGATCCCCCAGGATCGTGGAAACAATGGATTACTTTTCGCTCAGTCACTCGTGCTTACTTATTCAGTCTCAGAGATGCACAGAATAAACAGCCTGGGCGTTTCAATAAGGGTTTATTGAACAGTTGTTATTGTTGTGTAGAATATATGAGCTACAACAACCATTAGACAGTAGCAGAGATATATGATCAAGAGTACAGTGCATATAAATGGATAGTACAGTTCTACCATTTTGCAATAAGCATAAATGAATGCATGAATATAAAATGCAGGATAAAAGAAAGCGCATATTTCTACGATGCCTATCTTAATGTACCTAAGTGTACCTAGCATGTGAGTAGGTGTGGAGCCAAGAATCCCTCTAGGATTTAGTCGAACCCCATTACCTAAAGTGTGAGAACGTAGGAGCCCTTCTTGGTCTCGAGTTGGACACCCCGCGAGGGATGTTCAGACCACTGTCAGCTGGAGCGTCTGCATGCAGGAGCCTCAGCGTCTCTGGTCAGTGTTTCGGCCTGGAAGTCTCGGTGCCCTCTCTCTAACACTAGCAAGAGGTGCTGTATTTATAGAGAAAGTATCTAAGGCTCTTTTGTCCCTTGTTGCTTGTATTAGCCATTGTTGGATTTGAGGATGACTTATGGGATGAACCGTGTATGTAGATATGGGGAGGAAGGTGGTGTAGCCCCAGCCTGGTTTCTAAGAACCCTTATGAATATTCATTCATACTGTGTGAGTCTATTGATGGAGTTATAGGACTCTATTGTTTAGGAAAAACCCTCCTTCTGCACCCAGGACTAGAACTAGGTAAAGGTTCAAACCTAAAAGGCTTGTTACAGTGTAGTGTAAGGGAGGTAATGTAGGTGAAGGGGTATGATGTTACCCGGGCCTATATTAGGGTACCTATATGGAACATAACACCCACTCCTCTTCCGAACAGTCAACAATGATAAAAATGCTGGCGAACCATTTCCACTATTAGGCAGTAGCGCTTAAAACCATTAAAACCATCACAGAGTGTTTGTAAAAACATTGTCTTAAAATCAGTTTTAAAAACAACCTCAGGGGGAGGTGAACATTTTTTGAAAAAGCATTTCTTGGAATTGCTTCTTAAGCCAAAGTCCTAATTGAGTTCGTTTATATAAGTCGAACCACTATAAGCGTCAGGAGGCCATGCTTTTCAGCGAAAGTGTCAATTTAAAGGAAATGTTCCAAGTTTAGTTGAGTTTGTGAAAAAGAAAAAAAAAACTAACTGAATTTATTCCCAGCACACGATGAGCCAATTTTAGATTAAGTGTCCTGGCTGGGAGACGCAACATTGTCGTTGCTTGCTGCTGCAGGGGACGGTCCTTGTAACACCTCGCAAAGTACGTCAATGGAGCACAGATGATAATCTGTACTGTGAATAGCTGGTGTAGAGGCAGCCGGTGCTGTAGTCGATACCTGGGTGCTAGTGGTGGAGCTGATGCTCAACCCAGTTGTAAAGGGCACCTGCGGATTCTCGAGGAATGCAGCCATCAAGATGGGAATACACTGGGGACATTGCCGAGCGTGGGCCCCCAGGGGTTCCAGCCGGGTATTCAAGTCCGCAGGTGTGTCCGTTGCAAGTGTCAGACAGAGGTCCAACACGCATTCGTCACCGCAAAACATGCATCGAAGAACAGGTAAGATGCAGTCCATCCAGACTGGTCTATACGATAGGAACCAAGAGGCGCTCAGTTCCCTTAGGCGAGGTGTGCCCAGATGTTGTACCATGCGTTCACGGTACTTGCGCTCCAGGAGTGCTTTTGCCATCTCGTTGGTGTTTGGGCCGTCCATTGCAGAGCAGAAAAATGACAATCAGGATTCCTGCGATAGAAAGCAGGATCAGCGGAAGACCTCCAAAAACGCTTCCCAATACGGAGTGTATAAAATTCGGGATAACTCCGAGGATTGTCTGAAAGGTGCTTAGAAATCCTGACCCTATGGTCTTAAATAGGTGTACAATACCACTCGTATCAGACATATTAAAGATAGGACCCACCATTTCTGCGAAATGAATGTGGCAGTTTGTACGTATAAGTGCCTGTATCTCGGTCGAGGTCCTTGAGATTTGAAGATCAAAGGTCTCTCGAGCAGAGGTTAAGGGTACGGGTTGCAGCAAAAGCATGGCTTTCAGTCTGCTCAAAGTATCAAATTGTATAAAGGAAACATTCAACGAAGGCCATAACGGCACCTCCCTGACTGTACTTGTTGGGGGAAACAATACTTGCATACAGCAAGTGACCCTGGAGTTCACAGTGACCAGATAGGCAATGCCCGGAAGCATCCCACCTCAACCTTGATCGTTCAGCATCAAGTAACTCCCATTCAAGTGCAGCTCGAATACCGGTGTAATCACGGCTGCTGGAGTCCTTTTCATGTGGCAGGACAAGTTTGCTACCGACCCATTACAAGCTCTGTGCAATGAAATGTCCTGGCACATGAGAGAACCGCTTAGAGCCTTCTTGCAGTTTGTACCGCTTAGAAACACTTTTCGATCCCCACTCTGGCATCGAAATCTGTATGGTAACTCCCAAGATTCCTTAATGTATTCCTTACCCATCTTTTCATATTTTCCCGCCTGCCTTTGCTCAAGGCAATATTGAAACTGAAAAGTGGTGACCGGTAGAGTGATGTGGCCATGGATAAGCCATTCCGTAGATGGAGATTCCGCTACCGTGAATGGTAACCTGTCCAGTTTTTCAATACGCAGCATTGCATATTTGGCTCCCCTTTGTGCCATTTCCATCTGTTTATCTGTTAGATTATATTCAGAAAACAGAGACGTACTGTTGATATAACGTCAAGGCACATAGCCTGCACGCAAAGATTGCAGCGTCCAGCTTAATAACATAACAGAACGTAACTGAGATTGCCTGTGTTGTAATATGGCTAAATCCTGTTCCAGTATGTCTATCTCAGAAGATACAATGTTGCCTAAGGAATATATCCTGGAGGTCAAAGTTGTTAACCCATTGTCTACCACTGCTAGAGATTTTTCCAAGTTAATACGGTCTATTTCTCTCTGCGGCCTCTTGTTGGGATATTTTCCAGTTTTCATTGTAGGCAGCATAAATGCCAGCATATATGAAACATTTCTGACGAGGTTTCCTGGGACCTAGAAAAAAGTCCCTAAGATCCATGTCTTGTGAGAGTAAGGCTAAGTGTTGTTTCACTTCTGTGAGTGTTTAGGTTTCTAGCCAATCAAGGCACAACTTCCCAACACTGTAGGATGTCATTCCCCCTGGATGCTCTCTCTGTACATAACGTTGGTCTGGCCTGTGGATATTGAACCCTTCGGTCATACCCCAGAATCTTTTCTGACATGTGTTCGTGTCTAAGGGCCAAACCACCCATTTTTTCCAAACAGGGTCTGTTCTATTGTACTGTCAAATGTCATCTATTGTTGCCCCTTCTTTTGAAGTTGAATTTTGCCACCCCTCCATCTGCGATGGTGTTGGAAACCGAGGTGTGTTCAGGTCCTTGTTCTTGGATAGTCCAAGACAGGATGTCTGTTGCACAGTGTCATTTAGAAATATCATCTGCTGTGGAATGAGGCATGCTCTAAATAGTGCTTCTGTTCCCTGGACTTGCCAGTCCCTAGAACCCCAGACTGATTTTAAGTCTATTGTGTCCTTCCATAGGTCAAAACCCTGTTCAGACAATTGGGCAATAAAGGAAGCCGAGTATATCTGTTTGGTGTTAGTCAACATAATTTTCAGTGCCGTTGTCGGTGTAACCTTATAATAAAATGACGTTGGGTCAGTGGTGTTAAAACCTGAAAAATATGCAAATTTCTGTGCAAATGTATGCAAACTACTTTTTGGTGGTGTAGGGCAATGTTACCACTGGTGGTACTCAAAAACATTTCTAGGCGAAATAGATTTGTGGAGGAAATGATGACCATAATGTTGGTAACAGTACAAAGTGTCATAGTCTGAATTACCTTCTAACATTTCAGTGTTCGGAAATGCAGCAGTTTTTTCTAAATCAGACAACATGTTATTAACAGTTTCAGAGTCCCAATCATCAGAAAATGTACTGGAAGTAATGATATCACTTAATGAAATTTTAAATACATGTGAAAGTTTTAAAAGTTCAGTCGGACCGAATATATCAAAATCAACTTTGTCCCAGACTATACCGTCCAGTATAGAAACTGCTGTGATGTTCACTGTTGACAAGTCTCTTTGTTGACGATGTGAAGATTGATGTGGTTTTAAAATCAAATTAACTTTTTGGGCTGTAGAGCTTTGTTGAAAGTATCATCCATTGATAAGCATGCTAAAAGTTATAACTAAGCCTAGCCAGAAAATAAAAAATAGAATCCCAGTAATTACCCAAAGTTCTAACCAAGGCGATACCAGGTAAGTCTTTTTGAGAAAGTTCAGAAAGTCTTTAGCTTGCTGTTTGCGTGATTTTTGGGCTGGCGTCGTTTACGGTTCACTTGGATCCAAAGAAAACGTATCAAAGTTCATGAAGTAGCCAGAAGCAGTTCGGTCAATTGTAGGAATTGCATCGGGATTTGTTGAAATCGTATTTTGCTCTTGTCGAGGCATGTTGACGTAGACGTCTGTATTTGGTCTAATTGCAACTTGTGTATTGTTTTGAATTGGATTTTGAATTTGAACTTCTGGTTCAAGGGGAACGAGTTACATAGCATTGTTGCCTAGTCCTTCATTCCGTACAGGAGGCTCTTCAAATGTGATGAGTCTTTCTGTTTGAACTTCTTGGATTGTAGCGAAAGGAGGGCGTCTGCTACTGTGGAGTCCACGAGGCCTACTGTTCAGTTTTGGCCACATAGTGTGGTTTGATTAAGTCAATTGAGACAAATCTTTTCTCCTTTTTCCCGGAAAAAGGCGGCAAGAGCACAGTTCTTGTTCCTTGTACTGCTAGGACCGGTACAGGCTTTCTGTAGGATGGCCCAAATTCTTTCTTGTCCGCTATTTTCTCTCTGACCAGATCCCCGACTTTTGGGACCCAGACAGGTCTTGCCGTGTTTGCCTTGACTTCCCCATTGGCGGTATGTTTCTGGACAACGTTGCTTTGTTGTGTCCTGGATTCATTTAGATCCGTTAAAACAGCCAAACGATCATGGATATCAAATGGTTTCTCATCCGCCACTGCGCCTTCACAATCAAGATCAGGTACCCACATTCTCGTCCCAAATAGGACCTCATATAGAGTGACACCCCCTAGAGAACTTCTTGGCTGGTTATTGAGCGCTCTTTGTACCCCATAAAGGTGATTGACCCAACTACCGCCCTTGCCTAATACCCTAGCTGTTAAAGATTGCTTTAAGTCCTGGTTTTTCCTCTCCACTACCGAATTTCTCTCAGGATGGTATGGATAGGAGTACCGCAATGCAACGCCCATACTTTCTATGGCCTCTTTGTAAGCCCGAGAGCTAAACGCCGGGCCACGTTCAGAATGTAACGTGCCAACTGCGTAAGTCGCTATAAAGACTCGCATATATTTGATAACAGTTCGAGTGTCAGCCGAGCGCTGAGGCCATACCCATAGGAATCTAAAGCAGGAATCCACTGCAACCATGATATACTTGTAAGCCCCATCAGATTGTAAGGGACCGCAGTGGTCCAGATACACACATGCAAGAGGTTTGTCAGATATCAGTAGTGGTGTCTGTGCCGGGCGTTTTATGGTGGAGCCCTTCATCTGCAGGCAGATGTCACATTTCAATACATAGTCTTTAGTTTGTTTTGCTAGACCTGGCCACCAATAGCGCTGTTTCAGTAGCGAAATAGTCGCTGTAACGTCTGTATGTGCAGAACCCAAACCCTCATGTGCAGCAATAATTAAACCTTGCCTACGATCCATATTTGGTATTACTCTATCCCCCACTCCAGGAATCTGAGCATATGGAATGTTGTTTGGATCTAACTTGTAGGAGTACTTGAGTGGAAATTTCTTTGGTACTGCTGAGCTGCCTTTGCGCGAAGCAATGACAGCCACCATAATTTCACCATCTATTCTCGTTTTAGAACGAGTGATTGCAGCTACGGAAGCCGTTCGCACAGCCCCCTTTGCGGCTTCATTAGCCAATGAATTCCCTTCAACGTCAACGCCTTCACATTGTTGACTCAGTGTATGGATTACGTGAGCCCTTGGTAGTCCGTTCTTCAACTCAACTACCTGTTCCCATAGCATTTTATGCTTAATTGTGCCACCTTTTGCGTCTTTAAACCCATTCTGTTCCCAATGATATAAATATTCATTGTATGACTGCACACAGTAAAAGGAATCACACACAGTTAGTGTGGGGAATTCGTGATCCGTATTTACAAGTGCCAGTATCAGTGCTTTTAACTCTGCCAACTGAGCCGTGCAGTCTCCTAGAGATTGCGTTTTTGTGCAACTCGGATGGAACTTTCCATCCCGCATGCGACCTTTAACGATAGCACATGCCGCGCTGTATTGCTGCTTACTCCCTATGGCTGGTTGAGAAGATCCGTCAGTGTAAATAATATATTCATACTGATCTAGAGGAAAGATTTCATTTGGTAGAGAATATTCTTGTTCGTATTGCAGAAAGGCTTGTGTTTTTAGATTTGGATCAAATCTGTGTTCAACATCCGTTGCAGTAAGAGTATTAGCCCATTTTATCCATCTCGGATGTAAAGCTTTCGCATTTGGAATGCTAGTCTTTGTAACAGCTTCTAAAGCTGGTACCGGGGTTACGACAACTATGCGTTTCCCTTGAGCCAGTGCTCTTTCTCTTGCTACAGCGGTCTGGACTGCTGTCAGGATATATATATAAAAAATGTAACTGTTGAAGTGAAACGCAATTCTGTGTTTGTGTACAGGTGTGATTTGCATGCGATTGGTACCGTTTTGCCTTCATTGAAGGTTAAATAAGCGTACCCGCATTGACCCGCTATTACACGGATCACCAAGTTGCATACGTTTAAGCGTGTCTGTAAGTTTTTGGAAGCTATCATGTCTTCTTGTACTGAACGTAGGATGTTTGTGTGTTCCTGTGTCCAATGTCTGACTGAAAAGTCATGTTTTATTAAGTCGTAGAAAGGTTTTACTTTTTCTGCGTAATCTAAAATGTATGTTCTACCAAAATTTAGGAATCCGAGTATTAATTGTAGATTTTTCAATGATTTTGGTGGTTGAAGCAGCGCACACTTTTCTAAAAAGTTAGCTGCCAGGCTCTTCCCTTCACTTGAAAGCTCATATCCTAAAAACAGGACATTGAGGTGGGCTAGTTTTGATTTCTTAAAATTAAATTTGTAGCCCTCAGAGGCGAATCCCATAATAATGGTGCTCACCCTGGTCAAGTGCTTTTTTAAGTCATCGTCCGTCAGATAAATATCATCCACATAGGACAATGCTTCCTCATCAAAATGTTGTAGAAACTCAGTTACCCTTGCTGAAAATACCCCCGGGCTGTTCTTATACCCCTGGGGGAGGCAACAAAATTGTCGGTGGGACCCCATCGCAGAGAATGCGGTCAAATACCTGCTTTCAGGCGCTATATTTTGACAGAAAAATCCATTTGAGATATCAAGTGTGGTTTTGTATTTTTTCCGCACAATGTTATTCATTAATGCGGCACTATGTGCATTTTGGACAGCGAATGTCTTCGTGCAAGTGTTTAGATGTCTGTAATCTAAAACTAGATGATGTGTATTGTCAGGTTTCATGACAGGAAACAAAGGATTGTTCATTGGTGAGGTGCATGTTTCAATCACCCCTTGGTATTCAAGTTGATCTAAGATCTCCATGACCTGTTTTTTAGCTTCTTGCTTTATTGGGTATTGCCTCTGAGCATTTGGTGAAACTTTTAACGGTATCACGTGGTGGGTTGAATCCTCATCCCACCCAGCATGAATTTTGTACAATGCTGGAACTAGGGCTACTGCCCACTCCTCTGCATATGCATGTTTAAGATGAATGGGAACGAGGTCCCAGGACGCTGGAAAAATTACTGTTTCTCCCCTAGGGCACTCCATAACAAATGCTGGTGGCCAATCTTGTTCTGCTAATAGGATGTCATACCCAGATGACAGATTTTCCCAAAAGAGACCTTTAACTTTTCTGGGCTTGTCCCCCTCCATTTGGAGTGTTATTTCGTGTAACTTATGTGGGACTCCCACCCTTGTATCTGGTGTTTCCACCGTGATGTAATCATTCAAGTCCGCTGTCACCAGAAATTCCATCAGGTTCTGGTGAGCTATTGTTACTTCTGCCGCACTGTCTAGGATCGTCAGAGCCCATTCCCCATTCAGAAGCTGCGTCCTCAGAATTCTGGGCATGTCTGATCTTCAGGCCTGCAACTTTCTTTTTCTTAAATTGAGGTTTTGATTTTTGCTTTTCTTCTTTTGTAGAAGTGTAGTCTTGAGCGTGCTGCTTGTCTCTGGACTTTGTACACTCCTCTTTGTGTTCTGACTGTCCTTCTCTCTCTGAGTTTTTCGTCGAGCCCTGAAAGGAACGAGAGGAACGTGTATCAGTATCCTGATACCTGTCAGGTTTCTTAATATTATCCCTATTCATGAGATTATACCTCTTTTCAGAGGGCTCCCGCGGAGGAGATCTACCTCAGGATTGAGATCTCTTTTCTGTAAAGTTTTGTTGTTTTTTATTATCCCACTTCTTTTTAGAAGAAGTAGGGTTCTGCTTGGAAGTGTCCTTTTCAGGACTGCCCATCAGTTGTGGTTTTAAAGCTTTCCCACCCAAACTGTCTCTGCCTAATTCTGCATATGCAGTTTCAATTATTTTGGGTAGTTCGTGGTGTTGATCCAACGGACTGAACTCCCTAAGGCGTTGGCGCATTGCCACTGAAGCTGCTTCCCCTTTAATATTAGCTAGTATTATGGCTGATACCTGGTCATAGTTATTTAATAACTTCATCCCTAAGTTCAGAGCAGGTTCTGCTCCGTACTCATTTTGTATTTGTCTTAATACATCTGGTATCAGCGCTAATGAAGGAATACCATGTGTTCTGGTATATATGGCACTGTACCCCAAGAGGTGCAATCCTCTACTTGTGGTGTTATCCCCATGGGCAAGCAGATTGTTAGTATTCTGTGTTTTTCAAACGGGGTAGTATTCGGAAATACTGCCTCGAGCTGAGTTATTTTCTGAGCTACCCAGAATGGCATTTGTTCACATTTCGTGGGCATCTTGCCCATTACCCCGTGTAACGTTTGTGATTTTAGTTGCTGTACCCTGAGATTGAGTTCCATTGGTTGCAACTGATGCTGGTTGGACTGTGAAAGTCCTCATGATGAATTGCGTCAAGTTTCTGTAGATTCTAATTAAATCCTTGTGTTGTATGAGTAAGTCTGCCTGTGGCATTGTTTCAATGTCAGGATGTGGTGTGTAGGCCGCTAATATTGTCCATGTTGCCCCATCTCCTCTGAGCGGGCCTAATCTTACTCTGTGTCTTATATGGGGTAGGGCGCCTTTAAACCAGTATAGGTGTTCCTGGTACGTGAGTGGAACTTCTATGTCATCGCAAGGACCATATTCCTGTGGTGCATCTCTTTCTACATAGTAGTGAAATGTCAGTGTTCTTGCATCTGCTTCTGGGAATGTAGCCCATTAATAGAATACCTCTGTTTTATTTGATTTGTGTGCCTCAATCACGAAAGCTACTAAGCCACCCCTAGCTGGTACTCCATATTCTAGTAGTTTTAAGGTGATAGTACATCTGAATTTAGGTGCAATGAGAATTCCATCCACCTCTTCATCTCCTACTGAGAGGCGTCTAGCCACCACCGGGTTATCTGGGTTGGCTGTGTCCTCAGTCATTTTGGAAAGGAGAAGCTTTTTCAGGGGCACTAAGATAAGATGTTATGCACAATTTCAGGAACAAAATGTCCTTCAAGCTTGATTAACCAGCAGCCAATAAATAGGATGTTTCGCCTACTCAGCTGTGGCGGAGTTTTGTGCCCACCCACTCCAGAAGTCTCTGGTGTTTTGTGAGTAGGGGTCTCTGAGAATTAGCACGACTGAACTACTCAGATTCTACTGTTAAATAAGTACCCAACCAACGTTGGTGGCACCATGTCGTGTAGTTGCTATATTACCCATACAGGACCTGCGCGTTCGGATAACATGAACTGTGGGCTTGGTGGCCGACTGACTCTGAACACCCCCACCGAGAAATGTTAGCCTGTTTGCATAAGCTAGCTCACAGTGCCCCTAGTGTCTCCTCTTATCGGGGAGAGAATAGTTTCTGGCAACCTCAGAACATGACAACCCTGATCCCCCAGGATCGTGGAAACAATGTACTACTTTTCGCTCAGTCACTCGTGCTTACTTATTCAGTCTCAGAGATACACAGAATAAACAGCCTGGGCATTTCAATAAGGGTTTATTGAACAGTTGTTATTCTTGTGAAGAATATATGAGCTGCAACAACCATTAGACAGTAGCAGAGATATATGATCAGCAGTACAGTGAATATAAATGGATAGTACAGTTCTACCATTTTGCAATAAGCATAAATGAATGCATGAATATAAAATGCAGGATAAAAGAAAGCGCATACTCCTACGATGCCTATCTAGATGTACCTAAGTGTACCTAGTATGTGAGTAGGTGTGTGGAGGCAAGAATCCCTCTAGGATTTAGTCGAACCCCATTACCTGAAGTGTGAGAACGTAGGAGCCCTTCTTGGTCTCGAGTTGGACACCCCGCGAGGGATGTTCAGACTACTGTCAGCTGGAGCGTCTGCATGCAGGAGCCTCAGCGTCTCTGGTCAGTGTTTCGGCCTGGAAGTCTCGGTGCCCTCTCTCTAACACTAGCAAGAGGTGCTGTATTTATAGAGAAAGTATCTAGGGCTCTTTTGTCCCTTGTTGCTTGTATTAGCCATTGTTGGATTTGAGGATGACTTATGGGATGAACCGTGTATGTAGATATGGGGAGGAAGGTGGTGTAGCCCCAGCCTGGTTTCTAAGAACCCTTATGAATATTCATTCATACTGTGTGAGTCTATTGATGGAGTTATAGGACTCTATTGTTTAGGAAAAACCCTCCTTCTGCACCCAGGACTAGAACTAGGTAAAGGTTCAAACCTAAAAGGCTTGTTACAGTGTAGTGTAAGGGAGGTAATGTAGGTGAAGGGGTATGATGTTACCCGGGCCTATATTAGGGTACCTATATGGAACATAACACCCACTCCTCTTCCGAACAGTCAACAATGATAAAAATGCTGGCGAACCATTTCCACTATTAGGCAGTAGCGCTTAAAACCATTAAAACCATCACAGAGTGTTTGTAAAAACATTGTCTTAAAATCAGTTTTAAAAACAACCTCAGGGGGAGGCAAACATTTTTGAAAAAGCATTTCTTGGAATTGCTACTTAAGCCAAAGTCCTAATTGAGTTCGTTTATATAAGTCGAACCACTATAAGCGTCAGGAGGCCATGCTTTTCAGCGAAAGTGTCAATTTAAAGGAAATGTTCCAAGTTTAGTTGAGTTTTTGAAAAAGAAAAAAAAAACTAACTGAATTTATTCCCAGCACACGATGAGCCAATGTTAGATTAAGTGTCCTGGCTGGGAGACGCAACATTGTCGTTGCTTGCTGCTGCAGGGGACGGTCCTTGTAACACCTCGCAAAGTACGTCAATGGAGCACAGATGATAATCAGTACTGTGAATAGCTGGTGTAGAGGCAGCCGGTGCTGTAGTCGATACCTGGGTGCTAGTGGTGGAGCTGATGCTCAACCCAGTTGTAAAGGGCACCTGCGGATTCTCTAGGAATGCAGCCATCAAGATGGGAATACACTGGGGACATTGCCGAGCGTGGGCCCCCAGGGGTTCCAGCCGGGTATTCAAGTCCGCAGGTGTGTCCGTTGCAAGTGTCAGACAGAGGTCCAACACGCATTCGTCACCGCAAAACATGCATCGAAGAACAGGTAAGATGCAGTCCATCCAGACTGGTCTATACGATAGGAACCAAGAGGCGCTCAGTTCCCTTAGGCGAGGTGTGCCCAGATGTTGTACCATGCGTTCACGGTACTTGCGCTCCAGGAGTGCTTTTGCCATCTCGTTGGTGTTTGGGCCGTCCATTGCAGAGCAGAAAAATGACAATCAGGATTCCTGCGATAGAAAGCAGGATCAGCGGAAGACCTCCAAAAACGCTTCCCAATACGGAGTGTATAAAATTCGGGATAACTCCGAGGATTGTCTGAAAGGTGCTTAGAAATCCTGACCCTATGGTCTTAAATAGGTGTACAATACCACTCGTATCAGACATATTAAAGATAGGACCCACCATTTCTGCGAAATGAATGTGGCAGTTTGTACGTATAAGTGCCTGTATCTCGGTCGAGGTCCTTGAGATTTGAAGATCAAAGGTCTCTCGAGCAGAGGTTAAGGGTACGGGTTGCAGCAAAAGCATGGCTTTCAGTCTGCTCAAAGTATCAAATTGTATAAAGGAAACATTCAACGAAGGCCATAACGGCACCTCCCTGACTGTACTTGTTGGGGGAAACAATACTTGCATACAGCAAGTGACCCTGGAGTTCACAGTGACCAGATAGGCAATGCCCGGAAGCATCCCACAGCAACCTTGATCGTTCAGCATCAAGTAACTCCCATTCGAGTGCAGCTCGAATACCGGTGTAATCACGGCTGCTGGAGTCCTTTTCATGTGGCAGGACAAGTTTGCTACCGACCCATTACAAGCTCTGTGCAATGAAATGTCCTGGCACATGAGAGAACCGCTTAGAGCCTTCTTGCAGTTTGTACCGCTTAGAAACACTTTTCGATCCCCACTCTGGCATCGAAATCTGTATGGTAACTCCCAAGATTCCTTAATGTATTCCTTACCCATCTTTTCATATTTTCCCGCCTGCCTTTGCTCAAGGCAATATTGAAACTGAAAAGTGGTGACCGGTAGAGTGATGTGGCCATGGATAAGCCATTCCGTAGATGGAGATTCCGCTACCGTGAATGGTAACCTGTCCAGTTTTTCAATACGCAGCATTGCATATTTGGCTCCCCTTTGTGCCATTTCCATCTGTTTATCTGTTAGATTATATTCAGAAAACAGAGACGTACTGTTGATATAACGTCAAGGCACATAGCCTGCACGCAAAGATTGCAGCGTCCAGCTTAATAACATAACAGAACGTAACTGAGATTGCCTGTGTTGTAATATGGCTAAATCCTGTTCCAGTATGTCTATCTCAGAAGATACAATGTTGCCTAAGGAATATATCCTGGAGGTCAAAGTTGTTAACCCATTGTCTACCACTGCTAGAGATTTTTCCAAGTTAATACGGTCTATTTCCCGTATTCTCTCTGCGGCCTCTTGTTGGGATATTTTCCAGTTTTCATTGTAGGCAGCATAAATGCCAGCATATATGAAACATTTCTGACGAGGTTTCCTGGGACCTAGAAAAAAGTCCCTAAGATCCATGTCTTGTGAGAGTAAGGCTAAGTGTTGTTTCACTTCTGTGAGTGTTTAGGTTTCTAGCCAATCAAGGCACAACTTCCCAACACTGTAGGATGTCATTCCCCCTGGATGCTCTCTCTGTACATAACGTTGGTCTGGCCTGTGGATATTGAACCCTTCGGTCATACCCCAGAATCTTTTCTGACATGTGTTCGTGTCTAAGGGCCAAACCACCCATTTTTTCCAAACAGGGTCTGTTCTATTGTACTGTCAAATGTCATCTATTGTTGCCCCTTCTTTTGAAGTTGAATTTTGCCACCCCTCCATCTGCGATGGTGTTGGAAACCGAGGTGTGTTCAGGTCCTTGTTCTTGGATAGTCCAAGACAGGATGTCTGTTGCACAGTGTCATTTAGAAATATCATCTGCTGTGGAATGAGGCATGCTCTAAATAGTGCTTCTGTTCCCTGGACTTGCCAGTCCCTAGAACCCCAGACTGATTTTAAGTCTATTGTGTCCTTCCATAGGTCAAAACCCTGTTCAGACAATTGGGCAATAAAGGAAGCCGAGTATATCTGTTTGGTGTTAGTCAACATAATTTTCAGTGCCGTTGTCGGTGTAACCTTATAATAAAATGACGTTGGGTCAGTGGTGTTAAAACCTGAAAAATATGCAAATTTCTGTGCAAATGTATGCAAACTACTTTTTGGTGGTGTAGGGCAATGTTACCACTGGTGGTACTCAAAAACATTTCTAGGCGAAATAGATTTGTGGAGGAAATGATGACCATAATGTTGGTAACAGTACAAAGTGTCATAGTCTGAATTACCTTCTAACATTTCAGTGTTCGGAAATGCAGCAGTTTTTTCTAAATCAGACAACATGTTATTAACAGTTTCAGAGTCCCAATCATCAGAAAATGTACTGGAAGTAATGATATCACTTAATGAAATTTTAAATACATGTGAAAGTTTTAAAAGTTCAGTCGGACCGAATATATCAAAATCAACTTTGTCCCAGACTATACCGTCCAGTATAGAAACTGCTGTGATGTTCACTGTTGACAAGTCTCTTTGTTGACGATGTGAAGATTGATGTGGTTTTAAAATCAAATTAACTTTTTGGGCTGTAGAGCTTTGTTGAAAGTATCATCCATTGATAAGCATGCTAAAAGTTATAACTAAGCCTAGCCAGAAAATAAAAAATAGAATCCCAGTAATTACCCAAAGTTCTAACCAAGGCGATACCAGGTAAGTCTTTTTGAGAAAGTTCAGAAAGTCTTTAGCTTGCTGTTTGCGTGATTTTTGGGCTGGCGTCGTTTACGGTTCACTTGGATCCAAAGAAAACGTATCAAAGTTCATGAAGTAGCCAGAAGCAGTTCGGTCAATTGTAGGAATTGCATCGGGATTTGTTGAAATCGTATTTTGCTCTTGTCGAGGCATGTTGACGTAGACGTCTGTATTTGGTCTAATTGCAACTTGTGTATTGTTTTGATTTGGATTTTGAATTTGAACTTCTGGTTCAAGGGGAACGAGTTCCATAGCATTGTTGCCTAGTCCTTCATTCCGTACAGGAGGCTCTTCAAATGTGATGAGTCTTTCTGTTTGAACTTCTTGGATTGTAGCGAAAGGAGGGCGTCTGCTACTGTGGAGTCCACGAGGCCTACTGTTCAGTTTTGGCCACATAGTGTGGTTTGATTAAGTCAATTGAGACAAATCTTTTCTCCTTTTTCCCGGAAAAAGGCGGCAAGAGCACAGTTCTTGTTCCTTGTACTGCTAGGACCGGTACAGGCTTTCTGTAGGATGGCCCGAATTCTTTCTTGTCCGCTATTTTCTCTCTGACCAGATCCCCGACTTTTGGGACCCAGACAGGTCTTGCCGTGTTTGCCTTGACTTCCCCAGTGGCGGTATGTTTCTGGACAACGTTGCTTTGTTGTGTCCTGGATTCATTTAGATCCGTTAAAACAGCCAAACGATCATGGATATCAAATGGTTTCTCATCCGCCACTGCGCCTTCACAATCAAGATCAGGTACCCACATTCTCGTCCCAAATAGGACCTCATATGGAGTGACACCCCCTAGAGAACTTCTTGGCTGGTTATTGAGCGCTCTTTGTACCCCATAAAGGTGATTGACCCAACTACCGCCCTTGCCTAATACCCTAGCTGTTAAAGATTGCTTTAAATCCCGGTTTTTCCTCTCCACTACCGAATTTCTCTCAGGATGGTATGGATAGGAGTACCGCAATGCAACGCCCATACTTTCTATGGCCTCTTTGTAAGCCCGAGAGCTAAACGCCGGGCCACGGTCAGAATGTAACGTGCCAACTGCGTATGTCGCTATAAAGACTCGCATATATTTGATAACAGTTCGAGTGTCAGCCGAGCGCTGAGGCCATACCCATAGGAATCTAAAGCAGGAATCCACTGCAACCATGATATACTTGTAAGCCCCATCAGATTGTAAGGGGCCGCAGTGGTCCAGATACACACATGCAAGAGGTTTGTCAGATATCAGTAGTGGTGTCTGCGCCGGGCGTTTTATGGTGGAGCCCTTCATCTGCAGGCAGATGTCACATTTCAATACATAGTTTTTAGTTTGTTTTGCTAGACCTGGCCACCAATAGCGCTGTTTCAGTAGCGAAATAGTCGCTGTAACGTCTGTATGTGCAGAACCCAAACCCTCATGTGCAGCAATAATTAAACCTTGCCTACGATCCATATTTGGTATTACTCTATCCCCCACTCCAGGAATCTGAGCATATGGAATGTTGTTTGGATCTAACTTGTAGGAGTACTTGAGTGGAAATTTCTTTGGTACTGCTGAGCTGCCTTTGCGCGAAGCAATGACAGCCACCATAATTTCACCATCTATTCTCGTTTTAGAACGAGTGATTGCAGCTACGGAAGCCGTTCGCGCAGCCCCCTTTGCGGCTTCATTAGCCAATGAATTCCCTTCAACGTCAACGCCTTCACATTGATGACTCAGTGTATGGATTACGTGAGCCCTTGGTAGTCCGTTCTTCAACTCAACTACCTGTTCCCATAGCATTTTATGCTTAATTGTGCCACCTTTTGCGTCTTTAAACCCGTTCTGTTCCCAATGATATAAATATTCATTGTATGACTGCACACAGTAAAAGGAATCACACACAATTAGTGTGGGGAATTCGTGATCCGTATTTACAAGTGCCAGTATCAGTGCTTTTAACTCTGCCAACTGAGCCGTGCAGTCTCCTAGAGATTGCGTTTTTGTGCAACTCGGATGGAACTTTCCATCCCGCATGCGACCTTTAACGATAGCACATGCCGCGCTGTATTGCTGCTTACTCCCTATGGCTGGTTGAGCAGATCCGTCAGTGTAAATAATATATTCATACTGATCTAGAGGAAAGATTTCATTTGGTAGAGAATATTCTTGTTCGTATTGCAGAAAGGCTTGTGTTTTTAGATTTGGATCAAATCTGTATTCAACATCCGTTGCAGTAAGAGTATTAGCCCATTTTATCCATCTCGGATGTAAAGCTTTCGCATTTGGAATGCTAGCCTTTGTAACAGCTTCTAAAGCTGGTACCGGGGTTACGACAACTATGCGTTTCCCTTGAGCCAGTGCTCTTTCTCTTGCTACAGCGGTCTGGACAGCTGTCAGGATATATATATAAAAAATGTAACTGTTGAAGTGAAACGCAATTCTGCGTTTGTGTACATGTGTGATTTGTATGCGATTGGTACCGTTTTCCCTTCATTGAAGGTTAAGTAAGCGTACCCGCATTGACCCGCTATTACACGGATCACCAAGTTGCATACGTTTAAGCGTGTCTGTAAGTGTTTGGAAGCTATCATGTCTTCTTGTACTGAACGTAGGATGTTTGTGTGTTCCTGTGTCCAATGTCTGACTGAAAAGTCATGTTTTATTAAGTCGTAGAAAGGTTTTACTTTTTCTGCGTAATCTAAAATGTATGTTCTACCAAAATTTAGGAATCCGAGTATTGATTGTAGATTTTTCAATAATTTTGGTGGTTGAAGCAGCGCACACTTTTCTAAAAAGTTAGCTGCCAGGCTCTTCCCTTCACTTGAAAGCTCATATCCTAAAAACAGGACATTGAGGTGGGCTAGTTTTGATTTCTTAAAATTAAATTTGTAGCCCTCAAAGGCGAATCCCATAATAATGGTGCTCACCCTGGTCAAGTGCTTTTTTAAGTCATCGTCCGTCAGATAAATATCATCCACATGGGACAATGCTTCCTCATCAAAATGTTGTAGAAACTCAGTTACCCTTGCTGAAAATACCCCCGGGCTGTTCTTATACCCCTGGGGGAGGCAACAAAATTGTTGGTGGGACCCCATCGCAGAGAATGCGGTCAAATACCTGCTTTCAGGCACTATATTTTGGCAGAAAAATCCATTTGAGATATCAAGTGTGGTTTTGTATTTTTTCCGCACAATGTTATTCATTAATGCGGCACTATGTGCATTTTGGACAGCGAATGTCTTCGTTCAAGTGTCTAGATGTCTGTAATCTAAAACTAGACGATGTGTATTGTCAGGTTTCATGACAGGAAACAAAGGATTGTTCATTGGTGAGGTGCATGTTTCAATCACCCCTTGGTATTCAAGTTGATCTAAGATCTCCATGACCTGTTTTTTAGCTTCTTGCTTTATTGGGTATTGCCTCTGAGCATTTGGTGAAACTTTTAACGGGATCACGTGGTGGGTTGAATCCTCATCCCACCCAGCATGAATTTTGTACAATGCTGGAACTAGGGCTTCTGCCCACTCCTCTGCATATGCATGTTTAAGATGAATGGGAACGAGGTCCCAGGACGCTGGAAAAATTACTGTTTCTCCCATAGGGAACTCCATAACAAATGCTGGTGGCCAATCTTGTTCTGCTAATAGGATGTCATACCCAGATGACAGATTTTCCCAAAAGAGACCTTTAACTTTTCTGGGCTTGTCCCCCTCCATTTGGAGTGTTATTTCGTGTAACTTATGTGGGACTCCCACCCTTGTATCTGGTGTTTCCACCGTGATGTAATCATTCAAGTCCGCTGTCACCAGAAATTCCATCAGGTTCTGGTGAGCTATTGTTACTTCTGCCGCACTGTCTAGGATCGTCAGAGCCCATTCCCCATTCAGAAGCTGCGTCCTCAGAATTCTGGGCATGTCTGATCTTCAGGCCTGCAACTTTCTTTTTCTTAAATTGAGGTTTTGATTTTTGCTTTTCTTCTTTTGTAGAAGTGTAGTCTTGAGCGTGCTGCTTGTCTCTGGACTTTGTACACTCCTCTTTGTGTTCTGACTGTCCTTCTCTCTCTGAGTTTTTCGTCGAGCCCTGAAAGGAACGAGAGGAACATGTATCAGTATCCTGATACCTGTCAGGTTTCTTAATATTATCCCTATTCATGAGATTATACCTCTTTTCAGAGAGCTCCCGCGGAGGAGATCTACCTCAGGATTGAGATCTCTTTTCTGTAAAGTTTTGTTGTTTTTTATTATCCCACTTCTTTTTAGAAGAAGTAGGGTTCTGCTTGGAAGTGTCCTTTTCAGGACTGCCCATCAGTTGTGGTTTTAAAGCTTTCCCACCCAAACTGTCTCTGCCTAATTCTGCATATGCAGTTTCAATTATTTTGGGTAGTTCGTGGTGTTGATCCAACGGACTGAACTCCCTAAGGCGTTGGCGGATTGCCACTGAAGCTGCTTCCCCTTTAATATTAGCTAGTATTATGGCTGATACCTGGTCATAGTTATTTAATAACTTCATCCCTAAGTTCACAGCAGGTTCTGCTCCGTACTCATTTTGTATTTGTCTTAATACATCTGGTATCAGCGCTAATGAAGGAATACCATGTGTTCTGGTATATATGGCACTGTACCCCAAAAGGTGCAATCCTCTACTTGTGGTGTTATCCCCATGGGCAAGCAGATTGTTAGTATTCTGTGTTTTTCAAACAGGGTAGTATTCGGAAATACTGCCTCGAGCTGAGTTATTTTCTGAGCTACCCAGAATGGCATTTGTTCACGTTTCGTGGGCATCTTGCCCATTACCCCGTGTAACGTTTGTGATTTTAGTTGCTGTACCCTGAGATTGAGTTCCATTGGTTGCAACTGATGCTGGTTGGACTGTGAAAGTCCTCATGATGAATTGCGTCAAGTTTCTGTAGATTCTAATTAAATCCTTGTGTTGTATGAGTTAGTCTGCCTATGGCATTGTTTCAATGTCAGGATGTGGTGTGTAGGCCGCTAATATTGTCCATGTTGCCCCATCTCCTCCGAGCGGGCCTAATCTTACTCTGTGTCTTATATGGGGTAGGGCGCCTTTAAACCAGTATAGGTGTTCCTGGTACGTGAGTGGAACTTCTATGTCATCGCAAGGACCATATTCCTGTGGTGCATCTCCTTCTACATAGTAGTGAAATGTCAGTGTTCTTGCATCTGCTTTTGGGAATGTAGCCCATGAATAGAATACCTCTGTTTTATTTGATTTGTGTGCCTCAATCACGAAAGCTACTAAGCCACCCCTAGCTGGTACTCCATATTCTAGTAGTTTTAAGGTGATAGTACGTCTGAATTTAGGTGCAATGAGAATTCCATCCACCTCTTCATCTCCTACTGAGAGGCGTCTAGCCACCACCGGGTTATCTGGGTTGGCTGTGTCCTCAGTCATTTTGGAAAGGAGAAGTTTTTTCAGGGGCACTAAGATAAGGTGTTATGCACAATTTCAGGAACAAAATGTCCTTCAAGCTTGATTAACCAGCAGCCAATAAATAGGATGTTTCGCCTACTCAGCTGTGGCGGGGTTTTGTGCCCACCGACTCCAGAAGTCTCTGGTGTTTTGTGAGTAGGGGTCTCTGAGAATTAGCACGACTGAACTACTCAGATTCTACTGTTAAATAAGTACCCAACCAATGTTGGTGGCACCATGTCGTGTAGTTCCTATATTACCCATACAGGACCTGCGCGTTCGGATAACATGAACTGTGGGCTTGGTGGCCGACTGACTCTGAACACCCCCACCGAGAAATGTTAGCCAGTTTGCATAAGCTAGCTCACAGTGCCCCTAGTGTCTCCTCTTATCGGGGAGAGAATAGTTTCTGTCAACCTCAGAACATGACAACCCTGATCCCCCAGGATCGTGGAAACAATGTACTACTTTTCGCTCAGTCACTCGTGCTTACTTATTCAGCCTCAGAGATACACAGAATAAACAGCCTGGGCATTTCAATAAGGGTTTATTGAACAGTTGTTATTCTTGTGAAGAATATATGAGCTGCAACAACCATTAGACAGTAGCAGAGATATATGATCAGCAGTACAGTGAATATAAATGGATAGTACAGTTCTACCATTTTGCAATAAGCATAAATGAATGCATGAATATAAAATGCAGGATAAAAGAAAGCGCATACTCCTACGATGCCTATCTAGATGTACCTAAGTGTACCTAGTATGTGAGTAGGTGTGTGGAGGCAAGAATCCCTCTAGGATTTAGTCGAACCCCATTACCTGAAGTGTGAGAACGTAGGAGCCCTTCTTGGTCTCGAGTTGGACACCCCGCGACGGATGTTCAGACTACTGTCAGCTGGAGCGTCTGCATGCAGAAGCCTCAGCGTCTCTGGTCAGTGTGTCGGCCTGGAAGTCTCGGTGCCCTCTCTCTAACACTAGCAAAAGGTGCTGTATTTATACAGAAAGTATCTAGGGCTCCTTTGTCCCTTGTTGCTTGTATTAGCCATTGTTGGATTTGAGGATGACGTATGGGATGAACCATGTACGTAGGAATGGGGAGGAAGGTGGTGTAGCCCCAGCCTGGTTTCTAAGAACCCTTATGAATATTCATTCATACTGTGTGAGTCTATTGATGGAGTTATAGGACTCTATTGTTTAGGAAAAACACTCCTTCTGCACCCAGGACTTGAACTAGGTAAAGGTTCAATCCTAAAAGGCTCATTACAGTGTAGTGTAGGGGAGGTAATGTAGGTGAAGGGGTATGATGTTACCCGGGCCTATATTAGGGTACCTATATGGAACATAACAAGGGCTGTAAGGCCTGCTGTGGAGGTGGCTTACCTATATCTCATGCAGTGTCTGTGGGCATGGCACACAGGGATGTTTGCCATGTCGACTCTTCGTTTTTATCTGCACTAAAACACGCATCCTGCAATGGCAATTTGCATGATCTTGGTAAGGGGTCTCTAGGATGGCACAATTTGTGCTGCAGCCCTAGAACAACCCTCTTCAGTCACAATGCCCTAGGTACCAGGGGTACTACTTACTAGAGACTTACAAGGGGGCTGAAGTTGTGCCAATTTTGGAGCAGTGGTAAAGTTTTAGGGAATGAGCTTTGGTACTGGGGACCTGGTTAGCAAGGACCTGAGTACACTTCAGTCAAAGTTGCATCACAAACCAGCCAAAAAGTGTGTTGGGGGGTGCATGCACCCAGTTTCCCATAAAATAACATTTTAAAAACCTTAGAAACTAACAGAAAAGCAAAGGTTACAGGGACGTTAAAGTTAGGCTCAGATTTCAATCGTACAAAACCAGTAAAATTCAGCAGTTGTAGTTATCTGAGTTAACTATAACTTATGCCCCGCATTGCACTGCTTATGATCTCACATATCACATCACTCATGACATGGTGAGTGACATCACTGATGACTTCACTGATGACATCTCAAATGACCTCAAGTGGTTTTGTGGGTGTGAGTAGCTGTATGGGTCTGTGAGTGGGTGTGTGAGTATCTCAGTGGGTCTGTGAGTGGATGTGTAAGTTTCTGAGTGGGTGTGGGAGTCTATGAGTGGGTCTGTGAGTTGATGTATGAGTCTGTGAGTGGGTCTATGAGTGGGAGTGGCAGTGTCTATGTGGGTCTATAAGAGGATGTGAGAGTCTATGAGTAGATCTGTGAATGGGTGTGAGTGTCGGTGAGTGGGTATGTGACTGTCTGAGTGGGTCTTTGAGTGGGTACATGTGTCTATGAGTTGTCAGTGAGTAGGTGTGCGAGTGTCTGAGTGGGTCTGTGAGTGGGTGAACAAGTGTCTGAGTGGGTCTGTGACTGGGTGCATGAGTCTTTCAGTGGGTCTCTGAGTGGGTGTGAAAGTCTATAGTTGTTCTGTGAGTGAGTGCATGAGTGGGTCTGTGAATGGGTTAATGAATGTCTGAGTTGGTCTGTGAGTGGGTGCATGAGTCTCTGAGTGGGTCTGTGAATGGGTGCATGATTGTCTGAGTGGGTCTGCGAGTGGGTGCATGAGTGTCTGAGTGGATATGTGAGTGGGTACACAAGTTTGTGAGTGAGTCTCTGAATGGGTGTATGAGTATCTGAGTGGGTCTGTGAATGGGTGCATGAATGTCTGAGTTGGTCTGTGAGTGGGTACATAAGTGTCTGAATGGGGCTGCATGTGGGTATGTGAGTGTCTGAGTGGATATGTGAGTGGTACACGAGTCTGAGTAGGTCTGTGAATGGGTGTGTGAGTGTCTGAGTGGGTCTGTGTATGGGTGTGTGAGTCTCTGAGTGGATCTGTGAGTGGGTGTCTAAGTGGATCTGAGTGGGCACATTTGTGTCTGAGTGGGTCTGTGAGTGGTTCATGAGTCTCTGAGTTGGTCTGTGACTGGGTGCATGAGTCTCTGAGTAGGTTTGTGAGTGGGTATGTGAGTCTCTGTGTGGGTCTGTGAGTGGATGTGTGATCATGTGAGTGGGTCTATGAGTGGGTGTGTGAGTGTCTGTGTGGGTCCATAAGTGGGAGTCTATAAATGGATCGGTGAATGGGTGTGAGTGTGTGTCTGTGAGTGGTTGTGTGACAATCTAAGTGGGTCTGTGAGTGGGTGCATGAGTCTTTGAGTGGGTCTGTGAGTGTCAGAGTGAGTCTGTGAGTGGGTGGACAAATATATGAGTAGATCTGTGACAGGGTGAATGAGTCTTTAAGTGGGTCTCTGAGTGGGTGTGTAAGTCTATGAGTTGTTCTTTGAGTGAGTGCATGAGTGTCTTAGTGGGTCTGAATAGGTGCATGAGTGTCTGAGTGGGGCTGTGAGTGGGCTGTAAGTCTCTGAGTGGGTCTGTGAGTGGGCACATGAGTGTCTGAGTAGGTCTGTGAGTGGGTGCACAAGTGCCTGAGTGGGTCTGTGACTGGATGCATGAGTCTTTAAGTGAGTCTCTAATTGGGTCTGTGAGTCTGTGAGTTATTCGGTGAGTGAGTGTGTGAGTTGCTGAGTTGGTCTGTGAGTGGGTGCACAAGTGTCTGAGTGGGTCCATGACTGGATGCATGAGTCTTTAAGTGAGTCTCTAAGTGGGTGTGTGAGTTTCTGAGTGGGTCTGTGGCTGGGTGCATGATTACCTGAGTGGATCTGTCACTGAGTGCATGAGTCTCTGAGTGGTTCTGTGAGTGGGTACACGAGTCTCTGAGTGGGTCTGTGAGTGGGTGCGTGAGTGTCTGAGTAGGTCTTTGAGTGGGTGCATGAGTCTCTGAGTGGGTCTGTGATTGGGTGTGTGAGTGTCTAAGTGGGTCTGTGAGTGGGTGCATGAGTGTCTGAGTAGGTCTGTGAGTAGGTGCATGAGTATCTGAGTGGGTATGTGAATAGGTGCATGAGAGTCTGAGTGAGTCTGTGAGTGGGTGCATGAGTCTCTGAGTAGGTCTGTGAGTGGGTGTGTGAGATCTGAGTAGGTCTGTGAGTGGGTGTGTGAGACTCTGTGTGGGTCTGTGAGTGGATTTGTGAATGTCTGAGTAGGTCTGTGAGTGGGTGCATGAGTCTCTGAGTAGGTCTGTTAGTGGGTGTGATTGTATGTTTTTTATTTGTGAAGCAATATTTGTGAATTCACCGCAACGTTACATGGGGCCATGTCATCATGAAATAGTCGCAAATACTTTGCAGCAACAGATTTACAAATTAGAATTTTCTTTAATATCTCCAACTCTATTGAACAGATTTACACCAATTAACAAATAGGGTACTTTCTGGACCAAGAGCTACTTTTTTCCCAAATTTGGTGCAATTCCGTACAGTAGTTCGGGCTGTAGTTGTGTCTAAAATGTCTAAGGGAATAAACATGGAAAACACACTTTTTTTGACCCATGTCTTTCTCGGGCCCCAATTGACGGATCACCCCAAAACTTTCTATCCACAATAAAACTCACCAGCACACTTTTTGGGGGAAATTTTGTGAAGATTCGTCAAACTGCGCCAAAGACATAGGCAAGTCAAAAATGCTTTTCATATGGAAACTAGGTCCTAACTATAACTACCTACTGGCGAGAGAAAAACAAGAAAAGAGAAGATAACCTGTGAGACAGAATTTGTAGTGTATGCTTTGCAATGTGGATGTAGAAGTACTATCCACAAACTTAAAATTCTCTTCCTACAACACCTCATAGCCATAAAGAATCAGGACAGAAGTTACCCTATTGCTAAACACTTTTGGGAGGTCCATAATGGTGACTGTTGCAGTCTTACCTTCTATGGTATTGAGCACATAAAAGTCCACCCACATAAATGGGATCGGGAACTCAAACTGCAAAGAGCTGAGTCCAGAATGATCTTACTACTGGGTATAGAACAGCCATGGGGACACAATCTGGATGCAGAACTTCATTTCCATATATAGTTTGCTTAATGATAGTGATATGCATAAATGGTAACATGATACTAGCATTATGCATCATAATGATGTTCTGCTTAAGGTTCATTCCATTGCCTGTTAATTGCATGAATTTTTGTTACTGATTACTGTAATATATTTACGGGAATTAATTAAAACAGAATCTAGCTTAGGATGTATTACCATTGTTGCTTGTTTTTTTATCACTTCACTTAAAACATTTTTTAATGGTGTATTTATTCCCTCTGCACTGCACTAGCCACTTTACCTTTTTGAAATACCAATCTACCTCTACATATGACGGATTTCTCCTCCATACTTAGAGCCCATAATTCCTAGACACTGATGGGTGGTATTTGTCAGTACCTTTTCGCTAAAGCATTTTATGAGGTTGTACCGCAGAGCCTACTGATTTAGTGGGTAGTATATATCAACATGCCAATAATTGAATTTGCAAGGATGGACCAATATTTACTTGAATTTCAGTTGAATATTTGCACTTAAGCACAAAGTCACTTTGGATCATCTTCAAATGTATCAGCTATGCTTACATTGATTGTTATACACTCATTTTGAGCATATTTGCCTCTTAGGTTCATACCTGATAACTTGAAAATATATGATTATTACATATATATATATATTGAGGCCTGAGCTATGATTTTCACATTAGCATGGAGTCACTTTAAAGTCTACGGATATTTTCACTTAGTACAAAGTCAATTCAATTCAATGTTTACTTTATTCGATTTGAGACACAAATCATATAAGCATTTACATTAAAATACATCCCGAGATTATCCCACCCCAATATTTCATAATACAAAAAGGAAAGAATTGCTCCTAAACCATCAATTATTTCATATAATATCTAAAAATACTAACAGGTCATTTCTAAATATCATTAGCCACTCTCGTGGATCTTGATTTTAGGGCCGTTTTAAAAAAATTTACCACACAAGACAAGGTTAAAACATCAGCGGAAAGTTTTAAAAAGAGCAGTGCCACGCGTGCCTGTCTAATCCCAGTAGTCTGTAATAAAGACTTCAAAAACCTTTTTCTAGGAAGGCATAAAAAGAACAATTAAAAAGGAAGTGGAGGGTATCCTGCGGAGACGCATTGTCGCAGCCGCAGGGCCCTCTTTCTCCTAGCTTTACGCTAAAACCTGCGGGGACCGCCAAAATATGGTGAATAAAATTAATTCTAAAACGTGTAATTAAAAATCTATCATGGGCACTTGTCATAATGGTTAGATATGGTTCTATCCTCGAGGAGGTTTTAATTAAAACATATTCTCTCACTGTCGGTTTTACCAATTCATTGCCCTCACGTTGCGCCATACTAAACTGAAAAAACAACTCTTTAACAGCTGCCTTGTCCCTCTGTCTTATATTATCTGGCTCATCGAACAGTGCCTGCCGTCCCATTTTTTTGTAGGCAATCCCGCACATATTTTAACTATGGGATCTTCATTGCGTTGGCCAAAGACAAGCAATCCTGAACAACAAGCCTTGTCAGGCCTATCTCTTCGTTTAACCAGACCTTCAACCAGTGAATTATAGGTCTGACAGCCACTGAGTCTGAAATATAACTAGCTCCCAGTTCTTCATGGGCAATAAATGCCGGGGTGCTGTGGGGGACCCTTAACAGATGCCTCATATATTTGTTTTCTTCTGTTTGTAGGTTGTTAGTTTTCACAAAACCCCAGACCTCACTACCATACAGCACCTTGGCACAGCAGATTGAGTTGTACAATTTTAAAATCACATCCGAGTCCACAACCCAAGTCTGCTTGCAAAATTCGCAATTGAACCTGTGGATCTAATTAAAGACAGAGATTTCTCTTCTAATAAGTGTTTAAAATTAAGCTTCCCATCAAATAATATGCCTAAATAAGCAAAAGCTGGGACTTTACCTAAAACATGCGATCCTATGGTATATTTGTATGATTTAACTGGCTTTTTCCCCAACTCCATTACATATGATTTGGTGAGATTGGGGACATCTCGAGTTTTTCCATGAACTCTACAAACCGTTAATTAAAAGTTGTAGGCCATGAGGGGTGCGGGCCAAAAGCACCGCATCATCTGCGTATAATAAAACCGGAACAGTTCTATCCCATATTCGTGGTAAGTCTGTCCTAATGTCCCGCAGTGCCGCATCCAGGCCATTGATATATAAAGTAAATAAAAATGGTGCCAGAATGCATCCCAGCCTGACACCGCTTGAACATCTAAAATGATCTGTGACTTTTCCTCCTGGGTATACCTTACTGCAGCCGTGGTGTAGTTATGCAATGATTGAAGTATGTTTATTAGTTCTGGGTCCACCCCTGGTTTGCCATTACTAGCCACAGCTTGTTCCGGTTCACACGGTCAAAGGCCGCTGATAGGTCCATAAAGCCAGATAAAAAGCCCCCTTTTACCAGCGTATATTTAGCGGAAATAAGATAGAGATTAAGACACTGGTCCACAGTTGATTTCCCTGGGCGGAATCCGTATTGAACATCAGTAATTATGTTGGCAGACTCGGCCCACTCCATTAGTCTATTCAAAATTACCCGCCCCAGGACCTTGGCTGAAACATCTATCAGAGATATTGGTCAGTAACAGTGCGGGCTATCCCTGTTACCCTTCTTGAAGATCGGTACTATAATTGCTAAGGACCAAGAAATAGGCATTGAGACACTTATTGCTGCATTTAGGACCCTTGTTAATAAGGGTGCCCAGACCTGTAGGTTGGATCTAAAGAGGTCGGGCGGGATCCCGTCTGGGCCTGGAGCCTTATTTCTCGTCAACCCTTCAATACCGATAGTAACTTCCTCCAATGAGAAAATAACAGAGGTAGATCTTCTAGATATAGGTAACAACTGCGCATCTGCCTGGCTGGACGAGTGATTATATAGACCCTGAAAGTACTGCTGCCATTGTTCAGGGAGTATATTACCGCTTAGCCCAGGTTTGTTTGGGTCCGAGAAGCAGGGACTATTTATAACCCTCCAAAACCGTTCTGAATCCTTCTGCTCCGCTGCTTCAAGGAGCTCCTCCCAAGCTGTCTGCTGTAGTTGACCTCTACGTTGTTTTAACACTAACTTATAGCTTGCGCGACACGCCACCACCCTCTCTCTATCCCTGGGAGACTGCTTAAGAGCATCCTTCAATTTCCTAAGGGTGAGCGAACATTGGTGATGGAACCATCTTGGGGAATCCCCCCTGTGCCCACGTGACAGTGTTTTCAGCAACTTGGTGACAATGGCGGCAATATTTGTAAAAGCTTCAATAAGATCAGCCCCTTCAACCTCTAGATCCAGGCAATTCATAATATCTTTAGCGCCTTTGCCAAATAAAGCCACATTGAACCCTGCTTCATCTATCTGGGCCCATCTTAATCGCCTGCCTTGGTCAACCGTGGATAATAGTTGATCCTCTGTCTGTCTGACCACACCCTGGATGTATACATCAACTACTAGAATTAGCGGGTTGTGGTCACTAAATGCACTGTGTAAAATATTAAATTTGCTGACGGATCTTCTGTGAAATCAGAATATAATCAATAACTGAATGGCAGCCTCTTCCCTTAAAAGTAGGGGCCAACAGGGAGCCTTCCGAGGTATCAGCCATGTCCATCATATGTGATAACCCGTGTGTGTGTAAGAGACACGTCAACTCCCTTCCCATCCGGGTGTGTTCCATGTGCATACCATCACTTAATGCACAAGAAGACCAATCGCCATGAGTCACCCTTAGGTCCGGACATAAATGACAATTAAAATCGCCTGCTACGATCGTGTGCATTGCACCCTGCCCACTCCTAGTGAGACGATCCAGCCAAGCATCTAATTCATATAAACTATTTGAGCCCTGTGGCGTGCATTGTATGGTGTTATAAAAGTTCAAAATGGTTACCCTGCATCCCTTAGCTATGAGTCTAACCCCTTGTACATTATGTGAGTCACAGGCCAGATCCTTCCACCTTCCCTGGAGGTCCAGATCCACAAGCACGATCAGGCCCCCCTTTGCTCTTCCGGCTCGGAGTTTAATTGCCGGGCAAAAGAAGGTTTTATATCCCTCTATAAAACACGTATTCTCCGTTGCCCAAGTTTCTTGGAGACAGATTATATTATATTGCCTTACCAAGGAGAGCCAATGCGCATCCTCCAGTTTACTTGCTACACCAGCTATATTCCAGGATATAATTTTTAAAGAGCCTTCATTCATGCTCCTATCAGTGTTGGGCACCCCGCTAGTATCCCCGGAGTCAACTAAACTGCCTTCTCTGATCTCCCTTCTCTCCTCACTGATGGTTAATTCCCTACACTCCAATGATGGGACTGTCACCAACCCACCGGCCTGCACAAGCTTCCTTTTCTGAGCGACCACGGGCTCCAACAAACTCAAGGTCCCCCGCCCCGATCCTACATTCAGGCAGTCAATCATTTTCATTCAAATCACCCAGCTGGGCAAAAACATTACTTAGATGAACTGGTCTGCCCCTACCCCCACTGGTGTTATATTGGTCCTGGTTCTCCCCAGCCTGATTAACCATACCTCTTGTCCCTGGTCTATAAAAAAAGCCCAGAGTCAAGGGTTTTATACCAGTCTCCAAATCAAATAAATTTTCTGCATGGGAAAGGATTGAGTGTGCCAACCATGCCTATCTAAAAGTGACAATCACACAGTCTCCAAAAAAGGATTTCCTTGTACTGCCTATCCAGGTCACCCTTCTAGCCATCAAAATATGCCGAAGATCACGAATGTCGAATCTCACAAATTTAGAGAACCAGTGTGCTGCCTTATTAATTAATTGTATAGTGGACTCCTCGTGCGTGATTGTTTGGGCAGGTACACCTACAAGGACAACCGTGTAGGGACAACAGGCTGGAGGAAGATTAATTATTGGCAAATCGTCTCTCTGAGGCAGAGCAACTCTACTCAATGGGTGTTGGCTTGACAGTAATCCTTTGTCACTGATATCCTCGGGCAGGCTGCTACCGCATCTATACCACCCTCAATTACCCTGCTACCCTTCCCATTCATGTCCCTGCCACTTCCCTCCCGCGTGTTACGAATTACTGTGTTACCATGACTATTAATTGTCTGACCCCCCGCCTTGAGCATGATGTTCATTTGCAGGCTCTCCTAGGAACGCAACACGTGCCTCTGTCGGCACATTGACCTCTGGTAAAGAATTACCCCCTCCCCCATCTGCCTGCATGCCTCGTAAATGTCCCGCCTGTGCTGGCCGAGATATCTGCATTGGCATCTCTTGACCATGCATGCACCGCCCTCTTTCCTGTGGTGGTTTGATATAAATACTACACACTTTCTCCAGCCCTAACAATTTCTCCTCTAAGCTATTTAACTTGCTTAGTATGGGCTCGAGTAGGACAGAGAACAATGTCTCAAATCTTTTCCAGGGATCATTATCGCAATCCTCCATGTTTAATATCAGGCGGTTCTGTTGGGTTGGAGCTACTCCCTGACATGCCAGAGGTCCCTGTGGTGCGTTACTATTATCCTGAGTACTTGACTTAGATTGTAACTTCTTGGGCCTGGGCTTCTGTTTCTGTTTTTGTTTTAGCAGTGCTCCACCCCTATGATGTTTCGACGAGGGTTCTATATTAGTTGTTAGCATCTCGGTTAGCCCAGTCCTTTGGCACCCTTTAGATCTAGTAATTCTAGTGCCGACCTCATCATCACTTCCGTCAAATACGCTCTGAACATCAGACACAATCAGCGAAACAGGGACGGGGTCAGAGTCTGGGCGAGAGTGCAAATCCCCACTACCCCTAGTCCCTGGGTCAGGAACTCCTATCCGAGCACCCAGACCATCAAACCCCCTATTTGACGAAATTGTCGGCCTTAACAGGCCCCCATCAACACACAGTAGGCTCCTCTCACCCCCCCCTCCAAAATGTTACCCACATTTACTAGTGATTGCGGGGCGGGTGCCGTGGCTCCTGTAGGCGAGATCGCACCACTAATGCCCCCTAATGCTTACATTGATTGTTATACACTCATTTTGAGCATATTTGCCTCTTAGGTTCATACCTGATAACTTGAAAATATATGATTATTACATATATATATATTGAGGCCTGAGCTATGTTTTTCACATTAGCATGGAGTCACTTTAAAGTCTATGGATATTTTCACTTAGTACAAAGTCACTATAGACTGTCCTCAAGTAATAACATTTATGCGACATTGAATTTTACATACCTATTTTTTGAGCATACGGAAGTGAACAAGGACACCCAATGTAAGTGCCTCTTAAGGTTCACACTTGATAACTTGAAGATATATGATCATTATCCATATATCCTGAGGTTCGAGCTATGATTTTCACGAAAACATGCAGTCACTCTATAGTCTATTTAGCACTAATGGACTATCTAAAAAATAATGGTCTTGAGAGCCACTCTAGACTAGTGAGTGTATCCTTATACAGAATACAGGCTTAAATGTGTTTGATACTCAAAGTGGCATTTGCACACAAGCTGAAGGCCACTTTAGAATGAGTGTATTTATCCTTGATATGAGGTATTTTTTTACTTAAAATTGAGTAAGGTATTTGCACTTAAACACAGAGTCACTTTACAACCCAATGGGTATAATAGGATAATTTGTACCAGCCAAGACATATACTCTAATTAGGGTCGATAGGGCACACTGATAGACATTTACCAATGGTCAGTCATAGGAGCCACTGGAATGCATGGAAAATTATTTCTCAGTTGTTTCGTAGCAATTGCGGTCCTGTATAGGATTGAAGCTGAATTTTGCTACCACAACCACTGGCTTAATAGTGATGTTGTTATTGATTATTATTCTGCCTTCACAATGTTTGGGTGACATATTAAGCTCTGAAAATTGTCCTAACTGTGGGGTGTAGAGTTGCACAAAAGCATGCCTCGATATACTTGTTGAACCATCTTGTTCAAAGAAGGATATCATTGCACCATTTTCCTGTTTTCCATTAAAGTCCACTTATTGCTTGATGCAAAAGCATCAACATATAATTAAGAATATGTTGGAATGTAGAAATCAACAATTTGAATCAATGGCACATGTTTTGAAAAAAACAATTATGATGAATTGTGAGATTGGAATAATGAGAATATGTGAAACTGTATAATTGACAGCATTAATTGTAGCCCAAGGTTTACTTAGGAGAATGTAATGCATATGAAATGGTGGTAAAAATGTGTTGAGTTAAGTCTAATTCAGCACTCTAGTAGACGAGGTTTGAGGGTAGTGCAATAGGAGAGGGACTGCTTTTAAATCACTATGGTGTGAGGTCACAGGTTGTCCAGCTGAAGGCATAAGTTGAAACGCTTACACGTCTTGTTTTCGATGTGATGCATGACATAAACTTTATAAAGAAGATTTAATGCACCTTGCTGAGTCCGGTATATATATATATATATATATATATATATATATATATATATATATATATATTTCATTAGAATGCACTTACCCCACCAGGACATCCAATAATCTCAGCTAAGGAAGCATGATGGAGAAAACATCTAAATATATTTTCTCCAACAATAAGTGAAAAATTTACCATCATATGTAAAAGACAGTGGGGACTTTCTGAGGCTGATATATGATATTCCTATGGAAAGTGATTATGTGCTAATTGCTATGGATGTTACAGCATTGTACACCGGTAGTTTGCACGCAGATGGGCTGAGAGCTATGTACCATTTTATTCAAAGCAGACCGGTTACCCTCTATAACCATACTTAAATGCTATTGACCATGGCTAAGAGATGTTTGGAGGGCAATTTCTTCATGTTCAGAGGAGAGTTGTGTCAACAAAAGCATGGAACTGCAATGGGCACCTGTTTTTCCCCCAGTAATGCATGCCTGCATGTGGGCTGGTAGGAGGAACAGGTGCTCCGCAGGAAGCATGAAGAAATATGGGCAGAACACATCATAATTTGGATCAGATGCATAGATGATCTTTTTTGTGGTGTGGAAGGGGTCTGTTTACTCAGCTGAGCAATTTGTAAAAAATCTAAGCATCAATGATTAGAATTTAACCTTTATATACGATACAAGTACGCTCATGGTAACATTTCTTGACATCAATGTATATGTGCACAAAGGGAAACTGGAAATGAGATTGCATAGGGAAGACAGTGCAGGGAATACCACCCTTCATGCCTCCAGTTTTCATCCGACTCACACAAAGATGGGTATACCTTAGGGTGAAATGACATGTGCTAGAAGGAATTGTAGCACGGATCATGACATGAGAAAATGCCAGGATGAAATGGAGAGTAGCTTGAGTAGAGAGGATGTAATGCCACAGTAGTAAATGCTGCACAAGTGGCGTCCAACAAAAGGCAGAGGTAAACAATTTTGTTTTCTAAATCAAATACAATGAAGACAAATGAAGTGCAGGCAGAAATAAGATTTATAACTCCTTTCAATAGCCAGGAAAAAGAACTAAGAGCATTGATGATAAAAAACTGGCATGTGGTTAGATCAGATCTACTAATATGCAATTTGATGCCAAAATGTCCCTTGATAACTTACAGGAGGGCACCATCTTTAAAGGATACAGTGGTGCTCAGTAGCCCAGAGACACAATATGAGCAGAGTTGGCTATGACCCCAAGTGAGTTTTAGACAATGTTCACGCTGTAGGGCCTATAATATAGGCCAAAATACCACGACATATCCGATACCTTTTGATATAAGTGCAACAAAAACTAAGGGAGCATATAACTGCAAACCAGAATTCGCAGAGTATGTGTTAACATGCACTTGTAACTTAAAGTATGTAGGTAGCTCTACATTACGGGTCCAAAAGAGAATATTACAGCGTATGAGGGCTATTACGAATAGTGACCATACATATCCGGTAGCACGCCACTGCAAAATGTTTCATCAAAAAGACCCGAAACAAATGAAATATTTTGTAATTGATGCAGTACCCGCCAGCAGAAGAGGGCATGATCACACTAAACTGTTGAGAGAACTGGGGATGAGGTATATCATAAAGTTAGATTGCAAAATACCGAATGGTTTCAATTATGATGAGGAATTGTATTCTATTTTTAAAAAGAGGTGAAGAGATTAGGACAGGGTCAGTTGTGGGTGAAGCGCTAGATAACATAACTTTTATACCTAGTCTTTCTCACAATTTAACTTCTTTCTTTTCTTTTTTCTGTCCCCATTCTCTTAGGCCCGATTCATAAAAGTAATCTGAGACAAAATCCTAACTTTACGACTTTTGGTATTTACAAAAGGCATTTAGGAGTAGTAAAGTTAGGATTCCTAACTTTACTACTCCTAAACTGAGACAAAATCCTAACTTTACGACTTTCGGTATTCATAAAAGGCATTTAGGGGTAGTAAAGTTAGGATTCCTAACTTTACTACTCCTAAACTGAGATAAAATCCTAACTTTTCTACTTTCGGTATTCACAAAAGGCATTTAGGAGTAGTAAAGTTAGGATTCCTAACTTTACCACTCCTAAATGCCTTTTGTGAATACGGAAAGTCGTAAAGTTAGGACTTTGTT
Source organism: Calotriton arnoldi (assembly GCA_963921515.1). Taxonomy (NCBI): domain Eukaryota; kingdom Metazoa; phylum Chordata; class Amphibia; order Caudata; family Salamandridae; genus Calotriton; species Calotriton arnoldi. The sequence goes on from CAWUFW010003476.1 coordinate 560,287, forward strand.
TCAGTTTAGGAGTAGTAAAGTTAGGAATCCAATCTTTACTACTCTTAAATGCCTTTTGTGAATATCAAAAGTCGTAAAGTTAGGATTAAAGTGCATTTAGGAGTAGTAAAGTTAGGAATCCTAACTTTACTACTCCTAAATGCCTTTTCTGAAAACCAAAAGTTGTAAAGTTAGGATTAAAGGGCATTTAAGAGTAGTAAAGTTAGGAATCCTAACTTTACTACTCCTAAATGCCTTTTGTGAATACCGAAAGTCGTAAATTTAGGATTTTGTCTCAGAATACTTTTGTGAATCGGGCCCAAAGTATTTTCTTTCTCCCACCTTTTTTTTTGTCGTGTTTTCGGCTGAGATAGATACATGATTTTAATGCATGTAGACAGTAAAATGAGATTTTGGATAGGCAGGGAGAATAAAAATATCTGTGTTAATAATAGAGAGTGTCAATGGACATGATGAGGAGAGGTGAAGATTACTCAGGCGCTTGCCAGTAGATAGATATGTATGATTAGTTAGAGGGCAATATCGGATGCAATTGTATTTCTTCAAAGCAATCGTGAGTTGGTTAGAAATACAACTTTAGTCAGATCATGAAATTTCAGGGGGAGATAATTGTATTAAAAAAGGAACAATATGTACTAGCACGAGAATGAATTATCCAAACAATTATTATATGTAACAGCATCCCCGCTGGATAGATATTTTGAGATCAGATACTGTTGGGCACTTGCCAGTAAAAATGTAACACCAGGGTGTGTGGAATATTGCAGAGGATTACTCAGGAACTTGCCAGTAGATATAAAATGTATGATTGTTTAGAGGACAATACCCGATCTAATTGTATTTCTTCACAGTAATCATGAGGTGGTCAGAAATATAGCAGGAGTATGACCATGAAATTATAGGGGGAGTTAATGGTGATTACAAAGAAATAATGTGTACTAGCACAGAAATTAATTATCATAATAATTATTATAAGTAACAATATCCTCGTTGTATAGATATTTGAGAGCAGATACTACTGGGGCACTTGCCTATAACAGGTGACATCGGGCTATTGGGAATTTTGTAGATTGTTTGCCTATACATTTTTACAAAAAGGGTAACGTTCATTGAAATCAAAGTGCTATATCTACAGAGAATATTTATTAATTTAGAATGAACCATGAAAGAAAATGACAATTGGAATTTTACCGTTGCTGCAATAGCAACTAATGAAGCCTTGTTTCCCTCTTCATGAAATGTAAATACGTAAAAATAATGACATGACGCGTGCATGTCATGTGACCAGGGCCGCTTGAAAGGCCGAAACACTTTGTCAGAAGGCAAATAAAACTAAAATAACGATTGTCTGCTTCATTTAGTCTTGGAAGGATTTGAGGGCGATTGGAGGAGCAATATATATATGTAGTAGTTATAGTTAAAACCTAGTTTCCATCGGAAAAGCATTTTTGACTTGGCTGTAACTTTGGCGTCATTTGACCAATCTTCATGATATTTTCCCAAAGGTAGGTTCTGGTTGTCATTGAAAGTTTGGGGGTGATCCGTGTAATGGGAACCGCGAATTTGGGGCGTGAAATTAAGATGCTTTTGCAATGTTAATTCCCATAGGAACCTTTAGCCACACCTACAGCCCGAACCACGGAACGGACTTACACCAAATTTGGCAGGGGGGGTAGATGTCAGATCAAGGAACTGCCTTTTGCTCATTTTGTGTAAATCCGTTCTGTAGTTTTTGAGAAATGTAAGCCGAAAGTGATAGTGATACCTCTGGCCACAGATATTTCGTAAAGGTTTCGCAATGAATCGCGAATGCACTCGCCAATGGGGATGGTCTGATTGGCTGGACGCAACCTGAACAGAAAGTTGCTGCCTGACACTATATCTATCGAAAACCGGTCGCGGAGCTGAAAAGTTTTGTGAAAGCCCACATTAAGGGTCAGGATAGAGATACTCTGACCCCATGGTTGAGAAATAGGGGTGTTAGTGACACAAGCTATGTGTCCAAAATTGATTTTTTTAATTGTGCGTGATATTCGCGACGATGGCGTGACCGCCAGTGCGGCTCCCCCATGTACCATCACAGTGACATCGGGACTATCAACGTCGTTGTGAATATTGGTGATAATATAAAAAAGATATCAGTGAATCATTAATACGCATTGTTATTGAGATTTTGATAACTGTTTTTATAGAGATATTGATATAGTGAGTTATCTACTGTGATGGCTAGAATTATTTATATAGCAATCATTTTTGGATGTGTTGGTGGCCATTCAATGTCTGCTTTTGTTTTCCATTTTTGCAATGTGTTCGTGGGGACTTTGATGACAGGCGTCATCGCGATCTCCGGAGTCAACATGAAAATATGAAATAGGTTTTAAAGAGGGTTTTCATAGAAACTCTCCAGAAAAACACGACTTTAGAGAATACTGTAAGAAACCCCTAGTGTGTAAAATAGTGGAATATGTGTAAATATGTGTGTTTTAGACTTTATGGAAAAGACGCGATCATCGCCGTTAACGACGTCATCGGGATGTCCCAAATAACTGCGAAAACGGAAAATAGGTCTGAAAGATGGTTTTTAAAGAAACGTAGCACAAAAATATGAGTTTAAACATACTTTGAAAGAAGTGTTCAGAAAGAAGTGTTCAGAATGGATTTTTTTACATATTGTTTTTGGATGTGTTGGTGGTCATTGAATGTCTGATTTTGTTTTCTGTTTTTGTGACGTGTCCGTGTTGATTGCGACATCATAGCGAATATAAAAAAATATAAAGAAAAAAAACAATGCTTAATAATCCAATGTAAACATCAATGAAAAAATCATAGGTTACATGGACGTTATAGTTGGTAAATAGAATTTGAAAAACCTTACAAATTCACTGGAAAGGCAAAGGTTACAGGAGCATTAAAGTTAGGAAATTGAAGTAAAAAAACTTAGAAATTCACTGAAAAGACCAAAGGTTACAGAAACGTTATAGTTATGCTCAGGTTTCACTCGTTCAAAACCAGTGAAATTCAGCAGTTATAGTTAGCTGAGCAAACTGAGTGGGTGTGTGTATAATTCCATAAAGAGAAGGAAGGTGCACCAGAATGAAGTCAGTGAGCTTCAAATGTATTCCAAAATATATCCTTTATTGTAGTTTCAGTTTAAAATTGGACATCAGCCAAAGCGTTTCGTTCCGAATGGAACTTTGTCAGGGCTCAATTTTCTTGATCTTGGTTCAATTAGTTTGTATACAACAGTCAATAGATTCCAAAAGGTTAGTCCAAGTAGGTAGAAGCCTGGGTTCGCAAGTCGCAAATAGATTTCAGAGTCCCACAGTCTTTCAGACAGATACAAATAGTCCAAAGAACGTTGACCCAGGTCCTCCGTATCCACAGGGAGGCTAAGTCACAAACATTAGTCACTCTGAATATTACAGGGTCCAAGGGCCAAGGTAGCGGCCAGCAATCCTGGTCAATGTCGACGCTCTCAGTAGGAGTCCCTCATCCAGACTTTCAAACGTGGGTGGGGCGATGAGGCCCTCTTGTGTCCTGAGGACCTCAGGACTAAAGTGGACTTCATCCCCCAAACAGCAGTGTACCAGGAGGCGTGTTTGCAGAGTGGTGTAAAAAGGGGGCATGGCCTCGGACCACTCTCAGCAATCCAGCTGTGTGGGACTTACTGGAGGTACCTGGTGGGCTAGTTGGCCCCTAGGGATCCTCAGGATTCAAGGGGACTTAATCCCCCAACCAAGAACGTGCCAGGAGGCACGTTTGCAGAGTGGTGGAGAAAGGGGGCATGGCTTGTGTCCACCTTTCAGCAATCCCACTATCTGGGACATACTGGAGGTATCAGGTAGGCTAGTTGGCCCCTCAGGATGCCCAGCAGCGAAGGGGACTCTAATCCCCATCCAAGAGTACGCCAGGAAGTGCGTTTGCAGAATGGTGGAGAAAGGGGGCGTGGCCTGCTATGAGAACTTAGCAATCCTGCTGTGTGGGACTTACTGGAGGGAATAGGAGGGGTAGTTGGCCCGCAAGATTCACCTTGGGGGCTAACTACCCCTCCTGTTACCTCCAGTAAGTCCTACACAGTGGGATTGCTAAGAGGTCTTCGGAGGCCACGCTCACCTTTCTCCACCACTCTGCAAATGCGCTTCCTGGCACAGTACTGGTTGGGGGATGAAGTCCACTTTACTCCTGAGGGACTTTGGCGGCCAAGTAGCCCTCCTGGTATCTCCTGTAAGTCCTACGTAGTGGAATTCCTGAGCGCTGGTTGGAGGCCCAGCCCCCTTTCTCCACCACTCTGCATACGTGACTACCAGTTAAAGAAGCATTTGTAATGTAATAGGTCTCGCATTTGCAAGAGTTAGAGCTATTGGCATAGCAAATCTAAAAGTTTTTTACTAATGTTTTTTGGAGTGGAGTGGATGTACTTTGTGTGTAGTGGAATTAAGTGGTATGTTGTGCAGTGAAATTATGTGGATAGAAAATATGTGGTATTTAGTGTATAGGAATTATGTAGAGTGGGATTATGTTATGGAGAGTAATTATGTGGTATGGTAGTCTGTGTTGTGGAGTGGTAACCTCAGGTTTAGTCTTCCTCGTTTCCATAGAAGCTACATTATGAACTCAATGAGACAAAAAAAGAAAGAGTCACTGAGGAGCACTTCTGCACCTAGTCAGAGGTATGAGCAGGGCCACTGGAATTATGCAACTGTTTGGCTGCACCGACTTTCGCACAATTATACATTTTCTGCATTAGCCACATAATCCATCATCTGCTGCCTAATTTGCAGATTTGAACAAAAAAAGCCTTGTTTCTAGCTCAAACGGCTCAAACGTTACCAAAAATGCAGCAATAAGTGGTACAGCATGGTGGAAGGCCCTTTGCACACCTAGAATTGTCACCTGTTACTTATTGCTAAATGTGGGTGTTAAATTGGTACTAATGGTGTGCAAACCACTCTTGCTTCTTTCTGCACCTCTCTTGCCACTTTCTGCATTTCTGTTGCTTCTTTCTGCAACGTTCTTTTTTTCTGCACTTCTTTTGCCTCTTTCTGCTCATCTCTTCCACTTTCAGTACCTCTCTTGCCTCTTTCTGTACCTCTCTTGGCTCTTTCTGCACCTCTCTTGCCTCTTTCTGCACCTCACTTGCTTCTTCCTGTACTCCTCTTGCCTCTTTCTCCACCCCTGTTCGCTCTTTCTGCACCTCTCCTGCTTGTTTCTGCACCTATCTTGCCTCTTTCTACACTTCTCTTGCCTCTTTCTGCACCTCTGTTGTTTCTTTCTGCACTTCTCTTGCCTCTTTCTGCCCCCTCTTGCCTCTTTCTGCACCTCTGTTGCTTCCTTCTGCACTTCTCTTGCTTCTTTCTGCACCTCTGTTGCTTCTTTCTGCACCCCTCTTGCCTCTTTCTGCAACCTTCTTCTCTCTTACTGCACCTCTCTTGCCTCAGTCTGCCCACCTGTTCCCTGTTTCTGCACCCCTTTTGCCTGTTTCTGCAACTCTCTTACCTCTTTTTGCAACTCTATTGACTCTTTCTGCAGTTCTCTTGCCTCTTTCTGCACCTCTCTTGTCTCTTTCAACACTTCTGTTGCCTGTTTCTGTACCTCTCGTGCCTCTTTCTGCACCTCTCTTGCCTCTTTCTGCACCTCACTTGCTTCTTTCTGCACCCCTTTTGCCTGTTTCTGCACCCCTCTTTCCTCTTTGTGCAATTCTCTTGCCTCTTTCTACACCTCTCTTCCCTCTTTCTGCACCACTCTTGCCTCTTTCTGTACCTCTGTTGCTTCTTTCTGCACCTCTCTTGTCTCTTTCTGCACCCTTTGTGCCTCTTTCAGCACCTCTGTTGCTTCTTTCTGCAGTTTTCTTCCTTCTTTCTGCACCCCTCCTGCCTCTTTCTGTACCCCTCTTGCCTCTTTGTGCAGCTCTCCTAACCCTTTCTGAACCCCTCTTGCCTCTTTTTGCACCTCTGATGGTTCTTTCTGCACCTCTTTTGCTTCGTTCTGCACTTCACTTGCCTCTTTCTGTACCCCTCCTGCCTCTTTCTGCACCTCTGTTGGTTCTTTCTGCACTGCTCTTGCTTATTTCTGCACTCTTGCCTTTTTCTGCACCCTTCTTCTCTCTTTCTGCACCTCTCTTGCCTCAGTCTGCCCACCTGTTCCTTCTTTCTGCACCCCTTTTGCCTGTTTCTGCAACTCTCTTGCCTCTTTCTGCAGTTCTCTTGCCTCCTTCGGCATCTCACTTGCCTCTTTCTGTACCTCTGTTGGTTCTTTTGCACTGCTCTTTGCTTCTTTCTGTACCTCTCTTGCAAATTTCTGCACCCTTCTTGCCTCTTTCTGCACCCCTCTTACCTGTTTCTGCACCTCTCTTGCCTCTGTCTGCACCCCTGTTGCTTCATCCTGCACTTCCCATGCTTCTTTCTGCACCTGTCTTGCTTCTTTCTGCACCCTTGTTGCCTCTTTCTGCACTCGACTTCCCTCTTTCTGCACCTCTTTTGCCTCTTTCTGGATCTCACTTGCCTCTTTCTGCATTTCTCTTGCTTCTTTCTACACCTCTGTTGCTTCTTTCAGCAATTCTCTTGCCTCTTTCTGCACTTCTCTGGCCTGTTTCTGCACCTCTCTTGCCTCTTTCGGCACCTCTCTTGCCTCTTTCTGCACCTCTCTTGCCACTTTCTGTACCTCACTTGCTTCTTTCTGCACCCCTGTTGCCTCTTTCTGTACCCCTCTTCCCTCTTTGTGCAACTCTCTTGCCTCTTTCTACACCTCTCTTCCCTCTTTCTGCACCCCTGTTGCCTCTTTCTGCACCCCTCTTCCCTCTTTGTGCAACTCTCTTGCCTCTTTCTACAACTCTCTTCCCTCTTTCTGCACCACTCTTGCCTCTTTCTGTACCTCTGTTGCTTCTTTCTGCACTTCTCTTGCTTCTTTATGTACCCTTTGTGCCTCTTTCAGCACCTCTGTTGCTTCTTTCTGCACTTCTCTTCCTTCTTTCTGTACCCTTCGTGCCTCTTTCTGCACCCTTCTTCCCTTTTCCTGCACGTCTCTTGGTTCTTTTTTGCTCTTCTTTTGCCTCTTTCTGTACCCCTCTTGCCTCCTTCTGCACCTCTGTTGTTTTTTTACTGCACTGCTCTTGCTTCTTTCTGCACCTCTCTTGCAAATTTCTACACCCCTCTTGCCTCTTTCGGCAATCCTCTTCTCTCTTTCTGCATCCCTGTTCCCTCTTTCTACACCTCTTCTGCCTGTTTCTGCACCTCTGCTGCCTCTTTCTGAACTTCTCTTGTCTCTTTCTGTACCCTGTTGGTTTTTTCTGCACTTCTCTTCCTTCTTTCTGCACTTTTCGCGCCTTTTTCAGCACCTCTGTTGCTTCTTTCTGCACTTCTCTTCCCTCTTTCTGCACCCTCTTCCTTCTTTCTGCACCCCTCTTGCCTCTTTCTGCACCCCACTTCCCTCTTTGTGCAACTCTCTTGACTCTTTCTACACCTCTCTTCCCTCTTTCTGCACCACTCTTGCCTCTTTCTGTACCTCTGTTACTTCTTTCTGCACTTCTCTTCCTTCTTTCTGTACTTTTCGCGCCTCTTTCAGCACCTCTGTTGCTTCTTTCTGCACTTCTCTTCCCTCTTTCTGCACCCCTCTTCCCTCTTTCTGCAGCTCTCTCGTTTCTTTCTGTATCCCTCTTGCCTCCTTCTCCACGCCACTTCCCCCTTACATCTCTGTTGCTTCTTTATGCACTTCTCTTACTTGTTTCTGCACCTCTCTTGTGTCTTTCTGCACCTCTGTTGTGTCTTTCTTTACCTCTGTTGGTTCTTTCTGCACTTCTCTTGCTCTTTCTTCACCCTTCCTGACTCTTTCCGCACCTCTGTTGCTTCTTTCTGCACTTCTCTTCCTTCTTTCTGCACCCCTCCTGCCTCTTTCTGTACCTCTCTTGCCTCTTTGTGCACCTCTTCTACCTTTTGCTGTACCATTCTTGCTTTTTTTTGCACCTCTGTTGGTTCTTTCTGTACTGTGCTTGCCTCTTTCTGCACTTCTCTTGCTTCTTTCCACCCCTCTTGCTTCTTTCAGCAATTCTATTGCCTCTTTCTGCACTTCTCTTGCTTGTTTCTGCACCCCTCTTGCCTCTTTCTGCACTCCTCCCCCCTCTTTCTGTACCTCTCTTGACTCGTTCTGCACCCCTGTTCCCTCTTTCTGCACCTTTCCTGCCTGTTTCTGTACCTCTCTTGCCTCTTTCTGTACCTCTCTTGCCTCTTTGTGCACCTCTTCTACCTTTTTCTGTACCGCTCTTGCTTCTTTTTGCACCTGTTGGTTCTTTATGTACTTATCATGCTTCTTTCTACACCTCTGGTGCTTCTTTCAGCAGTTATTTTGCCTCTTTCTGCACTTCTCTTCCTTCTTTCTGCACCCCTCCTGCCTCTTTCTATACCTCTCTTGCCTCTTTGTGCACCTCTCCTACCTCTTTCTGCACTCCTCTTGCCTCTTTCAGCACCTCTGTTGCTTCTTTTTGCACTTCTCTTCATTCTTTCTGTACCCCTCTTCTGTCTTTCTGCACCTCACTCGCTTCTTTCTGCACCCCTCTTGCCTTTTTCTGCACCCCTCTGCCCTCTTTCTGCACCTCTCTTGCCTCTTTCTGCACCCCATTTACCTCTTTCTGCATCTTTCCTGCCTGTTTCCGCACCTCTCTTGCCTCTTTCTGTACCTCTGTTGCTTTATTATGCACTTCTCTTGCTCTTTCTGCACCATTCGCGCCTCTTTCAGCACCTCTGTAGCTTCTTTCTGCACTTCTCTTCCTTCTTTCTGCACCCCTCCTGCCTCTTTCTGTACCTCTCTTGCCTCTTTGTGCACCTCTCCTACCTCTTTCTGCACCCCTCTTGCCTCTTTTTGCACCTCTGTTGGTTCTTTCTGCACTGCTCTTGCTTCTTTCTGCACCTCACTTGCCTCTTTCTGCACTTCTCTTGGTTCTTTCTACACCTCTGTTGCTTCTTTCAGCAATTCTCTTTCCTCTGTCTGCACCTCACTTGCTTCTTTCTGCACCCCTCCTGCCTCTTTCTGCACTTCTTTTGCTTGTTTCTACACCCCTCTTGTCTCTTTCTGCTCCTCTCTTGCCTCCTTGTGCATTTCTCTTGCCTTTTTCTGCACCTCTCTTGCTTCTTTCTGCACCCTTCTTCCCTTTTTTGCATCCCTCTTGCCTCTTTCTGCTGTTCTCTTGCCATTTTCTGCACCTCTATTGCCTCTTTCTGCACCTCACTCGCCTCTTTCTGCACTTCTCTTGCTTCTTTCCACACCTCTGTTGCTTCTTTCAGCAATTCTCTTGCCCCTTTATGCACTTCTTTTGCTTATTTCTGCATGTCTCTTGCGTCTTTATGCACCTCTGTTGCCTCTTTCTACACCTCACTTGCTTCTTTCTGCACCCCTCTTGCCTCTTTCTGCACCCCTCTTTTTTCTTTCTGCACCTCTCTTGCCTCTTTCTGCACCCCTGTTCCCTCTTTCTGCACCTTTCCTGCCTGTTTCTGTACCTCTTTTGCCTCTTTCTGTACCTCTGTTGGTTCTTTCTGCACTTCTCTTACTCTTTCTGCACCCTTCGCGCCTCTTTCAGCACCTCTGTTGCTTCTTTCTGCACTTCTCTTCCTCCCTTCTGCACCCCTCCTGCCTCTTTCTGTACCTCTCTTGCCTCGTTGTGCACCTCTACTACCTTTTTCTGTATAGCTCTTGCTTCTTTTTGCACCTCTGTTGGTTCTTTCTGCACTGCTCTTGCTTCTTTCTGCCCCTCAATTGCCTCTTTCTGCATTTCTCTTGCTTCTTTCTACACCTCTGTTGCTTCTTTCAGCAACTCTTTTCCCTCTTTCTGCACTTATCTTCCTTCTTTCTGCACCCCTTCTGCCTCTTTCGGTACCTCTCTTGCCTCTTTGTTCCCCCTTCTACCTCTTTCTGCACTCCTCTTGCCTCTTTCAGCACCTCTGTTGCTTCTTTGTACACTTCTCTTCCTTCTTTCTGTACCCCTCTTCTGTCTTTCTGTACCTCACTTGCTTCTTTCTGCACCCCTCTTGCCTCTTTCTGTACCCCTTTTTTCTCTTTCTCCACCTCTCTTGCCTCTTTCTGCACCCCTGTTCCCTCTTTCTGCACCTTTCCTGCCCGTTTCTGCACCTCTTTTGCCTCTTTCTGTACCTCTGTTGGTTCTTTCTGCACTTCTCTTGCTCTTTATGCACCCTTTGCGCCTCTTTCAGCACCTCTGTTGCTTCTTTCTGTACTTCTCTTCCTTCTTTCTGCACCCCTCCTGCCTCTTTCTGCACCTCTCTTGCCTCTTTCTGCACTTCAATTGCTTCTTCCTGCACCTCTCTTACTTGTTTTGGCACCTCTGTTGCTTCTTTCTGCACTTCTCTTGCCGCTTTCTGCACCTCTGACTTAGAGGTACTTTTAATCCCCCTGCCCTATTATGTACTAAGGCCTTAAGGGGAGGTCATGCCAATCACAGGGGTACCCCAACCCATAGTGTACCCTAGTGTATGTAGGTGTTTTTTTAACTGTATTCTAAGTGTCTTTCAGCATAGCACTGGCTCCGGGCATGGTTAGTCAGGGACAGTTACAACCAGTACCAGTCCTCAAAAAGTTGGGGGCACAGGATGACTTTGCAACAAGGCCCCTTTCTGCCCCTAAGTTGGTTCTTTCTGCACATCTCTTGCTTCTTTCTCTGCCCTTCTTCGTCTTTCTGGACTTCTGTTGCCTCTTTCTGCATTTCTCTTGCTTCTTTCTGTGCTTTTCTTCCTCTTTCTGCACATGTCCTACCTCTGTAGGCATAGTTAGAAACTAGCATTTAAAAAACCTTTGAAATTCACTGAAAAAACCATAGGTTTCAGGGACGTTATAGTTAGGAACTAACATTTAAAAAACCTTAGAAATTCACTGAACAAACCATAGGTTTCAGGGACGTTATAGTTAGAAATTAGCATTTAAAAAACCTTAGAAATTCACTGAAAAAAGCCACAGGTTTCAGGGACGTTATAGTTAATTGGACATTTTACTCATACAAAACCAGAGAAATTTGGCCGTTATAGTTAGTTGGACTAACTATAACTTGCGCCCCCGCAATGCACTGCTGATGATGTCACATATTATATCATTCATGACATGGTCAGTGACATCACTGATGACATCACTGATGACATCTCAAATGACATCACTGATGACATCACTGATGGCATCATCCACGTGATAATCTGATGCACCTCCTCACACCCTAATATAAGCTTTGATACACCCACTCTAAGATACAGACTACCATTTTCGAAACCATAGACACACCAATACCAGTTACTACATACCCACTCACTGATTCCTAGGTCTACACACACATCCACTCATTCACCCATACTGTCACTCATACATGCATTCACTCATCAATACAGCACTATCATATGCACTCATACACCTATACAGACACTCACACACCACCACCCATCCATAGTTACTCACAGACTTAATCAGTCATGCAAAGAATCAATCACACTCCCATTTACTCACCTATACAGTTACACACACACCACCTCACTTATTCATACATATAGTAACACATACTTACTCTCTTATACAATCACTGATACAAGCACACACGCATCCATACAGCCACTCTCACAATCATTCACTCTCACATATACTAGGCAATCGATCTCTACACATTCTTCAGTACGCAGATGACATAGTCATCATGGATCACACCAAAGTGGGACTCCAATGAGCCCTGACCAGCGTACATGAATACAGCACATTGAATTACCTTACCATCAATGCAGAAAAGACCAAGATTATAATAATAAGCAGGCAAAAGCACAAAAAACATATTACATGTACCATAGGCTCCAGGATAATTAATCCAGTGCAGAAATACAAGTACTTGGGGGTCTGGTTCACTGAAAGAGCAAGACCCACTGCCCATAAAAAGGAACTGACTAACAAATCGACTGCCATAACATATGGTCTGATAAAATTGAACAACAAGTTAAAAAGTCCCTCAGCAGTGGGCATCAGAAAGGTCACTCAAGCTTCTCTTCTCCCAGCACTCTCGTATGGGCATCAAGTGTTTCCTGGCGCATGTTCGGAAATCCTAGAGCGGGCTCAATGTGTGGCCTATAAAAAAAATGTTCTGCTCCCAAAACACCTTTCCAGGGCAAGACGTAGGCTGGAGCTCGGGCTGGCTAAACAATCATTAACCCTTGAGGCCGACTTTCTAAAATATTATATTTGAATTCTAAAATCTCCGGGGGAATCCTTAAAGAGCTGCCTCAGAGACACATTCGAAAAAACTGGCTCGCCATGGAATAAGCAGCTTACAAGAGCCATGGCCTCCATTGAAATAACCAAACCAGTACTCACTCTCCCATGCATTTCATACGCCACCTGGAAATCACGTATCAATAAACAAGTACAGCTAGACTCGTTCCAGCAAGACCAGGCCACATTAAAAACCTTATCTTTCCTGACCCCGCTGAATGATTCATATTTAGTTAACAAACCTCAGCCCTACCTTACCGCCCCGCTTAACCCTAAAACGAGGAGAGAGATTATGTGCATGCGATTGCTGGCACTTCCAATTACGGATTTCGGCAGGGCCTAGGCAAACCAAAACACTGAAGGAGCATGCCGACTGTGTGACTACAAATGTGAATCATGGCTACACCTCCTGTGCTGTTGCCTGAGCATAGCCACAGAAAGGAGGATCCTTCTCAGAGAACTATGCCTGAGAGAAAAAGTAACCACCTGCCATGAGGCCTCTGCAGTATGTTTCGCACAAAAAGAACCTCACATCCTGGCCCGCTGCGGAAGATTTGTACAATCAATCAGGGGTGCTATGTACCCCGGAACTGCCCCTCACCCCAGCACTCGTAAGGTCCAAACGCTGATACTGGACTATTTTAAAAAACACAGGACCGTGAAAAAACCCTCTCCAACACAGTTGAAAAGCACGAGCACTCTATAAGAGAAAGAGCATCAGCGTGCGGAATGGTAACAAAATAAGTCCTGGAGACTTGAGGAGCCAGACGGCTGTTACTTTCACAGGGGACCAGACAAAGAACAACGGCCAACAGCAAACATGTGAAGAAGCACTGAGTCAAATGTTAGGACTCAACTATCGCACCTTACCAGAGTTTTTAACTTCTATGAATTTTCTTTTTCCTTTAATGTTTTTATTGTAATGCAATGGTTTTAATTAACTTATGCAAATAAATTCAAATTCAAATTCACTCTCACATATAGTCATTTATATACTCCAACACTCACATATACTGTTTTTCACATATGTAGTTACTCACACATATACCACTGAGACATCCATTCACTCACCAACACACCCATACACATACTCACCCACCCATACAGCCCTTCTTAGATGCACTCTTGAACCCATACACCCAGTGAATCACCCACTCACACATCTATGCACAGAGTCACCCACTCACCCACACAGACACTCAGGCACCCATACAGATACTCAGACAACCAATCAGTAACCCATATAGACACTTATGTAGCTACTCACCAAACCCTGCAGCCACTTACACACCAACTGACAAACTGATACAGACATTCACACAGTTTAGTCACTAAGCCATGCATTCAGTAAGACACATTTAATCGCTCACTTATACAGTCAGTCACGCACCTACTAAATCATCCATTCAGACTCCTATACACCCACTCATTCTTCAATACACCTTGGCATATATATATATATTTAACATATTTAAACTTTACAGAAACACACAGTCACTGGATGATGTCATCAGTGATGTCATCAGTGATGTCACTGCCCATGTCATGAATGATATAATATGTGACATCATCAGCAGTGCATTGCGAGGGCGCAAAATATAGTTAGCTCAACTAACTATAACGGCTGAATTTCTCTGGTTTTGTACGAGTGAAATGTCCAACTAACTATAACGTCCCTGAAACCTGTGGCTTTTTTCAGTGAATTTCTAAGGTTTTTTAAATGCTAATTTCTAACTATAACGTCCCTGAAACCTATGGTTTTTTCAGAGAATTTATAAGGTTTTTTAAATGCTAATTCCTAACTATAACGTCCCTGAAACCTATGTTTTTTTTCAGTGAATATATATATATATAAATATATATATATCAAAGCTCAAAGTTCCTCCTCCCTTCTTTCGGAACAAGCCAGTACTCACGGGGCAAATTGCGTAAAGTTTTTATTTTATTTTCAGCAACAACAAACGCGTTTCGGCATCCGCATTCATCGGCTTTTGTCTGGAGGTCAATAATAAAATGAGACTCTAATCTGCGTAGCCTTAAGATTCGATCCCCCCCTCTGATGTTGACTGGGACATGAGCCAGGCCAAAAAACGACAACAGATCCCTGTTGCTATTATGTGCAGTGGCAAAGTGCCTGGCAACTGGGTATGCTTGATCTTGTTTTACAATTTCCCGCATGTGTTCAAGAACACGGATCATGTCCCAGTCAACATCAGAGGGGGGGACCGAATCTTAAGGCTACGCAGATTAGAGTCTCGTTTTATTATTGACATCCAGACAAAAGCCCCGAAAGGTTTAAACAGTGGGGAGGAGCTGGCAGTACATTTGGGGGACTAGCCGATACACGGCGTAATAGTGATGCTTACAACATGTCCATTTATGAATTGGTAGACATGGTTGAAACAGTTTTATTGTATATTAGATTATAGATAACATCTGGGGCTCAAGGTCGATATACGACGTAATTGAAATAAATGTTTGCTGATATACGGCGAAATTTATGAGCATACTTTACCGATTTACAGTATGATTAACTGGTAAAACTGTTTAATTGTACATTAGATTGCAGACAACATTTGGGGGTTTAATGTCGATATACGACGCAATTGAAGTAAAAGTTTGGCAGAAATTTAAATACGCCTGTGAAAGGCCAATATACGGCGAAAAGTGGGTGCATATTTAATATTTCGACCGATATGCGGTGTCGTGTGGTTTGTGGCCTCATGGTCTGCCTTGCTACGTTGGCTTGGGCCTGGCTGCCATGATGCCCTTTTGCGCACGTTACTTTGTGCCTTTGTTTTTCCTGCCTCTGCTTGTGCCCGGCTATTTTGGAACTGTCTGCCTTTTTGCCTTTCACCTTTCCTCCTGTTCCCTTTGGGTTTCGTCTGCACATCATGTACAAGGTCGAAAAACAATGTCCCTTGTTCTTGATGATCTGGTCAGCCCCTCGCACTTAGACATAACACTGACTGCAGTTGCACTGGAGAAATTCGTGTGCATTTAATATTGTGATTTTCACTGTTAGAGACACTTGGAGAAAAACCTTTCCAGGGAGAAGAGCTGTGCTTGTCTGATGATGTAAACCTTGCATCTAGATATTGAGGTATGAGGGTCTGCCCGACAAAGCCCAGAGGTCTTCTATTTTTATAATAAACTAGATAATAGCACGGGGAGGGTAGTATGGTCATTTAGCCCTATATCCACTGCTTTATGAAATGCTTTCTCCGTTTGTATTCTATGGAATTGTAACTATGCTTATTATTTTATCTTTATGCATTATGCTGATAGTACTGGCACGTGTACTGTATCTTAGAGCACGATAGTTGAAATAAACATTTTAAACTATACTGTGTCTCTTATTACGCACGTTGTGGACAGGTGTGAGTGAGTTATGAAAGGGTGTTCTTGCTCCCGCGAGTCCTGAGAGAGAGAGACCGTGTTCTGCGTTGTCTAATCATTGGTAGCATTGCTGCTAATGAGACGCTAAAGCTAGTCGGATTGGGCTTGTGGGTACTAAGGTGCATGGTTGGTTCACCACTATACTCCGAGGTCCTATTATCCTGTGCATAGCTCTGTGTATGTGCAGAATCCCTACAACAACGACATGACTAAAACTATGTCTGGTGCAAGCTTTGAAATGTTTGGTATAATACGCTGATATAAGGCAGTAATTATGTCACCAATATCTCCTATAAGAATTATGTTGTCTGTACTGAATATGTGAAGCTATAACATTTATCCATTCAAAGATGGCGCTCACATATTGAGAGCGATAAAACTTTTCTCTTTCCATGTCTATGAATTTTAAAGAATTTTGAAGGGTTTTTTTTTTTACAATTGAAATAACTTTAAAAACGGCTGCCTCTGTCGTGTTAGTAACACCGACGAAGGCGGATGCCGAAACGCGTTTGTTGTTGCTGAAAATGAAATAAAAACTTTACGCAATTTGCCCCGTGAGTGCTGGCTTGTTCCGAAAGAAGGGAGGAGGAACTTTGAGCTTTGACTTGTTACACGGAACGCCACCGTGTTGCCGGCACCAGCCCGTGAGTGCTCCTGTCTCATGGTGTATAAAAGATATATATATATATATATATATGGGAGAACAAAGTCCTGACCCTTCAATTTCCAAGAGGGAATACAAAGCAGGTACAGACCACAGCAGGTAGTTCCGCAAAGAATTCAAGAAACCGGGTTCACTGTTCCATATTTTAGATTTATTCACCCATAATAGTTCAGACAAGTGTCTGCCTCAGATGCGTTTCGATCGCCTCCGCGATCTTGTTCATATATATACATATATTACCTACTGGCGGTCGCCAGTAGGTAATTATAGTTAGGACCTAGTTTCCATAGGAAAAGTGTTTTTTGTTTTCCCAATAACTTTGGTGCCAAATGACGAATCTTCGCAAAATTTTCAAAACTCGTGGGGCGCTCCAGTCAGCTCCTATCCTGAAAGTTTCGGGGTGATTCGGTAAGCGGGGGCCGAAAAAAAAGGGGGGTCCCAAAACGTGTTTTCTCCATGTTATTTTCCATAGGAAACTTTAGACACGGCTACAGCCCGAACTGCTGATTAGAATTACACCAAATTTGGCAAACTACCTTGTTTCAGCCCTTGTTTCAGAAAGAACTATTTTTGTTAAATGGTGTAAATCTGTTCAGTAGTTCCTGAGAAATTAAAAAAAAAGAGGGCGAAAAATGAATTTCCCATAGGAAACTTTAGACACGGCTACAGCTCAAACTGCTAAACGGAATTACACCAAATTTGGCAAAAAGGTAGTGCTTGGTTCAGAAAGCGCCCTTTTTTTTAAATGGTGTAAATACGTTCAGTAGTTGCTGAGAAAATCAAAAAATAAAAATATCGATATCTAGAGGCACAGAGGATCCGAGGACTCTCCCGACCACGAGCTTTATTCTAATTGGCTGTCAACACTCCAAACCAGGAAGTGTTGGCAGCCATCTTGTGACTCGGTAGAACCGAGTCACAAGAAAAGAGAAAAAGAAACGCGAAAAACAAGAAAAGGGGGCAGGGTAGAAACACCCTGACCCCCTAGGCCTGCTCAGGGGGTCCCACAAGGACCCCCAGGGCCAAAAATGGCATTTTTTTAAAAACAAAATCGGCGAAATTTGCGCACCCAGCGTGAATTTCGGCCGAAAATAAAAAAAAAACGAAGCGCGGTCTTCGTTATTATTTAGCCTCCGGGTGGGCCAAGTCCCGGGGGCATGCAATAATGTAATTGCGGGTCCCAGGGAGGCCCCCGCAGCCCCGGGGACTGCCACCCCCCGGGGCTTTCCATAAATATTTGCGGGGGCCCACCCCTGGGACACTGCTGTTTGCAATGACAGGGCGGGAGCCGCGCAGCTCCCGCCCTGTCATTGCAAACTGCTTTGCTTCATTGAAGCGAGAGCAGAGAAAACTGCTCTTGCTTCAATGAAGCAAAGCAGATTGCTTTTCCACAAGGGGAGCTGCATGTCAGCAGCTCCCCATGTGGAAAAGCAATGCTGGCTCCTGCAGGACGCGGGGAGCCGGCGGGACCGTGGGGGCATTGGGGCTCCCCCCACGGTCCCCAACGGATAGGGCCTGCCCCGGGGGATGGGGTCCCCGGGGCTAGAAGTGGCCCGGGAGGGGGGCCACACGGCCCCCCTCCCAAAAATAAATTAATAAAGGCCGGCCCCGGGGGATAGGGTCCCCGGGGCCAATAGAGGCCTCAGGAGGGGGGCCACACAGCCCCCCTCCATAAATAACAAAAACATATGTGGCCATGCCCCGGGGGATGGGGTCCCTGGGGCCAGAATTGGCCACGGGAGAAGTGACCACGCGGCCCCCTTCCCATTCATATATATATTTTTTTTAAAAAGGGGTAAGGCCCTGGGGGATGGGGTGCCCAGGGCCCAAAGAAAGGAAAAAGAAGGAGAGCCACACAGCCCCCCTTCTAAAAATTTTTTTTTTTAAAAAGACGCGATCATGCTGGAGGCCCCGCCCCCTCCCAGCAACACTCTGCAAAAGCACCCTGTGGCGCGTTTTAAATTGGGGAATTAATTCCCCCAACTAGCCCACCAGGTACCTCCAGTAAGCGCCACAGGGCTGCGTTGCAGAGAGGTGGTCCAGGCCACGCCCCTTTTTACACCTCTCTGCAACGCAGCTCTGTGGCGCTTACTGGAGGTACATGGTGGGCTACTTGGACCCCAGGGACCCTCAGGATTCAAGGGGACTTTATCCCCCAACTTAAAACGCACCACGGGGCGCGTTTGCACAGTGGTGAAGGGAGGGGGCGGGGCCTGAGGTGACATGTGTGCAAACACGCCCTGTGGCGCGTTTTAAGTTGGGGAATTAATTCCCCTTCAATCCTGAGGGCCCCTGGGGGCCAACTAGCCCACCAGGTACCTCCAGTAAGCGCCATAGGCCTGCATTGCAGAGAGGTGGTCCAGGCCACGCCCCTTTTTACACCTCTCTGCAACGCAGCTCTGTGGCGCTTACTGGAGGTACCTAGTGGGCTAGTTGGACCCCAGGGACCCTCAGGAATCAAGAGGACTTAATTCCCCAACTTAAAACACGCCACGGGCGCGTTTGCACAGTGGTGAAGGGAGGGGGTGGGGCCTGAGGTGACATGCGTGCAAACACGCCCTGTGGCGCGTTTAAAGTTGGGGAATTAATTCCTCTTCAATCCTGAGGGTCCCTGGGGCCAACTAGCCCACCAGGTACCTCCAGTAAGCGCCACAGGGCTGCGTTGCAGAGAGGTGGTCCAGGCCACGCCCCTTTTTACACTTCTCTGCAACGCAGCTCTGTGGCGCTTACTGGAGGTACCTGGTGGGCTAGTTGGACCCCAGGGACCCTCAGGAATCAAGGGGACTTTATCCCCCAACTTAAAACACTCCACGGGGCGTGTTTGCACAGTGGTGAAGGGAGGGGGCGGGGCCTGAGGTGACAAGTGTGCAAACACGCCCTGTGGCGCGTTTTAAGTTGGGGAATTAATTCCTCTTCAATCCTGAGGGTCCCTGGGGGCCAACTAGCCCACCAGGTACCTCCAGTAAGCGCCACAGGGCTGCGTTGCAGAGAGGTGGTCCAGGCCATGCCCCTTTTTACACCTCTCTGTAATGCAGCTCTGTGGCGCTTACTGGAGGTACCTGGTGGGCTAGTTGGACCCTAGGGACCCTCAGGATTCAAGGGGACTTTATCCCTCAACTTACAACACACCAGGGGGCGCGTTTGCAGAGTGGTGGAGAAAGGGGACATGGCCATTGTCTACCTCTCACCAATCCCACTGCGTGGGGCTTACTGGAGGTAAAAGGTAGGCTAGTTGGCCCCTAAAGGACCCCCAGCAGTGAAGGGGACTTCAATCCCCATCCAAGAGCGTGCGAGGGAGCAAGTTTGTAGAGTGGTGGGCAAAGTGGGCGTGGCCTGGTACGAGTACTTACCAATGCTGCTGTGTGGGACTGACTGGAGGTAATAGTTTGGGAAGTTGGCCCCCAAGGATGTCCTTGGGGGCCAACTGCCCCTCTTGTTACCTCCAGTAAGTCCCACACAGTGGGATTGCTAAGACGTCTTCGGAGGCCATGGCCCCCTTTCTCTACCACTCTGCAAACGTGCCATCTGGCAGACTATGATTCCGAAACCGGAAAGCAGGCGGACCACCTGGAGACCAATTTCGCCCTTCTCCGATCGTGCATCAGTGAGATATTTGCAGTGACGTCCCTGCCAGTGAATATGCTAAAATGGCACCCGGGGAGCTGAACAAAGGTGCCTGGGCGCGCAGCAGGACCGCTGTTCCTGGCCGGTGGTTGCGGGGGACTCAGAGGCATCGTTTGGCGGCATTCTGCCGTCGGAGGTAAAGTGATCCCTCCACCCCCCCACCCCCACCCGGTGCGGCCGGCGCTGAAAGCAGGCACCGGACACTTCCCTCTTGGCAGCGCTACCTGGGGGGGTGCACACTTGCCTCACAAGCTGGATCTCCATGCGAAAAGGACACATTGTGGAGGCACTAACACTGCAAGGGGGACCGTTAGGGCAGCTCCTAAGTGACGTGGAGGCCTTACTGTTCCAAGTGAATGACCAGTGGCTGCACACAATCGTTCTGTGCTGGTTAGGAGTGGCCCTGATACACCAAACCTGTGCCGCTGGATGACCCCCCCTACCTGTTTCCTCGGCTGCTGGTGAAACTGTGGGGGCTGACAATTGGAGCTTCAGGGTCGGCCCGGCCCGTCGTTGCCAGGCGCCTGACCCTAGAATGGCGCCCTGATGAGGGACGATCGAGCCTGAGGCACTACGAACTCTGATGGAGCGGGCAAGGAAGGAGCAACTGCCCAAAGGGTGTATAGTGGCTGGGACCGGATCACTTGCTGGGCAAGGCAGACGCCTGGGAGCCCATCAGGGCATCAACATGTATCCCTAGGTGCCTGACCCCAAGATGGCGGACTCCCAAGAGGAGTAGTACAGCACCAGGTACAAGAAGCAGCCCACACAACCACAGAGGCTCTGCTTGGTAGTCGAACCTACTAGGCACTGCAGGGATTTAATTCCTGTCATGAACATTCTCAAGGCGGGAGAGACACCCTGGATAGGGGGAAACAGCCTGCAGGGGACTGCTGACTGGTAGAGGGAGAGAGCCCCTGCATGCGCCCACCCAAACCTCGGGGGGGTGAGAGAGCTCCACCCCTTCCTCGGGACTTCCTACAGTAGGCATGGGGTCACCGGAATAAGGGGACCTCGCTGAACCTGACCTTAGGATGGTGCCTGTGTTTTGGAACTCTGAGTATTTGATGAGTGATGCAATCATCTGTGAGCTACACCGGAGCTGCTGAAAGACTCATTAGTCGCCGTCCTCTACCCCCAACCTCCCTTAACTATGTCGCCTGGACTCTACATCTTATGGATTTCCTCCCTGGGACCCATTTTTCAAACAATCTCATATTAGATGCTGAGATGACTCTGCGTGGTGTTTGTTTATTGGCATTGGCCCGAGTATCTACGTGGCCCCACCTGGGTTCTGGTCCCGCTTGCTCCAACTTTTGGGCCTCCTTAAGACACTTTTCTTCCACTGCCGGTCTACCAGAACTCATCTGCTTCCCTGCCCCCTGTTCTTTTTTTCTCCCCTCCCTTCTTCCTCTACTGGGGTCCTGATCCCCTATGTTCGATTATGCAACTGTAACTAATGTAACCATGCAAATCTGTTATCTTTGTTATTCCCTACTGCGGAAACCTGAGCAACATGGCTGATGCCCGGTGGAGCTGCTAGACAGCTATAGAGGAGATTGGCCCTGGTTCACCCCCTTGACCATCACCTACCCAGCCGGACATTAAGCATAGTTCTCCTCGTCTCCCCTTTTTGTCTCCTTCCGCCCCCTCCCTCCGACGAACTACTGTTAACTTTGTTCTTTTTCCTGTGTTCTTACTATGCTCTTGTAACGGATGTAATTTGTAACTTGTAACGCAACGATCCTCATGTAAAGCGCTCTGATACCTCCGGGTCTAGCCAGCGCTATATAAAACTCTTCAAATAAATAAAAATAAAGACTACGGGATGGGGGATGAAGTCCAATTTAGTCCTGAGGGAGTTTGGGGGCCAAGAATCCCTCCTGGTACCTCCTGTAAGTCCTACACAGCAGAATTCCTGAGCGTTGGTTGGACACCCAGCACCCCTTCTCCACCACTCTGCAAACGCGACTACTACTTAAAGTAGCATATTTCTGCACCTCTGACTTAGAGGTAGTTTTAATTCCCCTGCCCTATTATGTACTAGGGCCTTACAGAGGAGGTCTTGCTAATCACAGGGGTACCCCAACGCATAGTGTTCCCTAGTGTATGTAGGTGTTTTCACTGTATTCTAAGTGTCTTTTAGCATAGCACTGGCTCTTGGCCTGGTTAGTCAGAGTCAGTTACCACCAGTACCCGTCTGAAAAAGTTGTGGGCACAGGATGATTTTGCAACAAGGCCTCTTTCTGCTCCTCTGTTGGTTCTTTCTGCACATGTCTTGCTTCTTCCTGCACTTTTCTTCGTCTTTGTGGACTTTTGTTGCTTCTTTCTGCATTTCTTTTGTTTCTTTCTGTGTGTTTTATCTTCTTTCTTCACATGTCCTACCTCTGTAGGCATAGTTAGAAACTAGTATTTAAAAAACCTTAGAAATTCACTTAAAAAACCATAGGTTTCAGGCCCGTTATAGTTAGAAATGAGCATTTAAAAAACCTTTGAAATTCACTGAAAAAACCATAGGTTTCAGGCACGTTATAGTTAGAAATTAGCATTTAAAAAACCTTAAAAATTCACTGAAAAAACCATAGGTTTCAGGGGCGTTATAGTTAGTTGGACATTTCACTCGTACAAAACCAGTGAAATTCCCCCGTTATAGTTAGTTCAGCTAACTATAACTCGCGCCCCCACAATGCACTGCTGAAGACGTCACATATTACATCACTCATGACATGGTCAGTGACATCACTGATGACATCTCAAATTACATCACTGATGACATCATCCAGTGACTGTGTGTTTCTATAGAGTTTAAATATGTTTAATATATATGCCAAGGTGTATTGAAGAATGAGTGGGTGTATAAATGTCTGAATGGATGATTTACTAGGGGCATGCTATAAATAAAGTATACCAGAACTGCCTGTTTTAGTCATTCCAAGAGCGACCTCTGATGAAAGGCAGCAGCCTAGAAACGCGTCAGGTCTGGGACATGTTACCAGCGAACAATGGTGCAAGTTGTGCCAGAAAGTGAAAGCCAGGTGGTTCAGTTTGCCGAGTGTGCGCTCTCAAAAGTTCTCGGACCTTTGGTGGAAAAAAAAAAAAATATATATATATATATATATATATATATGCAAAAATTATCCTCCTCCTTCGAAAAAGACAAGGGGACACGGCAGGGCTTCAAGGAATCATTTATTCGAATTCTCTGGCATGACGCGTTTCGGCGGTAGCCTCTTCAGATGCCTCCGGTGTTACAAATTTCAAAGTTTCCTTTTATTTATAAAGCCCCTCCTTCTAAAGTACCCTGGGGCACACCTGCACCATATCTCATCAGAGAACACTCGGCCAGTTCATAGTTATGGACTGCAGATCCCATCATGCAGTTGGTTCGCAATCTGGACGAATGTCTCTTACAGCCGGATTTGTCCCTCCTCAAAGTAAGTGGCTGAAGAATGGTTGGCTTGAGATTGTAGCACTGTGCTGGGCAACAAACGATTCCTGAGCCCTGCGCCTCCAACCTCACAGTCCCGGTGTTGGCAAAGCTTGGAGACGATGGTAAAGTAACTCTGTCTCTCCGTGTGAGTCACGGACTGTCAACTGGCAGCAAAGACCTCTACCTCCATCGGACGTGGGGCGGTCCGGGTTAAGCCACTGCACCCTGAACACTTTTGGAAGGGTCCCCTTTGCATGGTACTGGCTTCACGCTAATATGCAAAAATTATCCTCCTCCTTCGAAAAAGACAAGGGGACACGGCAGGGCTTCAAGGAATCATTTATTCGAATTCTCTGGCATGACGCGTTTCAGCGGTAGCCTCTTCAGATGCCTCCGGTGTTACAAATTTCAAAGTTTCCTTTTATTTGTAAAGCCCCTCCTTCTAAAGTAGTGTGGGGCACACCTGCACCATATCTCATCTATATATATATATTCACTGAAAAAACCATAGGTTTCAGGGACGTTATAGTTAGAAATTAGCATTTAAAAAACCTTTGAAATTCACTGGAAAAAACATAGTTGGACATTTCACTCGTACAAAATCAGTGAAATTCGGCCGTTATAGTTAGTTCAGCTAACTATAACTCGCGCCCCTGCAATGCACTGCTGATGACGTCACATATTACATCATTCATGACATGGTCAGTGACATCAATGATGACATCTCAAATGACATCACTGATACATAACTGATGACGTCATCCACGTGATAATCTGATGCACCTTCTCACACCCTAATATACCCTTTGATACACCCACTCTAGAATGCAGACTACCATTTTCGAAACCATAGACATAACGTCCCTGAAACCCATGGTTTTTTCAGTGAATTTCAAAGGTTTTTTAAATGCAAATTTCTAACTATAACGTCCCTGAAACCTATGTTTTTTTCAGTGAATATATATATATATATATATATATATTACCTACTGGCTGTCGCCAGTAGATAGTTATAGTTAGGACCTCGTTTCTATTCAAAAAGCGTTTTTTGTTTCCCCAATAACTTTGGCGTTGTTTGACGAATCTTCGCGAAATTTTAAAAACTAGTGGCCCGCTCTGGTCAGCTCCTGTCTTGAAAGTTTCGAGGTGATTCGTCAAGCGGGGGCTGAGAAAAAAGGGGGGTCCCAAAACACGTTTTCCCCAGGTTAATTTCAATAGGAAACTTTAGACAAAGCTACAGCCCGAACTGCTGAACGGAATTACACCAAATTTGGCAAAAAAGGTAGCCCTTGGTTCAGAAAGAGCCCTTTTTGTTAAATGGTGTAAATCCGTTCAGTAGTTGCTGAGAAATTAAAGAAAGAAAAAAATTATATATCTGCGCACCGAGGAGGGTTTGCGAACCCTCCGGGGCACGAGCTTCTCTCTGATTGGCTGCCAACACTCCAAACCAGGAAGTGTTGGCAGCCATCTTGTGACTCGGTAGAACCGAGTCACAAGAAAACAGTGAAACAAAGTGAAAAATGAAGAAAAGGGGGCAGGGTAGAAACACCCTGACCCCCTAGGCCTGCTCAGGGGGTCCCTGAGTCAGTCCCACAAGGACCCCCAGGGCCCAAAAAAGCATTTTTTTTAAAAAGAAAAATAGGCGGAATTCGCGTTGGGGTCGCGAATTCCGCCGAAAAGTTTTTAAAAAATGCGCTTCATTTTAATGAGGCCCCTGGGTGGACCAGGTCCCGGGGGCATTGTCAGAAAATAATGGCGGGGGCCCGTGGGCGCCCCTGCAGTCCCGGGGACTTCCACCTCCCTGGGGCTATGCTGATTATGTGCAGGGGGCACACAGCCCCCCCACACTGCCCCGGGGACTGCCACCTCCCTAGGGCTTTTTCAATTGTATGCAGGGGGCACGCGGCTCTCCCCGCAGCCCCGGGGACCACCACCTCCCCAGAGCTTTTTCAATAATATGCAGGGGGCACGCGGCCCCCCACATGCCCCGGGGACCACCACTTCCCCGGGGCAATCTTTATTTAAATGCGGGGGTCCGTTATGGACCCCCAAGCCCCGGGGACCACCACCTCACTGTGGCTTTAAATGTTGGGAGGGGGGGCCGTGCAGCCCCCCTCCAGGAGCCCTTGATGGCCCTGGGGACCACGACCCCCCAGGGCCGGCTCCTGCAGTGTCCCGGGGTGCCCACCCCCGGGACACTGCTGTTTGCTATGGCAGGGCGGGAGCCGTGTGGCTCCTGCCCTGCCATAGCAAACTCTGCTTTGCTTCATTGAAGCGAGAACAGGGAAACCTGCTCTCTCTTCAATGAAGCAAAGCAGGATTGCTTTTGGGCAAGGGGAGCTGCATGTCAGCAGCTCCCCTTGCTCAAAAGCAATGCCGGCTCCCGCAGGAGGCAGGGAGCCAGCGGGACTGTGGGGGCATTGGGGCTCCTCCCACGGTCCCCAACGCAAAGGGCCGGCCCCGGGGGATGAGGTCCCCAGGGCCAGAAGTGGCCTGGGAGGGGGGCCGCGTGGCCCCCCTCCCTCAATAAAAAAAAATAATAATAAAAAAAAAAAAGAGGCACAGCCCTGGGGGATGGGGTCCCCAGGGCCAATAGAGGCCTCAGGAGGGGGCCACGCAGCCCCCCTCCTAAATAAAATAAATGAATATGTGGCCATGCCCTGGGGGATGTGGTCCCCGGGGCCGAAATTGGCCTCGGGAGGGGGGCCGCGTGGCCCCTTTCCATTTAAAAAAACATTTTTTTTTAAAAAGGTCAGGCCCTGGAGGATGGGGTCCCTAGGGCCCCAAATAATGTAAAAGAAGGGAAGCCACACAGCCCCCTTCTAAAAATAAAAAAAAAGCTGCCATTGCGCCGGAGGCCCTGCCCCCTCCCTGCAGCACTCAGCAAACGCGCCCCCTGGCGCATTGTAAGTTGGGGAATTAATTCCCCTTGAATACTGAGGGTCCCTGGTGGCTAACTAGCCCACCAGGTACCTCCAGTATGCACCACAGAGCTGCGTTGCAGAGAGGTGTTCCGAGGCCATGCCCCTTTTTACACCTCTCTGCAACGCAGCTCTGAGGCGCTTACTGGAGGTACATGGTGGGCTAGTTGGCCCCCAGGGACCCTCAGGACTCAAGGGGAATTATGTCCAAGTAACTACATATGTAAAAGGCAGTGTATGTGAGAGTTGGAGTATATAAATGTCTATACGTGAGAGTCAGTGATTTTGAGAGTGACTGTATGGATGAGTGTGTACTTGTATCAGTGATTGATTAAGAGAGTAAGTATGTGTTTGTTTCTGTTTGAATAAGTGATGTGGTGTGTGTATAACTGTATAGGTGAGTAAATGGAAGTGTGATTGATTCTTTGCATGACTGACTAGGTGTGTGAGTAACTTTGGATGAGTGGTGGTGTGTGAGTGTCTATATAGGTGCATGAGTGCATATGATAGTGTTGTATTGATGAGTGACTGCATGTATGAGTGATTGTATGGGTGAATGAGTGGATGTGTGTGTAGACCTAGGAATCAGTGAGTGCATATGTAGTAACTGGTATTGGTGTGTTGATGGTTTCGAAAATGGTAGTCTGTATTTTACAGTGGGTGTATCAAAGGTTATATTAGGGTGTGAGGAGGTGCATCAGATTTTCACGTGGATGATGTCATCAGTGATGTCATCAGTGATGTCATTTGAGATGTCATCAGTGATGTCACTGACCATGTCATGAATGATGTAATATATGACGTCATCAGCAGTGCATTGCGGGGCGCGAGTTATAGTTAGCTGAACTAACTATAACGGCAGAATTTCACTGGTTTTGTACGAGTGAAATCTCCAACTAACTATAACGTCCCTGAAACCTGTGGTTTTTTCAGTGAATATATATATATTTATTATATATAAATATATTCACTGAAGGAACCAAAGTTTACAGAGACGTTATAATTATGGAAATATCATTTAAACTAACTTAGAAATTCACTGACAAAACCAAGGGTTACAGAGACATTATAGTTAGGCTCAGGTTTTACTCGTTCAAAACCAGTGAAATTCAACAGTTATAGTTAGCTGAGCTAACTATAACTTAAGCCCCCGCAATGCACTGCTTTTGACCTCACATATTACATCAGTCACGACATGGCCAGTGACATCACTGCTGACATCACTGATGACATCTCAAATTACATTACTTATGACATTATCCACAGAATCTCCGATGCACCCACTCATACCCCAATATAACCTTTCATACACCGACTCCAGCTTCCATGCTACCATTCTCAAAACCATTAAAACACCCATACCAGTACGTACACACCCAGGGCCTGATTCACAGAACTAACTTACGTCAAAACGTAACGTAAACGTAAACGTAAAGTTAGTACTTTTAGGTATTCACAGAATACACTTACTCATTTTGGTACTCACAGAATGAACTTACTCATTTCGGTATTCACAGAAGTTAGTAGTCCTAACTTTAGGACTACTAACTTCTGTGAATACCGAAATGAGTAAGTTCATTCTGTGAATACCAAAATGAGTAAGTGTATTCTGTGAATACCTAAAAGTACTAACTTTATGTTTACGTTTACGTTTTTGACGTAAGTTAGTTCTGTGAATCAGGCCCCCACTCAATGATTCATAGGTCTACACACACATCCACTCATACACGCATACAGCTACTCATACACCAAAACACTGAAATGTCCACTGATACACCCATACAGCCCTCACACACTGTCACTCACCTATAGAGCTACTTACTCACACAACTACTCACTCACCCATAGAGTCAGTCACACAGCCACTTACTTGCCCATACAGTTATACAAACACCCACTCACTTATCCATACAGATACTAACACATACTCACTTACCCATACTGTCAGTGACAGAAGCACGCACTCACCCATACATCCACTCTCACAATCACTCACTCACATATACAGTCACTCATATACTCCAACACTGACCTATTCTGCCTTGTACATATGCAGTTACTCACCCATATGACACTGACAAATCCATTCACTCACCAACACAGCCATACACAGATTCAGTCACCCATACAGCTCCTCACAGATGCACTCACTAACCTATACAGCCACTGACTCACTCATCCATGCAGGCAGTCACACACACCCTCACCCACCCATGCAGACATTCATACACCCGTACAGTTACTCAGAAAACCAATGATTCACCCATACAGCCATTGACATACGCATTCACCAACCCACACAGCCACTTAGACACGAACTGACAAACTGATATAGACATTCAGACAACCTAGTCACTCACCCATACTTGCACAAAGACACCTAAACTCTCACTTATACAGTCAGTCACGCACCCACTGAATCATCTATACAGGCACTCATACACCCACTGATTCATCAATATACTTTGGTATGTACATTTAACACTCATAAACTTTTCAAAAACACTCACAGTCACTGGATGATGTCATCAGTGATGTCATCAGTGGTGTCGTTTGAGATGTCATCAGTGATGTCACTGACGATGTCAAGATTGATGTAATATTTGAGATCAGAAGCAGTGCATTGCGGGGGCACGAGATAGTTAGCTCAGCTAACTATAACGGCTGAATTCACTGGTTTTGTACGAGTGAAACCTGAGCCTAACTATAATGTCTCTGGAACCTTTTTTTCCCAGTGAATTTGCAAGGTTTTTTAAATGCTGATTCCAAACTATAACGTCCCTGTGACCTTTGTTTTTTTTCAGTGAATTTCAAAGGTATTTTTGTATTTTATTTCCTAGCTTTCAGCTGTAAACTTTGAGAGTGGGTGTGTGAGTGGCTGTATAGTACAGTGACTGGGTGTATGAGTGGCTGTATGGGTCTGTGAGTGAGTGTGTAATGCCTGGGTAATTACATAAGTGCATGAGTAGTACCTGGGTGATTGTATGATTGCACAGGTAGTGCCTATGTGAATCTATCAGTGCAATTGCAAAGGACACACTGCGAATAGTGGGTGCTTTTGACAAAGTGTAAAACACATATGTAGACATATTTTACATAAAGTTTCAGTGTAGCTATTTAGTAAGATACTAATTTAACCTTCCCCATTGTATTAATTTGTCAAAATAACTACATCAAAAATGCATGTTCCTTCTTCACAGCAACACTGGAGGTCGCAATGATGTCAGTAGTCACAAATATAAATGACAAAGTGTAAAACAGATATATAGACATATTTTACAGAAGATTTGTGTCTAGCTGTTTAGTAACATAATGGCTTAACTTTATTTTAACAGCACATTTGTAAAAAACCAACAGTTTAAAAAAATAACTTTCAACATCAGAATTCACAAATAGAACATACCTACCAAACAAAGAACTTTCATTGGTTTACACGGTTTACACCTAAATTTGCACATTGCACAATATATAACAAGACATTGTCAAGGGGTACAAATAAAAAGTATTCTTGCAGGACTACATCCATGCTTTACCATGTAAAAACATACCATGGCAGTCGTCTAAAAGCAGCAAGAAGGCAACGCAAGGCTAAAGGACCCTCAACTTCAATAGCAGCCGCAACAACACCAGGGCAGAGAGTCCCTTCAGGGGTCTAATCTCAACTTCAAGATTTGGCTCTAGAGTTTTCCCGGATGGCATCATACTGCATGGATTGTGGAGTAGTAATGAGTGCTGGAGAGCAGTCCATAAAAGCTCTTTGCAATGCTGCAAAGAATCATAAATGTTCATGTTTTTTTTTATTTTTGGCCCTTCATATTTTTTCTACATTAGCAGGCATTTTATTATCTTCTAATTTATTGTACACTACAGGCAGGATGTTTAAAGAAATACACCACCCTCACCACATACATGAAATTTTCATTAGCCTTAAAGAACATAGATCACCATGTAAACATATATCTGACTCCATACTAGATACACACCTTCAAGCCATCTTTCCAAAAATATATAGTTCTCTGCATCTTTAAATAAACTTGAGTCCCACTGTATATATAACTATCTGCACCCACAAAAAACATATCTCACCATCTAAGCATATGCAAACTGGTCATATAAGTACAAAAAACACATTGACAAACACTTCCTAATACATACCTAACTAGTAATAGTACTTTAATATGCATATGCAGACGCAGAACATTTTCTTATCTTTGATTTGTGACTACACTACTCTTTTTTAATAATGTGACTAAAAGTACTACA
The DNA here is from genome assembly GCA_963921515.1 of Calotriton arnoldi. Classification (NCBI taxonomy): domain Eukaryota; kingdom Metazoa; phylum Chordata; class Amphibia; order Caudata; family Salamandridae; genus Calotriton; species Calotriton arnoldi. The sequence goes on from CAWUFW010003476.1 coordinate 590,822, forward strand.
ACTCCCAGAATGCAAATAACATAGATGTATCTATTCTGCACATGATGCTTAGACATTAAAAAAATTCTTAGCTTTAAATACATCCCTCATTGTAACTTTCAACAATACTATACTGCTATTTTTCTATAAATTGCACAATGGAATAAAGAGCCACTAATTAATTTTCCTCTTACTTCCTACTACATTTGGTACAAACATCTTTAAAATACTCTCTTATAGATACAGTTCATCTCATATATATTTTTTCATATCACTGTGATACTCTTTTTATCAAACTCCTATATACATCTTCATTTCTAATGTATTTTTTATAAATAATTAAAAAGTTATATACATACCAGTGAATTAAGTTTGTAGATTATATTGTTGTTTTAGCTCTTTCTGGATAGTTTTGACTCTATTAACATTTGTAAAAACTAAGCACAAGAATGGTACACCACTCTCATAGAAAGAAACTGCAAAATGGCAACCTACACAACTTTCCACTCTATGATCATGAGAAAGGCAGCAAATGAAATCATGTCTTTCATTTTAGACTATTCTAACTCCACTTATGAATGGTTAGCATCTGTTAACCCTTTCCCTCTCTTTCAAAACGAGGTTCCTGTCGCCATCTGTTTGCGATGATCACGGAGTAATCGCGAAAAAAAAAACTGGAGTCCAAACCTATATTTAGCTTCAGGTTTTTTTTACTTAGATACTGCACAACAGTTTATTACATAGTCCTCAATTGGAAATTAAAGTTTATCATTACTTAAAGCTCCTTAACAGATTGACAAAGCCAGAAAACATGTTAATAAAGCTGTTTCTGCATTCCTCAGAGACCATCACATTGGCTGTATCTATAAGAACAATCTGCGTTTTGACATGCATGTAATTTATAGAAGTGGAGTGCACTTTACAGACGAAGGCAACAGGCTGTTTTTAAGTAACCTGAAACTCTGCATCCGGTCCTATGTGTAGCTGTCATATACACCTAATCAACGCAAAAGCTCTTGTAAGAGCCACCATAGTACCCGAAATATTGTTAATTTTCTTTATAAAGATCTTTTTTTTCAGTTTTTGGGAGTCTTCATGATGACGTCACGATGGTCACGAATAAGTCACGAAATGGCAAAACAAAAGCAGACATTCAACTGCCAACAGCACATGCAAAAATAATGACAAAAAAATCCATTCTAAACATTGCGCTATACATCTTACTATATACATGCTTCTTTAAAAACATAATTGAACAAATGTTTTTGTACTAAGTTTCTTTAAAATCCATCTTTAAGACCTATTTTCCATTTCTGCGTTTATTCGGGGAGTCACAACGACACTGTTAACTGAGACGATTGCTCCTTTTCCATAAAGTGAAAAACACATGCATGCGCACATATTACAGTATTTTACACACTAGGGGTTTATTACACTACACTTCAAACTCATGTTTTTCTAGTGTATTTCTAAAACAGCCAACTCTAAAACCTATTTCCGTTTTCGCAGTGAGGCTGGAGATCGCAATGACGTCCGTAATCGCGATCCCTGCTGATATGGTGCGAAAATGGAAAGCAAAAGCATGGAATTCAATAGCCACCACCACATCCAAAAATTATAACTATATAATTAATTCTAACCATCACACTAAATAAATCACTATCTATATACCTCTATAAAAACATTTAGCAGAATCTCGATGTAATACAATGTGTATTAATGATGCACTGATATATTTTTTTATATTTCCACCAATAACTGATGACGTCATAAATGACATATCTGATGACATCATCCAGTGTTTTTTAAAGGTTTATGAGTGTTAAATATATATAAAAAGGTGTATTGGTGAATCAGTGGGTGTATGAGTGCCTGTATGCGTGACTGGCTTAAGTGAGTGATTAGGTGTCTCAGTAAATATATGGGTGAGTGACTGTTTGTGTGAATGTATCTATCAGTCTGTCAGTTGGTGTCTAAGTGGCTGCATGGGTGACTTGATTGGTTATCTGAGTACCTGTATGAGTGTCTGAGTGCATGTGTGGGTGGGTGAGGGTGTGTGTGACTCTTGTATGGATGAGTGAGTGGGTGAGTCAGTAGCTTTATGGGTTAGTGAGTGTGTGTGTGAGGGGCTGTATGGGTAAGTGAGTGTGTGTATGGTTGTGTGGGTGAGTGAGTGGATATGTCAGTGGTATATGGGTGAGTAACTGGGTATGTGAAAGGCAGTAAAGGTGAGTGATTGGGTATATGAGTGTATGTATGGGTGAGTGTGTGCTTATGTCACTGACTGTATAGGTGAGTGAGTATGTGTTATTATGTGTATTAGTAAGTAAGCGGGTGCATGTGTAACTGTATGGGTGAGTAAGTGGCTCTGTGATTGACTGTATGGGTGAGTGAGTAGATGTGTGAGTAGCTTTATGAGTGACTGACTCAGTGTGTGAGTGGCTGTATGGATGTAGGAGTGGATATGTCTGTGGCTGTATTGGTGAGTTAGTGGGTGTTTGAGTGGCTGTATGGGTGAGTGAGTGGATTTGTGTGGAGATCTATGAATCAGTGAGTAGGTATATAAGTACTGGTAAGGGTCTGTGAATGGGTTTGTGAATGGTTATGTAGGAGTGGGTGTATGAAAGGATCAGTGATGTCATCAGTGACTTAATATGTGATGTCATCAGTGATGTCACTGACTATGTCATCAGTGATGTAATATGTGAGGTCATAACAGTGCATTGCAGGGGGGCTAGTCATAGTTAACTCAGCTAACTATAACTGCTGAATTTCACTTGTTTTGTCCGAGTGAAGCCTGAGCCTAACTATAACGTCCCTTTACCCTTTGTTTTTTTCAGTGAATTTCTATGGTTTTTTAAGTACTAATGGCATTTGCAGAGTGGTGGAGAAAGGGGGAGGGGCCTCTGACCAGCTCTCAGGAATCTCGCTATGTAGGACTTACAGAAAGTACCAGGAGGAATTCTTGGTCCCCAAGGTCCCTCACCATCCAAGGTGACTTCATTCCCCAACCAGTAGTGCGGCAGTAGTGCGGCAGGAGACGCGATTGCAGAGTGGTAGAGAAAGGGGGCGTGACTCCAAAGACCTCTTAGCAATTCGGCTGCATGGGACTTACTGGAGGTAAGAGGAGGGGTTGTTTGCCCCCAAGGACCCTCAACAGCCAAGGAGACTTCATCCCCCAACTATTAGTGCGCCAGGAAGCATGTTTGCAGAGTGGTAGAGTAGAAGGCGGGCCACTGGGATCCTACCTCTCAGGCCTACAATTCCCGTATTCCTGTGTCTCCGGAGATTTGGGCTTCCCTTCAGTGGTGGTTGTTCCCTCAGAATGTCTCCAGGGGTTTCGATCTTCTTCCTCCTCCTGCCATGGCTGTGTTGTTGACTGATGCCAGTGCCTCTGGTTACGGTGTTGTTTTGGGGGTTTCCAAGGCCAGGGCAGGTGGCCCCGTGTTGAGGCTCTCCAGTCCTCAAACTGGCAGGAGTTGAAGGCAGTTTGGATGGCCCTTGTTTGGTTTGCTCTCCTCCTTCAGAACCATTCTGTTTGCGTTCAGACCGACAACCTGGTTGTTTGTGCTTATGTCAACCAGCAGAGGGGATGTGCCAGTCTCTGTTTCTCCGTTCAAGGAAGATCAGTCTGTGGGCCAAGAGGAATCTCCTTCCTCTTTCGGCAGTCTAACTTTGGGAGAGGGAGAATGGGCCTGTGGACTCTTTGTTTCCATCCTCTGTGACCATGTGTGTGTATCACCTTGTGTTTCAGGAGATTCTCTCCTGGTTCGGCCTTCCCTGGCTGGATCACTTTGCCTCAGATGACACGCCTTTCTTCTGCATTTTTGCAGCCTGGTTCCATCACGGCGGGCCTGAGCGATAGATTTTTTTCTCTGTCCCGTGGACAGAGGGACTCCTATTTGCCTTCCCGCCTTTTTCCTTGATTCCCAGAGTCCTCTGGAAGATTCGGGTGGATCGGGCGGAGGTTCTTCAGGTGGTTGCGTAGTGGTCCCGGAGGCCTGGATTTCCCCTTCTGGATTTGTCCCCATTGGCAGGTTCCCCTGTATCCCTCTCCGCTGTGTGCTCCTCTTCTCAGCGCATCCTCTCTGCTTTGCCTCTGCCTGGGGGTTTGGCACTTGAGAGGTTAGGTTTGTTGGATCAGAGTTGTTCTCTTGAGGTGGCTCAAAGCATCCAATTGTCTCAAAGACCTTTGATCCTGAGGTCTTAGGTTCGGTATTGGAATAACTTTGACTCCTGGTGTCGTGGGAAGGGTCTGTCTTCTTCCTAATGTGATCCTGTCCGGTCATTGGACTTTTTGCATGATGGATTTGTCATGGGTCTGGCTGTCTTCACTCTCCGGGCCCGGTGGGCTGCCATCCTTGCCTTCCGGGGTTCTAAAGGTGCTTCTGTCTCTCCCATGGTGGCTAGCCTTTTTAGGAGTCATTTGATTCAGCATCCTGTTTCACGCTCTCCAGTTCCGGCCTGGGATGTTCCCTTGGACCTGCAGGCGTTAACTGATCCTCCTTTTGAGCCCTTGATTTCTTTTGACCTTAAGCTTTTTTTGGCCAAGGTTCTTTTTTTGGTGGCCATTTCCTCTGGCCGATGGGATGATGAGTTTAGACCTCTGCTGGCATCTACCCTTTTTCTGCGGTTTTGCTCTGACAAGGTGATTTTGGTCCTATTCAGTTTTTTTCTGCCCAAGGTTTTGTCTTCCTATCACTGCCTGGAGGATATTGTCCTTCCTGGTTTTTTTCCAGACCCCTCTTCTCCATAGGAGGAGGTTCTCCATTTTTTGGATGTGCTGAAGGTTCTCTGCATCTATCTGGATCAGACCCGTGATTTTCAGAAGGCGGATTCCTAATTTGTTGTGTACAGACTCTCGGGGAAGGGTTTCAGGCCTTCCTTCTCCACTTTGACTCAGTGGGTGAAGTGTGATGTTCTTTTGTCCTAGAAGGCTTCTCAGTGTCCTCTTCCTTCTTCTGTCCAGGGCAGGTCCACTGGGGGAGGTTTCTTCTTCCTGGGCCATGTTTAAGGGTGCCTCATTATGTGATATTTGTAATGCTGCTTTGTGGACCTCTCCCCATACCTTCGTTTCCCATTACCGTCTTCAGTTGGGGATGGCAGCCTCAGCTGCTTTTGGCACTTCTGTTTTGTCTGCTGTACATGATTTTTGATTTATACTACTTTCCTTGTTATTAAAATGACCCGTTGATTTGCTGCAGCCTTCTGGTCTTTGTGTTTCAATCACCATGCGCTTGGGTATGGGCTCTTTATTAAGGAAGGAGACAGGAAGACAGATGAGGAGGTAATGCCCGGTTACTCACTGGTAATCTTCATTACTCCGAGTCATGGTCTTTCCGTTCCATTCCTGAGCCCTTCCCTTCCTCCCTGTTGTTGTTTCTGGTGATTGTTATGTGTTTTTTATTCCGTGAGTTTCTTTGGTATTCTCAGGTTGTCATTGGGACACACTTCCCCCTTTATGCCTGCCGGATAGAAAGCACCATATTGGGGGAAGTGTTTGACCTCTGCTAGATATAAGGTTTCTGCGGAACAGACGAATAGCTCATTGTTAAGGAATGGAATGGGAAGACTAGGATTCGGAGTATTGAAGATTACTGGTGAGTAAACGGGCATTGATACGCTGAACCATGCAGCTTTGTTCCAAAGGCCAATTTTAAACATATGCTGCACTTTTTATGCAAGGAATGATTTATTTAGCTGCTGAAAATTATTTCCTTAAATTTGTAGACAATGGCTCTTTTAGAGGTGCCCAGGAATCCTTTGTACAGTACCTCTTTAAAAAGTGGGTCCAGTTTATCTTTTTTTAATGTGTGTATAATGTGTTCCAAAGAGTGCTTTTGCTTTTTGAAAGTGAACAGCATTACCAGTGGTGTAGCAAGGGGGGGCAGCGGCTATCCCCCCCCCCACTCTCACATGAGTTTGCCGCAGGGACGGCAAACGCAGGAATCAGCAGGAGCACCCCTTCCACTCTTCAATGCTCCACAAGGCGGGAAAGGCAGAGACCGCCACGGGCCGCAAAGTGCCTAGCTACGCCACTGAGCATTACAAAATGTTTTGTATTTATTTAAATGGTCTTATGCGCCTCAGTCATTCTTGCTCTTTACCCTGTCTACCCGGACAGCAACGTGCTAAGAGAACAGGTCTAGAAGAAATGCAAATATCTTCAGCCTAAGTACGAATGGGGAGTGGTTCACAGTGGTTGAAGTGCATGAAAACAACTTTGGGAAGTGTGATGCTGCACTCAATGGGGGTGGAGTAAGTGAGCAAGGGGGCGTGGCTAAAACCCCTTCAAATATTCTGTAACTTTATTCGGTCTTTCAACTTCATGTAACTACATATAAAATAACGTGCACCATAAATTCAAATTAAATGCAAGTTATTTTAATCAGTGGGAAAAACAAGATCTCACATTATGAAGCCTCTATTAGTTAATGCACTGCACCAGAGAGTAACAGAATTGAATCATGGTTGGTGTAATACTGACTTGTGTATGGTAAGTGCTACAAGGTCAGACTCTGTTACAGAAAGCACTGTGAACATGTAAGTTGTTATTTTAAACTTGCATTACACACAGTATAGGATATTCTGCTACAAAATGCTTCCATAATATAGATTGTATTAAAACGCAGACTGTACTTAGCCTAAACATTATTTTATAACTGTCTTTTAAAAGCACACACTTTATAACTTACCTGGTAGCTCCTTTACAATCCCACTCAAAAAGAATAAATGTGTGTCATCAGGAAGCTTCAAGGGATTCCGTCAATTAAAGCCAATACGGGCTTCCAAGCACCTTTTCCATTTGCAGACTGACCAGTTGCGCACATTTATATTTCTTTCAGGGAAGCAGCACCCTGGCAGGAAGGCTTGTGTAGCTGTCTGCCCCTCCTCAGTCTTACAGCACAGGAGACTTCCTGCCTTACACTTCAGCTGAAGCATTTGAAGTGTTGGAATTAACCGTCCCGGGGCTGTTGTCTTTTCACAAAAAACAGTAGGGGAACTGTTTTTCTAAAATTAAAAAAATAGGGGCACCCTGTGCCCCTCAGATTCCTCCAGACGTCGGCCACTAGTGCTCCACCTTTATCACACACAACTGTGTAGTGTTATGTGGAAAAACTGACTTGCCCCAGTGAGACTTCTGTTTTTGCTGGAAATGTTGGGATTCATATTAACCAAGAACAGGAAAATGCAATCTAAAACACAAAATACCCTTCTGTTACATTTCAAGCACATACTATAACTCAAGTAGCAGTCTGGTGGCACTGTTTGAGCTTTGATTAAAAGAACTGCAAATAGTACAAACTACGTGTGGGGAAACAAACAGAAGGAGGATGTAATCATAAGTGTTTGACTTAAGGGAAAATTGTCAGCATGAATTAAGTAGTCTAGGTTTAATATCGCCTGGTGGTACCGGTAAGTTATGCTCCCAGGTGAGTCTTGATCCCGTATATATTACTCTACCTTAAGGAGTCAGGCGGGAGAGCCAATGTTCCACCACACGGAGTTTGTATCTAACCGGACATGCTACACACTCCTTACTAGAAAGTCCTTCCGATTAATATTAAAATAAAAAGAACGATGTGATACACCTGGATTATGTTAAATTTGCTTAACTATGTTACGTCATAGAATATACACATGAGCATGATATGGTAAATTGTATGTTATAATACTCAATACAATGTTAGGACATCTAAGTAGAATGTATACCAAACACAAATGGCTTCCACTTTTGTATTCTATGTTCTTCCCTCACAAGCATGTCAGTTTAATGGAACTTTTCATTTTCTTTGTAAACTTTGGTATATTATTTGTACTTTTTGTCTTTTATCACTTTTGTTCCAATTTTGAAAATCTCAATAAAAACTATTTGAAAAAAAAAAGAACTGGAACTAGTAAACAAAAAAAACTGCATTAAAAGTGCTGTCACCACTATGATAACATAATACATATGCACTTTAGTTAAGGTGGGAACAATTTCCCTTTGATATTTGCTGTGCTAATGAACTTTTGCATAGCACACAACCTGCTTTTAGTATTGCATCATACCGCCTTTTGACAATCTAGGATATTATTTATTTTGTAAACTATGTATCACCCAAACTGTAGTGGGATTCGGTGTTGCCTGCGTAAGCATGCGCTAGCACATGCGCTCTTGCTTGCGAGGCTTGTGTTCAATAATGGCCTGTGAACCCGCCCATTGCTTACCATTTATTGGCATTATTGATGCTCTTCTTTGCTGCTTTGTCATTGGGCAGTACTTGCCAAGCATCACTTCCTGTTCTTTCCATGGTGCACGGACCAAGATGTCATGACCTGGGCACAAGGGCACTAGGACCCTGTACCCGACTGGTGGGGAAGGGATCAGAACTGGACACCACTTCCGGTCAAGGGAGTGGGGAAGGGCATTCACGGAGAGGACAGGGGACGAGACCAGACGTGGGACGTGAAGCTGGGGAACTAAGAGCACACAATAAAAGAAGCACATAACCTACCTGACTCCTATGCATTCATTAGAACACGACAACTGGCGACGAAGGTGACGACCAAGAGGACAACGCGTGTGCCCCGGGTCCCTCATGTTCAAGAAACGGAGCCAGGAGCCCACCCTGGTCCGCCGGTGACAACGTGAAGGATAATCGCCGCCACCCGCTGGAAAGAAGAAGAAACGGAGCCAGGAGCCCACCCTGGCTGGAGTGCGGAGACAAGAGCGACGCGGGAGCCCACCCCTGCCGCAGCAGGCAAGCGGTAAGAGGCCCCATCTGAGCGCATAGGCGGTGCGCGCAAGAGAAGCCAAAAAGGTGCACCCGGCATAATATTAAAGCCGCCCGACGCATGAAAGTCAGCGCGGCATCTGAAGAAATTGCCCCCGCTGTGTTAAAGTCAGCGCGCGCTATTCAAAGAAAATCTCGCGCGAGGACGGCGGCCATCTTGGGACCAGGCGGGAACAACCAATCAGCATCCCGGAAGGCCCGGCGGCCATCTTAGAATCAGGCGGAGGCACGAAAGGACCCGCGATCTCGCGAGATTTGGGCGGCCATTTTAGAATCAGTCAAAATAAGCCAATAAGAAGCGCGAGAGGCCCGGCGGCCATTTTAAAGTCAGGAAACAAAGAAAATAACAGAAAAGCTGCGAAAAGCTGCACAAAAGAAGAAATTAAAGGACATAACAAAGATAAAAAGGAATAAAGAAGATTAAAAAAAAGGCAAGGAAAGATAATAAAGGAAAATAAAAGCAATTAAACTGGAAATTAAGAACGAAGAACAAAAGAAACAAACAAACTGACAAGGAACACAGCAAAAGAAAGAAAAGAATTAAGATATAAGAGAAGAAGGAAAGCAAAAACTAAAAGGACAAATCAATAAAGGGTATATAACATCACGGTGGTACCAAGAAAAGAAGTACGCCACAACGAGAGTTTGCGCCAGTGCTGCAATGGCGAACCCCACACATGACAAGAACGGCACACAAGCAATATTCCGCAGGCCCCTTCCATTCAATTTATCTGAGCCACAGATAGGCATCAGATGGGAACGATGGATTCGCAAGTTCGAAAGATACATGCGCGCCACAGATGTCGCAGAGACCAAGCACACAGATCTATTTCTAAACCTCGTAGGGGATGAAGTGGAAGACTTGCTAGTAACATTCCCTCAAGACCAAACAGCAACATACAAGGGACTGATCAAATGCCTCACAGACAAGTTTGACCCGCAAAGAAACATTGATTTCGAAAGATACACTTTCGCCATCGTGTACCAACAAGCAGAGGAGTCTCTCGACGACTTTGCAACACGACTGCGAAAATTGGTCACACACTGCGAATTCGACAAGTTTGACATCGAACAAGCAATTCGACTGCGCATTATTGAAGGTTGTCGGTCCGTGGAGTTCCGCACCCCAATCCTGAAAGAACCGACCTCATTGGAGAAAATTCTGACAATGGCCCGGGCAGAAGCAAGAGCAACCACACACGCAAAGCAGATGGAACTGGGAAAGGAAAGAAAAATAGAACAAGCCAACCGCATGACCGGAAGTAGCCGCATGACCGGAAGCAACAGGAAGAAGGAAAACACCGAGGACCTGCCAAGAAAACCGCATGAAAGAACATGTTACAGATGCGGACTCGAGTTTCCACACGTCGGCGCCTGCCCAGCAATGGGTCAGAAATGTAGAAAATGCAACAGGGACAATCACTTCGCAAGTGCCTGCATGGGCGCGCAGTTCAAAAGTGAGAGAGGACGACTCGGAAGACCACGAACAGCAACGAACAGATATGCCAGACACATGGAGACGGCAAATCGCAGCTCGTCAGCTGAGTTGGACGGGGAGGAAGTACAGGAGGACGTGGAACGACTATACTTGATGTCCGATGCCCCTGTGGAAGACAGAGAGCGTGAGCACATCCATCTAGTGGAGAAACATCAAGTGAAGAAAACGGCGTCCGTAGACATAAATGTGGGAAGACACAGCGCACGATTCGTGCTGGACAGCGGTGCCACATGCAACATAATGTGCGTGTCAGAATACGAGAAAATGAAGATAAAACCAATGCTAGCACCATCAACCGTTGATGTATTCACCTGGGGCTCGAAGAAACCAGTAATCAACATGGGGAAATTTACAGAGACACTGATGTACAAAGATCGATCAAGCAAAGAAGAAATACATGTACTACGGGCGACATACCAGCACCATGTCTGCTGAGCAACGTCACGGCGCAGGTGATGGGTCTCCTCGCAATGACATACCACGTAACAGAAAAACAGAACATCTTGCGAGAATATCCAGCGATACTACAAGGACTAGGAAAACTAAAAGGAGGGCAAATAACACTGCACATCAATGAAGCAGTAAAACCTGTGGCTCAGCATCACCGATGAGTGCCGATACACCTGCAGCCACAGGTGGAAGAGGAGATACAAAGACTGTTAAATGAAGACATTATAGAGCCTGCGGACGGACCGACCCCATGGGTGTCACCAATAGTGGCGGTTCCAAAAAAGAACACATCCAAGATTCGCATATGTGTAGACATGAGGATACCAAACACAGCAATTGAAAGGGAAAGACACCCAGGACCGCATCTAAATGATATGATTAGCTGCCTCACTGGCGCCTGCCGGTTTTCAAAGCTGGACCTGTGTAAAGGATACCATCAGCTGGAGCTTGACCAACAATCAAGGTACATTACCACATTCTCCACACACATGGGTCTGTTTCGCTACAAACGACTGAGCTTTGCCATTTCATCGGCGGCCGAGATCTTTCAGGAAACGATACGGCAGGTCATAAGGCCAGTGAAGAACAGCCTAAATTACAGTGATGACATTCTGGTGTTCGGTCGATCAGATGAGGAGCATGACAGGGCTCTGCGGGAAATATGTTTGCATCTGGAACAAGCAGGCCTAACGCTAAATGAAGACAAGTGCGAAATAGGGAACACTGAACTGGTATTTTTCGGACACATCTTCTCCAGAAAAGGAATGAGACCGGACCACAGCAAAGTGGAGACGCTGGAAAAAGCGAGTCCTCCGGCAGATGTTGGAGAAGTGAGGTCATTTCTTGGGCTCGCCAGCTACTGTGCTCGATACATAAAAGACTTTGCCACAGTGAGCACACCACTCAGGGAACTAACGAAACAGGGCCACAAATTCAGTTGGACACAAGAATGTAACAAGGCGTTTGAGGCCATCAGACATGCTGTGATTGCAGTGGACCATCTTGCCTATTTCGATCCACTGCTGTGTACGGAACTGACTGTGGACGCCAGCCCGGTAGGACTAGGAGCGATCTTGGCACAACACATGCCAGGCAAAGATTCGCCAAGGAAGATTGTGGCATATGCAAGCAAAAGCCTGTCCGACATTGAGAGGGCATACTCGCAGCCGGAAAAAGAAAGCCTAGCAGTAGTATGGGCGTGTGAACACTATCACATGTTCATCTACGGAAAACCATTCACCATCATCACAGACCATCAGGCCCTAGTGACAATCTATGGAAATCCAAATGCCAAGATACCACCTCGCATCGAGCGATGGGGCATAAGACTGATGGACTATGATTTCAAGATTGTGCACAAACCGGGAAAAGAACATAACCCGGCTGACTACATGTCACGGCATCCCTTACCACAGACATCTCAGGGCACATCAATAGCGGAGGAATATCTAAACTTTGTGCTAAAACAAAACACTCCGGCATCAATAACGATAGCAGAACTTGAGCAAGAAACAGGGAGGGATGCCATGATGCAAGCAGTTAAAATGGTAACGAGACAGCAGAGATGGAGACATATCAACAACAATAGCATCATGGAAGAAGGAGTCAGCAAGGAGGAGATGCTGGCGTTCAAAAAGGTTCACGAAGAACTCTCAGAGACTGTGAACGGAATAGTAATGAGAGGAACAAGAATAGTTATGCCAAGGGCCTTACGCAGACAAACTGTAAACTTAGCACACGAATCACACAGAGGCATGGTTGCGACAAAGAAGCTGTTACGGGAGAAAGTGTGGTTCCCTGGTTTGGACAAGATGGTGGAGGACACTGTCATAAATTGTCACATCTGCCAAACGACAGGGCAGCCCGCGAAGCCTGAACCACTACAAATGTCAGAACTCCCACGGGCAGTGTGGACAGAACTGGCAGCATATTTCTATGGACCTCTAGACACGGGCAACTATTTGCTCGTGATTATTGACGAATACTCAAGATTTCCCATCGTGCGCCAAGTCTCGTCGACATCAGCAAGTGCAACACTGCCAATACTGGATGACATATTCGCAGCCTGGGGCTCCCCACAAACACTAAAAACGGATAATGGTCCGCCATTCTCAGGGGAGGAATTTCGAAAGTTTATGGACTACCTAGGCATTCGTCACAGGAAGATAACACCTCTGTGGCCACAAGCAAATGGCATGGTGGAAAGATTCATGGGGAACATAAAAAAGGCTGTCCAAAGAGCAAAGTTAGCGCAGATATCAATAGGACAGGCCCTTTGTCAAGTACTAAGAGATTATCGAAACACCCCTCACAGCTCCACAGGACAATGCCCCGCTGAGCTGGTGCTGGGCAGAACAAGCAGGATAAGGCTACCACAGCTGGAAGCAACGGCACCACCAGAGCATAGCAGCATTGCTGTCAGAGACCATGAGGCCAAGGAAAAAATGAAGGCGTATGCCGACGCCAGGAGACATGCCACTCCATCACACCTCAAGCAAGGGGACGCGGTGGTGGTGCGACAGCGGCAACTGAGAAAATCGGACAGTCCGTTCTCAAAGGAACCATTAACGGTGACAGATGTGAAAGGGCCCATGATAACAGCGACAGCAGGCCCTTATCGAATAACAAGGAACAGTTCTCACTTTAAGGGAGCAAAGAGCATGGAGGAAGACGGAGAAGACATAGCAGCAGGAGCCACTGGCACAGATGAGAGACAGGACGAGGAATGGCAGAAGGACAAGGGAGAGCAATATCGAAGAAGAGAATGCAAACGACCAAAAAGACTGATCGAAGAAATGTGATGAGGGGGACATCGAAATGTCTCTTCTATATTTCTTTCTCTATCTCTCTCTCTCTCTCTCTCTCTCTCTCTCTCTCTCTCTCTCTCCCTCTCTCTCTATCTCTCCATCTATACTTCTACCTCTCTCACCACTGTCTACCATCATGTTCCTGCAACAAAGGAGGGGATTTCATGACCTGGGCACAAGGGCACTAGGACCCTGTACCCGACTGGTGGGGAGGGGATCAGAACTGGACACCACTTCCGGTCAAGGGAGTGGGGAAGGGCATTCACGGAGAGGACAGGGGACGAGACCAGACGTGGGACGTGAAGCTGGGGAACTAAGAGCACACAATAAAAGAAGCACATAACCTACCTGACTCCTGTGCATTCATTAGAACACGACACAAGTACAGATTAATTATGGCTGATTAGTGACCCTCCGCTGGCCATCCACTGCACGTGCTGTGAGTCAGGAGCTATTTCTGTGCTATTGTGCGGTCAATACTGGCCGCGTCATTGCTCTTTTTTTTTAAACGTCTCCCCACCCCCTCCCTGTTTATTCTACCCTCTGCCCTGCACTCCCATGTTTCTTCTCCTCTCCAACATACCCTCCCATCCATGCTTATTTTCCCACCCACCCTCCTGTGTTTCTTCCATTACCAGCCTCCCTGTGTTTCTTCTCCCTCCCACACGCATTTCTATCCCTGTTTCTTCTCCCCTCCCACCTGCCCAAAGGGGGAAAAGGGCGCTAAGATGTTGCCAGCACTGGCCGCTTTATACACTTTCTAAAAAATCATTCCGTTAAACACCTCCCACCTGCCCCTCCGTTATCCACCCCAGCCGATTGCCAAAGCCAACAGGTCGCCCATAGGTGAGATTTATTGACTTTGTCATTGCTTGTTTTTTTATAAACAAATATACATATGTGCATAAATATATACACATAAAGGACTTGTAAATTAATTATCATGGCTGGAAATGTGGTGCACTGTTGCTGTGATGCAATCTGTCAATCCTTATGCTTACTAGAAGAACAGAGAACATGCGGACAGCCCAAAGTAATGAGGAGGAGTCTGATGGGAGGCTCTTGTGCCCTGGCTAGATTGCAGTTTGTCTGTTACAGTTGACCTCTGTGTGCAGTCACCTCCAGGTTAAAGAGTAATAGCGACCCATTCTGTTTTCACAGCTCCTCAGTGCACATCCTCTGCCATCTTTTGGTTGGAAGTAGAACTATAGAAAAGATCAATAAAGGCAAGGGAGCACCAAGTCTGCCCAACCCTTCTCCTGTGCTATGAGATCTTAGTTGGTTGACAACCTGTCCAATGCAAGAGAGCAAAGTATAACGCAAGTGCATGAGAGAAAGAAGCATAATGCATTCATACAAGAGCGATGCACATCTACTCAAGAAAAGTTTAAGACATCTACACAAGCGAGAGAAGCCTACAACATACGCCCAAAAGAGAGAGTGACACATCACACATCCAAACAAAAGACAGAAGTGCAATGCATCCCCAAAAGTGCGAAATGTCTAACAAAACAGAGAGAAAAGAGTTACACATCTACCCAAAACGAACAAGCATAGAAATGCCACACAAAAAAGAAACACATAAGACATTCGAGCATGAGAAAAGGGAGAAGCTTACCACATATGCACCAGAGAGAGAGGTGGACCCATCCACTTGAACTAACTATATGTAATTAATCTTAGAGAGAGAGAGAGAGGGAGGAGAGAGAGAGAGAGAGAGAGGGAGAGAGAGAGGGAGAGAGAGAGAGACAGAGAGAGATGTATAACACACCTGTCCTGCACAAAAGAGAGAAGTATAACCATCCTTGTGAATTAGCGATATGTCACCATCCACGTTAGGTAGCGATATGTGACACATCTTTGAGAGATTTATTCCACATCCCTATATGAGAGAGTAGTGTAACCATCCATGAGAAATAGCAACATTTAACACATCTATGAGAGAGATACAGACCAAGAGAGAGAGAGAGAGAAGTCTAACACATCTGCACAAGAGAGGGAAATGTAACTATCCACGTGAACTAGCGATATGTACCACGTCTATGAGAGAGAAAAACAGAGAGAGAGAAGTATGACATATCCGCAAAGAGAAGTGCGACCATACAGGTGTGCTAGCTGCTAGCAATATGTAACACATCTATGAGAGAGTGAGAGAGAGATGTATAACATGCCTGCACAAGAGAGAGTGTAACCATCCACGTTAGCTAGCTATATGTAATGCATATGTAACGCATCTTTGAGAGCAGAGTGAGCGAGAGAGAGAGAGAGACAGAGAGAGTGAGAGAGAGAGAGAGAGCGAAGGAGAGAGAGTGAGAGAGAGACAGAGAGAGAGCGCGAGAGAGAGGGCAAGAGAGAGATGGAGACAGAGAGAGAGAGAAAGACAGAGACAGAAAGAGTGAGAGAGAGAGAGAGAGAGAGATGGAGACAGAGAGAGAGAGAGAGATGGAGACAGAGAGAGACAGAGAGACAGAGAGACAGAGAGAGAGCGCGAGAGAGAGAGAGAAAGGGAGAGAGAGAGAGAGAAATATAACACATCCATACTAGAGAGAGAGAAGTGTAACCATCCGCTTGAGCTAGCTAGCGATGTGTAACCCATCTAGGAGAGAGAGACATGCACAGAGAGGGAAGTGTAACCATCCTCGTGAACTAACGATATGTAACACATTTGTGAGAAGGAGAGAGAGCGGTATAGAACATTTGCACTAGAGATAGAAGTGTAACCTTTTACGTGAGCTAGTGATATATATAGCATATATGAGAGAGCGAGAGAGAGACAGACAGAGAAGTGTAACGCATTGGCACAAGAGAGTGAAGTGTAACCATTCACCTAAGTAATAGGGGTGAGCAGAACTGGTGGAGTTTCACTCTGCTGAAATCCGCAGAGTTACATAAAAATGCCACAAAATTCCCTCCGAGTTCCAATGGCTGGTGGAAAATAAGCATGTATCTCTGCTCATGCACCATGAAGTGTGCAAGAGCGTGCAGCCATTTGAGTTGATTTTGCTGCTGCTCGAGTAGAAAATCTACTCAGTTGGCAGCTAGTCAACTCGAGAAGCAGCCCTCTGAGAGTGACCGCTGACGACCGCCTGTGACTGCCCACATTAGAAAATCGCACTGGGGACATCAAATCTCACTGTGCTTGCCAGCTCACATTTCAGGGGCCTCATAGAAAAAAAATTCTGCCATATGGCGATTGGCGGAATTCACCCGAAACTCTGTGTTGCAAGAGTAATGCGGAGTCACAGATTTATGCCAATTTCGCACCTGGAATTAAACATTCCGCCCATCTATAATATGTAACACATCTATAAGACAGAGAGAGAAAGTGAGAGAAGTATAATCAATTAACACAGGAGAACATGTCTACAAAGGAGAGCTCATCATAACGCAACAACACAAGAAGGAAAAGAGAAAACATATACAAAAGTTAGAGACGTGTGACAAAAATACACAAAAGAGAGAAACACAAAAGACCGACATAATAGAGAGAACTATTACACACCTATACAAGATAGTAGTGTGTTACATTTGCACAAGAGGCAGTAACACATACTTAAACGAGTAAAGTGCAACACAACTGCTTATGAACAAATGTAACATATCTATACTTTGTGCATGATGTAGAGAAAGACACATTGACATAAAACAGAAAAGTGTAACACAGCAACACAAGAAACAATGTACCACATCTTAAGAAGACAGAGAAAGTAAAAGTCACAGCTACAAGTTAAACACTCAAAAGAAAGATTCAAAGTGTGGTGGATTTACACAAACAGATCATGGAAAGCATGTGCAAGTAGTAAGTAGTAAAAGCGAAACACACACAAGACAATAGTGTTTATGACCCGGCCTAGGAGTTGAGTTCAGGAGCTCACACACTGGAGAGTAGACGTGTCTTAAAGCTGTGTTTTTTTAGGTCGAGCCTAGGCAGCAAACATGCACTGTTTGCAAGGCGTGGTGTATCTACAATATGGTCTCTAACTACGCTCATCGAATGCCATTGGTTCTTTCTTGTACCTGTCGGAAATACTGCCATTTTATTTGTGCTTTGTCCTCCTTTGGGTGCTTGGTCCCTGCTTGGTTCCCTCCCAGGCAATTTTACTCATTGTTCATTTTGGTTGTCCAACGCAATGCGCTTACGCTCACGCACCTGGCACAGCGCACGATGGCCCCTCCTCCAGTCTGGGCATCGCAGCCTCAGGGTTCATTCTGGTTGTCCTTCTTTAGGATTCCATGTGACTCGCTGCCTCCCTAAAACATGCAGACACTTCTGGTATGGGCACCACACGCAGCGAGTAATCTGCACTTTTGTTACTGTATTGTCTTGTATTGTTTCCTGTCCCTACAAGCCCCCCACCCACCGCACTTATATTCTCATCCATCCCCGTCTTTATATTTATTTTTTCTTTCTCTTTCTGCCTCCTACCCGAGCCCTCCGTGTTGCTTCAACCATGCCCCTTACTGGTGTTTTGCTATTTCTTTGCTATGCCTTGAAGATTGTATCTCCTTTTCTCACAGAAATGTGGAAATATGGCAGAATTCCACGTATTTAACTTGCTTCCCGTGCTGTCCCCCCAATCCCTTCACCCCTCCCATAACACTGCTTGCCCACCCTCACCACCACCCCTTCAATGTCATTGCTTGTTTTACTGGTTACTGGCATTTTGTGATTTTCTTAGTCCCCTGAAGAAGTGTTGCGTAGCCACGTCACTGCTATTCCAGATATCTGCAGTATGTAAAATGCTGGGGGAAAAGCGTTTTTTGATGTTGGACTGATCAGCAAACCGTTACCAAATTCTATTGCTGAAGCCCATCGTGTGACGGCTGTGTGCGTTTGATAAAAGTCTAAGATCCCTACAGCGCAACCAGTGCTTCCCTTTCATCTCTGAAGCTTTCATTGCGGGGCTGCCCTACATTCTCTTGCATTGGCTGCCGACCCGTCATTGTTGACGTTTCTGGTAAATTTTTTGTCATTGCATTGTTTTCAGTGAGTTTGTCCCGTGTAATTTTGCCATTTCCAGCTTCTTTTGCGCCTCTCCTTATACCCCTTTCACCCGCACCTCTCTCCCTCTGCCCCTTTTGCCCAGCACCTCTCTCCCTGTGCCCCTTTTGCCCCGCATCTCTCCCTGTACCCATTATGCCCCGCACCTCTCTCCCTGTGCTCCTTTCGGTTACAGGCTGCCCCCTCCATCTGAATTGGCTGATTATTTGATCTAAACAAGTTTTCTGTGTGATATAGAGCTTTATGCATGTGGGTGGTGCTCAAAACGTAAGCCTGATCCAAACTATATCCTTCCGCCATTGATTTAACATAAACCACTATATCCTTCCGCCATTGATTTAACATACACCACTATATCCTTCCACTATTGATTTGCCACACAATTTGGTGTCTTTAATGGCTAATGTAATGTAATGGGTAATATACTGCATGGCTAAACACTTATAAAGTCCTAAAGGCGAGACCTATTGGCTATGCCAATGCTTGTACTGTTTTTTGTTTCAGATCGTGTGTGGTAACACGACTACACACAGCTTTTGCCAACATGACCCGAACCCAACGAAACGGGAGTTCCTTACGAGGACCTATAAGCCCAACAAGACTTGGCCCTCACAGGTGGATGTGGACCGCTGCGTCTCTAACTGGCCGCAATATGACTTCTATCCCTTCGATGAGAGGACAGAAAACTGCTTCCGGCCTTGTGTAGAAGGTAAGCCTATCCCTTTTAACCTGATTAAAACTAATTCTTTTATTACCAGGTTGACTTTTTCACTGAATCAGCTGAGCTTTTTCATGAATTCTTGCAGCTACTCTTGGCATTGCATTCTGCATTTTTCTTTAACTAGCCACAGGGGCAGTTGTCTGCTCTCACACAACCATTAAAGGCACAATTCAAACCAATCACATGCCTTAGGTGTGAACCTTAGGCTTTGTGCCTATTTCCTGATGGGAAATGTTGCTGTTTATCTTTTATTGCACATTGCCCTTTGCTCTCATTAGGCACCGACCGAAGCAGTTGTCCGCACCTGGAGTTTTGACAACTGATAAAAGTCTGAAAGGAATTCTGGCTTGTCCTTTTAAGACAACTTACGTGACTACTGCTTGTAATGCAGTTTTGTTAGATGTAAACATGTTTAGAATGCCTTTTGGCTTGGAATTTTTAACATTCTACATGTCATTGTTATGGTTTTACATAATCACACAATAAACCTATTATAATTATTATTTTTAAAAATGCTTTATTTTAGGAGCAACAGCTGAAACAAGCCGCGTGGAATAACTGCACTGGTGCATGAAATTTAATAAATGATTCTTTATACTGTCTGAACATATGTCTGTGATAGGGAGACTCCTAGGCTGACGCCTTACTGTCGCAACCGACACTACCTCCCAGATAGACATGGGCCGCGCCACTCCATCTCTCCTGTGTCTAGTGTCATAGCTCTAACCTTCAGTCTCTCCAGCTTCTGGCTCAGTGCTTAATTTGAGCCTGTGGCTCGGCACCAGCACTTGTCAACACCGGCTCCTATGGCAGTCTGGCACATGGTGGCACTGTTTGTCTGATATAGAGATGATAACAACAACAGTTGGTTATTAATTCAATATATCTTATGGCTATTACCTGTCTTTCAAGCCATTCCTACAGCTTTGGGGGCCTGGAATAGTCACATTCTCACACTTGTCACCCCAGCCAACACAGCTCACCCTTCCGCAACTGGTCCAAGATCACTCAGCAACAATGGATGGATGCTCTCAGCACCACACAGCCCATAGACATCATCAACGTGGACAACGCAGTACAGAACTTCAACGACTGGATCATCAACACCGCCGACCAAGTCAATCCCACCAAACTAGCCAAAACACACAGACCCGCCAAAAAAGCCAACTGGTACAGCCCGGAACTCAGAACATCAAAATGTACGTGCAAACAGCTCAAAAGAAGATGGTGCACCAGCAAAAACCACACAGACAGAACCACCTTCAAATCAGCCCTCAACGAATACAATGGCAGATCAAAGTGGCAAAAAGAGAGCCTCTTAACCACTGGATTAACACCAGCACCAACTAAACCAAGGTACTCTTCCCCATTGTCAGAGAGTTCACCTGCCCGTTAGCCACTGAAAACTCGATCCCCCTCGCAAGAACTCTGTAACCTCGTCGACCATTTCCACAACAAGATAGCAGCCATCTATAAGAACTTTAATCCTGCAGCCTCCATTTGACCACCACTGCCAACCACCTGCTTAACGCATGGAAACGCCCCAGCGCACCGACCACAACCACCCTTATGAATTCACTTCACTCTGGAGCACCAACCGACCTCTGCCCCCACTGACTTTTCAACCTCGGAAGAGATGAGATCAGCCGCCAACTCACCTCCATCATCAACACCTCTCCAACCACGGCCATCTTTCTCGATGCCGGGAAACACGCCGAGATCAGACCCGTCCTCAAGAAACCCCCGGCAGACCCCAATGAACTCCAGAACTACAGTCCCATCTCACTACTCCGGTTCCCCACCAACGTACTGGAGAAGGCCATCAACCTACAACTCACTGAACACCTGGAAAGAAATACCTTGCTAGACCCTTCCCAATCAGGATTCAGAACTAATAACAGCACAGAGACAGCTATTATTGATGACATCTGCACCATATTCGACAGAGGAGACTCAGCTGTCCTGATCCTGTTTGACCTCTTTTCTGCCTTCGAAGTGGTCTCCCTACACACACTCATCGATTGCCTACAACAGACTATTATAACAGATGATGCTCTCGGATGGATGGCATCCTTTCTCACAGGACGCACACAGAAAGTCTGCCTCCCTCCCTTCACATCACATGCCAAGCACAACATCTGCAGCATTTCCCAAGGTTCAACACTCTTCAACATCTACATGACTCCACCCGCAGACCTTGTCAGATCGCACAACGTCAACATCATCTCCTAGGCCAATGACACACCGCTCGTCCTATCGCTCCCTGCTGACCTCTCCCCAACGAAGACCAACTTCCACAACTGCATGAAGGACTTCTCAGCATGGATGAAGGACAACTGCCTAAAACTTAACACGGACAAGATGGAATTTCTCATCTTCTGCAAACACACCGCACTCTGGAACGACTCGTGGTGGCTGTCGGAACTCAGACCTACCCCCACGACGAAAGACCACGACGCAGCTTTGGCATCATTCTAGACCTCGAACTCTCCATGAAATGTCAGATCAATGCCGTCTCCTCAGCCTGCATCTACACGCTCCGCAAGATTTTCAGCACCAGGAAGACAGTAAAGCATGCCTTATCACCAGCCGACTGGACTACGATAATGCACTGTATGCAGGCACCACCACCAAACTCATGCAAATACTCCAGGCAGTCCAGAAGGCAGTCGCCAGACGTATCCTCAACCTGCCCAAGAGAACCCATATCACCCAGAACCTGAAAGACCACTACTGGTTCCCGCTTCAGAAGAGATGCCATTTCAAGCTCCTGACCCACGTCTAGAAAGCCTCAAAGACCAAGGACCCACCTCCTTGAACCACAGGCTACACTTCCACCATCCCCCCAGGAACATCTGATCTGCATACCTCGCCCTAATGCAGATCCCTCCGTTATGCCACTGCCGCACCGGAGGATGCTCCTTTTCCCATCATGCCGCCAAAGCCTGGAACTCCCTCCCCCTCCACACCTCGACCTCGCTGACTGACTTCAGGAAGGGACTCAAGACCTGGCTCTTCGACTGGGACCTGCAGCAAGCACCTGAAAACCCTTGCGAGTGACAACCGCGCTCTATAAATACTACTTGATTGATTGATTGCCTTGTAGGGTTTCACAGTTTTAGTTATGTTGATACTGTCATTGGTGGTGCTGGCAGGAGCAATGGGCTAGTGCAAGCTGCAGTGGCCTCCTGACTGGGGCCCAACACTTATTTTCTCGCAAATTAAGTACTGTACAGTAGTGACCTCATGGAGCTGAAAATGGGCAAAAGATCATGAAATTCAAAAGTGTTTCATTACTGGAGCTGATTCAGTGCACTAATGCATTCAGTGCACCAGAGGCAGTTTCTACAGGGGCGAGACGCCAGCTTGTCGGTACAGAAAAGCAAAGCAAAGCAAAGTTTCACCACCACCCTATCAATACTGGGAGCCGGATTCTGAGACAAAATCCTAACTTTACGACTTTCGGTATTCACAAAAGGCATTTAGGAGTAGTGCAGTTAGGTTTCCTAACTTTACTATTCCTAAACTGAATGACTCTATGACTTTCGGTATTCACAAAAGGCATTTAGGAGTAGTACAGTTAGGATTCCTAACTTTACTACTCCTAAATGCCTTTTGTGAATACCGAAAGTCGCAAAGTTAGGATTTTGTCTCAGATTACTTTTGTGAATCGGGCCCTGGGTTAATAATCAGTTCTCGGTTGATTTCTGAGTGTCTCTGGCCTCTCACGTGGCCACTTTAGTTCCTCCGACCCCCACTGTCTGGATGTGTTACCTGCCCGCCCTCCTTTCACACAGACTCAACCCTCGCCTCTTGCACCTCACTGTCTGACGTCTTTCTTGTCCTCTCCGGTCTGAGGCTTTCTTCTTCTTTCATGACCCCTGCATTGTGTGTTTGAAGGTGTTGGTTTTTCTTTTCATTTTCTTGTACTTTGTTATTTGGGCTAGTTCTCTGCAAAGGATGCTCCACATCTCAATCCGACTGCTAAAGCGCATTGACACATGTTGTTGAAACATAGCGCCGTAGGAAAATGAACAACTGACCCCCTAACTTCACAAAGTGCCTACAGGCAAGCGACTGTGGTGAATTTGGCCCACACAAACCCAGCTGTGTACACATATTCTGACATAAACACAGGGGCGTAGCTTCACGGGGGATGTTTGGGGTGTTATACCCCCCTAAAAATGTTATTCTGTAGTAAATAGTTGGGTACAAGTGCTTTCAGTCGGGTATGGTGCAGTGTCTGTCGGATTTCACCTGGGATTGTTACATAAACACAGACAAACACACACACATGCACACACAACTCTCCGCTCTGTTTAGAATGCCTTACAAAATGTTGATTAGTTTTAAAAATGTGTTTTAAGTGCCCATAACAATCTACACATTTCTCTCTTTCCACTGCCCCTTGAGCCCCCTATCAAGATGTTTTAACAAGATATCCCAGCATGTTTGTTCAGAAATCTGAAACTCAGCCCCCCCCAATCTCATTTGCCAAGCTGGATGAACAGAAGGAAACAGAGAAATTAGACGGAAGACTGCGCCAAGAGGTTTTATTTGTAGAACACCTGACATTTAAAACAATATAAAATACCCAAAGCAGACCATATAATGCCATCACATGTACACAGTCTCAGTACAGGAGTCTCTTTGCTATACACTGGAGGTAAACAACATGTTGCATCTCAGGGGTGCACATTTCGAGCTCATGTTCACTGAGCCGCAAAGATAATATAGCAAAAGACACACAAATGATGGACGGAATGCAGAACAAATCAAACATTCACCTCAAGTCACAAAGATCTGGGTTTGATATATCATTCTTTTGCTCACTTCGCTACCCCAGTTTGGACCCAGCTGTGGGAAGCTGGCTCTGTATATACTATACCAAAGTGAGGTATAGTGTGCACAGAGTCCAGTGGAACCCCAAAGGTAGGCAGAGGTAAAGTTAGATAGCACCTTACTCTCTATTTGTGGTAGTGTGGTCGAGCAGTAAGGCAGTATCAGAGGACAGTGTTAAGCATTTGTTGTACACACTCAGTCAACAAATGAATTCACACACTCAAAGATTGAACTTCAGACCAATTGTTTTTGTATAAAAATATTCTTTTAGTTATCTTATTTTCTAGAACCAAGCAAGCCTGGCACAGGTAAGCAAGAAATACTTTACAGTAGTAATGCAGTTTGTAAACAGTTTGAATTGTAATTGTATATGCACTTTGTTTTGACTTACAGTATGTTTGCAGGGAAATGCAATACTTTGTAAATACAGTACATAGACTTGAACTTGAATGGGCTTTTCATTATAATACCAGGTAAGTTACTTTTTAGATTACTTTTCTTACACAGAGTAGTATACCTAGATACTACTCAGGGACATTTCCTGTAAACAGGTAAGTAAAATTGTTTTGGTTAAAATTTTAAAGAATTTCTTTAGGTT
Organism: Calotriton arnoldi; assembly: GCA_963921515.1. Classification (NCBI taxonomy): domain Eukaryota; kingdom Metazoa; phylum Chordata; class Amphibia; order Caudata; family Salamandridae; genus Calotriton; species Calotriton arnoldi. The sequence continues at coordinate 615,496 of CAWUFW010003476.1, forward strand.
TTCAAACTACACACTTAGAAACTTTTCCAAGAGAAAGGGCAAGACTGCACCGTATTTAACATTATATGGCGGCGCGTTCCTGTCCTTTCCTTGTGCTCCGCTGTGTCAAAGGGAAAGGGAAGAATGCATCGTATTTAACATTATATGATGGCCCATTCCTGTCCTTTCCTTGTGCTCTGCTGTGTCAAAGGGAAAGGGTGAGAATGCACTGTATTTAACATTATATGGCGGCGCGTTCCTGTCCTTTCCTTGTGCTCCGCTGTGTCAAAGGGAAAGGGAAGAATGCATCGTATTTAACATTATATGATGGCCCATTCCTGTCCTTTCCTTGTGCTCTGCTGTGTCAAAGGGAAAGGGTGAGAATGCACTGTATTTAACATTATATGGCGGCGCGTTCCTGTCCTTTCCTTGTGCTCCACTGTGTCAAAGGGAAAGGGAAGAATGCACCGTATTTAACATTATATGACGGCCCATTCCTGTCCTTTCCTTGTGCTCTGCTGTGTCAAAGGGAAAGGGTGAGAATGCACTGTATTTAACATTATATGGCGGCGCGTTCCTGTCCTTTCCTTGTGCTCCACTGTGTCAAAGGGAAAGGGAAGAATGCACCGTATTTAACATTATATGACGGCCCATTCCTGTCCTTTCCTTGTGCTCCGCTGTGTCAAAGGGAAAGGGCAAGAATGCATCGTATTTAACATTAAATGGCGGCCCATTCCTGTCCTTTCCTTGTGCTCCGCTGTGCCAAAGGGAAAGGGTGAGAATGCACCGTATTTAACATTATATGGCGGCCCATTCCCGTCCTTTCCTTGTGCTCCGCTGTGCCAAAGGAAAAGGGTAAGAATGCACAGTATTTAACATTAAATTGCGGCCCATTCCTGTCCTTTCCTTTTGCTCAGCTGTGCCAAAGGGAAAGGGCAAGAATGCACCGTATTTACCATTATAGGCGGCGCGTTCCTGTCCTTTCCTTGTGCTCCGCTGTGTCAAAGGGAAATGGCAAGAATGCACCGTAATTAACAATATATGGTGGCCCGATCCTGCCCTTCCCTTGTCCTCCGCTGCGCCAAAGGGAAAGGGCAAGGGCAAGAATGCACCGTATTTAACATTATACGGCAGCGCGTTCCTGTCCTTCCCTTGTGCTTCGCTGTGTCAAAGGGAAAGGGCAAGAATGCACCATATTTACCATTATATGGCGGCGCGTTCCTGTCCTTTCCTTGTGCTCCGCTGTGTCAAAGGGAAATGGCAAGAATGCACCGTAATTAACAATATATGGTGGCCCGATCCTGCCCTTCCCTTGTGCTCCGCTGCGCCAAAGGGAAAGGGCAAGGGCAAGAATGCACCGTATTTAACATTATATGGCGGCGCGTTCCTGTCCTTTCCTTGTGCTCTGCTGTGTCAAAGGGAAAGGGCAAGAATGCACCGTAATTAACATTATATGGTGGCCCGTTCCTGTCCTTTCCTTGTGCTCCGCTGTGTCAAAGGGAAAGGGCACGAATGCACCGTAATTAACATTATATGGTGGCCCGTTCCTGCCCTTCCCTTGTGCTCCGCTGCGCCAAAGGGAAAGGGCAAGGGCAAGAATGCACCGTATTTAACATTATATGACGCGTGTTCCTGTCCTTTCCTTGTGCTCCGCTGGGCCACAGGGAAAGGGTAAGAATGCACCGTATTTAACATTATATGGTGGCCCGTTCCTGCCCTTCCCTTGTGCTCCGCTGCGCCAAAGGGAAAGGGCAAGGGCAAGAATGCACCGTATTTAACATTATATGGCGGCGCGTTCCTGTCCTTTCCTTGTGCTCCACTGTGCCAAAGGGAAAGGGTAAGAATGCACCGTATTTAACATTATATGGCGGCGCATTCCTGTTCTTTCCTTGTGCTGGCACACAAACCTCTGCCTAGCGCCAATGCAGAAACCCTTGCGCCTTCCTGCGCAAAAAACAATACTCTAAGGCATTTTTCTCTTTCTATGTGAGGCGTAGAATGCAGCCCACATAAAAATAGGAAAAAAAGATATTTCTCCTCGTTACACCTCACCTGTGGAGGCATGGCATTTTGGCGCATCCCCAGGTCTACCAGTAAAAGTAAATCTGGGAATGCGCCACAATCCATGGGTGGGTGTGTGGGAACACCCGCGCTCCACTCATGGAACGCCTCCCTGCTGCAGAGTAATGCAAGGTAGTGATTGGTGCTCCGTTGTGTTACTCTTGATTTTTCAAGCCACGCAAGGTCACTCAATAAGTGGCCTTGCATGGCTTGATAATTCTAACTTAGTAGTTGCGTCACCCTTGCACCCCATTGGGTGGCGCAAGGGCGACGCAACTGAATGATAAATCTACCCTTGGATTTTATACATTCACTACACAAGTACATGGTTCACAGGGTTTTCACCTATAAGGAAAAAGCAGAAAGAAACATTTCAACAAACAATACATTTGAAGATTCTCTCACCATTCTACTCAGACATTCCCAACATCTATTCAGGTGACATGACTTGTGACATATTATGTTATTCAGGCCAAGACAGTTAGGTTGTCCTTGAAAGGATACATCTCGTTCCATGCGATTGGGAATGTCTTAGGGCACTATTTACAAAGGTAAACTGAGACGAAAGTCTAACTTTACGACTTTTGGTATTCACAAAGGGCATGTACGAATAGTAAAGTTAGACTTTCATCTCAGTTAAACTTAAGTTTTGGTCTTAAGTTTAACTGAGACCAAAACTGAGACAAAAGTTGAACTTTCCTAATAACTTCGTAAATGCCCTTTGTGAATCCTGAAAGTTGGAAAGTTCGACTTTCGTCTCAGTTTACCTTTGTGAATAGAGCCCTTAGTCTTTTCATTGTAAAGCATGTAGTTCTTTATTACACTGAAAATAATAACAGCAAAAACACCATGTGATATGCTACTGTTGCAATTGGGTTCCACCCATTCAGTACACCCAGATTTTTTGCTTTCTGGATCACCCTGTTTGTGCATTTTTACTGTGGGTGAGCCTCACTACATGTGTCTCACCCACAGTAATCACATGGCAAATGGACTGCACATGTTTTCTGCCAGTGTCTGCTTTTTAAAATAAGGCCTGCGATGCTGCATGGGTAAGGGGCACATGGCTGGTTACCCGTGAACATATGTACGCACACATGCAGGTTGCACATGGGAGACTACTGCTGTGCGCAGCCCAGTAAGTGCACACAGGTAGCCTGGTGAAGTGGGGACTCTGCAGGATTAGATTTTGACTTTGGGTAGGCCTTATAATGTTATTGTACACTCATAGGGAAAGTCAGTGTGATATATAGTGTTTTGTCTGTAGTGACACTTTATTGTACATATAGGAGGAAAACTGTCTTTAAGTGCAGTTTCACTTCCCTTTGCCCTACAGAGACCAGTGACAAATGAAATTGGGGTGTAACTAGTGCAGGAAACTTAAATCTGTGCATTCCACAATGATCTCTGTACAATGTATGAGTCATCCAGAATTGTCATGCTCAGGATCAAAGCCCAAGACTTTTGTCACCCTGCTGGGCCAGGTTAATTAAATTTCTCTTTAGCAGCAGGAACAAAGGCCCCCCACACAAACCGAGCAATTAACACTGCTTCACTCAGCTCCTGAGGAGGAAAGGGATGGGCGGAATTACCTGCAACAAACAATCAGCTGTCACATTGTTCCAGCGATTGGCCTGCCCAAGCACACTGAACAAAGGAGGGGGCCCAGATCTCTAGAGCTAACACAGGAGGGGTTCCCCTTTAAAACCGCAGTGAGAAAGGCCCTGGCAGTGATGTCAGTGAGGAGTGGAGATGAGACCCCCAGAGGAGATGTGACTAGTGACTCCTGGATGATGACATTTTGAACTGTTCCAGAATGCTGTGCAGAAGGTTTGGGGAAGGGGTGGAGAGGTGACATGGCACCATAGGATTGACCAGCGGTGCCTGCCTTCTGAAACCTTCCTCTCCCTTTTAAAAACTCTTGCACAAGAGGGAGCCTTTCAGTTGACTGGGGATTTCTCTGCACTTCTCTGCTGGACCCTGGGACCACCATGGAGAACTGAAAAGAGGAACTCCCTAATGCTCAGAAAGGACTAAGGACTCCCCAAAGGCCAGTGAGTCCCTTTCACCCCCTGTAGACCAGCCCTGGACTTCTGCTCCCAGAAACCAAGACCAGGAGGAAGGCTGGCACAGGAGCTAGGAGTACCAGCTCCCTGAGGACTGCACCACTTTTGAAGTGAGGAGGTCTGCTGCAACTGCCCCTGGTGACTCAAAACGAGCCCGTGGTCACGTATATGTTCCTTTTCCATGAAAGGAAAAACAAGAGGAAATAGGTCCACATGTTTTTGATCTGGACTCTATAATATACAATTTAATGGAAATGCAACACTTTTTAAAGTAAAAATCTCTTTAGAAAACCTACAGACAGAAATACGTTACTACAATATTCAAGCTCACACCTCAGAGCTTTAAAAGATGGCCCACCCTATGGCCAGTTTTTGTGTATCTGTCGCAACTGAAAACTTAAAGAAGATTTTTTCAGAGAAGCAGAGGTTTTATCTAGGAAACTTCAAGATAGAGGCTACTCAATGTGACTGGTAAAACAGTCACTCAAACTAGCTTGGTACTCACACAGCGAGATATTCTTACAACCCAAACACAAGCCTTCAAAGCCCAGAATAACAAGTGTAACCATCTTCTGCCCATCAGCAACAAACTCACAGAGTATAAGAAAACACTTGAATGTCCTGACTACTTCCTCTACCTCACCTGAAATGCCTCTTTTCTCTTTTAAAAGGGCCCATACCATCAAAGTCCACCTAAAAAGGGCCTATAAACCTAAACAAGTAGACAACACCATTCACACTGTACTAGAACTTCCGCCAGTATTGGGACATTACAAATGTGGAAACTGTCTGTCCTGTAACTCCACAGTAAATACTAAAACATTTGAACATGGCAACGTAAAACATACTCTTGACTTTTTTTCAAACTGCAACTCTTGTAATGGAATTTACTATATACGCTGTCCATGTGACCTCATATATATAGGTCAGACAACACAAAAAAATAAAGTCGAGGATCTCACAACACAAAAGCAGGATCGGCTGTAAGGTACTCACAGCTCCCTTAGTGGAACACTTTGTACAAAACGTCCCTCTGAAAATGATCTCATATGGCAGGTTATTGACAACCCAAAACTGCATACCAGAGGAGCAAATAATCAAACGCTACTCAATAGACTTGAATGCAAATTGATGTTCAGATGCCAGTCAATCATCAATGGACTCAACACACAAGAACAATGGAACACAATTCTGCAATGACGACGCATCCCCAAATCCTTGAACTCAACATACAGGAACAATGGAACATAATCATAAAGGACAAAAATGGCTGGGCACCTCAGGATTTTGCATATGGCAGGGTCCAGCAGCACCATCAGGATTTCAGGAAGTCTTTTGTGTCCCTGAGACTTCAGAAAACCGGAGGCAAGCCAGCAAGCCCTTGGAGTCACTCTGGGTTCAAGTGAGATGGGTCCAATCCTTGTCCTCAGCAGGGCAGAGATCAGAAGGCCACAGGGCAGCTCAGTAAAGCAGAGAAGCAATTCCTCAGAACAGTCAGTCAAGGAAAGTGGCAATCCTTACAGCACAGCAGTCTTTACTCCAGCAGAGTTCTTCCCAGGTCAAGTAGTGTACTGATTTGGTAGGGTCAGAGCCCCAGTACTTATAGCCAAATGTGCCTTTGAAGTGGAGGGTGAGTTTAAAGCAGCTCTTTGAAGTACACAGGTCCCCTTTCATCCCAACAATGTCTGCCAGACTATCTGCGGGGGGTAATCATTCCTTTGTGTGGGGACAGGCCACAGCCTATTCAGATGTAAGTGTGAGCTCCCTCTCCACTTTCCTGCCCAGGAAGGCTATCAGAATGCAGATGAATGCAAATGAGTCTTCTGTCACAGCCATTCTTCCTGCATTTGTGGCTGTCTAGAGGGAATGCACAAAGTGTAGCTGACACTCAGCCCAGACATGTATTGGGTACAGGCTGCAGGCACACAGAGCTAAGTTAGGAGCAGAGAAATCTCTCCCTTCTAAAAGTGGCAGTCATAAAATAGTAATTGCAAATTCAACTTTACCACTGAAGAGGATTCATCATTACCATTTCAATGATATGAAACATGAATTTGCTACTCCTTTCTGATCAGGAATAACAGCTTTAAAGTGTTTTAAGGAATTCCTAATGCTAGCCCATGAGAGTAGTAGGACTCAGTAGTGTAAAACCATTCTAGTTGTGTGTCACTACCAGGATATGTAAGACTTAAAGGTACATTTCCTACCTTTTACTTACACAGCACACTGCCCTTTGGGTTACCTAGGGCCTACCTTAAGGGTGACCTATATGTAATAAAGGAGGAGTTTAAGTCTTGGCAATTTTTTTAATGCTAATTTGACGTGGCAGTACATTGCACACACAGGCCTTGCAATGACAGGCCTGAGGCATGTTTGCAAGGCTACTTGTTTGTGTGGCACAATCAGTGCTAGGGGCCCACTAGTAGCATTTAGATTACTGTCCCATGGTATATCACTTTAGAAGGGACTTATAAATAAACTTAAAATGCCAATCAGGTATATACCAATGTCACCATGTTTTAGGGGAGAAGCACACTTTAGCACTGGTAAGTAGTGGTAAAGTACTCAGAGTCCTAAGGCCAACAAAAAGATACTGCAAAAATTGGAGGTAAGCAGGCAAAATGTTGGGGGAAGACTACCCTAAGAATGTCAGGTCTAATATGTGTCCCGCCCAGCTGAAAAGTGGGCAGATCTACCCAACTGCTAGGGAGTTGTCATCACTAAGGTGGAAAAACCTGGATAGACCATCAGCATTGGCGTGGTCTACTACTGAGCTGTGTTTCTATCCCGAAGTCTATACCCTGTAGGGAAATGGACTACCTCAACAATTTTGGATTCTAATCCCTCATTTGCACGAGCCACTTGAGGGGCCTGTGGTTAGTCTGAAACAGGAAGTGAGTGCCAAACAGGTATGGCCTCAATATCTTTAATGCCCATCCCACAGCAACAACTTCTCTCTCTATAGCACTCCATCTCTGTTCCCTGGGGAGTAACCTCCTGGAGATGAAGGCTACATGTTGGTCCAGAAACTCTTCATTTAGCTGTGATAACATTGCCCCTTTGCCATATTCTGAGGCATCTGTTTGAACGATAAACTCATCGGAGAAGTCAGGGGCCATGAGCACAGGGGCTGTGCACATGGCATGCTTCAGGGAGTCATATGCAGTTTGGCATTCCTCTGTCCAAATTACATTTCTGGGCTGCTTCTTAGAAGTCAGCTCTGTCAAGGGATGTGGCAAGAATAACATAACATAACATGTGTATTTGTAAAGCGCACGTATCACCCAAGGGTCTCAAGGCGCTGAATAACAGATGTATATTGTTACCAACTCAATGGTACTCATTTTATCGACCTCGGATGGATGAAAGGCTGAGTGGACCCGCCAGGATTTGAACCTGTGACCATGAGGTTGAACACAGGCCCCTACAGTGGATGCATTAGTCCACTACGCCACCAGACCCGGCAAGGGATGTAGAACCCAGAATGGTGCCACATCCCTTGACAAACCTTCTGTAGTACCCAGTGAGGCCCAAGAATGCTCTGGCCTCAGCCTGGGTTCTAGGGGGCTCTCAGGCCATGATTGTCTCTATCTTAGCCTAGAGGGGCTGCACATTCCCCCTGCCCACCAGGGGTCCCAGGTAAACCAGAGACCCCTTCCCTATCTGCCACTTACTGGCCTTGGTAGTCAGGCCTGCCTGTTGCAAAAACAGAAGCACTTCCTGGTGGTGAAAAAGGTGGTCCTGCCAACTGATACTGAAGACAGCTATGCCATCCAGATAGGGAACTGAGAAGTCCTGCATACCAGTGAGTACCTGGTTCACCAACCACTGGAAGGTGGCAGGGGCATTTGTGAATCCAAAGGGCATCACTCTAAACTGATAGTGGCCCTCTGGAGTGGAGAAGGATGACCTCTCCTTGGCACCTTCTGTCAGGGCAATCTGCCAGTGCCCTGATGTAAGAGCAAAGGTACTTAAGTACTAGACAGCCCCTAACCTGTCAATCAGCTCTTCCTCCCTAGGGAGGGATGAGCATCAGTCTTGGTCACAGAAGTTATCCCTCTATAATCCACACAGAACCTTAATTTATGTGTTCTGCCCACTGAGGCAGCTTTTGGTACCAGAATCACAGGACTGGGACAAGGGCTACTGGAAGATTCTATCACCCCCAACTCTAGTATGTTAGAGACCTCACTGTTAACGGTGGCCCTCACCTTAACTGACAACCTGCAAGACTTATTCTTAACAGGGAGGCAGTCCCCTGTGTCCACATCATGGGTACACAGGTGGGTAGTCGCAGGAGTAAGGGAGAAGAGGGAAGAGTACTGCCCCACCACATGGCAGCATTCACTCTGCTGTTCAAGAGTTAGAGTTCGGGAAAGGATCACTCCTTCCACAGACCCATCCTTCTCCTTGGAGGTCACTGAGCGGTTTACTCTCCTCTTCCTTTTCTCCATCCGTCACCAACAGCATGCTGAGTTCAACCTCTCAAATTGAGGTTTGAGGTGATAGATGTGAAGCACCCTGTGGGGTTGCCTGGGGTTCTTAAGGTCCACAAGGTATGTAGCCTTACCCTTCTTCTCAATCACCTCTTAGGGCCCAGTCCAACGAACTTGGAGGTCCCTGGGCTCCACCAATTCCATCACCCACACTTTCTGCCTAAGCTGTCTCTCTACAGTGGTAGAATTTTGGTCATGCCACTCTTTCATCACTGCCTGACTGGCTTCCAAGTTGTCAGAAGCTTGCTTCTACAAGCTGGCCATTTGGCTTCTGAAGGGCAGCATGTAGCTCAGTACATCCTGGGGAACCTTCCTGAGAGCTTGCTTCCACCCTTCCTTTACCAGACTCAGAGGTCCTCTAACTGGTTGCCTGTACAGAATCTCAAAGGGGCTGAAGCCTGCTCCCTTCTGTGGTACCTCCATGTGGGCAAACAGCATGCATAGTAAGAAGATGTCCAACTTATTCTCAGCCTCAGGAAGTCCTCTAGTCATGCCTTTCAGGGTCTTGTTGATTCTTTCATCAAGCCCATTGGGTTGTGAATGATAAGGAGTGGACAACGTATAAGTTACTCCACATTCCTTCCATATTGACTGCATATAAGCAGACATGAAGTTTGTGCCCCTGTCAGACACAACTTCTTTGGGAAAACTCACTTGGGTTAAAATCCCCATCAGGGCCTTTGCCACTTCAGGTGCAGTCATGGTCCACAGAGGGATTGCCTCTGGGTAGCGAGTGGCATGATCTACCAGAGCCAGGATAAACCTGTTGCCTGAAACTGTTTGGGGATCCATAGGTCCTACAATGCTGATGCCCACACTCTAAAGGGTGTGCCAGCGACTGGCAGTGGGTTAAGGGGGACTTTAAGCATTTGCCCTGTCTTCCCACTAGCCTGGAAGGGTACACAGCTCCTGCAGAATGCATCTGAGGATACCCTGATCTTGGGCCAAAGGAAATGTGGGACAAGTATTGCAAAGGTCTTGTCTTGGCCCAAGGGTCCTGCCAGGGGTACGTCGTGAGCCAGCTCCAGTAGGAAGGCCCTGTAGCATTGGGGGACCATCAGGGCCCCTCGCTGTCCCATGCACCGGAAACTTAGGCTCACTATAGAGGAGCTTTTCCTCCTAGTAAATGTGACAACTCCCAGAGACATCACCTGCTAATCGGGTTTCCGCCTGTTTCTTGATGCCCTCAAGGGTTGAACACTCCATCTGTGCCCTACAGAACTCTTCATCTGTGGGTCCACTTTCTACATGCTATCCAGCAAGTGTAGGCAAGTCACCAAGGGAAGCAGTACCCTCCTCAGTCGGCTCCGGGGCGGCCACCGCAGGTGCCCAATCCAACTCACTTGGAAGACACTCAGGGGCTGGTTTACCATGCCCTCTGCCTTTCCCCTTTTTAGGAGGTGACTGGGCAATTGTTCCAGGCTCCAGCCCTCTTTGACTCTTTGCTGGGCAGCCATGGACCTTGTCATTGCACAGATCCAATCAGGTAACTCCAACATCTCCACATGAGCCTTGAGCTCCACCTCTTTCCAGATAGTGTGCTCAAGGTCATTACCCAACAAACAGTCCACAGGCATGGAAGGGATCACAGCAACTTTCAGAAGACCTGTAACCCCCTCCAATCAAAGGGATCGAGGGCAATGGAATGGTGACCCTCTCTGTTGTCAACCAACACAACTTTGTAGAATGCATTGGGAATTACCTGCTTTGGGGACACCAGCTGACTCCTCCCATAGTCATGTTGGCACCTGTATCCCTCAGATCCTCAACACCATGGCCATTGATGGTGACCCATTGCCTATACTTTGTAGTATCTGAGAGCACGTGGATCTTAGGAATCATCTCACTGTCACCCAAGGACACTAGGGTAACCCCTGTCAACTCCCCCCCATTAACTGGCACAAACATTTCCCCAGCACTACACTATCCCCCCCTGGATGCTTTCCTTCAGTGGGAGGTGGTACTCTTTTTGTACATGTAGAATCCCCCTTGTAGTGTCCATACTCATAGCACTCATAGAACTTAATGGGCTTGGGATGCTGATCTTTGTCAGGGAACATTTACTTTTGGTAGGCAGATTGGGAATAAGAACATGACCCTTTCCCCAGTGAGTTTTTTTAGGGCTTTTAGAGACCTCTGTCTTTTTATCTCCCCCCTCATTCTTCTGTTGGGAACCCTGACCAATCTTTTGGGAGTTCCCCCAGATGCCTTCTTGGACACTCTGGTGCTGACCCAGGTGTCCGCCTCCTCAGCGGATTCGCTGGGGTCAGTTAACTTGCTATCAACCAGGTGTTGCTGCCGCTCTGGAAAACAAATATCATTCATGTGCTTCTTTAAAATCAAGTTATACAGCCCTGAATAATCATCAACCTTGCTGCCCCTCACCCAACCCTTCAGTCCCTTCCTGGCATAATCCAAGCAATCCACCCATGTCTGTGAAGAGATGTTGTTGCTGCCTCTGAAGCTGAACCCATACATCTCACAGGTCAGTCGAAACTTGCTGACTAGTATAGCCTCCTTTACAGTGTAGCATATCTGGAACACCTCTATTGTAAGGCGTGTGTCCCTCCCCACCATGGGCACATACCTGGGCATATACCTCCACAAACTACCACCCCAGAACTCCTCTTGGACCTTGTGAACACTCAGAGCCACTTCATAGGCTGCAAACCATTTACCTAAGTCATCCCCCACCACATAACTGGGCACCAAATCCTTTGGGATCCTGACTCTGGAGTCACCAGTGGCAACTGAAGGTATGCTGCCACCATTGCTATTGCTGGACCCCACTAATAGGGCTCTTATGCCCAGCTCTCTGAGGTTAAGCTCATGGGTAAGTTTCCTCTCCCCCATGCCCAGCCTCCTTTCTTCAAGAGCCTGCTCCAACTTGGCAAGCTCAAACTTTCATTTTCTTTCCTCCCTCCTGTCTGCCAGCTCCTCTGGACTCTTTGAGGAGACACTGCTCCCTGCTCTGGTAACCACTACTGCTCCTGGCAAGCTGTTGGACCCTCCCACACTCAGTTCCAGAGCCACTTCATACTCCAGATTCAGGTCACCCTCCTCCTCGGGAATCTAATGCTCCTCCTGTGGGATGTCATCCCCTGCATCCTGGGTCTCTGCCCAGACGCTCAAAGCTCTCTGTCACTACACCTTCATGGGCATCATTTGAGGGTAGTCAAAGGTCACAGCTGTGACCTCTAGCTTGCTTCCTGCTACTCCTGGCACTTCCTTTGTGACCCCTGGCCTTAGGGGAGGCAAAGGTTATGCTCCCTCTGCGGCCAGGGGTCACAAAAAGGGAGCAAGCGAGAGGTCGCAGCTGCAAGCCCTGACTACCCCCAAATGACATCCATGTGCACCTTCCTGGTGAAGCCCCTTGCAGAAATCTTTTAGTTGCTGCACAGTGTAGCATTCAATCTCAATTCTTGCAGGTGCTGGTGCGGCATCTCCAAGAGAGAGACATCATTTAGCAGAAAAGTCAAAAAGGCCAATCAGGGAGAGTTGAAAAAGGCTCAAATTGTTCTTAGGCAAAGAGTTGTAGTGAACACTGAATTGATATATGGCATTGCACAAACACAAGTCATATCCTCACCGCTGACCACCGATGTTAGAAATTTGGTCTCTAGTTGGCAGAAATGTGCACGTTGTCCAAGTAGGGACCACAATCCTAGTCAGAGTAAGCTAGATGCACAATTTAAATGAACCTGTGCTTACTCTCTGCTAGCTTGGTACAGAGCAGGCAAGATTAACTTAAGAGGCAATATGGAAAGTATTTGTGCAACACACAGAGTAACACAATGAAAACACCACCAAAAATATTCAACACAGGTTCACAGTTGTGAAAAACGAATTTAACTGTTTGTCACTACCGAGACATGTAAAACTTAAGAGTACATGTCCTACCTTTTACTTACACAGCACCCTGCCCTTAGGGCTATATAGGGCCTACCTTAGGTGACCTATCTGTAATAATAGGGGAGTATAAGGCTTGGCAAGTGGTTTTAAATGCTAAGTCGGGGTGGCAATAAACTGCACATACAGGCCTTGCAATGGCAGGCTTGAGACAAGTTTGAAAAGTACTTGTGTGGGTGGCACAATCAGTGCTGCACACCAGCTAGTAGCATTTAGATTTAGATTATGGGCCCTGGGTATATGGTATACCACTTTATAAATTACCTATAAGTAAACTAAATATGCTAATCAGGTATATACCAATGTCATCATGTTTTAGGGGAGAAGCACATGCACTTTAGCACTAGTTATCAGTGGTAAAGTGCTCAGAGTCCTAAGGCCCCTAAAAAGATACAGCAAAAAATGTGTGGCAAGCAGGCAAATAAGTTGGGGTAGGACCACCCTAAGAATGACAGGTCTAACATACAGGCATTCCAGACACCAGATCATATAGGGAATGGAGATACACAGGATACTACATGCCTTTCAGATACCAGCTCAGACATACAGGGAACGTACTCTACATTCCCAAAGCCAGCTCAGACATACAGGGAACAAGAACTCATAGGATAATACACACATTCAGGACACCAACTCACACATACAGGGTACAGGAACTAAAAGGATACTAAACCCATTCCAGACACCAGTCAGTCTTACGGGGAAACACAGGATTCTTCACACATTCCAGACATCAGCTCATACATTCAGGGAACGGGGACACACTAGATACTACATGCATTGCATCCCCCAGCTCAGACAAATGCAAAGCAGGCACACAAGATACTACACACATTCCAGACACCAGCTCAGACATGCAGGGAAAGAGGCCACACAAGATACTGCACACCTGCACACAACACATTCCAGACACCAGCTCAGATATGCAGGGAAAGAGGACACACAGGATACTGCACACCTGCACACATTCCAGACACCAGCTCAGATATGCAGGGAAAAAGGACACACAGGATACTGCACACCTGCACACATTCCAGACACCAGCTCAGACATAAGGGGAACAGGGACACACAGGATACTGCACACATTGCAGACACCGGCTCAGACATGAGGAGAATTGGGACACACAGTGTACTACACACTTTCCAGACACCAGCTCAGACATACAGAGAATGGGGAGACAGAAGATAGTGCACAGATTCCCAACACCAGCTATGACATAGGGAGAATGGGAGCCCACCGGATACTACATGCATTACAGACACTAGCTCAGATATACAGGGAACAGGGACGCACAGGACACTACACAAATTACAGACACCAGCCCAGACATAAGGGAAATGGAGAAACAGAGAATACTACAAAAATTGCATACACCAGCTCAGAATTATGTGAATGGGGACACACAGGATATTACACAAATATCAGATATCAGCTGGACATGCAGGGAGCAGGGACACACAGAATACTACACACATTCCACACACCTGCTCAGACATACAGGGAACGGGGACACACTGGATACTACAGCTTGACCAGGGCTTATACCTCAGTTTTTACACATTGCATACAACAGGTCAGACATATGTTGATCGGGGATACAAAGGATACTACTCACATTCCAGACATCAGATCAGACATACAGGGAGTGGGGACACACAAGATACTACACACATTCCAGAAATAGATACACAAGAACTTCATGCATTACAGACACTAGCTCACACATACAGGGAATGGGGATAAATAGGACACTACACATATTCCAGACACCAGCTCAGACATACGAGGAGATAGGGTTCACTAAACACACTAAAACACAAGCTCAGACATACGGGGATGCCGACACACCAGATACTAAACACATTGCAGACACCAGCTCAGACATTACAGGGAACAGGAACACTCAGTATACTACACTCATTCCAGATACCAGCTCAGACGTGCAGGGAACGGAGACACATAAGATACTATTCACATTCCAGACATGCAAAAAATGGAGACACACAAGATGCTACACACATTCCAGGCACCAGCCCAAACATTCAGGGAATGGAGACATGTAAGATACTACACGCAATCTGAGACTTCCTGCCTCTAGATTGTGACTCTAACTTCTTGAGATTCCTCCATCATTGCCTCCTCTTCAGTCTCACTGTTGTCGATATCCTCTGTTTGAACTAGTCCTTTCTCTCTTTCTTTAGGCTTTATGAATCCCTCAACTGGTAAAGCTGATGGGGGCTACATGCACAATAATGTTCACAGTGCCACTGGAGGAGCAATGGGCTATTTGACTCGGTCGTCTAATGACCCCATCTTCTACTGCCACCATGCTCAGGCCGACAGGTAAGGCTTTGTTGATAAACACAATCGAATTAAAGAGCAATCTAATTTGTTGTGAGCTGACTTCATACCACACTTGTACCCAATGCCACCATTACAGGTAGGTTATCAAATGTCTGCTGCTTGCATCTTACCTGCGGAATCAGGCTCTAGTCCCACTTAGCTGCACCTGATCCCAATGCACACAACATTTACAGAATCTGATTACAAAATCTGGCCCTTGGTCACCCCCTTGTTATTCTGTAAAGCACATGAATGTGAAAGATTGCAGCCACAATGCCCAACACAATCATTCCAGTGGCCTCCGCTGTACCAAGGCACGACCCGGGTACCACGGTACTGGTTCCAGTACCCCGGTCTCAAAAAGGCATCAAATGTGGAAATCTTGGAAACTACCAGTACAGTCCTGAGTTCTAAGATGCTCTTAGCGAACCCCTGGTCTCAAACAATAAAACGTATTTCATATCAAAATTGACTCTGTAAAAAGTTACAAATCCAATTTTGGAGTCATGGATCTGGGAAAGGAAGCCCCGCTTTCATGAGACCACTGCCACAATATAGCTGCAGAGGGTCCACAAATTCTTCATATCAAAAAGCCACCTGACTATTTCAACAATTCACACTATCTAAACAGCAAGCCCCCAGCCTCTAGAAACATTGCGCCCACCCTTTGGAGTACACCATTATTCCTTTGTCTCTTCACAGTAATAGAAGGAAGATTTGCCTCTGTTCATTGTGGCTTCCCAGCAGAGTGGACTAAGCTAGGATACTAGAACATCACACCAGAAGCCTTCTGCTGAACCCCTGCAGGATGATGACGTTGTGGAGCTGGTAAAACCACGAGAACCTGCAGGATGTAGACCAACCCACTGGGGAAAGGAGGGAGAATATTTTTTAAAGAAATGGGATAGAGTTCTCCCTATTACTAAATCCACAATCACCTATGGGTATCCCACCCTATTTTGAAGTCTCTTCGGTTTTGAAAACAGTGAGTGTCACCCTATGCAATGAAACAAACCAAAATGATTTTTTGGTTAGACCCTCACCCACTAGAGTTGTGGCATGCTTCATCATCCGGTCTCATCCTGGACCCTAAAAACGAGGACCATATTTCAGAGAGCGTTTTTTATATAAATTGCAACCATGGTCATCACAGATTAAAACTGCCTAGAACAACCAAAGGGACCCTTTTATTAGTAGTTGTTCAGGTATGACTAAAACCCAAAAGGTAGCTGTAAACCAGGAGACATGAAAAGGGAGTCACCCCAGATCATTTCTGAAGCTTTTTTTCTAAAATTGTATTTATTCGATTTTATCAGCATACGTACAGCAAAGGAGCGTAGTGCCATGTGAACCACATATCAAAAGCATGGCATTGTATTGAACAGTATCCCACAACATGGTCATCACAGAATCACATATTGAATGTCCCGCAGGCTACATTCGGCTGTGCTCACTAGAACAGATTCGTATTACAAAGATAACTAAAAACTAAAAAAATAAAACAAAAAGGTGAAATATGCATACACAGAGTGTGAACAAACCTATTTAAAGTACACAGTTGTAACTTGGGGGTCATGCTGCAATAGCCTGGGTCAACTCCGCATGATGTAAGAATGGGAGCAAATTGCCCTGAAGTATTAGGTCTGGAATAAATGAAGGGCATGGGTAAGAGGGTGGCAGGCCCCTTGATAAATATCCCACCAGCGGGCCCCATATATAATCAAACTCTTTCCGGGAGTCTGTAAGTTTATCCATCAGACACTTCATGGTTAGACCCTGCCTCAAATGAACACAGAAGGAGCCAATGGTTTCTTCCATGCTGCTAATGCCAATTTGGCTGCCCCTAGGCACAACCACATTATGGATCTGTCTCCCATCGTTTGGTGTTTTAACGCAGGGTCCCGTAGTGCCTGCAGGAAAAACTCAGGTGTCTGTGGTAAGGGGTAGCCTAAGATATCTTTCATTTGGGCCAGAATCTCATTCCAATATGGTCTGATCGAGGGGCAGTCCCACCGTATATGCCTGAAGAACCCCAAGAGTCCACAACCCAACCAGCAGCGATCTGAGGTGTCTGGGTAGATCTTGTGGAGCTTTGCAGGATGGAGATACCAATCATAGAGAGGTTTATAGTGGGCCTCTCATAGACCTGGCGACCGGTTACGCTTAGGTATCTCTCTAAATAGTATGCTCCTTTGTTTTGTGGTGATTGAATTACCAAAACCCCCTCCCAAAAGGTCCCATATCTTGGGCTATGAGTGGTGGTCGCTGCATTAAGAAGAGAATAGAGAAATGAAATAGTTCCTTTAGATCCCCCCTTAATGCACAAATTGCTCAATTGGGAGTAGATCCTTGGTGGCTGCTTGTCTGTACTCCTTCTGCGTTACACAATGGACCAATTGGTTGTAATGAAATCTCTCTGAGTTAGGGAGATTAAAGAACCTGCTACAATTGGCAAATGAAAGTGCATCCCAGCCATGGGTCAAGTATGAAATAGTGAGACACCCTTCCTGCCTCCCTCCCTCCATAAATCAAAGGGTCCCTCTGTGAGAGCTGGTGGGAATGCTCTATTAAAATGAATGGGGGTGTACGGGGAGGAGAAGGTCGTAAGATTGTTCTGCCGGGTGGTCACATCCCATACGTTTAAGGTGGTTCTAGTAGGAGTACTTTTATATACATTTGGGGGTCTAGAGTCTCTAGGTTTCAAAATAAGATCCCATATTGTTCTACCAGTAACCACCCTGTCCATGTGAAGCCAGTGTTTCTCTGACTCTCTCAAGGACTATTCAGAAATCTTCCAGAGTTGTGCAGCTCTATACTATGCTAAAAAGTACAGGAGTGCAAGCCACCCTCCCTGTTTCGGAAGCCTTAGTAATTTGCTAGAAAGACGGGCCCTATGATTTTGCCAGATACATTTTGTAATTTGGGATTGCAGAGAGGTAAAAAATTAGTTGTCGACTTTCACTGGAAGGCTCTGAAAGAGATATGATACCGCGGCAGTATAATCATCTTAATCGCGTTGATCCTACCCATCCATGTTAAATACATTGGAGTCCATCTCTTCAAGTCTTGTTGCAATTGGCGAAAGAGGAGACGGGGAATTAACCTTGAAAAGATCTTGAACCTGAGGTGTAATCTCTATGCCTAAATATGTGATCTCCTTGTCTGCTAACTGAAAGGGCGTACAGGAAGCCAGGATTCTCATATCACCCTCCGGGACCGTCAAATTAAGTAGAAAGGACTTGGTGAGGTTCACCTTAAAGCCAGCCACTGGTTCATACTTCTGAAGTTTTGTCTGCAGAGCTAAAAGTGAGTTCTGTGGGGAGGTAAGTGTCAGAAGTATGCCATCTGCAAACAAGGCGATTTTATGATCAATTGATCCAAAAGGTATACCCTGTACATGAGGGGAGGCCCTTATTTTTGCTGCTAAGGGTTCAATGCTTAAGGCAAAGAGCCGGGAAGAGAGGGTGAACCCTGCTGTGCACCCCTTTCTAATGGGAACGATTCAGAGACTGTCCCATGAACCATGACCCTGGAGTGGGGGTTAGCATAGTTAGCTTGATTCATCATCACAAATGTATTCCTAGTCCGAAGCTGCAAAGGGTAGAGAAAAGAAACGTCCAGTCTACTCTGTCCGCATCTAGCGCCAGTAACACTGCAGGTATTTTCTTCTTCCACACTTTCTCGATTAAATGGACTACTTGTCTTAGATTATCGTGAGTTTGTCTACCCTTAATGAATCCTGATTGATCAGGGTGTATCAAGTCTAACAGTACGCCTTCTAGCCTGTCAGCTAGAATTTTAGTATAAAACTTTGCATCTAAGTTTAACAAGGTAATCGGCCGGTATGAGGTGCATAAACTAGGGTAAAATGTAAGTCCGTTTTTATATAGCGCAGCTACTCACCCTTACGGGTCTCAAGGCGCTGGGGGCCAGAGTGGAAATTAAGTGAGCTATTGCCCAGAGTCACATGGTGCTGAGCTGAGCTGCCGCCGGAGCCGGGGATCGAACCGTGAACCCTGTGCTCTTGAGTCAGCTGCCCTGGCCGCTGCACCACACCTCTCCACTATCTTTCCTATATTTAGGGAGAACTGTGATGAGTGCTTCTCCCTCAGAAGGCGTGAATGTGTGTCTCCCTCCAAAGGAATTAAAGAGAGAATTCAAATGGGAGGTCAGATCTGTGCTAAAGGTTTTATAAAATTGAGCCGTAAGCCCGTCTAGGCCTGGGGATTTCTGCGGCTTCAATGAGTCAATTGCCAGTTGCACCTCCTCCATTAGTTTAGGCTCTTCTAGCTCTGCCCGTTGAGCCTCTGAAATCCGGGGAGCATGGCTTCCTTCGGGTAGCCTAGTGATAGGGAAGCTGGGCTGGGTCTTAGAGTAGAGGGATTCATAAAATCTCTTAAATATCTCTGCCTTACCCCCTTCTGTATGAATCAAAGGCCCCTTCAGCATCTCGCATCAAGCCTATATATTCCCTCTCCTGTTATGCCCTTAATTGCCTTGCTAGGTGTGAGCCTACCTTAGTCACCTTTTCATAAACTGTTTCTTTAAGACATAAGAGTGTTAGTTCTGCTCTGTTGGCATATATAGCTGTGAGTTTGCCCTTGAGTGCCGTCAACTTACATTGCAAAAGGAGGTAGAGCGAGTCCTTGTGTTCTCTTTCTGCCTGTAGCAATTCAGTTTCAAGAGTTAATCGTTCTGCGACCCTTTGCCATGCGAGAGTGGTCATCAGAGCCATGCACTTTCCTTGTATTACTGCCTAAAAGACATGTTATGTTATGAATTTTTATATAGCGCGACAGCTGCCCTAGCAAAGAGGCGTCCCGGCGCTGAACAGCAGAGAGATGACCAAGCGCGGAAGGGCGCAGGAAGGCCTACGAAGTGGGGAAGAGAAAAGTTTTAATGGCTTTCCTGAATTGGAGGTAGTTAGTGAGCTCCCAGATGTGGGCCGGCAAAGAATTCCAAAGGATGGCAGCTCTGTTCCGAAAGGAACGGCCACCGGCGCGAACCCTTCTCACGTGGGGGACCGCCACCAGGCATTGTCCCATGGAACGGAGCTGGCGCGTGGGGGTGTAGGGTAAAAGTAGGTCGGTCAGGTTTTCCGGAGATGCCAATTTCAGGATTTTAAAGGCTATACAGAGTGCCTTGAACTCGATTCGCCTAGCCACAGGCAACCAGTGGAGACAGCGAATGGCACTTGTCACTGAGCAGGCTCTACACAGACCGAGGAGAGATCTTGCGGCCGCATTCTGGACTCTCTGTAGCCTCTGTATTTCTGACTTGTTAACTCCCAGATACAATGAACTGGCGTAGTCGAGTCTTGACATAATCAGAGCCTGGATGATGATCTGTCTGGTAGGGGCATCAAAGAAACCCAGGATGGGTTTGAGTCCACGCAACAGACCAAAGCAGGTTCCCGCCACCTTTTTAGTTTGAGTCTGAAAGTTGAGTGAAGCGTCCATCCAGACCCCTAAGTTCTTCACTACAGGCTTAGGGGCAGGGGCAGTGCCTAGGCTCTTTGGCCACCAGAGCTCGTTCCAACGGTCATGGTCCTTTCCCACCAACAACACCTCCGACTTGTTGGCATTCAGTTGGAGACAGTTGGTGGTCCTATAACCCTTGCTCCTACAGAATCCACATCTGTCTGAAGAGAGGCCAGCCAGGCATTAATGTTGCTCCTTAGAGTATCCAGAGATGAGGCGAGGTCCACTTTAAGCTCCTCCTGAAGTTCCTTTTTAAAGTCTCGAAGTGAAGCCAGGAGGTCCACTTTTGTGAGGGCCTTGGCATCTCTTGAACTCGCTTGCATAGTCCCCACTGGCTGGGAAAAGTAACTAGTGACCCTGTTCGAGTGGGCCTTCTTCGGTAGTATAGGAACTGCCATGTAGGACAGTCTAAGCTCCCTCGTCGGCTACATAGACCACTTGCAAATCAGTTGGTCCCACCTGAAGCAACTCAGAGACGTTGCCCACAGAGCTCCCCAGCGGGAGAGGTGCTCTAGCGGTTGGTAGTCCCTCGACTGCCCCCGTGCATCGGCCTCGCACTTCACAGGAGCACCCAGTCCCAGTGATCACCACCAGTCTTAGAAGTTTTCTCAGATGGCCCCCCGTTATACCCTCAGAGTCTCAGCAGTTGAGGCAATACTATATTCATGGGCATATATCATACTGGGTGCCATTCCTACCAGAAGCTCAACCTCCCGGCACTATGTACCTGCTTTCAGCGAGGAGCAGTATGCCACAGGTCAATGGAGATGAGAGAGAGTAGTCAGTTCTCGAGTAGGCCAGGGTTCATAGGCCCATCAAGAGACTCCTGGTACAAAACTGACTTGCTTACGTGTCTTCACAGCCAGGGGCCAGCACCCCAAGCAGCTCTTCATGCCCTGGGGCTGGTGGCCATCACTATTCCTCCTCCTGCAGTCCGGATAAAGCCTCCTCCTTTATATCTTCGTGCTGACCAAACGTCGATTATGAGGCTCTCCAATCTATCATTTCCACTTGGGCCCCTTCACTTACCACTGTACCACTCACCTTTCGCCCTGATGCCTTCTTCGGTGGAGGCCTCAGGAGCCCCGTGCATGCGGCGCCATCTTTAAATCAGGCAGATAAGGTTATGGCATCGTCCGGCACCGCACCAGCAATTATATTTTCCTTCAAGCAGACGCCATTGGGACAGTCGGGGACTGGGTCCAGCTCTCTCCGGACCCCGCTCCTGTGTCGATGCTAGACATGCTACTCCTCCTGCGCCATGACTCCTCTGCACTGTGTCATCCACCCACCACTCTCAGGCTCTTCCAGTCGTTCGTGCAGGGAAGACCAACCCCTAAAGCACACAACAAGGAAGTAAGACTATTAATGCTAGATCGCTGAAAATTAATAAGGTCCCAGGGAGAATACCCAGGTATATAAAACTGCCCTCACACACAGCAAGCTGTGTCATGCTTCATCATAGGGCTGCTAACACACCTCTTCGTTAGCCAACGTTGGAGGTGGAGCAATATGGAGGGGAAGACAATACAGCACATAAAGAAAATGCAAAACATGGGATCAAAATATGTGAATAAAGGTGCAGAAATAGTGAGTAAAACTGGATCAAGGGATATCCTCATTCCAAATTTAATTATGGACTCCCTAGTCCAGAGTTAAAAGAAAGGGGCCACAAATATGACCATTGGATGAAGGTGAGGTGAATTATAATGAATCACCTACCCCTCCACTCTGCAAACAAATGTCGACATGTTTCAGCCGAATCAAAGGATTCAATGAATCATTACCCCGGCTTTCTTCAGGACTTCAAATGAAAGAAAAGATCCCAAAAGAACTAACCCTAGCTCCTCAGTCCAGGAGTAGGGAATAGACACCCCTTATTGAGGAATACTACCTACTCATGTGTAGGGATGATTTCCGTGGGGAACCTGCAATAAAACCCATAAAAACAAGTATCAAGTGACATAGTGTTGACTTTCGTGTAAAAGGTGACAACAAGTAACCTGGGTAGTGCACCCTGACCCATTAAAAACAAACAGCGATCAAGCGGTGGGCGTTATCACAACTCTTTCGGACATAACATATCAAGTTAGCCTCATAGCGTAAGTGGAAGTACCACACACGTCCCACTAGGTGCCATTACACCCTATAACATAATATTAGGTCATTGTACCCTTTGGCAAGTTTAAGAGATCCAACCATCACTGCTCGGGAGAAAAGGTAGACACACAACCAAATACTTGCTCTCACCGAGTATATTGAAATTCAACACTCGAACTGACGGGGGAGTGAGAACAACTCCCTGTAGTCCAACTCTGTAAGACACAATAAATTGGATTTAGAATATACACACCATACAACCATCAGTATCAGGGATGGTCCAGTGGCCATACTCCATATCAGCATTGTGATCTGACATCGTAATAATAGTTATGCAAATAAAACGCGTACCCCCGGTAAGCCCATTACGAGCGGTATGGAAACGCCCATAAAAAACCCCGGGGCAATCTCGTCACTATCTGCCCCCTCAAATCTACACTTACTACATGAAGACGAGTATTTGCCCATCGGGACTGGGACAACCTCGTCACTGACTGCCCCCTCGGATCTGCACTTACTGCATCAAGGTGAGTTGTTTGCCCCC
Source organism: Calotriton arnoldi (assembly GCA_963921515.1). Taxonomy (NCBI): domain Eukaryota; kingdom Metazoa; phylum Chordata; class Amphibia; order Caudata; family Salamandridae; genus Calotriton; species Calotriton arnoldi. Next base: position 638,477 of record CAWUFW010003476.1, read on the forward strand.
AAACGGTCCCTCCCGTCGCCGCGTAGGTCACCGGCAACGCTGATCTGCAAATGTTTTAAAGTTGTGTCTCCCTAGGCTACGCAAGGCTACGCACGTACGTTGGATGCCTCCATTGGCTGGTGTTACGTGGCCGGGGAGGACAACTAGACCGCTGCCCATCAAACCCCATGATGGTAGAGGAAAAATGTAACGCTCTATCTGCGCGTATGCATGGGAGAAAAACTATCCCTGGATCGGCTATGATTGTACAAATACCCGCAATCCCTAATCGTATTAGGTGCCATATATATAATATTTAGGGAATAAAGGATTAAATGGAGGGGCCCCTTCTCAACCACTCTTGACCCGTGCAAAACCTCCTCTATTCTACTAGTATTTTTAGAAGTGTATGAGCGGATGAAATGGGTAAAAGAAAATTAAATTAAATTAAAATCTTTACCATAACATTCATCGGGAAACCCTTAACGAAGTGACGTCATCACAAAGTGAAATACAACCATCGCTCTTAATGTCAGGGTACATAATCCTGGTTACTAGCCGCAATCAGAGTGATGGATACCTCAATAAGCGGGCTGCCCTACAATAAAGGAAGGTAAGGACACTTGTAAGGGCCCAAGATAGGAAGGCATCCGTCTGCACAATGTGGGAACCCAGTCTAATCCGCTAAAGCAAAAGGGAGGCCAATATCCAGGGAGGCAAGGTGTAATATGACCACCCACTCGTATACACCACTTCGAGGTCCCTCCATGGTCTTAAAAACTCCAGAATGGTCACTCATAAATTATTTAGAGTTGACCAAGGGATCTCATCATTGAGCCCCTCAACATGGCTCCGGACTCTAAAAATCCACTTTTGTTCTCTTAGGAAGAAGCATTATCCGGATTACGTGTGGTACTGATATTTGGCTTATCCAGAATCGTCCATTGGAAATCTTCGGCCATGTGCCCTCTCTCCTTAAAGTGGCTGGTCAGTCGGCTCACTGTTCTCTGGCACCTAAATGTTGACCGATGTTCCATGATTCTTATCTTCACCTTTCTTGTCGTCATGCCGATGTAAACAAGATTGCATGAACATTTCAGCATATATACGACATTGGAGCTATTACAATTAGTATGCTGTCGTTGCTCCCACGGATACTTCAATCCTACATCCACAAATTTGGTGTTAGTAGTGAGATGACACACGTCACAACCACCACATTTAAAATGCCCTAAGATAGGGGGAAGAGGTGTCCGTGTGTTCTCCATCGTGGAGGGATGGCAGTGTCTGGTAGGGAACACTCTCGGTCTAGTATGTACCAGCTGGTCCCTGATGTTTTGACTCCGTTTAAATGAAAAGAGTGGTTTTTCCAAAGCCAGGCCATTCGAGTTAAGAATTTTCCAATTCTTAAGGATAATCCTTTTGATGTTATTGGACGCTGTATTAAACGTCGTAACACAAATGGTTTTGTCAGTAGTGGTGGTTTCCCTGGTCTCCAGGAGTGCTTCTCTGTTGCAATTGCTGGCCCTCTTGTAGGCCTTCTTCACCGTCCGGTGTGGATATTTCCTCTCTGTCAGTTTTCTCGATAGAGTGATCGCTTCTGATTTAAACTCTTTTATGTCAGAACAATTCTTGCGGATACGCAGGAACTGGCCCACCGGTAAATTCTCCCTTAGGGACTGCGGGTGGAAGCTCCCGAACAAGAATAATCCATTTCTGTCCGTCGGTTTGTGAAACATCTTGGTGTGTAGGCCTCCGCCATGTGGATAAATGACCAGATCCAGGAAAGGTAATTCCTCCTTCGTAATGGTTGAGGTGAAATGGAGGAAAGGATTCCGAGTATTCAACCATTCCAGGAAAGCCTGAATGGAATTGGCATCTCCCTCCCAGATAAGGAGGATGTCATCTATGTAGCGCCTCCATAGCTTAATGTTGGTGTGCCACGGACCTCTTGGTTCATAAATGTGTTGGTCCTCGAATGCTGCTACATAGAGCCCTGCCAAGCTGGGGGCAAAAACACTCCCCATTGATGTCCCAGGTGTTTGCAGATAGAACGTCCCCTGGTATTCAAAGAAATTCCTAGTTAGAGCTATCTCAGCCAAGTGAAGGACAAAAGGTCTCGGCGTCTGGTACTCCCAGTCCAATGAGAACAGGATTTTCTCCACTACCCGTAGAGTCTCCATTTGAGGGATATTTGTATAGAGAGACTCTACGTCCAGACTGACTAGGAAATTTCTCTCTGGGTCAAATTGCTGTTCCTGGAGTAGATTCAACACATCCGTTGTATATTTTAGGTAAGCCGTTCGGCTTTGTACCACAGGCTTTAGGAAGTAATCACAAAACTGTGACAAAGGTTCTAGTAAAGACCCTATCCCCGAAACTATGGGTCTTCCTGGAGGAGGGCGTGTTGGCTTGTGCACCTTGGGGAGTGTGTAAAAATACGGTGTAACCGGCTCTCCTTGACACAAGAAACTGCCTTCTCTTGTGGTTATCCATTAATTATTTACTGCCTCCTCCACCACCGAAGTTATCTCCCTCCTGATTTCCTCAGTGGGGTCCGTGCGGAGTATGGAATAATTCCTCCGATCCGAAAGTAATCGCAGGCATTCCGTGTCATATGATGACTTCTTCTGTATGACAATCGCGCCCCCCTTATCCGCAGGTTTGATCACGATCCCGGGGTTGTTTTTCAATTCTTCCAGGGCTTGTTTCTCTCTTTTGGTTAAGTTCTTATAGTTTGTGTTGTCATGTGTATCCAAAGCCTCCACGCCGTGAATCACCGCTTGTTCAAAAGCTGCAATTTCAATGGGAAGGCTGCCAATTGGTGGTACAAATTTAGATTGGGGGCGAAAGTTGGTATCCCCTCTGTTCTCAGTACCCTCTTCCTTGTCTCGAAAGAAAACTTTCAACCTAATGTTCCTAAAAAATCCAGCCAATTCCTGGCGGATTTTGAAGACATCAAGGGTGTTAGTTGGTACGAAACCCAAGCCCTTGTTGAGGAGCTCTTCCTGTGGGGCAGTCAGAGGTGTGTCTGTCAGGTTTATGACGAGAGAATTCATTCCCTGCTCGTCCCTAGTGATGGATCCCTCGCCATGCTCCTGGCGACCCATGGTGCCCACCGGTTTGCCCCGCTAATTCCGGCTACTGTGGTGTCACTTGCATGCCTGGAAGTGTTTTCTCGGGCAGTGTAGAGCAGAGCTGATATGGATTGCTTCCATTCGGCCATGTCGGTTGGCCATGCCCCCCATTTCTGAAGTTTGAGATAATGAATCCAAGTCCCCTATATGGACATAAGAGATCCAAACCATCTCACTTAATTCCATTACCAAGGCCTTCATGACCAAGCAACTGAGTGTTACGCAGAGTACCGGAAGGGATGCTGTGTGACCAGGGCCTGACAGCCAGTCTCCCAGAGGTGAGAGGACATCACCTGAATCCCACACTTTATTCTGAAGTAACTGGAGTGATGGAAGGAATCTGCCTTGCCTTGCAGGAGGGTGGAGATTACTCAAGAGGATTATCCCAGCATGTTTCTGGATGGAGGAATACCCATAGCAAGCTGAGGATGAGGAAACTGAGGAGTCATTGGTACTGCAGAACGCCGTATAGTCTCTCAGTAGGTTCCTGGTGGGAATCACTAACATATTACATAATAATAGCGGCCTGGTTGATGCTGCGAATGCCTCTGTGATAGTGTTGTCCAGTTGGGGCATCAACTACCTTGCTGATCGTACCTGCCCGGGTAGGGCAGCAACTGCCTTGGTGATTGTGTTAGCCCAGTCATGGCTGCAACTGCCCATTTCACTGTAGCACCTAGTCGGGCTGCATTTGGATTGGTGATTGCATAAGCCCATTCAGGATTCAAAAGCCCTGCTGATTGTATCGACTTTGTCCAAGCCTGTAGTTCCTTGGCTGCTGGCCAACAGGGTGTATCCACCTCACCAGCTGGACAAATCCACATATGCACACCTGAAACCACCTCGGTGGCACCCAAGATTCCAATCTTAAGGGCCTTATTTAGAGTTTGGCTCATTCACATTCAGTATAGTTGTCCTGCCAGGAGTACTATAAGTGCATTATAACATATGGCATTTGTAATTAGATGAATGGGATATTCCCACATTTAAAGGGGGTATTCCATCCCCCAAACTCCAAATCAGACCCTAATTCAATATCCCTGTAAGTCCACGGAAGTAGAAACATTTCATGATTGTTAGAAATTGGGCAGTTGATTGACTGAGGTGTGATCCCTGGTAAAGCAGCAACCACAATCCTAGTCCAGGTGAGGTACAAACCAATCCTATATTAACCTATGATCAACCCTCTGGTTGCTTCGCACAGAGCAGTGAAGCTTAATTTAGAGGCAATGGGCCCGGCTCGCCAAAAGTCTAAGGGCCTGATTCACATAGATAAACTGAGCCGAAAGTCTAACTTTATGACTTTTGGTATTCAGAAAGGGTATTTACGAGTAGTAAAATTAGACTTTTGTCTCAGTTTTGTTCTCAGTTAAACTTAAGACCCAAACTAACTCAGACAAAAGTCTAACCTTACTACTTGTAAATGACCTTTGTGAATACCGAAAGTCGTAAAGTTAGACTTTCGTCTCAGTTTACCTTTGTGAATCGGGCCCTAAGTTTAGACCTGAATTCTAAGTTTAGACCTAAAGTCTAACTTTACTAGCAGTAAACTTAGATTTGTGGTCCAAGTTAAGATCAAAAGTCTAACTTTACAAGAAGTACAATTGGACTTTTGGACTAAGGGGCTCATTACGATGTCGGTGGGACCAACACCGCGGCGGTCCCATAGACATCTGAAGCAGCGGTCAGACCACCACATTACGATATGGTTGGTCCAGCCACATGGGTGAGGGGCTGACCGGTGCGGTTCCAACGGGCTCAAAGAGCCCGTCAGCCTAGCGGTCAGAATATCATCCCTACAATGAGAGCGGTGCCTCCTCAGGCACTGCCATAGGAATTACGATGGCCCTTTACGACCGCCTTTCAATGGCAGTCCGACCGCTATAGAAGGTTGTCGGAAATGGACTTTCCTTCCGCTGGCTCCACTGAAGCCAGGGGGGTACAACTGCTGCCCCCACAAACATCCATGCCCCATGTGGCAGGCACCTCAGGTGCAGGTATGTTTAAAAACATAGCTTTTGGCATTGGGGCTTGGGCTGCGGCCATTTTGCAGGCTACAGCACAAGCCTCAAAGTAAAGAGCCATGTTTCTGACTGTCTCCACGGCGGATGGATACTAATTTGGTGGTCGGGACTGTGGACTACCTGTCGGCAGGTCCCTTTACCGCAAAGATGCCAGTCGGATGCTCGTCTGACCGGCATTGTAATTAGGGCCTTAGTTTAGACCAAAAGTCTAACTTAGACCAAAAGTCTAACTTTACTACTAGCAAGGTTAGTCTTTAGATCTAAACTTAGACTTCAGGTCTAAACTTAAACTTTTGGTCTAAGTTTACCTTTGTGAATGGGGTCCTATGTGTAAAGTATTTGTGCAAAATTTCAAATAGTAATAAGGTGAAAAAGATATCCCACTCAATTAGAAGAACAGAGCAACATTTAATAAATAAAACAATACAATACATACAGTAGAACTAGGGTTATGGATTTTTAAAGTGAAAATTGCCCTGAAAAGCACAAAGCGCCAACTCGGGATATCTAGTTGTGCTGGACTTTCAGGCTGACCACAATGGAGCACAGGTCGGCTACAATCACCAGGTTAGGCACGCTGAAGTTTACCTTTTTAAGGTCTGTGCCTAGAGTCCTGTTCATGTTGGAGGGGATGTGAAGAGCAGGGAGAGTGTCATAGCAGGCTGCTGGCATAGGGCAAAGAGCAGGCAGGCGTCGTGGGTGGACTATGCTGGAGCTTTGTGTTGGCGGTCACCATGGTAGTTGATGCTGTAGCACGAAGACTGAGGCAGGTGGTGCTTACCATTGAATTGAGGTGCGTGCGGCGTGGTCTCAGTGCAAATGGGCCCATTTCTCTGTTGCAAAGAACAAAAAAGCTTGATTTCAGATCGCTGAGCCACACCAACGGTTCAGGATATGACTATGAGGGGTGCCACTTGTGTGTCAGGAAATTGCTTCAGAATGGTCCAGCGGCTGGTGAAGGATGTTGGGGAGCCTTTTATGTCTCTGAGGCTCAGATCAGGAGGCTAGCAGACTAGCCCTTGGAGTCGTTCTGGTATCCTTGGGTTTAAGATGAAGTTGGAGTTCCAGTTCTTCCTTCCCAGTCAAGAGGGCATCAGGTTAGCACAGCAGGGCAGCAGTCCAGCAGGGTGGCAGTGCTTTCAGCAGCACAGCAGTCCTTCTTCATGGTATTGTATCCACAGGTCCAGAAGTGTATTAAAGAGCTAGAGTCTGAGGTCCTCTTTTTATACCCGGGTATCCTTCCTCTGGAAGGTGGGAGAAGCTTATAGATAGTGGCTTTGAAGCGCATGGAATTTTCTGCCTCCCCTGTCCTGGGTCCAAATTGTCTGAAGTGGCAATGTGGGGTTGTTAGGCCCTTTGTGTGAAGGCAGAGCACAGACTATTCAGTTGCAAGTGGTGCTCAGCTCCGTACCCTCATCTTGCCAGCAGATGGCCCATTGAGGCACACCTAATCCCTCTATTGTGTGACTGGGAGGAATTCACAAAGTCTGTCAGTTACACCCAGTCATTTGACCCAAGTCAGACTACATGCACAAAAGGGCTAAGGGCAGGAAAATGCCAACTTTCTTAAAGTGAACCAACAAGAGGGGTGCGGCCCAAAGGACCAGGGTCAGGTAGGGCCGTGTAAATTATTAGAGAAAAAGGGGAAACCTGACTCTTTCTCAACTTTCAGGCTATCTCTTTAAAGCAACGATCAAACAAACTCCTTTCAGTTTGATCAGGTTATTTATTTAACCTTTCCATTTATAAATATTTATATGTTTTTCAAAAAAGTTCAAGTGTATGAAAAGAAAACAACACTTATTCATTCCAGAAACATATACAATAAGAAACAAAAAGTTCAACAATTACAAAAGATTCATAAACAACAGACATTAAATTGTGACATCACTACATAAAACAAATAGCAAGCATGTTCTTACACCATTTCATTATTTACCAACTAGGCGACCCTTGAGACTACCAATTCATCAAACTCAAGGGAATACCAAACACAGGGAACAAGTCTATACATACAACAGGGGATGATTTTCATTTCATTTCCCTCAAACGGAACACATACTAATTCACAGTTCCTCAGTGTTATTAAATGCCAACGCATTTCAAGTCCCGGGCAAAAAGTACAGGGGCTCTCATCAGGTCTTCTTATTTATGGATACTGGTGTGATCTACAAGATAAATAATGCAAAAACAGGTTTTGATTGATTTATGAACCCTCCTATTCTCCAACTAAAACAAAAATTCTGTACTTCTAAAAATGTATTTACAATTTGATGAATTGGTAGTCTCAAGGGTCGCCTAGTTGGTAAATAATGAAATGGTGTAAGAACATGCTTGCTATTTGTTTTATGTAGTGATGTCACAATTTAATGTCTGTTGTTTATGAATCTTTGTAATTGTTGAACTTTTGTTTGTTATTGTATATGTTTCTGGAATGAATAAGTGTTGTTTTCTTTTCATACACTTGAACTTTTTGAAAAACATATAAATATTTATAAATGGAAAGGTTAAATAAATAACCTGATCAAACTGAAGGAGTTTGTTCGATCGTTGCTTTAAAGAGATAGCCTGAAAGTTGAGAAGGCGTCAGGTTTCCCCCTTTTTCTCTAATAACTTTCTTAAAGTGGCATTTTCAAAATTGTAATGTAATATCTGAGAGTACCATTAAAGAGGGTTTATAATTACAATATAATAGAAACAAAACATGACAGAGCTACCAGCTCCCATTTGGAAATTACAGCTTATTAAATGTAATAAGGAACCCCCCATGTTATTCTATAGGAGTAGTAGGCCTCACAACATTGAAAAACAAATTTAGGAGTTTTTCATTACGAGGAAAAGTAAAACTTGAAAGGACATGTCCAACCTTTTTAATTACACAACACCTGTCATGTGTTTCCTGCATAGCCCGTTGTCGTTTTCCCTAATGTTAGCCTAGTTGTGCACATTGTAGACTGCTTTTCCTTTGCACGTTACTATATAAACATGTTTGCTTTTGTGCCACACTGTATTTTCACACAGAACCTGCATATGCTTTCATGTTCTGTTCTTTCCTGGGATTTGGTCTGAGCCCCATAGACAAGATCAAACAACAATGCCCCTTGGTATTCTCTCTGGTCAGACACTAGCACCTAGACATAACATGAGAATGCAGCTGCTGTTAATGAACACACATGTCTTGTCATATAACTGAGAACAGGACTTTTTAAAGAACACACTGAGATCGAAGGTCCTGAGGTACGATTGCTGCAACAGCTGAGAAGTAGAACCTCCATCTATGTATGCTATGGTAAGGGGTCCACCACTAATCCCAGAGATCTTTGATATATCATTTAGCTTCATTAGGAAGGGGGTGTTTGGCTAATCTGTCTTATAACATGACAGGGCTTTTTACGGTATATGGGTTGCTAACCCCGCAAGCAATATTTTCGATATGCATTTGTTTTCTAATTGTGGTGCAAATACTGCATCCTAGAGCATGATAATTTAAAGACATTTTCTAAACTCCCTTTGTGTTGCTTGTTTATCTTATTGTGGAAAAGTACGAGTGAGAGAGCGAAAGGGTGTGTCCTGTTACTTAAATCCCTGAGAGGGTCGAGAGTGTTGTGTTCTGGAGTGCCAAGTCACTTGTCTCTCTGGTTAGCTTAGGAGGGCAAGTGAGGCACTATAGCTAGTCAGACTCAGGCTCATGGATACTGAGGTGGTATGGTGACTCAGTCCCTACATGCTGATGTTGTATGGTTCCAAGCATATTTCTGTTCCGAGCAGACTCCCTGCAACACACTCTGCCCTAAGAGCTACCTAAGGCCTAGCTTAGGGGTGACTTTTATGTAATAAAAGTGGAATTTGAGGCTTGGCAAGGGGGTTTCAATGCCAAGGTGACATGGCAGGTTAAAACTGCATTCAGCCCATCAGGGGCAGGCCTGGAAAATGTTTAAAGGGCTACTTAAGTGGGTGGCACAATAAGTGCTGCAGGCCCACTAGTAGCATTTAATTTACAGGCCCTGTGCACATTTAGGGTCACTGTTTTACAAGGGACTTACAAGTAGATTAAACATGCCAATTGGGTAGAAGCCAGTTCAACCATGTTTTAGGGAAAGAGCACTTTAGCACTGGTTAGCAGCGGTAAAGTGCACAGAGTCCTCAGGCCAACAAAAATATTAACTCAGCAAAAAGTGGAGCGTAAAGGCAAAACGTTTGTAGATGACCTTGCAGAGAGGGCCAGGTCCAACAATGAATCAAGGTCAAGAATGAGCTAATGGTAGCCAGAGTCCAAATCGACCTTTGACACCTAACCTACATCATCTACTTTTGCCGCTAGATTGTCAATGGTGGCATGAGGTGGTGCTCTCTATTGATGACAATATTGTGGGGGTCACATTTTGATGCTTATGTGAACTTCACATGGTTGTTTTAAGTTAAAGGCGACTCCAGTGGGGGAATATCCAAGGCAATGGACCTTCAACTTTCTCAGTGATGTTGCCAGAGGTGGAAAGCCACGACGGACCACGCTGTTGATGTGAAGCCAGTTTGGTTTGTTCTTTAGGCACTCAATGTCAAGAAAGAGTGAGTTAACTACCTTTTGGAAGGTAAAGTCTAACTTTACTACTTTTTGGTATTCACAAAGGTAAGTTACTATTGGCAAAGTTAGACTTTTGGTCTAATTTCACCTTTGTGAACTCCGAAAAGTCAAATCAAATCAAATCAAATTTTATTGATAGATCTAGTGGAACTCTTATTGGCTTGTTCAGATCCACAATACCACGATACAAAAATGCAATATATACAGGAAAAAATTGTTATTCATATATTAAACATCTCTAAAACAGCAGTAGGAATGATTTAAAAACTTTAAAACCTTTATAGCATACAAATTTATCTGGGGGAGCTCTTATTAACTCGATCAGATCCATAGTTCTTGAGATATTATATTTAGTGCAAATAGGTTTTATAAAGTGGGTGCGTGCATCAACCAGGAGTTTATTGGGTTAAACGAATAGGACGTGTACCAAATCTTGAATACCTCCACTAAAGATGTCACAAAAGCCAGATTTATCAAATGTGCCGCCCCAGTTTTTTGTTAAATCTTTTAGTGATAATGTCCTCAATCTTAACATCAAAATGCAGCATCTGACCCTATGGTCTAGTGAAAATCTCAGATATTTTGGGGTCACTTTATATGCTACACTGGCTAAAAATGTCTCATAATGATATAACTGTTGATAATAAAGCTTATCCATATCAAAGCTTAATCTCGGGGCAGATTTTTTCAAAAAGAACTTTAGGTTTGCTGGAGACCAAGTTTGCAAAAGTTTCATAGAACAGTGGAAATGCTCCAAAGGGGTCTCTAGGTTTTCTTTAAAGATATTTTCCCTGAGTCAGCCTTAAACGTTTTATGACGTAAAAGCGCTCTCAATGAGCCTTCAGGTGCATGTAATAAGTTATAGGCCCATCTGACAAGGTTTGCCAGGGCTCTTGCAAATGCGCTAACTACCTCTAAAGAGCTACTATTAGCCTTAATAGGGTTACCAGGACACCCAGTTTCATTAATTTTCTCCACAGGGAGGGCTGTAGAAAAATCGAGAAATAGACTATAAACTACCTGGGCTTTACTGGTTACATATTTATCAATAATGGTTTGCAAAATTGCGATATTATCAATCACTGAGTGATTTTGACGGAAGCCTGATTGGACCATAGGAATTGCTCCTCTGGATGTGGCCCAGTCGTTCGGATGTTCCAAAACGCTGGCCGCAAAGATCTTCCCCGTGGTATCCAGGAGGGCAATTTGGTGATAATTACTTGGAGCAAGTCAGGAACACGTTTTTCAAGAAAGGGACCGCAATGCTGCCCAACCAAGAGCTTAGAATATGGCCAGTTTGGTAACAGTACGTAAAAAAGGGGGCCCGAAATTTACTCCATCCTTAGATGTTTTCCTTTAAAACGTTCACGGGGATCCTGTCTGGTCCCATTGCTGCTGTAACTCTTGTTTTCCTTATATAAAAGGCAATTTGCCTTTTTGTAGGCGACTTTATCTGCTGATCAATCTCACTGCCGGTTCTAAACGTATGGGATTTTGCATTGCCAGTGGTCGTCAGGTTAATTCCATACAGTTTGGAGAGATAGCCTACTGTTTTTTTGGAGACTGGTGTTGCTGTCGCAGGTATTTTCTTCCCACTAGCTTCTGCAATTATGCCCCAGAAGGCCTTGGTGTTTTGCTGCCGCACTGCTTCTTGAAGGTCTACCCTATTTCTGTCCATTTTTGTTCTGTTATTTTCACCACTCTCCGAGGTTTGCACAAATGTATGTTAGGACCAAAGCCTCAGCACCTCGCCTAATGGACCCGGGGCCTCACCTAATTGTCCCCAGCAAGGCTTAGGCTTAGGGGGATGGGGGCTAGTCTGTTCACAAGCCGCACCTGGTCCTAATGGGGCCGCTTCCGTAATTGGGCAGACACCTACCCACCACCTACATAGCCCCCCGCTGATGTTTGTTATTACAAAGGTGCTCCTTGCAGCACTCTCGGGGCCCCTCCTGAATTCATCTGGCCCCAAAGTAGCGAGTATTTAGCTGCAGGGCACAGGAGAAAAACTGGGTAGCTGGGGGCAATAGTCGATAGACAGGATAGCCAAATACGCGGGGATGTAGGTAAGTGGAAAGTTACCTCCACCAGTTCTCCTCCAGGATGTCTCAAACACTGTTCTCACGTCAGCCATCAGAGACTCCTCTGCTCCCCCCTTCGGCCACTTGTCCTCCTGGTACGACTGAGGACCATCTGTGTGCAGTCTGGGCTGGGAGGCGTTGAGGATGATCTCAAACTTCCGAGAAACATCTGGCGGCCGCGAGGACAGCCAGGGCAGGCCAGGGAAAAAGCCAAGTCCTGGTTCCAGGCCCGTACATTGCGGCTGGCCATGTCTGAACTGGGGTGGTGGAGTGAGCTAAAGAATGATGATGGATTAAACCCAGATCAGTTGACTGGGGGTGAGTGTTTGATTTGCTCAAACGCTCCGTCCATCATCCCCTTTGGTATTGCTTAGTACAACGGACCCAGAGCCGCAGCCTCGCCGCTTGTCGCTCTCTTACTCAGCTCTTCCTCCTCGCGCTGCGTCAGCGCATCAACTTGCAGCTCCAAGGAGTCTTTTCTTTCACCCTTAAATTTGGATTTCCATATTTGCTGATGAGTGGGGCATATCTGGTAGGCTGCAGGCCGCACCCGGGCCTAGTTGGGCCACCTCTGCGGGCCACCTGAGGCTCGCTCTCAGCAGGAGCCGACTACGGCTCCTGCACTAGTTACTGTGGGAGGAGGAAGGGCTGGTGAAATCAGGCCGACTCTAGGGTGGTGCGACTGGTGCCACCGCACCGGGTGCTGGCTTCCTGGGGGCGCCGTGTTTGCAAGTTTATTATGTTTTTAAAGCACCTGCTGCAGCGTTCATTTCCTCCGGCAATTACCAGGCCTCACAAAAATGTCAAGATAACTCCTGTGATTAATGTTCTTCCTGGAGAGAGATCAGAGTTTTGTATAGTTGAGGTTTTGACTTATGTGAAGTTAGTGCAGAGGGTTAATATACCTGCTGCAAAGAACGTGTACCAAGTAGATTACAGAGTGCATATCATGTAAACAGATCAGCTTTTAAAAGAGACATCTTTTTGTTACTTGCAATTTATAACTTAAAGTCCTAATATAGAACAGTGAGCTATTAACTTTCATCACAGAACTGCATACACACTGCAAAGTATACATTAGAACATTGATTAATGTTGCAAAAAGGGTTAATTTGGCTAGAAATCGATTCTTATTATTAAAGAAAACTCCCAACTATGCTGTTTTTTTTCGACTCTGAGTTTGTGCTTCTCCACACCAAGCACTCTTAAACTATACTGCCTACCAGTATGGATGACATGCGACTCCTACACTTTTAGTCCTTTGGCTTATGTAACATTTCCTATACACTGATTTACACACGTATGATTGATTGTCTCTGTGTAATGTGTGTGTGATCCAAAGTGCTCTGACACCCTACACTGGTATGAGTGGCGCTATATAACGAATTCAATGCATCTGAGAGAGAGTGGTTATGGAGACTTGGTCACTGTTAAAGGGTGCTAGTGAGAGAATCCGTGGTGGAGGTGGTCATTGGGGGGGGGGCGCCAACAAACATTGTCGCACAGGGCGCCACCAGTGCTAAAGCTGGCCCTGGGTGAAATTACTGACTAATGTCTGGCTGGAGCTCGAGCCGGCTCGGTATGCGTGCACAAGAACGGGCGGGGCTATTCCAGGCCTCAAGAACTTTGTCTGGCTTGATATCCCCCAATCCCTGCGGGGGTCAGCTAACTCACTGGTTGCAGCGGCCGGGGCAACGCAGACCGGGATCGGGACCGCTCCGCACTTCTAAGCCAGCTCCTCCTGCTCCTGCGTCCTTCGTCCTTCGTCCCACATCAAACCCCCTGCGTCCCAACAAAGTGATTCTCACGAATACCGAAATTTAGTAAAGTTAAACTTTTAGGCTAAGTTTACCTTTGTGAATACTGGAAAGTAGTAAACTTACAAAAAAGTGTAAGTTTAACTTTGTAAATCATGTTCATAGCGTCTACAAGTCCATAGGTGGAAAATTATGTAAGTAAGGAGAAGCTTATCATGTAAGTTTGAGCCAGTGATATGGGAGCACATATGTCGGAAGCCTTTAAAAGGCATTTGTAAATGGCTCATAAATGGAGCAACTGTATGTTACATGTAATAAAGGCAGACACAAGTATAGCGCCAATATATTAGTGTATGGGATGTGTAGTGTGGGTCCACAGGTGTATAATGGTTCTCCAGAGAGCAGAGAAAGATTCAAGATAAGGATGCTTCAAATGTAATGGCCTAAAGAAAAAGCATATGTAGGCCAAGAACATAGGTTCATGAAAATATATAGGGAGCCATATGTGAGGAGAGGTCAAAAAATATATCTAAACAGTGCCTGAGGTAGAGATCAGTCATGACTGGATGAAGGGATCATCCAAGCCTGTTTGTTTGCATATAATAACACGGGCACCGCCTCGTCGTGGCAGCTCCTGTGGGAATGGCATATGAGCATCCAGCAGTGTGGTACGTCATAATGAGTACATCTACTGTCCCGTTCGTACCAAGTAATGTCATCACTGAGGCCTGTCCTATGTTTGGCTGAACGGAAAATCCAATTTTGTTCCTTCCGGAAGAGGGTATGTTTGCTCATATTGTAATGTGATTCCAGGATAGTCCAGCGCACATCATCTGGAGTATGATTGTGGGTAATAAAATGAGTACTCATCTTGGTGGTGTTTGTTTTGCATCGGGTACCACTCTGATATTCAGTAATTCTGAAGTGCTCTACACTGTGACTATTACTGGATAGATAGATAGATAGATAGATAGATAGATAGATAGATAGATAGATGGATGGATGGATGGATGGATGGATGGACGGACGGACGGACGGACGGACAGACAGACGGATCAGAGACAGCAAGATAGAAGCAATAAGGCAGAGGCCATAAGGTCAAGTCAACAGAACCAAGGCAATAAGATAGAGACAGTATGACTGAGGTAGCAGGGCAGAGGCGGTAAGGTAGAGGCAGGTGAAGAGAGGCAGTAGGACAGAGGCAGCAGGGCAGAGGAAAGTAGGGTAGAGACGGTAAGGCAAAGGCATTAGGGCGCAATAGGGAAGAAGCAGTGAGACAGAAAAAATATGTCATAGACTACCGCACAAAGGCTGAAGGCCAGAGACATTAGGGCTGAAGCAACAGCTCAGAGGCAGCAGGGCAAAGGCAGCAAACCTGAGACAACAGGACTTAGGCAGCAGGGAAGAGCCAATAGAGCAGAGGCAGATGGATATGGGTGTAGGAAGCTGGCTCTGCATATACTATACCAAAGTAAGGTATAGTGTGCACAGAGTCCGGTGGATCCCCAGAGGCTTACAGAGGTTAAAGTAGATAATACCTTACTCTCTTTTGTGGTAGTGCGGTTGAACAGTCAGGCTTATCAGGGGCTGTGTTAGGCATTGTTGTACACACTCAGGCAAGAAATGATTACACACACTAAAAGACTGAATACAAGGCCAATTGTTTTTGTATTAAAAAAATATGACTTTGTTACTTATATTTTAGAACCCAGAGGACCTCAGTTACAGTTAAGTACCAGTTTTTAAAATAGAAAAACTTTTCAGGTGCAGTGGAAATGTGTTTGCAAATGCAGTAAAATACATTACAATGACACTGAAAATACTTTGTGGTGTCAATCAACAATAGCAGTAACTTAGCAAGGTGTGTCATGTAGTTCCTACAAATCTATATAGGATCTGTATGTTTAGACAACATAAACTAAGGCATTGGTATCCAGACTGATTCCAGACACCCCCAAAGGATATATTAGCCTTTAGACCAGCTAGCTCACAGTGCCACCATAACCCCTAACCTTACCAATGGGCGAATAGTTTCTGGCAACTATCGAACATGACAACCCTTGATCCTTCAGGGATCGTGGAAACAGTGCAGTACTTTTCGCTCAGTCACTCGTGCTCACTTGGTCTCAGAGAGATACACAGAATAAATGATGGGGACGTTTTCAAAATGCATTTATTGAACCAGCGTCATTCTAGTATAAAACATGTTTGCTGCGACAATCATTAGACACAAACAGATGTATAAGATTACAAGCACCAACAGAGTAAATAAAAGGCAGAATTCTACAATGGTGCTAAAGCGGTGAACATATGCAGGCACATAGATACATGGCAGTAATTAAGCGTACTCCTACTATGCGGACCCTATCTACGTGTACCTCAGTGTACCTTGCATGTATGTGGGTGTAAAGCCAAGAACCCCCTAGGAAAGAGCCAACCCCATCTCCTGATGGGAGAGAACGAAGGACCCTGTCTTGATCTCGAGTTGGACACCCCACAAGGGATGTCAGACCACTGCGTGCTGGAGTTTCTGCGTGCAGGAATCTCATTGCTGATGTCAGTAAGAAAGCTTCTCCTCTAACCATCTAGTATTCAGTATGGGTCTTTTATTCCCTAAAGATATCCCCGGGGTTCCTTACAGAATCGATATGTTGTTAATACAATTATGCAACTGAGCCTAGAACAATACCTGCAATTATGCAAAGCAGTTCTTTCCCCCTAGGATGAAGATGACCATGACTTGTACGCAGAGTATGTTCATGCTGTGATGTACGTCATGTGCAGGGGACTTTTCTAAGAATCCTCATGCATAATGAATGAGGCTAGTTTCCAAGAAACTGACTGACATTTATTCAGCACATAACCCAGGTATAAGGTCAGTGCTAGAACCGTTATACAGAGCAAGGTAGGACAAATTCAGGTAGAAGGTAGTGTAGCTACCTAGGCCTAGATTGAGGTATATTGGGGTTCATAACACCCAGTCCTTATCCGAAGGTCGATAAGATCACCCAATGCTAAAATATGCCTGGTAAAAGCATAAAAACATTTTATATGTAAAAGTTATGTTAAAAGTAAAAAAATCTCTATAAGTCCACTAAAGAGTCAATATATATGGTCAGACTGACTGAGCATGCTGAAAGCCATGATACTAAAAGAAAGCAGAAAATAAAGCAAAAATGATGTTTTGTAGGCTTGTTTTATGAAAAAGGCTGAATTGTTCCCATCACACGGAGAGCCAAATGTTTGTGTCCTGTGTCACTTGCATTCGCAGACGACGATCCCTGTAACACCTCTTGTATCAGGTCAATGGAGCAAAGGTGACCATCTTCAGTTCCCACAGCAGCCGCTGAGGAAACACTTGATACCTGTGTGTCTGTTGTAGAGCCGGTGTCCGTTCCGACAGGAGCTGAAGCATCCCATGGAAGCTCTAAGAATGCTGTCATCAACATGGCAATATGCTGAGGACACTGTAACACGAGGGCCTTTAGGGGCTCCCTTAGTACATCTACGTCCGGGGTCCGGTGGCGCAACCGATGGAAGTGTCAGACATATGTCCAACATGCAATCGTATCCGCAGAATAGGCAGCGGAGTACAGACAAGATGCAGTCAACCCAGACTAGTCTGAATGATAGGAACCAATGCTCGCTTAGCTCCCGAAGCCGAGGTGTGCTCAGATGGAGTACCATGCGTTCACCGCAACATCGCACCAGGAGTGCTTTTTCCATCTCTTTGGAAACTGGGCCATCCATTGCGTAGCAGGAAAATTAAAACCAGGATACCCACTACAAGTAGTGGGACCAGCGTAAGCCCTCCAAAAACACTTCCCAATACAGAGTGTATAAATGCTAAAATAGCTCAGAAGATTGTCTGAAAGGTGCTCAATAGTCCAGAACCTATGCTCTTAAATAAGTGCACGATCCTCCTCGTATCAGACATGTTAAAGATACAATGTACCATTTCTCCGAAATGGAGCGGGAAGTTAGTTCGGACTAGTGCCTGTATTTCAGATGGAGAGCTTGGAACCTGGAGATCAAAAGTCTCTCAGGCTGAGGTTAAGGCCACATCCTTCTGTGAAAGCATGGCTTTCAGGCTGCTCAGAGAATCAAACCGTATAAAGTTAACATCTAATGAAGGCTATAGCGTTGCCTCCCTAACTGTGTGGGTCGGTGGAAACAATACTTGCATACAACAAGTAACCCTGGAACTTACTGTGACAAGATATGCGATGCCTGGAAGCATCCCACAACAACCTTGATCATTCAACATCAAATAACTCCCATTCAAGAGCAGTTTGAACACTGGATGAATCACTGCAGCGGGGGATCCTTTCAAGTGAAACGATAGGTTTGTAACTGAACCATTACAGGCTCTGTGAAGCAAAATATCCTGACAAATCAGAGACCCACTTAAAGAACTTGCACAGTCTGAACCGCAGAGAAAAACGTCAGTGTCCCCATTCCTGCATTTAAATCTGTACGGCAAATCCCAAGACTCATGAATGTATCCCTGTCCCAAAGCTTCATACCTGCCTACCTGGTGATATTGTAGACAGTATTGAAATTGGAATGTTGTGACTGACAGTGTAATATGGCCATGGATTAACCATTCTGTGGAAGGTGACTCAGCCACGGTAAAAAGGTAATTGGTCCAATTTTTCAATGGGCAGCATTGTATATTTTGCATCTCTTTATGCCATTGTTGTCTGTCTTTCTGTTAGATTGTATGCAGAAAACAGAGTCGTACTATTGATATACTGCCAGGGCATGTGACCAGAGCACAATGAGTGTATCATCCACCTCAATAATAGAATGGATCACAATTGCGATTGTCCATGTTGTAATATAGACAAATCCTGTTTGATTATATCTATTGCAGAAGACACAATGTTTCCCAGTGAATAAATCCTGGATAATAGTGTGGTCATACAATTGTCGACCACTGCCAAAGCCTTTTCTAGGTTAACCCTGTCAATCTCACGCAATCTCTCAGCAGCCTCCTGTTGAGAGATTTTCCATACCTTGTTGTAAATAGCATACAAGAAGCATTTTTGACGTGGCTTCTGGGGACCTACAAAAAATTCCTAAGATCCATTTCATATGAGAGTAAGGACAAGTGGTGTTTCACCTGGGACAGTGTTGATGTTTTTAGCCACTCTAGGCATAACTTCCCAACACTGTAAGATGTCACCACCCCCAAGTGTTCTCGTTGTACGTAGCGCTGGTCAGGCCTATGGATACTAAACCCTTCGGTGGTACCCCTGAATCTTGACTGACAGCTATTTGTGTTGATAGGCCAAACTAACCATCCCTTCCAATTGGGGTCTGATGAATTGTAAGAACCATTGTGTAGTATGGTATCCAATGTATCCTTATTATGTTGTGTGAAATTTTGCCAGCCTTCAAAGTATGTAAGCGAGGGAATCCGGGGTGCGTTTAAGTCCATGTTCTTGGCTAGCCCAAGACAGGAAGTCTGCTGTACAGTGTCGTTCAGGAAGATAATCTGATGTGGTATGAGGAATGCTCTAATTAGGGCCTCAGTTCCCTGAATTTGCCATTCTTTAGTCCCCTAGACAGATTTTGTGTTTTTGGTGTCCCTCCAAAAGTCGAAACCCTGTAAAGACAGTTGGGAAATGAAAGAAGCAGAGTATATCAGCTTCGTGTTAGTAAGCATATTTTTCTTTGCATGTGTAGGTGCAAGCCTATAGTAATAAGAGGTTGGGTCTGAAGTGTTCAACCCAGAAAAATAAGCAAACTTTTGTGCAAATGTTGTTGAACGACCTTTTGGCGGCACTGGGCAATGTTCTCATTGATGGTAAGAGAAAACATTACATGGTATAATTGCTTTGTGCAAGAAATGATGACCAAAGTGTTGGTAACAAAACATGGTGTTAAAGTTAGATGTATCATCATACAATTCATCATTTGAAAATGCAGCAGACTGTTCTAAATCAGACAGCATAGTATTTACAGTTTCAAAGTTCCAATCATCAGAGAAAGCACTGGAGGTGATGATATTACTGAAAGAAATTATAAACAAGAGTGGTATTTTTAAAAGTTCAGTTGGACCATATACATTTTGGAAACTCTGTCCCAAACTATTCCTTCTGGAACCGGAACTGCTGTAATAATCACTAAGGACAGGTTTCTCTGTTCACGGTGTGATGATGTATGTGGTTTCAGGACCAAGTTCACATGTTGTACTGCGGAGCGTTCTGGGAGGTAATGTCCATTCAGGAGCAGGAAAAAGACAGCCACCATGCCTATCCAGAGGATTAGGAACAGTAGACCTATAGCAATCCAGAGCTGGAGCCAGGGAGAAACAAGGTAAGTCTTTTTCGGCCAAAGGTAGAAATCACAAATTTGTTGTTTGTGGAAAACAGGCGCTGGCTGTGACTCGGGTTCACTTGGATCCAATGAGAAAGTATCAAAATCAATGAAGTAGCCAGATGCAGTTTGATCGATCTTTGGTAGCTCAGCAGGTTTTGTAGAAATGGCAGATGACTCGTTTCGAGACATATTCACATAGGTGTCAGTATTTAGACCGAATTAAGATTTCTGTTTTATGTGTGTGCTGTTCCATTTCAACAGGTTCCATTCCATTGTTGCTAACTCCCTCACCTCGTAAAGTAGAATCCTCAAAGGTTATTAATGTTTCTGTCTGAACTTCCTGTATGGTAGCGAAAGGAGATCGGCAGCCACCCGGGAGCCCACGCGGCCTACTATTGAGTATCGGCCACATAGTGTGGTTTGATCAGATCAATTGAGATGAATCTCTTTTTTTTTCTTGCCGGCAAGAGGCGAAAGAAGTACTGTTCTTGTTCCTTTGACAGCCAGGACAGGTACAGGCGCTCTGTAAGATGGCCCAAATTCTTTTTTGTCCACAATCATTTCTCTGACCAGGTCCCCAATCTTCGGGACCCAGACAGGTCTTGCCAGAACAGCTTTCACTTCCCCAGTGGTGGTGCATTTGACTTGGACGTTACTTTGTAATGCCCGGAGTTCCTGTAAAACAGCCAAATGATCGATGATGTCATAGGGTTTTTTTATCTGCCTCTGTGCTGCCACAATCGAGGTTGGGTACCCACATTCTTGTCCCGAACAATACTTCATATGGAGTACGGCCCCCTAGGGAGCTTCTTGGCATGTTGTGAAGTGCCCTCTGGACCCCATATAGGTGATTGACCCAACTGCCACCCGAGCCTAATACCTTTGCTGTTAAGGATTGCTTTAAGTCCTGGTTTTTGCTCTCCACATTTTCTTCTTCACAATCAGATTTCCCTCTGGATGATACGGAGAGGAGTACCGCAAGACCACACCCAAACTTCCTATGGCTTCTTTGTGAGCCTGTGAGCTAAACGCAGGGCCATGGTCAGAATGTAATTTGCCAATTGCGAATGTCCCTATAAAGACTATCAAATCCTTTATAACAGTTCGAGCGTCAGTCGAGTGCTGGGGCCAAATCCACAGGAATCTAGAGCATGAATCCACTGCCACCCGGATGTACCTGTAAGAACCGTCAGATTGTAATGGGCCGCAGTGGTCCAAATAGATACAGGCGAGAGGTCTGTCTTAAATCAGTAATGGTGTCTGTGGTGGACGTTCTATGGTGGAACCCTACATCAGCTGGCAGATGTCGCACTTATGAGCAAAGCCCTTGGTCTGCTTCGTAAGACCTGGCCTCCAGTACCGTTGTTTTAGTAGTGAAACAGTTGCAGCGATACCTGCGTGTGCTGAACCCAGACCCTTGTGTGCAGATAGAATTAAACCTAACCTGCGATCAATGTTTGGTATTACTCTATTCCCCACTCCTGGAATTTGAGCATACCGAATGTTTTGCACATCTAACTTGTAGGAGTACTTGAGTGGAAAACCTTTTGGCAAGGCTAAGCTGTTGTTACGCGTAGCATTCACAGCTATCATTATCTGTCCGTGTATTCTCGTACTTGAATGAGTGATTGTAGCAACGGCAGCAGTTCTCACTGTCGCCTTGGCGGCTTCATCAGCCAGTGAATTCCCTTCAAGGTGCATGCCAACACGCTAATGACTCAATGTGTGATGAACATGAGCCTGTGGCAAGCCTTTTTACAGCTCTGCCACTTGTTCCCAAAGCAATGTACGCTTTATTGTGCAACCTTTCGAATCTCGAAGCCCATTTTGGCCCCAATAGTGAAGATATTCATTGTATGACTGAACACAGTAAAATAAATCGCACACAATGAGTGTGGGGAATTCCCAATCCATATTTTTTTAGTGCCAGTATCAGAGCTTTTAGTTTTGCCAGCTGTACCATGCAATCCCCTAGAGACTGCGTCTGTGTATTGCTAGGATGGAACTTGCCGTCCCGCATACGTTCCTTCACAATAGTACATGCTGCTCTATATTGTTGTTCACTTCCTACGGCTGGCTGAACAGATCTGTCAGTGTAAATGATGTATTCACACTGATCTAGAGGCATTATTTCATTCAGGAGAGGATATTCTTGTTCCTACTAGAGGAATGCTTGTGTTTTTAATGTAGAATCAAATTTGTAGTCTACATCTGTTGCAGTGAGAGGATTAGCCCACTGTATCCATCGTGGATGCAGTGCTCTTGCGTTTGGAACACTTGCTTTGGTAACAGCCTCTAAGGTTGGTACCAGAGTCACAACAATTATTCGTTTGCCCTGTGCTAGTGCTCTTTCTCTCACTATAGCAGTTTGTACTGCTGTCAGTTTTTTTTCTGTGGATGCAAAACACATTTCAGCGTTTGTGTACAAATGAGATTTGTATGCAGTGGGAACAGTTTTGCCTTCATTGAAGGTTTGGTAAGCATACCCTGATTGACCTGCGGCTACACGGATCACCAAATGTGTGGTGTTTACACATGTTTGTAAGTGTTTGGAAGCTATCATGTCAGCTTGTATGGAACAGAGAATTTCTGTGTCTTCCTGTGTCCAGTGTTTAACTGAAAAATCAGGTCTGATTAGAGAGTAGAAAGCTTTACTTTTCCTGCGTAATCCAAAATGTATGTTCTGCCAAAATTTAGGAATCCTAAAATGGATTGTAAACTTTACAGGGTCTTTGGAGGTTGGAACAGCGCACATTTTTCTAAAAAATTAGCTGCTAGGCTTTTCCCCTCACTTCAAAACTAATATCCAAAATATTGGACGTTGAGGTGGCCATTTTTCGATTTTTTAAGTTAAATTTGTAGCCCACAGTGGCTAACCCGAGAATTATGTTGTTCACCCTATGCAAGTGATCCAATAATTCATCATACGTCAGATAAATATCATCCACATAGGTCAATGCCTCCTCCTCACAATTTTGAAGTAACTCTGATACTCTTCCTGAGAACAACCCAGGGCTATTCTTATACCCTTGGGGCAGTCTACAGAATTGGGGTTCAGAGCTGAGCGCTGAAAATGCTGTCAAATATCTGCTTTCAGGCGCTATATTCTGGCAAAAGAATCCATTTGAGATATCTAGTGTTATTTTGTATTTTTTCCGCATAATGTTATTCATTAATGCGGCACTGTGTGCATTTTGTACTGCAAAAGTTTTCGTGCATGTGTTCAAATGCCAGTAGTCTAAAAGTAGATGGTATGAATTGTCGGGTTTCATTACGGGAAACCCGACAATTCATACCGGGAAAGGATTATTCATGGAAGAGGTGCAATTTTCAATAAAACCTTGGTATTCAAGTTGATCTAAGACCTCCCTGACTTGTTTCTTTGCATCATGTTTTATTTGGTACTGCCTCTGTGGAGTTCGAGTAGTTTTAACTGGGATTTCATGGTGAGGTGACTCAGCATCCCACCCTACATGATTACGGTAAAGTGCAGGAGCCAGCTCTAACACCCACTCCTGCATGTATGTATGTTTAAGTGACTCTGTAACGAGGTCGCAGAAAGCTGGTAAAATTACCTCTTCCCCCTTGGGCAATCCATGACGAACTCAGGCGGCCAAACTCTTTCAGCCAAAAGGATAGCGTATCCATATGTCAGGTTCTCCCAAAAGATACCTTTCACTTTCGTGGGTATGTCCCCCTCCATTTGGAGTGTTATTTCGTATAAACGATGTGGGACACTTACCCTTGTATCAGATGTTTCCACAGTGGTATGTTCATTCAACGTTGCTGTCACCAGAAATTCTATCAGGTTCTGGTGAGCTATTGTTACTTCCACTGTGCTGTCTAGCATCGTCAGAGCCCATTCCCCGTTCAATAGTTGAGTCCTCAGTATCCGGGGCATTTCTTATTTTAGGGCCAGCTACCTTCTTCTGTTTAAATTGAGGTTTAAATTTCGGTTTATCTTCTTGTTTGATGATGTAGTCTGAAGTCGGATGTGTGTCTCTTGGCTTGACTCGCTCTTCTGATCTGTGTTCTGACCGTCCTTCCCTCTCCAAGTCTTTTGATGAACCCTGACAGGAACAAAAGGAACGTGTATCAGTATCTTGATACCTGTCAGGCTTTTTAATATTGTCCCGGTTTCTTAGGTTATATTTTCTGTCAGAGGGCTCCTGTTGAGGAGACCCACCCCGTGATCCTGATGCATTCTGCTTATTATTTTTTTATTGCTTGTTGTCCCATTTCTTTTTAGAAGAATCGGGTGCTTGCTTTGAGTTATCCTTTTCAGGATTAACCGTTAATTGTGGTTTCACAGGTCTAGCTCCCAAATTATCTCTACCCAGCAAAGCATAGGCACCTTTGATAATGTTAGGTAGTTCTCGCTCCTGTTGTGCAGGAGTGCATTCCCTCAGGTATTGGTGTATAGCCACGGCTGCTGCCTCCCTTTTATGTTAGCTAACATAATTGTGGATACCTGGTCAAAATTGCCTATCAATTTTATCCCTAAGTCCAGGGCAGGTTCTGCCCTGTACTCATTCTGTATTTCTTTCAATACTTCTGGTATGACTGATATTGAGGGGGTACCATGAGTTCTGGTATAAACGGCACCGATAGAGTCCTCTATCGGGGGAGCTATTCCCATTGGCAAGAAAATTGTCAGTATTCTGTGTTTTTCTTGCAGGCCTGTTTGTGGAAATACTGCCTCAAGCTATGCTAGTTTCTGTGCTATCCAGAACGGCATTTGCTAACGTCTAGTGGGCATTCTTCCCATAATCGTGTTCAGCGTTTGTGGGGTGATTTTTCTTGCGGTCCCTTGTGGTTGACCAGGTTGAGTGACCTTTGAAGGTTGAATTGTAATTGTTCGCATTACAAACTGTGTAAGATTTCTGTATAGCTTTACTATCTCTTTGTAAAGTGTATGTAAGTCTGCTGTTTGCAATGTATCAATCTCTGGATGCGGTGTGTAAGCAGGTAGGACCGGCCAAGTCGCTCCGTCTCTGCTGAGCGGACCGAGTCTCACTTTTTCTGTGGTGTGGGGGAGGGCGCCTTTAAACCAATTTATATACTCTTTGTAGGGTAATGGGTCTTCTATGTCATTGTATGGAGAGTATTCTTCAAGTGTCTCATCTGGAATGTAAGTATGAAACATGTGTATGTGCATCTGCAGGTGGGAATTTGACCCAAGAATAGAATATCCCTGTCCTGAATGCGTCGTGTGCCTCAATCACGAAAGTAACAGTCCCACCTAGTGATGAATCTGCTAATTTTATAGTAAGTACATTTCTGCAATTTTCTGAAATTTCTAAGAGCTCCTTCATGCTCTCCTTCCCCTGCATTTGCAGCGCCGTCTTGGACAGACATTGTGGAAGGAATTGGTAAGAAACAGAGATAAGGGTTTTCACAGTGTGGGAAACCATAATCCTTCAATCTTGAACAAACCTACAGCCAATACATAAGATTTGTCTACTCAGCTGCAGTAGGTTTTTTCCCTTCCCACCCCAGACGTCTCTGGGTAAATGTGAGTAGGGGTCTCTGAGAAAGCATGACTGAACTACTCAGATTTGACCATTAAATAAGAACCAAACCAATGCTGGCGTCCCCATGTCGTGTAGTTCCTACAAATCTATACAGGATCTGCGCGTTTAGACAACATAAACTAAGGGACTGGTGTTCAGACTGATTCCAGACACCCACAAAGGATATGTTAGCCTTTAGACCAGCTAGCTCACAGTGCTACTATAAGCCCCCTAACCTTACCAAGGGACGAATAGTTTCTGGCAACTATCGAACATGACAAACCTTGATCCTTCAGGGATCGTGGAAACAGTACAGCACTTTTCGCTTAGTCATTCGTGCTCACTTGGTCTCAGAGAGATACACAGAATAAATGATGGGGACGCTTTCAAAATGCATTTATTGAACCAGCGTCATTCTAGTATAAAACATGTTTGCTGCGACAATCATTAGACAGAAAAAGATGTATAAGATTACAAGCACCAACAGAGTAAATAAAAGGTTGAATTCTACCATGGTGCTAAAACAGTGAATATATGCTGGCATATAAACATGACAGTAATCAATCGTACTTCTACTATGCGGACCTTATCTAAGTGTACCTAGCATGTATGTGGGTGTAAAGCCAAGAATCCCCTAGGAAAGAGCCTACCCCATTACCTGATGGGAGAGAATGAAGGACCCCCTTCTTGGTCTCAAGTTGGACACCTCGCAAGGGATATCAGACCACTGCGTGCTGGAGTTTCTGCATGCAGGAATCTCAGCGTCTGATGTCAGCATGGAAGCTTCTCCTCTAACCATCTAGTGTTCGGTATGGGTCTTTTATACCCTAATGATAGCTTTGGGGTTCCTTACACAATCGATATGTTGTTTGTATGATTATACAAATGAGCCTAGAACAATACCTGTAATTATGCAAAGCAGTTCTTTCGCCTTAGGATGAAGATGACCATGACTTTTACGCAGAGTATGTTCATGATGTGATGTATGTCATGTGCAGGCACTTTTCTTAGAATTCTCATGCATAATGAATGAGGTTAGTTTCCAAGAAACTGATTGACATTCTTTCAGCACATAACTGGGTAAAAGGTCAGTGCTAGAACCGTTATGCAGAGCAAGGTAGGACAAATGTAGGTAAAAGGTTGTGTAGCTACCTAGGCCTAAATTGGGGTACATTGAGTTTCATAACAGGTAAAAGATAGACACTTAAGGCCCAATTACGACTTTTGGTGGTGCGAGGGCGGGAGGCTCACCACCACCGTGCCCCCAGACCGCCAAGAGTCGCTGCCGCCCGCCAGATTACAAGTTGTTTGTAGTCTGGCAGGCAGCGTGGCAGTCCTGTGGTGGTGCTGTTTAAAAGGCTCATTGTGAGCCTGAAACAGCGCTGCCACAGGACTGCCAGTGCATGTTCCTGCACAGAAAGAAATGCACCATGTTGTGCATTTCTTCCTGTGCAGTAACTGGGGGTGCATAAACACAGAGGGGCACAACATGTGCCCCCCTGCATGCACACCCGTGCACAGGGGCAAGAGGTCTTTCTTCATCGCCAGCCTTTTCATGGAGGAAGAACCTCCATGTCAGCGCTGGCGGTGAGGAAAGTTGTAATATGCTTGGCGGTGCCTCAGGGCACCACCAAGCATGCCTCAGGGCACCACCAGGGAACAATCCTTCCCACCACCAAGCATATTGCGGCCCTCAGACTGCTGTGGGACCACCAGGGAACAATCCTTCCCTGGCGGCTGCGGCGGTGCAATGGCGGTCCGACTGCCAAAGTCCTAATAGGGCAGTCGGACCACCGGTGTGGCGGTTGCTGGACCGCCACCGCCGCACCCCGTGAGTCTGGCAGTCCTCGGACCACCAGACTCGTAATTAAGCCTTAGTGCAAATAGCAAGAAAGACAATACAATCCTATTAGAAGAAAACATTTATGTACATTTAAGGGTAAGTACTCGGGGGTTTGGACTAACATTGGGCAAGGGTCAGATCAAGGTAGGTACTACACCACCAGCAGCACTGGGGCGGCCGGGTGCAGAGGTCACTGTGCCCAATGTTTGTCAATGAAGACTGTGGGCACCCACAAGAGGTGCTGGTAGTAGGTAAGCACCCGCGGTTTCAGGGCACAGGCCCAGGGGTTAAAGCAAGCAGGAGGGGCCATAAGGCAGCACCAATCATACACCATCAGAAGCACAGGTGCGGATGGGTGCAGGGTGCAAATCAGCGAAGGGCGCCCAATACAAGTAAATGGTAATCTCGGTCTCACAAATAGGCTGCAGGATCGGACCAGGAGGCTGGACGATGGTGACCAACAGGTCGTCAGGTAAGTAGAGGTGTCAGTAGATGCCTAGGCACCATCGGCTGGATTCTCCAAAGTCGGGGGGCTGAGGATGCAGGGTTGCCTTTAGGTTTCGAATTTTCTATACCGGAGCTGGTCCAGTCAGGGGGACCCTTCGTGATGAGGCTGCAGGCGTCTTCATGAAGTCCAGGAGAGGTCAGCCACTGATGGTGTTTAGGTCAGGATCGCTGGGGAGACTTCACTGGACAGGTGAGCCAATCAGACTCAGGCCGTGGGCGTCGTGTGCAGAGTGGCCAGAAATTGTGGTTCCAGCTGGATCTGGAGTCCTTGTAGTTGGATTCTTCTAGACAGGGCCGCTGTCCTCGGGAGATTTAGTCTTTGTTGAAGAGCAGGCAGTCTTCCTCAGGTTTCTGGAAGTTGCCGGCCATAGGACAGGCGTCGTCTTCTTCGCAGAGTCTTCCAAGCTGGAGACAGGCCGGGTGGGCTGGGACCAAGTCAGTCGTCATCTTCAGGCTTTGCTGCACGGCGTCTTCTTCGTCCTTCTTCTCAGGTTGCAGGAATCTGAGGTTCAAGGTTGAGGGGTGCCCCTAAATACTGAATGTAGGGGCGGTACTGGTACTGGCAGGTAGTAGCCAATGGGCTACTTAACTTTAGGGTGACTTTAAGATGCCCTCTTGGTGCATTTTTGTAAAAAAATCCAGCACTGGCATCAGTGTGGGTTGATTATGCTGAGAAGTTTGATACCAAACTTCTTAGCATTCAGTAAAGCCATCATTGAGCTGTGGAGTTCGTGAAGACAAACTCCCAGCCCATGTACTCAATATGGCTTCACTGCACTTACAATGTCTAAGAATGTACTTGGACACTGTAAGGGTATATTGCTCATGCAGCTATGCCCTCACCAGTGGTATGGTGCACCCTGCCTTAGGGCTGTGAGGCCTGCTAGAGGGGTGACTTACCTATGCCACAGGCAGTGTCTGTGGCCATGGTAAACAGGGATGTGTGTCATGTCGACTCTTAAGTTTTGTCTGCACCAAAACACACAGTCCGCAATGGTTGTGTGTATCCGTTTGGCGAGAGGTCTCTGAGGGTGGAAAAATACATGTTGCAGCCCTTCCTAGGAGCTCCTCTCTGGCCACAAGGCCCTTCGTACCCTTGGGACCTTTTACAAGGGACTTACATGTGGGCCAGAGGTATGCCAATTGTGGAAAAAAAAGTTTGGGGAAGGAAAACAGGCACTAGGAGCCAGACTAGCTGAGTCCCAGTGTACATTCAGTCAAAGTGCATCAGACATCTGTCAAAAAGTGGGGGTAACCATGCCAAAAGGGGCACTTTCCTACACAACCCCCTCCCCCAAATGAAAGAGGATGAGACTAACCTTCCCAAGAGAGTCTTCATTATCTAATTGGAAGAACCTGTAAAGTCCATCTTCGTTTGCATGGGCAGTCCCAGGTCTGTGTTCCACTGTAAAACCCATTCCCTGTAGGGAGATGGACCACCTAAACAGTTTAGGAGTTTCGCCTTTCATCTGCATAAGCCATCTGAGAGGTCTGTGGTCAGTTTGAATCAGGAAGTGAGTGCCAAACAGGTATGGTCTCAACTTCTTCAGGGACCAGACCACAACAAAGGTTTCCCTCTCTATGGCACTTCAACGCTGTTCCCTGTGGAATAATCTCCTGCTAATTAACTGGCTGGTCTTGCCCAACATCGTTGGTTTGGAATAGGACTGCTCCTATCCCTCGTTCAGAGGCATCAGTCTGCACAATGAACTGCTTTGAGTAGTCTGGAGTTTTGAGAATTGTTGCTGAGCACATTGCCTCTTTCAGGGTGTCAAAAGCCTTTTTACAACTAACTGTCCAGTTTACTTTCTTGGTGGTGAGTTCTGTGAGGGGTCTTAAAATGGATCCATACTCTTTCACAAACCTCCAGTAATACCCAGTCAAGCCAAGGAATGCCCTGACTTGGGTCTGGGTTATTGGAGCTTCCCAGTCCACAATTGTCTGGGTCTTGGGCTGTAAGGGTTGCACTTGACCTCCACCAACAAGGTGGTACAAGTATACAACAGTACCCTGCCCTATCTGTCATTTGGATGCCTTGATAGTTAGGCCTGCATATTGCAAGGCCTGTAACACCTTCCCCAGGTGGACCAGGTGATCCTGCCAGGAGAAGCTAAAGACAGAAATATCATCAAGATAAGCTGCACTAAAGGCCTCCAACCCAGCAAGGACTTGGTTCACCAACCTTTGGAAGGTGGCAGGGGCATTCTTTAAGCCAACGGGCATAACTGTAAACTGATAATGCCCATCTGGTATGGAGAATGCTGTCTTTTATTTGGCTCCTGGTACCATACTAATCTGCCAGACAACTCCATCAACTGACCCATCTGTTGGCCTGTAAGAGAGGATGTCAGGTGGAGGTTCACCCTCTGTCTCCTGATCATCATCAATAACCATCAGCATAGTTACATCAGCCCTGTCATGGAAAAGTTTGAGGTGGTTCACTTGGATCACCTTCTTGGGGGTCCTGATTGTGCCCAGGTCTACCAAGTAGGTGACCTCACTTTTTTCTTTCTAGGAAAGGGTAAGGACCCCTCCATTTGTCTCGGAGGGCCCTTGGTGCGACAGGCTTCAAAACCCACACCTTCTGCCCTGGTTGGAACTCCACCAGTGCAGCCTTTTGGTCATAACAGTCCTTCTAGAGCTCTTTGCTAGCCTCAAGGTTTTTGGATGCTTTCTGCATGTACTCTTCCAGTGCCTTGAGACCCGCACGGGTGATTAGCTGCGCTATTCAAGAACCCTGATTGATTGATTGAATACTCTGCCATTCTGCAGCGAAGGCCTAGTACATGGTCTACAATATCCTGTTTAGGTTCTTGGAGAGGCTTTTCCCAATTTTCCTTCACAAGACAAAGTGGCCTCCTAACAGGATGGCCAAACAGAAGTTCAAAGGGGGAAAACTCTACTCCTTTTTGCGACACCTCTCTGTAGGCAAAAGCAGGCATGGCAAAAGGATATCCCATCTCCTATTGAGTTTTCAGGGAGTCCCATGATCATACCTTCCAATGTCTTGTTGACCTTTCTTGTTGAACCTCTTTCTTTTGGTCACCCCCAGTGTTGTTCTTGGTCACCCTAGTCTTGACCCATTGGTCTGCCTTCTTTCCCCATTATTGGGGAGAAATTGGACCTAGGTCTACCAGACACTGATGCAACTTCTCATTAACGCACTTACTTAAAATGTGTTCTTTCATCAACAACTTATAAAGCCCAGCATAGACATGCACTTCACTTTCAGTTAACCAGCCATCTAGTGTTTTCACTGAGTAGTCCATGACGTCAAATCAGGACTGACTCAAGGTTTTGTGAGCCCCCTTGAATCTAATTCTCTATTCCTCAGTGGTGAGTACAAAGCCCTCAATCAGGGTTCTCCTCATGAGGTCATAGGACTCAGCATCTGCCCCAGGAAGCATCAGGAGTCTGTCCCCGCAGTTACCAGTGAACAGTTCCCAAAGCAATGCTCCCCAGTGTGACTTCTTCACTTTTCTCATACCACAGGCTCTCTCAAAGGCTGTGAACCATTTTGAGATATCATCATCTTCCTCATATTTGAGGACAATCCCTTTGGGGATTTTAGGGTCATAAGAATTCTCTCTGTCCCTAGGTATGTCATTTCTGCCACAATTTATGGGTGCTAGACCCAATTCTGCTCTTTCCTTCTCTACAGCCAGGACTAGTCTCTTAGTAAACCTTACTAAAAGGTTTTCTTCTTCATTAAGGAGTCCAGTGGATGCCCAGAGACTTTACAGAGGTTAAAGTAGATAATACCTTACTCTCTTTTATGGTAGAGTGGGTGAGCATTCAGGCTTGTCAGAGGGCTGTGTTAAGCATTTGTTGTTCATACTCAGGCAAGAAATAATTACACACACTCAAAGATTGAATCCAAGGCCAATTGTTTTAGTATAAAAAAAATATTACTTTGTTACTTTCTATTTTAGAACTAAGAGGAACTAAGTTACAGGTAAGTACCAGTTTTTAAAATAACAACACTTTTCAGGTACAGTGGAAATGTGGTTGCAAAGGCAGTAAAATACTTTGCAGTGATACTGAAAATACTTTGTGGTGTCAATCAACAGCAGCAGTCACTTAGCAAGGTGAATGATAGCCACTTAGGGCCTGATTTCGACTTTGGAGGTGCGGAGCTGGGTCCGCCCGCCAGATTAGAAGTTTCCGCCTATCTGGCAGGCCTTTTTGGCATGCCCATAGCGGTGCCTCTAAAAATGGGCACTGCAATGGGAATGCCAAAAACAGTTCCTGCATGGCATGGACTGAAAAGTCCATGCTGTGATGGAACTGGGGTGCATGCACACAGGGGGGCACATGTTGTGCCCCCTTGTATGCACTGCAGGGCGCAGAGGCTAAAGGGGGCCCTGTAGGTCCCCCTTTGTTTCCTCTCCACCAGTGTTTCCATGGAGGAGGAACTGCCATGAAAACCATGGTGGAGAGATAACTCGTAATATGCCTGGCGGGACTGCAGCAGTCCCGCCAAGCATATTGATGGCTCCTGACCGCTGCAACACTGCAAGGAATGGTGGTTCCCTATGGCTGCAATGGGGGAATGGCAGTCCGACCACCCTTATCCTAATAGTGTGGTCAGTAGACCACCGATGCCGCGCCCCCACAAGTCTGGCAGTCCGTAGACCACCAGACTTGTAATTGAGCCCTAAGTGCAAATAGCAAGAAAAACAATGCAATCCTATGGGAGGAAAACAGTAATGTATGTTTACGAGTAAGTCCTCGACTTACACATCCATTCTTTTGGGGTTTTGACTAACACTGGGCATGGGTCAGATCAAGGTAGGTACTGCACCAACAGCAGCACTGGAGCAGCCGGGTGCAGAGGTCACTGGGCCGAATGTTTCTCAATGGAGACTGAGGGCACCCCCAAGAGGTGCTGATTGCAAGTAAGTACTCACAGTTTCAGGGCACAGGCCCGGGGGTTAAAGCAAGCACGGGGGCCACAAGGCAGAACCAACCATACACCACCAGCAGCACAGGGGCGGCCAGGTGCAGGCCCAGGGTGCAAATCAGAGATGGGCGCCCAATGCAAGTAAATGGAAATCTTGGTCAGACAAAGGGGCATATTTACAAGCCCCTATCTCCACCAGAACGTCACTTTTAGTGACGTTGTAGTGGTGATACAGGCTTCGCCTTATTTACAAGGCAGCGTTAAGCAACTTAACATGGCTTAACGCTGCCTTGTAAATAGGGCACCCTTTCTCGCTATAATGAGAGGGCAGTGGGTATTGTGGTGGGCGTTCCACTGCAACACCCATTGATTTTGATGCTCCCCCATATTTACAAGGGTGGTGTAAATATGGGACAGCGCCAAAATTAACACAAAAAACCTGGTCTTACCCTGGTGAAACAAGGAAAAAGGCTTTATTTCTCCTCGTTTTTGCTGTTTCTATGTGTGTTGCATTGTGCAGCACACATAAAAACCACAAAACACCATTGATTGTTTATGTGCAGGAAGGTGTCCCTTACGGCACATAAACAATCTTTTTTTTAAAATGATGCGTTGCGACTTCTATGTGTGCTGCATTCTCCAGCACACATAGAAGCTATAAAACGCCATTGATGATTGTTTATGTGTAGGAACGGACACCTTCCTGCACATAAACAATCTTTCCCTGCAATGCAGGCACCGTTGCAAAATGATGCAAGACTGCCTGCGTTGGCACTAGGCAGTTGAAATTAGCGCCAGCGGAGTGTGAAACGCAGGGCTGCACCATATTATTGTAGATACGGTGTGGCCTTGCTTTTCTGAATGGGGTGTAGCGCAGCGTTAAGCCAACAAGGCTAACGCCACACTCCGTCACTTCATTGTGAATATGCCCAAAAGAGGCTGCAGGCTCCGACCAGGAGTCTGGATGAAGGTGACTAACAGCTGGTAGGTAAGTAGAGGTGTCAATGGATGCCTGGGCACTGTTAGCTGGGCTCCCCAAAGCCAGGGGTCTGAGGATGCAGGGGTGCCTTTAGGTGTTGGATTTGCTTTACCAAAGTCTGTCACAGTCAGGGGGACCCTTTGTGATGAGGCTGCAGGCGTCTTCGTGGAGTACAGGAGAGGTCAGCCACCGATGATGTTGAGGTCAAGTTCGCTGGGGAGACTTCCGTGGACAGGTGAGCCACTCAGACTCGGGCCGTGGGCGTCGGGTGCAGAGTGGACAGGAATCGCGGTTCCAGCTGGATCTGGAGTCCTTGTAGTTGGATTCTTCTGGACAGGGCCTCTGTCCTCGGGAGATCTGGTCTTTGTTGAAGAGCAGGCAGTCTTTCTCGGGTTTCTGGATGTCATTGACCACAAGACATGCTTCGTCGTCTTTGCAGAGTCTTCAAAGCTGGAGACAGGTTGGTAGGGCTGGGGCCAAGTCAGTCGTCATCTTTAGACTTTTCCCCATGGCATCTTCTTCTTTGTCCTTCTTCGTAGGTTGCAGAAATCTGGGGATCTAGGTCCAGGGGTGCCCCTAAATACTCAATTTAGGGCGTTACTGGTACTGGCAGGTATTAGCCAATGGACTACCCACTTTAGGGTGACTACACCCTTAGTTTGTCCCCTCCCTTTGGGTAGGGGGCAGTTCCTGATCCTAATGGCTAAAATCTTTCCATCCAACATGGAGGATTTTCTAAGGAGGAGGGAACTTCAGTTTGGGACTCCTTAGTGGTGGTCCTGGCTGAGAGGGGACACACCTCTCCTGCTTACTAATTTTTCCGCCGACCTTGCCGCCATAAGTGGGGCTTGGTCAGGGAGCCGGCATCTCCACAAGCTGGAGAGGCCTTGGCTAGCATATCAAAGGGCAGGAAGCCTTCAAGGCTCACCACCCTGAATGCTGTTCCTGCTCGGGCGTAGGTGAGAAGCACCTCCACCCCAAGCAGGCTTTGTTCCTGACCCACGAGATCACAAGAGCTCCCCCCTCAGGAGGTCAGAAACATGTCTGAGGCTGGTGCAGACCAGTCAGCTGGTCACGAGGGAGTTGTTCATTTTTCAGGGGGCATCTCTAAGATGCCCTCTTAGTGCATTAGGCAATAAACCCAGCACTGGCATCAGTGTGAGTTGATTATGCTGAGAAGTTCCATACCAAACTTCGTAGCATTCAGTAAAGCCATCATGGAGCTGTGGAGTCGTGATGACAAACTCCCAGCCCATTTACTCGCTATGGCTCCACTGCACTTACAACGTCTAAGAATTGACTTGGACACTGTAGGGGCATATTCTCATGCGGCTATGCCCTCCCCAGTAGTATAGTGCACCCTGCCTTAGGGCTGTGAGGCCTGCTAGAGGGGTGACTTACCTATGCCACAGGTAGTGTTTGTGGGCATGATACACAGGGATGTGTGCCATGTCGTCTCTTAAGTTTTGTCTGTACCAAAACACACATTCTGCAATGGCAGTGCGTATGTGTTTGGTGAGGGGTCTCTGAGGGTTGCACAATGCATTCTGCAGCCCTTAGAGATATTCTCTGGTCACAAGATCCTTGGTACCAGTGGTACCTTTTACAAGGGACTTACATGTGGGCCATAGGTCTGCCAACTGTGGAAACAGAGGTACAGTTTTGGGAAAGAACATAGGCACTTGGAACCTGATTAGCAAAGTCCCAGTGCACATTCAGTCAAAGTGCATCAGAAATCAAGCAAAAAGTGGAGGGGTGGGGGTAACCATGCAAAAAGGGGCACTTTCTTACAATGGGCAGTAGGGCAGAGGCAGCAGGGTAGAGCAGCAGGGCAGAGGCAGCAGAACAGACTCGGCAGAAAACAGGCTTGTAGTGCAGATGCAGCAGGACAGAGGTCAATAGGGCAGGGTCTGCAGGAGAGGTGCGGATGCAGTATTGGAGAACAATAGTTTAGTCTACCTCAGGCAGGGATGCCTGCACTTTGAGTGACTGCATTTTGCTTGTACACATGTTAACATACCCCTCCTAGTACCTATGTATAGAAGGATGTCTTCAACTACTTCAATAGCAGTAAAGAAATGTATTCAAAGCTGCATTGTTAACTTATCGTCAGCTTTTATATATTTTTTACCCTATAGAATACAAGGACTAATCATTACCATTACCATATAAGCAAATTAATTCATTGAAGACACATTTGAAACAGTTGCATCTGACTCAAGAGGGACAGCTAGTAACAATTAGAGATACTGCAGGTTTATGAAGACCAGAAGCATCTCACTCGTCAGGGACACCTTGTCAAGAAGACTTGAGGGGCGGCAGCTTTGAGAAAGACTTAAGCAGCTGCTTCTGACTGGAGAGGGATGTTTAGTAACAACTTGAGTTATTGCAGCTTCGCAATAGACTTGTTACGCTGTTGCTTCTTACTCAAGAGGGACATCTAGTAAAGTTTTGAAGGGCCATAACCCTCTTAAACAGTTCAAACTGATGCTTCTGACACTTAGTAAAGGCTTGAGGTACTGCAGTTATGTGAAAGCCTAGACCAATACGCCAATGCTTGTCTTAGAATATGTGAGGGAAAAGGTATACATGGCTATGGTGCCTTACTACTACATTAGCTATTGTAAAGAGGCCAGTGCTTAGCATATGAAATGCGGTAAAAAAATATCAAATGATGAGACTGTGACTCACATGTTTTTGTATTTAGTATTAAAGATCAACTGAAGTAGTTCATAAAATGTAATGTGCTGTGAGCGTGTTGTTTTATTGGTCAATACAGTGTAATGGAATGGAATGTGCGTAAGCTTGTTGTTTTATTGGTTAATACTGTGCAATTTAATGTAATGTGCTGTAAGCGTGTTGCTTTATTGGTTAATACTGTGTAATGGAATGGAATGTGCTATAAGCTTGTTTTATTGATATTTACTGTGTAATGGAATGGAATGTCCTCTAATCTTCTTGTTTTATTGATTAATACTGTGTAATGGAATAGAATGTGCTGTAAGCTTGTTGTTGTATTGATTAATACTGTGCAAGGTTGTAATGTGCAGTGAGCTTGTTGTTTTATTGGTTAAAAATGTGTAATGTAGTGGAATGGGCTGTAAGCCTGTTGTTTTAATGGTTAATACTGTTTAATGGAATGGAATGTCTGTAAGCTTGTTGTTTTATTGATTAATTCTGTGCAATGGTTGTAATAAACAAAAAGCAGAATAACAGTTCAACCAATTTATCAATTACTCTAGAAGGAAGCAGTGGTGTGTGAATGTGCTCTTTGTGCAGTAATGAAGCCTTGTATGGGTATGCATTCTTTGTATTATTATTGTCCTGTGTGAATGTATTTGCTTTGTAATATTGTCCTGTATGAATCTTTTCTCTTTTAAATAAAGTCCTGTATGAATCTGCTCTCCTTGTAATAATGTCCCGTATACATCTGCTCTGTCTGTAATAATGTCCTGTATGAATCTGCTCTCCTTGTAATATTATCCTGTATGAATCTGCTCTCCTTGTAATATTGTCCTGTATGAATCTGCTCTCCTTGTAATATTGTCCTGTATGAATCTGCTCTCCTTGTAATAATGTCCTGTATGAATCTGCTCTCTCTGTAATAATGTCCTGTATTAATCTGCTCTCTTTGTAATAATGTCCTGTATGAATCTGCTGTTTCTAATAATGTCCTGTATGAACCTGCTCTCTCTGTAAAAGTGCCCTGTATGAATCAGTTCTGTGTGTAAATATGTACTGTATGAATCTGCTTTCTTTGTAATAATGTCCTGTATGAATCTGCTCTCTTTGTAATAATGTATTTTACGAATCTGCTCTCTCTGTAATAATGTCCTGTATGAACGTACTCTCTTTGTAATAATGTCCTGTATGAATCTGCTCTGTCTGTAATAAGGTCTTGCAGGATCATACTTTTTTTGAAATAATATCTTCACATACAATTCTATACCAAGTGGCTTTTGTATAGAACCCCCTCTGTCCTCCATAAGATCAACCCTCAGATCTT
This sequence comes from Calotriton arnoldi, assembly GCA_963921515.1. Lineage (NCBI taxonomy): Eukaryota > Metazoa > Chordata > Amphibia > Caudata > Salamandridae > Calotriton > Calotriton arnoldi. Next base: position 676,115 of record CAWUFW010003476.1, read on the forward strand.
GGCAAATTGTTTTAGATGTGATGCAGAGGGAGGGGGTAGTTGGGCACATATTATATGCTCCTGCCCAAGGCTGTGTAACTTTTGGGGCAAGATTAATCAGTTGTGCATGCTTACACTGAAACTGCAACAACCCTTAGACCTTCAGACAACTGTTTTAGGATATTCACTCGACTTGAAATCCGATCTGCTACAAAAAAACTAATTGTATATTGTGGTCTTATTAGCTAGATCCTTTATCCTTAAAAAATGGCAATCAGAGGGATTTCCAACAATTCAACATCTACTGTCTAAATTGAATAGGAATAAGGAGTCAGAAAAAAGATATGCACTAAGATCTGGGTCATATAGAAAACTTCTTAAATTATAGCAAATGTTCGGTTAGCGGGAGTTTATGTGTAACAGCATATATGAGTTTAACGTTTTTTGGTCATATTCTGAAGGCATTTGTTGAATCTTAATGCAAAATGGTATTGATGTAATTTTGTAATTCTGTCAGATTTGTTTCCGGTATGTATTTATGGATTTTGTAATAGATGAACTCTCCCAATAAAAATATAATAATGTCCTCCATGGATGCACTCTCTCTGTAATAATGCCCTGTATGAATCAGTACTGTGTGCAATTATGTCCTGTGTGAATCTGGTCTGTCTGTAATAATGTCTTGTATTAATCTGCTCTCTCTGTAATAATGTCCTGTATGAATGTGCTCTGTCTGTAATATTATCCTGTATGAATCTGCTCTGTCTGTAATAATGTCTTGTATGAATCTACTCTCTCTGTGATAATGTCCTGCATGAATCTGCTCTCTGTAATAATGTCCTATATGAATCTGCTCTGTCTATAATAATGTCCTGTATAAACGTACTCTCTCTGTAATAATGTCCTGTATGAAATTACTCTATCTGTAATAATGTCCTGTATGAAATTGCTATCTCTGTAGTATGTCCTGTATGAATCAGTTCTGTATGTAATTATGTCCTGTATGAATCTGCTTTCTTTGTAATAATGTCCTGTATGAATGTGCTCTCTTTGTAATAATGTCTTGTATGAATCTGCTCTTTCTGTAATAATGTCCTGTATAAATCTGATCTCTCTGTATTAATGTCCTGTATGAATATGCTCTCCCTGTAATAATGTTCTGTATGAATCTGCTCAGTCTATAATAATGTCATGTAGGAACATACTTTTTTTGTAATAATATTCTTATATTAATGCAGTGCTGTATGAGTGTGCTGTCTTTAGATTAATGTTGTCCTGTGTGGATGTATTCTCTTTGTAATGATGTCCTGTATGAATCTGTTCTCTTTGTTATAATGTCCTTTATGAATCTGCTCTCTCTGTAATAATGTACTGTACAAATCTGCTCTCTTTGTAATAATGTCCTGTACGATTGTGCTCTCTTTGTAATAATGCCCTGCATGAATCTGCTCTTTTTCTAATAATGTCCTGTATAAATTTGATCTCTCTGTATTAATGTTCTGTATGAATCTGCTCTGTCTGTAAATATGCTGTGTATGAATCTGCTTTATTTCTAATAATGTCCTGTATGAATCTGCTCTTTCTAATAATGCCTGTATAAATCTGCGCTCTCTGTAATAATGTCCTGTATGCATCTGCTCTCTTTTTAATAATGTTCTGCATGATTCTGCCCTTTCTGTAATAATGTCCTGTATGAATCTGTTCTCTTTCTAATAATGTCCTGTATGAATCTGCTCTCTCTATATTAATGCCATGTATGAATCTGTTCTCTCTGTTATAATGTCCTGTATGAATCTGCTCTCTCTGTAATATTATCCTGTATGAATCAGCCCTCTTTCTAATTTTTGTCCTATATAAATCTGCTCTGTCTGTAATATTGTCATGTAGGAAACTGCTCTTTCTCTAATAATGTCCTGCATAAATCTGCTCTGTCTGTAATATTGTCCTGGATGAATCTGCTTTCTTTCTAATAATGTCCTGTATGTATCTGCTCTTTCTAATGCCTGTAAGAATCTGATCTGCGCTCTCTGTAATAATGTCCTGTTTGAATATGCTCTCTCTGTAATAATTTCCTGTTTGAATTTGCTCTCTTTGTAATAATGTCATACATGAATCTGCTCTCTACCTGTGATATTCTCCTGTATGAATCTGCTCTCTTTCTCATAATGTCCTATATGAATCTGCTCTCTCTGTAATAATGCCCGGTATGAATCTGCTTTCTCCGTTATAATGTCCTGTATGAATCTGCTCTCTCTGTAATATTCTCCTGTATAAATCTGTTCTCTTTCTAATAATGTCCTGTATAAATCTGCTCTCTGTTTTATTGTCCTATATGAGTCTGCTCTGTCCGTAATAATGTCCTGTATAAATCTGATTTCTTTGTTATAATATACTGTATGAATCTGCTCTCTCTGTAATAATGCCATGTATGAATCAGCTCTCTCTGTTATAATGTCCTCTATGAACCTGCTCTCTCTGTAATAATGTCCTGTATGAACGTATTCTCTCTGTAATAATGTCCTATATGAATCTGCTTTGTCTGTAATAATGTCATGTATGAACGTACTCTCTCTGTAATAATGTCCTGTATGAAATTGCTCTCTCTGTATAATGTCCTGTATGAAATTGCTATCTCTGTAATATGTCCTGTATGAATCAGTTCTGTATGTAATTATGTCCTGTATGAATCAGCTTTCTTTGTAATAATGTCCTGTATGGATCTGCTCTCTTTGTAATAATGTCTTGTATGAATCTGCTCTTTCAGTAATAATGTCCTGTATGAATCTGCTCTGTCTGTAATAATGTCCTGTATGAACGTACTATCTTTGTAATAATGCCCTGGGTGAATCTGCTCTGTCTGTAATAAATTCATGTAGGAACATACTTTCTTTGTAATGATATTCTTATATTAATGCAGTGCTGTATGAGTGTGCTATCTTTACATTAATGTTGTCCTGTGTGGATGTATTCTCTTTGTAATGATGTCCTGTATGAATGTGTTTCCTTTGTAATAATGTCCTTTATTAATCTGCTCTCTCTGTAATAATGTCCTGAACGAATCTGCTCTCTTTGTAATAATGTCCTGTATGATTGCGCTCTCTTTGTAATAATGTCCTATATGAATCTGCTCTCTTTCTAATATTGTCCTGTGTAAATCTGATCTCTCTGTATTAATGTCCTGTATGCATCTGCTCCCTCTGTACTAATGTCCTTTATAAATCTGCTCTGTCTGTAATAATGTCCTCTATGAATCTGCTTTCTTTCTAATAATGCCTGTATGAATCTGCGCTCCCTGTAATAATGTCCTGTATGAATCTGCTCTCTCTGTAATAATGTCCTGTATGAATCTGATCTCTCTGTAATAATTTCCTGATTCAATTTGCTCTCTTTGTAATAATGTCATATATTAATCTGCTCTCTCTGTAATAATGTCCTGTAGGATTGTGCTCTGTTTGTAATAATGTCCTGTATGAATCTGCTCTCTTTCTAATAATGTCCTGTATAAATCTGATCTCTCTGTATTAATGTTCTGTATGAATCTGCTCTCTCTGTAATAATGTCCTGTATAAATCTGCTCTGTCTGTAATAATGTCCTGTATGAATCTGCTCTGTCTGTAATAATGTCCTGTATGAATGTACCCTCTCTGTAATAATGTCCTTTATGAATCTGATCTCTCTGTAATAATTTCCTGATTCAATTTGCTCTCTTTGTAATAATGTCATACATGAATCTGCTCTCTATGTAATATTCTCCTGTTTGAATCTGCTCTCTCTGTAATAATGTCCTCTATGAATCTGCTCTCTTTATAATAATGTCCAGTACGATTGTGCTCTCTTTGTAATATGTCCTGTATGAATCTGCTGTCTTTCTAATAATGTCCTGTATAAATCTGATCTCTCTGTATTAATGTCCTGTATGAATCTGCTCTTTCTGTAAATATGTCCTGTATGAATCTGCTTTCTTTCTAATGATGTCCTGTATGCATCTGCTCTCTTTTTAATAATGTTATGTTTGAATCTGCCCTCTCTGTAATAATGGTCTGTATGAATCTGCTCTCCCTGTAATATTTTCCTGTTTGAATTTGCTCTCTTTGTAATAATGTCATTCATGAATCTGCTCTCTCTGTAATATTCTCCTGTATGAATCTGCTCTCTTTCTAATAATGTCCTGTATGAATCTGCTCTCTCTGTAATAATGCCCTGTATGAATCTGCTCTCTCTGTTATAATGTCCTGTATGAATCTGCTTTCTCTGTAATATTCTCCTGTATGAATCTGCTCAATTTCTAATAATGTCCTGTATAAATCTGCTCTCTCTGTAATATTGTCCTGTGTGAAACTGCTCTCTCTGTTATAATGTCCTGCATAAATTTGCTCTCTCTGTAATAATGTCCTGTATACATCTGATCTGTCTGTAATGATGTCCTGTATGAATATGCTTTCTTACTAATAATGTTCTGTATGAATCTGCTCTTTCTAATAATGCATGTAAGAATCTGTGCTCTCTGTAATAATGTCCTGTAAGAATCTGCTCTTTCTGTATAATGTCCTGTTTGAATTTGCTCCCTTTGGAATAATGTCACACATGAATCTGCTCTCTCTGCAATATTATCCTGTATGAATCTGCTCTCTTTCTAATAATGTCCTGTATGAATCTTCTCTCTCTGTAATAATGCCCTGTACAAATCTGCTGTTATAATCTCCTGTATGAATTTGCTCTTTCTAATAATGTCCTGTATGAATCTGCTCTCTCTGTAATAATGTCCTGTATGAACCTGCTCTCTCTGTAATAACGTCCTGTATGAATCTGCTCTCTTTGTAATAATGTCCTGTATGAAGCTGCTCTCTCTGTAATATTATCCTGTATGAATCTGCTCTCTTTCTAAAAATGTCCTGTATGAATCTGCTCCCCCTGTAATAATTTTCTGTTTGAATTTTCTCTCTTTGCAATAATGTCATACATTAATCTGCTCTCTCAGTAATATTCACCTGCATGAATCTGCTCTCTTTCTAATAATGTCCTGTATAAATCTGCTCTCTCTCTAATATTGTCCTCTATGAAACTGATCTCTCTGTTATAATGCCCTGCATAAATCCGCTCTCTCTGTAATAATGTCCTGTATTAATCTGCTCAGTCTGTAATAATGTCCTTTTTGAATCTGCTTTCTTTCTAATACTGTCCTGTATGAATCTGCTCTTTCTAATAATTCCTGTAAGAATCTGTGCTCTCTGTAATAATGTCCTGTATGAATCTGCTCTCTCTGTAATAGATTCCTGTTTGAATTTGCTCTCTTTGTAATAATGTCATACATGAATCTGCTCTCTCTGTAATATCTTGCTGTATGAATCCGCTCTCTTTCTAATAATGTCCTGTATGAATCTGTTCTTTGTGTAATAATGCCCTGTATGAATCAGCTCTTTCTGTTATAATATTCTGTATGAATCTGCTCTCTCTGTAATATTCTCCTGTATGAATCTGCTTTCTTTCTAATAATGTCCTGTATGAATCTGCTCTTTCTAATAATGGCTGTAAGAATCTGCGCTCTCTGTAATAATGTCCTGTAGAATCTGCTCTCTCTGTGATAATGTCCTGTATAAATCTGCTCTCTCTGTAATAATGTCCTGTATAAATCTGCTCTCTTTGTAATAATGTCCTGTTTGAATCTGCTCTCTTTGTAGTAATTTCCTGTATGAATCTGCTCTCTCTGTGATAATGTCCTGTATGAATATGCTCTCTCTGTAATAATGTCCCGTATAAATCTGCCCTCTGTGATAATGTCCTGTATGAATCTGCTCTCTCTGTAATAATGTCCTGTATGAATCTGCTCTCTTTGTAATAATGTCCTGTTTGAATCTGCTCTCTTTGTAGTAATTTCCTGTATCTCTCTGTGATAATGTCCTGTATGAATCTGCTCTCTCTGTAATAATGTCCCGTATGAATCTGCCCTCTGTGATAATGTCCTGTATGAATCTACTCTCTCTGTAATGATTTCCTGTATGATCGTGTTCTCATTATGGTAAGACTCATTGGGGTCAGACTGCCACATATAAATGTACCCTTAGTGGGAGGTAGCTACCTTCTATGAACATACTCTTTTTTGGGGTATGATGATGTTGAAATGTGGAGTATGTAAATTCACCTACACATTGTCCTTCTGTGCAGGATTTGTGCAATATGGCAGTGGAAGAACTGTATAACACCCGACGACTACCCGACAGATGGCGTGCCCCGCTGCCAGGGCCCGAATGATGCGGTGTACCCCACGATGCCCCGGAGGACGATGAAGGAGTGCATGAGATTGCCTGCGCAGTTGGGGTACAGCTATTCGGATTTCAATAGGTGGCCAGCGCAGAAGTGCCGTACCCCCCCACCCCCTGTTCACACTACTGCCGCCACCAGAACCACCACCACCAGAACCACCACCACCACCACCAGGACCACTACTCGAAAAAAGTCAGGATTCCTCTTATCTTGGCTTGGGAAGTAGTGTGCGATGAGGTCAGGGGAAGTGAGCGCCGCATGCTACAGAGAGGCACGTGCACGCCGCCAGTGTGGAGCGTGCATGCGACGCCCCGCCTCCAGGGCTGCTGCCCGTCCCTCCTTAACCTGGCAATTCCTTCTGTCCCACTGCCCTCGAAGCATGCTGAAGATAACTCTCCAAAGCACATGTACCACTGTAATAGCATGAATAACAAGACTACTAATAACAAAAGTGTAACAATACTCAATACTAGTGTGACTATAAAATGTAGCAATAATACTCGTAGCAAAAACATGTGATAGCAATTTATACTAATCATAAGATACTAATAATAACAACAATAATATTGATGTTGATAATGATGATGATGATAATATTATTAATAATTCTCACAATGATGCTGAGGAGTTTGTATGCCAGTATTGTAGATGCTTCTTTAGTTGTGGTGAAGATGTCTAGTGGGTGGGTGACCCCCGTAATTACTTCCTTCATGCTCTTCGTCCCTGCTTCTCCTCGTTTGGGATGCTTGCTCTGTTTCTCCTTATCTGTGATGCTTCCGCTGTGCCTCCTCTTCTCCTCATCTGCAGTGCTCCCTCGTTCCTCCTCATCTGCAGTGCTCGCTTGTTCCTCCTCGCCTGCAGTGCTCCTTCGCTCCGCCTCATCTGCAGTGCTTCCTCGTTCCTCCTCGTCTGCAGTGCTCCTCCTTCTCCTCCTCGTCTGCACTGCTCCCTTGTTCTTTCCTACACATCTGCAGTGCTCCCTCGTTCCTCCTCATCTGCAGTGCTCCCTTGTTCCTCCACATCTGCAGTGCTTCCTCCTTCTCCTCCTCGTCTGCACTGCTCCCTCGTTCTTTCCTACACATCTGCAGTGCTCCCTCATTCCTCCTCATCTGCAGTGCTCCCTCATTCCTCCACATCTGCAGTGCTCCCTCATTCCTCCACATCTGCAGTGCTCCCTCGTTCCTCCTCCTCTGCAGTGCTCCCTCGTTCCTCCTCATCTGCAGTGCTTCCCCTGCACCTCCTTGTCTGCAGTGCTCCTCTGCTGCTCCTCATCTGCAGTGCTCCCTCGTTCCTTCCTCCTCAGGTGCAGTGGTCCCTCGTTTCTCCTCATCTGCACTACTCCCTCGTTCCTCCTCATCTGCAGTGCTCCCTCGTTCCTCCTCCTCTGCAGTGCTCCCTCGTTCCTCCTCATCTGCAGTGCTTCCCCTGCACCTCCTTGTCTGCAGTGCTCCTCTGCTGCTCCTCATCTGCAGTGCTCCCTCGTTCCTTCCTCCTCAGGTGCAGTGGTCCCTCGTTTCTTCTCATCTGCACTACTCCCTCGTTCCTCCTCATCTGCAGTGCTCCCTCTTTCCTCCTCATCTGCAGTGCTCCTCAGTTTCTCCTCATCTGCAGTGCTCCCTCATTGTTCCTCATCTGCAGTGCTCCCCCGTTCCTTCCTCCTCAGGTGCAGTGGTCCCTCGTTTCTCCTCATCTGCACTACTCCCTCGTTCCTCCACATCTGCAGTGCTCCCTCTATCCTCCTCATCTGCAGTGCTCCTCCGTTCCTCTTCATCTGCAGTGCTCCCTCATTGCTCCTCATCTGCAGTGCTCCCCCGTTCCTCCTCATCTGCAGTGCTCTCCCTGCTCCTCCACCTCAACCACGTTGTTTACCACATTGGCTGAACTGGTTCTTCCTACTGTGAATATCATCAGAATTATTGCTTCCAAACTCTATCAGTCTGAGGTTCTTTTTGCTGTCAGTGAGGTCTGTTCCTGACAGTGGAAAACCCAATCTAAGAACCTGGCTCTCAGGCCCTCAGCTGCCTCATCGGCACTGCCTCATCCACTCAACCCTCAGCCTCACGCTGTCAGAGCCCTCCCTTTGGATCCTGATACGGACTTTCCCTGGAGATCATGTGTTCTAGGTTCACCCTCAGTCTCCCTCTATCAGCGCCTCACCCTCAGCCTCACTCTGTGTGTGCCTCCCCTTTGGATCCTCATAAACACCATCCTTGGATATCATATGTTCCACATCCACCCTCAGCCTCACTCTGTGTGTGCCTCCCCTTTAGATCCTCATACAGACCATCCTTGAGATCATGTGGTCCAGGTTCACCCTCATCCTCACTCTTTCAGCACCTCAACCTTAGCCTCACTTTGTCACCACCTTCACTTCAGATCCTCATACAGACCATCCTTGGATATCATATGTTCTAGATTCACCCTCAGCCTCACTCTGTGTGTGCCTCCACTTTAGATCCTCATAAAGACCATCCTTGAGATCATGTGGTCCAGATTCCCCTCAGCCTCACTCTGTGTGTGCCTCCCTTTAGATCCTCATACAGACTGTCCCCGGAGATCATGTGGTCCAGATTCCCCTCAGCCTCACTCTGTGTGTGCCTCCCCTTTAGATCCTCATACAGACCATCCTTGAGATCATGTGGTACAGATTCAGCCTCAGCCTCACTCTATCAGAGCCTCAGCCTCAGCCTCACTCTATCAGAGCCTCGCCCTCAGCCTCACTATGTCAGTGCCTCCACTTTAGATCCTCATACAGACCATCCTTGAGATCATGTGGTCCAGATTCACCCTCAGCCTCACTCTGTGTGTGCCTCCCTTTAGATCCTCATACAGACCATCCTTGAGATCATGTGGTCTAGATTCACCCTCAGCCTCACTCTGTGTGTGCCTCCCCTTTGGATCCTCATAAACACCATCCTTGGATATCATATGTTCCACATCCACCCTCAGCCTCACTCTGTGTGTGCCTCCCCTTTAGATCCTCATACAGACCATCCTTGAGATCATGTGGTCCAGATTCACCCTCAGCCTCACTCTGTGTGTGCCTCCCTTTAGATCCTCATACAGATCATCCTTGAGATCATGTGGTCCAGATTCACCCTCAGCCTCACTCTGTGTGTGCCTCCCCTTTGGATCCTCATAAACACCATCCTTGGATATCATATGTTCCACATCCACCCTCAGCCTCACTCTGTGTGTGCCTCCCCTTTAGATCCTCATACAGACCATCCTTGAGATCATGTGGTCCAGGTTCACCCTCATCCTCACTCTTTCAGCACCTCACCCTTAGCCTCACTTTGTCACCACCTTCACTTCAGATCCTCATACAGACCATCCTTGGATATCATATGTTCTAGATTCACCCTCAGCCTCACTCTGTGTGTGCCTCCCTTTAGATCCTCATACAGACTGTCCCCGGAGATCATGTGGTCCAGATTCCCCTCAGCCTCACTCTGTGTGTGCCTCCCCTTTAGATCCTCATACAGACCATCCTTGAGATCATGTGGTACAGATTCAGCCTCAGCCTCACTCTATCAGAGCCTCAGCCTCAGCCTCACTCTATCAGAGCCTCGCCCTCAGCCTCACTCTGTCAGTGCCTCCACTTTAGATCCTCATACAGACCATCCTTGAGATCATGTGGTCCAGATTCACTCTCAGCCTCACTCTGTGTGTGCCTCCCCTTTGGATCCTCATAAACACCATCCTTGGATATCATATGTTCCACATCCACCCTCAGCCTCACTCTGTGTGTGCCTCCCCTTTAGATCCTCATACAGACCATCCTTGAGATCATGTGGTCCAGGTTCACCCTCATCCTCACTCTTTCAGCACCTCACCCTTAGCCTCACTTTGTCACCACCTTCACTTCAGATCCTCATACAGACCATCCTTGGATATCATATGTTCTAGATTCAACCTCAGCCTCACTCTGTCAGTGCCTCCTCTTAGATCCTCATACAGACCCTTCCTGCAGGTCATGTGTTCTAGATTCACCCACAACCTCAAATCCTGGAGGCACCCTGACTGCCTCAGCAGCCTCTCCATCCTTTACTTTCATCATCATGTGAACACACACACACATCTTTTTAGCACAGATTCAAAAATACCAGACTCACTGCCTCCTTCTTCTTATCTTACCAGCTGCTACGAAAGATCCTCAGATGATGCGCCAGAAACTTACGGTTCAGCTTCGTTATTTCCTTGACCCAGAATTTCCATTATAAGGTGACAACTGTCCATCAACAACTGACCGAAGAAAAATAATACTTCCTCACCCCTCTCCCAAGGAGAGAGCCATAGGGAAAGGTCCACCCTACTCTTCTTCTGGTTATCTTAATGACTATCCATGGTCAGGGCGAAGAGCAACGGGAGAACAAAGGAGGTTTGGTGGTACTGACATGAAGACGGCCATTTGCTATAATATGGAATATTGTAATTCCTTCCTCATCCCGCTCTTACATATTGAGAATATTTCCAAGCAGTGCACCCTTAACACACCCCCTGAAGAATAAAGAGCTCCAGAAGCAATGCAGACTATCTATTGTAGTAAAAAACATAGAGATTATTAGAGACAAACATCCAAGGAGTGCAATCAACAGCACTGTTGACAAATCTGGGGCCCTTATGCCACATGTCCAGTCCGGACTGAGACACACACATAGTAATTGTCACAGCCTCTGAATACCAGTAACGGATGTTGTGCCTGAGTCAAGGCAGGAGGCCTCCAACCCCGATGGACCTGCCCTCAGCAGAGAGGGTATGGATTTCATCCAGTGACATAGTGTCCACGTAGCGGCTTTTGACCTTGAATAAACTTGTCAAAATCTATATTCTGAGCCCTATAGACTTTTGCAAGATCCCAGGCACCCCCTCCCCTGCACCACATTCTCGAACCTAGGGTCAGCACAAATGCAGAAAGGCTGTTCCTGTTTCTGTCTGAGCCCTGTCAGAAAATCTCCCCAACAAGATGTATTCACAGCTCAGGGGACTTAAAAGTTAACTAACAGAGGTCCCCAATCTCAGGCATGAAGTGATCTCAGCCAGGAAATGAGAGGGCCTGCACCTTTCTGAGTGATCCCTTGCAGCGACATCTTCTGTAACTACCAAGGATCCAGCCAGGTTTGACGGTGAGAGATCCTAACTTTGAGATGAATGAAACTCCAAACCCTTTTCAGAACGGAGGGTGTCACTTTAATACGTATCCTGGCAAAGTAACCCTTGCAAGATTCTTTCTTTCTCTTAATGATGGATCTGTCACCTCTAGGTTTCCTCCTCTGGGAGTGGTTGAACCTAGAATTATTAAAACTCATCCTCTACTGCTGGCGTGACCATCATCTAGCAAGAGTTGAAGATTCTTCCAACATCTCCTACCATTGTGAGCATCTCCCTTAGCGGCAGGAGCTAGTCCAGCTCTTTATACTCCGGGGTAGGGCAGGGAGGAGATCACTGATGATTCTACAGATAGATGGGACCAGCTTCTCATCTCCTTTCCCCTGGACCTCTTGAGACTGTCATGAGAGCCAGCATGAGAGTCTGGATCTGGGAGAGTTCCCAGAATACTGCCATCTTCTGGTCTCTGCCCCTCTCTTGCGCCTTGGAGTGGGAATATGAAGTCAACTTTCAATGAGGAGGGTCACCATGGAGACATGCTGTCTTTTATAGTGAGTTTTCTTTATGATGTATGATCATGGACATGTGGTCCGGGAGGAGGAGCCTATGCACAGCTGCTGTTTGACACTTTTGTGTCATGTGGTTAGAAATGTGGCCTCAGCTGTGTCATGGCCCATACCTAGTGTCTCGGCTCCCACAGCAGCATGCCCTGTCTGAGTTCTGTACTCACCTGGCTTTCCCTACACACATAACAAACCAGGATTGCACTAGTAATAGTTTCACATTTACAGCTTCAACAGCGTACTAAGGAGTCCAGCATGTGATTTTTGTAGGCTGTTAAAGTGGGAAATGCGAAATTATCCAACCTCTACACAGCACCTCATGCCTGCCCCCCCACCTCAGGGAACAGGCGCTCATTGCCCAACCTCTACACAGCAGCACGTGGCTGCCCCCCCACCTCAGGGAACAGGCGCTCATTGTCCAACCTCTACACAGCACATGCCTCGCTATCCCCACCTTGGAGTACACACCTCTTTATCCAGGCTCTACACAGCAGATGCCTGACACCCCTACCTCAGAGTACAGGCCTCAATATCCAACTTATACATGGCACATGTCTGGCTGCCCTGACATTAACTAACAGGAGCGCATTGTCCAACCACGACGCAGCACATGCTTGCCCCCATCTCAGAGAACAGGTGCTCATTGTCCAACCTCTACATCGAAGCATGTCTTGCACCCCCCCATCTTAGAGCACCTGTGCTCATTATCTAACCTCTACACAGCACATGCTTGGCCCCCATCTCAGAGAACAGGTGCTCATTGTCCAACCTCTGCACAGCACATGCCTGACTCTACCCCATCTCAGAGAACATGCTCTCATTGTCCAACCTCTACACAGCACATGCCTGGCTCCACCCCATCTCAGAGAACATGCTCTCATTGTCCAACCTCTACACAGCACATGCCTGCCCCCCCATCTCAGAGAACAGGTGCTCATGGTCCAACCTCTACACAGCACATGCCTGCCCCACCATCTCAGAGAACAGATGCTCATTGTCCAACCTTTGCACAGCACATGCCTGCCCCCATCTCAGAGAACAGATGCTCATGGTCCAACCTCTACACAGCACATGACTAACTCCACCCCATCTCATTGAACATGCTTTCATTGTCCAGCCTCTACAAAGCACATGCCTGCCCCCCCATCTCAGAGAACATGCTCTTATTCCCCAACCTGTACACAGCACATGCATGCCCCCCATCTCAGAGAACAGGTGCTCATGGTCCAACCTCTACACAGCACATGCCTGACTCCACCACATCTCAAAGAACAGATGCTCATTGTCCAACCTTTGCACAGCACATGCCTGACTCCACCCCATCTTAGAGAACATGCTCTCTTTGTCCAACCTGTACACAGCACATGCCTGCCCCCCATCTCAGAGAACAGGTGGTCATGGTCCAACCTCTACACAGCACATGACTAACTCCACCCCATCTCATAGAACATGCTCTCATTGTCCAGCCTCTACACAGCACATGCCTGCCCCCCATCTCAGAGAACATGCTCTCATTGCCCAACCTCTACACAGCACATGCCTGGCCCCCCCATCTCAGAGAACAGGTGGTCATTGTTCAACCTCTACATAGCAGCATGTCTTGCACCCCCCATCTTAGAGCACCTGCGCTCATTATCTAACCTCAACACAGCACCTGCTTGCCCCTCATCTCAGAGAACAGGTGCTCACTGTGCAACCTCTGCACAGCACATGCTTGACTCCACCCCATCTCAGAGAACATGCTCTCAATGTCCAACCTCTACACAGCACATGCCTGCCCCCCATCTCAGAGAACATGCTCTCATTGTCCAAACTCTGCACAGCACATGCCTGACTCCGCCCCATCTCAGAGAACAGGTGCTCATGGTCCAACCTCTGCACAGCACATGCCTGACTCTACCCCATCTCAGAGAACATGCTCTCAATGTCCAACTTCTACACAGCACATGCCTGCCCCCCATCTCAGAGAACAGGTGCTCATGGTCCAACCTCTGCACAGCACATGCCTGACTCCACCCCATCTCAGAGAACATGCTCTCAATGTCCAACCTCTACACAGCACATGCCTGCCCCCCATCTCAGAGAACATGCTCTCATTGTCCAAACTCTGCACAGCACATGCCTGACTCCACCCCATCTCAGAGAACAGGTACTCATGGTCCAACCTCTGCACAGCACATGCCTGACTCTACCCGATCTCAGAGAACATGCTCTCATTGTCCAACCTCTGCACAGCACATGCCTGACTCCACCCCATCTCAGAGAAAAGGTGCTCATTGTCCAACCTCTGCACAGCACATGCCTGACTCTACCCCATCTCAGAGAACATGCTCTCATTGTCCAACCTCTACACAGCACATGCCTGACTCCACCCCATCTCAGAGAACATGCTCTCATTGTCCAACCTCTACACAGCACATGCCTGCCCCCCCATCTCAGAGAACAGATGCTCATGGTCCAACCTCTACACAGCACATGACTAACTCCACCCCATCTCATTGAACATGCTCTCATTTTCCAACCTCTACACAGCACATGCATGGTTCTCTCACTACAAATCCAGACTTGTACTTTGTAATCTTTTCACACCACTTGCTGTACTTTTTCATTACATAGCACAGCTTGATTTACGCACCTAACCGTTAGAAGAGCCGGTCCCACTACCATCTCCACACCATCTGATGGGATTCCTCCACCTTCTGAACAGTAAAGACCTTCCCATGTTCACATTGTTGAGGAGTTGATGCCACAGGCCCTTCCACCTCAATCCTTGCAGCAGAACATGCCATTGGTTCATGCTCCCAAACAGAGCATTCCTGCAGCAGGCATCGGTCCCCCTTACCAGGCAACCTACAGCTCCCAAGTCTTGATTTCACGTCTTCCAAACGGACGTTCTAGCCCACCTTCCTCAATCTTGCTTCCTTGGGCACCTGCCCAGCTACCCCTTGAATGCCAACTTGTTCAGCGGCACATCATGGAAATCACATGTGTTCAGGTGGACAAGGCTGAATGGTGAAAACTCCCATTGGACTCTTGTTATACTCATCTTCGTGTGTATCTGTATCTGTGCTGTTTTCAGCATCTTAGAATGTGTGCTTATCACTGTCTATGTGTTCAATAAAGATTGTTTGAAGCAGATACTGTGGCGTCTGTGTCCTCCTCTTCAGCCTGTCTCCCTGTAGGCTGCCTTTCAATGGCTGCTTCTCAGCCAATCAGACGTGTGGACATTGCAGGCAGAGCTGCATCCAGGCTTCTTCTCAGCCAATAAGACGTGTGGACATTGCAGGCAGAGCTGCATCCAGGCTTCTTCTCAGCCAATCAGACGTGTGGACATTGCAGGCAGAGCTGCATCCAGGCTTCTTCTCAGCCAATCAGACGTGTGGATATTGTCAGTAGCACTGCATCCAGGCTGCTTCTCAGCCAATCAAATGTGTGCATATTGTCAGCAGCACTGCATCCAGGCTGCTTCTCATTCAATCAGATGTGTGGATGTTGTTAGCAGCGCTTTATCCAGGTTGCCTCTGCAACAACACTAGTGTGGAGGATAGCTAACAGGGAAGTCAAAGTGTCCATTGAGGGGTAGCTGTGGAGTAATGCTGGCAAGAATGGGAGAGATGAAATTGCCATGAGGGGGTGTAGAATTGAGAGGGGACCTTAGTGGGTCACATCAGGTGCAGGGATCTTATGGGAGACCATGGAGGAGGCGTGTGAGTCTTTGCAAGCTTTTTTAGGGCTTGGTGGCAAAGCTATGGAAATGTTTGACCCAGACTGAGGGCACATGGCCCTCATACAGCCCTATGCGTCGGCAGCTTGTGGAGATGAACGGTGGAGATGACAGTTGGAGGGCTGCTTTGGATATATAGGTGTTTGCAGAAGGTAGTTTGGGAATATTGAAGAGTACACATTGCATCCAAGAGACATGGGGCCACACTAGGAGCACAATGTTTTTGTCTCAGCCTCTTTTTTAACAGCTCCCCAGATCAAACACATATAGGGGCGTATTCAAAAGGGAATGGCGAAGCGTGGCATTAAGCAAACATTGCTAACACCCCCCTCCGCCATTCTGAAAACGCAGGGAAGCACCGTATTTACAAGAATGCAGCACACCTCTGCATCTCCTGTAGCACTGGCGCTAAATCTAGCTTCTTAGCGCCTATGCAGGCCCCCATGCACTATAGTGCAAGGGTGTCTGCGTTGGGGGGAATGATTGTTTATGTGCAGGATGGTGAGCCAACAATCAATGGCATTTTGCTGTTTCTATGTGTGCTGCACAATACAGCACATATAGAAACAGCAAAAACGAGGAGAAATTAAGCATTTCTCCTTGTTTTGCCATGTTAAGACCAGGTTTTCCCTGGTTTTAATTTTGGCGTTGCCCCATATTTAAGCCACCCTTGTAAAGAAGGAGCAGCGTCAAAATTAATGGGTGTTGCGGTGGAATGCCCACTGCAACACCCATTGCCCACCCCTTTCACGCTAAATATGGCATGAAAGGGTGCCTTATTTACAAGGCGGCGTTAAGCCACGTTAAGTGGCTCAACACCACCTTGTAAATAAGGCAAAGGGTTTATCGACACAGGAACATCACAAAAAGTGACGTTCCTGTGGCCATAGGGGCTTGTAAATATGCCCCATAATGTCTTCAACTAAGAAAAAAGGAGGGGATGTCCTAGTCGTCACATTCAAAAGCTGCTAATCCAATTTAACAGACTAAAGTCCATCAATTCAATTGATATGGGCTTGAAGCATTTTTTTTGCTACTTCATTCTGTGCACTTTACTCCACATTTAATCATGGGTCAGGTAAGTGCAGATACTTTTCAGCCAAGAACAAATTATACATATTAAAGCAACAAATAAAACAAAGACATACAGGCTTTGTGATGAAGTAATGTGATGTAACAAACAATACATGAAGCGTGATACATAACAACAATTATCTAAACATTATATCACCAGTCTTAGTTCACAAATGGAGCAGCTACTAGGACAACCTTTAGCATCTACATTGTGTAACAAATTCAAGAAGCTGCTACCCACGGGGCAAATAGACATTAGGCCCAGTAGTTCCAAATGATGGCATCACACAACGCGGGGACTTTCGCTTTTAATTAGGTTTCCCCAGTAGAAATGTTATTTGAATTGTCTCACTACCGGGCCTAATGTCTCTTTTTCCCGTGGGTAGCAGCTTCTTGGATTTGTTACACAATGTGGATGCTAAAGGCTGTCCTAGTAGCTGCTCCGTTTGTGAACTAAGACTGGTCATATAATGTTCAGATAATTGTTGTTATGTTTCACGCTTCATGTATTGTTTGTTACATCACATTACTTCATCACAAAGCCTGTATATCTTTGTTTTATTTGTTGCCTTAATATGTATAATTTGCTCTAATTTGCCCTTGACTGAAACGTATCCGCACTTACCTGACCCATGATTAGATGTGGAGTAAAGTGTACACAACGAAGTAGCAAATAAATGCTTCAAGCCCATAATCAATTGAATTGATGGCCTTTAGTCTGTTAAATTGGTTTAGCAGCATTTGAATGTGACAGCTAGGACACCCCCTCCTTTTTTCTTAGTTCACTACAGCCCCGTCCAGCCGCCTAGGGCCAAACCCCTTGTTGCTATTACGCATAATGTCTTCAAGCAATCCAGAGGGAGGTTAAGTTTCGATGTTAGCATCACAGCAGCAGGCAAACCAGAAAGACAACCAAACACTCCGAGGCATAGGAAAGGAAACTCTAGGCAGATAGTGAGATATAGGATGCCATGCAGCAGGAAAGGACAGATTGGTGGAGATAGAGATGCTGAGGAGAGCGAGACAGGCATGCTGATACTAATGGGGAGATGTGGCACCATCAACAAAATAATAGGGGATGGTAAGGCATGCAGCAAGAAGGATATAGGTAGGGGACCGCAGGTGGATGCTGAGATAAAGACAAATGCGAGTCAACGAGTACAGTGGAGTCTGGTGGGGATGCAGGGGCTGATGGTAGCACACAAGGGAAATGATGGGGCAACAAACACGGATGTGTGTGGGACACATGAAGTTACATGGGTGGCGTGGGGTCAGTGATGAGTCAAGGATAATGATGGGGATAAAGGGAGGCAGAGAGCAGACGGACGTAAGGGTAAGGTGAGAAGTTAATGGGAAGACATTGAATTGAGCGGGGTGGCAATTATTGCCATGACAGAGCGATAGAACAGATGTGTGAAGAAGGTGAAGAAGGTGAAGAAGGTGAAGAAGGTGAAGAAGGTGAAGAAGGTGAAGAAGGTGAAGAAGGTGCTTCTAAAAATTGAAGTTGCTGCGCACACCTTGATTTCTACGCTGTATTTTTGTAGCTTAGATTTTTAACAAATACTATAGTCCGTTTAGCGTGCTAGTCAGGAATGAGGTTGCCTGCCTCATGTAAACTAATAACTCAATTACAACTGTGACAATGCACTTGACACCTGGACGTACAGCTGTCTTTAATGTTTCAAACAAAATTGCACAAAATAACCAGTGTTTCTACTCAATTTTTATACTTTCACACACATTATTTATCCACTTACATATTCTTCTTTTTATTTTTTGCGGATCCCTCTCTGCTGCTACACAATCAAAATTTGTGTTTCATGTAATAACTTCAGTAACAACAAATACAAAATTAACACATGGTCTATTGAATATTCCATATGTAGACACCATCCATCTTCTCTCAACAATGGTCCCAATGCATTTCTGGATAAATAATACCTTCTTCAGGGGTGCTAGAAACGTATACACAACAAACAAGTCCGAGGGTCTAACCACGTCACCTACAATGATGATAACATGTGTGCCTAAAGTGCACAAGAATACTTAAACCTACACAGGAAGTCTTCACTAAAAAGACGGAATCCCATCACTCACCGAAGTGACATGCTTCATCATCTGGGACTCCTCTCGGCTGTAAAACCTAGAACAGCCGAGGGCTACAACCCCCTCACTGTGACAGAGGAGCTCAGGGATGTTTTATGAGTATATTCCCTATCTAAGGTTTACTAAAAACCAAATGATGAGTTGTTGTTAAATGTGAGTGATGAGCGCAGTGCAAAAAACGTGAAAATGTGAAATAAAACTAGCTATCAAGAGACATTAAGAATTTTAATACTTGTATCTTGATGTCAGGATTAAAAACAGTGCATAATGCAGTTTTAACATAATAACTGCTGTGATGGTCTACATGTTTCAGCTATCATGACCTAAAAAGTGTCTAGCTTTCTTCAGGACCTAGATTTGAAACAATGCTACTGCGTAATGTGAAAAAGTGTAACCAAAGAAAAAAATAAATGGATACAATACAACCTATACCACTCTAGATCTCTGGAACATCCATCTGAGATCTAGAGTGGTATAGGTTGTATTGTATCCATTTATTTTTTCTTTGGTTACACTTTTCACATTACGCAGTAGCATTGTTTCAAATCTAGGTCCTGAAGAAAGCTAGACACTTTTTAGGTCATGATAGCTGAAACATGTAGACCATCACAGCAGTTATTATGTTAAAACTGCATTATGCACTGTTTTTAATCCTGACATCAAGATACAAGTATTAAAATTCTTAATGTCTCTTGATAGCTAGTTTTATTTCACATTTTCACGTTTTTGCACTGCGCTCATCACTCACATTTAACAACAACTCATCATTTGGTTTTTAGTAAACCTTAGATAGGGAATATACTCATAAAACATCCCTGAGCTCCTCCGTCACAGTGAGGGGGTTGTAGCCCTCGGCTGTACTAGGTTTTACAGCCGAGAGGAGTCCCAGATGATGAAGCATGTCACTTCGGTGAGTGATGGGATTCCGTCTTTTTAGTGAAGACTTCCTGTGTAGGTTTAAGTATTCTTGTGCACTTTAGGCACACATGTTATCATCATTGTAGGTGACGTGGTTAGACCCTCGGACTTGTTTGTTGTGTATATTGTTGACTGGGGATTTAGTCCGAGTTTGGTCTTTAAACTTTATCCCTTGGGCCCTCTCATCCTGGTTTATAGTATTGTGCTAGAAACGTAATAAAAAAATAAATTGAAATTGCAAATACAGGAAAGAACTCATTCATCTGGTTAACAGTATGATTGGAAAGAGTCATCCTTCAAGGCATTCACCAATAGAGCCTGGTATATCCATGCGTGTTTCAGTGCCTGCACCAAGCATACTAAATGCAAAAGACGCAATCGTGTACAACATGCTCTAGCAGTGCTGAATTTAGTGAAGGCAGTGGTGGCTGGTGACATTTGAAAGTGGTGAGGCGTAAAATGATTGTCATACTGAACTGTGGCGAGCGAGCCCGAGCAACCTAAGGGTGGTTCGGGGTGGTTCTACCCCCGAGAAAATTTTGAAAAAAGAGAGGACAAATGCTGCATTTTCAAGCAAATTTGGGAAAGCAGGAAGGTTAATAAAGCAATTGTGAAAGTGCAGTTATTACATTAATAAAGAGATGTCATATAACAACATAGGTAGCTGCTTATTCAGTATAACCAAGGTCATGCCGCCCGCTGCTCCGAGCATACGGGCTCGTGTTTCTAAAACTAAAATGCTGTAAAATATGTGCGTGTGACGTGCAAAAAAAAAGTGTGCTTCACCATATTTCTTTCACATCCTCCAGGTTTATCTTTCAAGCCCAAGGCCATTGCAACAATATGGGCCGGGGTAAAAGGTTTATGTTTGTAAGGCGGGAGCAAGAGATGCCATCTCCAGGGACAATATGCTATAGAAAACTGCTCAGACCAAGCAACCATTCAAACAAACTCTCAGGGTCAAAACCAAAACACCAGCTTCCAAACCACACAAAGTACATGGTGTATCTTGCTATCCATGCGGGTAAGTGCTTCAGCACCTCACTCAGAGGTAGTAAGTGCTATACACAAAGCTAAAATGCAATGCAATACAATATTCTACTTTCCATATTGATGGTTCCTGGGCGCAACATACTGCCTCGCCCTCTTCCCACAAGGAACGAACAAACAAAAATAATTACACAAATAATGAACACATAAATTAACATTAATTCAGTTTCATCAGTACGATAAACAACGCAGGCCTTTGGTACTCTTCTGGGTCTGGCAGACTGCATATGTATGCTCCACCTCAGAAAGTCTGCACTTTGATGAAGATCCTTATCTGACGACGCAACGCACCTTCTTCAAGCACAATACCTCCTCCTCCGTGGCCACCAAGCTGTCCACCTACATACCCACACCTCTTGTCAACCATAGCACATGAGCAACAGTTCAACAACGCTCATCCTGAGTTACCACACAATCGCAACAAACTGCCACCACTTGCGCCTTCACTTCATTCTCCTATGAGTCCTTATATATGAGCAAAGGAAATGAATGACATCACGGGTAGCAGCAGCGTCTCTTGTACGAAAGCGGGTTCTTTGCAAAGAGCATGCAGAAAACAAGTCAGACTTTCACATACTTGCCTCCTCATGCGTTTGCATCCCTTACTCAACAATGCCTTACAAAGCCTGGTCCGTAAGCAACGAAGGCGCCAGTGTGACAAGCATATTGTTCATCTCGTTTCAGTCTCAGGTCACACCATCAAAATAAGACAAGCAAACAGCACCGTCACATGAAGCCGAGGCCGCGTGCCTCGTACAAGACCGAGCTGCCGCCGAGCACACTTAGCACATTCCAGTGATTCTGCCACAAATACCCGCTTTGCAGCTCAGCCTCCCTCATGGTAGTCTAACAGTTAGGGGGGTGATCCAGCGCGATATTAGTAAACAGCATTCATACACTAGTTACTCACTTGGGCCCATACATTGACTGTGTCCATTTTTCCTTCTGTTCCCCACGCTGCCCCCATTTGACTGTGTCCATTTTTCCTTCTGTTTCCCTCGCTGCCCCCATTTGACTGTATCCATTTTTCCTTCTGTTCCCCTCGCTGCCCCCATTTGACTGTGTCCATTTTTCCTTCTGTTCCCCTCGCTGCCCCCATTTGACTGTGTCCATTTTTCCTTCTGTTCCCCTCGCTGCCCCCATTTGACTGTGTCCATTTTTCCTTCTGTTCCCCTCGCTGCCCCCATTTCACTGTGTCCATTTTGCCTTCTGTTTCCCCTCGTTGCCCCCATTTCCCTGTGCCCATTTTGCCTTCTGTACCCCTCGTTGCCTCTCTCCACTCCCGCCGCTGCGTCCCTGCGGCCCCGCCCCTGACTGCCCATTCGCTGCCCCTGCCTCTCGCCTCTCAGCTGCTCCTCCCTCCCACCTCCCCATATATGGCGGCCGCTGTGCGGCCGCCGCCGCTGGCGCGCCGAAGGCGCGCCTAAGGCAAGCCCGTCTGCGCCCGTCCGCGCCTGGACCGCGCCCAGCGCCAGAACCCCTGGGCCGTGCGCCCCCTGCTCCAGCCTCGAGGACCGACGCCGATACGATGCCACCACACTCCACGCTCTCAACCCCGGACGGACGCACAACTGCTTCAAGGCCGCCCCGAAACGCACCCATGGTCCCTTCACCTGCCGGAACTGCAGCTACACCAGCCTCAGAGCCACCGAAGCGCCCGCCAAGAAGGACCTCAACCACCTCCGATGCATCCTACTGAACACCCGCTCCGCACGCAAACACGCCGTCGAGCTCTGGGACCTGCTCGACACATCATCACCAGACGTCGCCTTCCTGACAGAGACCTGGATGAATGACTCCTCCGCCCCCGACATCGCCATAGCCATCCCAGACGGCTATAAGATCACTCGTAGAGACCGCATCAACGCAGTAGGAGGAGGAATCCCCATCGTCCACAAGAAAACCATCAGGGTCTCGACCAGCACCGACGACACTCTCAGCACCGCCGAACACATGCACTTCCAGATCCACACGGACCCCAACACTACCCTTAGAGGCACCCTTGTCTACAGACCCTCTGGGCCCCGACCCCAGTTCAGTGACTCCATCGCTGACTTCATCAGCACGCACGTCCTGACCTCTACCGACTACATCCTCCTCGGAGACCTGAACTTTCACCTGGAGAACAACAACGACAGCAACTCCACCACCCTGATCGACAACCTCGCCAACCTCGGTCTGAGCCAGCTCGTCACAACACCGACCCATTCCGCCGGCCACACGCTTGACCCCATCTTCTCCTCAAGCTCCCACGTCTCCTTCAGCCACACCACGGAACTCCTCTGGACCGACCACCGCTGCATCCATTTCACCTTCCAGAAACCCACCACACACCACCGCACCCAACAGATCCCACGCCGCTGCTGGAGCAAAGTCACCGAAGACCAACTACGGGCAAACCTCGCTCTCAGCCCTCCCTCCGACCCATCCAACACCGACGACGCTGCCTGCAACCTCAGACGATGGATGGACGACTGTGCCAACACCCTCGCCCCGCTGAAAAAACTCACCTACAGTGACACCACCAAAAGAGCCAGCTGGTTCACCTCGGAACTCCTAGCTTCCAAGCGTACCTGCCGGAAACTAGAGAAGAAATGGCACAGTGATAAGACACCGGACAGCCACGCAGCCCACAAAGACGCCATCCGTAACCACCACCACCTCATCAAGTCCGCCAAGAGAATCTCCTTCAAAGACCGCCTCGACAACAACGCACACAACAGCAAGGAGCTCTTCAACATCGTGAAGGAACTCTCCAACCCCAGCTCCAACACCAACGACATCCCGCCGTCGCAAGCCCTGTGCGATTCCCTCGCCACCTTCTTCCACCGCAAGATCGCCGACATCCACGACAGCTTCAACACCCAGACAGCCCCAACTAAGATCGATGCACCAGACACGCCGCACACCATCGACCACGACCCCCTGCCAGCCTGGGCCAGCGTGAACATCGATGACACCATCAAGACCATGAGCACAATACACTCCGGCTCCACGTCAGACCCTTTCCCGCACCACATCTTCAACAAAGCCAGCAGCTCCATCGCACCCCACCTGTGCAACGTCATCAATCTCTCCTTCGAGACCGCGACCTTCCCAGAGAGCTGGAAACACGCAGAGATCAACGCCCTACTCAAAAAACCCAAGGCGGACCCGAGAGACCTCAAGAACTTCCGGCCCATCTCCCTGCTTCCGTTCCCAGCCAAGGTCATCGAGAAGATCGTCAACAAACAGCTAACCCGATACCTCGAAGAAAACAGCATCCTGGACCCATCCCAATCGGGGTTCCGCAGCAACCACAGCACTGAGACTGCCCTCATCGCCGCCACCGACGACATCAGGATCCTGCTGGACAACGGTGAGACCGCAGCCCTCATCCTGCTGGACCTCTCCGCCGCCTTCGACACTGTCTGCCACCACACTCTACGCGCACGCCTCCATGACGCAGGGATCCAAGACAAGGCCCTGGAATGGGCCACCTCCTTCCTCGCCGGCAGAACCCAGAGAGTCCGCCTCCCACCATTCCGATCCAAAGCCTCCGAGATCATCTGCGGCGTACCCCAGGGATCATCCCTCAGCCCAACACTGTTCAACTTCTACATGGCCCGCTCGCACGCATCGCCAGACAGCACGACCTCAACATAATCTCCTACGCCGACGACACTCAACTGATCCTCTCCCTCGTCAAGGACCCCCTCGCCGCCAAATCCAACCTCCATGAAGGAATGAAGGCCGTCGCCGATTGGATGAAGATCAGCCGACTAAAACTGAACACAGACAAAACAGAGGTCCTCATCCTCGGCTCCAACCCCTCAGCCTGGGACGACTCCTGGTGGCCAACGACGCTGGGAGCAGCCCCGACACCCACCGACCACACACGCAACCTGGGAGTCATCCTCGACTCAACGCTCTCCATGGCCAAGCAAGTCAACGCAGTCTCCTCCTCCTGCTTCAACACCCTCCGCATGCTTCGCAAGATCTACAGGTGGATCCCGACAGATACAAGAAGAACAGTCACCCAAGCCCTCGTCAGTAGCAGACTTGACTATGGGAACTCCCTCTACGCGGGAGCCCCGGCCAAGCTCATCAAGCGACTGCAATGCATAAAAAACGCCTCCGCACGCCTGATCCTCGATGTACCACGCCACAGCCACATCACCCCCACCTGAGGAACCTGCACTGGCTCCCCGTCGACAGGAGAATCTCCTTCAAACTCCTCATCCACGCACACAAGGCACTCCACAAGACTGGCCCAGCCTACCTCAACAGGCGACTCCTCTTCTACGTCCCCAACCGCCAGCTCCGCTCCGCCGACCTCTCCCTCGCCACCGTCCCTCGCATTCGAAGAACTACCACCGGCGGCAGATCCTTCTCCCACCTCGCCGCCAAGACCTGGAACACCCTTCAACTAAGCCTACGACAGACCCAAGACCTGCTGACCTTCAGGAGGCTACTCAAGACCTGGTTGTTCGACCAGTAGTAGCACCCCCTTTTTTCTCCCCAGCGCCTTGAGACCCTCGTGGGTAAGTAGTGCGCTCTACAAATTCTGTGATTGATTGATTGATACATTCATACTACGCTAATACTTACGCTGGGTTTTATCAGTTGTTACTCTTTATCAAATCCCTACTACCAATTACCTTCCGATTGAAGAGTAATGACTTACCAATGAATCCTTTGCTAATTGGGAAGTTTAAAATGAGTGACATTCATTATAATACATAATCCTGAAATAACCACTGAGTCAGGAAGTTTTAAAATGTTTATCTAAAGATTTAGCAGAGTAAATTACAGAAACACATGGTACTTAGTCGCACATCATAGGTGAAGTAGAGAATAATAATTATTGATTAATGACGGTCCCTCAGAAAGGAGAAGATAGAGACAGCAGCGCAACTAAAGGTTGCATTTATATTTACCTAAATGCGAGAACCAAACCCCTGGCCAAGGAGTTGGACAGATTAGGACCCAGGAAGGATGAAGAGCAAAGACTTCCTCCAGGATCAGGACAGGACCGGTGACCTCTCTACAACGACGCCTGCGTCGTTCCCTCTCTGATACTCGACTTCTCCTCGATTCTCCCGTGCCTTTCTTCTAATGGACTCCGCCGCCCCCTCCTCAGGACCTTTTTGGACAGCGGTTCAGTCTGCAATCGATCAGCTTGACGGTCTGGAGCTCTTCGCCTGATCTGCATGAACGCCTGATCTGCTCTCGTCTGAACTCTTTGTCTCTCTGCTGTCTTGCAGCATCTCCCTCTCCACGCGTTCTGCAGTCTGAGCTAAAAGGCTAAACTAATTACTAATTCTATATCTATTATACCCTTCTACGCCCATGTACCTCCCCTTAATGTTGCTAAAATATGGGACCACTACTTCTGATTGGACAGGGACAGGGGGTGGATTCTCACACCAAATGATTTTAATTCATTTTCTGTAGGCCATTGTCTTTAAACTACCGCCCATCCAATTTTATACATTTGCTTTATTTCCCACCTGCCTCACGACAAATGTTATATATTCTTCATATACAAAGTTTCAATGTTCAACCGGAAAGGCAAGAGCACATCAGCTTCGGCCACCAGGTCATGGCCTTGGACGACGTCCAGGTTGACTTCATTCTTTGGCAGCCAAGGAGGACACATGCGCAGAATCATTGTCTCTCGAGTTTCAGATCACCAACCCCAGGCCCAAGTTTACGAACTAATAAAAGTCAAAGAAGAGAATATTAAAATCACAAATAAAATGTTTCACTGTATACCCACTCTTTCTACTCTATCCCCATTTACTTATAAATCTATCCCGCATTAGTAGCGTTAAGAAAACGACAAATTAATAATAACACAAGAGCAAGCTGAAGCATGTGAAAACATCAAGCAGCCATTTTAATGCACACTGCGCAGAAGCAGAAATTTCCCACCAAGCAAAGAATGACGTCACACCATGTGATATGGATGAGACATGTGCAGTAAAGTTCCCGCGCTTTACCGGCCATTTTAGAAAAAGACAAGCGTTATTTGTTAGTTAGAACACATAGGCAAGCTTCCTTGCTATTCGTGTAGTGTATGCAAAGTTAATATAACAATACAAAATTAATAATTTAATACTGTGAGGAGATTGCATTCGAGCAAGTCTCATTTGTGAGTCCTTGCTCCATCAATCCCCTCTCTGATGGCGTTTAAGAGCCATCAAAATACTACCCTCAATCAGATGCCAACTTCTAGCAAATAGTTTCATTCTCATTTTTACATTTTCTATTTTTAACATCCCCTTTCAATTTCTTGTATAATTCACTTTTCACATCCTCAAGTTCAATTTCATCAATCTTTCTCTTCTTCCCTCTTCCTGTCACAGTATATGTTTCATTCTTTCTACAACATTTGCACCATATTATCATCGTCAGTACTACTATTGCTATCCCTGCTAAAGGTACTAATATTTGACCTATAAGCCCTTTTCCTATATTAGAAAACCAGGTACCAATTGACACAATACTACTTGTCAATCTTTCCCATACACTATCAACTTCCAGTGGTTAAAGTTCTTTCTCAAGTAGAGTTATATTCTGTATATATGTTCCAATTTCTGCACTTTTATCAGGAATGTAAGTGCAACAATGTTTCGTCTTCAGTAATTTACAGACTCCGCCCTCTTTTGCCAATAAAATATCAAGAGCAAGTCGATTTTGCATAACCATAGATCTAATCGCAACCATTTCCGCATTAATCATTAGAAATCCTCCAGCAGTGTCAGTTGATAAACGATCAACCACTGTAGATAATTTACATATTTTCCTTGAGTTCAGAATTATTCCCACCGAAGGTATCAATGCACCAAATATATCACCTACAATTTCAGAAAAACTAGCTCTTTTACTACGTTTTAATTCGCCATTGTTTTCATTGCTCCCAGTGTTTCTTTTTATGTGGTATATCTTTGGAAATACTATTCCAAAATAACAACTTCCATACCACCGTGCAGGAAGCCTAAAATAAGCCTTATTCCCGCATACATAATAAATTCCAGGAAAGACTGAATCTGTTCCTCCTTTGATTCCCCAACCTCCAAGAATTAAGAAATTGTGTTCACATTCACTGGTACCAATGAAAACATTGTTATAATCAGTCCTTAATCTATGTAGACAAATTTTTCCCGTCTTTACTAAATCCAGAGCATAGCAGCTTGAGCCTTGCCAGGTGTGTAACTCCCTTCTTTCTCAGCCCAAGGTGGCAAATGAGCCTTATGCTCAGAAGCTTTCTTTTGAAAATCTTGTCTTCTATCTTCTACTAAATTCAAAAATATCTTTTCTTCTTCGTGTAAAGAACATGTTAGATTGTGTCTATGTGCATGTGTTATGTATATTGATTTCATTGTTAAGAAAAATTCTCCCATAAACTGTGCGTCTAGACTACTAAGCACTGGGTTCATACTCTTGCGAATCGGAACCTCAGAAAATATCACATCTATGTTTGAATAATAATATTGAAGTCTCCCTGTTCTATAAAATAAACTAGCTAATACACTACATGATATGCCATATGTCAATGGTAAATGATGATATGTTAATCCTTCTGCTACTGATTCGGGTAACTTCATACAGACATAACAATTACTAACTTCCATGGTATCTACATATTGAAATAATAACTTTGTGAAAACATTTAAACTAGTGTCGTTATCAGTTATTTCATGATGAAATTCTGGTTCATTTTCCGCCATTAGTTCTACTCTATTTCCCTTCTTGTGTGCTGTCTTTCCTTTAGTTTCGTTGTTAATCTTTTTATCCATTATCATAAGGTAAGGGACTGCTACGATCAGAACTAACCATACTATAAGCACCATTACTAGACTACATATGCATATTGCACAGCATCTTCTACAACATCTCTGTTTTGGTCTCCCAGCAACTCTATCATCAGACATTTTGACAAGGAAGATTGCTCTTCTTATCTATTTTTCGTCTTTCTTTTATGATTCTTTGCGTAGTCAAGGTGGTCTTGTTTCTTTCTCGTACGTCAATTCTGCACTTGTTCCTTCGTCACCACTTTCACTTGACTCTGAGCTCTCGTAATCTTCAAGAATAATGTAAGTCCAATCAGGACCCTTGAATTTGTTATTTACAAGTTTCAGTCTCTTGCTTCTTTTTTCTTAGTTCTGTTTTCTTGTTCTGTTTGGCTTGTTACTTCATTTACTTGATCTGGATCTTCACTTCTGGTTGTTATGTTGTATTTTACTCTTTTAATGACACTAGGCCAATGATCACCTTTTCTTGTTTTCTTTGTTTGCACTGTTTCTTTATTTCTGTCTTCAGCAATCTCTTTATTTTCACTGTTCAACACCTTTTCGTTTTCCGCAATTACTGTTTTTCTTTCTTGCTCTTTTTCAGGCCTTATTTGTTTTTCTTCTGCAGCTCCTCCGTGAGTTTCCAATAATTGACCTTGTTCTTTGTTTAATTCTTCATGCTCATTTTTCTCGAGATCTTTTTCTTCTGTGTGATTTTCTAGATCTAACTGGTTCTGATCAGGGCTTATTGCACTTTGTACTTCTGCAGCCTGACCGGATTCTTCTAAAACTGTCTTTCCCTGCTCAAAACTTGTTGGTTCTTCGTTATCTTGAGTCCAGTTTCCTTTCCCTATCTGGTCTTGCTCAGGTTCTTTTATTGTTTGTTCTTCTTTTTCCTGAGCTGCTTCTTCTTCACCTATCTGATCTTCTTCAATTTCTTCCAATTTTGCTTGACTTCTTGTTCTGTAGTAAACTTCAGGAATTTCTACTACCGGTATCCAATCCTGACTTGTGCTCGGTTGTTCTTCTGCAGCTTCTCTCGAATCTCGAGCCTGAGATTCTTCAGCTGGGCAACCTTCAGCTTCCTCAGTGATTGATGTTGACTGAGGATTTTCTTCTTCAGGGTCTGGTACTCTTTTGGTGTGACTTACATGAATCCAATTAGGAAATCCTGCACACTTCACTGCAGTATTGGTAGTCAGTATGACTTGACAAGGTTTTCCCCATCTAGGTGATAGACACGTCTCTCTGGTGTGATTCTTCACTACCACCCAGTCACCAGGATTCAGATCATGTTCTTGTTCAGGCTGCCTCGAAACTGCGTCTTCTCCGACCTGATGAGAGACAGAACGCACTAGGTCAGCCAATCCTTTGCAATAATCCAGAACCATATCATCAGATATATTCAGCAGTTTGTTTATGGGAACATGTGCTTGTCTCATTGCTCTTCCCATCATTATCTCGTGTGGGCTCAATCCTGTATTTCTATCAGGAATACTTCTCAGTCCCATTATGACAAGTGGCAATGCCTCTGGCGACTCCAATGATGTTGATGCATACATTTTTCCCAATCTGGATTTTATTGTGCCATTCAATTGTTCAACCACTCCAGAAGCCTCTGGGCGATATGCACAGTGCAATTTTTGTTCAATTTGGAATGCTCCGCAAATTATTTGAATCACTTCACTGTTAAAATGTTTTCCTCTATCTGATTCCAAAGTTACTGGGAAACCAAACCTAGGAATGAGTTCTTGTAGTAACAGCTTTGCGACTGTAATGCTGTCACAACTTCTGGTAGGGTAAGCCTCCACCCACTTTGAAAACAGACATACTATGACTAGTACATATTTCAACCCTCTGCATGGTGGTAATTGTATAAAGTCAAACTGTAGTCTTATAAATGGACCTTCTGCCTTTCCAATTTTTCCAAACCCAATTATTGTTTTTCTTCCTGGATTATGCATCTGGCAAGTCAAACATCTCTGGCAAAGGCTCTCTGCTACAGCCCTGAACTTGGGATTGTACCAGTTCTGTCTGAAAAGCCTAATCATTGCATCTCTCCCTATGTGTGTGTCTCCATGATACATCCTGGCCATTTGAGACAGTAGACAGTCAGGCATGACTGGTCTGCCATCAGCACAAATCCACACTTCATCATCTCCCCTTTGGGAACAACCCACTTTGATCCATGTTTTCTTTTCACTTTCATCAGCACCATCTTGTAATCTTCTAACCTCATTCCATGTTTCAGGTGGCATATACAGCATAAGTTGGCAGCTGATTCCCATTCTTTCCACCCTTTTATTAACTGACAACCTATTTTTGGCACAATGTTGGGCCACAAGATCTGCATATCTGTTGCCGACTACCACCCAGTCATCTCCTGACTGATGTGCGGCACATTTCACCACAGCCAATTCTTTTGGTGATTGTATTGCCTCCAGCAATTCCCTTACAAATTTTCCATTTTTAATGGGGGATCCTGAAGAAGTCATGAAATCCGCATCCATAGTTGGCCAAAATCATGCACAACCCCGTAACCATATTGGCTATCTGTAAATATAGTCACTTTTTGATTCCTCCCAATTTTGCACGCTTTTATTAAAGCAATCAATTCAGCTACTTGTGCAGATTTTACTCCTGGTAAATAGGATGCTTTGACTATTCCAGTTAATTCACATACTGCATATGCTGCAGTCAGTTTACCATCTTCATGCCTCTGACATGAACCATCGACAAACAGCTCCCTGTCTGGCTTTCTAAGGGGCTGTTCTTCTATATCAGGACGTGGTTTCGTGCATAATTCTGTGACTTGTAAACAATCATGTTCTTCTTCTTCGTCATTTTTAATTTCCTCATGATACAGGTCTGGTAGTAAGATTGCAGGATTTACTATTGTACACCTCACTATGTTCACATTTTCAGCACCCATTATTATTCTCTCATATTTAGTCAGCCGACTAGGAGTAAGATGCTGAGTTCATGTTCTTGTCAACAGAATCACAACCGCATGTGGAACAAACACCTTTACTGGGTGTCCCATTACAATTGACTCACTTTGTTCAATGCTTAGACAGGTAGCCGCTACTGCTTTTAAGCAGCCTGGCAATGCGGCTGCCACTGGATCCACTGTAGCAGAGAAATATGCTATAGGACGTCTGTCCAAACCATGTCTCTGAGTTAAGACTGAAAGTGCACAATTTTCTCTCTCGTGACAGAACAATGCGAAGCTTCTCTTATAGTCAGGCATGCCTAGGGCTGGTGCTGAGCACAAAGCATTTCTCAATTTTACAAAAGCTCCTACACTCTCATCATCCCAATCAACTGGGTCTTTTGCTTTCTTTCTTGTCATTTGAATTAGGGGCTTTGCTAACAAGGAAAATCCTAGTATCCATTGTCGACAGTAACCTACTATTCCTAGTAACATTCTCACTTCTCTTTGGGTTACAGGCATTTGCATTTTCTTAATCAACTGTACTCTTTCCGATGTTATTCTCCTTCTGCCCCTCTCAATTTGGTGTCCTAAGTACTTAACTGCTGTTGTACAGAACTGCAATTTTTCTGGTGAGACTTTATGTCCTTCTTCAGCCAAATGATTTAACAGTGCTATGGAATCAACAACACAATCCTCTCTAGTGTTTGATGCCACCAGTAAATCGTCGATATATTGGACTAAAACTGAGCTTCCTGGCATCACTAGTTTCTCTAGGCACTTTTTCAATAATTGATTAAAAATCGAAGGACTTTCCGTGTACCCCTGAGGAACACGATTCCATACATAGACTTTGTTCTCAAATTTAAATGAAAATAGATACTGGCTGTCTGGATGTAATGGTTTTGAAAAGAAAGCTTGGCATAAATCAATCACTGTGAACCATCCTGCACTCCAAGGTATTTGATACAGGATTACTGCAGGATTTGTCACTATAGGACAACAAGGTTCCACAATCTCATTTATTTTGCGTAGGTCCTGAACAATTCTATATTTTCCGCTAGGTTTCTTTAAACCCATTATTGGTGAATTACATGGACTACTCATCACTTCTCTCAGTATGTTTTGTTCTACCATTCGATTTATTTCTTCAATGACTCCTGTCTTTACTTCTGCACTCATTTTGTACTGTTTGGTATTAGGGAAAATCGCATCTTCCTTTACAGTAATTTTAACTGGGTCTATTTTGGCCATAAGTCCTACTTCCTTTCCTGTAAAATCCCATACTATGGGGTTTACGGTATTTTTAATTCTTCTGGCAACTCATCTTTTGTTTTCAATGAAAACATCTCATCTACTTCTGTACCTTGTTTTGCAATCATAAACTTATATACATGATCTTCATCTGGGGTCTGAACTGCCACACCATCCGGTGTGCAGAAAATTGTACAATTCATTTTGCACAATAAATCACGACCTAATAAATTTACTGGACTAGAATCACACACTACAAATTGATGCATTTCTCTGAAATTTCCAATTTTAACTTCCATTGGTTCGGTAAGAGGTGTTCTAATCTTTCTATTAGCTACTCCCACTACTTGGATAGCTTCACCAGAGAGAGGAAGGTCTGGAATGTCTGCTGTTCTCACAGTAGACCGGGAAGCACCAGTGTCCAAAAGAAAAGTAATATCATTACCTTTTACACTCCCTTCAACATATGGACCTGACTGATCTACCGATAAGGATGCGCCAAGTACGCACTCCTTCTCCCCAATCTCAGGCACCGTCATGAATTATATTGACAGAAATCGTCCTGTAAAAGAAACTGTGATGTTACATAATCATTCTTACCACTTCCTCCTCGATATCCGACGTCTGTACCGTGTTTTGCTCTGCTTACATTACCCTGAATAGGTGCAGGTGGCAACTGACTCTGAGGATTTACACCCTGCTGTGAGTCATTCTGCGTCTGTGGATTTAAATTTTGATTTGGGCCATTATTATTCCGAATCTTTTTACATTCATCCTTCCAATGCCCCAATTTTCCGCATCCATGACAAGGAAATTTCTTTTTAGCTTCTTCTCTACTCATTCGTCCTCTCACTTTCCCACCATTCCCAGTATCTCCATTCGTTCCCGAATCCTTTCCTTGATTTTCACTTGGATTTTCCAAATTTATTCCCTGTTTCTCAGCCATTTTCACTTGTGCCCACATCACTTTTTCCTGCAATTTCTTGTGTCTATCCTCAATATCGTCTCCACAATATTTCGCATATTTCAGAATTTCATCTATGGGTTTCCCCTGCCAACACAACATGTGCTGTTTCATCATCTGACAAATCTCTGGCTTTAGAACATAAACAAATCGATACACAAACTGACTCATGTTCTTGTCTCCAGTGTCCTCAAATCCCCTATACTGCTTAAATACCTGCAATAAACGCTCATAATAGGCATGTACCGATTCACTAGCTTCTTGGGTGGTTCGGTCTATTTTCACCCAATCTGTTTCTTTCGGTGGTATTTTGCCTTTCAGATAAGTTATCACCTGCTGGTACTTTTTCATTACATCATTTGACGGGGCACCTGTTTTTGGATCTCTAGGATACTCCTCACTAGGCCAATCAACTGTAATTTTACAATCTGTCCACAAATCGGCAGGTACCACTATGTCAAACAGACCATCTAAATCCTTCAACAATACCTTTGACACTTTCACAAACCTTTCAACCTGCTTGTACCATTCAATTGGTTTTTCTCTCAACTTTGGAAAATCGTTCGTAAATGACAAAATATCCTGTCTACTCCATGGGACATGTACATAGCCCCCTCCGGGAACTTCTCGCATCGGGTACATTTGATCTGTCTTTCCTGTTTCTTTCATCACATATTCAGAAGCTGTTCTACTGGATCGTGCTTCTTCATTTTTCTTTGCCCATCGAACTCTCCATTTATCTAGGTCTCCCCATTTTTGCAAAACTGTCATTAACTCCTTTACTTGTAACTTTCTTCCAGATGCGTTCATATTTTCTAAATCTTTGTCTGAAAAATCTGCTCTATAGGGTTTCTGCAACACCGTTGATCTCCCTATTTCAATTCCCATTTGCAAAGCCAAATCTGATAATTTTTCATGAAATATTTTTACATTTCTGGTGATACTTCTGCATACGAACAATAATTCTTCTTCATTGTAAGCATTTAGGTGATCTAGCCTCACATTTCCTGCTATTATTTCTTCTAATTCGACCTTTAACTTATAAATATCCAAAATTTTTGGAGGTGTACACTGCTGATCTGATCCTTGTGCCCACCTTTCTAAGTCTTCTGGACTAACTACAGTAACACTTTTTGCTCCCGATGAAGTTATCAAATTTACCTCTTTTGAGCACCCAGGTGTAGTTCTTCTGGGAGTACTATTGACAGAATCTCGAATTGGTAAATCCATTAATGATATCGTAGATTCACAATCACTAAAATGATCCTCAACCAATACTGAAGCTTCAGGTTTAGGAATATTTACAGGAGTAGGCATAACTAACGGTGGTGGACAACTTCCCTGATTACCATATAATGGAACTACTGGACCAATTGTTACAGGTATGGTCAAAGAATCAGGATGTACTTTTATCTGTGTTATCTTCTGTATTAATTCTGCTCTGGTCTTCTCTAGGGCTTCTTTCTCTTTATCGTGAAGTATCCTACTGGGTGTGAAATCGTGCACTACCTGTGGTACTAATGGAGTTTTTAATACTGGGGCACTTGGGGTACATCCACTTGTCCCTTCCTGATAAGGTGGGGGATTCCTTAATATTTCTTCTATAAATTCATCTTCAGAATCTCCATTTCTCATTAAATGTTTTGTCTTTTCTGTGCATTTTTTCCCTAACAGTTCTTCTTCCGTAAATATTGGATATAATCCTTCTGTAAGCATTGCCCTTCTCCATTGTTTCATCTGACCGTCCCTATTCTCATGTTGGTATCTGGGAAAAATCCTCGA
Source organism: Calotriton arnoldi (assembly GCA_963921515.1). NCBI lineage: Eukaryota > Metazoa > Chordata > Amphibia > Caudata > Salamandridae > Calotriton > Calotriton arnoldi. Next base: position 711,609 of record CAWUFW010003476.1, read on the forward strand.
TAACCCCTATTACTCCTGGATCGGTCACGTTCAAATGCCTCTGTTTCCCATTCCTCTAAGGCTTCGTATTGAGTTAATCTAGGTCTGGGTTCTAAGTCATTCATCCTCAATCTCAAATTTTGAAGAATTCTTCCATTGAAGGTACCATTCTTAGGGAAATGCTAATATCCCATCATTTTTGGTATATTCTATCCAATTCTCTATCCATACACAAGTATGATAACCTCTCTCCATCATCATGAATAAAGCGGGCGTTTTAGCTGGTGGAATGATAATTCCTTCTCTAGTTTTGATTGGTTTATCCTTTTTAAAATAGTTCTTTATCTTTTGCAGAAAGGACATTTTTCTCTTTTCTCCGTACATCTTTGGTAAATCTCGATGTATATAATTATATTCTGAAAAGCCCAGGAATCTCCTATCCGGACGAGTTCCTGTTAAAGTCGGATCGCGTTCTACCATGCAATCTCTATCCACTAAGATTTTAGCTTCTAAAATATCAACCAATCAAATGTCTACTAACTTTTATTTCTGAACCAATCCTAACGCGGCTTTTCGGTGACTTTTGTCTGTCAACCCCTCCTTTTCAATCTGTGTTTCTCTGTCCCTCGCTGTTTCAACCAATCCCAGCGCGACACCTGTGACGTCAGTACTGCTCCTGACTGCTGACCCCTCCTTTACAAGAGTCGTTCCACACCTGCTGTTTCAACCAATCCCAGCGCGGCGTTTGTGACGTCAGCTCCTTCTCCGGCGGCTGACCCTCCCTTTACAAAATCTTACGTAAACCTTATTTTCTCTATAAATCTTAATTAAATTTCAGTAACAACATAAAACATTCGCTATCGTGCCAGTTTCTCTAAAATAGAAAAGAAGGTTTTCTCTCATAATTAGTAAAACCTTTCCGTTTACTAAACATACACTACGAGTAAAACCCTTCCATTTACTCTTCACACAAGCTCCAGAAGTACCTGTTACTTCTCCAATGTTACCCTTTCGAGGTGATATAACATCAAATTTTCACCAGCGTACTCTTTTGCTATTACTCACACATAGATTCCCTAACCAGTACTGATAGTCCTGCTTAACTTTTCAGTACTATTTCTGCCTGACAGATAACCTCTCTGCAGTATGGCTTCCACTTACCATCTGCTATTATTTTCCCCGGGGATTCTGGACAACATAAAACAAACTTTGAATACACGGATGTTAATTCACAAAATATAAAATTCTCATTACCCAATTAACAAAGAGTAACCATCCTCTGATTACCAGAAAACTGATCCAGCGCGATATTAGTAAACAGCATTCATACACTAGATACTCACTTGGGCCCATACATTCATACTACGCTAATACTTACGCTGGGTTTTATCAGTTGTTACTCTTTATCAAATCCCTGCTACCAATTACCTTCCGATTGAAGAGTAATGACTTACCAATGAATCCTTTGCTAATTGGGAAGTTTAAAATGAGTGACATTCATTATAATACATAATCCTGAAATAACCACTGAGTCAGGAAGTTTTAAAATGTTTATCTAAAGATTTGGCAGAGTAAATTACAGAAACACATGGTACTTAGTCGCACATCATAGATGAAGTAGAGAATAATAATTAATGATTAATGACGGTCCCTCAGAAAGGAGAAGATAGAGACAGCAGTGCAACTAAAGGTTGCATTTATATTTACCTAAATGCGAGAACCAAACCCCTGGCCAAGGAGTTGGACAGATTAGGACCCAGGAAGGATGAAGAGCAAAGACTTCCTCCAGGATCAGGACAGGACCGGTGACCTCTCTACAACGACGCCTGCGTCGTTCCCCTCTCTGATACTCGACTTCTCCTCGATTCTCCCGTGCCTTTCTTCTAATGGACTCCGCCGCCCCCTCCTCAGGACCTTTCTGGACAGCGGTTCAGTCTGCAATCGATCAGCTTGACGGTCTGGAGCTCTTCGCCTGATCTGCATGAACGCCTGATCTGCTCTCGTCTGAACTCTTTGTCTCTCTGCTCTCTTGCAGCATCTCCCTCTCCACGCGTTCTGCAGTCTGAGCTAAAAGGCTAAACTAATTACTAATTCTATATCTATTATACCCTTCTACGCCCATGTACCTCCCCTTAATGTTGCTAAAATATGGGACCACTACTTCTGATTGGACAGGGACAGGGGGTGGATTCTCACACCATATGATTTTAATTCATTTTCTGTAGGCCATTGTCTTTAAACTACCGCCCATCCAATTTTATACATTTGCTTTATTTCCCACCCGTCTCACAACAAATGTTATATATTCTTCATATACAAAGTTTCAATGTTCAACAGGAAAGGCAAGAGCACATCAGCTTCGGCCACCAGGTCATGGCCTTGGACGACGTCCAGGTTGACTTCATTCTTTGGCAGCCAAGGAGGACACATGCGCAGAATCATTGTCTCTCGAGTTTCAGATCACCAACCCCAGGCCCAAGTTTACGAACTAATAAAAGTCAAAGAAGAGAATATTAAAATCACAAATAAAATGTTTCACTGTATACCCACTCTTTCTACTCTATCCCCATTTACTTATAAATCTATCCCGCATTAGTAGCGTTAAGAAAACGACAAATTAATAATAACACAAGAGCAAGCTGAAGCATGTGAAAACATCAAGCAAAAACAACAATTGATGGACAGAATGCAGAACAATGTCATACATTCATCCCAGTACAGAGATCTGGGCCTAAATCCATCGTTTTTTTGCTCACCATGCCATTCCAGTTTGGACCCAGCCATATGCAAATCAGTCTTGACCCTGTGCCTCATGGGAACAGTCCAGCCCGAACTGCCAAGCCAGGTCCTCCCTGGACTGGAAACAAGCATCCTAGGACCGGTTTCGGGCTTTCAGCCCTCATCAGCCAGGATAGCTTGGCTCCAGTGGCATGGAGAGCACGGGACCCACGTCTGGGCATATCCGTCCCACTCGGGGTGACAAATGCAAAAACAACAATTGATGGACAGAATGCAGAACAATGTCATACATTCACCCCAGTACAAAGATCTGGGCCTAAATCCATCGTTTTTTTGCTAGGACTCCTAACTTTACTACTACTAAACTGAGATAAAATCCTAACTTTTTGACTTTCGGTATTCACAGAAGACATTTAGTAGTAGTAAGTTAGGACTCCTAACTTTACTACTACTAAACTGAGACAAAATCCTAAACTTACTACTTTTCTTATTCACAGAAGGCATTTAGTAGTAGTAAAGTTAGGACTCCTAACTTTACTACTACTAAATGTCTTCTGTGAATACCAAAAGTAGTAAGTTTAGGATTTTATCTCAGTTTAGTAGTAGTAAGTTAGGAGTCCTAACTTTACTACTAGTAAATGCCTTCTGTGAATACCAAAAGTAGTAAGTTTAGGATTTTATCTCAGTTTAGTAGTAGTAAAGTTAGGAGTCCTAACTTACTACTACTAAATGCCTTCTGTGAATACCGAAAGTCGTAAGTTAGGATTTTGTCTCAGTTTAGTAGTAGTAAAGTTAGGAGTCCTAACTTTACTACTACTAAATGTCTTCTGTGAATACCAAAAGTCGTAAAGTTAGGATTTTGTCTCAGTTTAGTAGTAGTAAAGTTAGGAGTCCTAACTTTACTACTACTAAATGTCTTCTGTGAATAAGAAAAGTAGTAAGTTTAGGATTTTATCTCAGTTTAGTAGTAGTAAGTTAGGAGTCCTAACTTTACTACTACTAAATGTCTTCTGTGAATACCAAAAGTCATAAAGTTAGGATTTTATCTCAGTTTAGTAGTAGTAAGTTAGGAGTCCTAACTTTACTACTACTAAATGCCTTCTGTGAATAAGAAAAGTAGTAAGTTTAGGATTTTATCTCAGTTTAGTAGTAGTAAAGTTAGGAGTCCTAACTTTACTACTACTAAATGCCTTCTGTGAATAAGAAAAGTAGTAAGTTTAGGATTTTATCTCAGTTTCGTAGTAGTAAAGTTAGGAGTCCTAACTTTACTACTACTAAATGCCTTCTGTGAATACCGAAAGTCGTAAAGTTAGGATTTTGTCTCAGTTTAGTAGTAGTAAAGTTAGGAGTCCTAACTTTACTACTACTAAATGTCTTCTGTGAATACCAAAAGTCGTAAAGTTAGGATTTTGTCTCAGTTTAGTAGTAGTAAAGTTAGGAGTCCTAACTTTACTACTACTAAATGTCTTCTGTGAATAAGAAAAGTAGTAAGTTTAGGATTTTATCTCAGTTTAGTAGTAGTAAAGTTAGGAGTCCTAACTTTACTACTACTAAATGTCTTCTGTGAATACCAAAAGTCATAAAGTTAGGATTTTATCTCAGTTTAGTAGTAGTAAAGTTAGGAGTCCTAACTTTACTACTACTAAATGCCTTCTGTGAATAAGAAAAGTAGTAAGTTTAGGATTTTATCTCAGTTTAGTAGTAGTAAAGTTAGGAGTCCTAACTTTACTACTACTAAATGCCTTCTGTGAATAAGAAAAGTAGTAAGTTTAGGATTTTATCTCAGTTTCGTAGTAGTAAAGTTAGGAGTCCTAACTTTACTACTACTAAATGCCTTCTGTGAATACCAAAAGTAGTAAGTTTAGGATTTTATCTCAGTTTAAGAGTAGTAAAGTTAGGAGTCCTAACTTTACTACTACTAAATGCCTTCTGTGAATACCAAAAGTACTAACTTTAGCATTTTATCTCAGTTTAGTAGTAGTAAAGTTAGGAGTCCTAACTTTACTACTACTAAATGCCTTCTGTGAATAAGAAAAGTAGTAAGTTTAGGATTTTATCTCAGTTTATTAGTAGTAAAGTTAGGAGTCCTAACTTTACTACTACTAAATGCCTTCTGTGAATACCAAAAGTAGTAAGTTTAGGATTTTATCTCAGATTCGTTCTGTGAATCGGCCCCTAAACTCTATATAACGAAACAACTTACTGAGAGAAACTTCCACTAGCTCCAAATGCTCAAAAACAGCAACACGACCTGCTGATCAATAAACGTGTACAAGTTGCAATTTCAATACTGTAATGTGACCGAATCAAGCCATAGGTTAAGAACTAATCATTAAAAAATGCTGTACCTTAGACTAACAGATGCCATTGTATGATCGATAATACACAACTTCACTAGCTGTCTCGCCCGTTGATATCCAAAACTTTCTGTAATTGACGAAAAAATCAGAAGCTCAGACACAGAGAAACAGGAGGAAATGGTTAAAATGCGATTGTCTGTGGACAACGCAGAAAAGCGAGCGTGCTCGACTACTACACTCTACTGCTTCTGCCACCTTGAGTTTTTGTGGGAGAGGCATGCAGAGACTGGGGAAGAGGCATGTTACTTATGGGTGAGACACAGAGAAGCATGTGAAGCCTGGGGAAGAGGCATGTCAGGGATGGGTGAAGCATGGAGACTCATGCGGAGCCTGGGGAAGAGGCATTTCAGGGATGGGTGAGGCATGGAGAATCATGCGGAGCCTGGGGAAGAGGCATGTCAGGGATGGGTGAGGCATGGAGACTCATGCGGAGCCTGGGGAAGAGGCATGTCAGGGATGGGTGAGGCATGGAGACTCCTGCGGAGCCTGGGGAAGAGGCATGTCAGGGATGGGTGAGGCATGGAGACTCATGCGGAGCCTGGGGACAAGGCATGTTACTTATGGGTGAGACACGGAGAGGCATGAGGATACTGGGGAAGAGGCAAGTTACTTATGGGTAAGACACAGAGAGGCATGCAGAGCCTGGGGAAGAGACATGTCAGGGATGGGTGAGGCATTGAGACTCACGCAGAGCCTGGGGAAGAGGCATGTCAGGGATGGGTGAGACATGGAGAGCCTGGGGAACAGGCATGTCAGGGATGCGTGAGGCACAGAGACTCATGCGGAGCCTGGGGAAGAGGCATGTCAAGGATGCATGAGGCATGGAGACTCCTGCGGAGCCTGGGGAAGAGGCATGTTACTTATGGGTGAGACGCAGAGAGGCATGCAGAGCCTAGAGAAGAGGCATGTCAGGGATGGATGAGAAATGGAGTGCCTGGGGAAGAGGCATGTCAGTGATGGGAGAAGCATGGAGGCTCATTCAGAGCCTGGAGAAGAGGCATGTCAGGGATGGGTGAAGCATGGAGACTCATGCAGAGCCTGGGGAAGAGGCATGTCAGGGATGGGTGAGACACGGAGAGCCTGGGGAAGAGGCATATCAGGGATGCGTGAGGCATGGAGACTCATGCCGAGCCTGGGGAAGAGGCATGTCAGGGATGGGTGAAGCATGGAGAGGCATGCGGAGCCTGGGGAAGAGGCATGTCAGTGATGGGTGAGGCATGGAGTCTCATTCAGAGCTTGGGGAAGAGGCATGTCAGGGATGGGTGAGGCATGGAGACTCATGCAGAGCCTGGGGAAGAGGCATGTCAGGGATGGGTGAAGCATGGAGACTCATGCAGAGCCTGGGGAAGAGGCATGTCAGGGATGGGTGGGGCATAGAGACTCATGCAGAGCCTGGGGAAGAGGCATGTCAGGGATGGGTGAGGCATGGAGACTCATGTGGAGCCTGGGGAAGAGGCATGTCAGGGATGGGTGAGGCATGGAGACTCATGCGGAGCCTGGGGAAGAGGCATGTCAGGGATGGGTGAGGCATGGAGACTCCTGCGGAGCCTGGGGAAGAGGCATGTCAGGGATGGGTGAGGCATGGAGACTGATGTGGAGCCTGGGGACGAGGCATGTTACTTATGGGTGAGACACGGAGAGGTATGAGGATACTGGGGAAGAGGCAAGTTACTTATGGGTAAGACACAGAGAGGCATGCAGAGCCTGGGGAAGAGGCATGTCAGGGATGGGTGAGGCATGGAGACTCACGCAGAGCCTGGGGAATAGGCATGTCAGGGATGGGTGAGACACGGAGAACCTGGGGAAGAGGCATGTCAGGGATGCGTGAGGCACAGAGACTCATGTGGAGCCTGGGGAAGAGGCATGTCAGGGATGCATGAGGCATGGAGACTCCTGCAGAGCCTGGGGAAGAGGCATGTTACTTATGGGTGAGACACAGAGAGGCATGCAGAGCCTAGAGAAGAGGCATGTCACTGATGGATGAGAAATGGAGTGCCTGGGGAAGAGGCATGTCAGTGATGGGTGAAGCATGGAGGCTCATGCAGAGCCTGGGGAAGAGGCATGTCAGGGATGGGTGAGACACGGAGAGCCTGGGGAAGAGGCATATCAGGGATGCGTGAGGCATGGAGACTCATGCCGAGCCTGGGGAAGAGGCATGTCAGGGATGGGTGAAGCATGCAGAGGCATGTAGAGACTAGGGAATAGGCAAGTTACTTATGGGTAAGGCATGGAGACTCATGCAGAGCCTGGGGAAGATGCATGGTACTTATGGGTGAGACACAGAGAGGCATGCGGAGCCTGGGGAAGAGGCATGTCAGTGATGGGTGAGGCATGGAGACTCATTCAGATCCTGGGGAAGAGGCATGTCAGGGATGGGTGAGGCATGGAGACTCATGCAGAGCCTTGGGAAGAGGCATGTCAGGGATGGGTGAAGCATGGAGAGGCATGTAGAGCCTGGGGAAGAGGCACGTTGGTGAGGGGTGAGACATGTAGAGGCATGCAGAGCTTGGGAAAGATGCATGTCAGGGATGGGTGAAGCATGGTGACTCATGCAGAGCCTGGGGAAGAGGCATGTCAGGGATGGGTGGGGCATAGAGACTCATGCAGAGCTTGGGGAATAGGCATGTCAGGGATGGATGAGGCATGGAGACTCATGCAGAGCCTAGGGAAGAGGCATGTCAGGGATGGGTGAGGCATGCAGACTCATGCAGAGCTTGGGGAAGAGGGATGTCAGGGATGGGTGAAGCATGGAGAGGTATATAGAGCCTAGGGAAGAGGCATGTTAGTGATGGGTGAGGCATGGAGAGGCATGCAGAGCTTGGGGAAGAGGCATATCAGGGATGGGTGAAGCATGAAGACTCATGCAGAGCCTGGGGAAGAGGCATATCAGGGATGGGTGAAGCATGGAGACTCATGCAGAGCCTTGGGAAGAGGCATGTCAGGGATGGGTGGGGCATAGAGACTCATGCAGAGCCTTAGGAATAGGCATGTCAGGGATGGGTGAGTCATGGAGACTCATGCAGAGCTTGGGGAAGAGGCATGTCAGGGATGCGTGAAGCATGGAGACTCATGCAGAGCCTGGGGAAGAGGCATGTCAGGGATGGGTGAGACACAGAGAGCCTGAGGAAGAGGCATGTTAGTGATGGGTGAGACATGGAGAGGCGTGCAGAGCCTAGAGCAGAGGCATGTCAGGGATGGGTGAAGCATGGAGACTCATGCAGAGCCTTGGGAAGAGGCATGTTACTTATGGGTGAGAGATGGAGAGGCATGCAGAGCCTAGAGAAGGGGCATGTCAGTGATGGGTGAGACATGGAGAGCCTGGGGAAGAGGAATGTCAGTGATGGGTGAGACAAGGAGACTCATGCAGAGCCTGGGGAAGAGGCATGGAAGGGATCGGTGAATGGAGACTCATGGAGAGCCTGGGGAAGAGGCATTTCAGCGATGGGTGAAGCATGGAGACTCATGCAGAGCCTGGGGAAGAGGCATGTCAGGGATTGGTGAAGCATGGAGACTCATGCAGAGCCTGGGGAAGAGGCATGTCAGCGATGGGTGAAGCATGGAGACTCATGCAGAGCCTGGGGAAGAGGCATGTCAGGGATGGGTGAAGCATGGAGACTCATGCAGAGCCTGGATAAGAGGCATGTCAGTGATGGGTGAGACATGGAGAGCCTGGGGAATAAGCATGTTAGTGATGGGTGAAACATGGAGAGGCATTCCGAGCCTGGAGAAGAGGCATGTTAGTGATGGGCGAGACATGGAGTGGCATGCAGAGCCTGGGGAAAAAGGATGTTAGTGATGGGTGAGACATGAAATGGCATGCAGAGCTTGGGGAAAAGGCATAATAGTGATGGGTGAGACATAGAGAGGCATGCAGAGCCCGGAAAAGAGGAATGCTAGTGATGGGTGAGACATGGAGAGGCATGCAGAGCCCGGTAAAGAGGCATGCTAGTGATGGGTGAGACATGGAGAGGCATGCAGAGTTTGCGGAAAAAGCATGTTAGTGATGGCTGAGACATGGAGAGGCATGCAGAGCTTGGGGAAAAAGCATGTTAGTGATGGGTGAGACATGGAGAGGTATTCTGAGCCTGGGGATGAGGCATGTTAGTGATGGGCGATACATGAAACGGCATGCAGAGATTGGGGAAAAGGCATGCTAGTGATGTGTGAGTCATAAAGAGGCATGCAGATCCGGGGGAAGAGGCATGTTAGTGATGGTTGAGACATGGAGAGGCATGCAGAAGCTGGGAAAGAGGCATGCTAGCGATGGGTGAGACATGGAGAGGCATGCAGAGCTTATGGAAAAAGCATGTTAGTGATTGGTGAGACATGGAGAGGCATGCAGAGCTTGGGGGAAAAGCATGTTAGTGATGGGTGAGACATGAAGAGGCATACAGAGCTTGGGGAAAAAGCATGTTAGTGATGGGTGAGACATGGAGAGGCATGCAGAGCTTGGGGAAAAGGCATGTTAGTGATGGGTGAGACATGGAGAGTGTTGGACTTGGCCCTTTTTGCAGGTTCATCCCTGAACTTTTTGCCTTCCTCCTAGCCTTCTGACATAGTGTTGGTGGTTTTAGGACTCTGGGCACTTTAGCACTGCTGTCCAGTGTAAAGCACGTGTGCTCTCTGTGGTAAACATGGTAAGATTGGTCTACACCTGTTAGGAATATTTAGTTTACCTGTCAGTCCCTTGTAAAGTAGTATCTCATATACCCGGGGCTGGTAAATTAAATGCTACTGGTGGGCTTGCAGCGCTGATTGCGCCACCCACCAAAGTAGCCTTTCAAACCTGTCTCAGGCCTCTGCCATTGCAGGGCCTGTGCGCGCAGTGTTACTGCCGCTGTGACGTGGCACCTAAAGTGTGTGCCATGTCTGTGACCCCCCTTTTACTGCATTTCAGTCACCCCTAAAGTAGGCCCTAGCTAGCCCTATGGGCAGGGTGCATTGTAGGTAAAAGGTAGGACATGTACCTTAAGTGTGTGACATGTCCTGGTAGTGACAAACTGTAGAAAACAAGGGAACCCAAGTAAAGTCAACAAGGGACCTTGGGAGATTAGCTATCATCGAGAACAGTGGTCCCTAGAAAAACAACAATGGCTTGAGGAAAAATGAATATAGACCTGGTCGGTGCTATATTTGTTAAACCTGTCCAGCCGGACAGAGATTTAATATTGGATATTTTTGATCAAACAAGGATTATACAAAAAACAATTAAAGTGGGACACAAGCCTGCATCCTACTTGGTCACGACAGACAAACAGTGGGGAACAGATAAAGGCTCAGGCAGAACTAAACGTTTGTTAAAGACACATTTTCAATAAAACAAACAAATCAACATAGAGAGCACCTTTACACATAAATGGCAAGTTAAAGCAGTGTATAAGGTGTTTAGCGTGTCAACGGTGTTTCGATCCATACAGAACATAAATGGATCATCATCAGGACATTTAAAGATAGCATGCCTGTGTACATTTGCCTGTAATAAACATATTCGGATCCAGCGTAGGTTGGGAATAGAGAGCAGCGAGGGGCACAATGGCAGTCAGCTGGACCTCAAGTGAGGCTAGAAATGAACAATGATGGGACCGGACTGCTTGCGGGCGTCAAATTGGCCGCGCAGAGTCTAGGAGGGAGACCTATCCTTGATGAGGGATACCAAGGCGCTCGTAGGTGTGCATTGGCTGGCAGCTCAATGGCTATGTGAGAAGTATGGCGGGGGAGCCGCGCAGGCGGTCTCCAAGTTCGGATGGGGAGTGTCTAGGTCCAGTCCCTTGTGGCTGGATACGTGCAGTGGCGTTCGCGGTGTAGTGACAAACAGCCATTTTGGTTTCTCACTGCTGTGAGGCTGCCCTCTCATAGGAATGCATTGGGGATTCCCTGATAAGTGTTTCAGTGGTAATTCCTAATATGAGAGGAGCAGCATGGTCAAGTTTGGTATGGTTGGAATAGTAATAATAAATGCTGCGCAATGGTGTACACAGATTTATTATCACTATTTTAGAAATGCCACTTTTAGAAGTTGGCATTTCTGTGTGCTATGTGTCTGCCTGCCTGATGTGGATTGCATGTCTGGCTTTGGAGTGATAGGGGCTGGTGAGGTGTGTGGCTCCAGGGAGGGCAGGGTGAGTCAGCGCTAGGCTGAATAGGGGATCTGCATTTGGAGTAGTGGGAGGAGTAGTCCCCTGACCCTGAATAGGTCTGTGCCTGCCTAGGTGAATGCTGGCTCCGCCCCCCCCTGTGGTGTGTCTAAGGACCTAGCCCCCATCTGACAAAGGAGGGTGTGAGCACTGTACACAGAGTGCTTCAACACCCCCCAGAACCAGTTGAAACTGGTTCCCCCAAGCCCTGTGCCAGGGCAGAACAAAGAAGAAATGGGTATAAATACTGGGGCTGTGACCCCATGAAATGTGCTTGTGCTTCCTTGTGACTTGGGGGGGGACTTGCTGCTGCTGGGCCCCAGGAGGAACCGCCATGAGGGACTGCCTCCCTGCTGGAGGGCCCTGTGTGCTGGCCTACCTGGGCCCAGCCTTTGCCCTGGGACTTTGGGGGCAAGAGGAGGGAACTGCTCCTGTGTTTTGGCACACCTTTTGTGCCCAACTTGCCTTTTGAGCCTCTTGGCTCCTAGCACCTCGTGGGAGCTCTATCTACTTATCACGAGGAGCGCGAGGGCTCTGCAGCTCTGAGCTGTGACCTCGTCAGAGGGAAACCTGACGTGGAGATTCCCCCGCGTTTGCAAGGATTAAAGAGCGGGAGCCAGCCCGCGTTTATGCCTGCTGAGCGGGAGCCCACCCCGCGTTTGTGAGTGTTTCCAGAAGGAAGCGGGAGCCCACCCCGCATTGATGCCAGCGCGGCGGGAGCCTACCCCGCACTGTTGAGCCGAGGAGTGAAACCGGCCCGGAAGACAGGCAGAAGCCTGTGCCTGGTTGTGGGCGGGGCTAATGTACGGCCACCCAACCGAAGCGGGCCGGGAAGAGGAAGCTGCCGACGCCGCCAATTGCAGCGCGGCTGCGGAGGAAGTCAGGCAAGTGAAGCATGATCGTGGGCAGAGCTCTACTCCCACGACCGGAGAGAGCCCCGCATGCTGCCGGACCGGAGGAGTCCAGAAGAAGAGCCCGGTGAGTGGGGGCTAAACGGAGCTGCCTTGGCGCTCCAGGAGGCACCGTGGTGCCACAGCTGATCCGTGCAGGCCACCGAGAGGGACCGGAGGAGTCCAGAAGGAGAGCCCGGTGAGTGGGGGCTAATCGGAGCTGCATTGGCGCTCCAGGAGGCACTGTGGTGCCACAGCTGATCCCTGCAGATTTCTTTTGGGGGCGATTTTCGGGTTCCTTGAGTGGGACCGGAGAGGCACAGTGGTGCCAGGCCTCATGATCACAGCTGCACCTCACAAGCGCGGGCAGCTGCAACATTGGGCAAAATTGTTGTAGAGTCCCAGTGGGGACTCAGGAGGCACAGTGGTGCCAAAACCCCTTCTCACAGCTGCACCGCGAAAGCGCGGGCAGCTACAACACGGGGGATTTTTGTTTGTTTCATTATGAGGAAGGGGTGAGTTGCACCCCACGCCCCCAGCGCATTGCGCAGTGTTTTTGCTGCATTGGCAGCCAGAGGGCTACTTGAGAGGCCCTACAATTACTCCCTGACATTCTGGACAGAGGGCATTTGAGCCCCAGTGGAAGGCCAGTTGGCCTGGGGTCAGGATTGGTACCTGTGTGTACCAGGAGGGCGCAAGGCCCTAAAGGAAGGTGATTTATGCACCTAGGGAGTGTCACTAAGGTGCCCTCCTCATTGTGATTTATGCGTAATGTGATTTATGCATAATGTGTTTTATGCCTAATGTGATGCAGACAGAATGCATTTATGTTGCAGGTAATAATGCTAAGTACAGTATTTGACCAGTAGTCACTGATTGTGTTTTATATGTGTTACTTGTGCTTTCTAAAGGTTCTGGCAGTGGCCCGATTGGCCCTGTCATGTATATAATCCCCTGTAAATTATGACCTGGTGCCAGTTGGCACAGTGTATATTTGTGATTGTGATTCTAATGTGTTTAGGATAATACAAAGGCTATTTTTGATATAACCTTGTGTGGAGTTTCTTTTGTGGTGTGCCTAGTGTGTTGCTGCTGTGTGTGTGTTGCGCAAACGCTTTACACATTGCATCTGGGATAAGCCTGACTGCTCGTGCCAAGCTACCAAGGGGGTGAGCAGGGGTTATCTTCGGTGTGTAACTCCCTTGCCCTCACTAGAGTGGTGGTTTCTGCCTGGCTTAGGCGCTTGCCCTAGCCAACCAGAAATCCCATTTCTAACATTGGTTGTCAGGGGTGAGGATAGGACTTGCGTTTGCGCAGTACCACAGCGACAACTGGTTGCACTACAAACTCTGCCTTTAGATAATCACAGGTTTGGGGATTATTTTACCTGACTATGTTTTCTCCTTAAAGGTGTCATTTTTGAATTGTGTATTCCTGCTTCAGCTCAGACGCCTAGGTCTCTTGTGTTGCACTGTGGTTGTGTATTCTGCCAAGCTGGGATTCATCTATAATGAGGATGACCTTTTGGAGTACACCCGGGAGGAGTTAGAGGAATTCTGCAGAGAGAGGGGGATACCAATATTGGGTAACATCCTCAGAAAGCTGTTCCTTTATGAGGCACTCCTTAGGGAAGATCCCTTAGAACGCCACGGGGACCTGTCTGATTATCCCTCTGCATACCTAAGTGGTGGTTTTGTAATAGGGCCTGGAGAGTCTGAAGAAGAGGAAGAAAATGACAGTGCAGGGACGCCAGTAGGTAGTGAGGAGGACCCCATAGATAGGGAGTCCCTTGCTGGGTCCAGTGCCGGGGGCAGTGTCCCATCCCTTTCCCTGTCCCCAGAGGATTGGGTGGATAGAAGGGAAGAAAGGGAGCATCAGCTGGCTTTGGACACGCTCCAGTTGGAGTATGCCAATGAGATAGCGCGGCTGGGTTTGGAGGAGAAAAAGGCCTTGTTGGCCCAGGAGTTGAGTCTCAAGGCGTTGGTCCTTGAAGAGAAAAAGCTAGAGATCGAGAGGGTCTTAGGGCAGGAGAGGATGGCGGAGGCAGAGAGGGCGTTCGCCAGGGAGAAACTAACTTGTGAGGATATGTCCCCTGAGTGTAGTTTTAGTGCTCTGGATTCACCAGTGAGGGTGGGGTCCAGTGGTGGCAGCAAAAGTGAGTCCGGTGTAGGAAGTCCCACTCCCAGAGCCCAGAGTATGGTACCTAGTTCCCAGGAAGAGGGTGTCACACCTGAAGGGTATAGGTTGAGGTTCAGGGGCAGTAGGAAACTGTCTCACCAGTCTTGGGGGGAGTTTGTGGATGAGTGTTGTAATGCACTGGAAGGTTGGGTGATGGGTAGCACGGCAAATGATTTTGAAGGGCTGTTCAATCTGTTTGTCAGAGAGCACATGTTCAGTAATTGTTTTCCGGGGTTGCGCCAACACCTGTTGGAGTGTGAGTTCTCTGATCCCAGGGAGTTCGCACGGGAGGCAGACCTCTGGGTGAGTGCCACAGGGTCTGAAGAGGCAATTGGAAGTGATCCTAAAAGGAGTGGCTCAGGTGTTTTCCAGCCAAGAGTGGTGGGAGAGGTTCAGAGTAGCCCAGCTAGGTCCCGGTGTAGTGGGAGGGGTCGAGGGGCTCACGTCCTGTCTCAGCGGAGAAGGAGTGAGTGTGGGCTGTGTCCCAAGGTGCCCGAAACCCAGTCTCAGGGCCTGGAGGGTTCCCTAAGGGAACACCAGGTTGGGGGCATAGGCTGTACTAGTAGGCTATTTGAGGGGGATCTCCTAGTGTCAGGAGAACCTGGAGTGTCTGTAAACGGAGCTCCGGTGGTTCTGGTGACTGGCGATGCCGCTCCTAAGTGGAGGGTGCAGAAGTTCAGATGGAGGGGTGAGAGGGGGATGTGTTCCCCAGTGGGAGAACCAGTGGGTCAGGGGCCAGCCAGAAGGGCTGAGTCTCCTTGGAGTGACCATGGTGACACTACTTCTGTCCTGGGGGATCTTCGCGCACTGTCAGATGGACAGGGGTCGGGAGATCTGCGCCAGGCAGACTGTCACGCAACACATGAGGTATGTGTTACCCTCAGGGGGAAGCTGTGTGCTCCCCCGGAAGTCTTGGTGTGCCAGGCAAGTGTTCAACCGCAGGGTTTTGTCCCTGGGTTGGGTGGCCAGGTTCAGGTTCTGCCTGACCTGGAGGGAAGGACATCTGTAACCAATGTCCTGACCGGTTTGTCTTCTAGGGGTACCACTCCAGGTGGGAGGGTGCAGAACTTTGGAAGGGGGTGCAGAGGGAGGGGGAGACATGAAGATGCATGCAGAGCTTGGGGAAAAGGCATGTTAGTGATGGGGAGACATGGAGAGGAATGAGGATACTGGGGAAAGGGCATGTTAGTGATGGGTGAGACACGGAGAGGAATGAGGATACTGGGGAAGAGGCATGTTAGTGATGGGTGAGACATGGAGAGGCATTCAGAGCCTGGGGGGAAAAGGCATGTTAGTGATGGGTGAGACATGGAGAGGCACGTAGAGCCTGAGAAGAAAGCATGTTAGCGATCAGTGAGAAAAGGAGCAGCATACTGAGCCTCAGGAAGAAGCGTACATGGGCAACGTGGGCAATTTCCCAGGTCCCCACCTTCTATTGGGCACCTTGAGAAAGTGAACTTTTTCTCTTTGACCTCTGTCTGTTATACTTCTCTTTCTAAACCTCTCTGTCTAACTCTAACTCAGTCTCTCTACCCTGTGTCTTTTTAAGAGTTTTGGCTTCCTGTGTAAGACATATTTCAACTATTTTTGTGTGAGCCTGTTAAAGTTTAACATATCATTTTGCATTGTTTGACATCATGCAGGATTGAGTTAGCAGGAAATGGGTAAAATATTCAAAATGACTTCTAAAAAACGGGTCCCCAAAATATGGCTTGCCCTGGGGCTCTGTCATTGATGAGAAGAGATAATGGCTGAGGTATTTTAGCTATCAGTGAGACAAGGAGAGGCATGTAGAGCCTGGGGAAGAGGCATGTTAGTGATGGGTGAGACATGGAGAGGCATGCAGAGCTTGGGGAAGAGGCTTGTTAGTGGCAGGTGAGACATGGAGAGGCATGTAGAGCCTGGGGAAGAGGCATGTTAGTGACAGGTGAGACATGGAGAGGCATGCAGAGCCTGGGGAAGAGGCATGTTAGTGACAGGTGAGACATGGAGAGGCATGCAGAGCCTGGGGAAGAGGCATGTTAGTGACAGGTGAGACATGGAGAGGCATGTAGAGCCTGGGGAAGAGGCATGTTAGTGATGGGTGAGACATGGAGAGGCATGCAGAGCTTGGGGAAGAGGCTTGTTAGTGACAGGTGAGACATGGAGAGGCATGTAGAGCCTGGGGAAGAGGCATGTTAGTGACAAGTGAGACATGGAGAGGCATGCAGAGCTTGGGGAAGAGGCTTGTTAGTGACAGGTGAGACATGGAGAGGCATGTAGAGCCTGGGGAAGAGGCATGTTAGTGACAAGTGAGACATGGAGAGGCATGCAGAGCTTGGGGAAGAGGCTTGTTAGTGATGGGTGAGACATGAAGAGGCATGCAGAGCCTGGGAAAGAGGCATGTTAGTGATGGGTGAGACATGAAGAGGCATGAGGAGCTTGGGGAAGAGGCATGTTAGTGATGGATGAGACATGGAGAGGCATGCAGAGCCTGGGGAAGAGGCATGTTAGTGATGGATGAGACATGGAGATGAGAGGCACCCAGAGAATGAACAAGAGGCATGTTAGTGATCAGCAAGATAAAGAGTAGCATGCAGAGCCTGGGGAAGAGACATGTCAGTGATGGGTGAGACATGGAGAGGCATGCAGAGAAGGAGATATTAGGAAGCACTTAGCTGATGACATCTGCGACTGATGGTGGCACATGTGGTGGACGATGCACAAACATCAAGGGCTGAGTGGGTAGCATGGAAGCTATTGGAGAGACAGAGGAGCATAGGACAGGGAGAAGGAAAGTAGAAGACATGGGTCTGAGCGGGACAAAGATATGGCCACAAAGGTGTGCTGCCAAGGACAGGGATGTGGAGCATCTAAGATAGAGACATGACTGGTTTGGGTGAGGCATGAACAGTCATCAGGAGTCACGGTCACCATGAATGAGGCAAAGAGAGGCATGGACGTCACCATGAGTGGGAGATGGACAGGGGTGGATAGTCATCAGAATTCACGGTCACCATGAATGAGGCAAAGAGAGGCATGGACGTCACCATGAGTGGGAGATGGACAGGGGTGGATAGTCATCAGAATTCACGGTCACCATGAATGAGGCAAAGAGAGGCATGGACGTCACCATGAGTGGGAGATGGACAGGGATGGATAGTCATCAGGATTCACGGTCAACATAATTCATCCGTGATCCAACACCGCCTGCTGTGCACCCACTGTTGTACAATCCCAGGGACCACACAAAAACCTGATCAGCATCTCCGAGACAGCAGACTTCTTAGTGTGCAACTCTTGAACCAGGATCTCGTGATGTGTTCAGCACTCACA
This sequence comes from Calotriton arnoldi, assembly GCA_963921515.1. NCBI lineage: Eukaryota > Metazoa > Chordata > Amphibia > Caudata > Salamandridae > Calotriton > Calotriton arnoldi. The sequence goes on from CAWUFW010003476.1 coordinate 729,204, forward strand.
AGGAGACACCGCAAGCGGCTGCAAGCTCAACAAGTACTGGCACTAACAAATCATGTTGGTTTGTGACTATTGAAGAGCTGCCTGGCAGTTTGAGTGGTGCACAGAGGAGGTAAGGCATTGGGAGCAGCGGCAGACACATATTTCTCATACTATGACGCTTGCACTGCAGGGCAGCTTCTGTGCCTGTGTGTAGGTTAGAGTAGGTTGGTGAATGTCATCAGCGCTGTCAGGGGAGAACGTGCAAGAACATGGCAGGCCCAAGGGGGCAGACTACAATAGGGCACATAACAGAGCAGTGCCCAAGGAGAAGTGCTGCAGATCACAGAGGAGGGGGTAGCTGGGCTCAGGAGGGTCCACAGGCTTCAGCTGAGGGTGCCAAGGTATAGGAGAGTGGTGCAGGTTCAAAAGGGTTATGAGGACACTACAGGGTGCAGAGAGCTGGTGTGGCAAAGGAAGAGAGTGCCAGGGTCTGAAAGGAGAACCAGTACAGGGTTAAAGGGGAGGGAGCAGTGTAGGGTCCATTAAGGCAGCAGTGTGGTGTCCCAGAGGGTACAGAGCAGCACAGAGCCAGGGGGACAGGGAGCCAGAGAGGATCTCAGGCCCAGACTGCTCACAGGGCGCTTTTCTGGTTGTCTGGTAGGGTGGCGGCCGGTTTTCCTGCTGGTGGGGGCTTGTTTGTTGCCAGGGACTGCTCTGGCTGCCTGTCGTGCCTGCAGTGTTTTAGCGCTTTACAAACAACGTAAAACCAATGGTTTTATAGCATACTGGTCAGTCCATGCTTGCTTCAAAATCATTTGTCTTTGGTTGGTCCCTGCCTCCTGCAGAGCCCTCACAAGCAGCGCTGACCTTCAGAGGGAAGGGTGGTGGGGGTTCTGTTGTTAATTGGCTCTGAGAGTCCAGTTCAGATATGATAAAGAGGCTTCAAAATTCAGAACAGTGTATTTATGCAACACACGTGCACTGAGTGACACTTGTTAGACGTGGCTCTAACCATGAATTTACAAACCTTCGTGCCCCCACGACCACTGCCCTGATGACCATGCTAATAGCGAACCAAGATGAAAGTCAGCTCACACCACAAACGGATGTACTTCAAGGTGCTTTTGTGTGATAATGAAGGAAAAGTAGGCACTGTTAAAGAAGCAATTGCCTAGGATCACCCGTGTGGTCAAGAGGAAACCATGATTGATGCAAGGGTTCCTGGTTTCATATTGTTCAGTTTGGCACTACTTAGCCATCTCTTTATTTCTCACATTTAATGCTATGTGTTTAATTCTTAGAGGCACTAAATCAAAGCGCTGTGATAAATACATCCAGGCTATGCATGCTTCAAAAGCACTGGTGGTAATAATGCTTGTGGAGGGTGATGCAGAAGCTAAAATTAAACGCAGAGCATCCTCCCTTGGTAAGTGCATTGAGACCATTTGCTCTACATTGCTAAATGTTATTGGGGCATATTTACAATAGTTTACTGTAGGGCAGTGCCGCAAGCCTTCTAGCTGTGCTGCCCTACGTCAAAAGAAAAGGGCAGGAAAGTGCTGTATCTACAACATATGGTGCATTCCTGTCCTTTCTGCCGGCACACAAAATGCAGCTGAGTGCCAACGCAGGCACCCTTGCACCATGGCGCAAGGGTGTCTGTCTTGTTGGCATTATTGTTTTTGTGCAGGAAGGGACACCTTCCTGCACAAACACAATCAAAAGAGTCATTTTCTTTGTTCCATGTGTGGTGCACACATGGAAAGAGGAAAAAACGAGGAGAAATGTAAACATTTCTCCTTGTTACACCTGCTTTGGGAAGGCGTTGGTTTTTGTGCTGCCCCAGATTTACGATATGCTGTAAATCTGGGGCAGTGTCAAAAACCATGGTTGTTGCGTGGCAACACCCACAGCAACACCCATGGAACACCCCTTCCACGCAGAGTAAGGGATTGCCAAACTCCATATTTACAAGGCCATGAAAAGCCACGCAGGGCGGCTTTGTGAGGCCTTGTAAATATGGGCCGCACACTGTGCCGCCGGAGTGTCAAAAAAAGTGATGCTTCGGCAGCTTAAAAGTGCTGCATGGGCGTTGTAAATATTTAGCCATTCAATTACCAATTCATTCATTGTGTGAGCCATGTAATCTTGTCAGCACCCCTATCCATCCATCCATTCATTAAGTCAACACACTTCTTTACTGAACAAGCATTGGCAAAGACAATAGGTCTCACCTTTGGGACCTGTTTTCTTTGTCAATGTTTTTTAACTACTTTGTACAGCATTAATAATACTGTAAAGCATGGCTAAATACCAAAAAGGCTATTGCATAATTTTTTAGGCACCACATATACCTGTACGAACACTTTGTTTTTTATTTGATGATCCAATTTGGATAAAGCTTTATTTATATTTGATTTTTTAAAAAGATACATCATATGTTTATTTGAGTAATATTGTGCCTAAGAGGTTGTAGAAAATGTTAATTAGTTATATAATTTGTTTGTGTAATGTATAAGTTTAATGTTATGTTATTTTTTCAGTTAGTATATGAAAATATATTTTATTTATTTTTAAGTTGATTGTATTTTGTTTATATATTTTGTTTGTTCTTACTGTCTTTATTGTACTAATTATTTTAGTATGTTATGCCAAATGAGTATATATTAATTGTATTTATTAAGCAATATATTATTTTAATAAATTATATAATGTATTATTACTGTATGTTCCAAATTTGTTTTATCATTTCAAAGTTTATTTTCTATTTATGATTTCAATATTTTTACTTAATAATTTGGAGTTATTATTAATTAAAACTTTCTTGGAGTGTTATTTAGTGTTCACCACTTTCAAATAATTATTTTATACTCAAGTGGAAGTAGGTAATGTCACCCATTGACTACCTTAGTGGCTACCACTTTCCCCCAAATGCCTTAGATTGGAGTGAGAATAGTAATTGTAATCCCTTTAGCGTACAACCTAATGGCCCAAAGTCGTTTTAAAAGTAGTGGGAGTAGTAAATGTAATTATTTTAGTGTCTAACCTGTTGAATGTAAATCTATCATTGTGGTATTTGTTGTAACTCTTTAATCATTCTAGTTTGTACATACATCAATAGTATTGACTTTTTTAATAGCATTGTAAATGACATTTTTATATTTTTATTCAATATATATATTTACATTTTTAAACGTATTTTTGAAACCAAAAAATGTTTGTTTGTCAACTATATGTTATATATTTTTTGACACAAAACTTTTTCATATATTTTTATAAAATGAGTTTCACATATTAGTATTTCTCATATTTAAAAAAGAATTTATATCTTTTTTAACATTGTTTTGCATATTGATATTTTATAATATTTTTTTAAAACACAAAACATGTGATATATATTTTTTTAACATTGTTTTAACATTTGTGCCCATATGGTACATTTTTAAACCATATAAATTTGTTATAGATACATTTGTTTATTTATAACAAGCTTTATATACTTTTTAGAGTACATTTGACAACTGACAAACCTTTATTGTTTTAGTCCCAAATCTGAGACAACAACATGTTCCAAAAACAAGCATTTTTCAATTACTCATCATCCAGCTTGCTCTTTCAACTCAAACTGTGACGACTGATGAGGTCGAAGCTAATGAAATCGATGCCGCCATGATCAGGGAACAAATCTCTAAAGGGAGGAAAGAAGGAGCACCCGGGCCAAACGGGATTCCACCAGTTTTTTTCAAACAAGATCCAGAATACTGGTCAGAAATTCTGGCTCCTCTCTTCAGCTCTGTCAGACAGTTTGGGTGCTCGCCCACATCATGGAAGGGCTCCATTATTTCACCAATTTATAAAGCTGGAGACAAAACCCTACCAAAAAACTACCGCTTGATTGCACTGCTCGATGTAGAGGCAAAATACTTTGCGGGTAATCTACTAACAGAGCTGCACGAATGGGCAACAGAGCGCAACATAATTCCTCCTTGCCAAACAGGGTTCTGTAGAGAGACCGGTACAACAACTAACCTATTAACAATGTCATTACTTATTGATAAGGCAAAATTAACCAAACAAACTCTTCATTTCTGCTTTAAGGCGGCATTCGACATAGTCAACCGAGCTAACCTGTGGAGGAAATTGGCTCTCTGGGGGATCCCTTCATCTCTTTTGAATCTTCTGATACAATTACACTCCAACACGTGGATACAGGTTAAGGTAGGTAATGGCTCCCACCTTCCGAGGCGCATACCGACAACCAAAGGTCTCAAACAGGGTTGTGTGCTAGCACCAACTCTTTTTAACCTTTATACAGCAGATATGACATTGGCCCTTAGTGCCTGCAATGCGCATGCCCCTCGACTAGGGGGGAAAGCCATCTCCAGTATGTCCTACGCGGACGATGTTGTCTTAGCAAGCCACACTCAAGTAGGTCTACAACGGCTACTTAATACATTGCATGGATATGCAGCCGAAAATTGCCTGGAAGTTAACATCAACAAAACCAAAACCCTGACAATCAATGGAAAAAAACGGTCTCATTTTTGATCTCTGGGAAAAACTCCAATTGCAAATTCTTCTGAGTATAAATATTTAGGTAGTCAACAAGAGAGGGGACTGTGGGACTTTTTATCGAGGTCCAGCATAGATGCCCAGTCAGATCCTGCTACCTAAAGGTATGCTGTTCCTCTTGAAGTGGTGCCTAGACAATCTCTTTGATGGAGATCTTTTGTTCCTTGCCGTATGATGAAGTGGGGGTGTGTGTCCGTCAAAGAGCCCCTCTATGGGTGCCCGTTGGGTATTGCAGCGCCGACCCAACGAGGAGCAGGTCCAGATGATGAAGCATGACACCTAGCTTGCTGGGTGTGTGAGGACCCTAGTTCCGAAAGAGGGATTCCCTCCACTATCCCTCCTAAACCAGGTTCCACCTACCCTATCATTACTAATGATGGTGGTTGGTTCTCTGATTTTTTATTGTCTAGGCACCACTTCAAGAGGAACAGCATACCTTTAGGTAGCAGGATATAAATATTTAGGTGTCATAATTGATAAGGGCGGTCAATTCGCGAAACAGCTTGAGGCCATTAAGAGGAAAGGGATGGTGATAGCGACAACCCTAAGGCAACTCAAAACAAAATTGACTGGACCAATTTTTTCTACCATTGCTTCGTGTTGCACAAGCAAACATTCCACCATCAATCACTTACGGTAGCGAAGTGCTGAGAGGCGGGGACGCTATACTGCTGGATACCACCTTGACAAAAGCATACAGAGTTATGCTAAACCTCCCACCATATACCTCGCCAGCACAGATTCGACTCGAGTTTGGATTAACGAAGCAACTCCTCGCAAGGCGAGGCTCGTACATCAAGTGCTGGCCTAAAATCAAGAATTGGTCCAGGAATACATTGAACCACCAGCTCTGGCAGGAATTGTGCAGCACATCTACCTCACCGGCCAAAGCCTACCTGGAGGAATCGCTGGCCTTCACCAGACTAGCCGACTTATGGAAAATTCCAACAACGCACTCGCACTTTAAGCACATCGTAAATAAGGTTATTAAGCAACTTTCTCTTACAGAAGACAAAGTTGCCTTTGCACACAGGAGCCACGCATGGATGACTCTGAGCAGCTATCAAATCATTTGGGCCGCAGGCATACTTCGAACTGGGGTACTCCAGGAAGTCAAAAGAATCTTTCTTAAAATACAGGTTAGGAATCCTCCCAGCCATTCCACATCTTCCACCGTGGCTGAGAGAGAACTGTGGGAAATTATGCAGGCTATGCGGGGTCTGAACTGAGGACATTGAACATCTAATATGTTCCTGCATCAAGCTAAAAGAGGAAAGGGCAGGCATCCTAAAAATCCACTTTAATGAACGAGGCATACGTACCCGGAGACAAGCGGTACTTGCCTGCTTTAATCCAAAGGACCCGCAATTAAATGGGAAGCTAGTCAAGTTCCTGCTATTAGTAGCCTCTAAGCAAGGCCCAGTGGCACCCTGTGGGAGCGTAAAAACAACAAAAAACGTTAATCCTTCACAACCGTAACCTGCGTATAGACTCCAGAGGCTTAGAGCATAATGTAAACATTGAGAACTCTGCATTTTGGAAACATTTCTGCATTTCTTAATACATAAGAATTTTACTAGAGTACTGATTGAAAAGGTTAATTAACCCAAAAATGTTTTATCAGAGTGTATTTTTGTAATGGTTTTAATTAATCAAAAACAATACATTTTTTACTTACTTACTAATTACTCATCAGATTAGGGCTATACCATCATAAAATATCACTAAATCTACATACTTTCAAATATCAGTACACTTTAAAAGCTACATAAAAATGTAAAAATGTAAAACAGGTCATTGTATTTCCTGGTTTATTTATAATTATGCATGCTTTATCTACTGTGGAAATTCCCAATTTGAATGTTTAACTGCTTTAAAAACTTTAAACGCAACATACGTGAAGCTGGACACACAAAAACGTGTTCTAAATCCTGGATTCCCTGAGTGCATAGTTTCATATTCATTCATTTATACTCATTCTTTACCAAGCCCAGTTACACTCCTGAGTGGCAACTCTGAAATCTGATAAGAAGAATGAGTATTTGGATTTTCTGAACTCTATTCCATGTCAAGTATGGCTGAAGCTCTTTACGCTACTCAAAGCAGGGATCATTCCGTATCTCCCTTCGGGAGTCAAGATGTCATGTCCAACTCCATGCTGAGTGCAGGATTGAACTTTTAAGTAAACGCTTGAGCTTCGACGCTGACAAGGCAGCCAATGCCTCTTGTTTTAATTTGAATAAATCTAAGGCGCCATAAAAATGTCTCCAGAAGGTACTATCTGGACTTTGCTCAATAAAATACCTCTCCAAAGTAGCCTTCTTAGGCAGTTCTCCTTCACGTGTAGCAGATGAAAACCCAGCAGATAACTGCAGCCAAAGCCATCACCAAAGAACTTATTAAACCCATATCCAAGCTAGGATAATCAGACTGCCTAATGCAGGAAGAATGTTTCCCCTCGTTAGAATCCATAAAAGACTATCTGTTTAATCACACTATTCCCATTGGATATAATATACGTGGAGAGATTTTTAGAGGATACAAAAAAAGTAAAGAAGCAAAATGTATGCATCACGGGCATTATGAAACATTCTCAGCCCATTTGCATTGCTCATAGCTTTGGGGCATAGGTGAGATGCATGATTCCTTTCTTTTAAGTTAGAACTCACAATATTCCCTACATATATGTATGATGTAACCACCTACAGTTTTTCGATCCACAAGTGCCAATCATTCTTGAGTTTGTTCAGTTGTTGCTTGCCTTTAGAAACTAGAACTTAACTTTTAGATATATTTATTTTTAGAAAATGTTGAACTTGAAGCAGGTCTGAACTCTTTTGAAGACCTTTGGGGGTCAAATCTAGCATTACTATATCATCCACAAATAAAAAGCAGATTATTTCTTTACCGCCTACCTTTGGTAGATACCCCCTGAATGAGGTAAGTAATAAGTCAGAATTTGTAGAGCGCTGATGCTTCACTCGTAAGGGTCTTAAGGCACTGTCAGATAATTCTGCCTGTTTTCCTATTGGTTGACATCAGTGTCTTGAGGTCCCTATTGAATTGCTAGAAATCAATCAATCAATCAGGACTCTGTCATAAGAACCGCTGCATCAAGGACTGACACTCTGCTGAACTGCTGACCTGGAAGCTTTTCTCTTGTGCTGCACTGCTGCCTGCACTGCTGCCTGCTGCTCTCTGACCCCGCTGAGTAGAGCTGGACTCTGCCTTGCACCGAAGTGATCTCCAAGGGCTTGTTGGCTTGCCTCCTGTTGCTTAAGACTTAGGGCTATCAAAATCTCTACCCCTGCTCCTCTGCCTGGTTCACTGGAAGTGGACCCAGATACTTGCACCAGAGAAAACGATGCATCTCCAGTCTGTGTGTAACAGAGCCGGTGCATCTACTCTGCTGGACGAGTAGAATAGGCACATCGCACTCATAACTACTACATCGCATCTGGAACATCCACTTTGGAACCAACGCATTGCCGCCACTGTGTGGAGAAGATCGATGCATCTCCCCTCCAGCGTGGATTAACCCAGCATATCACCTTCGGACTGTCGTACTCGGAACCTGCGCTTTGCTCAACAGGCCTGAAGCATCACCGCCATTGCGTGAAGAAACTAGACGCATCACCTCAACTGCGGGCTCGACATCAATGCATCGCTGCCATTGCGTGAAGAGAATCGGCGCATTACCTCAACTGCGGGTTCGACATAGATGCATCCCTTGCCTACACCCTGAATCTCGCAGTTGCAACGAGGATCCAGGTACTCTGTTCACCAGGCCTGCGTGGCTCCTGTCCCCAACCTGCGTGCCATCTCGGTCGGCTTGAACTGTTGACTTTGCCCCAGTACAGTGAAACCAGATAACCCCCAGAAGTGTTTATTGCTTCTACGCGCTAGAACTTTTTTTATTCTTTAAAAATTCATAACTGAAATTCTACTTGGATTTTTATTGTTTTGGTCTTGATTTATTTATAAAATTGTCTATTGTCCTAAACCAGTGTGGAATCTTTTTGTGGTGTTTTCATTGTGTTACTGTGTATGTGTGTTGAACAAATACTTTACACATTGCCTCTTTAGTGGGCCTGAGTGGAGACATTCACTCCACTTGTGCAGTCTGGGGGATTCAGGAACTCTGTGCTCCAGGTGCAGCGGAGTTCCCTACGAAGCACCTTTAACTGTGTGGTGGAGTTTTCTTTCTGTTGATTAGCGTAAGACTTGTTTTGGAATGCCCTTGCGAGCATGATGAGAATTCCCAGCTGTTTGCAGGTGCGCACAAGACTTGGCGGCCACTAGCACAGCTTTTTGTGATTTTTTTATCATGTTGGAGAGTGCGAGCCACCGCGACTGCACCTCGAGCAGATTCACTACTCAATAAGCAGCTAAATCTTCTCAAAAAGGCTTTTTTGAGTTACTATTCATCTCCAACGGACTGTTCAGGTTGTTTTTTAGTGCGAGAAGCTTTGTTTTTCATTTTACTTTTGTTTCCGACAAGAAGGTAGTGCCCCAGAGACTCCAACCTCCTGTCCCTATCCAGCAGGCTCCTCCCAATGTTATGTCCATTTTCTGGACATTTTAAATTTGGATTTGAAGCTGGAAGGATTACTCTCTTTGTCTGATGCATATATACCATTTCATTTAAGGACTTGAGCCTGATTTAGATCTTGTAGGACTGTTGTGTGTTTCTTGCATGGCCCATTGCAGTTTTCCCTGTGTTAGCCTAATTGTTCACATTGTAGGTCACTTTTAATATGCATATGTTACTCCATAACAGACTTGCATTTGTGCCACATTGTATTTTGACACAGAACCTGCATGTTTTTGTATTTTATTATTTTCCTTGGATTTAGCTTGAACAAGCTAGACAAGGTCAAACAACAGTGGCCCTTGTTATTCTCTCTGGTCAGACACATGCACCTAGTCATAAAAAGAGATGGCAGCTACTGTTTGTGAGCACACATGTCTTGTCATATAACTGAGGCCAGGGGTTCTGAAAAAACTCACATTGAGTGAAGGTCCTACATCACACTGTAGGGAATTCTCTGGCTGATGAAGCAGCGTTGCTGCAGCAGTCACATACTCTAAAGCTCGTAACAATAACGGTATATTGGCAACCACATATGCAATTTAAGATGGCACCCCTTTACCAAAAGGCTTTCCTACCAAATTCTCTTATCTTTTAAATGACCAGACTGTGACTTAAAGCAGTCCTTAATGGCTAGAGTATTAGGTACTGGTCGTGGTTGGTTGAACTATCTTTATGGGGTTTAATGAGCTCTTAATAACCCCCTTAAAAGATATCTGGGTGGGTGGACCCTGTTTGAAGCACTTTTTGGCTTCAAGATATATGTTGCAGACCTTCACGGTCCAGACATTGTGGTGGCTGCCACAACCCTTGACGTAGATAACCATTTCCTGGTTCTAAAGACAAACATTTTGTCTCCATCGAACATGTCAAAATACACCATGTGGCTGATTCTACATAGATGGCTACCGGGTGTTCATGCTTTTTCACAAGACATTCCTTTGCAGCCCGTGAGCACCACTGATGCTGATCGTCCCCGTCTAGGGGTGGGGGAGCCTGAGTTCTCTGCCAAAAACCTGGCTGAAATGATGACTATTTCTACTACTGCATCTTCTGCAGCTGCTGTTATTTATACTGATCCTCCGAGGGTGGACTCCTCTGTTGGATTATTCAAGTATTGAATCCTGGCCCCCTGTTTTTCAGCCAAGTACCTCTGGGGTGTATTACATGGATTAAGATGATTTTTCCTTAGACAGTTCTTCTGTTTTGCATCCGCTATCAGCACGGATTTGTTTTTTTATTTCATGGTTGAAATGCACTTATCTAGTCCCGCCTTGATATATGTTTGGATCATACTCTCCTTGGTTTTCTTGTTCATGTGGATTGGTGACTGTTTTTTTCTTATTAATCAATGGCCACTACCTCCTGGAAAGTTCAGTTATGGAACTGGTCGACAGGGTGTTTGCCCCCCATTTTTTTCACATAAACTGAAAAGAGAGTTGTCCCTCATCACCATTTCAGCCATCCCAGTGACTGATGGGATTGTTTGGGAAAAAGTTCCTTTGAATATATTTGGCCCTATGGAGATCCTGCAGATACCATGTGTGTTCAAATTTTCTATGTTTGATGTGATAGTACCGGGGTTACATACAGATCATTGGGATGTTGAACCCGTAAATTCTATGCTTTCAGAGTTGGAGTATTATACTGTTTTTGAATCAGTGGAACTATATCTTAATTCTGCTAAGCATGCTGATATGTTTTGGTATCAACATTATGAACATCATTTTCTACATACAGCCAATATTTAACATGCATCATTTAATTATACACAATGGGAATATTGTCCGACTCCCCCACAAGGGAGTTATAAAATGCATTAAGACAAGTTCAAGTATTTTAAAGGATATGACACTTCAGACCACACATCATATTATTTCTAATTATTTCCTACCCTACCAAAAAAACTGTATGCATACGTTGACCAAGCTCATATATACAACTTTGTTTGTCAACCAGTTAGCCCTTAAAGGCTACGATTACTGGAAGTACACAAATGATATGAAATCAATTTGGGGAACAAAATCTTGGCAGGTTCAGGGAATCGAAACCTTACTGCTCGCCTGCTTAATTCCCACACAAATTATTTTCTTGAATAACACCATCCAGCAGACTACATGTCTGGGTTTGGCAAAGATTGAAGAAATGAATGCCTCAACAATACCATTTATTGTCCGATTTGATAATTGGAAAAGGTTGACAAATTACACCAAATAACAACTAAATTGCATAGTGCAGAATGGTACATTCAATTCCACACTTTCAGGTCCTAACGGGTAGTTAGTGTGGCCAGTAAGCACTAATGGTTGCCATGCTAATTTTCTCAATTCCACACCTGGGTTCAAATCAAGCAGACCCGATACTCTCAATCACAACATTCTAATATCATTACCACATATTTGGTGGGAAAGTTGTGTCAACAATGGTTGGAACATTTTGCACTGTCTGCAGTGAAATAACATCTTTCTCTCCTGTCCGAAGAAATTAATTTATCAGATTTTCTTTTGGGTCCCAAATATCCACGTTCTAAAAGATTTATTTATGCCACCTATAATAAAATTGGGACATTTTCCCAGATGGAAGCTCCTGCACATATAAGACAAATTGACAAAGATAATTTGGATAAGGTGCTTGCTGTTGTGATAATAGTATTAATATGTTGTCTTATCGTATTTACAATTTAAATAACATTGTATCATCTGTTATTGATACTATGCAAAGTGACATGTCAACACTGTACCATGAGCAAAGTCAGCTTATATCTAATATGCATTTTAGCTGGATGCTTCAAACCCTTAATGGACTTGTACCCTGGTGCTATTTAAATTGCAGTAATTTATTTCTGCCCTTTAATTTAACACACAAACAACATCGGATGGTGATGAAAGACGCAACTTACTCAATGCTGCATTTAGAGCATTAGAACAACTTCTGTTCACCATAGCAGAAATGTCTTTGACTGTGTGGTTGATGCACGGTGTTATTTCTTTACCTATCTCAAAATTTCAGTTCACAGCTTGCATGAAACATTTTCCATTGGTAGATATGGAACCCTTGGGAGCAGCTTCATTCCTGAATTATGGCCACTATCCTTTACATATCGTTGTGAACGTGCCAGGAAATTTTCCTTACTGGAGAAGATTGCGACTCTTCTGTTGGACATTCACTCGTTAGCAAACACTTTAAAAAGAGGAAGCAAGATGGCGGTCGGCTGAGGCGTTCGCAGCTCATAACGCCTTGATCTATAGAGACCCCCTGATGCTATTGGAAGTTTTGAATACTTTGCCGAAATTGATGAGTGAGGAGGCTAGCAGCTGCACCCCCACTTGCAGAGTCACGGGCGGACAGCAAGAACTCCTACTAACCTGTGAGAAGCTCTGCAGCACGCTGAGCCGGTTTGATTGCTGCCGCTCGGAGACGCATTTTCCAGTCAGGATGAAGCCGAAGGGGCAACCAGCAGCTCGAGGGAAGACAGGCAGTCCGACGTTAAGTGTAGCCCCGACATCCGCCCGCTCCATGACTGAGATATGCACTGGAACAGAGGCAGCGGCTCGACATCCTGGACACCGAGGGCAAACTGGGACCCGGAAGAACGACGCTCCAGAGAGGAAGGGGAAGGGCAGGTCAGTGCCCCAACAATGCCTGCCCGGTCCGACGATTGTTGGTCTATTCAGAGGCTCCAGACCGTAACCAGGACTGGGAGCTGGAATCAGGACCGAAGCGGAGGATCTGGATGAAGGGGCCTGGAAGACAGCACTAACGGCCAGCCTGCAGGTAAATGACAATCCGGCAATATTTAATCAGGCAATTCTTAATCAGGCAATGCCCAGCGTAGCAGTGGCTGGCTGCCTACAGATATGGGACAACAGTGAAGGGGGGGCAGAGATACTCAATTTGGATGGGGGAAAGGAAAAGGAAAAGGAAAGGAACAAAGAAGATCAAAATGGTGATACTTATAGTCACTCCAGCAATAATATCCAGCTCAAACATTTAATAAAAGTTATCGCAAGTGGGGAGGAGAGGAAATACAGAAGGACCACGCAGAAAATCCCTCTGAGTACCCTCAACAGAGCAGAAATAATAAAACCCAGGACAATACTTTGAGGCAAGTATGACGCCAGAAGTCAAAGCACAACAAGGAAAGCTTGTGGAATGTGAAGGACACTGATGTAGAGGCAACGGACTGCTTTTACTCACTATCGGATGATACCTGGTCCATGGAGGATTCTGTCTACTTGTTAAGCACGAGTGAGAGTGAGAGCAAAAGCCTACCCGATACTAGCGGAATGGACTCTGCTGCAACCATGCGCAGAGCTAATAGGAAGCTAGGGCTCTCAGGACACCACAAAAGGAAAAGACCTAAACTGGGAATACTCATCACCTAATCAACTAATGGGGGATGTTAGGGGCAAAGCATCGGATTCTGAAGGCAGCCCTATCATGACACTAGATGCTCTCTTGCAATCCATCATGGCACACCGGGAGGAAACAAGGCAGGATAGCAGACGCTCCCAGACAGCCATCCGCAAGGTGCAGGGGTCAGTACGGAAAGTTGTCAAAGTATGCAACGATATCTCTGACCGACTGACAGAGCTGGAGACAAGAACTAGAACTCTTGAGACAGATATCGTAGCAACCCAGAGCCAGACTGAATCGCACGAGGCCATGCTAGTAGATATCCAATAGAAGTTGGAGGATCAAGAAAATCGCCAGCGCCTGAACAACTTGAGGTTCCTGGGAATTCCTGAGAACAAGGAAGGCACGGACATGCGTCTCTATATGGTGGAGTTATTAAGAAAGGCATTTCCCGATGTGGAAGGATGGCACTGGACTCAAGAAATCCAACGTGCTCACCGGGTCCCCCTGACTTTGAATCAGCCAGTCAGAGCGGATGTAAGGCCCAGAGCTGTACGAGTTTACTTTGGGAACTACCTCCTTAGGCAGAATATCTATGAGAAATCCAGACCGGAAACTAAGCACAAGGTGGACGATATTGAGTTCTTCGCTCGGCCTGACTTCTGTCATGTAACTGTTGAGAGGCGCTGGAGGTTACGGCAGATGATCAGTCCATTTCAGTCAAAAGGTGTACAGGCCTACCTGCTGAACCCAGCAAAATTGAAAGTGGTAGCTGGTAATAGGTCCCACTTTTTTACATCCGAGATTAATGCGAAAGAATTCTTGGAAGAACTTAATGGAAAGGTTCAGTGAAAGTAGGATTTAAAATATTGACAAATTGTCTTGATGGTTAGGAGATATGATCTAGGATAGAATAGACATAAATTAGGGCCTTACTGAAATATGTATTAGCTACTATGTTTTTCTTCTCTTTTGCCTTCCTATTATGTAATTTTGTAGGGCTTTTGTTTTGGCTTTCAATTTGTGATGAAATCCAATGGATTTAAGGAGGGGGGACTCATTGATCAGGGTGTAGGGCTGCTCCATCACCTAACAGACCAGCGGCCTGGAAGCTTCCAGGAAAAGAGAGAAGGGGGAGCGGGAGGGGAGGGGATGGGTAGGTTGGGGGCGAGTGGCGGGGGAGGGGAGGAAGAGGGAGGTTTTAAGGAGGTTAGGAGTGGAATAAAGGGAAAAGAAGCCAGAAACAAAATGGAAAAGTAGAAGATTTTAGAGCTATACGGTGTAGATGGATGATTTCCATATCTAGCTATGGCTAAGCTAAGGATCTGCTCAGCGAACATGGGGGGGCTGAATGATAAAAAAAAAAAAGAGCTAAGGTATATGAGATATTAAAATATATTGACCCAGAGGTAATCTATCTCCAAGAGACACATACCCCATGGTGCAACAAGGATGCCCTTCAGATAAGGGGTCATGAACTGGCAGTATGTTCTACACAGACTTCTATGATAAGAGGAGTTGCCATATATATTAGGCATCAAGCTGGGATAGTAAAGCGTACAATAGCGGATAAGTGGGGGCGATGGGCAATAGTTACATTAAGTACCGGGTTGACGATAGGGACTATATATGGTTCAAACCAAGACAACTCTAAAATATGGGAGGATTTGGAAGTGGAGCTCGCCTCCTGGCCGACCCCATTGATAATATGTGGGGATCTAAATATACACCTGGGGTTATCACAGGATGGTGGGCTACAATACAATGGGAGGAAACCTCAGGTATACAGAGCACTAACTACCTTTAAGGACAGTTATGGCTTGTCTGATTTTTGGGCATATAAGAGTACTACCAACCCCAGGTACACCTACTTCTCGCACCCCCACCAAAAATATGTTCGATTAGATAAATTTTTGACCCCTATTAATATGCTTAATGAGGTAGAGATAACCAAACTGCCCCAACTCTTTTCGGATCACAACCCATTATTGTTGGAAGTAACAGGGCAAGGCATACAGGTGAAGCAGCGTAATTGGACATTCGACAAGAAACTATTAGTAGACGAAGAATTCCTCACCTATATAAAAAAGTGGGTAAGAGAGTTTTTTTTACATGAATTGGTATAGCGCCTCACACATTGTAGTGTGGGATTCCTTCAAAGCTGGGTTGAGGGGAGAAGTTATAAGCTATGTCAGCCAGCGACACAAGATGCAGAGAGAAGAGGTTAACTCTCTATTAGGACGGTTGAAACAATTGGAGGTAGAGCACATGAAACTGATTCATGAAGGGGGCAAGAGGAGGAATCAAGAGAGGTCATGGCGAAACTAGCTATAGCTAAGTCAGAAATTAATAGCTATTTTCAGGTGAGAGTGGCCCAGACCTATCAAGCATACCAAAAGGAGACGTACGAATATGGGGAATCGGCAGGAAGGCTACTAGCCCTTCGCACAAGGCAGAAGGCTGTCAGAAATAATACAACTAAAATAAAGAACAGTGAAGGGCAATTTGAAACAAAGCCTACAGAGGTTATGGGGGTCTTTGAACAATTTTATAAGAAACTATATCAATCATACCCTACTGGATATGCTCAAATGGGAACAGGAGCTAGCCACTTGGCCACTAATAATATAAGATGAGGCTACATATTTGGAAATGGAAGCAGAGTTTACGTTTGAAGAGGTAGTGACTGCTTTACGCTCTCTATCTTCTGGGAAAGCCTCAGGTCTGGATAAAATCCCAATGGAGTTATATAGGATGCTTCAATATGAACTGGCCCCGTTAATACATGATCTTTCTTTAGATGTACAGCACCGGGGAATCCCACCTACCTCCTGGCAGGGAACAGATATAGTAATTTTTGAAAAAAAGGGGAAGCCTCCGGAGCTGCCAGCCTCGTATCGCCCTATCTCTCCGATAAATTCAGATGCCAAAGTTTATTCTAAAGTCTTAGCTAATCGGCTACAGAGGGTCATAGCCAAATTAGTCTCACCATGGCAGCATGATTTTGTACCAGGCAGGGGAACCAATGACCATGTGAGACTGGTTATTTCCCTACTGGATATAGCAGAGGCAACAGGAGATGATATGGCTGTGATCCTCTTAGACGCTGAGAACGCTTTTGACCGTGCACATGGCAGTACCTTTGGGAAGTTTCATCAGAGAGAGGGTTTGGCTCACAACTGATTACAGCCATCCAAGCGATGTATTATAAGCCTTAAGTATTATTGCAGGTGATGGGGAATACATCGGGGAAAATCGAGGTGGCCAGGGGGACGAGATGGGGATGCCCGTGCTCCCCAATTCTCTTTGCCATGTATCTAGATCCCTTTATCAATCAGATACTTCTAAGCCCCGTCATTAAACCTATAACAACCAATGGATACAAGACCGGGGTTTTGGCCTATGCGGATGATATCGCTGTTATTACATCAGAGAAGGCAATCAAGAAAATTGAGAGCATGGCGGAGGAATTTGGGAGTAGATCAGGGTATCTTCTTAATAAGGAGAAGACTCAAATAATTAGCTCACAGCAATATATCATTCAAGACCAACGCCAAACTGAATCTGCCATGTATCTGGGGGTCAGGATAAGCTCTAACATCGATGAAATATGGCCTAGCAATCTTGATCCGGTGCTGGATGATATCGGCACGGAATTGAGGCACCTTGATAAACAATCATAGGCAGGGTCAACGTACTAAAAATTAAAATCTTCCCCAGAGTGCTATATCTGTTTCGCTCCATCCCTCATGAATTGACCGATATTACAATAGAGAAAATGAATAAATGTTCTCAAACTTTATATCGATACAAAAGGGGATGATGGACGGAACGTTTGAGCCAATCAAACACTCACCCCCAGTCAACTGATCTGGGTTTAATCCATCATCATTCTTTAGCTCAATCACTTTGATTGGCTCAAACGTTCCGTCCATCATCCCCTTTTGTATCGCTTTGGTCGCCCTAAGTTGGCGGGGGTATGCCCAGACGTGGGTCCCTTGCTCACTTTGCCACTGGATTCAAGCAAGCCTGGCTGATGACGGCTGAAATGCCAGAAACCGGTCCTAGGATGCTTGTTTCCGGTCCAGGGAAGACATGGCTTGGCAGTTCGGGCTGGACTGTTCCCATGAGGCACAGGGTCAGACTGATTTGCATATGGCCATGTCTGAACTGGGGTGGTGGAGTGAGCTAAAGAATGATGATGGATTAAACCCAGATCAGTTGACTGGGGGTGAGTGTTTGATTGGCTCAAACGTTCCATCCATCATCCCTTTGTATCGCTTTGGTCGTCCTAAGTTGGCGGGGGTATGCCCAGACGTGGGTCCCTTGCTCACTTTGCCACTGGATTCAAGCAAGCCTGGCTGATGACGGCTGAAATGCCAGAAACCGGTCCTAGGATGCTTGTTTCCGGTCCAGGGAAGACATGGCTTGGCAGTTCGGGCTGGACTGTTCCCATGAGGCACAGGGTCAGACTGATTTGCATATGGCCATGTCTGAACTGGGGTGGTGGAGTGAGCTAAAGAATGATGATGGATTAAACCCAGATCAGTTGACTGGGGGTGAGTGTTTGATTGGCTCAAACGTTCCGTCCATCATCCCCTTTTGTATCGCTTTGGTCGCCCTAAGTTGGCGGGGGTATGCCCAGACGTGGGTCCCTTGCTCACTTTGCCACTGGATTCAAGCAAGCCTGGCTGATGACGGCTGAAATGCCAGAAACCGGTCCTAGGATGCTTGTTTCCGGTCCAGGGAAGACATGGCTTGGCAGTTCGGGCTGGACTGTTCCCATGAGGCACAGGGTCAGACTGATTTGCATATGGCCATGTCTGAACTGGGGTGGTGGAGTGAGCTAAAGAATGATGATGGATTAAACCCAGATCAGTTGACTGGGGGTGAGTGTTTGATTGGCTCAAACGTTCCGTCCATCATCCCCTTTTGTATCGCTCTCAAACTTTATATGGCACTACCAAAAAAACAGACGGGCCTTGAAAACACTAACACTCCCTCAAGAAAGGAGGGGGGATTGAGCTGTTCCAAACTTGTTGTTATAATACTGGGCAGCTGCCCTGCAACAGATGGTATAGAAAAACAGTTGGTCCTAGGCCAGTTAGGGCATACAATTGAATTGTTATATATTCTTAATTCAAAAACACATCATGAATATATGTCCTTAGCATCTAGTCATATAGTTAGAACACTTTTCAGTACGATAAACATGCACACTCTCAATAGATACAATGGCACTCAATTGAATTGGAAGTCAGAGGAACTGTTTTATTCACAGGTTGTCCTCATATTCTCCTCATGTGAACAAATCATCATATTCAACGCAAAAGAGGTTGCTCCAGAAACAGGGGGAGAGGGAGAAGAAGGTGTGCTCATGCATGGGACAGATACAGTTGAATAGAAGGGGTTCAGAATCACATATAAAGTAGAGTTAATTGCACTGATTTTGACAACATAAGAACTGGCTATATATTTTACAGTCAGGCCAGTTTCTTGTCAGGGCCTACCCCTTACGGGTTGTTCCAAATATTGTTCATATTCCTTTCAAATAGGTGCACAGAGAAACATCATCTGTGAAACGGATGGGGTAGGGATGATAATGGGTGTAGGCCCACTGGGGGGACTAGTGTCGACGTTTCGACCCTGGTGCGTAGAGGGTAATTCGATACCTCAGCTCACGGGTCTTCCTCAGGACGGGGAGGTTGGGGAGGGGCAACCTAAGGTTTAATTATATAATCTAATTAGTGCCATAAACAAGGAGATTAACTTAGAAGGAGGAAACCATACGTGTAAATACTGACCTATGTAAGGTGTAATTGGGTATGGTCTGGTCACTGCCTCCAATTGGTGGGTAGTCTGTGGAGAAAGGTGTGCATCATAAGCTAATGATAGCTAATTAGAACAAATGTAGTCCCAACACAAGGGGTTTGGGAATGTACTCACCCGTCCGAATTAATGTGACGGTGTTGCATACACAATAAATGTGGGCAGTATAACTCCTTCATTAAGGGTGAGCTGAATCGCCCGAGGCCAATCTACAAATAAAACAAAATAAAGGGAAAAAAAGGACTCTCTATTAGTTAAAAACAAGGCCCACCTGATGTGAACAAACTCAACTGTGATCCACATAAACGGATAATTAATTTACCTCATTTGGCCGAGAAGGAGCCGCCCACGCAGACCGTGTCTTGCTGAGACAAGACGGTCATTGAAGTGAACGCTGCTATTTAACCTGTAGCCGGGAGACGCGTGCACGTAGGCGTGCGGCACGTAATGGATGACTCGAAAAACGGGGGCATGTCGGCAATGAAAGATAGACTCAGTCAGGCTGGGCATCTAACGGAATGGTGGCAACAGATGAACTCATGTGTGCTGTTCTTATATGCTTAATAAGGCAGCATATAGTATTTGACATAAAACAGAAAACTAAAAACAGACTAAAAATTCAAAAATGACATCACGAATGTATCCACAGTACATTGCAGTGAACCACTAAGCAGAATTGATGAGTACCTCGCAGAGGGGCGAAAACACTTGCAAAGTAATACATTACAATACAATACAATATATACACAATAGTGATTAACAGTGGCGCGCAGTGTAGACTAAAGTGAACAAGGAGGTATTTGAAAACCATTCTCGATTGACAAGGCTTTGACTAACGCTAAAGAGGCTTTGGAACATCTTGAAAGGACCCTCAGGGATTTCGACACATATACACAAACCAACAAACTAGATAATCTAGCGAAGGATATTAAGTTCTACGATAAGAAAGTTACCTACCCTTACCTCTCAGAGGGACACTATAAGCAAGAGACACAGGGAAGATTCTCGACTAGGGGCTGTGGTGGCTACAGGAGGTACACCACTTTCTCGGACTCCTCAGCAGCTAGTGGTTCAGAGGGCGAATCAGAGAGCCAGGCACTAGTACCTCGGAACACACATACCCCGACTACCAGAACCCTTTTTTAGGGGAGGGATCATGGCAGGAATATTGGGGGAGAGGCCGTCCCTGGGGACGACCCAGGGTCCTGAGAGAACCCACATGGAACAGGGGCAGGGCGAAGAAGCAGGTACATTTCCTGCAGGAAACACATGGAGAAATCCAGACCAGACGGCAGCATTACAGGTGGTGAATACACCACCAACTAGACCTGACAGCCCTCTGATAAATTTATCTGACTATGTTCTCAAACAGGAAGAGAGAATGGTTTTGGAAAAAGGTCTATCATTTGTACCTACATCAATACCAAACACCTTTAACCTTAAAATTGAGTTACACCAATTTTTCAGAAAGGTTCACAAGGGAAAATATGTGCTTACATTGACCAAGCTCATATATACAACTACGTTTGTCAACCAGTTAGCCCTTAAAGGCTATGACTACTGGAAGTACACAAATGATATGAAATCAATTTGGGGAACAAAATCTTGGCAGGTTCACGGAATCGAAACCTTACTACGCGCCTGATTAATTCCCACACAAATGATTTTCTTGAATGACAGTATCCAGCAGACTACATGTCTGGGTTTAGCAAAGATTAAACTAAATGAATGCCCCAACAATACCATCTATTGCCCGATTTGATAATTGGCAAAGTTTGACAGATTACACCAAATAACAACTAAATTGCATGGTGCAGAAAGGTACATTCAATTCCACACTTTCAGGTACTAACGGGTGGTTAGTGTGGCCAGTAGGCACTAATGGTTGCCATGCTAATTTTCTCAATTTCATACCTGGGTTCAAATCAGGCAGAGCAAACACAAGGAGATGATGGACGGAGCGCTGAAACTTTTCAGACACTCACCCCCCAGTCACAGATCTGGGTTGAATCCATCATCGTTCTTTAGCTCACTTCACCCCCCAAGTTCAGACACAGCTATATGCAAATCAGTCTTGACCCTGTGCCTCATGGGAACAGTCCAGCCCGAACTGCCAAGCCATGTCTTCCCTGGACCGGAAACAAGCATCCTGGGACCGGTTTCGGGCTAACAGCCCTCATCAGCCAGGCTAGCTTGAATCCAGTGGGAAAGTGAGCAAGGGACCCTCGTCTGGGCATATCCTGCCAACTTAGGGCGAACAAAGCAAACACAAGGAGATGATGGACGGAGCGCTGAAACTTTTCAGACACTCACCCCCAGTCACAGATCTGGGTTGAATCCATCATCGTTCTTTAGCTCACTTCACCACCCCAGTTCAGACACAGCTATATGCAAATCAGTCTTGACCCTGTGCCTCATGGGAACAGTCCAGCCCGAACTGCCAAGCCATGTCTTCCCTGGACCGGAAACAAGCATCCTGGGACCGGTTTCGGGCTAACAGCCCTCATCAGCCAGGCTAGCTTGAATCCAGTGGCAAAGTGAGCAAGGGACCCACGTCTGGGCATATCCTGCCAACTTAGGGCAAACAAAGCAAACTCAAGGAGATGATGGAGGGAGCGCTGAAACTTTTCAGACACTCACCCCCAGTCACAGATCTGGGTTGAATCCATCAACGTTCTTTAGCAAACACAAGGAGACCCGGTACTCTCAATCACAACATTCTAATATTATTACCACATATTTGGTGGGAAAGTTGTGTCAACAATGGTTGGAACATTCCGCACTGTCTGCAGTGAAATAACATCTTTCTCTCCTGTCCAAAGAAATTAATTTATCAGATTTTCTTTTGGGTCCCAAATATCCACGTTCTAAAAGATTTATTTATGCTACCTATAATAAAATTGGGAAATTTTCCCAGATGGAAGCTCAGGCACATATAAGACAAATTGACAAAGATAACTTGGATAAGGTGCTTGCTGTTGTGATAATAGTATTAATACGTTGTTTTCTCGTATTTACAATTTAAATAACATTATATCATCTGCTATTGTTATTATGCAAAGTGACATGTCAACACTGTACCATGGGCAAAGTTAGCTTAGATCTAATATGCATTTTAGCTGGATGCTTCAAACCCTTAATGGGCTTGTACGATGGCGGTATTTAAATTGCAGTAATTTATTTCTGCCCTTTAATTTAACACGCAAACAACAACGGATGGGGATGAAAGATGCAACTTACTCAATGCTGCATTTAGAGCATTAAAACAACTTCTATTCACCATAGCTGAAATGCCTTTGACTATGTGGCTGATGCACGGTGTTATTTCTTTACCTATCTCAATATTTCAGTTCACAGCTTGCAGGAAACAGTTTTCCATTGGTAGATATGGATCGCTTGGGAGCAGCTTCATTCCTGAATTATGGCCACTTTCCTTTACATATCGTTGTGAACGTGCCAGGAAATTTTCCTTACTGGAGAAGATTGCGACTCTTCTGTTGGACACTCACTCGTTAGCAAACACATTAAAATTCACGGCGTATGTAATACTTCAGTGCTGAATTTGGCCTGTTATTTGAAAGGAATTTCAGTTCCCGCAATTCTTCCTATTTATTATGGTCCTTTCCAATGGGAGTTATTCAATGCTTAGCATTCAAGATTGGTGCAGAATGCGAGCTGGAGTTCCCTCTATTCTGTCCATTTCCCAGCTTGTCACTTGCTGCAACAATGTCTTGTTTCCCTCTCTGCATGGAGCTGTAGATAGATCGTTGGGGCCTTCCATTCCAACTTTGAAGAAAGACTTCAACAAGCTAAACAGACTCAAAGCATTATTGTTTCAAAATGAGGTAGCTCTCACATCTGCTCTTGAAACCTTCGAATTGCAGGTGGCAAGAGCTTCTAGTGAAATATACTCATTGTTAAATACAAACCTTTCCCTGAATTTTGGAAAATTAGTGCATCAAATTTTTAATGCCTCTAAAACGGCCGGCTCGCACACAATTTTTAAAGTTTTTGGCTCCGACCTCGTCAGTTCATTCCAAACTGTCTTTGGAATAATATTGGCTTTTATCCATTCCTTTTTTCCAGTGTATTTAGAGGATTCCCATTGCTGTTATACCTCATTGGCAGCATTCTCATCCTATTTCTGCTTCTCTGCAATGAATGTTCCTTTTGCAGATTCAGTCCACCACTGCTGGTTCATCTTCTCTCTGGAAGTCGCTTGCATCAGAAATGAAAAAAATCCAAGCTACTATTACTGGTATGTTTAAGGGGCATGAGGGGCCCTTTGAACGCAACCACCAAAAGGCACGTTTGTACAATGGGAAGCTGGCTAAAATGTTAACTCTGTTGGGTGGGTTTTTTAGAGTTTGTGGTGGCCATCTGCCCAAAATGGAAGGAAGGTTCCCAGGAGCACCGACTTTGCCAGAGTGGCTTCTCCAGTGGTCTATCATGATGTGCTGGAGTTCGTCGGACAAACTTTGCATCAGAGTGCTGTTCAGACTATCCACCTGACGATAGACATGTGGACCAGTTGTCAAGCCACTGATTACATGGTATCACTATGCACTGGATCTCTTTTGTGGGGGTTAGGCAACAGATACCCACTGGTCTCAATTCTGGAGATACTTGTAATGGTGTTTGGTGGCACGCAACAGTAGCTACATTTGACATGGAGAAATCCCATAATCCTGCGAACATCTTGGAAGACTTTAACAGGAAAAATGTTTCAATGGCTTTGACCCAGAGGTCTCAGAATTGCATTTGTTGCCACGTATAGTGGCAGTGATATAGTTAAGGCCATGGCAGATGGACAGTATTTCAGGGTCCTGTGTTTGGCGCATTGGATCAACCTCATTGTGCAGGACTTTCTGAAAAAAGAAGACGTAGTCAGCAACTTACTGACCATCTGCATAAGAATCTTCACTAATTTCAGCCATTCTTTTAAAGCCCTGAAGCAGCTGAGGATCATTCAGGGTGATAAAAGAGTACCAGTTAAAGCCCTCATACAGGAGGTGCCAACACGTTGGTACTCAACATATTACTTGTTGCAATGACTGTTTGAGAAGTGCAAACCGATCAATGAGTATTTCATGCAAAGTGAAGGGGATATAACTAAAAGCATGACAATTGGGATGGACAAATAGAATCTAGTCAAATGCCTGACAGAGATGCTACGCCCTTTTGTGGTTTTCACACGGGTAGTCTGCAAGGAGGACTGTAAGATGGACCAAGCTATCCCGTTGTTGTATCTGCTAAAGGATCAGTTAAAAGGCATGTCTGACAGGTTTGCAGATGTGTGTGATAAAAATTGAAGTGGCATATACTTTGGTTCAGAGCTTAATGCTTCACTTGACTGAGAATACAAGACTGCAAAGAGACATTGTGTCATTCAGAGAGTACATCAGTGCCAGAATACTGGATCCATGTTTTCCCAAAAATACTGGCCACTTTCATTCCTTTTTCAGAAGAGGATGGTTCAGAATACAAGACGTCGATTGTTGAGCAAGCCAGAGTCCTGGAAGAAGAACTGCTGGAACATAGATTCCAACTCATGGAAAGAAGTTCTGGGGTGCCGCCTTCAACTTCAAGAGGAAGCAGTCATGTTTTCTCACAGCAGCCCACACCAGCAACAAGAATACTGGTGGCAACAACAACAGGAACACAAGAATCGGCCACAGCCTATGCATAGACTTGGTATCAAAGGGCAGGGCTTCAGTTCAGTACAGAGGTGAAGGCAAAAGTGGTCAAGCAATTGGCAGCACCAATGACCATTGAGGGGATGTTCCATTAGTATTTGAAGGACCCAAGAGAGGTCTATGTGGATAAAAACCTATTGGTGTATTGGTATGCAAAGATGTGCTAATGGCCACAGCTCATCAGGCTGGGGATAAAGTATCTGGCCTGTCCAGTGTCCAGTGTGTCTGCTGAGCATGTGTTCAGTGCAGCTGGTGCAGCTATCACAGTGAAAAGGACCACTCCCTGGTCTCAAAACGTTGACCATGATCAATATGAACCAACACTTCATACCACACAATTACACTGTTCCTGAAATATCACAGGTGGAGGATGAGGGTGACTGTTCAGAGTCAGACTCAAGTGTGTTAGCTGAATGTCTGGGTGAACAACATGAATTTGAGGACAAACTCTACTTCTTTGACAGAATAGGCCACCATAGAACATTTTAATTATTTTTTGTTGATCTGCCTTGCCAAAAGAAAAGGATATAGCTAGTGGAACATTATGTTTGTGTCTGACCTATGCAGCCTTACCATGTTTGGGAACATGTATGGCCGGATTGGAGTTGGACAAGTGTGCATTGAAGAAACCTCCCCATTCCCTTGAAAGACATTGAATTCCTGCCTCCATCCCATGCCTATCCTTCTTTTTTCATCCCCTTGCAGGGTTGTCACAGTAAAACTAATTTGATTCACAAGACTTCCGAATTCAAATGTGTTGCTTGCATCAAAGAATAGTTACAAATGTGTACCTACCTGACCTACCTACCACGGTGCTTGGATTGGAACAGGTAACTAACTATTGCACCAATGAGTGATATACAATTGAGTGATGATTGATGATTCATGTGTTGGCAGACAGTGAGAGAGGGCGTTCTACTAATTTTTAAACTTGATTTAGATAATTAGCAATGTTTGGGGCCTGATGGGTGATCGTTTTTCCTGAAGGTGATTGGCCCTTTCACACTTAGGGAGATTTACTTGCAGGGCCACTCTATTTTTCTGGTTCTTGAGAGACAGAGAACAGACCAGACCAGTCAGTCAGTCAAACAAGTTTTCTTCGATTTCATATATTAATCATAAAAGGATTACAGACATTATAAAACAATCACACAAACATCAGTATCACAATTAGTACAACTCATATAAAATTACATTATCATTTTGGTTAAAACAGTTGTCCCTTAAAATATTCTTGAAATTAAATAATTGATGTCAACATTTTATATACTGTTTTGTAAAGAACTGTATATATTATCTTCAGTTAAAACACCTTGTCACCTTTAGATCACTTACTCACCTAAAAGTCACTCCTTTTGCTTTTATTAACTGTAATTATTGTTCGTGACAGCCTTTCGATTTTGTAATTGTAAAGAAAAGTATACCAATCAAGAGCTTATAATATATCTACTTTGATTGTCCTCATATATGTGTGTTTCCATTTATTCTGCAAAATTAATGTTGTAACTGTAAAGAAATTGATTTCACCCAACAGAACCAATTGTAGTATAATCGTCCTAGCTATTTGGACAGCATCGCAAGCATATAAGAATGTAGGGATAAAATCACTCCCAACTTTGAGATAGTCAAGTTTTTCCTTCAACAAGTGGAACACTAAATCATTTGTGTAAATAAGAAACAAAAAAGGGGCCAAAATACAGCCTTGTCGAACTCCTTTCATTGATGGTATTTAGTTTTTATCTCACCATTTGGGCCATACCTAATCCTCACTGTGGTCTCAGAGTGTAATCTGCATAATAAGGTGACAAGTGGTTCCTCCACTCCTATGTTGCCCATCATGAGCCACACATTATCTTTATTGACAGTGTTGAAAGCACATATTAGGTCCATGAAGGAAAGATGTAAAGAGCTCCTCATGGACCTAGTGTACTTACTTACAATCAGGGACAAATTGAGGCATTGCTCTGTGGTGCCCAATCCTCACCGAAAACCATACTGGACCCTTGACAATACATGATTGTTGGCTGCCCATTCTTCTACTCTAGCCATGAGGACTCTTCCTAAGACCTTTATAGTAGAGTCAATCAATGAAATCGGTCTGTAACACGCCGGGTCATTTTTGTCCCCCTTTTTAAAAACCAGACCCACTATCGCCTCACTCCAAGATCCGGCAAAGGACTGGCAATAGCAGCTCTAATAACATTTGTTAGTAGTGGGGCCCAAAGACTTGAATTGTCCGTAAACAAATCTAAGGGCACTCCATTTGGACTAGGCGCTTTAAGGCGAGTGCCCTGAGTAATAGCATTTTCCACCTCTTTTACTGAAATACCCTTTCTAAAAAGTGACATTTCACCCACCTTTATGGCCCCTACTGGTTCATGGATATCTAAAACTTGTATATCATTTGAATGGTTAAAAATATTAGTAAAATGAGCTTCCAGGGCTTCCCCTAATATCATAGATTCCATTTTTTGAGAGGCCTTTTGTGAAAAAATGGTCGGTTTACAACCTCCCAAAACTTCGAAATGTCCTTAAGGGACCCTGCTGCAACTAGGTCCGCCCATGTTTCTGTCCTCAAATCCTGTTTTCTCTGGTCGATCGTAGCCTTATATTTCTTCCTGAGAGCCTTAACTAACATTTTGTCTCGAGAATAGTTTGTAAAGCACCTTTAAGTTGGACTGGAGACAAGTGGAGAGTGTTACACACCACGTCGGGCTGGATAGCCAATATTAAAGATAATATTTGCTGGCGTTTATATACCGGTACAGCATTTACAGCGTCGTGACTATCAAATCACGTCTCTGGATAGAAGATATTGCGATTTGATTCTCAAATATACTTTCATGGATAGATGAAACGATTTGTAATATGGATGAATACTCTTCAAAATAAATGAGATCACTGTGAAGTGTTTGTGGAGATACTCTTACAAGGCTACTACCTATCGCCTTTCGCATATTGTGCATTTTCGAACGGCTCTGTCTTTGCAATAGGGTGGGATATGTAATCATGAGATCCAATTGAGAGGAGCAGTGCTCTGATTGGATGAATGGAGAATTCAGAACCAGGTTTAAGACAGACACTCCCTGAAGAAGTCCTGCGTGACAGGACGAAACGCGTTGGCTGTTGCTTTTTAAGAACAAAATAATAAAGAAGAAATTATTCTGACTGAAGATCTATTTGATTTCAACCATATGAATTAATCCGGTCATGTGGTAGTGGTGCAGCCCTGATGTAGTTTGTTTATAAGCACCTTTAAGTTCTCTGTGTGCTTTTGAACAAGCGACTTATTGGCTTTTCCTTATTACAGTGGCTATTAACCATGAGGCCAGATGAAATAGCAAAGCTTAAAGCCTGAAGATCTCGTATGATTACAGCTGGAAAATGTTCTTGGCTTAAACAGCTGTTAATGAGTTTAAGGTTGTCAGCGACAATTTATTTCTCAATGTTCAATGGGTGAATACGACCCCATCTTAACCTAATTCCCTTGTTGGGGTCATATCTAATGGGAGCTTCCAAAGTTTGTTTATAACCTAAATTTAATTTAAAAACGCAACTAGAGGGTTATGGTCACTGGAACAATGGGGTAAAACTTTGTATTACCCCACCAAGATAACAAAACTGCTGGATAATGGCATGAAATCAATAACACTATCATGAACCCCGCACCCCCAAACATCAGACATTGTATCAGAGGAGCAATGACACATTCATTTACAAAAGACAAGTCATGTGTCAATATTATGCCATTTAATGACTCCTCATAAGGACGTTGGATAACCTTCACTATTTTCCATCCCACATACCCCTGAACCACGATGTTTGCACATTGTGCAGTTAAAATCCCCAAACCACATAATACATAGTGGCTTTCTTTCAGAAGTTGCTCTACATATCTCATTATGCAAGTTATCAACCACTGTTGAGATACGATGATCAAAGATATTATAATAGAAATTTATAATCAACAAATCTACCACACTCACATTGGACAATACGAAAATTTGATACCAGGCAGGGGAGCATATTATTTTAACTTTCATTTTTGCATATTTAACAGATACAAGAAGTGCCAGCCCTCCCACCGCTCTCCCATAACAGGAGGGAATTGCTGCAGTACAAAAAGAACGAAAGCCATTTATATGGAAATCCACCACTGACCATGTCTCTTGTAAACCGATTAAATCTTAGCTCAAAACAAAATCCAACCAGTCCTTGTTTCTTATTTTTTAATCGATTCCTTCTATATTCCAGGATACTATTGAAAGACAGGGGTCTAATTTTGATACCGTAATATCGTTCGCAGCCCCGCCATCTGGATCTAGAAATTGAACTGGGCGGGCTATAGTTGCTGTTTTGTCCATGTTTTCAATATTGCTCCCTACTAGAGGATTATCAGTAACGCACTTATAGCCCCACCTTGTATATACCTCTGAGGGGATAACTTCAAGAGTCAATCAACATCCGCTGTTAGAACTTCAAATCTATTTGAATGTACAAAATGTACCATTAGTGCCCTTCTTGGTGAAACTCCCAAGATGCCCCTTTGCCTAGATCTAGCAATAAGTTCAAAAGGGGAAGGATAAAAAAGCCTAGTGGGTACTCCTTGATATTTCCTGATTGTGAGCCCAAAGACCTTAAACCTGTTATAAAAACCGCACACAAGCAGGATTTCTGAAATTTAATACAACACAATCTCCCTCCACCGATTTCAAGGTAGGGCCACCCATTGAACTCTGCGGGCCATAAGAATTTCTTCAGAAACTCCTAGAGAAGAATTTGCATTTCTCGAGCACCAATATGCTGCTTTGCTAATGAGACTCTGACAAGTCTCATTAGATCCTGCTGTAAGTGGGGGGACTCCAGTAAGTATCAATGTATAGGGTGTACAATCAGGTGGTAAATGTAAATGATCCAAAGAGCCTTGGGTCAATGAAGTTGCAAAATTAACCTGTGAGTGAGTAGAACAATTACTGGGTCAAGATGAGTTTTTATCATAAGGAGGTATATGGGAGACATCTTGAGGCGAAATAGAGGGCTTGTATTGTCAACACCGTGAGCATTTTGGACATCCTGCCTCCTACCAGAACTAGAATTAACTCTCTGTGGAAGTTGTATAGTTGTTTTAGATACCATAGGGGTGATATTTCCTTGGCAATTGGTGGTCATAATCTGTAGTGGAACCTCCCTCAGTGAGGCTAAATCATTCCTCTATTTAATAGTATACAGTAAAGATTGTAACTGTGTCTCAGCCTTTTCCAGACAGGCGAGTATAGGTTTCAATGCATCAGCTATCAACTGAGCAAAACAAACATAAAATGCCTCAGGTATATTTAGTGGCCCTCCCTCACCTTCCTACTCGTCCCTACTGCTTTCTACTGGGTCCTTATATTGAAGACTCTTTTTCATAACCGAACATTGTTTTTTGGATTTTGTTATTTCTTCAGTTCATTTTTGTTTCCCCCCTTTCTGATTTGGTGTTGAATCTATTTCTACAATCTGCAATGGATTAATTACAGGATTATTAATTATCACCTTAGGCAAAAGTGAGACTAATAGCCCAGTGTTCATTCCCCCTTTTTCAGCTTCAGATTCCACATCCTTTATGAGATCGATATGGTGGGTGAGGATGACGATAAGGACATTCGTCTTTCAGTTAGTTCAATTTCCTTGCTAATAGCCCCCACTTCATGATATAAAAACCCATTCAGGGTATTGGGGGAATAGATTCTGCGGGTGGATGTTTGCACTTTCCCATAATTTCAACAATTGATTAGCGTACTTAGAAAACTAAATCCAAAAAGCAATCACTTTTGTGAACAAACAAAAATCTACAAAAAACACTAAAATTATGTTTCTCTTCTTGTTCTTCAACAGTAGTGCACTACCGGTCTACATCGCTAGTGTCAGGATGGAGTTGGACTGATTCGTTACTCGGAGTCAGGAGGAGGAGGATGAAAGGACTCAGGGTGGAACTAACTCAACAGCCAGAGGAAAGAAGGTATTGATTGAGTCTATCGACTTCAAAGGGAAACCAACATGATGATGACTCTGAGGCCTACTCAGCTCTGTGGACTGGAGAGAAGTGCATTGATTTGGGAAATGCTACTGAGTGTGTGTGTGCTGGTTCAAATGTGAAACTCCTCTGATATGGTTGTGGTGGGGGAGAACTGTTGCTTGTGAGACAGACTTGTGTTGTGATGCCACATCATCATCGCATGAAGCACACACAGAGTGAATTGTTATGAGGACAGTTGTGAGATTGATCAGCCCGGTACATTCAGCTACTTATCTGTGATTGATTGTAAATTGTTCTTAGTTCTCAGTTAATGGATCTGCCATGAGTGATAAAATTAATGATTGCAACAGTCTGTGCTTGTGCTTTGCCTCTGAGTCTTGGTAGATGGTGCACTCCTCATGAAGCTTACCTTTCTCCTTCTCCTTGACTCTACAATATAATTTCTGTTTTTTTCAATCTGTAGGCCTCTTCTTCTACTGCATGAAAGGTGAAAACTCCACAATACTCCTGCTTACCTTACCTTACCGGACCGGTTCAGCAAGGCACCCAAAACATTCCAAGACATTCCAAGAAGAATGCAGATGCACCACTCAATTTGGCAAAACATTATCATTTTTTTTACCAATCATAATTTATAGAACTGTGTGGGTTCACTAATTACAGAGGGAGCCAGGCTGTACAAAATTTGGTCAGGGTTGTACAGTAAACATTAGTAGATACCTCTTTTCCTCTGATATCTTTTTTGACCTCTCAGTAGTACCCCATCTCATTGCCCCTCAAATGTTCCCTCCTGATAACCCAACTTTGGTAATACACCAATCCATTTTCAAGTCTTTGAGTGACCAAACCAACGCCCTTCCCATTTGCCCTCCATTTGCATTCTCTCAGTAACCCAGCTGCTTCTGTCACTGTTCAGCCTCAAGTGGCCAGCTGGATGCACAGAACGTTTAGATGTATTAAAAAGTTGGGTCTCTGGGGCTGAAGGACTGGTTAAAGCATCCACTGAACTGTCTTACTGTTTTTCTTAATTTCCTTCCACAACAGATTGTTTATGATGTGCGGCTCGTCACCTTGATGAATAGTGTGTTGTTGTGTAGTGTTTGTCTTTGTCACACCTTTCTCCAAACACCCTTTCCCATCCATACTTCAAATCCCTAATCCTCTTCCCCCGAGCTGTGTGATTTATTGAGTTGTGACTTAATTTACACCATAAATGGATCACACACTTGGTGGGGCGGATGTGATGAAAGCGAAACAAACTCACTGTGGGATCTTCTATTACCCGAGCAATAGTTCACACCCATGCACAAATGGATTCAATAAGATATAGAGAACATCATTTGTCAACATAATCATTCAGGCCTTGTGTTGTATAAATGCTTAACCTTGTCGAATCCACTCCTGACTCTGAGTCCACCTCTCCTCCTGATTTGAGGTCTTCGTAACTTTAGTTTTAAAGTAAATACTAGCTCCCCATTGATCAGAACAAGTTATTATTTCTAGTTTTTATTATATCAGGTATTCTTTTCTTTATTGTGTCATGGTGGTAGTAGTGGTGTCTCACTATTTGTAAAGCTATCATAATATATAACCCACTAACTGTGTTTTTCTTTCAATTTAATTGCGTGTGATCGATAATCCTATTGATTAAACCTATAGCTGAAGTTCACCTAGGTGGGAGAGGGACCTTGCTTGTTGTGATTCCTTTCCTGTTAGCTAACCCTGGGCGTAGTACTACGCTACGCTCGCGGAGCGTGCGTAGTTTGCGCTATTACGCACTACGCGAATTGCACGTAGCACAGTGCAAAAACGCATAACGTAGCGGGCATTTTTTGCTTGCTCGCGGTCCTCAAGGTCAAGTTGGCGACCGCGAGCGAGCAAAATCAACATCCCGGCGAGACTTTTTCCTCGTTCGCGATCAGCAACATCAAGTTGCCGATCGCGAGCATGGAAAATAAACCTCCCGGTGAGATTCTCAACGCGGGGAGGTCAGGTTTCTCATTGCGAGTGGTCGCGTATGCTCGCGACCGCTCGTGATGAGAAACTACCAGTCCGCGTTGAGAAAGCTGCCGCTCGAGTACGAATCTACTCGAGCGGCAGAAAACGACCGCTTGCACTATGCAAGATGCCGTTTGCAATGATTGCACAGTGCGTACAAGCATCCGGCACTGTGCAATCAGTGCGAACAGCATTTCCCTACCGCACTACGCAGTTCGCGTAGCTACGCGTAGCATGCGTAGTGCGAAGTGCACTTTGCGTAGCTACGCGTAGTGCTACTACACGAACTACGCCCAGGGTTACTGTTAGCACACTAGCCTGCTACTACTACCACCACCATTAAGAAGGCTCCTTGGGAAGCTATTCAGGTAAGTGATCTATGGAGTGAAGTGAGCTAGTTTAGTAAGTAACTAACTTCTACTGCAGATAGTACTACTTTGACTTTCCATGTTTATTTAGGTTGTTGTAGCAATATAGGCAATGCAGAAAACTCTACCCCCCTAATGTTCAATCAATAATATAGTTACAGAGGGTAGTAGGACATGGGCATAACTAGCTATATGTAACTGGTATAGTATACAGATACACTTTGAAAATCAGAATAAAAACAGGCTGTATGAAAAGGCAGCAGTGCAAAGTAAAAGTAAAACACCCAAAAACTACTTCAGATATAAAATAGAAGATATTTTTTCCATTTAAGCTTTCAACAATAAAAAAGTAAACCCACCCTCTCCACCCACAACAGGCCTACCCCTCTCCCCAAACAAATCTCCCTGCCCTCAACTAATGTCCAAATCATAAATGTCCAACAAAAAGTCGAAAGAAACAGTCCAGGGTCACAACTCCCATCCCTATTGCCACCCTCTCCACCCACAAGAAGTCCCTCCCACCAAAACAAATATTAAAACTAGGGCTAAAGAAGAAGACGCAACATGTGGGTAAGAAGCTCCTTGAGGTGCCCCGCGTTCCACTCGACTTTCTAGCCACGTCAGCCTCTGCAGGTTGTGACACTGGAAAGGCAGTCTCAGCAGGAGGGGGCAGCAGTGGTGGTGTGAAGGGAAGCTGCCAGCTACCGGCGGTGCTGCCGCTGTTCTTGCACGGAGGCTGAAGCTGCTGGTGGCTAGCTGGGGCCCTGGCAGCGGCAGCTGCCTCCTTCTCCTGCAGGACCACCAGCTGCTGAAATTCGGCCCCTGTGGCCTCCAACCGTTGCTGCCTCAGCCAGGCCACTCTTTCCTGCCTAGTAGGCGGTCGGCCAGCAGGAGTACCTATATCAAGAAAGAAAAAAAAAAAATTGTAAACAATGCTCTGTGCAGATCTCTTGTTTAAAAATATATAGTAGCACAGTAACAGTAAGTTGCTGGTCCCCTACAGTCATTCAAATTTGAGTCAGAGCCATTTTTTACTCGCACATGCATCACATGAAAGGCAAATGCACTGACTGGCTGAAAGTAATGAAGGAAGAATAAACAGCACACCAGTTTCAAAAAACTGTTTTTTTATTCTTTTAAAGGATTTCTTAGTGCAAAAAATAAAACAGACACTTTGGGGCCGATTCCGATTCCGGCCGGAAAACGTACCGACCGACTCGGAGCCGGAATTAATTCCGACCGACACGTACCTGTGCAGCACGACCCGCCAAGTACGATGAGAAGCGAGCAAAACCCGACCGACTCGTACGGAACACAAGCCGAAGGACCGAGACTCGCGGAAAACAGCAATCCGGCCGGAAAAACACGCGATTCGAACCGACCGACTCGCACCCGGAACAATACCGAACGAGACGTACCCGCGGACTCCCACCCGCCAAGTACGATGCAAGGCGTGGAAAACACGACCGAGTCGCACGGAGGACAAGCCGTACGACCGACACGCATACAAAACTGCGAGCCGAAGCAACCCAAAACACCGTGACCGACGCGTACGCAGCATAGAAAACAGCACAAACACAGCGTGAACGAAACGGACGAGCCCGTACGAGACAACTGCAGGGTCCGACTCGGTCACAAGAACGTCTCCTACATGCACGAAAAGTACAAAGGGAAAATACACAAAAAAAGGCCAAACAAGCAATTACAAAGCCAATAAATACTGGGGGGAGGGGCAGGGAACAAAGACACACCCACAACTCCACCCATATAAAGGACACAAATCCCTACCATGATCCTTTGCAAATTCAAATTACCTGCCAGCACTCAACAGACAGCAACCACACACCCACAGCTGATCCATCACACAAGCCACACACCATCAGCACCACAACAAATAGAAACCTCACATACACCTAGCAAAACACACACTCACACACATTCACCTGCACACCAACACACATCACTCACCATCACCATGCCCCCAAAGAAGAATCACAAGTTCCTAGATAGTGAATTGGAAGTCCTGGTAGATGAGATCCTCAGGGTAGAGCCACAGATCTTTGGTACACTGGTCCAACAGACACCCATGTCACAGAAAACAAAGATGTGGGAGAGGATCGTCGACAGGGTGAACGCACAATCACCATGTTTGCGCACAAAGACAGACATCCAGAACAGGTGGTATGACGTGCGCAGGAGGGTCAAGGAGCTGCTAAAGAAGGACTACATCTTGAGCCAATACACCGGCAGTGGCCCTCCTGCCAAGCCAGTATACCTCAGGCCCTGGGAGGAGAAGGTACGGGCCATCCTACCACCAGTGAGCGTCTATGGACTAGAAAACATCCCAGAGCCTAATGAGTACACAACAAATGTACACAATATTCTGCGACTACACACACACATCACTGTCAAGGGGAGAGTCAAACCATGCACACTTAGCAAATACACAGCAACCAGAACAGAATCATCCCAAAATGTGTATGTCACTCAGAGAAACACAACACATGCCATCACAAAGTGACATTTAACTGTGTCATCACATGTACAAACACAACTACAACTACAGCTAGGCAGTGGCACAAATATAACTGACAAACACATCCAGACAAGTAGCCACCACTACAACACCAGCACACAGTGAAGCCCACTGAAAGAAAGGAAATATGTGTATGCTGGGCAAGTCAGTGTAGCCAATAGCATGATGGGAGTGGTAGGCACAGATATTGGTCACCCCCACAACTGTCCCATCAACACCACCCTGAACTATGCGCACATCACAGGGAGTGGAAAACAACTGACAAGATGGCTGACACTGGCTACTGCTGTGGGGAGCACAAGGCCCTGCTGGCAACTGTGCAACAACCAACAGCAGGACACCACTGACTGACATCCTGAAAGACAACCTGCACTCCCTGCAATGGAAGCACGGTCCATGGTGGGATATCTGGCTGGGTGGGAAGGAGGACTCACAGCACTGACCATAGTCACAAGCACCTCCCCTCACACACCCCCTCAACACATACTCCACAGAAGCCACCTGGCGGAATGCAATGCCTCACATCCTAACTCAAGGTCCCACAAAGAATCACCACCCTGGGTCATGCTGTGTGAAGCACAGGGACACTCCTGGGACATTTAGCCAAACAACTGCCCGGACAACACTCCCAGCCATCCTGTCAGCACAGGCAGCCCACCCCACAGGGAAGCAGAGTCAAAAGGAAGGAAGTATGGGCATGCTGGGAAGTGGGGTGGAGGCAATAGCATGATGGGAGTGGTAGGCACAGATATTGGTCACCCCCACAACTGTCTCATCAACTCCACCCTGAACCATGCTCACATCACAGGGAGTGGAAAATGACTGACAAGATGGCTGACACTGGCTACTGCTGTGGGGAGCACAAGGCCCTGCTGGCAACTGTGCAACAACCAACAGCAGGACACCACTGACTGACATCCTGAAAGACAACCTGCACTCCCTGCAATGGAAGCACGGTCCATGGTGGGATATCTGGCTGGGTGGGAAGGAGGACTCACAGCACTGACCATAGTCACAAGCACCTCCCCTCACACCCCCTCAACACATACTCCACAGAAGCCACCTGGCGGAATGCAATGCCTCACATCCTAACTCAAGTCCCACAAAGAACCACCACCCTGGGTCATGCTGTGTGAATCACAGGGACACTCCTGGGACATTTAGCCAAACAACTGCCCGGCAACACTCCCAGCCATCCTGTCAGCACAGGCAGCCCACCCCACAGGGAAGCAGAGTCAAAAGGAACGGAAGTATGGGCATGCTGGGAAGTGGGGTGGAGGCAATAGCATGATGGGAGTGGTAGGCACAGATATTGGTCACCCCCACAACTGTCCCATCAACACCACCCTGAACCATGATCACATCACAGGGAGTGGAAAATGACTGACAAGATGGCTGACACTGGCTACTGCTGTGGGGAGCACAAGGCCCTGCTGGCAACTGTGCAACAACCAACAGCAGGACACCACTGACTGACATCCTGAAAGACAACTTGCACTCCCTGCAATGGAAGCACGGTCCATGGTGGGATATCTGGCTGGGTGGGAAGGAGGAGCGGATGACAACCAAATACAACCAATGCAGACCATGTACACACCCCAACATTCACATAGAAATGCCCAAATAATGCAGGACAATGTGCTACACCAATATCAACCCCTGACTGTGACAACTTAGGACAATGCATTGTACAGGCCCGCATCCAGAGGCACAGTCACAACTGTCAGGTGTGTCAACCATTGATGCCTGCAGAAACATAACATACATTGTGTGTGTCTCCCAAAAACAGGTGATGATGGGGACACAGCAGCAGATGCTGAGGAGTCCTCGTCCCAGGCTCAAGAGGATACGGAGCTCACTGGTGTGGAACAGCCTCTGCCCTCCTCGGATGACGAAGACTTACCTGGCACCTCCGGAGCAAGTCATCATGCAGCACCAGCAGGACCACCAGCTGCACCCCCTGCACCCACCCCTCCAACGACTGTCAACACACATACCACCCCTGCCGACACGGACAGACCAAGGAGCAGCACCACCACCAGCACAGGGACCCTGGACCAACGTGGGGCCATGGACACCACCACCACCAACAACCCACAAGGTGGCCCAGGGTCACCTGTGCCTGCCACCTCAGGTACTGCACGTGTCGCCAGGGGTGGTGGGAGGGGTGGGAGACATAGGTCGCTGCTCACAGAGGGGTCTGGACTGCATGATGACCCACAACTGGCACGCATAGCCGATGCGTACCAGTCCAGCACCGGAGAGTTCAGCCAGGTAGTGGGGCTCCTCAGGGACATCAAACAGCAGCAGGCTGCCCATCATGCCCGCTTGGACTCACACATGTCCCGCGTGGAGTCCAAGTGGGACACACTGCAAGAGATGACGGCGGTGCATAGGGACATATTACAATGCCTCCGCCAGATGAGCAGCAACCAGTCAACACCTCCCTGTGTGCCCACAACATCTGCTGCTGAAACAACTGCAACTGCCACAGGGAGGCAGGATGACTCTGGCGGAGAGTCCCCTGCACCGCAGCAGCCTGCACTTGAGGATCCCCCCAAAGAAGAGGGGCCGTCCGAGGAGGGGCAAGTGAGAGGCCGATGGCCATGTGCAACCCCCAGGAAGCCAAAACCTGTTCTGGAGAATAACCTTTGTGCGCAAACTGTTCACCCTGTTGACTGCAACACAACTCTCCCACATGACATGGGGAGCTCAAGTTGGACCAATGTCTCTGATTACTGTGGACTTTACTCTGGACATTTCTGCTACCAGGACTTCCAAATTATCTAGGAACTTTGGATCACAATCACAATGTACAGCACCCAACAACCTGTGCACTATACTCACACATGTATGTCAATAAACTCACTTATACACCATACTTGCCTCTGTTGTGATTCCAATGTTGTCTCAGAAGTTGCGATGATGATCGGGGAAATGACACTGTGCATGCTAACTGCTACAGCAAGTACAACACCGGCATGTGAGTCATGGCGACTTCACACATATGGGGGAGGCACACCACCAGGGCTACACAACACATACACACCATGGACATCTGACTCATCGCCTACACTGGTGTTGCCAGGAAATACGTTGCATTGCACAGACCCAACACCTATTCACAGTCTGTGTTGACTAGCCCACTGGTGCAGTAAGCAAATGTCAGTCAGATGTGTGACCACAGACAACGCACATCACATAGTGAAGCACAGGTTTATTACACATTTGCAACATGTTGAAACCACCACAGATGCAAGGTAATCCCACCTGGCAGCGGGCACATAGTCAACAAGTGTAGAAGGAAGGAAGTCCATGGGTGTGGTGCACATCACCTGTAGGGACACAACAGCTACCACCCGGGAAGTCGAATCACGGTGTTGGGGATCACAGTTGACCAAACGACTCTGAAAGTACCCTGTGAAGGACAGAAATGACACACAGTCAAAAGTACTGAAGAACAGGACAGAACTGCAATACTCATGCACAATACATGTTACAAGATACCCACCCAGAACCAAGTTAGCATGTCAACACTGTTGGGGAGTACAGACTACCTGCAAGGACACATCGCTACACGCATACAGACATGTAGCCCATGGACACACTCAAACAGCACCAGAGCACCACCAACACATATCATGCAAACTCACATCATTGACATGCCATCTCTGGATACTCACATTCAGCTGAAGAAGTTGGTGATGAGCTGTGTGCGGACATCACCCTCAACATCATCATCATCATCACTGGCATCGTGGTCCAGGCCAGGATCCTCCACAGGTGGCGGACGTTGGTCATCGTCATCCAGGATGAGAGGCAACTCCTTCCGCACTGCCAGGTTGTGGAGCATGCAGCAGACGATGATGATCTTGCACACCTTTGCTGGGGCATATGGGAGGGACCCTCCTGTCTTGTCGAGGCAGCGGAAGCGGCTCTTCAGGAGACCAAATGTCCGCTCAATCACTCTCCTGGTCCGACCATGTGCCTCATTGTAGCGCATCTGGGCTGGTGTCACAGGGTTCCTGAGGGGCGTCAGCAACCACGGCATGTTGGGGTATCCGGAGTCACCTACATACAGACAATTGCACATTAGCAGAGTTGGAAAAGAGGGTGGAACACTACATAGCAGAACACACACAATGGTACAAAGTCAGTACACACCTACAAGCCAGGCACGCTGGTTCCGCATCTGTGCCATCATCCTCGGGATGCGACTACTCCTCATCACGTACGCATCGTGTGCAGAACCAGGGAAACGGGCACACACGTGTGTGATGCTCATATCTGCAAGACAGACCACCAGTGCATTGACCGAGTGGTAGTGCTTGCGGTTACGGTAGGCCTGCTCTTGGGCCTGTGGTGGTACCAACGCCACATGTGTCCCATCAATGGAGCCAATGACATGCGGCATCCTCCCCAGGGCATAGAAGTCACTCTTCACGCCAGTGAGTCGTTGGAGTCTAGGGAAATAAATGTACTGGTTCAGGTATATCAACATAGCCTCCAAAACATCCCGGAGCACACGGCTGAACATGGTCTGTGACATCCCACCAGCAGTCGCCAGAGTGTGTTGAAAGGTACCAGTGGCAAAGAAGTGTAGGGCTGCCATCACCTTCACCTTGGGGGTCAGCGCTGTAGGGTACGGACGGCCAGGTTGCAAATGTGGTGCCAAGCGCACTGCCAAATCCTCAATCAGCTGCCTGGTGAAGCGGTACCGCCGGATGCTGTCCCGTTCCACCATCGTTGCCAGGTCAGGGAATGGTCTATGGACAGCTGGTGCCCTGCAGTGCATAGGTGAAGAAAGCAAGATTGTCAGTCACCCCACAAATGTGGCATTGAACACACTCAACATCACATGATACATCATAATGAGGCACAAGTACATGATGTGTGCAGTTCCGTACGGATATGTATGGCACATACATGGCCAATATCTAACATCACAGTCCAACAAGTGGCATCAAGAAGTCCCAGGTCATGCCATCGGATACCATGAGGCCGTGTCCCAGTACCCATCTCCTGCTGCCAAATAACAAACACACGCCACAGTGACATGTGAGGACTGATGTGCCCCAGGCATCACAGCTCAACGACAGGTAGATTCCCAGGGACCCTGTATTGCCACATGGACACTGGCATGACATGGTGTATCATGTATACACCACAGCAAAACAACCATGACCCCCACAGGTAGTGGTCCGTGTTGCCTCGGCAGGACAGACATGGACGTCTGTGACACACACACGCACAACATCAAAGTCCATGCACAAACAACGTGGATGTGGAGACTGCCTCCCATTGTGCACATGAAATCAGAGACATTGTAATCACAACATGCACACAGACTGTGGAGGACCATCAACATTGTGCCAATGGGTCACCCTGGGTTGAACATAACGTCCCACATGGGACTCAGGGGGTATGTGACATGACATACACATACACCACCGTGAACTGTGACCATGCCACATGCTCAGATATGAACAGTTGCACATCACAGTGGTCATGTACACGAAACACCAAGGATTCTGTCCCCATAAACACGTGCACAGCCTGGGGGTGGCTGCCCCCAAGTGACACCCACAGAACAACATGTTCACCCCCATACACGGAATAGGTAATGCAGCCTTACATGCCCTAGGATACAGTTTGGACAGGCTGTGGTGTTGTAGGTGTGCCCTCACTGCCTGGGAAGTAGATGTGGCTGGCATATGTTCACCTGTGACAGGCATGGTGACATATGCCAGTGACTTGTACAGGGATGCGTTGGACAGCAATGGACCGATCAGTGCGCACACATTGGCCATTGCATTCAATGTGCGCTGGTACGCGTTGTATTGGCAATACGCCTTGGACAGCAATGGACCGATCAGTGCGCACACATTGGCCATTGCATTCAATGGGCGCTGGTACGCGTTGTATTGGCAATACGCCTTGGACAGCAATGGACCGATCAGTGCGCACACATTGGCCATTGCATTCAATGTGCGCTGGTACGCGTTGTATTGCTATGTACGCCGTTGAACAGCAATGGTCCGATCGGTGTGCACACGGCCGGCCCATTGCATTCAATGTGTGCGGGTACGCGTTGTATCCTATGTACGCGTTGAACAGCAATGGTCCGATCGGTGTGCCCGGCCGGCCCATTGCATTCAATGTGTGCGGGTACGCGTTGTATCCTATGTACGCGTTGAACAGCAATGGTCCGATCGGTGTGCCCGGCCGGCCCATTGCATTCAATGTGTGCGGGTACGCGTTGTATCCTATGTACGCGTTGAACAGCAATGGTCCGATCGGTGTGCCCGGCCGGCCCATTGCATTCAATGTGTGCGGGTACGCGTTGTATCCTATGTACGCGTTGAACAGCAATGGTCCGATCGGTGTGCCCGGCCGGCCCATTGCATTCAATGTGTGCGGGTACGCGTTGTATCCTATGTACGCGTTGAACAGCAATGGTCCGATCGGTGTGCCCGGCCGGCCCATTGCATTCAATGTGTGCGGGTACGCGTTGTATCCTATGTACGCGTTGAACAGCAATGGTCCGATCGGTGTGCCCGGCCGGCCCATTGCATTCAATGTGTGCGGGTACGCGTTGTATCCCATGTACGCGTTGAACAGCAATGGTCCGATCGGTGCGCACCCATTGGCTATGGCCTGGCCTGGCAACGGACGCGTTTTCAAAATTTGAACGAGTCTGATGCTGTAAATTCAGTTGGTCACCCACAACAATGTTGCAATTTCATGGGTGTCACGAAGTTGAACATTTGAAGGATGCTGGGGGCGTGTGTAAGTGGTGCAGTTCCATGGATTGGCCAGATTCAGATGATGCAAACGACTTGGACCTATCACTTTGGACACATGGGACAGTATCTGCCTCTGCAGCACACATATAATGCTGGCTGTTCCCCTGAGAGCTCACTTGCCTGCACTACATGCTCCAGGACGACATCTGCCACTACCACTGCTGCTGTATCTGCACCCTCTGGACCCTGCAATGGCACGTACTGTGGAGAGAGCCCCAGCCTTCAGCACTGAGGAGAACCAGGCCCTGCTGGATGGCCTCCTTCCACAGTACAGCAAGCTGTATGGGAAAGCAGGGGAGCAGGTGAGTGTTCTGTCCACTGCCTTTCTAAATGTGCATGTTGTCTGACTAGCAAGGCTAACAGTCTGCACGCCACTGGCTAGCAGGCTCACTGAGTAGTTGTCACCCCCCATAGTGTGTAGTTACATGCACTGGACAGGTATAGTGCAGTGACAGTGCATTTAAACTAGGTTTTACTTCCCAGGCAATGATACCATGTAGTAACTGCTGGCATACTGTCCATAGCCATCGTTGCACTGCCTGTGTACATCATGTGCCCCTGTGATTGAGACATGTATATCCAACTGTGTAATGCACGGATATGTTGCATGTGTAGTAATGGCATTCTCACTTTGTTATCCTCACAGGTTGATGCCCACCAGAAGCAGAAGATATGGCTGACCATCGTCCGGGCAGTGAGATCCGTGGGGGTCTACAAGCGCCGGATCCGCAACTGCCAGAAGAGGTGGCAGGACCTTCTGGGGCTGGACCCGGAGGATCGCACGGGTCCAGCTGAAGCTGTCGCCTCCTCGCAGGAGGGGCGGACACCGGACCCTGACCCCCACATGCTGAGGATCCTGGCGGTGGTCTTCCCTGATCTGGATGGGCAGCTGAAGGCCAGAGAGCAGCAAGGAGGGGGTGAGTCCATGTCTGCATTGTGAACTATGTCTGCCATGCTATGTGCCCTCCTCTGGCCTGGTTAAACTTCCACAGTACATCAGTCTTGTGGTCCAGGACCCATGTCCCTCTATTGTGCACTGCCCACTCCTCATCTGATACCCAGGTGTGGCCCTTACAGTCAGGGTATTGTGTCACTTGGGTACTGTGTCCTTGCAGTTTGCTTGACTCAAGGTGGGGGACAGCATCTGTTTCCCTGACTCTGTGGTGGGCATCATGGGTGGGTCCATTGCTTACACATTGCCTGTGTTCTGACATGTGTTCTGCGTGTCATTTTGATATGTGGCCCAATTGCTGAGCTGATCCACCACATGTGCCTGGGGTATCTGGCACACACCCATGCTGCGGGTGGGAACAATGTTTGTGCCCCAGGAGTGTGTATATAACGTGTGTCACACATACTTAGCCAGCTGCCTACTGTCCAGGGCTCATCCCTCATTCATGTGGGACAGGACAGTCATGCCTACTCCAGGCCATACAATACACTCTGTACTCCCACTGCCGTGTATCAGCTGACACGCTTTGCTCAGTGATTCGTCCCCTTAGGTGTCTGCCTCTGTGTCAGTGTGCTGTGGCTTCGTTGTCAGGTCTGCTGGGGTGTTCCTCGGTTGGGGCTCCGCATGCCACCGGAGATGTGACCATAAGAGATGATACATGTGTGACACATAGGTGTTTGATCACCTGACCGTGCAGACTGGGGTATGCGAATATGAGGTTCAGGCAGCTGTTTCCCATACACAGCAGATTGTGATGTGCTCAGGTGCAGAGGGTAGTGTTACAGGTCTCCC
The DNA here is from genome assembly GCA_963921515.1 of Calotriton arnoldi. Classification (NCBI taxonomy): domain Eukaryota; kingdom Metazoa; phylum Chordata; class Amphibia; order Caudata; family Salamandridae; genus Calotriton; species Calotriton arnoldi. The sequence continues at coordinate 773,698 of CAWUFW010003476.1, forward strand.
ATATGTACAATGGGTATAACCTGGACAGATGAGGGTACAGATGATGTGGTGTGTGGGGGATGTACATGTGCACTTGTTCAGCTCCAGGACTTGCATTCCCCATGATCTACTATTGTGACACAGTGCAGAGTGTTGTTGTCTGGCTGCCCTGCCCATGTGACTGGAGACAGTTATGTATGACTTAGCAGGCATGGCTGTGCCATGGCATGTGACTTCCTATTAGTGATCCTGCAGGGGAGTGACATTTGCTACATGCACACCATTGTGGCAATGGCTATCAGGACATGGGTGCATCATGGTGTCTGTCGCTGGTATGCATCACATGCATTTCCTATTTGACTCTGGGCATCCCTTTCATCCGGACACCTGCACTGACTCAGTGGCAAGAGTTGTGATGTGTGCATGTCCACATGCTTCACCGGGTTCTCTGCACTGTCCAAATACTGTGTAGGTGGTGCATGTGTCCACACCGGGGTATTGCCATCCCACAGACACCATACAGATGGGTGCAAGGCCAGGTGGGATGTGAGTGCCATGGTTGACCATCAGACTGACAATTGACTTCTCCTGTTCTGTTTGTGCAGTTTTAGCAATGTTCAACTAAGGATGCCAGGGCTTGCTCTGTAATGTGCTGTACTTACTGTGGTGTGTGCGTTCGGTGCAGGTGACTGATGTCTGTCTGTTTCCCTATTGATTGCAGATACATCCACGGCCACAGGAGGGGACAGCTCCACGGACCAGGAGGAGCCGCAGAGCCAGACTGGGTCAGCAGCCGAGGAGTGGTCGGAGGGACCCAGTGGCACGGAGGGCGAGGGGAGCCACACCGAGGAGTCCTCAGCACCATCCACCTCAGCTGAGGACCAGAGCAACTCGGACGATGACTCCCTTATGGAGGCGGGTGTCAGCAGCCACCACACCCCAGCTAGTGTTGCTGTCCCCGCCACCACCACCACCACCACCGCCCTCCCGTTGGCTCCCATTCCCGAGGTCCGTGGAGGCTCCCATGTTCGGGAGCGTGTCTCCTTCGGGCCAGGCACCGCACCCCTGCACCTGTGTCCCCTGCTGCCCTGAGTGAGGAGTCTGTGTACCTCCTCCGCCAGCTCCATGTAGGACAGACAGCGATGCTGAGTGTCCTCCATGCACACACCAGTCTGTTGACTCAGCTGGTGTCATTCATGGAGGGCATCTCATCGGGCATGTCTGACCTACAGAGGGGCAATAGGTCCATGGACTCCTCCCTGACGGCAGCAGTGTCCCTCCTCCGACAGTCCCTCACCCCTCCTGCCTCTGCCCCATCCACACTCCCCAGCACCTTACCCGTCCCAAGCACACACACACTGGCACAGGCACACACCAGCACAGACACATGCAGCACACGGACACACACGCCAGAAACAAGACGCACACGCACGCACCGTCAGGGGACTGCAACCACACTCACAGGGGATGGGGCACAGGCACAAACACACGCATCCACAAGCACTGCGCAGTCCTCAGTTGCCTCTCCCTCCAAAGACCCCTCCCTTGCCTCACCTGCAACCCCATACAAACAGCGGCTCTTCCTCTGTGACCTTGGCCTCTCCCCTCCGACCCAGCTGATCCAGCATTCAGGGGAAGAGGAAGCCCACCCACACGGAGCGGAGTGCCCCTGGCCCCCGGACACCATCCCCCAGGCGCGGACCGACTGAGGCCCCCACCCGCAAGTCCCCCCGGTCCCGGAAGAGCAAGACCCCGCCGCCGCCCTGCAGCTCAGGCACCAAGTCTCCTTCCTCCATCCCTCAGGCCCCCACTCCACAGGTGCCCCCACCACACCCCTGCCCCAGGTTCCCCACCCACAGATACACCATCCCCAGAAGGGTCAGGCCTTCTCCCCTGCCACTTGCTCTTCCGGCCCCACACCCCCGCTGCGCTTGTCTGTACCACTGATGTGGTGAGGGTGTCCTCCCCTCTGTCCTGCCCACCTTTCCTGATCCCCATTCTCCTCCCCTGGAGGTGGGCACTGCAGTGGAGTCCACTATCACCCTGTCTGACTTGGGCGCTGCAGTGGCGGACCTGTCCACTCCATCTGCAGGGTCCACTGCAGTTGTGCCGGCACCCACAACATCTGAGTCATGCCCCCCAGTTGTGCCGGCACACACCATGTCAGACACCTCCACTGCAGTTGTCAGTGGCTCTCCAGCACCCACCACCCCTTCCCTGCCTCCTCCTGGTGAGCCCTGATCCTGTCCCTGCGGTGCCTGGCCTGCCCCCCGTATGCCCCTCCTAGGGATTGTCCCCGGTTGTGATCAGTGCAGGCATGCATAGGGTGACATCTGCCACTGTCACCCTGTATAGACTTCCTTGATGGACTGGCCATTGGCCTTTGTTGATACCTTGCAGTTCTTCCAAGTTTTGAACCCACATGCTGAATAAAGCAACTTTCTGTTCTCTAGTGGTTTTGCTTCTGATGTACATGATGTTGATGATGCTAACCGTGCCCTTGCTGCAGTGATGGTGATTTTTGGACTCATGAAAATGAAGTGTTACTGTGCATGTACCCATGTGTTCCAGGGGGACAGTGTCCTATCCTGTGGTGAATCCATGTCGTCCTTAGCAGCATCTGAGGGTGTCATGTATTCAATATTTGGCAATGGGATTTCCTACTTACATTAGCAATGTCACATCTGTGGGTTCCACCCATGCACATCTGTTGTGTTTGCCATTGTTCAATTAGTCTAGTTCCCTGACCGTGTGGCCATCTCCACTGGACATGCAGGTTTGGGCATCAATGGGGAAGGACTCTTCTGTGTTGTCAGTGCAACTTGCTATACATGTGTGTTGGATCTGTGCTGTTGATTTCGTTGACATTCCCATGACCAGGCTGATGTGACGGGAGCCTTCATTTGGTGCTAATTGTTGACTGTGTGACCAAGTGTTCTGCTGACATGATGGAGCCCTACTGATGCGACATATGGCACAGCTTTCCTCACACAGGAGTGGAGTCCCCTCATGGCAGTGTGTACTCCTGTGACATCTCGTGCGCCCAAGGTGTGTGTTGTATGAGCATGTGTGTGTGTTCACTTCCATGTTGCTGTGCATGCTGGGATCCCTAGTGATGTTCCTGTTTGTGATGCTTGCTGAGTTGAGCTATGTTCCCCCAAAGTCTTCTCCCTGGGTTCTCTGTGATGTGGGTGCATGGCACATTACTGGTCATCAGGGTGTCACCCATAGGTGTGTTTGCTGTCAGGGCTGAGTTTGTGGGCAGACGCTGATGTGTCACAGTCCGGATTCCCCTTTGCACTTGTTGTTGACACCTGTCATGTGATTTCTGGTTTGTGTTAGCTTTCATTGGTTGTGACACGTTGTGTGTGTGACTGCTGGCACTCCTCAGGGCTGCAATGTTGGTAGTTGTCTATGTGTGTCCTTTGTGGGTGACCTTGGCTTCTTCATAGGTGTGTGACTGTGGCTGGGATCCCATTGGTTTGTGTGGTATTGCCGTCATGTCCATGTACAGCGTAGTGTGCAGTGTGTCAGACATTCAGGAGTCTGGTAGAGTGGCCATGTGTGATGTGTTCCTGCACCTTGGTTCCCACCACCCCCTGGGATTGTCATGGGTGCATGTGCAATGTCACCAGTGCATGTGAGCTTCACTGCTGCACATTGTTGGAGGTCGAGGTGTGTGGTGTTGAGTGTGTGCAGATGAGAGTTGTTGCCCGGCTAGACCCCTGCCTCCATGTTGGCCTTGGCTGACAGGCCGTGCTGGTTGATTTGTGCTTGTGTAGGTGTGATGGTAGTTTGTTGCTCAGGACACATGACTGTGGTTCACAGTGTGAACGACATCTAGCTTTGTCATCACAGTGGGATTGTAATGCAGCCCAGGGTCACCACATTGTGGGGGCCCTGGGTGTGGTGCTGTGGTGTCTGTGTGTCTTGCTGTGTCAGTTGCTGTTCCTACATGCTTGTGTGACATGTGTGATTTGTGCTCCCACTCATCTGACAATGCCTGATTGCCCACATAGGGGATTTGGATCCATGAGTTACCTTTGTGTGGCACTGTATGCACGTCTGTGTAATTGGTATTCAGGCCTCCTCATGTGTTGGGTGTTTGCCTGGGGACACTGGTACCCCCTCACCTGTTGTGTTTGATGTGCAGTGTGGGTCTGCCTGTTTGTGTTTGTGCATCTGCACCACTGCATTGGCATATCTTTAGTGTGCCATTGGCTGTATGTTGTTTGGTGTGTTTGCCCTGCTGTCCCTGGGACTCCTAGGTCATCAGTCAGCACAATGATCATTGTGTGTGTCCCCATTGCTGCCATGGTATGGTATCTGTTCACATCCCTTCTACAGTCTCCACTGGGTATCTGGATTTGTGTGCCCATTGGTGCAAATATGTGGGTCTGCATTCTGATGGTCACTTCTGTCCTTGAGTCATTGATGAGTGTTGACAGTGTCAGCCCCCATGGGTGATGTTTGTCTGCACATGGCCAAAGGTATGTCTTGTTTGCACTGCACTGTTTGCCTCCCCCATTCTATGTTGCTATGGGACACAAGCACTACTTTGCCACTGATGTGTTTGTTGTTCTGTGACCAGGAATAATCCATGCAGTTTGGCAGTTGCAGCTTATTCTTTGTCAACACATACATTTTGGTCACTGTGATGATGGGGGTCTGGACCCCACTGCCACAATGTTCAATATGTGCTTCAGCTATGGACCCCACACTCACATTTTGGTCACTGTGATGATGGGGGTTTGGACCCCATTGCCACAATGTTCAATATGTGCTTCAGCTATGGACCCCACACTCACATTTTGGTCACTGTGATGATGGGGGTTTGGACCCCATTGCCACAATGGTCAATATGTGCTTCAGCTATGGACCCCACACTCACATTTTGGTCACTGTGATGATGGGGGTTTATTTATTTTATTTTATTTTAAAAGTTTTATATAGCGCTGGCTAGACCCAGAGGTATCAGAGCGCTTTACATGGGAAGATAATATAAAGCAAACATGGCATGTAAATAGATAAAAAGATAATGAAACAACGTATGAAATATACACAACAAAGTAAATATACAGGTGTAAGAGCTATACACTTCAAGTAACTAGGTATATGATGTTCGGCGAAATGGACAGATAATACTGGACAAAATGTAAACATGGTGATTGGAGATCAGGTGCAGGTCACAGGTTAGGATCCCCAATAATAATTGAGTCAAACATGGCGTATAAGTAGATAAAAGATAATGACAACAATATGTGGATTATACAAATCAAATAGATAAACAAATCAAACAAATAGATAAACGAATCAAATAGGTAAACAGGGGCAGGAGCTATACATATCAAGTAATTAGGTCGATGATGTTCATGAAATGGACAAGTAATTACTGGACTAATATAACATGGTGAAATTGGAGATCGAGTGCAGGTCACAGGTTAGGATCCCCAATAATGATTGAGGAGGTGGATTTTGAGGTCTTTTTTGAAGCTGAAATAGGAGGGGTTGCAGGGCAGGTTTTTTTGGGAGGGCATTCCAGATGATAGGGGCATTACCAGAGAAGGAGCGTGATTGTGTGGCTTTCTTTTATGCAGTGGTGGTATAAGGAGGAGGGAGTTGGTGCTGCTCAGGGGTCGAGTGGTGCCCGCAATGAGGAGTTTCTTGGAGAGGTACTGCGGAGTGTTTTGGTAGAGGACTTTATGGGTGATGCAGGCAGTTTTATAGGCAGATCTGCCTTCAATAGGAAGCCATTTAAGAGATTTGAGAGCCGGGGATATGTGATCGAAGCGTTTGCAGTCTGTAATGAGCCTGGCTGCAAGGTTGAGCAATGCTTTGATTGGAGCAAGGTGGACCTTGGGGATTCCGTTGAGGATGGCATTACCATAATCGATGCGTGAAAGAACAAGTGACTGAACTACAAGTTTAAAATCATCAGTGGGTATAAAGGGTTTGATTTTCTTGAGGTGACGGAGAGTGAAGAGGGCTCCTTTAGCCGAGTTTTTGATGTGGACGTTAAGGGTCAGGGTGTTGTCGATAGAAATACCAAGAGATTTGACGGAGTTGGACAGGGTGAGTGAGCAGTTGAGTGCGTTAAGGTCAGAGATCCATGATTGAACGGGGAGAGGGTTGTTTTTAGGGAGAAGAGAATGATTTCAGTTTTATTAGGGTTAAGTTTGAGATGATTGGAGTGGAACCAGGTTTGGATCTTGGTGAGGGTGTTGTTCAGGTGTAAGATGTCGGCATGAGTTTTAATCTTGTAATAGATTTGGGTGTCATCGGCGTAGAGGTGGTAATTGATGCCTGCTTCTTTAAGAATGAGGGTGAGGGGTTCCATAAAGACAATGGTCAATATGTGCTTCAGCTATGGACCCCACACTCACATTTTGGTCACTGTGATGATGGGGGTTTGGACCCCATTGCCACAATGGTCAATATGTGCTTCAGCTATGGACCCCACACTCACATTTTGGTCACTGTGATGATGGGGGTCTGGACCCCACTGCCACAATGTTCAATATGTGCTTCAGCTATGGACCCCACACTCACATTTTGGTCACTGTGATGATGGGGGTTTGGACCCCATTGCCACAATGGTCATGGCCTGCTTAGCATTGTGGGTGCCACACACATTTATGTGTGGCACTTGTGATAGGGGGTCACATTGTATGTCCACAGTCCTGTTCAGTGTTGTAGGCATTTGACACAGTCTACACACGCTTGTCATGGTGTTGGGGGATGTCTTTGTGTTGCATTCTTTCTGCTGGTGTGTGCTTCTTGTGGCATGTATTTGCCATCCTGTGAGTGGGGGTGGTAGTAGTAGGCATCCAGCCCCCCATGGGTGGAGGTGGTAGTAGTGGTAGGCACCTGTCACCCCCTGGGTAGAGGTGGTAGTAGTGGGAGGCACTTGGCACCCCTGCAGAGGTGGTAGTAGTGGTAGGCACCTGGCACCCCTGGGTAGAGGTGGCAGTAGTGGTAGGCATCCAGCCCCCATGGGCAAAGGTGGTAGTAGTGGTAGGCACCTGGCACCCCTGGGTAAAGGTGGTAGTAGTGGTAGGCACCTGGCACCCCTGGGTAGAGGTGGTAGTGGTGAGGCACCTGGCACCCCCTGGGTAAAGGTGGTAGTAGTGGTAGGCACCTGGCACCCCCTGGGCAGAGGTGGCAGTAGTGGTAGGCACCTGGCACCCCCTGGGTAGAGGTGGCAGTAGTGGTAGGCATCCAGCCCCCATGGGTAGAGGTGGTAGTAGTGGAGGCACCTGGCACCCCTGGGTAAAGGTGGTAGTAGTGGTAGGCACCTGGCACCCCTGGGTAGAGGTGGTAGTAGTGGTAGGCACCTGGCACCCCATGGGTAGAGGTGGTAGTAGTGGTAGGCACCTGGCACCCCCTGGGTAGTGGTGGCAGTAGTGGGAGGCACCTGGCACCCCCTGGGCAGGGGTGGTGGTAGTGGTAGGCACCTGGCACCCCTGGGTAGAGGTGGTAGTAGTGGTAGGCACCTGGCACCCCTGGGTAGAGGTGGTAGTAGTGGTAGGCACCTGGCACCCCTGGGTAGAGGTGGTAGTAGTGGTAGGCACCTGGCACCCCCTGGGTAGAGGTGGTAGTAGTGGTAGGCACCTGGCACCCCCTGGGTAAAGGTGGTAGTAGTGGTAGGCACCTGGCACCCCTGGGCAGAGGTGGTAGTAGTGATAGGCACCTGGCACCCCCATGGGTAGAGGTGGTAGTAGTGGGAGGCACCCAGCCCCCCATGGGTAGAGGTGGCAGTAGTGGGAGGCACCTGGCACCCCCTGGGTAGCGGTGGCAGTAGTGACAGGCATTCAGGCCCCCAATGGGTAGAGGTGGTAGTAGTGGTAGGCACCTGGCACCCCTGGGTAGGGGTGGTAGTAGTGGTAGGGCACCTGGCACCCCTGGGTAGAGGTGGTAGTAGTGGTAGGCACCTGGCACCCCCATGGGTAGAGGTGGTAGTAGTGGGAGGCACCTGGCACCCCTGGGTAGTGGTGGCAGTAGTGGGAGGCACCTGGCACCCCTGGGTAGAGGTGGTAGTAGTGGTAGGCACCTGGCACCCCCTGGGTAGAGGTGGTAGTAGTGGTAGGCACCTGGCACCCCTGGGTAGAGGTGGTAGTAGTGGTAGGCACCCCCTGGGTAGCTGTGGCAGTAGTGGTAGGCATCCAGCCCCCATGGGTAGAGGGGTGGTAGTAGTGGGAGGCACCTGGCACCCCTGGGTAGAGGTGGTAGTGGTAGGCACCTGGCACCCCATGGGTAGAGGTGGTAGTAGTGGGAGGCACCTGGCACCCCCTGGGTAAAGGTGGTAGTAGTGGTAGGCACATGGCACCCCCATGGGTAGAGGTGGTAGTAGTGGTAGGCACCTGGCACCCCCTAGGTCGAGGTGGCAGTAGTGGTAGGCATCCAGCCCCCCATGGGTAGAGGTGGTAGTAGTGGTAGGCACCTGGCACCCCCATGGGTAGTGGTGGCAGTGGTGACAGGCATCCGGGCCCCTATGTGTATATGTGGCATTGGTGATGGGCATCCCGCCCCTATGGTGCTGCTGTTTCTGGAGTAAGTAATTTCTGCATCCCTGTGTGTGTGTGTGATATGTCTGGTACGTGTAGTTTGTGTTTGTGGTTGGTGTCTGACTTACCTTCTGCGCTGTACGCGTCCGTGCCTGTTCCGGTAGTAGATGTAGAATATTGGTAGGATCGGAACGATGGGATTCATTGTTGGTTCGTCTCGCTCGCCTTCGCCGTTGCTTCGCCTCGTCCTCGCCGCAGGCGTGTTCGTCTCGTAGCCGTGGATCGTGTTGTGGCGCGAATCGGAGCTTATGTGCGCCTCCCGGATGCTTTGACGTGCCGTGCGTAGCGACGGGTTCGGCGCGTCACGGAAGCGCAGTCGTACTTGTCCGGCCGGACGGGGCTGCTTTTGGCTTCCGGCGACTCGTGATCTGCGTTTACGGATCCGGCTCGGTCGGGGATCAGGACCTGGATTGGGTGAGTACGACTCGGTCGGAATCTGCGCTGTTGTGCGCATCGTACTTGTTCGTTCGGATTGCTGTAGCGGATCGGTCGGGAAACAGGCATTCACATGGCTTTTTCCCGACCGAATGGCGTTGGGTGCGTCTCCGGCCGAGATCGGAATCGACCCCTTTGTGTGGAAAAATTAAAATAAATTACCTCCCATTAATGAGTAAGGCATTATACACTATGGAGTACAAGTACTCTTGTGGTGCAAAATTAATGGGGGCATGCTAGCTAGCGCGTCGGTAGTCTGTACTTTGCCATTCTCTGCAGTCTACAGCTGGGAAGCTGTAATGGACAATTATCTTACTCTAATTCGAATGGCCCTGCTCTTCTCCAAAATCCCTTTTAATTTTACCCTGACACTAAAGAGTCAGATGAATAATAATGATACAACATCACACACGTCACGTATTAAATGCAGATATCCTGTCTGCTCTAAGTAGACGGTGGGAAAAACGATTAACTGCAGTGCAAGGAAAGGATTAAGGAACTATATATATAGCTTTTACTTTGCACGTTCGTCACAGACTATTCCATCAGCAAATCTCAAGGCACTTAGTTCCATTTTACTCCCTGACCTCGCCCTCCACCACGATTTATAATTAATTCCAACAAATACATTAGCTTGGTAGTAAGGAAAGGAAACATAACTTACTCTACTGCAGGGTAAGTTTGAGGGATTAGGCCGGATGTTTTACTATAGAATAGTGGGTGTTACTGATCAACATCATGTGCCTAAGGTTTGGCTTAGTCAGTCACTGAAGTTGACAAATGTTGAAAAGGAAATATTTGAACAGGAGTAAATCCGTTATGGAAGCAATGAAATATATAAATCACTTGACCAGAAAAATGTGGCACATGCCAAGAATGGATTTTTCAATTTTTTGTGGTAGACTAGGACAGTATCTAGGAAAGGATAAAGGAGTGAAGCACTAGGAGGTGACTGAGTGGGCACTGGGAGGGAAAGGAAACACACCTTGTTTTCTCTTAGCCATGCATTGAAAGCTTTGTAAATGCCACATTAACTGAAGCAGAAGCACATTGCACAGCCAACGCTGCAGTGCCGAACTGAACTATGCAGCAGTTAGGTCATGGGTGGCACTGGTGAAATCCCATGGACAGGGAGGTGATGATTGATGATGGGTGGGATACATATCTGTCTCACATAACAAATACAGTGAGTCAGGGGAGTAGACAGAAATACCCGCCCACTTTGAACCAAAGCTTTGATGAAACCATTCCAAGCAAACAAAGTAGGTGTGCATGCCCCTCTCCTGAAAAGCTCTCTTGTTTCTTTATCCAAGCAATTATCCATTCATCCTTTAATTGTTCTGGTATTCTTCACCCTTTGATACCCACCATTTAAGCTTTACATTCTCTCATCCAGTCTTTCTCCATTCTAATCCATCCACATATACCCATCAATCCATTCATTCACCTATCCACGGCTCTCAACCATCCTTTCACCAATCCATCCATTTACCCACCCATGCATCCTTTCGCCCATTCACCCTTTCACCTATCCTGTTTTAACCCACCGAGCATTCCTGTCACCCATCAACACTTTCACCCACAAAGGCAGGCATCTTTTCACCCATATACCCTTTAATCCATCCTTCACCCACCCATGCATCCTATCACCCACCTACGCATCCTTTCACTCACCCACACATCCTTTCACTCATATACCACATCCCCTATCATTTGTCCTTCCATCCTTTTTATCCTTTTCCATCAACCTATCATTTTTAGCGTTCATTATGAGCTTTTGTCTGCTGGGTTGCAGATGGAGTAGGCCATTAGGAACTTAACCCCCGCTGTAGCTGATAAAGCAAGGGGTTCACGATGCCCTTGCAGTGAGTATGCAAGTAATTGTCAATAAGCAAGCATTGGGACTTAGCACCGCCCGTCCCTGCCACCGCTGGGACTCCCCTTTCAACCGCTGCTGCGTCTGCTCCACTGGCACTGCTACTGGCCTCGGCACTGGGGGTCTCTGCGCCTAGAAAAAACATTACACATTTTAGATGCCGGATACACCTCCCCTTATAATCTTTTTTTATAACAAAATTCAGCCACAATAAATCACTACAGTTCAGTTGCAGTATCTTCTATCAAGAACATCACGCTAGGCATTTTGTTGGTTAGCAATGTTTGAAAAGCCAGGTAGTCAAGCCAACCAAAAACCTTTCGTAAGGAAGGTGCAGAGTTATAAAGACTCTGAGTCACTGAACCGCAATGAAAGGGTAGAATAATTGGTCAATGAAGGGCATATGGTCTTGGTTGTCCAATGCAATGGGACCGTCCTCATATTAGATTCCAGCCATACTGCACTATCATCGAAACTGCTAGTATGAAGCTGTATAAATGAATGATAATACATACACAGCATTGGGGGGGTAGGGTGGGTCCATCCATGACCATGTCCACTCTCTAGTTTTACTATTTGAGCATGAGCAAGAAAAAGAAATCCTTCTTAAAAAAATGAGCAGAATTGCTTACTTGGACATGCAGTCTTCACAGTAGAGTACCTGTCCTAAAATCGGTTCTCTTAGTCTTACAGTTCCAGTCCACAAGATATATTAAAGGGTAGAGGGAAAGCTGACAAAGCAGAAGGAAGGAAGCTAAAGACAAACTAGTACAGGCAGGAGGAAGTCAACTACAGAAACTTGAAATATAGAAAATAACTAGGATAATGCATGGATATCAAGAACTTAACAAACGTTAGATAGAACGAAGGAGAGTCGGAAACAATTAAAAGACAGCCACAGTAAAAAAAATAAAAAGGAAAAATTATTGTAAATGTGGAGCAGTAAAAGCTAAGGAAATAATAATATTAACAAGAGGATTTACTGTCTGCATCGACCACGGTGCTGGTGGTAGTTGTGGAACTTCCACCGGCCGCGGCACTGGTGGTGGTACCACCGGGCTCCCTGACCCACCTCCGTGCTGCTAGCCCTCTTCTTACCCCTGGATACTGATGTAGGAAATAAAGAAGGTAAAATAAAATAGATTGGTGGATAATCACCCCAAGTAACATTCTGCTTTTCTAAATCAGATCGCTCATAGTACTAGTATCTCTTCCTAATTTCCTAAACCTAAACTTAATTATGGAACTACTACTGCATTGCAACAAATTATATTTGCTTCTCATCTCGTTCTCGATCTCAACCCCCTCTGAAGGGCCAACTCAGTCTCCTTTTTTTCATTGCATAGATGCATACTACACATCGCTGGGAGATTGCTTGGGACTGTATGAGCTTCAAAAAGAAAGGCACAGAAAATGTTACCTCACTGATATTACTATTAATATCACTATCTTAGTGACAAGACAGAGGATTCTACCTGACTTCTTAAATAATCATCCAAAGCGAGGGCCAATGAGTTTGATTAGGTAGTGCCGAGCACCTGGCAGGATCACATGATATTTGCAATGTTAACTTAACTTACCTCAGCATTCTGTTTGGGAAAAACATATTAGCAGAAAGAACACAACAAATAAATAATTACTTACCGAGCCCCACAACCTCGACACCCAGCAGGCTGAGCAGGCCCTGCTCCCTGTCTAGGATATTGGCCCAGTAGTGCATCAACTGCTGTTGTGTGCGCTGGACCCCAGAGCCTTGGCGCAGACACCGGCCCACCCTCCCTCAATAGCAGCCGATGCTCGCGCAGGCCATACCCACTGCCAGGCCTGCCTCCTTCTGCCAGCTTGGAGGGGAAGTGCAGTGGCACATAAAAATCATGTGCAGCCACCTTTACCTCTGAGGAAATGGTGCAGGGCTGCTCCCCTTGGCGACACCAATGACAGCAAGGAGGGCAGCTAGCAGCTGCACTGGCACCTCCGCTCCCTCTCTCGCCCTTGCCCTGTTCTGCCATGGCACTGGATTGTCAAATAAAAGAGAGAAGAAATAGGAGAAGAATGAAAGGAAAAACTAAAGATGTAAAAAGAAAACCAAAAAAAGTACAAAAAGTCATGAAAAACAAAACAAATTACAAAACTTAAGATACACAAACACAAAAACACACACTGATAGAATAAAGGAAAATAAGGGGTAGATGAGTTGGATAGGGGGAGTATTAAAAAGATTGAGGGGCATATTAGCAAGGGCCATTATCTCCGCTTTTTTGGCTTTAAGAGCCAAAAAAGCGGAGATAATATTACCGCCCTATTACCAAGGCAGGTGCTAACATGCATTAACACATGGCATCACCCGTTTTCCCCACGCCTCGCTCTGCATCTCTAATGAGATGCAAAGTGGGCGTTCCTTCCCAGGATAACAGGAGAAATGTCGCTAACCAACATTTCTCCTATTATCAAGCTGCAGGCGAACATGCAGAGCGATTAGAAAAGTAGCGCTAACCGCGGTCAGCGCTAATTTTCTAACGCCTGCTCTCAGTATGACTTAGCCATGATATCCAATGGGAGGTGGATATCATGGCTGAGTCTGTCCTGCCCTATCAGCAAGCTATCGCCATAAGTTGTGTGATTATCGCTGGATTTCCAGCGATAATCGCACATTTGGCAGTTAGCGCTTGCAATTTTATCACTGTTGAGATGAGCGTTGCTGATAGCACGCTATCTCAGTGATAAAATTCAGCGTTAGTCCGGCGATAATTATCCTCGCGCTAAGCGCGCTGAGCGATAATTATCGCCGGACCTTAGTAATATGCCCCGCAGTGTGGATTAAATAGCACCAGGCACAGAACAGAAAACAAAATGGCCGCACCCGTACGAACTGGGTGGTGCCGTTAGCAGGCAGTTTCCAGCAAGAGAACGCGAATCACGCTACTGAACCTCAAAAACGTAGCACGAACGGGTAGTTCGAGAACTCCACCCATCCATGGAATTACACTGAACCTTGCGGAGATTTTAGGTCACTCCATGGAATTCCGCATAGCAGAACACCGCAAGCTCTACCCAGACCTACTCTTTAGATAATCCTGACTGCTCTGTGTCAAGCTACCAGAGGGTGAGCAGAGGTTATCTTTTAGTGTGTATCTAATTTACCCTGACAGGAGTGGTGGTCTCTACTTAATTAGCTTTTTTGATTTTTTAGCTAAACCATGTCTCTCTGTGGAGAAGTAGCACCTGCACCTACAGTAATTGATTTTGAGCTGGCAAAGTTAGAGTCCTACACTGTGGCCCAGCTTTAGGATTTTTTGCAAGGGGTTTTCAAGTACCTATGAAAGGCTATACCCGAAGGTTGACCTGCAGAAAGCTTTGAGAGACTGAGCAGACGACCGTAATGCAGGGGCTGAGGTCCTAGAGGAGGAAGAGTAAGAAATTGAGGCGGAGGAGGATGAGCTGATCCCGAAGTCTGAAGTGGATCTGGGACTGCCTGTGGGGGGGCTTGAAGCAGTGGTGGCTAGAGCAGGGGCAGAAACTTGCTTTGGCTGAGAAAAAGCAGGCCCTAGAGGAGGGGAGACTAGCCATGGAGGAGAGGAAGCAACCTCATGAACTTGGCCTCAGAGAGCAGGATATAGGACCCCTACAAGTATGGTCCAGCAGCAGTAATAGTGGTATCAAACCTGTAGAGTCTATTACTGAAGTAAGAGTCCGGATACCCAAGGATTTAGTGCCCAGTTATATGGTGGGGGTGACATAGACAAGTGGTTTTCAGCCTATGAAGTGTCTCTAAAACTGCAAGTCCCAGAGGAGTCCTGGGGTGGTAGTTTATGGAGGTAAGTGCACACAGTGGGGAGGGACATACTAGTGGGGGAGACCAGACATGCTACACTGCAATGAAGGCAATCTTGGTCAGAAACTTTGGGTAGACCCCTGAAATGTATAGGCAACGGTTCACGGCCAGCCATAAGATCTAATAACAGACATGGGTGGATTTTTTAGATTATGCCAGCTAGGCACTGATGGGATGGGTGAGGGGCAGCAAATTAGATGATTATTCAGGGCTGTAAAACTTATTTTTCAATGAGAACATGCTTGATACTTGTTTTCCAGAGCTGTACCTATACCTGGTTGATAGTAAGCTTTCTGACCCCAGGAAGCTTGCTGAGGAGGTGAACATCTGGGTCAGCACCAGAGTGTCCAAGAAGGTATCTGTGGGGGACTCCCAAAAGGGTGGTCAGGGTTCCCAATAGAAGAAAGAGGGGAGAGATAAAAAGAAGGAATTCTTTTCAGGCCCCAAAACCACCAACTCACAGGGAAAATGGTCTGGTTCTCTTTCCCAATCTGGCCACCAGAGGAAAAACTACCCTGTCAAAAGTCAGCAGCCCAAAACCCTCCCTGGACCAGAAACAAGCATCCTGGTACCGGTTTCAGGGTATCAACCCTCATCAGCCAGGGTAGCTTGAATCCAGTGGCACAGCAAGCAAGGGACCCACATCTGGGCATTCCCTTGGCCACTTAGGATAAACATAGCAAACACAACAAGATGATGGACGGAGTGCTGAAACGTTTCAACCACCCACCCCCAGTCAGGGAGGACCTGGCTTGGCAGTTCGGGCTGGACTGTTTCTATGAGGAGCAGAGTCAAGACTGATTTGCACATGGCTGGAGTATAAACTGGGGTGGCATGGTTTAACCCAGATCTCTTGACAGGGGACGAATGTTTGATTTATTCATTATTCCAACCATCATTTGTTTGCGTAGCACTTTTCACCCTAAGTGGGATGGGTTTGCCAAGTCGTGGGCCCCTTGCTCACTGTCCCACTGGATTCATGCTAGCTTGGCTGATGAGGGGTGATAACCCAAAACCAGTCCCAAGATGCTTGTTTACGGTCTGGGGAGGACCTGGCCTGGCAGTTCGGGCTGGACTGCTCCCATGAGGAGAAGAGTCAAGACTGGTTTGCAAATGGCTAGGTCCAAACTGGGGTGGCATAGTGAACAAAAGAATGATGGATTAAACCCAGATCTCTTGATTGGGGTGAGTGGTTGAAAAGTTTTAGCAATCCATCCAACATCTTGTTGTTTTTGCTATGTTCGCCCTAAGTGGCCAAGGGTATGTCCAGATGTGGGTCCCTTGCTCGCTGTGCCATTGGATTCAGCTAGCCTGGCTGATGAGGGGTTATACACCAAAACAGGTCCCTCAATACTTGTTTCCGATCCAGGGAGGACCGGACCTGGCAGTTTGGGCTGGATTGTTCCCATGAGGAGCAGGGTCAAGACTCATTTGCAAATGGCTGGGTCCAAACTGGGGTGGCATAGTGAGCAAAATAACGATGGATTAAACCCAGATCTCTTGACTGGGGGTGAGTGGTTGAAATGTTTCAGCACTTCATCCTTCATCTTGTTGTGTTTGTCAGGCTCTGCAATAGGCAGGCCTGACTATCAAGGCCAGTTAGTGCCAGATGCTGCAAGGGTCTGTGGTGTACTTGGGACACCAGGTGGGCTTGGTGAAAGGTGTAGACCCTCCAAGCCAAGAAAGAAACTATTATGGCCTGGGAGCTCCCCAAAACCCAGAATTAGGTCAGAGCATGTTTGGGGCTCGTTGGGTACTACACGAGGCTTTTCAAGGGATATTGCTACATTTTTACCCTCTTGACAGAGCTGACTTCTAAGAAGCAGCTCAGAAATGTGCTCTCAACTGGGGAAAGACTAGGCCTGGGCGGTAAATTCTGTTCTGCTCGCGGAATTTGCGGAATTTGGGTAATTTCGCGTTCCGCGAAGAACGCGGAATTGCCAAAAATTCTGCGATCCGCGGCTTCGCAGAATTTTTTGCTTGTTCGCGCTTTCAAAGTGCGTGTTTGCAAGATATTCCCCCCCCGAGCACGCAACAGCTTTCGCAAACAGGAAAAAAGCATCGCGAACGGGCGGAACAAGCAATTCCGCGTGTTCGCGGAACTTTTGCGTGCTCGCAGAGATTTTTTACCGTTTTGCGGAGTTTTGCGGAGCGCGACTACGCAAATTCCGCCCACCCCTAGGCAAGACAAAAAGCACTTGACTCCCTTAAGAAGGCCATGTGCACAGCCCCTGTGCTCAAGTTACCGTGACTTTTTCAAGGAGTTTATCGTTCAAACAGATGCATGGCATAGGGGCAGTACTTTCACATCTTAATGAAGAGGGCCTAGACCAACCAGTAGCCTTCATCTCCAGGAGGTTACTTCCCAGGGAACAAAGATGGACTGCTATAAACAGAGAAGCATTTGCTGTGGTCTGGGCACTGAAGAAGTTGAGACCATATATGTTTGGTACTCACTTCCTGATTCAAACTGACCACAGGCCCCTTCGGTGTCTCATGCATATGAGTGGTGAGAATCCAAAAGTGTTGAGGTGATCCATTTCTCTACTGGCTATGGACTTCAGGGTGGAACACAGACCAGGGGTTAACCACGCCAATGGTGATGGTCTATCCAGGTTTTCTGCCTTAGTGATGAGAATTCCCTAGAGGTTGGATTGCTCTCCCCACTTTCAGCTGGGTAGGGACATGTGATAGACCTGTCATCCTTAGGGTGGTCTTCCCCCAAATATTTTGCCTGCCTATCTCCTCTTCTAGCTGATTCTTTTTGTTGGCGTTAGGACTCTGAGCACTTTGCTCTCAACTAAACATGGTCAAATGGGGGTATACACAATTGGCATATTTCATTTAAGTCCCTTATAAAGTGATATACCATATACCCAAGGCCTGTAAATTAAATGCTACTAGTGGACCTGCAACACTGATTGCGTCACCCACATAAGTAGCCTTGAAACCTGTTTCAGGCCTGCCACTGCAGGGCCTGTGTGTGCAGTCTTCTGCCACTTCGACTTGGCATGTAAACCCCTTTGCCAAGCCTTAAACTCCCCTTTTATTACACATAAGTCACCCCTAAGGTAGGCCCTAGGTAGTCTATCGGGCAATGTGATGTGTAAGTAAAAGGTAGGACATACACTTTTAAGTTTTGTATGTCCTGGTAGTGACAAACACCCAAATTCATTGTTCACTTCTAAGAGCCCTACTCCTCTCATAGGTCAAAATTAGTGATTTCATAAAGTACTTTTAAGTTGTAATTTCTGATTAGAAAAGAGTAGCTTTGTCATATTTTAAATCTTTGGAATGGTAGTGATAAATCCTCTTTACTGGTAAAGTTGTATTTAACATTACTATTTTAGAAATGCCACTTTGCGAAGGAGGGCTTTTCTGTGCTCTTACTGCTCTGTGTGCCTACAGCCTGACTCCAATACACAACTGGGGTGAATGACAGATTCACTTTGTGCATTCCCTTTAGACAGCCACAAACACAGGAAGGTTAGGTGTGTCTGAGCACTCATCTGCATTCTGAGGCCCTTCCTTGGCAGAAAGGGAGAAAGGAGATGATACTTGCACCTGAATAGGTTAATGTTATGTTAATGTTATTGACATTTCTAAAGCGCGACTATTACCCGGAGGTGTCCTGGCGCTAAATGAAGTCTTACAGAGGCCTAAAGACAGGAGGAGTAAATGTTAGAAATTAGACAGAAAAGAGCCAAGTTTTCAAAGCCTTCCTGAAGGCAAATAGGTTTGTCATGCACCTAAGATGCGATGGAAGGCCATTCCAAGCCTTGGCTGCTCACACCACAAAACTTCTGCCACCCTAGTTGGCTTTTTTTTACAAAGGGCACCGATACCAACTTAGCATCCGTGGAGCGCAGTAGTCTTTTTGGTGCATACCAATGGATTTGCAATTTGAGGTAGTTGGGCCCGGATCCATGAAGGGCCTTGTGAACCATGCACAGAGCCTTAAATTGAACCCGTTTTAACGGGCAGCCAATGAAGCCTTCTGATCTCAGCCGAGATTGAGGCGTATTTTGGTATGCCGGTGAGCAGTCTGGCTGCTGCATTCTGCAGAAGTTGCAGTTTATTCATAAGTCCTTCCTGGATATTGACATAGAGGCTATTGCAATAATCCAGTCTGGACATGGCTAAAGCAGTAATAACTGTTTGTTGACTGTCTTTGGGTAAGAATGGCATGATTTTCTTGCAAGATCTTAGAGTATACGATGCAGATGAGTCCACCGCATTCACTTGGTCCCTAAAACTGAGTTTGTTGTCTATCCAGACTCCTAGATTTTTTACCTTTTTGATAGGGGAGGGAAGGGGACTCAATGTATCTGGCCACCAAGCCGGGGTCCATAAATTGGCGTCATTTCCGAACAGCACAACCTCCGTTTTGCTGGAGTTTAATTTGAGGCAATTTTGGGCCATCCAGTTACCCACAGCAGTCATGCAGTCATGGAATCGGGACGCTGTGCCCTGCAGCTTACCTGGCCGTAGCGACACCACAATTTGGGTGTCGTCTGCATTTGAGGTCAGGTTGAAGCCGTAGGATTCGATCAGGGGAGCCAACAGTGACACATAAACGTTAAAAAGTGTTGGGCTCAGGGATGACCCCTGGGGGACACCACAGGGCAAAGAAAACGGTTTGGTAGAGAATTCGCAGAGGGAGACAATTTGTAGTCTGTTTGACAGGAAGGATTTGAGTAGTTTCCAGGCGGAGCCCTGGACTCCAATCTCTTGCAGCCGGTCCATCAACAAAGCATGATGGAGCGTATCAAAGGGCGCTGAGAGGTCCAACATAATCATAGCGGCTTTTCCTCCCTGGTCAAGTGTCGCCTTGATCTCTTCAGTAGATTTAAGCAGGGCGGTCTCCGTGCTGTGCCCCCCTCGGGACCCATACTGCGTGGGATCCAACACCTGAGCTACTTCCAGGAAAGAGCTAAGTTGAGCATTCATGATTTTCTCTGCGATTTTTGCAGGGAGCGGGAGTCTAGATATAGGTCTAAAATTATTAGAGTCTTTAGGGTCTAGAGTCGGTTTTTTAAGCAGGGCAGTATAGATGCCCTTTTCCAAATTTTGGAAGAATATCCTTCAGTGAACATGGCATTTATGATGGAAGTCAAGGTTAAAATGACTGGTTCGGGTGCTAGCTTTAGTATAGAGACTGGGCTTGGATCATATGGTGAGCCTGATTTCACCGTCATAAAAAGATTGAGAATATCTGATGTTATAACCGGGGCAAATTTATCAAATTGTGGGTCAGAGCTGTTTCCTAACTTAGGATCGGCTGTGTGGTCCAAGGACGTTTTGATTGTTGAGCTAGTGAATGTGGCGAAAATGGCCTCTACTTTGTCAAAGAAAAATTTAGCTATTTTATCACAAAGTTTCTGGCTAGCCTGAATGGGAGGAGGGGCAGGATGTGCTAAGGTGGTTACTGTTTTAAACAGTTCTTTAATTGAGTTCTTTGCCAAATGAATTCTCTTAGCAAAAAACTCTTGCTTTGTTTCTTGAAGCATCTGTTTGTACTGAGCTAGACCTATTTTATAATCATTTTTACCTTTATCATTGTACTCCTTCCTCCAGATTCTTTCAAGGTGCTTGCAGGCCAGTTTTTGATCTCTAATAGGTAGTGTCATGCCCCACACGAAGGGCTAATTACCCCCTACTGATAGTCTGGAGCCAGGGCTGGGAATAAAGGGCTTCTGTGCACTTCAAATACCCTTCTTTGAAGTCACCCCCACTTCAAAGGCACAACTGGGTATAAGTACTCTGGCTCTGACTCCATCAAATCAGACACTTGTGGACCTACAACTTGACTCTACCAGAAGAACTGCTGTGCTGTATCAAGGACTAAAACTCTGCTCAACTGCTGACCTGATCTTCTCTTGTGCTGCCCTGCTTCCTGTTGCTCTCTGACCCTGCTGGACTCTGCCTTGGACGAAAGTGGTCTCCAAGAGCTTATTGGTTAGCCTTGTTGCTTGAGACTCAGGGCTATCAAAGTTTCTACCCCTGCTACTGTGTCTGGTTCACTGGAAGTGAATCCAGATACTTGCACCAGAGGACTGGATGCATCTCCAGTCTGCGTATAGCAAAACCCGCGTATCGGCCCTGTTGCGGGAATAGAATTGGCACATCGCACTCAGAACTGCTGCATCACATCTGGAACCGCCACTTTCGAATGAGCACGTTGCCACCACTGCATGCAGAAGATCGACGCATCGCCCCTCTGGCGTGGATCAACCTGGTGCATCACCTCTGGAACCGCCGCTTCGGTCTATGGACTCAACGCATCGCCGCCATTGCGTGAAGAAAATTGACGAATCACCTTCACTGCGGGCTTGAGATCGATGCATCGCTTGCCTTCACCTTGCATCTTGCTGTTGCGACCAGGATCAATGTACTCCAAAATGGAATGGGGTGAACTGTGCTGCGATGAGAGGGAGTGTGCTCCCTCCCCCCTTGTGTTCATGGCACTCTGTTCACTGGGCCTGCATGGCTCCTGTCCCCGGCCTGCGCTTTATTGCGGCCAGCTTGAACTGTTTACTTTGCACTGGTCCAGCGTGATCAGATAACCCCCAGAGAGGCTTATTACTTCTAAGCGCTGGAACTATTTTTATGCTTTAAAAATTCATAACTCAACTTCTACTTATTAGATTTTTGTCATTTTGGTCTGGATTTATTTATAAAATTGTCCTCTATTGTTCTGAACCAGTGTGGGCTCTTTTTGTGGTGCATTCATTGTGTTACTGTGTGAGTGTGTTGCACAATTACTTGACACATTGCCTCTTTAGATAAGCCTGACTGCTCTGTGCCAAGCTACCAGAGGATGAGCAAAGGTTATCCTGTAGTGTGCATCTAGCTTACTCTGACTAGAGTGGTGGTCCCTACTTGTACAGGGTGCATACCTCTGCCAACAAGAGACCACATTTCCAACAGGAGGGTTCTACGTCTTTTTGTCCCTGAGACTTAGGCAACAGGAGGAAACAGGGGGCAAGCCAGCAAGCCATTGTAGTCACTCTGGGTTCAAGTGAAGCTGGTCCAGTCTTTCTCAGCCAGGCAGAGAGAGAGCAGCAGGGGAACACAGCAAGGCAAGATTTTAGCAAACAGCAGTTCTAGCAGAGGACTGTCTGTGAACAGCACAGCAGATCCTCTTCTTCCTCGCAGAGTGGTCAAATGTCTAGAAGTGTAATGAAGCTGTGGTGTTTTGGGCCCAGTACTTATACCCAGTTGTGCCTTTGACATGGGGGAGACTTCAATGAAAGCTTTGATGTGCACAGAGGCATCCTTTCTTCTCTGGCTCGACACTCACTACATGGGGGCATGCAGCCCTTTCTGTATAGACAGAACACAGCACTTTCAGGTGTGTCAGCTCCTACGTCCCACCCTAAAGTACATGTCCTGCCTTTTAAATACACTGCACCCTGCCCTGTGGGTTGTACAGGGCCAAACGTAGGGGTGACATATGTATAAAAATGGATGGTTTAGACCTGGCAAGAGGGTTTACTTGCTAGGATACCATTGCGATGTACAACTGCACACACAGGCTCTGCAGTGGCAATCCTGAGACATGGGTAAGGGGCTATTTATGTGGGTGGCACAGTCAGTGCTGCAGGCTCGCTGGTAGCATTTAATTTACAGGTCCTGGGCACACGTAGTGCATTTACTAGGAACTTATTAGTAAATTAAATATGCCAATTGGTGATGAACCAATATTATCATATTTATGGGAGAGAGCGCAAGCTCTTTAGCACTGGTTAGCAGTGGTAAAGTGTGCAGAGTCCCAAAGCCAGCAAAGACGATGTCAGAAAAATGGAGAGAGGCATGTAAAAAGATGGGGGAAGATAAAAAGTTGTGGGAAGACCACCCTAAGGCTGTCAGGTCTAACAGATGTCATCTGCTGCTGTTAAGCCAAATATTCTGCATCCCGACTCCATCTTGCCAATAATCTTCAAACACTTAGCTTGAGTGCAGTGACATCTGTGTAGAGTCAAAAGATGGCTCCTTCTTAACCTACCAGGTTTGACAGTCCAGCAGACTCCAGGATACCTGCCACATTGCTTCCAACTCCGCATGTGGCAAGCCCTTCTTCCAGACCTCCTATGGTGATATCATCTTCAACTGCTAATACCATAACAATACCGCCTTCTTCTTTGGACTAGCACGTTGTAGTTCTGTCTCTATCTGAGTTGCACTATATTGTGCCCACTCCTCACTCCTTACTCACGAGGACAGTTGCATGTACTTAATCAGGACAGGGTGCCCTCTGATTTGTCTGGCAGCATCTCCCATGGCCTTATCTTTCCTCCGGCTACCAGGTCACTCCAACATCTGATCTTATCCCTTCTGATAGCCATAGACAGCTCTGCCTTCAAACACTCTGGCTGCCCTGGTGAGCCCTAGATTGGAGCAAGGGATCCTCAATGTCAATCTAACTTCAAACCACAATTGGGCTGCCTCCTGGGGTATCTTCAACCTCACTCTCTTAAAAGATCCTAGGGAGCCAAACTTGTATAAGAAACCCTCCTCTGCTGCATCTTTACCACACACTTGAGCCATCTATCTCTCAGTTGCATCTTCTCCCGGATTATCTATCAACACTCTGCAGTTTTTCAGCTGAAAGGCCCAACAGTAGAGCTGAGAGTCTGGCAGTGCTGCTCGTCCTTTTAACTTTCTCCTTAGATTCCTCCATGCTATTCTAACCCCCTTCCCTTCCCATCCCATACAAAACTAATTATATTTCCTTGCACGTTTTTTGCAGGGTCTTTTTTTTAAGGTCAGGGGTGCGCAATCAAGCAAGAAAGTGAACTTGGGCAGGATCATCATTTTCACTAGATGTGTATGACCCTACAACATCAGAGGCAAGTTAGTCTCCCCCAGCTTTCCCAAATCCCTTTTCACTTGTATTCCCAGGTACCTCATTGTTTCCCTTTTTTGCGGCCCCTCTCAGGTCCAGCTCATTATTTCAGTTCTCAGACCTTTCACCTGATACCCTGAGGATGAGCCGAAGGTGTCCACCTCCTCCTTGATCTGCACCATCATGTCACCTGCGTTAGCTGAAAACACCATGAGGTCATCCGCATATAATGCCACCTTCTTCTTGAAACCCTCACAGGAGAAAGGCCCAATGTTATCACTTTGAATATCTTTGTAATCTTCCTTAAACTTCAGGTTGCAAAGCTTAAAAAATGAACAGGAGCATACAAGGTGGCTTCTGCTCTAGTGGAAACATTTCCTCTGCCTCCTAGGGTCAGATGTGTGCTGTGTGCCAGCCATTGCTTACAGTTTCAACTAGCTATCTACCCCCCCCCCTTCCATACATGCTGGTAGTCACAGGGCGGGGCTTTTGGTCCTGTGCAAGGGGGACTCTTCATCGTCTTGGGTAGAGCTGTAGTGCTTCTCTGTTTTCACAAAGACCTGAGTGTCAGCAGGGTAAACCCAGCCATGCAGTGGGCTATTAAACAAGCAAAGCTTATAATGTCAACACCCCTAGTCCTATAGCGGCAGTGAAGGGTTCCTATGACATGAAAGTCATCCATGAGGGAGAGCGGTTTGAAAACGTCAGCCGGTATCTATGACATCTTATCTGATATGTATTTTTATTCTATTTTTAAAACATTACTCCATCCTACCGCTGTCTGCTGTAGTAAACTATATTCAAATCAAATCAAAAATAGCTTTATTCGATTTTTAGATAAAAAATCATAAAAGCATATTTAAAAAGATACACATTCATAAACTTGATTAAAAAGAGCAGTCGCTACTTTCACGTTCTTCTATCTCTACATTACGTCATAGGAGTAATATTTACAAAATTAATTCCAAATAAAAGAGGCAATACATGATTATACCACATACTAACGGACACTGTTTGGAAATCTTGTTTTCACCTTATACTAGCATTTCAATGCATAACTATCAAGCAGAGTAGCATGACTTTCATCTTTACATTGTTTTCCTGGACCTAATAACACTTTTTAAAAAGAGGATACAGCCGCCATAATCATTTCATTTTCCAAATATTGTAATTTCAAATAAGCAATTCTGCACTGTTTTAGACCCATATTTTTAAAAATTGGTATTAAAAACCTTTTCCTCGGTAGTGTATAAAATTTACAAAATAAAATGGTATGTATCGTGGATTGGTTTGAGATGCCATCACACGGACATGGATGTAGATTTCGTGCCCAATCATTGACTTCGGGAAAAGTAATCATTCTATGTAATATCCCCAGCCGCAAGCGTGTCAGGAGCATACGATCAAAGCTTCCAGGTACCTTTATCAAATAGGGCTGTAGACCTGAGCAACTTAACATCAATTGATTGTCCATCATAGTTGTTTTTTCCCTTTCTATGTTCCATCTCTTATTCTCTAAATAAGTCAGACACTCTACTTTTAGCGCCTTTCTCGAGATAGAAACCATGCTCTCTGGTGCTTCATAGTATTCAGGATGACCAATTTCGTTAGCCATTTGTTTGATAAAGCCAAGCCAGGGTATGGAGATAGTCCTATCTAATCTTAGACAATCCATGATTCCATCACGATTAAAACTAGTTTCATCTGACACCCAAACCTTGTGCCAAGGCAGAAATGGATTCATTTTTCTCGTGTCTGTAAGAAAATGCAGTCCAAGTTCAGAGTGGCAAATGAAATTGGCAGTCGATTTTGGTGCTGCCAAAAGGTAACGTATAAATGCATTTTCGCAGCGTTGTAAATTTTGTACTTCTGCAAATCCCCAAATGGCTGACCCATACATAGCTGTTGAAAGGCATTTTGATTTATATATGGTTAATAACTCCGGGATAGGTCTGCAGCCTAGTTTTCTAGAGAAGTTAATCACTGCACCTATAGCTCTAGTTAACTGTAATTTTCTAGCCTGTATAGCTGCAGACCAAGACCCCGTGCGATCAAAAGTGATCCCCAGATATGACAATTTATCCGTACATTCAATTTTTTTATCTTGAATGAAAACGTTGCATTTTTTTGTCGCCTTTTCCCCACATTTCATTATATAGGTCTTGGTAATATTCACGTTTAATCCCATAAAAAAGACAAAGTTTGTGACAGCTCTTTGCAACCCTATTTGTGTCCGTGTCATTATTACCGCGTCATCGGCATAGAGCAAAATTGGGACTGGAGTGTCATTAATGATCGGATAATCCTGAAGATGCTCGATCAGATATTGGCCAAGACTGTTAATATACAACGAAAGAGAAACGGGGCAAGTACACAGCCTTGCCTCACTCCCTTGCTCATTGAAAATTTGGCAGAACACTCCCCCTGCTTCCCAAACCTTACCCTAGCCCCTGCCTCCCTATATAATTCCCGTATAAATATAAGTAATGGTGGGTCAACTCCCATCGTTTCAAGTACGTTCCATATCTTTTCATGCTTTACGCAATCGAATGCGGAGCTCAAATCTACGAATGTTAAAAACAATTTTCCCTCCTTTGCTATGGTGTATTTGCTTATTATGAGGCTTAGATTCAGTCCTTGCTCAATAGTGCCGAGACCTGCTCGAAAGCCATATTGTAGTTTAGATAGGACTCCTGTCTCTTCAGCCCATAAATGTAGCTTGTTTAAAATTACCCTTCCCACCACTTTTAAAAGGGAATCCAAAAGGGAGATTGGACGGTAGCACATTGGTTCGTTTCTATTGCCCTTTTTAGGTCTCGCGCCTAGCGTTGCAGTGCGTAGCCCTGCTCGCGCAGCGCGAGACCTCTAGAAAGGGCTTCTGAAAACGACCCACACGCTCGTACGTGTGGTTTTGTTTTCAGAAGCCCTCATTGGCTGTAGCGTGCGTTTTTTAGAAAAACGGCACGCGATTGGGCAAAGGCGGGCGCATGTCCCGCCTTTGCCGCGCCCATTCCCGATGGTGGCCAGAACGCGCAGCAGCGCCCGTTCGTCTCGCTTTGCTGCCGCGCCTCTAGCCCCCGCTCCTCTGTGGTGCGCGCGCACTCACTTGTTATTATAGTGTTTGTATGCGCTGTACTTAGCTGCTGGCGGCCCGCCGTAGTTTTTTATAATAGTGTTTATTGTGTTTGCATGCGCTGTACTTTCGGGCATCCGACCTTGCCTCAGAGCCCTGCCATCGCCATGGGCTAAAGCTCCTACAAACTCATCTTTTGGCAGAAAGAAAATTGGTTGGAGCCATGCCGGAACCTGGCTGCCACAGTCAGAAGTCGACAGCGCTCTCTGCTCTCCATGGAGCATGTGACATGGAGCGGCAGGATCAGTGAAACTTTCAGTGCCCAAATCCTTTGCAATTCGATAACAAAATGAGCATTGTTATGAAGCCGAGATCACGCTGCACAAGCTCCTTGAGGGCGACAGATGGCGCTTTGTAAGTTCCTCTTTACATACCTTAGGTTCATGTCGTATCATATTTCTTTCAAATTAAACAACTAATGGAACCGGGGAACACCGCGATACAGGCGACATGCTCAGGACCACACCATTTCCTGAGCGAGGAAATGAGCCTGAGAGTTTGGTGCAGCTTTTCAGTGTGAGACCCTGCCTTCTTTTAATGGCACGGAGTGTTTGTAGCTCCAGTGTGTACTTTGGTAACGCTTTTTCAGTGTATTGAAATGCACATAAACGTCCTAGATTTGGTTTTGATTAAGAACAACATTGCTTTTAAAGTCTGGCTTAAAGGACAAACCTGATGGGACAATATCTGTCAATAAGGTTATCTTGGCGCATGGGCAATGACGATTAATGCAAACCTGATGGGGCAGTATGATGCTTGCATTTTCAAAATTATGTACATTGAAGCCATCGTTGTTGCTTATTTATCGTATGCAACTAACAGCCATTGACAAAGCCAATAGTCCTGGCTTGTTGTAGGTGTAATGTTACTTGTTGTATCTGGATGGAATGACGAAGCAGCAAAATACCAGTGGGGCGATACACTATGCTAATCATGGATTTTCAGTTTGTGTTTTTAAGCCACACCCTTCATTACATCGACCACGCCCCTTTGAGAGCCCCCCAAGTTTTTTCATTCCACTTAAAGCCCTTCCTCCAGTATAGTGTATCTGTGAAACATGGCTTAATGTAAAAAAGTGCTATGATGCGCGCACCATTGACTGCGCTCATAGTGCTTTTTTTTTTTTTACCATAAGCTATGTTGCACAGCAGCTCAAGTGCTGTGTGATATGTAAAACAATTGACAGAGCCAATAGATTTTGTAAAGGCGAAACCTGCTAGCTTTGCCATTGCTTGTTGTAGATGGTTGGAAGGGGGCAAAAGTGTCTTGAGCAGCCTGGTCAGGATGCGGCTACAGCTCATTTAAAATAAGCATTTGCTTTGCAATAGGTCTTGCATTACTGAAAGTTTGCATTATTATTTACAACGTCAATAGCTCAAACTTTCAGTAATGCGAGACCTATTGCATTGCAAATGCTTGTTGAAAATAGGAACCACTATTGCATCTGACCAAGAAGGGATAAAACCATGTCAGCAGCATCGAATTATAACATTAGTTAAGAGTGGTGCCCACAGTTCAGTGCTAGTTTTATAGACATCCACTGGGACGCCGTCCGGCCCTGGCGCTTTGCCAGAGGCACTCTCGTTTATGGCACTAGTTACTTCCTTCACAGAGAAGCAAATATCTATAGGAAACACTGAGGACTGGGCACTATCGCCAAGTGGCGCGGTTAATATGTCTACATCATCATGGGTCTTAGGCACGTCATTATACAAGCCGGTGAAATACTGGACCCACCTATCCTCACTGATAACGATATCTATATTGTCAGTATCTCTTGTAGAGAGAAAGGGTGCATTGACCGCTTTCCAAAAGCTGCTACTGTCTTTCCTAAGGCATGCATCATGTAAGGCTTGCCATGCCTCTACTCTAAGCTGCACCTTTCGGTTTTTTAATACTTGGCGATATTTAAATCTGGCCTGTTGTATTTCCTCAGGGATTCTATTTGTCTTGTGTAGCGCCATCTTCAATACCTTGTGTGCCTTACTGTATTCTCGATCAAACCAGGACTGGTTTTTATTCATACTCCGTTTCTGTTCCACTGTTAGTATTTTCTGGACTTCTCTGCTTATTTTTCCGAAGGCATTTAGAACATCTTCATCATCCCTTTCCTCTGTAAGACAAGTTTTAAAGTCTTCTTTGGACCTTTTTATAAGTAGATTAATAAAAACCCTAGGATCTATTTTTGACCACTTTAATGATTACCCATTCGTGCTAGCAAGACTAATTTTGGGAGTATATTGTACACCCATGTCATTTTTAGCCCTAACATTGTTCCCAACAACAAAGTCAATGCTAATCGGATAGTGGTCACTCATAGCAATACTATGAGTTTTAAAAACGCGAATCTTTCTGGCATATCGGTTTGAGGCTAAAACAAAATCAATAGTGGAGTTACAACCTCTGCCATTAAAAGTGGGCTCAAAAGGTGCTGAGGGAATGCATAAATCATTAGCATAACCTAGGTCAAACTGGAAAACAATCTCATTTAACATATCCCCCACCAACGTATGTGCAAAGTGAGATGGCATATCTTCTTTACCTTTTCCTAAGCCGCAGATACCCTTTTGGCTATATTGACACAGAAAACAATTATAATCACCCCCCCCCATATGATACATATTTCACCGGGCGTCTCATCCTGTAGTTTGTTCAGATCTCTATGTAATGTCGTCAATACACTCATTGTTTTCCCTTTGGGGATATTATTGTAGAAATTGAGTAACACGACACAAAAACCTCCTGTCATATACATTACTAAAACCTGATAATACTCTGTGTTGGTAATAAATTTCAGTTTGTTCACCCTCTCAGAGTTGGAAACATAGATACATAGACCACCCTTGTTACGCCCATGGCAACTAATAACCGCCGGTGTATGAAACGTTTGATAGCCATTAATATGTTTTTCATTGACCAGCCAAGTTTCTTGTAAGCAAATTATAGAATACTCATTTATAAATTTTAACCATTGGGACTCAGATGCTTTTATGGACAACCCTGCAATGTTCTAAAAGAGTATTTTACATACCATCTCTCTGCCATCCTGGCTACCCACAATCTCAGAATTTAGTTCTAAAATGTGGGGTTCTACCCCTATTAATCTTGGCATTATGTCCTTTAATCTGGTTTCATCCTCCCCGCCAGGAGTATTATTATTACACGTCTATGATGGGGAAGTATGTTATAATCATTTCCCGTACTAGAGATGGTCATTTGCCCAGAATTCTGGTCTTGTATGATATCACTAAGTATTAATATATTATCAGGGCTTGTTTGGCCATCCCCTCCCGTATTCTGTACACTCAGTCAGTCTATATCTTCAAGTGTAGTTAGCAGCTCAT
The DNA here is from genome assembly GCA_963921515.1 of Calotriton arnoldi. NCBI lineage: Eukaryota > Metazoa > Chordata > Amphibia > Caudata > Salamandridae > Calotriton > Calotriton arnoldi. The sequence continues at coordinate 803,709 of CAWUFW010003476.1, forward strand.
AGCGATTTTGAAGCGGAACATTATAGGGGCTCCACGTATTAAGATGAGGGCCCCTTATTTGAGTTCTATGATGGTTCATAACTGGGGGCTGATAGAAAAAGCCTAAGGGTAAAACATTAATTTCAGAGTCATTAATATGTACGTTTCCTACCCTTGTCAAAACCGTACGTACCAGGCGGGGATCGCTAAGAGTCAACACAATACAATCACCCTGTAACGTTTTACGATCATTCCCCACCCATGTGACCCGTCTAGCCATTTTACACTTTGCAAAAAGTGCATCTGTTAAACCAGTTTGTCCCCCTAGCCAAGAGAGGGATTTATTCCATAAGGCCTCCCGAGATTCATACACAGCTGTATGTAAAGGCGGAACGTTAGCTAATATTACTACATATGGTGTAGCAGCTGGTGGTAAGTCTAGTTGGTTCTCAGTAGTTTCCATAGATCTCGTTATGTGTTCTCCTGCACTATTTTTTACTCCCTCCTTATTAGCATCACTGTTAACTTGCGACTTATTTAGGGAGGATATGTGTCTGAGTCCGGCTGGCTTTACTATGCTGGGCATAGAATTTGGCTTCGTAGTTTCTACTCAGGCAATACTGCGTGGGGGATTGTCTAAATGGAGTTTAGTATGTGACCTGGAGGGTTGACAAGTGCCAGGTAATACACTAGCCTCACCGGGAGTCGCCCTATTGACACCTTTTAAATGTCCCTCTATAGCTTCCACTCTTTCTATTAATTTCCCCAGAGCGCCAGCCATATAATTATGGAGATTATCAATTTCACTCGTGATTTTGCCAATTTCTGAAGTTTGACCCTCAAATAGTTTGTTCACTGTGAGTCTCCCTAGACTGGCAGACCTACTACCTTCTCCTACTTTTAACTGTTTGCCAGGATTTGTCTTTTTCTTGTTTAATGGTTTATTACCAATATTTTTAGCATGATTAAAAACATGTGAGCCTTCATTCATCTCTGGATTTTTACATCGTTTCAAGGGGGGTTGACAATCATACTCTGAGTCACCCACATACATGTGTTCTGGTACTTCCTGTATGCATCCATTCTGAGGTGTTTGAACAGCTAGCCCCTCGGAAGCTATAATTAAAGGTGTATCAGGTGAACTAGCCCGGATAATGGATGTAGGCAGCGTAAGGGTTTCTTCAACAGAGTTAATTTGTTCCTCAATAGCCCCCATGGCTCCTGTCAGATAGGTCATCAAGGATTGTTGGCCACCCACTCCAGAGGTACTAATAGGTGCAGAACCCACCTTCCTTTTGCCCATAATGACCTAAATTAACGTGCACTAACAAAAGGCACAATAGTGTAAATACAAAAAAGGTCAATTAGTTCAAATTAACCTTAGGGGGGTGGCCCAGCCCGGCCTTTGTCGGTCTATGACGGGCTAAGACGGACCCGTCTTGGCCCGGGCACGTCCCGCGCGCGGGAGGCGTTGGCGTCCTTATGTCGCTACAGCACCATTTCCCAGCTGTCGGCAATGAGGCAGCTCCTCCTATTCCGATCGCGGCACCTCCCGCTCCCTTGCTGGGAGTATGGCAAAGTTACGTGTGCAAAAACATGCAGCAGGGTCCAGGGAAAGGGTGAAAGTGCGTCTTCTGTGCAGCTTAGGTGAGTCCAAGTAATAAAATCCAACAGTCGCTTCCCCATCCTACCGCTGTATGCTGTAGTAAACTATATTAAATACCTTCTAGGGTTATTATTATTTGAAATCTGTATTTCACAGGGCAAGTCTAACTTCCACGAATTATGGAACATAAATACCTCAAAGACTTGGCTTAATTCCTTTGAATAAGGGGCCCAATTCACAAAGGAAAACGTACACTTTTGTGTAAGTTACCTACTTTTCGGTATTCACAAAGGTAAAGTTAGACCAAAAATCTAACTTTACTTCTTTTCGTATTCACAAAGGTAAACTTAGACCAAAATTCGAACTTTACTATAATAACTTACCTTTGTAAATACCGAAAAGATAGATTTTTAGTCTAACTTTACCTTTGTGAACAAAGTAATGCAGCGCTGTGCCGTGGGCCATTTGGCTGCATCGCGCTGCGTTACTTTGGAAGCAATAGGATGCGTCATATCTACAACAATATGACAGATCCCTTTGCTCTCCCCTGTGCTGGTGCCCAATGGGCTGCCATGTGCCAACACAGCCACCCTTACACCATGGTGCAAGGGTGCCTGCATTGCGGGGATGATTGTTTTTGTGCTGGAAAGGGAACCTTCCTGCAGAAAAGCAATCATTGATGGTGTTTTCCTCTTTCTATGCGTGTTGCAGAATGCAGCACGCATAGAAAGAGGAGAAAAGGAGCAGAAAAGAAAACAGTCCCCTGGGGAGGAGTAGCATTCTGATGCATTTCCAGGTTTACGATTTCTCGTAAATCTGGAGATACTGCAGAAGCCATGGGTGTTGCATGGGAACACCCACAGCAACACCCATGGCACGGCCCTTTCACGCAAAGTTTTGCAGGTAAAGGAGCCATATTTACAAGGACACGTAAAGCCACGCAGGGTAGCTTTACGTGTCCTTGTACATATGGAGCACCACACAAAAAAGTGATGCTCCGGCAGCGCAAGGGGATTGTAAATATTCCCCTGTGTATTTTTAAAACCATCACCAAAGGACACTAAAATTATGATTCCATACTTTTAAAACAATGATTTCCCCCATTTATGGTTAAGTGTGGTGCCATAGCACCCCATACTGCACAGCCCAGACGCTGCAGTAGTGACCTAGTGGGCACTGGCATAGACAATGGCTGGAGTCCAAGCCTTGTGCTCAGTACCCTGTCTCCAGAACCTGGGGGCACTGGGCACAGGGCACGGCCCGCATCCACATTCTGTGGGAAATACCCCTGCTTTTGCAGTACAGACTGGGCACTGAGCACAGGACATGGCCAATGGCTTCCCTACAAGATGTTGTATACTTCATAGGGTGTCCATAAATGGGCTTTCTAGAATCATGACCATATATAGGCACAATCCAACCTGCCCTTATATAGGCATAAAATCCCAGACCTTATTTAGGCATAAACCATGCATACCAAATACAGGCATGGCTTCCGACATCCGTCCACCCTAGCGTCTCAACGAGTCCATGAAAAAACAGACCATCAGGCTGCGGGAGTTTCCCTTGCCCAGGACTATTGATTTCTTCAAGGACTCCTACATTATGCATGAACCTCTATTCTAACTTCCCTTGCGGGGTGATCTAACTTCCCTTGCGGGGTGTTGGAGTTCGAGTCCGGATAGAGATTCCTACCTCTCTCATTCTTCAGGTATGGAGCAGACTAGAACCTAGAGGGACTCTTGGCATACTAGACTCTTGGCATACTAGGCGTAACTTACTCTTGGTATACTCTAGTCAGGAATACAGCACCTACTTCTACTTCTCCCTACACCTAGGATAGGTTAGGTACACTGGGGTAGAACTAGGATAGAAACGCATCGTATGAGTACTCGCATTTTTAGGCTGTGTCATTTTATGTAAATGCATATATACTGAAAAGATAATGCTAACGCAGTATTATTTATTTTTACTGCTCACCTTGTACATCATTTATCTCGCATACTGTCTTGTGATCGTAACAGCACATCTAACTTACAACAGAAACAAGACTGTTCAATAAACCTTTTATTGAAACGCCCGTCTGTTATTTCTGTGTAACTTTGAGACATAACTGAATCAAGCACGACTGAGCTGAGTGAAATAGTTATCTATTGTTTCTACGACTCTGGGACACGTCCTGATTCTGTAAGGGAAACACAGTGGTCATGTTTTGCGGCTGCCAGAAACTAATCCCTTCTTGTCGTCAAGAAGTTTCTAGTGGCCTCTGAGCTAGCTGGCACAAGTAATTAAGTTTAATATACTCGATAGGGACATACCGACCTTAGTCCTATGTCAAACCTATAGGATATATTATTCCAATGCGCAGAGCCTATAAGGGAAATAGGAGCTACACTACATGGCGCCCAAAGTTTGGTAAGGCAGTAATTCAACGTTAGATACTGAGTAACTCAGCTGTGCATATATTCTTTTCTCTCTCAGAGACCCCTACCCATATACTCCAAAAGACGTCTGGAGTGGGCAGGGATAGTATCCGCCACGGCTACATAGGGCAGTACCCTATATATTAGCTGTTTGGTTTGCTCAACGTTGAAGGATACAGTGTTCCACAATATTGTGCACCTTATCTTTGTTCCCTTGAAATTTGTTCTACATTTTTCATAAAACAAAATGAATGAAGACGCCGGAAACGGTGTAGCTGCGGCTGATCCAGCCCAAGCAGCACTTTTTAACTTCACCGGTTTAAATGAAACCGAGTAGGGTGTCATTGACATCGCTCCAAACTTAAGAAGAGCCATTACTCTAAAACGTATAAAACATGGCCTACCACCGAGAGGAGGTAGAGCAGTTTTCGTGATTGAGGCACATGAATCCTTTCAGACAGAGGTATTCTATTCATGGGTAATTCTTCCTGAATCCAATCCAGTAACACACTTGTTTCACTTCTACAAAGAAGATGAACCACCAGAGGAATACATTCCCTTCGAGGATATTGAGATTCCATTAACATACCAGGAGCATCAGCTCTGGTTTAAAGGCGCCCTAAAACACAATAAAAATATAACCAGGCTCGGTCCACTAGGTAGACCAGGAGCAACATGGCCGATTCTAGCCGGCAACACACCTCATCCAGACATCGAAATAATGTCAGACGAGAAAATACTTAATCAACTCACAGAGTTAATAAAAATCTACAGACAATTGGTTCAATATGTCATGCGGACTTTCACAGTCCAACAACCATTAACACTTCCAAATCAAACCCCTCAACAGGGGAACAATCTAAAAATTACACCACAGACTCTATACGCAGTCATGGGTAAAATGCCCACTAAGCGGGAGCAAATTCCGTTTTGGATAGCTCAAAAAATTACTCAAATCGAAGCAGTATTTCCAAATACTAGCCCGCATGAGAAACACAGAATCCTAACTATTAGTTTACCAATGGGGATCACACCACAACTGGAAGACTGCACCACTTGGGGCTCAGTCTTTGCTGCCATCTACACTAAATCACACAGCATTCCGTCAATTGCGGTAATACCTGATGTCCTAAAACAAATTCAAAACAAATACGGGGCAGAGCCTGCTTTAAATTTAGGTATGAAATTACTGAAAAATTTCGACCAGGTCTCAACAATAATATTGTCAAATATTAAAGGAGAGGCAGCAGCAGTGGCGATCCGACAAAAATTAAGGGAATTTGATGTTATAGAACATCAAACAGAGCTACCCAGAATTATAGAGCAATCTTATGCAGAATTAGGCAGAGATAGTTTGGGTGGGAGACCAGCTAAACCAAAACTATCTGAAAGTTCTGAGAAGGACTCAATTAACCAAACTCCTACATCTTCTAAAAAGAAGTGGGAGTCTACTAAACAAAATTCAAATGAGAAAAGATCTCAATCCCGAGGTAGGTCTCCTCAAAAGGAGCCCTCTGAAAGGAGGTACAACCTCAGGAATATGGATAATTTGAGAAAACCTGATAGGTATCAAGATAATGATACACGTTCCTCTCGTCCCTTTCAGGTCTCATCACAGACTTCGGAGAGAAGAGGACGAACAGAACATAGAGAAGAACGCGTGAAATCGAAAGACGACAAGCACGCAACAAAACTTAAAACTAAACCTCAATTCTCCAAAAAGAAAGTAGCAGGTCTAATTGTAAGACATGCCGAGAATTCTGAGAAGTCAACTCAAGAACGGAGAATGGGCTCAGACAATGCTGGACAGTACAGCAGAAGTCACAATAGCTCGCCAGAACCTGATGGAACTTCTGGAGATAGTGGACTTGAATGAGTACATTACAGTAGAGATGGTAGACACCAGGGTTAGTACTCCACAAAGGTTATATGAAATAACACTCCGGATGGAGAGAGACAAACCTAGACAGGTTAAAGCACTTTTTTGGGAAAAACTATCAAAGGGTTATGACATACTTCTAGCAGAAAAAGACTGGCCACCACAATTTGTCAGGGAGTGCCCACACGGCGAGGACATGATTATGCCTGCCTTCTCCAATCACATACCAATTCATTTAAAATATACATATGCCAGAAAATGGGCAGTGGCCCAGGCTCCAGCATTATATAAAAATCATGTAGGATGGGATGAGGACTCACCTCACCATAAAATAAATCTGAAACATGAACCTACTGCTCAGAGGCAGTATCCTATTAAGCAAGAAGCTAAAAAACAGGTCAGGGAGATTTTAAATCAACTTGAATACCAAGGGGTGATTGAAACATGCACCTCCTCCATGAACAATCCTTTGTTTCCTGTCTCCAAACCAGACAATACATATCGTCTAGTTTTGGACTACAGACATTTAAACACTTGTTCTAAAACTTTTGCAGTGCAAAATGCACATAGCACAGCATTAATGAATAACATTGTGCGTAAAAAATACAAAACAACATTAGACATCTCAAACGGTTTCTTTTGTCAAAATATAGCACCTGAAAGCAGGTACTTAACGGCATTCTCCATAATGGGGACCCAGCGTCACTTTTGTCGACTCCCACAAGGGTTCAAGAACAGCCCAGGTTTATTCTCAGCGAGACTAACGGAGTTACTACAAATTTATGACAACGAGGCATTGTCCTATGTCGATGACATCTATCTGACAGACGATGACTTGGAAAGACACTTGAACAGGGTGAGCACCATTATACTGGGATTCGCCTCTGAGGGCTACAAGTTCAACTTTAAAAAGTCCCGAATTGCCCATCTCAATGTCCTATTTTTAGGATATGAGCTTTCAAGTGAAGGCAAGAGCTTGGCAGCTAACTTTCTAGAGAAATGTGCGCTGCTCCAACCTCCAAAAACGCTAAAAAACTTACAATCAATACTGGGATTCCTAAATTTTGGAAGAACATACATTCTAAACTACGCAGAAAGGGTTAAACCTCTCTAAGCATTAATCAAACCTGATTTCACAATTAAAAACTGGACACAGGAACACACAGAAATTTTGCGTTCACTCCAAGCTAACATGTTAGCAACAAATCACTTACAAACACGCGTAAGTCAAAGAAATTTGGTGATTCGAATAATTTCGGGTCAATGTGGATTCACTTACTTAACCTTTAATGAGGGTGAGAAAGTACCAATTGCATACAAATCACATTTGTATACACAAGCGGAAATGCGCTTCAGTTCAACTGAAAAAATTCTAACAGCAGTTCAAACAGCTGTAGCAAAATAAAGAGCCTTAGCCCAAGGGAAACGCATAATTGTCGTAACCCCAGTACCTGCTTTAGAAGCGGTCACAAAAGCGAGCATTCCAAATGCTAAAGCTTTACATCCGAGATGGATACAGTGGGTTAATTCTCTTGCTGCAACTGATGTTGAATATGTTTTTGATCCAGATTTAAAAACACAGGCATTTCTCCAATATGAACAAGAATGTCCTCTGCCCACTGAGATTCTGCCTCTCGATCAGTATGAATTTGTAATTTACACTGACGGATCCGCACAGCCCGCAACAGGGAGTAAGCAAGATTACAGTGCAGCGTGTGCTATCGTTAAAGGTCGCATTCGAAATGGCATCTTCAGACCTATGGTCACAAAAACTCAATCACTAGGTGATTGTACAGCTCAGCGAACTGAACTACAGGCATTCAAACTGGCACTTGAGAGTACGGATCGAGAATTCCTCACACTAATTATGTGCGATTCCTATTACTGTGTTCAGTCGTATAATGATTATATACGAACCTGGCTTGAAAATGGGTTCAAAGATGCGAAGGGTGGCACAATTAAGCACAAATTGCTTTGGGAACAAGTAGTTCAGTTGAAAAACGAACTACCAAAGGCTCACGTGATTCACACACTGAGTCATCAGCGTGATGGCGTTCACGTTGCAGGGAATTCATTGGCTGACGAAGCCGCAAAGGGGGCTGTTCAGACGGCTTCCGTAGCTGCGATCACTCGTTCAAAAACAAAAATAGACGGTGAGATAATGTTAGCTGTCAATGCTTCAAGCAAAGGCAGCAGTGCAGCGTTACCAAAAAGTTTCCACTCAAGTACTCTTATGTAATTGATGCGAATAACGTTCCTTTGCTCGAATCCCTGGAGTGGGGGATAGGGTAATTCCAAACAAGGAACGCAGATTAGGACCTATCCTAGCAGCACACGAAGGGATGGCTTCTGCCCATGCAGGTGTTTCTGCGACAGTATCTTTACTCAAGCAAAGATATTGGTGGCCTGGCATTCGGAAACAAACTAAGAACTATGTTTTAGAATGTGATATTTGCCAACAGATGAAAGTCTCAACAGTGAAACGTCCTGCGCAGACACCCTTATTAATTTCAGATAAACCATTAGCTTGTGTTTACCTGGACCACTGCGGTCCCTTGCAAAGGGACGGTAATTATAAATATATCATGGTTGCAGTGGATTCATGCTCTAGGTTCCTATGGTTATGGCCTCAGCGCTCGGCTGACGCTCGAACTGTTATAAAAGATTTGCGAGTCTTTATCGGCACATACGCAATAGGCACGTTTCATTCTGACCAGGGTCCTGCGTTTAGCTCTAGGGCTTACAAGGAGGCCATGGCCAGTCTGGGCGTTGCATTGCGGTACTCCTCTCCATTCCATCCTGAGGGAAATTCTGTTGTGGAAAGGAAAAACCGGGACATAAAGCAGTCTATAACAGCTAGGGTATTAGGCTCGGGTGATGGGTGGGTCAAACACCTCATTAGCGTTCAGCGCGCTCTCAATAATTTGCCAAGAAGTTCTCTAGGGGGGTCACTCCATATGAGGTCCTATTTGGGACAAGAATGTGGGTTCCAGACTTAGAACACGTAGGCACAGTGGTGGACATGAAAACATTTGATATCAAAGATCGTTTGGCTGTTTTACAGGATCTTAACAAATTAAGAACGAAACAAAGCAACGTATCCCTACAGCCAACCACCACTGGGGAAAAATCGGCGGTCCCAGCAAGGCCTGTCTGGATTCCAAAAGTTGGGGATCTAGTCAGAGAAAAAATAGCGGACAAGAAGGAATTTGGACCTTCTTACAGACAACCGGTACCTGTTCTAGCTGTTCAAGGAACAAGGACAGTACTTCTGCCGCCCCTTGCTGGAAGAAAGGAGAAAAGATTTGTGTCAATCGACCTGATCAAACCACAGTATGTGGCCAATACTAAGCAGTAGGCCTCGTGGACTCCGTCCTAGTAGCAGACGCACTCCTCTCGCTACTATTCAAGAGGTTCAGACTGAAAGACTGATCACGATCGAGAATTCAGCTGTAACAAATGAAGGACTAAGCAACCAGGCTATGGAACTCATCCCTCTTGACAACCAAATAACAGTTCGTCCAAATACACCTGTCTACACCAATGTGACTCGTGAAGAACTGGTTCCTGTGATTTCAACAAATCCTGATGCAATTCCAACAATTGACAGAACTGCTTCTGGCTATTTTATTGACTTTGATACGTTCTCAGAAGATCCAAGCGAACCTGAAACGACGCCAGCATCATCAAAACTCAAGCAGCAAGTACAAGACTTTATTCACTTTCTGAAAAAGACTTATCTGGTTTCTCCATGGATTGAACTCTGGATTACATCTGGACTTTTTGTTTTCCTGCTCTGGCTAGCTTTGGTAACAACTGTAAGCGTGCTTATAAATGGCAGATACATCCATGTGAACAGTGAAGGAAAAGACGTAAATGTACTTTTGAAACCACATAAATCTTCCCATCGTGAAGCAAGAGTCTTGTCATCAGTGAACATCACAGCTGTTCCTATACAGGATGGTATAGTGTAGGACAAAACAGATTATGAAATCTTCGGTCCAAGTGAACAATTGAACATTCCACATTTATTTAAAATTTCACTAAGTGATTTAATTACGTCCAGTACCTATTCAGATGATTGGGACTTAGAGACTGTTCAAGATATAATGTTTGATCTAGAAAAATCTGCTGCATTTTCTAAAAATGAATTTTTAGAGGGTTCATCCGATTATGAAAAACTGTATTGTTATAACCACTATGGTCATCATTATTTGCACAAAACTGCATATCCAAGAAATGTGTTTATGTTTAATCAATGGGAACATTGTCCTACACCACCACAAGGTAGTTCGAAAACTTTTGCTAGTAAATTTCCATATTTTTCAGGTTATAATACATCTGACCCAGAGACATTTTACTATAGAAATGTAAACAAAACGGGACTGAAAATTATGAAATTATGTTAACAAATACAAAACAGATTTACTCTGAAGAATTTATTGCCCAACTGTCTACACAGGGTTTCGACTTATGGAAAGACACAATTGAGACAAAAACTGTCTGGGGTAGTAAAGATTGGCAAGTACAGGGTATAGAAGCTTTATTTAGAGCCTGTATCATCCCTGAACAAATAATGTTTTTGAATGACACCGTCCAACAGACATCTTGTCTTGGATTTGCCAAGATCAAAGAGATGAAAACACCTTCTGTGCCAACACCTGCCAGTGATAATAATACAAAGGCAGTGGTGACAGTTGACAATATACTACAACTCAACAGAACTCATCCAAATTGGAAAAAATGGTTGATCTGGCCCACAGACACAAACAACTGTCAGGAAAGGTTCTTGAACAAAACTCAGGGCTTTGCTATTCATAGGCCAGACCCAAGATATGTCCAAAGACAACATCCGGGGGTAGTAACAACATACAGTGTAGGTAAATTATGCCTCGATTGGCTGCATAAATCTACACTACAGGATGTGAAGCAACACTTAACCTTACTTGCACATGACGCAGATCTTAGGGAATTCTTGCTTGGACCAAGAAAACCGCGTCAAAAACGTTTCATATATGCCGGCATCTATGCTGCTTATAACGAAGCATGGAAAGTGTCACAGATAGAGGCTGCAGAACGAATACGTGAACTTGATCGTATTAATTTAGAGAAAACACTCTCTGTAGTCGACAATGGGTTAACAACTTTGTCCTCCAGGATTTATTCATTGGATGGCATTGTATCCTCTGCTATCAACATTCTAGAACAAGATTTGGCTATGTTACAACAAGGTCAATCACAATTACGTTCTATAGTGTTATTGACATGGACGCTGCAATCTTTGCGAGCGGGCTATGTGCCTTGGCGTTTCATCAACACGTCGTCTCTGTTTGCAGAATACAATCTCACTGATAAACAGATCGAATTGGCACAGAGAGGAGCAAGGTATACAGTGCTGAGCATTGAAAAAATGGAGAAATTACCATTTACAGTGGCAGAAAAACCAGCTACAGAATGGGTTATTCATGGCAAAATAACATTACCTGTGACAACTTTTCAGTTTCAGTATTGCCTAAGACAGATGCAAGCAGGCAAATATGAAAGGTTGGGTAAGGAATACATTAAGATATCTTGGAATTTACCATATACACATAGATGTTGGAGTGGGGATCGTGAAGTGTTTCTTAGCGGTACTAACTGTAAACATGCACTGACCGGTTCACTCATATGTCAGGACATTATTTTACACGGAGCTTGTAATGGTTCTGTGGCAAACTTGTCTTGCCATCAGCACGGTTCACCGGCTGCTGTGATTAATCCGACGTTTGGACAACTTTCGAATGGGAGTTACCTCATGTTGAATGATCAGAGCTGCTGTGGAATGTTGCCAGGCATCCCATATCTAGTAACGGTCAACTCCAGGGTCACTTGCTGTATGCAAGTATTGTTTTCCCCAATAGACACAGTCAGGGAGTCGCCTTTATGGCCTTCGCTGAACGTCTCTTTTATAAGATTTGATACTTTAAGCAGAATGAAAGCCATGCTTTTACAACAAACAGTGCCTTTGACCTCGGCCAAAGAAACCTATGATCTACAAGTTGCAAGGACTTCGGCTGAGATACAGACTTTAATACGTACAAACTGCCCTATACATTTCGTAGAAATGATATCACGTATCTTTAACATGTCAGATACAACAGGAATTGTACATGTATTTAAGAGCATTTGCACCGGTCTCTTAGCACCGTTCCGGGCAATACTTGGAATCATTCCGAACTTTGCACATTCGGTGTTTGTTGGCATACCATTAATTCTAGCACTTGTTGCGGGAATTTTATTCATCTGTCTGCTATTGCGCTATGGCCAGCCGATTCGCCGAAATCACTCCGAGCGAAATGGAGAAAGCTCTCCTTGAAAGAAAGTGCCGTGAGCGAATAGTACAGCTATTGGGCATGACTCGTCTACGGGACCTTAATACCACGTGGTTCCTGTCATTCCGACCAATCTGGCAAGATTGCATCTTACCTGTTCTACGATGCCTGCTATGCGGTGAAGAATGCGTGTTGGACGCTTGTCTAACATATCCATCAGCTGCGCCAAAGGACGTCGATGCTTTGCTGGACCCGATAACGGCCCATGCTCTGTGTTGTCCCCAGAGGCTTCCAATCCTGATGTCAGCATTCATTGAGATCTCACAGTCGCCTCCTGCTGCTGCTGAGGTACGAGAAACAACTCCAGGCACACAGGTAACAACGAACGCGAACATTGCTGAGAGCGATGTTTCCCATCTTTGTGCGGTCAATCTTTTACACGAGGTGTTCCAACTTACACCAACGACAGTGGATGATGTTTTGTCTATTGAAATAGATGATCTAATGTTTACACCAGACCCGTAAACTGACTCTGATTCGGCATACTCTGTTCCAGTACAACAGCAACATTTGGCCTTCATTTTTTCAAAACCTTGGAACTTTACCAAATTTGAACTTTTGTCCCATTTTTTTCGAACGACAATGGCACTCCAATCTGCTTAAAGTAGAACTAGCCTTATAATACAGACTTGGCAGTACTTCCAGGGACACTTAGTCATCTTGTGTGTCTAGATCAGTTCATTTAAATTTCGTGACAGGAAATGACTTTGATTTTGAGCAACCTTATCGATCATTTTCGTCATATGTATATATTGCTTTTATATTACGTTCCAATTGCATTTATTTCACACTTTATGCAGGAAATGAAAAGCACTGCTTGATGATGTACAGCAACGTTTGCATTTTTAATATGTCTTTTAAAGCTTTTTTAGGATATGTTTTAATATGCGGTACTCCGTTTTAATGTTTAGCATTTTAAATGTTTAGCATTTTAGTATTGTTGTATACACAAAAGAGGAGTTGGTGTTGTATACTTCATAGTGTGTCCATAAACGGGCTTTCTAGAATCATGACCATATATAGGCACAATCCAACCTGCCCTTATATAGGCATAAAATCCCAGACATTATTTAGGCATAAACCATGCATACCAAATACAGGCATGGCTTCCGACATCCGTCCACCCTAGCGTCTCAACGAGTCCATGAAAAAACAGACCCTCAGGCTGCGGGAGTTTCCCTTGCCCAGGACTATTGATTTCTTCAAGGACTCATACATTATGCATGAACCTCTATTCCTTAAGGGATTCATTCATGACGTCTTTCGCTACCCAACTCACGTCAATGCTAACATTTTCAGGTATAAATATACCTTCCCAAACCCCTGTAAATCAGAGGAGACCTCGACTTCAGAGGAGCCCGATTCCCGGCCGGACGCACTGAGAAGACGCTGTCATTCCTGCACGCAGAGAGTCCAGCTTCCAGTGATCTAACTTCCCTTGAGGGGTGTTGGAGTTCGAGTCCGGATAGAGATTCCTACCTCTCTCATTCTTCAGGTATGGAGCAGACTAGAACCTAGAGGGACTCTTGGCATACTAGACTCTTGGCATGCTAGGCGTAACTTACTCTTAGTATACTCTAGTCAGGAATACAGCACCTACTTCTACTTCTCCCTACACCTAGGAAAGGTTAGGCACAGTGGGTAGAACTAGGATAGAAACGCATCGTATGAGTACTCGCATTTTTAGGCTGTGTCATTTTATGTAAATGCATATATGCTGAAAAGATAATGCTAACGCAGTATTATTTATTTTTACTGCTCACCTTGTACATCATTTATCTCGCATACTGTCTTGTGATCGTAACAGCACATCTAACTTACAACAGAAACAAGACTGTTCAATAAACCTTTTTATTGAAACGCCCGTCTGTTATTTCTGTGTAACTTTGAGACATAACTGAATCAAGCACGACTGAGCTGAGTGAAATAGTTATCTATTGTTTCTACGACTCTGGGACACGTCCTGATTCTGTAAGGGAAACACAGTGGTCATGTTTTGCGGCTGCCAGAAACTAATCCCTTCTTGTCGTCAAGAAGTTTCTAGTGGCCTCTGAGCTAGCTGGCACAAGTAATTAAGTTTAATATACTCGATAGGGACATACCGACCTTAGTCCTATGTCAAACCTATAGGATATATTATTCCAATGCGCAGAGCCTATAAGGGAAATAGGAGCTACACTACATGGCGCCCAACGTTTGGTAAGGCAGTAATTCAACGTTAGATACTGAGTAACTCAGCTGTGCATATATTCTTTTCTCTCTCAGAGACCCCTACCCATATACTCCAAAAGACGTCTGGAGTGGGCAGGGATAGTATCCGCCACGGCTACATAGGGCAGTACCCTATATATTAGCTGTTTGGTTTGCTCAACGTTGAAGGATACAGTGTTCCACAATATTGTGCACCTTATCTTTGTTCCCTTGAAATTTGTTCTACATTTTTCATAAAACAAAATGAATGAAGACGCCGGAAACGGTGTAGCTGCGGCTGATCCAGCCCAAGCAGCACTTTTTAACTTCACCGGTTTAAATGAAACCGAGGAGGGTGTCATTGACATCGCTCCAAACTTAAGAAGAGCCATTACTCTAAAACGTATAAAACATGGCCTACCACCGAGAGGAGGTAGAGCAGTTTTCGTGATTGAGGCACATGAATCCTTTCAGACAGAGGTATTCTATTCATGGGTAATTCTTCCTGAATCCAATCCAGTAACACACTTGTTTCACTTCTACAAAGAAGATGAACCACCAGAGAAATACATTCCCTTCGAGGATATTGAGATTCCATTAACATACCAGGAGCATCAGCTCTGGTTTAAAGGCGCCCTAAAACACAATAAAAATATAACCAGGCTCGGTCCACTAGGTAGACCAGGAGCAACATGGCCGATTCTAGCCGGCTACACACCTCATCCAGACATCGAAATAATGTCAGACGAGAAAATACTTAATCAACTCACAGAGTTAATAAAAATCTACAGACAATTGGTTCAATATGTCATGCGGACTTTCACAGTCCAACAACCATTAACACTTCCAAATCAAACCCCTCAACAGGGGAACAATCTAAAAATTACACCACAGACTCTATACGCAGTCATGGGTAAAATGCCCACTAAGCGGGAGCAAATTCCGTTTTGGATAGCTCAAAAAATTACTCAAATCGAAGCAGTATTTCCAAATACTAGCCCGCATGAGAAACACAGAATCCTAACCATTAGTTTACCAATGGGGATCACACCACAACTGGAAGACTGCACCACTTGGGGCTCAGTCTTTGCTGCCATCTACACTAAAACACACGGCATTCCGTCAATTGCGGTAATACCTGATGTCCTAAAACAAATTCAAAACGAATACGGGGCAGAGCCTGCTTTAAATTTAGGTATGAAATTACTGAAAAATTTCGACCAGGTCTCAACAATAATATTGTCAAATATTAAAGGAGAGGCAGCAGCAGTGGCGATCCGACAAAAATTAAGGGAATTTGATGTTACAGAACATCAAACAGAGCTACCCAGAATTATAGAGCAATCTTATGCAGAATTAGGCAGAGATAGTTTGGGTGGGAGACCAGCTAAACCAAAACTATCTGAAAGTTCTGAGAAGGACTCAATTAACCAAACTCCTACAT
The DNA here is from genome assembly GCA_963921515.1 of Calotriton arnoldi. Taxonomy (NCBI): domain Eukaryota; kingdom Metazoa; phylum Chordata; class Amphibia; order Caudata; family Salamandridae; genus Calotriton; species Calotriton arnoldi. Next base: position 819,601 of record CAWUFW010003476.1, read on the forward strand.
CTTCTAAAAAGAAGTGGGAGTCTACTAAACAAAATTCAAATGAGAAAAGATCTCAATCCCGAGGTAGGTCTCCTCAAAAGGAGCCCTCTGAAAGGAGGTACAACCTCAGGAATAGGGATAATTTGAGAAAACCTGATAGGTATCAAGATAATGATACACGTTCCTCTCGTCCCTTTCAGGTCTCATCACAGACTTCGGAGAGAAGAGGACGAACAGAACATTGAGAAGAACGCGTGAAATCGAAAGACGACAAGCACGCAACAAAAATTAACACTAAACCTCAATTTTCCAAAAAGAAAGTAGCAGGTCTAATTGTAAGACATGCCGAGAAGTCAACTCAAGAACGGAGAATGGGCTCAGACAATGCTGGACAGTGCAGCAGAAGTCACAATAGCTCGCCAGAACCTGATGGAACTTCTGGAGATAGTGGACTTGAATGAGTAGATTACAGTAGAGACAGTAGACACCAGGGTTAGTACTCCACAAAGGTTATATGAAATAACACTCCGGATGGAGGGAGACAAACCTAGACAGGTTAAAGCACTTTTTTGGGAAAAACTATCAAAGGGTTATGACATACTTCTAGCAGAAAAAGACTGGCCACCACAATTTGTCAGGGAGTGCCCACACGGCGAGGACATGATTATGCCTGCCTTCTCCAATCACATACCAATTCATTTAAAATATACATATGCCAGAAAATGGGCAGTGGCCCAGGCTCCAGCATTATATAAAAATCATGTAGGATGGGATGAGGACTCACCTCACCATAAAATAAATCTGAAACATGAACCTACTGCTCAGAGGCAGTATCCTATTAAGCAAGAAGCTAAAAAACAGGTCAGGGAGATTTTAAATCAACTTGAATACCAAGGGGTGATTGAAACATGCACCTCCTCCATGAACAATCCTTTGTTTCCTGTCTCCAAACCAGACAATACATATCGTCTAGTTTTGGACTACAGACATTTAAACACTTGTTCTAAAACTTTTGCAGTGCAAAATGCACATAGCACAGCATTAATGAATAACATTGTGCGTAAAAAATACAAAACAACATTAGACATCTCAAACGGTTTCTTTTGTCAAAATATAGCACCTGAAAGCAGGTACTTAACGGCATTCTCCATAATGGGGACCCAGCGTCACTTTTGTCGACTCCCACAAGGGTTCAAGAACAGCCCAGGTTTATTCTCAGCGAGAGTAACGGAGTTACTACAAATTTATGACAACGAGGCATTGTCCTATGTCGATGACATCTATCTGACAGACGATGACTTGGAAAGACACTTGAACAGGGTGAGCACCATTATACTGGGATTCGCCTCTGAGGGCTACAAGTTCAACTTTAAAAAGTCCCGAATTGCCCATCTCAATGTCCTATTTTTAGGATATGAGCTTTCAAGTGAAGGCAAGAGCTTGGCAGCTAACTTTCTAGAGAAATGTGCGCTGCTCCAACCTCCAAAAACGCTAAAAAACTTACAATCAATACTGGGATTCCTAAATTTTGGAAGAACATACATTCTAAACTACGCAGAAAGGGTTAAACCTCTCTACGCATTAATCAAACCTGATTTCACAATTAAAAACTGGACACAGGAACACACAGAAATTTTGCGTTCACTCCAAGCTAACATGTTAGCAACAAATCACTTACAAACACGCGTAAGTCAAAGAAATTTGGTGATTCGAATAATTTCGGGTCAATGTGGATTCACTTACTTAACCTTTAATGAGGGTGAGAAAGTACCAATTGCATACAAATCACATTTGTATACACAAGCGGAAATGCGCTTCAGTTCAACTGAAAAAATTCTAACAGCAGTTCAAACAGCTGTAGCAAAAGAAAGAGCCTTAGCCCAAGGGAAACGCATAATTGTCGTAACCCCAGTACCGGCTTTAGAAGCGGTCACAAAAGCGAGCATTCCAAATGCTAAAGCTTTACATCCGAGATGGATACAGTGGGTTAATTCTCTTGCTGCAACTGATGTTGAATATGTTTTTGATCCAGATTTAAAAACACAGGCATTTCTCCAATATGAACAAGAATGTCCTCTGCCCACTGAGATTCTGCCTCTCGATCAGTATGAATTCGTAATTTACACTGACGGATCCGCACAGCCCGCAACAGGGAGTAAGCAAGATTACAGTGCAGCGTGTGCTATCGTTAAAGGTCGCATGCGAAATGGCATCTTCAGACCTATGGTCACAAAAACTCAATCACTAGGTGATTGTACAGCTCAGCGAGCTGAACTACAGGCATTCAAACTGGCACTTGAGAGTACGGATCGAGAATTCCTCACACTAATCGTGTGCGATTCCTATTACTGTGTTCAGTCGTATAATGATTATATACGAACCTGGCTTGAAAATGGGTTCAAAGATGCGAAGGGTGGCACAATTAAGCACAAATTGCTTTGGGAACAAGTAGTTCAGTTGAAAAACGAACTACCAAAGGCTCACGTGATTCACACACTGAGTCATCAGCGTGATGGCGTTCACGTTGCAGGGAATTCATTGGCTGACGAAGCCGCGAAGGGGGCTGTTCAGACGGCTTCCGTAGCTGCGATCACTCGTTCAAAAACAAAAATAGACGGTGAGATAATGTTAGCTGTCAATGCTTCAAGCAAAGGCAGCAGTGCAGCGTTACCAAAAAAGTTTCCACTCAAGTACTCTTATGTAATTGATGCGAATAACGTTCCTTTTGCTCGAATCCCTGGAGTGGGGGATAGGGTAATTCCAAACAAGGAACGCAGATTAGGACTTATCCTAGCAGCACACGAAGGGATGGCTTCTGCCCATGCAGGTGTTTCTGCGACAGTATCTTTACTCAAGCAAAGATATTGGTGGCCTGGCATTCGGAAACAAACTAAGAACTATGTTTTAGAATGTGATATTTGCCAACAGATGAAAGTCTCAACAGTGAAACGTCCTGCGCAGACACCCTTATTAATTTCAGATAAACCATTAGCTTGTGTTTACCTGGACCACTGCGGTCCCTTGCAAAGGGACGGTAATTATAAATACATCATGGTTGCAGTGGATTCATGCTCTAGGTTCCTATGGTTATGGCCTCAGCGCTCGGCTGACGCTCGAACTGTTATAAAAGATTTGCGAGTCTTTATCGGCACATACGCAATAGGCACGTTTCATTCTGACCAGGGTCCTGCGTTTAGCTCTAGGGCTTACAAGGAGGCCATGGCCAGTCTGGGCGTTGCATTGCGGTACTCCTCTCCATTCCATCCTGAGGGAAATTCTGTTGTGGAAAGGAAAAACCGGGACATAAAGCAGTCTATAACAGCTAGGGTATTAGGCTCGGGTGATGGGTGGGTCAAACACCTCATTAGCGTTCAGCGCGCTCTCAATAATTTGCCAAGAAGTTCTCTAGGGGGGTCACTCCATATGAGGTCCTATTTGGGACAAGAATGTGGGTTCCAGACTTAGAACACGTAGGCACAGTGGTGGACATGAAAACATTTGATATCAAAGATCGTTTGGCTGTTTTACAGGATCTTAACAAATTAAGAACGAAACAAAGCAACGTATCCCTACAGCCAACCACCACTGGGGAAAAATCGGCGGTCCCAGCAAGGCCTGTCTGGATTCCAAAAGTTGGGGATCTAGTCAGAGAAAAAATAGCGGACAAGAAGGAATTTGGACCTTCTTACAGACAACCGGTACCTGTTCTAGCTGTTCAAGGAACAAGGACAGTACTTCTGCCGCCCCTTGCTGGAAGAAAGGAGAAAAGATTTGTGTCAATCGACCTGATCAAACCACAGTATGTGGCCAATACTAAGCAGTAGGCCTCGTGGACTCCGACCTAGTAGCAGACGCACTCCTCTCGCTACTATTCAAGAGGTTCAGACTGAAAGACTGATCACGATCGAGAATTCAGCTGTAACAAATGAAGGACTAAGCAACCAGGCTATGGAACTCATCCCTCTTGACAACCAAATAACAGTTCGTCCAAATACACCTGTCTACACCAATGTGACTCGTGAAGAACTGGTTCCTGTGATTTCAACAAATCCTGATGCAATTCCAACAATTGACAGAACTGCTTCTGGCTATTTTATTGACTTTGATACGTTCTCAGAAGATCCAAGCGAACCTGAAACGACGCCAGCATCATCAAAACTCAAGCAGCAAGTACAAGACTTTATTCACTTTCTGAAAAAGACTTATCTGGTTTCTCCATGGATTGAACTCTGGATTACATCTGGACTTTTTGTTTTCCTGCTCTGGCTAGCTTTGGTAACAACTGTAAGCGTGCTTATAAATGGCAGATACATCCATGTGAACAGTGAAGGAAAAGACGTAAATGTACTTTTGAAACCACATAAATCTTCCCATCGTGAAGCAAGAGACTTGTCATCAGTGAACATCACAGCTGTTCCTATACAGGATGGTATAGTGTGGGACAAAACAGATTATGAAATCTTCGGTCCAAGTGAACAATTGAACATTCCACATTTATTTAAAATTTCACTAAGTGATTTAATTACGTCCAGTACCTATTCAGATGATTGGGACTTAGAGACTGTTCAAGATATAATGTTTGATCTAGAAAAATCTGCTGCATTTTCTAAAAATGAATTTTTAGAGGGTTCATCCGATTATGAAAAACTGTATTGTTATAACCACTATGGTCATCATTATTTGCACAAAACTGCATATCCAAGAAATGTGTTTATGTTTAATCAATGGGAACATTGTCCTACACCACCACAAGGTAGTTCGAAAACTTTTGCTAGTAAATTTCCATATTTTTCAGGTTATAATACATCTGACCCAGAGACATTTTACTATAGAAATGTAAACAAAACGGGACTGAAAATTATGAAATTAGTTAACAAATACAAAACAGATTTACTCTGAAGAATTTATTGCCCAACTGTCTACACAGGGTTTCGACTTATGGAAAGACACAATTGAGACAAAAACTGTCTGGGGTAGTAAAGATTGGCAAGTACAGGGTATAGAAGCTTTATTTAGAGCCTGTATCATCCCTGAACAAATAATGTTTTTGAATGACACCGTCCAACAGACATCTTGTCTTGGATTTGCCAAGATCAAAGAGATGAAAACACCTTCTGTGCCAACACCTGCCAGTGATAATAATACAAAGGCAGTGGTGACAGTTGACAATATACTACAACTCAACAGAACTCATCCAAATTGGAAAAAATGGTTGATCTGGCCCACAGACACAAACAACTGTCAGGAAAGGTTCTTGAACAAAACTCAGGGCTTTGCTATTCATAGGCCAGACCCAAGATATGTCCAAAGACAACATCCGGGGGTAGTAACAACATACAGTGTAGGTAAATTATGCCTCGATTGGCTGCATAAATCTACACTACAGGATGTGAAGCAACACTTAACCTTACTTGCACATGACGCAGATCTTAGGGAATTCTTGCTTGGACCAAGAAAACCGCGTCAAAAACGTTTCATATATGCCGGCATCTATGCTGCTTATAACGAAGCATGGAAAGTGTCACAGATAGAGGCTGCAGAACGAATACGTGAACTTGATCGTATTAATTTAGAGAAAACACTCTCTGTAGTCGACAATGGGTTAACAACTTTGTCCTCCAGGATTTATTCATTGGATGGCATTGTATCCTCTGCTATCAACATTCTAGAACAAGATTTGGCTATGTTACAACAAGGTCAATCACAATTACGTTCTATAGTGTTATTGACATGGACGCTGCAATCTTTGCGAGCGGGCTATGTGCCTTGGCGTTTCATCAACACGTCGTCTCTGTTTGCAGAATACAATCTCACTGATAAACAGATCGAATTGGCACAGAGAGGAGCAAGGTATACAGTGCTGAGCATTGAAAAAATGGAGAAATTACCATTTACAGTGGCAGAAAAACCAGCTACAGAATGGGTTATTCATGGCAAAATAACATTACCTGTGACAACTTTTCAGTTTCAGTATTGCCTAAGACAGATGCAAGCAGGCAAATATGAAAGGTTGGGTAAGGAATACATTAAGATATCTTGGAATTTACCATATACACATAGATGTTGGAGTGGGGATCGTGAAGTGTTTCTTAGCGGTACTAACTGTAAACATGCACTGACCGGTTCACTCATATGTCAGGACATTATTTTACACGGAGCTTGTAATGGTTCTGTGGCAAACTTGTCTTGCCATCAGCACGGTTCACCGGCTGCTGTGATTAATCCGACGTTTGGACAACTTTCGAATGGGAGTTACCTCATGTTGAATGATCAGAGCTGCTGTGGAATGTTGCCAGGCATCCCATATCTAGTAACGGTCAACTCCAGGGTCACTTGCTGTATGCAAGTATTGTTTTCCCCAATAGACACAGTCAGGGAGTCGCCTTTATGGCCTTCGCTGAACGTCTCTTTTATAAGATTTGATACTTTAAGCAGAATGAAAGCCATGCTTTTACAACAAACAGTGCCTTTGACCTCGGCCAAAGAAACCTATGATCTACAAGTTGCAAGGACTTCGGCTGAGATACAGACTTTAATACGTACAAACTGCCCTATACATTTCGTAGAAATGATATCACGTATCTTTAACATGTCAGATACAACAGGAATTGTACATGTATTTAAGAGCATTTGCACCGGTCTCTTAGCACCGTTCCAGGCAATACTTGGAATCATTCCGAACTTTGCACATTCGGTGTTTGGTGGCATACCATTAATTCTAGCACTTGTTGCGGGAATTTTATTCATCTGTCTGCTATTGCGCTATGGCCAGCCGATTCGCCGAAATCACTCCGAGCGAAATGGAGAAAGCTCTCCTTGAAAGAAAGTGCCGTGAGCGAATAGTACAGCTATTGGGCATGACTCGTCTACGGGACCTTAATACCACGTGGTTCCTGTCATTCCGACCAATCTGGCAAGATTGCATCTTACCTGTTCTACGATGCCTGCTATGCGGTGAAGAATGCGTGTTGGACGCTTGTCTAACATATCCATCAGCTGCGCCAAAGGACGTCGATGCTTTGCTGGACCCGATAACGGCCCATGCTCTGTGTTGTCCCCAGAGGCTTCCAATCCTGATGTCAGCATTCATTGAGATCTCACAGTCGCCTCCTGCTGCTGCTGAGGTACGAGAAACAACTCCAGGCACACAGGTAACAACGAACGCGAACATTGCTGAGAGCGATGTTTCCCATCTTTGTGCGGTCAATCTTTTACACGAGGTGTTCCAACTTACACCAACGACAGTGGATGATGTTTTGTCTATTGAAATAGATGATCTAATGTTTACACCAGACCCGTAAACTGACTCTGATTCGGCATACTCTGTTCCAGTACAACAGCAACATTTGGCCTTCATTTTTCAAAACCTTGGAACTTTACCAAATTTGAACTTTTGTCCCATTTTTTTCGAACGACAATGGCACTCCAATCTGCTTAAAGTAGAACTAGCCTTATAATACAGACTTGGCAGTACTTCCAGGGACACTTAGTCATCTTGTGTGTCTAGATCAGTTCATTTAAATTTCGTGACAGGAAATGACTTTGATTTTGAGCAACCTTATCGATCATTTTCGTCATATGTATATATTGCTTTTATATTACGTTCCAATTGCATTTATTTCACACTTTATGCAGGAAATGAAAAGCACTGCTTGATGATGTACAGCAACCTTTGCATTTTTAATATGTCTTTTAAAGCTTTTTAGGATATGTTTTAATATGCGGTACTCCGTTTTAATGTTTAGCATTTTAAATGTTTAGCATTTTAGTATTGTTGTATACACAAAAGAGGAGTTGGTGTTGTATACTTCATAGGGTGTCCATAAACGGGCTTTCTAGAATCATGACCATATATAGGCACAATCCAACCTGCCCTTATATAGGCATAAAATCCCAGACCTTATTTAGGCATAAACCATGCATACCAAATACAGGCATGGCTTCCGACATCCGTCCACCCTAGCGTCTCAACGAGTCCATGAAAAAACAGACCCTCAGGCTGCGGGAGTTTCCCTTGCCCAGGACTATTGATTTCTTCAAGGACTCATACATTATGCATGAACCTCTATTCCTTAAGGGATTCATTCATGACGTCTTTCGCTACCCAACTCACGTCAATGCTAACATTTTCAGGTATAAATATACCTTCCCAAACCCCTGTAAATCAGAGGAGACCTCGACTTCAGAGGAGCCCGATTCCCGGCCGGACGCACTGAGAAGACGCTGTCATTCCTGCACGCAGAGAGTCCAGCTTCCAGTGATCTAACTTCCCTTGAGGGGTGTTGGAGTTCGAGTCCGGATAGAGATTCCTACCTCTCTCATTCTTCAGGTATGGAGCAGACTAGAACCTAGAGGGACTCTTGGCATACTAGACTCTTGGCATGCTAGGCGTAACTTACTCTTAGTATACTCTAGTCAGGAATACAGCACCTACTTCTACTTCTCCCTACACCTAGGAAAGGTTAGGCACAGTGGGTAGAACTAGGATAGAAACGCATCGTATGAGTACTCGCATTTTTAGGCTGTGTCATTTTATGTAAATGCATATATACTGAAAAGATAATGCTAACGCAGTATTATTTATTTTTACTGCTCACCTTGTACATCATTTATCTTGCATACTGTCTTGTGATCGTAACAGCACATCTAACTTACAACAGAAACAAGACTGTTCAATAAACCTTTTTATTGAAACGCCCGTCTGTTATTTCTGTGTAACTTTGAGACATAACTGAATCAAGCACGACTGAGCTGAGTGAAATAGTTATCTATTGTTTCTACGACTCTGGGACACGTCCTGATTCTGTAAGGGAAACACAGTGGTCATGTTTTGCGGCTGCCAGAAACTAATCCCTTCTTGTCGTCAAGAAGTTTCTAGTGGCCTCTGAGCTAGCTGGCACAAGTAATTAAGTTTAATATACTCGATAGGGACATACCGACCTTAGTCCTATGTCAAACCTATAGGATATATTATTCCAATGCGCAGAGCCTATAAGGGAAATAGGAGCTACACTACATGGCGCCCAACGTTTGGTAAGGCAGTAATTCAACGTTAGATACTGAGTAACTCAGCTGTGCATATATTCTTTTCTCTCTCAGAGACCCCTACCCATATACTCCAAAAGACGTCTGGAGTGGGCAGGGATAGTATCCGCCACGGCTACATAGGGCAGTACCCTATATATTAGCTGTTTGGTTTGCTCAACGTTGAAGGATACAGTGTTCCACAATATTGTGCACCTTATCTTTGTTCCCTTGAAATTTGTTCTACATTTTTCATAAAACAAAATGAATGAAGACGCCGGAAACGGTGTAGCTGCGGCTGATCCAGCCCAAGCAGCACTTTTTAACTTCACCGGTTTAAATGAAACCGAGGAGGGTGTCATTGACATCGCTCCAAACTTAAGAAGAGCCATTACTCTAAAACGTATAAAACATGGCCTACCACCGAGAGGAGGTAGAGCAGTTTTCGTGATTGAGGCACATGAATCCTTTCAGACAGAGGTATTCTATTCATGGGTAATTCTTCCTGAATCCAATCCAGTAACACACTTGTTTCACTTCTACAAAGAAGATGAACCACCAGAGAAATACATTCCCTTCGAGGATATTGAGATTCCATTAACATACCAGGAGCATCAGCTCTGGTTTAAAGGCGCCCTAAAACACAATAAAAATATAACCAGGCTCGGTCCACTAGGTAGACCAGGAGCAACATGGCCGATTCTAGCCGGCTACACACCTCATCCAGACATCGAAATAATGTCAGACGAGAAAATACTTAATCAACTCACAGAGTTAATAAAAATCTACAGACAATTGGTTCAATATGTCATGCGGACTTTCACAGTCCAACAACCATTAACACTTCCAAATCAAACCCCTCAACAGGGGAACAATCTAAAAATTACACCACAGACTCTATACGCAGTCATGGGTAAAATGCCCACTAAGCGGGAGCAAATTCCGTTTTGGATAGCTCAAAAAATTACTCAAATCGAAGCAGTATTTCCAAATACTAGCCCGCATGAGAAACACAGAATCCTAACCATTAGTTTACCAATGGGGATCACACCACAACTGGAAGACTGCACCACTTGGGGCTCAGTCTTTGCTGCCATCTACACTAAAACACACGGCATTCCGTCAATTGCGGTAATACCTGATGTCCTAAAACAAATTCAAAACGAATACGGGGCAGAGCCTGCTTTAAATTTAGGTATGAAATTACTGAAAAATTTCGACCAGGTCTCAACAATAATATTGTCAAATATTAAAGGAGAGGCAGCAGCAGTGGCGATCCGACAAAAATTAAGGGAATTTGATGTTACAGAACATCAAACAGAGCTACCCAGAATTATAGAGCAATCTTATGCAGAATTAGGCAGAGATAGTTTGGGTGGGAGACCAGCTAAACCAAAACTATCTGAAAGTTCTGAGAAGGACTCAATTAACCAAACTCCTACATCTTCTAAAAAGAAGTGGGAGTCTACTAAACAAAATTCAAATGAGAAAAGATCTCAATCCCGAGGTAGGTCTCCTCAAAAGGAGCCCTCTGAAAGGAGGTACAACCTCAGGAATAGGGATAATTTGAGAAAACCTGATAGGTATCAAGATAATGATACACGTTCCTCTAGTCCCTTTCAGGTCTCATCACAGACTTCGGAGAGAAGAGGACGAACAGAACATAGAGAAGAACGCGTGAAATCGAAAGACGACAAGTACGCAACAAAAATTAAAACTAAACCTCAATTCTCCAAAAAGAAAGTAGCAGGTCTAATTGTAAGACATACCGAGAAGTCAACTCAAGAACGGAGAATGGGCTCAGACAATGCTGGACAGTGCAGCAGAAGTCACAATAGCTCGCCAGAACCTGATGGAACTTCTGGAGATAGTGGACTTGAATGAGTAGATTACAGTAGAGACGGTAGACACCAGGGTTAGTACTCCACAAAGGTTATATGAAATAACACTCCGGATGGAGGGAGACAAACCTAGACAGGTTAAAGCACTTTTTTGGGAAAAACTATCAAAGGGTTATGACATACTTCTAGCAGAAAAAGACTGGCCACCACAATTTGTCAGGGAGTGCCCACAAGGCGAGGACATAATTATGCCTGCCTTCTCCAATCACATACCAATTCATTTAAAATATACATATGCCAGAAAATGGGCAGTGGCCCAGGCTCCAGCATTATATAAAAATCATGTAGGATGGGATGAGGACTCACCTCACCATAAAATAAATCTGAAACATGAACCTACTGCTCAGAGGCAGTATCCTATTAAGCAAGAAGCTAAAAAACAGGTCAGGGAGATTTTAAATCAACTTGAATACCAAGGGGTGATTGAAACATGCACCTCCTCCATGAACAATCCTTTGTTTCCTGTCTCCAAACCAGACAATACATATCGTCTAGTTTTGGACTACAGACATTTAAACACTTGTTCTAAAACTTTTGCAGTGCAAAATGCACATAGCACAGCATTAATGAATAACATTGTGCGTAAAAAATACAAAACAACATTAGACATCTCAAACGGTTTCTTTTGTCAAAATATAGCACCTGAAAGCAGGTACTTAACGGCATTCTCCATAATGGGGACCCAGCGTCACTTTTGTCGACTCCCACAAGGGTTCAAGAACAGCCCAGGTTTATTCTCAGCGAGAGTAACGGAGTTACTACAAATTTATGACAACGAGGCATTGTCCTATGTCGATGACATCTATCTGACAGACGATGACTTGGAAAGACACTTGAACAGGGTGAGCACCATTATACTGGGATTCGCCTCTGAGGGCTACAAGTTCAACTTTAAAAAGTCCCGAATTGCCCATCTCAATGTCCTATTTTTAGGATATGAGCTTTCAAGTGAAGGCAAGAGCTTGGCAGCTAACTTTCTAGAGAAATGTGCGCTGCTCCAACCTCCAAAAACGCTAAAAAACTTACAATCAATACTGGGATTCCTAAATTTTGGAAGAACATACATTCTAAACTACGCAGAAAGGGTTAAACCTCTCTACGCATTAATCAAACCTGATTTCACAATTAAAAACTGGACACAGGAACACACAGAAATTTTGCGTTCACTCCAAGCTAACATGTTAGCAACAAATCACTTACAAACACGCGTAAGTCAAAGAAATTTGGTGATTCGAATAATTTCAGGTCAATGTGGATTCACTTACTTAACCTTTAATGAGGGTGAGAAAGTACCAATTGCATACAAATCACATTTGTATACACAAGCGGAAATGCGCTTCAGTTCAACTGAAAAATTCTAACAGCAGTTCAAACAGCTGTAGCAAAAGAAAGAGCCTTAGCCCAAGGGAAACGCATAATTGTCGTAACCCCAGTACCGGCTTTAGAAGCGGTCACAAAAGCGAGCATTCCAAATGCTAAAGCTTTACATCCGAGATGGATACAGTGGGTTAATTCTCTTGCTGCAACTGATGTTGAATATGTTTTTGATCCAGATTTAAAAACACAGGCATTTCTCCAATATGAACAAGAATGTCCTCTGCCCACTGAGATTCTGCCTCTCGATCAGTATGAATTCGTAATTTACACTGACGGATCCGCACAGCCCGCAACAGGGAGTAAGCAAGCTTACAGTGCAGCGTGTGCTATCGTTAAAGGTCGCATGCGAAATGGCATCTTCAGACCTATGGTCACAAAAACTCAATCACTAGGTGATTGTACAGCTCAGCGAGCTGAACTACAGGCATTCAAACTGGCACTTGAGAGTACGGATCGAGAATTCCTCACACTAATCGTGTGCGATTCCTATTACTGTGTTCAGTCGTATAATGATTATATACGAACCTGGCTTGAAAATGGTTTCAAAGATGCGAAGGGTGGCACAATTAAGCACAAATTGCTTTGGGAACAAGTAGTTCAGTTGAAAAACGAACTACCAAAGGCTCACGTGATTCACACACTGAGTCATCAGCGTGATGGCGTTCACGTTGCAGGGAATTCATTGGCTGACGAAGCCGCGAAGGGGGCTGTTCAGACGGCTTCCGTAGCTGCGATCACTCGTTCAAAAACAAAAATAGACGGTGAGATAATGTTAGCTGTCAATGCTTCAAGCAAAGGCAGCAGTGCAGCGTTACCAAAAAGTTTCCACTCAAGTACTCTTATGTAATTGATGCGAATAACGTTCCTTTTGCTCGAATCCCTGGAGTGGGGGATAGGGTAATTCCAAACAAGGAACGCAGATTAGGACTTATCCTAGCAGCACACGAAGGGATGGCTTCTGCCCATGCAGGTGTTTCTGCGACAGTATCTTTACTCAAGCAAAGATATTGGTGGCCTGGCATTCGGAAACAAACTAAGAACTATGTTTTAGAATGTGATATTTGCCAACAGATGAAAGTCTCAACAGTGAAACGTCCTGCGCAGACACCCTTATTAATTTCAGATAAACCATTAGCTTGTGTTTACCTGGACCACTGCGGTCCCTTGCAAAGGGACGGTAATTATAAATACATCATGGTTGCAGTGGATTCATGCTCTAGGTTCCTATGGTTATGGCCTCAGCGCTCGGCTGACGCTCGAACTGTTATAAAAGATTTGCGAGTCTTTATCGGCACATACGCAATAGGCACGTTTCATTCTGACCAGGGTCCTGCGTTTAGCTCTAGGGCTTACAAGGAGGCCATGGCCAGTCTGGGCGTTGCATTGCGGTACTCCTCTCCATTCCATCCTGAGGGAAATTCTGTTGTGGAAAGGAAAAACCGGGACATAAAGCAGTCTATAACAGCTATGGTATTAGGCTCGGGTGATGGGTGGGTCAAACACCTCATTAGCGTTCAGCGCGCTCTCAATAATTTGCCAAGAAGTTCTCTAGGGGGGGTCACTCCATATGAGGTCCTATTTGGGACAAGAATGTGGGTTCCAGACTTAGAACACGTAGGCACAGTGGTGGACATGAAAACATTTGATATCAAAGATCGTTTGGCTGTTTTACAGGATCTTAACAAATTAAGAACGAAACAAAGCAACGTATCCCTACAGCCAACCACCACTGGGGAAAAATCGGCGAACCCAGCAAGGCCTGTCTGGATTCCAAAAGTTGGGGATCTAGTCAGAGAAAAAATAGCGGACAAGAAGGAATTTGGACCTTCTTACAGACAACCGGTACCTGTTCTAGCTGTTCAAGGAACAAGGACAGTACTTCTGCCGCCCCTTGCTGGAAGAAAGGAGAAAAGATTTGTGTCAATCGACCTGATCAAACCACAGTATGTGGCCAATACTAAGCAGTAGGCCTCGTGGACTCCGACCTAGTAGCAGACGCACTCCTCTCGCTACTATTCAAGAGGTTCAGACTGAAAGACTGATCACGATCGAGAATTCAGCTGTAACAAATGAAGGACTAAGCAACCAGGCTATGGAACTCATCCCTCTTGACAACCAAATAACAGTTCGTCCAAATACACCTGTCTACACCAATGTGACTCGTGAAGAACTGGTTCCTGTGATTTCAACAAATCCTGATGCAATTCCAACAATTGACAGAACTGCTTCTGGGTATTTCATTGACTTTGATACGTTCTCAGAAGATCCAAGCGAACCTGAAACGACGCCAGCATCATCAAAACTCAAGCAGCAAGTACAAGACTTTATTCACTTTCTGAAAAAGACTTATCTGGTTTCTCCATGGATTGAACTCTGGATTACATCTGGACTTTTTGTTTTCCTGCTCTGGCTAGCTTTGGTAACAACTGTAAGCGTGCTTATAAATGGCAGATACATCCATGTGAACAGTGAAGGAAAAGACGTAAATGTACTTTTGAAACCACATAAATCTTCCCATCGTGAAGCAAGAGACTTGTCATCAGTGAACATCACAGCTGTTCCTATACAGGATGGTATAGTGTGGGACAAAACAGATTATGAAATCTTCGGTCCAAGTGAACAATTGAACATTCCACATTTATTTAAAATTTCACTAAGTGATTTAATTACGTCCAGTACCTATTCAGATGATTGGGACTTAGAGACTGTTCAAGATATAATGTTTGATCTAGAAAAATCTGCTGCATTTTCTAAAAATGAATTTTTAGAGGGTTCATCCGATTATGAAAAACTGTATTGTTATAACCACTATGGTCATCATTATTTGCACAAAACTGCATATCCAAGAAATGTGTTTATGTTTAATCAATGGGAACATTGTCCTACACCACCACAAGGTAGTTCGAAAACTTTTGCTAGTAAATTTCCATATTTTTCAGGTTATAATACATCTGACCCAGAGACATTTTACTATAGAAATGTAAACAAAACGGGACTGAAAATTATGTTAACAAATACAAAACAGATTTACTCTGAAGAATTTATTGCCCAACTGTCTACACAGGGTTTCGACTTATGGAAAGACACAATTGAGACAAAAACTGTCTGGGGTAGTAAAGATTGGCAAGTACAGGGTATAGAGTCTTTATTTAGAGCCTGTATCATCCCTGAACAAATAATGTTTTTGAATGACACCGTCCAACAGACATCTTGTCTTGGATTTGCCAAGATCAAAGAGATGAAAACACCTTCTGTGCCAACACCTGCCAGTGATAATAATACAAAGGCAGTGGTGACAGTTGACAATATACTACAACTCAACAGAACTCATCCAAATTGGAAAAAATGGTTGATCTGGCCCACAGACACAAACAACTGTCAGGAAAGGTTCTTGAACAAAACTCAGGGCTTTGCTATTCATAGGCCAGACCCAAGATATGTCCAAAGACAACATCCGGGGGTAGTAACAACATACAGTGTAGGTAAATTATGCCTCGATTGGCTGCATAAATCTACACTACAGGATGTGAAGCAACACTTAACCTTACTTACACATGACGCAGATCTTAGGGAATTCTTGCTTGGACCAAGAAAACCGCGTCAAAAACGTTTCATATATGCCGGCATCTATGCTGCTTATAACGAAGCATGGAAAGTGTCACAGATAGAGGCTGCAGAACGAATACGTGAACTTGATCGTATTAATTTAGAGAAAACACTTTCTGTAGTCGACAATGGGTTAACAACTTTGTCCTCCAGGATTTATTCATTGGATGGCATTGTATCCTCTGCTATCAACATTCTAGAACAAGATTTGGCTATGTTACAACAAGGTCAATCACAATTACGTTCTATAGTGTTATTGACATGGACGCTGCAATCTTTGCGAGCGGGCTATGTGCCTTGGCGTTTCATCAACACGTCGTCTCTGTTTGCAGAATACAATCTCACTGATAAACAGATCGAATTGGCACAGAGAGGAGCAAGGTATACAGTGCTGAGCATTGAAAAATGGAGAAATTACCATTTACAGTGGCAGAAAAACCAGCTACAGAATGGGTTATTCATGGCAAAATAACATTACCTGTGACAACTTTTCAGTTTCAGTATTGCCTAAGACAGATGCAAGCAGGCAAATATGAAAGGTTGGGTAAGGAATACATTAAGATATCTTGGAATTTACCATATACACATAGATGTTGGAGTGGGGATCGTGAAGTGTTTCTTAGCGGTACTAACTGTAAACATGCACTGACCGGTTCACTCATATGTCAGGACATTATTTTACACGGAGCTTGTAATGGTTCTGTGGCAAACTTGTCTTGCCATCAGCACGGTTCACCGGCTGCTGTGATTAATCCGACGTTTGGACAACTTTCGAATGGGAGTTACCTCATGTTGAATGATCAGAGCTGCTGTGGAATGTTGCCAGGCATCCCATATCTAGTAACGGTCAACTCCAGGGTCACTTGCTGTATGCAAGTATTGTTTTCCCCAATAGACACAGTCAGGGAGTCGCCTTTATGGCCTTCGCTGAACGTCTCTTTTATAAGATTTGATACTTTAAGCAGAATGAAAGCCATGCTTTTACAACAAACAGTGCCTTTGACCTCGGCCAAAGAAACCTATGATCTACAAGTTGCAAGGACTTCGGCTGAGATACAGACTTTAATACGTACAAACTGCCCTATACATTTCGTAGAAATGATATCACGTATCTTTAACATGTCAGATACAACAGGAATTGTACATGTATTTAAGAGCATTTGCACCGGTCTCTTAGCACCGTTCCGGGCAATACTTGGAATCATTCCGAACTTTGCACATTCGGTGTTTGTTGGCATACCATTAATTCTAGCACTTGTTGCGGGAATTTTATTCATCTGTCTGCTATTGCGCTATGGCCAGCCGATTCGCCGAAATCACTCCGAGCGAAATGGAGAAAGCTCTCCTTGAAAGAAAGTGCCGTGAGCGAATAGTACAGCTATTGGGCATGACTCGTCTACGGGACCTTAATACCACGTGGTTCCTGTCATTCCGACCAATCTGGCAAGATTGCATCTTACCTGTTCTACGATGCCTGCTATGCGGTGAAGAATGCGTGTTGGACGCTTGTCTAACATATCCATCAGCTGCGCCAAAGGACGTCGATGCTTTGCTGGACCCGATAACGGCCCATGCTCTGTGTTGTCCCCAGAGGCTTCCAATCCTGATGTCAGCATTCATTGAGATCTCACAGTCGCCTCCTGCTGCTGCTGAGGTACGAGAAACAACTCCAGGCACACAGGTAACAACGAACGCGAACATTGCTGAGAGCGATGTTTCCCATCTTTGTGCGGTCAATCTTTTACACGAGGTGTTCCAACTTACACCAACGACAGTGGATGATGTTTTGTCTATTGAAATAGATGATCTAATGTTTACACCAGACCCGTAAACTGACTCTGATTCGGCATACTCTGTTCCAGTACAACCAGCAACATTTGGCCTTCATTTTTCAAAACCTTGGAACTTTACCAAATTTGAACTTTTGTCCCATTTTTTCGAACGACAATGGCACTCCAATCTGCTTAAAGTAGAACTAGCCTTATAATACAGACTTGGCAGTACTTCCAGGGACACTTAGTCATCTTGTGTGTCTAGATCAGTTCATTTAAATTTCGTGACAGGAAATGACTTTGATTTTGAGCAACCTTATCGATCATTTTCGTCATATGTATATATTGCTTTTATATTACGTTCCAATTGCATTTATTTCACACTTTATGCAGGAAATGAAAAGCACTGCTTGATGATGTACAGCAACCTTTGCATTTTTAATATGTCTTTTAAAGCTTTTTTAGGATATGTTTTAATATGCGGTACTCCGTTTTAATGTTTAGCATTTTAAATGTTTAGCATTTTAGTATTGTTGTATACACAAAAGAGGAGTGGGTGTTGTATACTTCATAGGGTGTCCATAAACGGGCTTTCTAGAATCATGACCATATATAGGCACAATCCAACCTGCCCTTATATAGGCATAAAATCCCAGACCTTATTTAGGCATAAACCATGCATACCAAATACAGGCATGGCTTCCGACATCCGTCCACCCTAGCGTCTCAACGAGTCCATGAAAAAACAGACCCTCAGGCTGCGGGAGTTTCCCTTGCCCAGGACTATTGATTTCTTCAAGGACTCATACATTATGCATGAACCTCTATTCCTTAAGGGATTCATTCATGACGTCTTTCGCTACCCAACTCACGTCAATGCTAACATTTTCAGGTATAAATATACCTTCCCAAACCCCTGTAAATCAGAGGAGACCTCGACTTCAGAGGAGCCCGATTCCCGGCCGGACGCACTGAGAAGACGCTGTCATTCCTGCACGCAGAGAGTCCAGCTTCCAGTGATCTAACTTCCCTTGCGGGGTGTTGGAGTTCGAGTCCGGATAGAGATTCCTACCTCTCTCATTCTTCAGGTATGGAGCAGACTAGAACCTAGAGGGACTCTTGGCATACTAGACTCTTGGCATGCTAGGCGTAACTTACTCTTAGTATACTCTAGTCAGGAATACAGCACCTACTTCTACTTCTCCCTACACCTAGGAAAGGTTAGGCACACTGGGTAGAACTAGGATAGAAACGCATTGTATGAGTACTCGCATTTTTAGGCTGTGTCATTTTATGTAAATGCATATATACTGAAAAGATAATGCTAACGCAGTATTATTTATTTTTACTGCTCACCTTGTACATCATTTATCTCGCATACTGTCTTGTGATCGTAACAGCACATCTAACTTACAACAGAAACAAGACTGTTCAATAAACCTTTTTATTGAAACACCCGTCTGTTATTTCTGTGTAACTTTGAGACATAACTGAATCAAGCACGACTGAGCTGAGTGAAATAGTTATCTATTGTTTCTACGACTCTGGGACACGTCCTGATTCTGTAAGGGAAACACAGTTGTCATGTTTTGCGGCTGCCAGAAACTAATCCCTTCTTGTCGTCAAGAAGTTTCTAGTGGCCTCTGAGCTAGCTGGCACAAGTAATTAAGTTTAATATACTCGATAGGGACATACCGACCTTAGTCCTATGTCAAACCTATAGGATATATTATTCCAATGCGCAGAGCCTATAAGGGAAATAGGAGCTACACTACAAAGAGACCTAACACTACTAAGGTCTGTAGGTTTCTAGAGTAGCAGATGTTACCAAACTCCCTCCTTTCAATTTGGCTGCTCAATCAAGCTTCTTCATGGCACTCCCAGGTCCAGAACTCTGGGGCTCTGGCCTATTGCCACCTGCCTGAGTCTCTCACCTGTTCTGCCCCATTTCTCAGCTGGTGCTTGTGTTCCCTTAGCCACCCCACTTGCTCCATCTCCTGCTCCCTGCCACCAAGACACCGCCTGCTCTCCTGGCTCTAGGGGTCAGCAATAGGGAGAGCGACGCCCCCTGTGACAGGAGATGACCTTGCTTGGCATCCTCCCGGGCTGTTTTGTGTTGGTGTGCTCAGTTGCTCGGGCTGAGAGTGCTTAGGATGCATGCGCATGATTTTAAGAACCTGGGTTTGTGTGTGTGGTGTGTGTGTCTGGGTGTGTGTGGGTGAGTCCATGTGTGTTTTCCCACGTGTACATGCACAAAACTTCGCTGCACTTGCGTTCACTACCTACGAGTTCCCTCTCCCTCCCCACACTCTCCTGCCCTTCACTACCTGTGCCTGTACCTGTGTGAGATGAGTGTGGGTTGTATCCAGCCTCACGTGTTCTGAGTGTGAGTGGTGTTTTCACGACCCACCCACTACTGCTGCTGGCTACGTCCCCCTATCACGTGCACTTGCTACCTACCCCTTCTCTACTTCCCTTCTTATGCCATGACCAGGGCTTTTGTAGGGTACTATGGCTCCCTGTTTGTTACCCATGCTGTAATTGGAAAAATGCACTTCTGGAAACAGGGGTGCAACTAGATTCAAACTTTGGGAGGGCTAAGATTTTGAATAATCAATCAGTATTTGTAGAGCGCAGCATTGTCACCCCTGTGGGTATCTGGGCAATGGAGTAAAGGTTTCAGTCGAAAAGCCAGGCCTGAAGAAATGGCGGGAAGATGGAAGGAATGAGTAAGAAAAGGCAAAACAGAGGGCTGATAAATTAGCAAGCAGAAACGATGTTCAATCGCCACTACTTCAAAATACAAAGCAGTCCAGAGATCCACCTCCCATCATATATTCAAGGAACTGATATGTCTGAGATGCAGTCTCTTAAACAAGAGGAACCAGGAGCTTTTTAACCTGGTCCTGCACACGTACTCCTAAGTCGTGTATTTGAAAAACTGGTATGCAGTTCCTAAGTGTGGGGGAGAGTGTTCAGGTCTGTTAAGAAGTGCCCTCACACACCCCAGAGGATATCATGCTTCATCATTGGGCCTGCTCCTTGTCATGTCGGCGCTGCAATGCCCGACGGGCACCCGTGAAGGGGCTCTTTTGCAGAGATCTTTTGTAGATGAAACCGCATGGTGCATGTGGGTGTGTGGACTGGGTAGTGCGGCGAGTGTGCAGTATTGTTTAAAATAGGTCTAGGGCAGCCCTTTATATTAATTTTATTCCTAGGTGGGGCACTAGCCTAACTAAAAGCAGGTAGCCCTGACAGGATATAATGGTCCTACAGGGCCTGTGTGGTGCTTGAGGTCGACATGTTTCATGCCTAAGGTAGCCCCTAGTGGGTCTAGTGGCAATTCATCAGGACCGTATTTGATTCAGAGAAATTAATCTCAACTCTAGCACTACCGCAATGCTGGTTCATGGATTGGCGTGATGTAGTAGTAACCAGCCTTGCAGTTGAACAACAAGTCCAATTGGCCTAGTGATCTGAGACCTGAAAGAAAGTGACAAAAACAGGGCAGAACCAGAGTCAATGTTGGCCATCCCTGTGCTGCTGATACTGTAATGTGAGATGGGGCAATTGGAGAAGCATCAATATCCCTCTCAGCCGCAGAGTACCGAGGAGACTGCAGACTATAATCGGGTCAAGGTTTCAACGTGAGAGGGGCCTCGCCCTGAGGTGCGAGGGGCAGAAAAGGCGGGTGGCACTATGTCCCTGAGGTTTATGGCCATGTCTCCACACTCCACCATTGAGTGCCTTGATGAGATTGTGTCATCTCCAACCCCCAGATGGGCTTCTGTATGACTCTGGCAATTGCGTCTGTACAGCAACCAAAGCTGACAATCACCTTGTGGAGCGTGGCCTGGAATTTGGTGATTTTATTATCCTCTTTCCTGTCACCTCACTGTGGTATGGCTGCAGGGAAAGGAGGACTCCTTACACCACAGAACACCTGGGCTAGAATGGCAGGAGGAATCTGTCTTTGGAGCCCCATGAATCGTCTCAAATGACAATCACTGAATGTGCTTAGCTTGAGCCCTGCATTGTGAGCTGTGAGATAAAGGTAGGTCAAATAAAACTCTTGTGTGGGGCATTGAGGAGAAAATGGAAGGTCCGACTGGAAGAATGCTTTCTGGGGGGGAAAGAATAGAGAAGACAGACAGACCATTATCAACACTATGAATGCAACAGGCAGAGACAGGACCGTGAGAATCTTGGTAAGAATGGAGAAAGTGGAGGTTCCCAATAATCTACTGAGGGGATGTCAACAACGGAGACTCAGAAAATGATCCAAAAGGCAACCAAACATTTAGCCAAACCAAGAAAATGAGAGATGAGTAGAGGAAAAGGTGTTTTCGTAGTAGTGGAATCCAACAACTGGAGAGATGGGAGTTTGTGTGTCTGCTAGTGAAAAAACATGTTGCTTTTTCTCAATGGCTTGCATCCTCCAAAGGAGAGGGCCCTATTCGAGGCTATATGAGGCGTGGCATCAGGAGGGTGTAGAGCTGCAGGTGGCTTCACTGTCGGCCTAGGTAATGACCATGAGGAAGGTGGTTTATCTCTTCACAGGCAGACTCTGCGAAGACATTTCTAGGGAACTTGATGACTTTATGTGTCTCACTGCAGTTGAAGATTGTGGTCCTGGTCCAGGTGCGTTGAGTGGGCTCCGGTGTCTTGGTTGTGCTCTAGCTTTGGGGAGTTACATGGTTCTGGCAAAAGGCCAGGGGATGCATCTTAGAAGGGTGAGAGAGGGCGTCTAGTGTAGTTTAGTTGTGTTTTTCTGACTCTTAACTCTGTTCTCCCCTTCTTTTGAACAGGCTTGAATGAGCGACAGTGAAGACTCTGGTGGCCTATCTTCCCGAGACATATTTGCTTATAACAACTTTGTGTACGCCTTATTAGTTTTCCTTCATTTAGTTGGAGAGAGTTTTTGCATTGAGTTTGGAAATGCCCTGATGTGTTCCATTTTCTAAATCCCGATAAAGGCATTGAATACAAAAAATGTGTATTTGTTGAAAATGCCCCACTGTTGCACTTAATATGGGGTGCTATATCGGGCAACTTAAGAGGGGAGTGCATGGGCTAAACTCCACCTCAGAGTGTCATGGGTTTGACACTCAACTTGTGTATATCGAGACAAGGAGGTGGTAGTTTTGTTTAAAGGCTTAGGAATGAGTAGCGTTTAAATCATGATGACGTCCCTAAGTGATAAAAATGTTTGATCCTGGCTAAATGACTTTAACTACTTATTGCCTCGAGGGTATTCAGGTTGCATGCGGACTATACAAACACCAGATAAAGGTTTCCTTGAGTGATCCAGTCAACTATCCCTTGAGAAGCACCACTCCCGGCTACTCCGAGCAGTTGTGATCCCAGGCAGATGTCCCAAGTTCTGGAGTAGGAAGATGCACTGGGGCAGACAGTCCCAACAGCCATAGTATAGGAGATGGGAGGAGTAAAGCACCTTCTCAGTAAGTGGGTTTTTATGTTGCATCTTACCACAGTGCAGAAGAAACCCTGAGACTAGATTTGGGAGCCCTGCATCTCTCTCCAGAATGGCCAGCGTGCACCTGTGTACTTATGTGTGTCAGTCTAGTGAAAGAACTCTTCGGTGTCTTGGCCTGCCTCTCTCGTTCCACTTGGAAGTCACGCTTCTTCGTGTGATGCAGTGTTCTGTGTTACTGTAATAATGCATTCTTTGTCTGATGCCTTGTGTTGTGTGTTACAGTAGTAATGCATTCTTCGTCTGATGCAGTGTTCTGTGTTACAGTAGTAATGCATTCTTCGTGTGATGCCTTGTGTTGTGTGTTACAGTAGTAATCCATTCTTTATCTGATGTAGTGTTGTGTGTTACAGTAGTAATGCATTCTTTGTGTGGTGCCTTGTGTTCTGTGTTACAGTAGTAATGCATTCTTCGTATGATGCAGTGTTCTGTGTTACAGTAGTAATGCATTCTTCGTGTGATACCTTGTGTTGTGTGTTACAGTAGTAATGCATTCTTTGTGTGATGCAGTGTTCTGTGTTACAGTAGTAATGCATTCTTTGTGTGATGCCTTGTATTGTGTGTTACATTAGTAATGCATTCTTTGTCTGATGCAGTGTTCTGTGTTACAGCAGTAATGCATTCTTCGTTTGATGCAGTGTTCTGTGTTACAGTAGTAATGCATTCTTCGTCTGATGCCTTGTGTTGTGTGTTACAGTAGTAATGCATTCTTCGTCTGATGCAGTGTTCTGTTTTACAGTAGTAATGCATTCTTCGTGTGATGCCTTGTGTTGTGTGCTACAGTAGTAATCCATTCTTTATCTGATGTAGTGTTGTGTGTTACAGTAGTAATGAATTCTTTGTGTGGTGCCTTGTGTTCTGTGTTACAGTAGTAATGCATTCTTCGTATGATGCAGTGTTCTGTGTTACAGTAGTAATGCATTCTTCATGTGATACCTTGTGTTGTGTGTTACAGTAGTAATGCATTCTTTGTGTGATGCAGTGTTCTGTGTTACAGTAGTAATGCATTCTTTGTGTGATGCCTTGTATTGTGTGTTACATTAGTAATGCATTCTTTGTCTGATGCAGTGTTCTGTGTTACAGCAGTAATGCATTCTTCGTTTGATGCAGTGTTCTGTGTTACAGTAGTAATGCATTCTTTGTGTGATGCAGAGTTCTGGGTTACAGTAGTAATGTATTCTTTGTGTGATGCCTTGTGCTGTGTGTTACAGTAGTAATGCATTCTTTGTCTGATGCAGTGTTCTGTGTTACAGTAGAAATGCATTCTTCTTGTGATGCCTAGTGTTGTGTGTTACAGTAGAAATGCATTCTTCGTGTGATGCCTTGTGTTGTGTGTTACAGTAGAAATGCATTCTTCGTGTGATGCCTTGTGTTGTGTGTTACAGTGGAAATGCATTCTTCGTGTGATGCCTTGTGTTGTGTGTTACAGTAGAAATGCATTCGTCGTGTGATGCCTTGAGTTGTGCATTACAGTGGAAATGCATTCTTCGTGTGGTGCATTGTGTTGTGTGTTACAGTGGAAATGCATTCGTCATGTGATGCCTTGTGTTGTGCGTTACAGTGGAAATGCATTCTTAGTGTGATGCCTTGTGTTGTGTGTTACAGTAGAAATGCATTCTTCATGTGATGCCTTTTGTTGTTGTGTATAACAGTAGAAATGCATTCTTTGTGTGATGCATTGTGTTGTGCGTTACAGTGGAAATGCATTCTTCGTGTGGTGCATTGTGTTGTGTGTTACAGTAGAAATGCATTCTTCGTGTGATGCCTTGTGTTGTGTGCTACAGTAGAAATGCATTCTTCGTGTGATGCATTGTGTTGTGCGTTACAGTGGAAATGCATTCTTCGCGTGGTGTATTGTGTTGTGTGTTACAGTAGAAATGCATTCTTCGTGTGATGCCTTGTGTTGTGTGTTACAGTAGAAATGGATTCTACATGTGATACAATGTGTTGTGTGTTACTGTGGAAATGCATTCTTTGGCTGATGCCTTGTGTTGTGTGTTACAGTTGTAATGCATTCTTCATGTGATGTTTAGGTAGTTGGCGGAGGACTGTGCCTTCTTAGTGAGTTTCTCGTAGGTGGAATGATTTCCAGTTCATTGGTTAGTTTCAAACACAATGTGTTTATTCATTTTTCACGCATAGAACAAAAGACAGCCGACACGTGTTTGGCCCGTTTGGCCCAACGGCCGGGGGCTTTTTCAAGGCTGATTGAGTACAGAGACATCATAGAAACATAGGTTAAGACAAGGATTCAAGTGAGGGGACAGTGAGAATATTTGGACGATAGTTAAAGTGTGAGGAGCAGTGAGAATATGTCACAGCAAAGTAGTGGTAAGTGAGGGAAAAAGGGGAGAAAAGGGGAAAAAAGAGGAAAAAACCCGGAAAAGGAGAGAAGGGAAGAGTGGGAAAGGAAGCAAAAGACAAACAAAAACATGAGAGATAAACCAGCGAATTATTCATGTTTCATAATTCCACATTTTCCCTTAAATCCATAAGACCTTAATGTTCTATAGAGTTTCAGTCTCATCATAATGAATACACATTCAAAATACACTTGATGTGAAACATTGAAGGATGCATTGCAGTTTAAAGTAAGGGTGGGCGTAGTTCGCGAAGTAGTGCTTCGCGAAGCTACGCAAAGTGCAGTTCGCACTACGCGAGCTTCGCGTAGCACTACGCGAACTGCGTAGTGCACTGTTCGCAATGATTGCACAGTGCCGGATGCTTGTCCGCACTGTGCAATCATTGAAAACGGCAACTTGCACAGTGCAAGCTGTCTTCTACTGCCGCTCGAGTAGATTTTTACTCGAGCGGCAGCTTTCAACGCGGACTGGTAGTTTCTCATCGCGAGCGGTCGCGAGCATACGCGACCACTCGCAATGAGAAACCTGACCTCCCGCGTTGAGAATCTCGCCGGAGGTTTATTTTCCACGCTCGCGATCGGCAACTTGATGTTGCTGATCGCGAACGAGAAAAGTCTCGCCGGGATGTCATTTTGCTTGCTCGCGGTCGCCAACTTGACGTTGAGGACCGCGAGCAAGCTACGATGACCGCGATGCGCTACGCTACGCTACGCGTGTTTGCACTGTGCTACGTGCAATTCGCGTTGTGCGAAGTAGCGCAAACTTCGCAAACTACGCGAGCGTAGCGTAGCACTTCGCCCAGGGTTAGTTTAAAGGTACTGTAATTCATCATGGGAATCCGGAGTGTTACTTTACACAGAGAGAACAGGGCATTCAACCATCTAATACTGGGCGCATGAGACAGGAGACAGCCTAAAAGGTTAAAATCACCTGATAGCCTAACATTATAACACACCCATCGCAATAGTCACGAATAATATATTGGAACAAGCATGCGCGAGAAAACATTTGTGCATATACTATTGCAGTAAGAACCATGGTTGGTAAAATCAATAGTGTAAAGAGAAATTATATTGCTATGATATAGAGCATAGTGCTTACCAGAGGGTCGTGGCTGGTAATCCAGTTCCTAGAACAAAAGCCGTGGCAAAGCAATTGTGAAATAAACACTATTCTGATCGATTGATCATATGTGCGTGCTACAGTCCGCGTTAAAATAGTCTTGGTAGTGGGAACACAGGGGTGCACACATTAGGTCTCTGGAATTAAAGCGGGGGACAGACGTTACGTTTTAGGTGTTAGAGGAAAGAATATCTAATCAATGGCTGACGGTGGGATTAATCCCTATCCGTCTACAGTTATGCCATTCTTCATGTGATGCCTTGTGTTGTGTGTTACAGTAGTAATGCATTCTTCATGGGGTGCATTGTGTTGTGTGTTACAGTAGAAATGCATTCTTTGTGTGATGCATTGTGTTGTGTGTTACAGTAGAAATGCATTGTTCGTGTGATGCATTGTGTTGTGTGTTACTGTAGAAAAGTGTTCTTAATGTGATACATTGTGTTGTGTGTTACAGTAGAAATGCATTCTTCGTGTGCTGCATTGCGTTGTGTGTTACTGTGGAAAAGCGTTCTTAGTGTGATGCCTTGTTTTGTGTGTTACAGTAGAAATGAATTCTTCTTGTGGTGCGTTGTGTTGTGTGTTACAGTAGAAATGCAATCTTCGTGTGATGCATTGTGTTGTGTGTTACAGTAGAAATGCATTCTTCGTGTGATGCATTGTGTTGTGTGTTACCGTAGAAATGCATTCTTCGTGTGATGCAGTGTTGTGTGTTACAGTAGAAATGAATTCTCAATGTGATTCATTGTGTTGTGCTTTACAGTGAAAATGCATTCTTTGTGTGATGTGTTGTGTTGGGTGTTACAGTAGAAATGCATTCTTCGTGTGATGCGTTGTGTTGTGCATTACAGTAGAAATGCATTCTTTGTGTGTTGTGTGTTGCAGTAGAAATGTATTCTTCAATTGATGCATTGTGTTGTGTGTTACTGTAGAAATCCATTATTTGTGTGGTGCGTTGTATTGTGTGTTACAGTCGAAATGCATTCTTCATGCGAAGCTTTGTGCCGTATGTTACAGTAGAAATGCATTCTTTCTGAGATGCATTGTGTTGTGTGTTACAGTAGAAATGCATTCTTCATTTGATGCATTGTGTTGTGTTGTACAGTTAAAATGTATTCTTTGTGTGATGCGTTGTGTTGTGTGGTACAGTAGAAATGCACTCTTCTTGTGGTGCATTGTGTTGTGTGTTACAGGAGAAATGCATTTGTAGTGTTCTGTGTTGTGTGTTACAGTAGAAATGCATTCTTTGTGTGGTGCGTTGTGTTGTGTGTTACAGTAGAAACGCATTCTTCGTGTGGTGCGTTGTGTTACTTGTTACAGTCAAAATTTATTTTTCGTGTGATGCTTTGTGCCGTGTGTTACAGTAGAAATGCATTCTTCATTTGATGCATTGTGTTGTGTTTTACAGTTGAAATGTATTCTTTGTGTGATGTGTTGTGTTTTGTGGTATAGTAGAAATGCATTCTTCTTGTGGTGCATTGTGTTGTGTGTTACAGTAGAAATGCGTTCTTTGTGTGATTCATTGTGTTGTGTGTTATAGTAGAAATGCATTCTTTGTGTGATATGTTGTGTTGTGTGTTACAGTAGAAATGCAATTACAAAGCAACCTAACCGTCCTGCTGATAGTCTTTTTGTAAGTGAAACCACTGGGCAGGGAAAGCCAGGTGTGGGGGCTCGTAGAAGACAGAAAAAAAAGGCCTTGCTTAAGCACCAAGGGGCTCATTTACCAGGCCCTTGCACCGCTGGTACATAACGTTTTCCCATGTTAAATGTGGCGCACCGACGGCGCAAGGGGCTTGTAAATAAGCCCCTAAATATTTTCTGGTAAGGCAACTGGAATACTCCAGTTGTTGCAGACATCCAGGCAGCAGTCCCAGCCCAGTCAGCGCAGCCCTCGACAGCTGAAGGGGAAGCTGAAGCCCTATTACTCTAATGGTCCTTGCGGACTGTCTAGAACCCATAAATCGGGGTTCAATGTGTGGCAGAGGAGAGGGGTGGAGTTAGCAGAGGGTGGAGATTAAAAAGCAGGGTCTGACTGTCAACTTATACATTTATTTAAAAAAAATCTGATGCAAAGAAATTAGATTACTTAATTGGTTACAAAGAGGCTGCATTTTCAAATACCATACAGGGTTAAGGCACCTGCTGCAGAGATCTTTGGGTGCCCAACAATTTTGAGGAGATTATAATAGCGGGGAAATAACTCTAGTGGTTAACACAATACTGGGCAAGTTCTCTCTTTTGTTAAGTTACAGTTTTGACTCCTAAGGTTGTATAGAGGGTAAATACGCCTGCTGCAAAGCACATTGTGTAACTTGCAGATCACAGATTTGTAGTTTCTAGATAGGTAAGTGATCTACTGCTTTTGACTCTGAGATCATTTTGTTACTTCCAGTGCATAAGTTGCTGTGCTTCTAATATAGCACTATGATCCCTTTGCCGGCATCGAAGAAGCTGCAGGCAAACCACAAGTCAAGGGTTTAGATCCTTATTGTGTTTTTTATCTCAATCTGTTATTCTAATATTGCAAAGAAGGCTTCCTTTGGGAATTAGTAAATTCTTGTTAGTACAGACTACTACAATCAATGCTTTATGTTTCATATCCAGACTTTGAATTTCTCCTGACCATTCAAGCAGTGATGGCTGGCACAGAACAGGGGGAGGAGAGCTGGGGTGAAAAAAACAAAATATAAAAAGAAAACACTTACCTCTTCATGGCTGCCGCCGTCTCACCTCAGCTTCACTTCCTGACTCCGAGTGCCAGAAGCAGGAAGCACACAGGCTCCCCTAAGACGATCACAACGCCGCTGTCACGAGCATGACAGCAGCGTTGTGATTGCTCTGAGCGCCGTGGCTGGATGCTCAGAGAGGGAGTGCGAGCCTGTGCATGTTCTCCACCCAGGCTATGCATTACAGCCCAGTGAAGAACATGCTAAGTGCGCATGACTGTTTGGCCGCCCAAGACGGTCAGCCAAACCGTCATGCACACTTATGGTGCACAAACCACTCCTCCGCCCTGTGACCCCGCCCTAACCTAGCCCCGTAGCTACGAAAACATTTTTTTTCCTTTTTCCACTGCTCTGAGAGCAGTGGGGCGATGCTCCTTCACCTTAGCAAAGGAGCCGCCCCTGCATTCAAACTTCAACATATAACACAGAGGTACATCTAGTAATCTTACAATGCATGCCCATCTCTTACATTGGAGGGTCGAACAAAATAAAAAAGCTGCCTCCAAGTCATAGTCTCTCTAAAGTACTTATGAGGTGATAAGCTGTGTGCCTTTGTTTCCTTTCATTTCATTTGTGTCTAGGTTCTCCCGGCCAGGATAATACTTCAACAAAAGAAGGGCTGACGTCCCTTTAAATCAGGCCTCTTTTTTTGGCCCAGCTGGAGGTAAAAAGAAAAAAGCCCACTCACCACTTGCAGGTTGCTGCTCCAAACAACAGAATGCTGACAACTTGTGTCCTGGTGTTGGAAAATTATATCAGGAAAAATTCAGCATATTTCCCTGTGTCGGCCGGATCCATGGCATGGCCTAGAAATAGCTAAGGCGGAGGAGAGTCGCCCCACTTCTTTTCAGCAGTGTAAAAAAGGAAAATAAAATGATAATAACACAATATTATTATCATTTTATGTTTCCCTGCTCAGGCAGTTTTGCAAGGCGGGGCAGGGCTGGGCTGCTCTGCTCTCAGAGCAGAGGGAGGAGGGTGGGCACTCTGAAAGTGCACATGAAGGTTTGGCCGGCCGTCTGCGGCCGGCCAAACAGTCATGCGCACTTAGCATGAACAGGATCCCAGTCCCTGTCTGAGCGCCAAACCACAGCACTCAGATCAATCATGACATTGCTGACAGTAGCATCATGATTGGCTTAGGGGAGCCTGTGTGCTTCCTGCTTCCTTTCCAGCAGGACTCGTCGGGAAGAGACGCGGAGAGACTACAAAGGAGAGATGCGATAAAGAGGTAAGTGTCGTTTTTTTCTTCACCCCCCAGTCCCGCCACCCCCGATCCATGCCAGCAGCCACAGGAAATAGCTGCCTGACCTGGGGTCCAGCAGGATCTCCCTACTTTCCAGCCCTGCCTGCTACCCCTGAACATAGAGGATGGGGACGAGCCAGTGCACTTCTGGAGCTAAGAATCATGCACTGTAGAAAATGTATAGTGCTTTCTTAAAATCTGAAAACTTCAAGGCATTTCTGAAGGGTTCCAATGGGTAAAAATGTCTGTCCTAATAATATGCATGTCTGAATAATGTGCGATGAGGTGCTCCCGGGTATGGACCCCAAAGGTCGACTCTGCCCCGGTCTCACACCTGGATCCTGGCACTGCTTCTGACACTCTGTGTTGCTGCCTATCCCGAGCACCTCTTTGCTCCCTTGCCCCCTGGCTCTTGGCCACTCTGGACCCCTTTGGACACCACCCTGCTGCCTTACCAGACCCTCACCCTTGACCCTGTAGTGACCCTCCTTTCAGACCCTGGCCCTCTGCACCCTGTGGTGTCCGAGCACCTCTTTTGGCCCTGCGCTGCCATCCTTCCCCTTTGCACCCTCTGCTGCCTGCCCCTTTGGAGCCTGCATTGCGTCCCCCTGGGACCCTCTTCATCACACCACTCTCCTCCACTCTGTCCCAAAAGGCACCTTCTACTTCTTACCTGCTCTGCTCAACCCCCCTTGGACCTGCCATGTTCTTGCACACTCTCCTTGGACAGAGCTGATCAGTTATGTTTTTGTACAGTGAAAAGATGTTCACCACGTTGCACTAACGCGCAATCACAATCACAGAATGTGCAGCAGCATACCACTTCACTGAAGGTGAGAAACAAGCGTCTGCCCTGAGCCTAGTTTCTTACCTCCTCTGTCCACCATCCAGGCTGGCAAACAGCTCTTCAATAGTAAAAAACACAACATGATTTATCAGTGCCAGTGCTTGTTGAGATTGCAGCCACTTCCGGTAACTGCTTGTGAGTGCTAGACATATCAAAAGATGCTTGTTCAAGAGTTGCATACTAGGGAGTCCGCTGTCTCTGAGATGCTGTTCAGGTTTTTGTGTGGTCCCTGGGATTGTAAGAGTACAACAGTCACTTCTAGCACGGTGGGTGAGCAGCAGGCTGTGTTGGATTAAGGGTGAATTATGGTAACTGTGAATTCGAATGACAGTCTATGCCTCTCCTTGCCTCACTCCTGATGGCCATCCGTTCCTCTACTTGTCTCACTTATGTTGACCGTCCATGCCTCTCCATATCTCAACCATCACTAACATATCTTTTCCCCAGCCTCCGCTTGCATCTCCATGTCTCACCCAACACTAGCATGCCCCTTCTCCAGGCTTGCCTCTCCTTGTCTCACTCCTGATGACACTCCATGCCTCTACCGTACCACTCATGTTTCCATCTTAGATACTCCACATCTCTATCATTGGCAGGACACCTTTGCAGCCATACCTTTGTCCCACTCGGGCCTATGTCTTCACCTTTCCTTCTCCCTGTCGTACTATGCGTCTGTGTCTCTCCACTATCTTCAATGTACCTGAAATATCCCTTCATGTTTCCACATCATCCCTCTCATGTGCTACCTTCAGCCTCAGATGCCTTCAGTCATCACTCCTCTAGTTCATCTAAATAGATTCCCAATATCTCCTCTTGGACCACCCACGTCTCACCCATAAGACTCCAATTAACTTTCATCATTTGACTTCCCATTTCCTATCATCAACCATGTCTCCCATACACCCCATTTGGCACCCCTTGCCTCTCCATGTGTCACCCATCACTAACATGCTTCTTCTCCAGGCTCTGTATGCCTCTCCATGTGACACCCATCACAAACATGCCTCTTCTCCAGGCTCCACATGCCTCTAAATGTCTCACCGATCACTAACATGCCTCTTGTCCAGGGTTTTCATGCCTCTCAGTGTCATAACCATCATTATGATGCCTCTTTCCCAGGCTCTGCATGCCACTCCATGTCTAACCTATCACAAACATACCTCTTCTCCAGGCTCCACATGCCTCTCCATGTCTCACCCATTACTAACAGGCCACTTCCTCAGGCACTGCATGCCTCTCCATATCTCATCAGTCACTAGCATGTCTCTTCTCCAGGCTTCACATGCCTCTCCATGTCTCACCAATACGTAATATGCCCCTTCCCCAGGCTCAGCATGCCTCTCCATGCCCCTTTTCCAGGCTCTCCTTGGTGCTTTATGCTTTGCTGAATACTAACATGCCTCTTTCACAATGTCTGAATCCTGCTCCTTGTCGCACCGATCACTAGCATGCCTCTACGCCAGGCTCCGTATCCCGCTCCCTGTCTCACTGAGAACTAACATGCCTCTTACCCAGGCTCGCATGCCTCTCCATCTCTGACCGATCACTAGTGATCCAGCGCGGCTAATATAAATTTCTCCTTAGGACACGAATCCAGGTAAAACATTCACGTCTATTAAACCATATGACGGTGGGGCCCCTGACACCGCATATCATACATCCATTCGTTCACTGGATTACACACCAAGGAGAAATGTGTTGCTGGAGGAACGGGATACCTTGTTAAATTTGACAGAATAATACCTCAGACATCATATACATCAACTTTTGATCCTGTCAGTTCTAAACATTAAGGTATTCCACTCTTTGGTCAATGGACCAACTAGTAGAATATGTTGATGGTGATTAAGACCAGCTCAATCACTCTTAAAACCTGTTGACCTTTAAACTTATTAATGAAGTAAAGAACCACAGACTCATTTTAAGTTTAGAATAAAATTTTATCTAAATTCTCAATTGCACGGGTGAGATTCTTTGTTTATTAATCACTTTTAATACATTAATAAAAGTTATATGAAAAGTCTAATAAAGAATAGAAAATTATGCATTTACCCATTTGGATGCGGATAGGAATGGATCACCAAAAAGAAGATAAACCGTAGATCACAGAATAGAACTCCCAAACTGACTGACTGTCCCGCTAAAATGCCTCCTCGATCGGACCTCCCATGCAGATTTCCCGCAACGATCTTGTTCCTTCCCCAGTCAAGTTTGAAGTCCCAAAAAATGACAGAGACCTTTCGCAATATTGAGGTGGAAAAAATGGAAAATGGAAAAATGGTATGGCAAGAAAACACCAACGGCAGCAGTATTATCAATAGCAGCGGCCACAGCAGCAGCAAAAGGAGCAACCCCCCCCCACATAAGAGTAGACCCTCTTATACCCTACTTTCTAGCTTACTACTCAAAAAGTTGCAATCCTTAGGGGCAAGAATCACGCTAATTGGTCCATTTGAGGGGTGGTGATGGTCACCTCATCGCCCTCCTTGTTCAAACTGGTTTTGGGGACAGTTAAACATACAATGAGTCTCATGACTTCTGGGTTAAAAGCAGTCCAATTTGTCCATTCATTTTGTTGCAATCTCGATGGTCACATTTTAGTTAGTCCATTGTTGCTCAGTACTTTTCTCTTCCATTCCCACGAATACGTGCTGAGTCTTTCTTGGCACTCTCCTTATGGTAGGTCAGTACGACCTTGACATCTCTCACTCCGTGCACAGGCCGCACCTCACGTGACTTAGTTTCTCTATTTCTTCTGCCCAGAGGCCATCTTTGGCTTCTCACGTGACCTCATCTGCCTCGGCAGCCATTTTCGCAGCATGGCCTAACAGGCCCGAACGGACTATCATAAGAACAAACACAACCAAAATTAAAACTAAGAAAATAAGCCTTTCTGTTTACCACCCGCCATTCTAAAGACCTGTGTTAAGTGTTACCTAGCAAAAGCGACATTTAAAGCCATTTTACTTACCATCTGCATTCTTTGCCACAATACAAATCTACTACATAGCATAAATCATGCGATTTTATTCTAATTAGTACACAAATCACAATATTAGGGTTAATGAACTTCACAATTGTAAATAAATTAGATTTTGCACAAATTTGCAGGTTACCCTTATATAGTGTTTACTAAAAATGCATTTGTTGGTTATTTCATGCTCCTCCAAACAATTAGTATTGTTAATTTATTAAAGTTCATTAATTTCCAGGGGGTACAAATTATTTTATTTACCCTGCTCCATCAATTCCCCCTTTGGTGATTTTTAATATCACCACAAAAACCTACCCTACAATTTATCAGATAAATGTTTCTTGTCCACTTGCTTTCTTGTTAGTTCATACAACTGTGTTTTTCTCATCTTGTCTTTTAGACCTTTTGTACATGTTCTCTTTTAACTCCTCTAATTCTATCTCTCCCATCTCCCGTTCTCTTTATTTTTCTAATTTTCTCTTTTTACTCTATTTTGTCTTTTTCTTCTTTTAATACACACATATGCTAATCTCACTAATAATATTACCAATATTATCACTTTTACTGGTATTAGTATCTTCCCAATAAGAGAACTACCTATTTCTGTGAACCATCTTTTCATTGAGGAAAAACTCTTACCAAGTTTCTCCCAAACACCTTCAACCTCCAGTGGGACAATTTCTTTGTGCAAATCAGTAATATTCTTTATATACTTCTGTATATTCTCACTTTTGTCTGGAATGTAAGTGCAACAATGTTGGACTTTCAGCATTCCACAGACTCCACCCTCTTTTGCCAAAAGAATGTCAAGGGCAAGTCGATTTTGCATTACCATAGCTCTCATGGCAACCATTTCGGTGTTTACCATCAAGAACCCTCCAGCAGAATTCGTTGATAAACGATCTACTACTGTGGACAATTTCCGAATCTTGTATGCATTCAAAGATATGCCCACTGCTGGTATCAATGCTCCAAAT
The DNA here is from genome assembly GCA_963921515.1 of Calotriton arnoldi. Lineage (NCBI taxonomy): Eukaryota > Metazoa > Chordata > Amphibia > Caudata > Salamandridae > Calotriton > Calotriton arnoldi. The sequence goes on from CAWUFW010003476.1 coordinate 855,009, forward strand.
ATGTCACCTACTATTTCTGAGAAGCTTTCCCTTCTCCTACGTGTTAATGTTTTACCTATCTCGTGTATTCCTTTCGTTCCTCTTTCCATGTGAAAAATCTTTGGAAAGACCAGGCCTAAATAGCATGTTCCATTCCAATGGTCCGGCAACCTATAATAAGCTCTATTTCCGCAAATATAATAGATCCCTGGAAATACTGGATCTTTTCCTCCTTTAAATCCCCATCCCCCTAGAATTTTATATGTATCTCGGCACTCACTGGAACCCACGAAATAGTTATCATACATAGTGTAACTTCTACTAATACACAATTTTCCCTGTTGGGGCCAATCCAGAACCATAGCTGCATTTGTTTCTCCTTTGTCATCATTTTTCTCTTCAAACGCCCAAAGTGGTGTTTTTATCTTTTCTTCTGCTACCTTTCTTTGAAACTTAACTCTTCTGTTTTCTACCAAGTCCAAGAAAATCTTTTCTTCTTTCTTTAGTTCACAGGTAAGATTGTGTCTAACTATATACTCTAACGTTAAATCTTTATTTTCTAAGAAAAATTCTCCAAATATTTTTGCGACTTTCACCTTATTTAATTCAGGGATTACGGGAACTTTAGCAAAAACAGTGTCTATATCAGTGTAATAATATTCTAATCTACCTGTTTTGTAAAATAAACTAGCTAGAACGCTACAAGTTATCCCATACGTCAAAGGAAGGTGATGATAGGTCACACTTTCTGTGACAGACGCAGGTAATTGCATACAGACATAACAATCTCTCACATCCATTGTCTCTACATATTCATATAATAGTTTTGTGAAGACATTTTTGGAGAAATCAGTTATGGACTTATCCCTATGTAAATCAGTACTATATACTAATGCTGCAGTGTTCTTTATGATAGCTTCTTTGTCATTATTAGTGTCATTCACTATTACGGATGTATTTTCTACAACTAACCTAAGTGGAATTATTATTGCTAAAATAAACCAGATAAGCATTATGCAAACCTGTACAATAAAAACATATTCTACACCGCCTATGTAAAAACTCACATCTAGATCTTCTATTCTCAGTGTCTACCATATTGTACTATTCTCTAGCTATATATGTATATATATATATGTACAGAAAATGTGTCACCACACCTCAGGATGACCTTTCAGCCACTCTACCCTTTATTTTGTCTCTTTTTGGTGCTTTCTTCAGCTGTTTTCAGAACTCTTTCTTGTCTTATTCGGTTTTGGTGTCCAGTCCGGGTTTCTTTCTTTGTCTTTTCAGATTTGGTGCAATTCACTTTCACCCATTTGTTTACAGCTTTCGTCTGGGCTTTCGTGACTGTTATCCTCTTTAATGTCGGTCAATGCGATGTATAGCCACTCAGGTGACTTATATTTCAAGTTAGGTCTCTTTACTCTTTTTGATTTCAGTAATTGTCTTTCACTTTGTTTTCCTTGTCCTTTTTGACTGGTTATTTCATTCACTTGTTCCGCATTATCTTTGTTCAAATGTATTATCTTATATCTCAGTCTTTTAACTTCGTGGGGCCAATTGTCTCCTTTTCTTGGCCTTTTAGTTCGTTTTCCTTTTTCTCTCGTTCGGCTCTCCAAGTTCTCTTTCTTGGTCCTATTCTTTGCTTTCTTTCTTCTTCACTTTCTTCTGATTCTGTCTCAGACCTTACTTCACTTCCTCTAACCTTGAACCTTATGATCTCAGTTTCTTTGTGTGAATCTGAACCTTCTTGTGACTCTTCTGTTGGGACATTTGATTCTATCCCTCCTCGTTTGTCTTCCGCATTTATTTTAATCTTTCTGTCTGAATCTAAATTTCCCTGTGTTTCTTCTATTTGTTGTTCTGACCCAACTACTCCTCGGGTTTCTTCTGCTTTTTCCCCTATCTCTCTGTCTGAATCTAAGTCTCCTTCAGTTAACTCAACTATCTCTGGAGGAATTTTTCCATAACTTGTACTTGGCTGTTCGCTGTCACTGTCTCTTTGTTCGGTTTCTTCGTTTATAATATCAATTCTTTTGTTTCTTGTTGTTCTCGTTTGTCTTTCATCAGATTCAGGTTGGTCTGTTTCAGATGCCGAACTGGTATCTGATATTTCCAAATGTCGACTTACAGGTCGAGCTTCAAGATCTGGAACTCTGATCGTTTCAGTTTCTTCTTCAGTTGACAAACTGGTACCTGATTCTTCCAGATGTCGACTTACAGGTCGAGCTTCAAGATCTAGAACTCTGTGTGTTTCAGCTTCTCCTTCGGATGCTGAGCTGGTATCCGATATTTCCAGATGTCGACTTACTGGTCGAGCTTCAGGATCTGGAACTCTGATGGTATGACTGGCATGAACCCAATTTTTCACACCTGCACATTTTACAGCAGTCGTTGTCACCAGGATCACTTGACGTGGCTTATCCCAGCGAGGAACCAAACCACACAGTTTCTTCTTCTGTGGACTTTAATGCGGACCCAGTCTCCTGGACTCAAATCATGAGCTGGTTTTCTTTCAAGAGTGGTCGCATCCGGTCCAACCTGATGAAACACAGAATGTACCACATCAGCCAATCCTTTGCAATAGTCCAATACGAGATCATCAGTTATAGTCAGCAGTTTGTTGACAGGTACATGTGCTTGTCTCATTGCTCGTCCCATGATTATTTCATGAGGACTCAGACCTGTTTTTCTGTCAGGTATGCTTCTGATGGTCATCAGCACCAATGGCAAGGCATCGGGCCATTTGAGTCCTGTGGCTTGACACATTTTTCCTAACCTATTCTTTATTGTTCCATTTACTTGCTCTACCACTCCAGAAGCCTCTGGTCTGTAGGCACAGTGCAATTTCTGTTGAATGTCAAGTGCTTCACATATCAATTGGATTAGTTCATTTTGGAAATGTGTTCCTCTATCTGTTTCGATCGTTACTGGAAAGCCGTATCTTGGAATGAATTCTCTCAGTAGGAGCTTAGCCACAGTAACTCCATCATTCCTTCTTGTCGGATAGGCTTCCACCCAACGAGAAAACAAACAAACGACCACAAGGACATATTTCAATCTATTGCTCGGGGGCATTTCAATAATATCTAGTTGCATTCTGGTAAATGGACCTCCTTCACGACCTATTGTTCCCAAACTCACTACTGTTTTCCTTCCAGGATTTATCTGTTGGCATGTAAGACATCTTTGACAGAGACTTTCAGCTATAGCTCTAAATTTCGGGTTGTACCAAGTTTGTTTGAAAAGTCTGATCATGGCATCCCTACCAATGTGTGCTTGTCCATGGTACATCCGTGCCATACTTGAGATCATGCTATCAGGCATAACTGGTCTTTCGTCCCTATGAACCCAAACTTCATCTTCCTCTCTTTGTCTGCAGCCTGCTTTTATCCAACCATCTTTCTCCTCTTCATCTGCTTCTTCCTGCAATTGCCTTACCTCATCCCAGGTTTCAACCGTGTTAGTAAACAGCAAGGGACATGAAACATTCTCTTTTTCTCTTCTCCTATTCAGTGAGACCATATTTCTGGCACAGTATTGAGCTATTTCATCTGCAAATTGCTTTCCCAATGTAATATAATCAGTCCCATTTTTGTGTGCAGCGCATCTCACCACTGCAATCTGTTTAGGCAGCTGTATCGCCTCAAGCAATTTCTTCACAAACTCACCGTTCCTAATAGAAGTTCCTGCAGAAGTCAGAAAACCCCTCTGGGACCAGATCTGTCCAAAGTCGTGTACCACTCCGAAGCCATACTGGCTATCTGTGATCACCGTAATTCGGATGTTCTTTCCCAGTTTGCACGCTTGAATCAGAGCAATCAGCTCAGCCACTTGGGCTGAACGTATCCCTCTCAAACAGGATGCTTCCATTATGGCTGCTACTGTACACACAGCATACGCAGCACTTAAAACTCCTTCACTTGTTCTCAGGCATGACCCGTCCACAAACATCACATAATCTGATTCTTTTAAGGGCTCATCTTTAATATCTGGGCGAGGCTTTGTGCAAAATTCAACCACATCCAGACACTTATGATCAACATCATCTTTGACTCCTACATCTACTTCATCTGGCAATGAAGTAGAAGGATTCACACTTGTGCATCTATCAATGGTTACATTATCTGCACTCAAAATCACTTTTTTGTACCTAGTCAGCCGACTATGTGTCATGAATTGGGTTTTGGTTCTAGTCAGAAGGATTTCAACAGAGTGTGGTACATATACTCTCAGTGGATACCCCATCACAATGCCTTCACTCTGTTCCAGACTCACACAAGTAGCAGCTACTGCTTTCAGACATCCAGGCAATGCCTTTGCTACCGGGTCTAAGACAGCTGAAAAATAAGCGATTGGTCTTTTCATTTTTCCATGCCTTTGCACTAACACTGAAAGCGCACATCCATCTCTCTCACTACAATACAGCTCAAATTCTTTTTCATAATCAGGCATTCCCAATGCTGGTGCCTCACACAACCTTGTTTTTAGTTCCTTGAAAGCCTTCATTTCCTCCTCATTCAACTCAATCAGATCTCTGACATCCCTTTTTGCCAATCGCTGTAAAGGTTTTTCAATTAATGAGAATCCACTTATCCATTGTCGACAATAACCAACCATTCCAAGAAACATTCTCACCTCTCTCTGTGTCATCGGAGCTCTCATTCCTTGGATACACTTTATTCTTTCTGTCGTCACCTTTCGCATCCCTTTCTCAATCTTATGACCTAGATACTGTACCTCCTGTTGACAAAATTGCAGTTTTGACTTCTTTAGGATCTGATTAAAGATTGAGGGGCTTTCTGTATACCTATCACTTTCAAAGGGCGTGCGCATCACACAAAGTCCAATAGTCAATTGTATTTACAAAAATTGTGATTTCTTTATTTTCATCAGTATAAAAAAGCATTGAACATTAACACTCCAGCCAACGCGTTTCATTCCCACACTGGGAACTTCATCAGGGCTGAAAGGTAACAAATGATACACATATTATTACCAAATCACGACACAAGACTAGACAAAAAATAACCTTCACATAACTCCACAAAACATCAATATATATTTAAAATAAGACAACATCAAACGTCCACATTTACAACAGCACTGACCAAAAAACGAAATTATATATAGACATATATAAATTATTTTTTTATTTTTATAAAAAGTTTTCCTTGGAGAGCTGAACATCCTCACACCAGGTGCCCCTAAATACCAGCACCAACTGACCCATCACGCAATGCAAGATATAAAAATGCACACCATCATATACAATGTCCATATAAATAAACTCGACATGACCCCTCATTGAACACACATCTTTTATAATTAATTGCCTGTAATTATGTATCTCAATTTCCTCTTTATCAACAAAAAACCAACCCATGATCAAAAGAAAAACATGTGTGGGGCTGATGGATCATATTTAACAAAGATAAAAACAGTTTAAAATCACCGCAATCGTTAAAACCACAAAGTTGGGTATTCTATTGCAATTCTTACCGAATTAAAAAAAGAAGAAAAAAATCGTTTCAAGTCCGTAGTTTTTATATTCCTCGTGTAACTGATCACAATTGAGGTGCAATCACCTCTGACATGTGTATGAGTATACGTTTTTAAATGTGCCTGTTAATGGAAGAGCAGATTTTACAGCATGCACATGACATGTCAGTTCTACAATGCGCTCAATTATTTGCTCTAATTTGAATTACAACATAAGTGTTAAAGACTAACAAGAAACGAAAAAAAGAGACAGAGGGGAAGAAGATGAATAAAAAGCAAAGGAGAAAACATGTAATGGGATACCTATTCAAACACACACCAAATGTGTCATTAAACCAAAAAATCATATACCTAACCCTAACACCGTAACATGCATATCTCCTTAAAACAAAAGAGCACACCATCATCCTCGGTTGGTCTATAATCATAATAAATATGCATGTTATACAGACAGACCATCCCATATGGGAAAAACCATTCCCGTCACCTGACGGATCAAACACCAGTTGATGGCAGTAATATACACATGCATCACATACTATAAATCGTACTACCATAGGGAGAAGATAAATTGGCGAGCTTCATTTATAATTTGAATGTTAGAAAGAAAGAAATAACAGAGTCCAATGAATCAGTACTCATCTACCAAAATATATAGTATAGTCAAAAAAAAAAGGGGGGAGGAAAAACATTTTTCATTTGATATTTAAATATTTGTTTTATGTTATATTGTTAACCTAACTTTTAGACACTTGCTGGCAGTAGTCAGAAGACGTTGTAATCATGTACTCTAAATGTAATTGGATATTCACGGTGGGTCATACCTCTTATCTTGATATTCTCAATCACTGAGCTTGCGGTTGTTTGAGGCACGGTCCTGTGTATTCCACTAGGACCCAACAATATGGTCTTGAGTATGATAACTCCTATAAAAGATAGGAGAAGAGGAAAGACCCCAAATTCATATCACAATAGTACAGCAATTGCTAATTAAAGTAGCTCTCATAATAATTTTAACAAGTGTATCTGCCGTGCAGCAACCCCGCATACCACAATGATAGTCCACAGAGTGGATGTTAATCAAAGTGGCTACCTTGTTCATTTCACTGGCATCTCCCCGTACCGCTATCCCGCAATTCCCAAACCATGGAAGTTAGACCTACGCGCTCCCCGCTTAAATTCCTACCTGCGTATACATAATAATACACATGTCGATACGTATATGTCCTGAGCCACATACCTTTGCCAAAATTATAAAGCACACTGTTGTGCATAAATATATCCAAATTGAACAACCCCACTATGAAAAAAGCGGGGAGAGTCCCACAGTCAAAGCCGACACCGCCCCTCAGCCTGTGCCGGACACAATATGCCGTAGAGCAAGTGACTAATTCTCACTTGTTTCCCACGCCGGCTTCGGTCAAAGATATAACAATGAAACTGCCGTTTCTACCGATAAAGGATCCCGCTGCGAAATGCTGTACCGCCCTTGCCACCTTACCTCGCAATCGTACGCGTCTTCCTCCTTGTTCTCGTGTCAAATGAATTCTCCCGCCACCGTTCGTAAATACCCAAAAATCCCGCCCACATGAAACGTAGACGTCCAATCGGCGGACACAGGGGGCGGGGGTATTAGAACGCCTGTCTGGGATAATCAACGGGCCGGAAGGTCAACACGTCGCCATTTGTAAGTGATAAAGAATCACTCTAAACTAAGTACCACACCTTAATGTACCAACGTATATAAACATCAATAGGTAGAAAAATATGAAGCGGTATGTTTTACTACAGTCATCAAATTACGTTGATCCACAATATATCTAAATTGGACTACCTGGTCACATTTTAATGTCCCAATTGTGACCCTTAATATTCATAAAAAATACTCGTATTGAGATTATAAATTGTAATTAGCGAAATCCTACATAAATCCACTTCTATATAACACGATGTCCCTAGTAATGAGTTTATCATAAACTACACCGTATTGGAGGCCGCCATTAGTAAGTGGTTAACCTCACAAATTCTGCATCTATGCAGACAAAACATGGGGGAAGGTTCCTGCCCATAACTGGAATAAAGATATATAAAACGATACCTATAAAGAACAAGGGGTGTCAGAAGGAGTAGCGCTTTTTGTTATAATTAATATGGAGCACTTTGTTTTTTAGCTAGTGACAGCGCAGCCTCCTAACGCCCCATAAATCAGCAGCAGCTACATTGGTTACATTGAACGGGGCATGCTAGTATATGAAGAGCTGTTTATGGGTGAAACCCTAGCCTATTGCGTTAAATAAAGTAGCCACAGTACCGTGTAAACAGGAGGTGCCGTACTCTGTATAGCTGCCCCCCCATGCTCTGCTAGGACTTAAGGCAGTGGTGGCCTGTACCACATATAGATTCAGTGGATTCACAGGCTGATTGTTATTAGACATGCCTTGGTAGAGTTGTACAGGGAAAAAAAGCACACAGTTTAGGTGTCGGAGGGTAATACATAAAGCTATTTTATACATGACTGGGAGCTGCTCGATAGTAAGCACTAAGCGCGCTGTATGCATTGGACCAGTGTCTGCTCACAGGTTTAAAGACGTGTGGGGCCTTTGCTTTTTTTATGGCTAAATCGCTTGTTTTTAAAGCAACACCTGATCTTAAGCAGCAGGCGCGCTCTATGCGTTGGACACCGAGTGTTTGCGTATAGGTTTAAAGGCATATGGGACACTTGTTTTACAATATAGATTAAGTTATCTTAATAAGTAATTCTTTTTTTTTATATAACCAGATAAACAAAAAAAAGTATGAAGAAAGACATAAAAAAGCGACAAAAGTTACCTAAAAAATGTGCTCTGCAAATCTTGCTCTGTTGATAGTTGGGAAAAAAAAAAGTCATTCCGTTGTATCTTTGTTTTCAGTTTAAATACCACCCAAAGAAATAAAAAAACACCTATGCTAAACAGTTGGCAACCAATGAAACAAAAGCTTTTGGTTTAGCTAACGTTTTCATTGGCTTTATTTTAAGTAATTTGTATGTTTCGAACTGCCATTGGTTCAAGAGAGTTTTGTGACGTAAGACATTTGAAATGCAAGCGCTCTAATTAACAGCAACAATACAGCTTTTTAACATATGCATGCTGTTTGTAAACACCTGTGAAGTATTTAGTTGTGTCTCCAACAAGACGGACGTCAAGCTACGCAGCTACTTTGAAGTGATTGGTTTCTTTGTGCCCGTGAAGCACAGGATTTCAAGAAGAGCTGCGAAGTACTTGGGTGCGGCTTTAACACCAAGCCAAGCTGCCACAGCTTTTGTAGACCCGCCATACAGTGCATGGGGAAGATAAAACCTAGAAGTACATTAATGTCCCTAAGCTTATAGCCATATATTATTTTCTATATATTAAGGGCAGAAGCATGCATCTAGATAATTTTAATATGGCAAACAAAGACACGTACAGAAATAGGCAACCACGCAAGGCCACGGGCATGCATATGCAATCACATTGACTCATGAACAGACACACAGACATCACACTGACAGACACGCACACACATGCATCCTTGCAAAAACACAGAGCTTCCTCGGAAATAGGTGGTATCAGGCACACGTTTGGATCACACTCACAGCCGCACTTACAGGCACATTTCATACTATACAAAAACACACACGCATTAAACATTGACAGACACACAAATACAAATGCGCACAGGCACACCTCTTATGGATCCGTACCTGCTTTGCTGATAAAAAGGGTGCTGTAAGAGAGAGGCGGCTTCCTATTTACAAGATAGGCATTAATCGATTTCACCTTAAAATACAGCACGCGCACTACTGGTCTAATTTTTCTAATGTAAACACATGCACACAAATATAATCCCACGACCCGGGCCACAGGCATCTGTACCAATTACATTGACTCATGAACAGACACACAGACAACATAACTAACAGACACGCACACACACGCATCCCTCCAAAAAACACACAGCGTCCTGGTAAGTGTCCCCTGCCCCCGTCCCCACGCCTGTCCCTCGTTGAAGACCTTAGTGCTGTACCACTCTGGGAGGAGAAGGGCAGAGACACACAGACCTTCCCAGAGTGGCAGAACTGTGCCAGGGATCCCTGTCTAGCCACGTGGGGAGGCGTTGGATAAAGTAACCCCGCACATAGTTAGCAGCATGTTCTTTAAAGCGCTGGATACAGCGCTCTCATTGTTCCGTGGAGCTGGCTTATTTGGAGGATTTGGAAAAGAGGACAGGGTGTACCGCCTGGGGATTTATTTACACATATAGCCCTTGTGCTGCGGGCGGAGTGAGTAGGCAGTTGTAGTAAATGGGGTTTGGCGGGCCGAGCTGTCTGCATAAGGGTGTAGGTTACTTGGTGGCAGTGACTGGATAGGCGATACATACACGTTTTGAAAATGGTAGTTTTAGTTCAGAGCCTGGCTGGTATCAGGCACACGTCTGGATGGCACTCCGAGCCGCACTCATAGGCACACCCTATACCATACAAAAACACGCACGCATTAAACATTGACAGATACACAAATACGAATGCGCAGAAGCACACCACAAACTGAGACATGCATGCCAACACACAGGCACACACTGGTGCCAGGGACCCCTGTTTAGCTATGCGCGGAGGCTTTAGATAAACTGACCCCAACCTGGGTTGCAGCTGATGTAACCCACAGGATACCGACACTGGCTGGTCCCTGTCAAGAAACAGGCCCGAAAGAGATGCGCTCAATAACCTAAATATTACACACTATAAAATACAGCACACGCACTCCTGGTCTCACTGCCCCGCTTGGCCCATGAGTGATCAGCCCATCAGCAACGCCGCTCCCCCACCCGTGTTTTCGTAGCCTGAGCAACAATACAGGGGTTGTGGATACATCAATCGCCCACTCCTTTTATAGATCCGTCCCTGTTCTATTGATCAAAGGGGTGCTGGCCACTCCGTTCTGGGCATTGGAGACACGGCATGTATACCACTTGTCGTGGGCCCAGGCGTTTTCGTAAGTTTCAAACAAACTGCTTAAACTACACATAAAACATTGTGACATCAAATCAACATTTAACTGGAAAAAATATATTCACTGTTGCTCGAAACAAATAAAGTGAGACTGCTTTAAATTACGTGTGAATATCTTTCATATATTCAATATGTATTCCATGTAGCGCCTACTATTGCTCCTTACTGCCACTTCAGAGCCTGTGACGCAACGAAATTGCAGGCATTTTTAACAAAGTAAATGTAGCGTTAATAAGAAATCTTAAAAGAAAACCTATTATAATTAATGTTGAGCACTTTGTTCCTTAGCTAGTAACAGCGCAGCCTCGTAACTCTCCATAAATCAGACGTATTAAATAATTTGTTTAAGTTGTGACAGTATTTTCATTTTTACAGTTAAAGCAGAAATAGCCATATAATACTGCATACCAAGCATACACAATTATTAAAAGACATAATAAAAGGAGGCCTACATTTATCGCACAATAAATCTTTTAGCCCAATATTTGTAACACAGCACCAGATGCAGCTAACCTCTACAAAACGTTTGTAGACAAACGGCGAGAAGAGTGATAAAACTCACGCCCCCGCTCCTCTTCTAAAGAGAACACAAGGAATTTTATGGTAGACCAAAAGGATCCTGTAAAACTTGTGCTTATCTCTAAGAAGCGCAATACAAAATGTGCGTCTGTGCCCAAGGAAGCATGCCTGCACTTTCTCCCATTGTCAGGACCATAAATAAGGTTATCAACAGGGTCCGGCCGTTCTTAGGAAGACACGTGTTTTGTACCGCCCCTACTGTAGCGCGACGGTCTCATAGAGCGCTCTTCCGCCTGTTTACTGTGCTTTCTGAATGCCCAGAAACAATGTAAACCTGGTGAATAATGCATCACAGTGGTGCAAGTCTCCTTTTCGCGTTTCTGAGTGTGTACTTCTGGAATATGTGAGAGTACACGCGCGCGCACACACGCACTCACGCACACATACATGTGCTTAGGTGTTATCCCAAGGCTGGGCGAACATGCAACTTCTGCCTGCAAATGAGACCAGGAACAAATCCGATAGACTTTGATGATATAGCAGATAAATTTAAACATTAATTGTAACATTGGTTATTCAGAATCTTCAAAGAGTTATACTGTTGCGAAATGGTTAAACTGATTTTGTAAAGGCAGCTATTAAAGCACGATTGGCTCAGTGCTTAGAAACGGCGAGAGTGCGCTATGAGGCGCCTATAAACTAAGGTATTGTTTTTATGATTATTACAACTCAACAGGAGAAGGCGAGACTTATTTCACACTTCGATTTTGTTTAGAGGCAACAGAAAAGTGAAGTAAAACGCTCTTACTCGAAAGAGCTTTCACCTTTTGTTAGAGATGAAGCGATTTTGTTAAGAAAATAAATAGGTAGGAAGTAAAAACCGTGAAAGTAAAAAAATCCGCTGATTGGTGCACTTTTCATCAAAAGCAGATGTTTTTCTTATTACAAATAAAGCGGTGTTGCGCGCGTGTACAGTTAGAACAGCGAATACACGGATGTGTTGTGTAAGAGAGGTGGCTTTCTCTTTAGAAGAAAGACATAAATTAATGAAAAAGATTAGAGTGCTTTAAAAAATGCAACGTAATACAAATTGTAGTTTGTTTCCATTGAGGCTCTTTCTGTTTGCTTGCAATTATTCAAATTAATTTTCATTCTAAATTAGGCAATAGTATACTTCAACTGTGTATTGCTCTGACTTATTTTTAGGCATCTCCCGTTTATAGTTTGTTTCCTGGGTGGAACCGTCCATTTAGGTAGCGCCTCTTAAAATAGTTAGCAGCACTTTTTTAAAGCGCTGGATAAAGCACTCTCACTATTTCCTGCAGCGAGCGTATTTGGAGGGGAGGACAGGGTGAACCACCTGGGGGTTTATTTCTACATATAGCCCTTGTGCTGCGGAATGTGTGAGTAGGCAGGTGTATTAAATGGGGTTTGGCGGGCCGAGCTGTCTGCATAAGGGTGTAAGTCACTTGGTGGCAGTGACTGGGCAGGCGATACATACACGTTTTGAACACGGTAGTTTCAGTTCAGAGCCTGGCTGGTATCAGGGTAACACCCACAGCTAGGCATAAGAAAGGCACGCAGCAGAGCGCGCTCACTTACTTCAAACATGTTCACGTAGACTAGCCAGACGATTTTATGTACACAGCAAGCACATCATACACATACATATCACACACACGCAAACTGCACACTGAATCAAAACACACAAGTACCCTGGCACAGATGCACGTCTAAACATGCACCCAACGTATATGCACCAATCTGCAAGTTTAAAAAAAGGGTCAGTAATAATTAAATATAAGTTATGTTTAGTTATACAGTTAAAAACACACTGGAACTTATAGCCATATATTGTTTTCTATAAATTAAGGGCAGACGCATCCATCTGTATAATTTTTATGAGGCAAACACACGCACACAAATAAACAATGACGCAGGGCCACAGGCATGCATACGCGATTACATGAACTGATAAACGTCGTGGGTCCAGGCCTTTTTTAGCTTACTGCTTAAACTAGGCATAAAACATTCTGAAATCAACATTAAAACATACAAAAATAAATTCGCTGTTGCTCAGAACAAATAAAGTGGGACTGCTTCAAATTACGTGCGAATATCTTCTAGATATTCAATATGTATTCAATGTAGCAGCTACTATTGCTTTTTGCAGTTGCCAAGTTTAGCGCTCGTATTACCCTTCCTTAAAAGCAAACAATGCTGGCATTGCGTAGTTCAGAACAAAAGAGCAGCTTGGGCAGGGTTACGAAAGGAGTAAATTAAGTATTTTTACAGCTCCGTGTTACCAAGGAAAGACATTTTGCTACGCTAGTAAAAAATTTGGAGCCTGCGTAATCACATTTTTATTACAGTAGTTCATACGTGGAGCACGCTTACTTACATTTTTATGCTAGTAGTAAATATATAGAGTTTGCTTACTTACATTTTTATCTCAGTTAGCTTAAATTGTGCATTGTGAGGTCCCCAATTGCCCACTTACTCCAATACATTTTGAGCGTTCATTAACATCGCTCAGGGACACATGACTCACAACTGTCTCGGGGCTGCCTGTGAAGTAATTAACTGCGGCTCCAGGAAGACGGAGACAAAGCCATCGATGGATCTACTTTGAAGTTTGTGTTTTGGTGCATATAGATTACACGATTTCAAGAACACCTGTGAAGCCCGCGTTTCCCAGACAGCAGAACCGGTTCCTTAGTGGCATTGCCAAGGTCTGAATCACATTTATACTAAATGAAAAGGGAGTTGGCGGAAGTGATAGCATTGCTGAGCTTTAAATCGCATTTATGTTAAATGAAAAAAAAGTCAATAGCAGTGAAACAAAATCCAGTTGTTTCCATCTCTGTAGCTGTAGCTGTAGCTTTGGATGCGCTTTCTCTTTTAAAGGGTGTCACAAGGAGTAGCGCTTAAAAGTCTAGCCAGGGTACGGACCCCTTGTGTTTTTGTCTGCTTGGGTGGAACGGTCTATTTAGGTAGCGCCTTTGAAAATAGTTAACAGCACTTTTTTAAAGCGCTGGATAGAGCGCTCACACTGTTTCCTGCAGCGAGCCTATTTAGAGGAGAGAACAGACGATTTTACGTACACCACAAGCACATCATACACATACATATCACACACACACACACAAACTGCACACTGAATCAAAACACACAAGTACCCTGGCACAGATGCACGTCTAAACATGCACCGAGCTTACAAGTTGTGTTTAGTAGTTAAATTGCATATTGTTAAAACAACACTGGATCCCAAGCTGCAGCCGCGCTGGATACGTCAGACAACGAGTGCCTGATAACAGGTTTAAAAGCATGTGCAGCCCTTGTTTTTCTTTAGCTAAATTGGGTATTGTTAAAACAACACCAGATCCCAAGCTGCAGCCGCGCTGGATACGTCAGGCAACGAGTGTCTGATAACAGGTTTAACGGCGTGTAAGTCACTAGTCTTTCAGTGTTTTTTCTTTACAAAGGAGGCTGTAAAACATCATGACAGCTAACAAAATAGATGTGTCTGTGCCTGGAAGGCACTCCATGAACATCACGTGCTTCAAAGGAAAAAAACGAACAACGAAAACAAACGCCCAAGTGTATCTGCCTGGGAAGCACTCCATTAACATCACGTGCTTCAAAAAAAAAACAACCGTGCCTTGGAAGCACTCCATCAACATCACATGGATTAGATAAAAAAGTCCAACACTAAAACAACGCCCCTAATACAAGTAAAGGGGCCAATAGCCATAGGCGTGGCTAACAGCCCAAAAGGAGGGACTTCAAACACTAGTAACCAATACCAAGTACAAACTGCTTGAAGGGCACACTGGAGAACAAATGAGAATGACTATTTAAAAAGAGGCGGTCAGACCCTCACTAAAGTATATACTGCATGTCTCAACGAGACAGCGCAAGCGCTGCCTAGGCGAGACCTAAAAAGGGGGAGTGTAGGATATCGTAATATTACTCCATACTGGTATGTGTATAAAGTCATATATGAAAAAGGATAAACGGTGTCCCTATGTTATTCCATGATGGTATACTAAAACCATAATCGATACCAGGATACAGTTATGCCAGCAAGTGTCCAGAAGTCAGGGTTTGGATAATAATCCAAAAGAAAAAAAGAAAAACAAAATAATGCGCACACATACATTAATGATGTTAGAGAGGTACAAGGCAACTTGGGTCATGAGTGCTCGATATATCGCAAATGAGTCGTCGAGAATACCAACCAATGCAGTGCTTTACAACGTTTTTGTCAGGGTGGTGACTCAAGCAAAGCCTTAAGTGCACATGTCACTCCTATAGATGAAACAGCCAATTACAAACACACACTGCTTGTTTGTCTTCAGGATATAATACCCTGTAGCCCGAACCGAAACTGGGAGGAGGGGGAAGGGGAGGGGGGGGAGATAGGAGGGGGGGAAAAAAGGGGGAAGGTTTTGAGGGAGGAAATAGCTATAATTCTTAAGCCTATCCAAATACTCAACACATTCTTGTACATAATGAGGGCTAAATCATTTTGACACAGATGTATCAAATGTTACACTCTTTTCACAGTGAGGTAGAGCATTTAACTATTTCCCAAGAAGAAATGCATTTCATGGTCTGTGTTAAACCCACTACTAATACTCCTTAGCCTGCATATCCACTTGGATTCACACCTTCGTAGGTTGAGTTCTCTGTTGCCTCCCCTAGCCCCTACCTCCACATATTCAATGGCATGGAACCAGAAAGTGGCTTCACCTCTACGGTTTTCCATGAAATGTTCAGTCATTGGATACCGTAAATCTTTATTAAGAATGGCCCTTCTATGTTCCTGAATACGCAGTTTCAAGCTGCGCTTGGTGCTACCCACATAGATATGTCCACATGAACAACCAATCACATAGACCACATGGGTGGTATTACAATTAATACATTTCGAAATGGTAAACTCGATAGATCCATTGAAGGCAAAATTCTTAGTCCTATTGATGCCTAGATGGCATACATTGCATGAGCTACAAGTGTAAAAACCCTTAGGTTTTACTGGTAACCAGGTCTCCTGTTTCCCTAGGGTTGAAGTTACATAGCTCGGACATAGTTCCTGTCTCAATGTATTGCCTCTCCTGTACGTAACTGATGGATTTTTTCTAACCGAAGTACAGAGGTTGGGAATCTCCTGTAGCAAATACCAATTCCTCTTCAATAATTTGAAGATCTCACTGCTGTGTGTGGTATACTGTGTGATAATCTGATATCCGCATTCCCCCTCTTGTCTCTAGTTTTATCTTTTTTAGCTAGTGTAGAATCCCTAGTCAACTTACGTACTCTACTTTCCGCTGTGTCGAGGACCTGCTTCTTATATCCCCTTGCTAGAAATCTTTTCTTCACTTGTTGTACATTACTGTTAAAACAGTCATCTTCGCTGCAATTGCGCCTCATGCGCACCATCTCTCCATAGGGGATGTTCTTGATGGTTGAACTTGAATGTGCGCTATTAGCATGCAGTGTCGCATTGCAAGCTGTTTCTTTGCGATGCAGTGTACTTTGTATAAGCCCATCCTTGATATAAAAGTGTAGATCTAGAAAGTCAATGCTTTCCTTGTGATGCTCCATTGTAAGTTTGACATTGAAAGGATTGGTGTTTAAATATTGGAAGTATTCCAAAAGCAGTGTTTCGGTTCCTGACCACAGGCAGATGATATCATCAATGTACCTCCCCCAGAACACAATGTGCTCAGTGTAGGGGGAGGCACATTGGTTCCAGGCGTGCCCCCTCTCATACCACCCCATGAAGAGGCAGGCATAAGAGGGGGCAAACCTGGTGCCCATGGCCGTACCTCTCCTTCTGTATACCCTTGAGGAATTCGGCACCATGCCAAAATACGCTCTCCGAACCGGAACGCAAATAATGGCTGGATGTCTGGGTGCAATGGAATAGAAAAGAATGCATGGCACAAATCAATAACTGTGTACCATTCTGCATCATGTGGAATCTGATATAGTATTACAGCGGGGTTTGGCACAATTGGACAACAGGGGATAACGATTTTATTTAACTTTCTCAAGTCCTGTACTATCCTATATGTCCCATTCTGCTTTTTCAATCCCATTATAGGTGAATTACATGGGCTACTCATTAATTCTCTCAAAATTCCTTCATCTTATTAACTACAGGTGTTATTTCTTCAATAATTTCTGGCGTTAATTGTACTGTGGAGTATTTGGGTAATTTGTTCCTTCTCTTACAGTAATTTTTACAGGGTCTACTCCTCTCATTAGCCCAATGTCTTCGCCTGTGAAATCCCATACATCAGATCTGACTATTCCTTTCAATTCAATTGGGATTTTCTCTGCATCAAACACAGGAAACATGTCATTCACTCCTGGTTCTAGTTCTGCCATTGTCATTTTATACAGGACATCCTCATCTGGTGTCTGAAAGGCAATACCATCTGGGGTAGAATAGATGGTGCAATTCATTTTACAAAGCAGATCGCGTCCTAACAAATTTACAGGACTGCAATCACATACCACAAACCGATGCATCTCTTTGAATGGTCCAACTTTCACCTCTACTGGTTTGGTAAGAGGCGCTTTAATCTGTCTGTTTGAAACACCTACAACTTGGATATATTCTCCTGAGAGAGGAAGGTTTGGAATTTCCACTGATCTAACAGTAGAACTGGTAGCTCCAGTGTCCACAAGGAATGTAACATTTACACCATTCACTTCTCCATCCACAAATGGACCTGACTGATCTACCTCTAGAGTTGCGCCAAGCATGCACTCTTCTTCCTCTCCTAGGCACCGTCATAAATTTTCATCCGATTCAATTCCATCCTGCCGTAACCAATATTGCGACACTGCAGCTGCGCGCGGCAATTTTGTTACCTGCTCTCCTCCGTAGAATCCTGCCTCTGCACTGTATCTCTGGGGGTTTACACTCTTTGGAAGAGGTGGTTGTGGCACCTGACTCTGTTGAGTAACTACCTGCGGTTGTTGCTGTTGTTGGTAACTCACCTCATTCTGCACCTGTGGATTTAATGGTTGATTTTCCGTATTGGCTTTTGAAGGAAATTTACACTTGTTTCTCCAATGCCCTAATTTTCTGCAATTATGGCATGGCCATTTCTTTTTAGCCTCTTCTATACTCATTTGACCTTTTCCCTTACCTATATTTGGTTTGGATTTAGTCTGTCCTGCATCACTAGACTGATTACTCATTTGAGCTTCTTGTTTTTCTGCAACCTTTGCTTGTGCCCACATCGCCTTTTCTTTTAGTTTGCGCTATCTACACTCGATATCATCACTACAATATTTTGCATACCTTAATACCTCATCTACAGTGCTATCTGCCAACACAACATATGCTGCTTAATCATTTCACTTATTTCAGGTTTCAATCCATATACAAATCTGTATACGAAATGACTCATGTCCTTTTCACTCAAAGTCTCATAACCACTATACTGTTTAAAAACCAACAACAACCTCTCGTAGTAGGCATGTACAGATTCCTTACTTTCCTGAGTTGTTCTATCAATCTTTACCCAATC
Source organism: Calotriton arnoldi (assembly GCA_963921515.1). NCBI lineage: Eukaryota > Metazoa > Chordata > Amphibia > Caudata > Salamandridae > Calotriton > Calotriton arnoldi. Next base: position 873,594 of record CAWUFW010003476.1, read on the forward strand.
TGTTTCTTTCGGTGGAATCTTATTTTTCAAAAACGTGATGGCTTGTTCATACTTTCTCATTACTTCTGGACCTGGGGCTCCAGTTTTTGCATCTCTAGGATATTCTTCCTTCGCCCAATCAATTGTAATCTTACATTCTGTCCATAAATCTGCTGGTACTACAATTTCAAACAATCCATCCAGATCTTCCCACAACACCTTTGAAACCTTTACAAATCTTTCTACCTGTCTATACCATTCTACGGGTTTCTCTCTCAATCTTGGGAAGTCATTTGTGAATGACAATATATCTTGTCTGGACCAGGGAACATGTATATAGCTACGTCCTGGAGTTTCCCTCATTGGATATTCCAGTGCTATTGGTTCCTTTTCCTTCACCGGAAAAGCCAGTGATGCTTTATCGGTCGTTCCCTCCTTCCTTCTTATCCACCTGCTTCTCCATCTGTCCACATCTCCCCATTTTCTCAATAACACAATCAGTTCCTTTATCTGTGTTAATCGTCCTGATGTGTTCAGATTTTCTATATCCTTTTCACTAAAGTCTACCCTGTACGGTTTCTGCAATCCTCTGATTTTTCCAAATTCTACTCCTAGTTCATTCGCTGTTTCTTCCAATTTTTCATGCAAATTTCTAGCTCTCCAAGTAACACTCTTACACATGAACATGAGTTCATCATCTTGATAGGATTTCAATCTATCTGTACCAATAGTCCGTAAAACTAACTCTTCCATATCTATTTTTAGTCTGATTACATCCAATGGTTGCGGTTCAGCATCTTTCTTCTGTAAATTCCTCATCCACTCATTTAATTCTTCTGGAGTCGGACCCACAGGGGTATTATTTATCTCTACCCAATTTGCACTTCTCTCTGGGGTCTCAGTTGCTGACTCGGTTCCCATAGGAATCCTATTTATCTGATTCTCATTCATTGTCAAATTTGTTGGTGGACTCGATCTATATGAGCCAACTAAATCTCTTGTCTCTCTAGTTTCTGGAATTATCCCTTCTCTCACCCTTTGCATACTCGAGTTCATCGGAATTGTCAAGGAATGCTCATCTCTTCTTTGGTTTTCAAATACCGGTATTACTGGCCCTATTGTCACTGGCACAGTCACAGCTTCCATGTTCATGGTTAATTCTCTTATCTTCTCAGTCAATTCTCTGGTGGTTCTGGCTAACTCTGCTGTATTACCACTATCAGGCTTTGTATTCTGTGGAGTTTCAAATTTTTCACAAGACCTATTTATTTCATAATTTTGTTCAGGGCTTTGACTTCTTACAGTTTCCATTGGTGGTGCATTTGGGGTCACCACCGCAGAATTCTGCTGATATGGAGGTGGTTTTCTATTTAAAATGTCTTCCAGCAACTCATCCTCTGTGTCGCTAACTCCATACCCATACCTCTCTGTTACTGCATGTTTCTTTTTCTCCGTACACTTTCTCCCTGTAACTTCTTCAACTGTTCTGTCAGGAAACAAACCATCCGTCATATTAGCATACCTCCATCGTCTCATCCTGTCTTCATGATTCACCCCCCATACTCTTCCATGGACTAAACTATAATTCTTTGCACCTCTGTGTCTTTCTCTTTCATACATCTCATCTTCCCATTCACCTAACGCTTCAAACTGTGTTGGTCTAGGTCTCGGTTCAAGTTTCATCATTTTCTCTCTTAAATTTCGAAGTACAGCTGTGCTAAACGAACCATTTTCTGGAAACGCCAATACTCCATCGTTTTGGGTATATTTTGCCCAATTTTCCAACCAAATACAAGTATGATAGCCATATTTCAACATCATGTGAGTAGCTGGCATTTTCGGTGGAGGAAGTACTTCTCCTTCCCTAGTCACTACCTTTTTGTCTTTCTTAAAAAAGTTTTTAATCTTCGCAAACCATGACGGTTTCTCTCTACCATACTCATAATAAGCCATATTGTACTGTCCTTTCTCTCAAACAAACACACGAAAATTCTTCCCTACTCTGTTCTTTCTACTGCTTGGCTATTCGGACCTATCCCAGCGCGTCTCACACCAACGCACCAATTTAAAAGCTCTACGTCACTCTCAACTGGCCAATACCAGTGCGTCTTCACACTAACGCACCAATCAAGAAGCTCTTCGCTCTCCCACAACTGGCCAATACCAGCGCGGTCTTTGTTGACGTCAGTTCTACTCATGTCTTTTCTGACCCCTCCTTTACAATAATTATCGGAAATTTTCTTACCTTCTCTTCTCGACGAAATTTTATTAGTTACAACGTAAAACACATTACCATTGTCTGTTTTCGCTAAACAAAAGAAATAGTTAGTTCTAACTTACAAGAATACTATTTTGTTCGATAAGTGTAGCACTTCTCTCTACCTTACCCTTCTCTCAAGCAAGGGGTAAACCTGTTTCTCTGGGGATAAAACACATGTGGAGACTACACTGCTCCTGAGAATTAAGGCCAGAGTTTCACAAGAAAACCTGTTGTTATTCCACTCATGCATTTTTCATACAAGAAAATGTCCCTATCATAACACAATCCTGTGTTATCACCAATTTTGAAAATCAGACAATGCACAATTCTGTGTAACTTCTCTTGCCACACGTGTCCACTTCCTACTTCCCGGAAGCTTCAAAATTTTGACTTACACATAACATAATACAATTCAATACAAAGTGTTAGACATGAAAAATCAATAAATCAATAATCACCAAACTAATCTATAGTAACCATCCTCTGCTACCAAGAAATCTGATCCAGCGCGGCTAATATAAATTTCTCCTTAGGACACGAATCCAGGTAAAACATTCACGTCTATTAAACCATATGACGGTGGGGCCCCTGACACCGCATATCATACATCCATTCGTTCACTGGATTACACACCAAGGAGAAATTTGTTGCTGGAGGAACGGGATACCTTGTTAAATTTGACAGAATAATACCTCAGACATCATATACATCAACTTTTGATCCTGTCAGTTCTAAACATCAAGGTATTCCGCTATTTGGTTGATGGACCAACTAGTAGAATATGTTGATGGTGATTAAGACCAGCTCAATCACTCTTAAATCCTGTTGACCTTTAAACTTATTAATGAACTAAAGAACCACAGACTCATTTTAAGTTTAGAATAAAATTTTATCTAAATTCTCAATTGCACGGGTGAAATTCTTTGTTTATTAATCACTTTTAATACATTAATAAAAGTTATATGAAAAGTCTAATAAAGAATAGAAAATTATGCATTTACCCATTTGGATGCGGATAGGAATGGTTCACCAAAAAGAAGATAAACCGTAGATCACAGAATAGAACTCCCAAACTGACTGACTGTCCCGCTAAAATGCCTCCTCGATCGGACCTCCCATGCAGATTTCCCGCAATGATCTCGTTCCTTCCCCAGTCAAGTTCGAAGTCCAAAAAAATGACAGAGTCCTTTCGCAATATTGAGGTGGAAAAAATGGAAAATGGAAAAATGGTATGGCAAGAAAACACCAACGGCAGCAGTATTATCAATAGCAGCGGCCACAGCAGCAGCAAAAGGAGCAACCCCACCTCACATAAGAGTAGACCCTCTTATACCCTACTTTCTAGCTTACTACTCAAAAAGTTGCAATCCTTAGGGGCAAGAATCACGCTAATTGGTCCATTTGAGGGGTGGTGATGGTCACCTCATCGCCCTCCTTGTTCAAACTGGTTTTGGGGACAGTTAAACATACAATGAGTCTCATGACTTCTGGGTTAAAAGCAGTCCAATTTGTCCATTCATTTTGTTGCAATCTCGATGGTCACATTTTAGTTAGTCCATTGTTGCTTAGTACTTTTCTCTTCCATTCCCACGAATACGTGCTGAGTCTTTCTTGGCACTCTCCTTATGGTAGGTCAGTACGACCTTGACATCTCTCACTCCGTGCACAGGCCGCACCTCACGTGACTTAGTTTCTCTATTTCTTCTGCCCAGAGGCCATCTTTGGCTTCTCACGAGACCTCATCTGACTCGGCAGCCATTTTCGCAGCATGGCCTAACAGGCCCAAACGGACTATCATAAGAACAAACACAACCAAAATTAAAACAAAGAAAATAAGCCTTTCTGTTTACCACCCGCCATTCTAAAGACCAGTGTTAAGTGTTACCTAGCAAAAGCGACATTTAAAGCCATTTTACTTACCATCTGCATTCTTTGCCACAATACAAATCTACTACGTAGCATGAATCATGCTATTTTATTCTAATTAGTACGCAAATCACAATATTAGGGTTAATCAACTTCACAATTGTAAATAAATTAGATTTTGCACAAATTTGCAGGTTACCCTTATATAGTGTTTACTAAAAATGCATTTGTTGGTTATTTCATGCTCCTCCAAACAATTAGTATTGTTAATTTATTAAAGTTCATTAATTTTCCAAGGGGGTACAAATTATTTTATTTATCCTGCTCCATCACTAGCATGCCATTTCCCCAGGCTCCAAATGCCTCTACATGTCTCACCCATCTCTAACATGCCTCTTCTCCAGTATCCTCATGCCTCTACATGTCTCACCCATCACTAACATAATTCTTCCAAGGGCATTCTATGCCTCTCCATGTCTCACCCATCACTAATATACCTCTTCTGCAGGCTCTGTATGCTTCTCCATGTCTCACCCATCACTAACCTGCCTCCTCCCCAGGCTCTGCATGCCTCTGCATGTCTCAACTATCATTAACATGCCTCAACCCCAGGCTCTACATGCCTCTAAATGTCTCACTGATCAATAACATGCCTCTTGTCCAGGCTCTGTATGCCTCTCCGTGTCTCATCCATAACTAACATACCTCTTCCCCAGTATCATCATTCCTCTCCATTCCTCACCCATCACTAGCTTGCCTCTTCTCACGGCTCTGCATGCCTCTCCTTCTCTCACACCTAATGACAGTTCATGCCTCACCCATACCCGTTGTGTCTCTATCTTAGATGCACCACATCTCTGTCCATGGTAGCACACCTTTGCAGCCATACCTTTGTCCCCCTCGGGTCCATGTATTCTACTTTCATTCTCTCTGTTGTACTATGTGTCTGTGTCTCTCCACTATCTTCAATGTCCCCTAATTATCCCTTCATATTTTCACATCATCCCTCTCATGTGTTACCTTCCGCCTCAGATGCCGTCAGCCATCACTGCTTTAGCTCATCTAAACAGCCTTTCAATATCTCCTCTTGGACCGCCCACGTCTCACCCAAAAGATTTCAGTTAACCTACTGTCACGGGGCGGGTATGTGTCGGGACGGCCCGGATCGGCTGAAAGACTGGTGGGAGGCGCTGGACGTCACCGCACCTTTTATTTTATCGCCACAGGAGGACTGGACTGGGTCATCCACGTCCGACACCGCTGAACGGAGATACGGTCCCTTTAACTGGGATCCGACATGGGACGCTCCCGCCCCGTTTGATGACGACATCGCCCTCCATCCAACAAGAGAGGGCTGGAACAGGAAGACGGTGTGCACCGACACCGGAGGTGAGAAAGGAGGAAGCGGAGTTGCGTAGAGACGAGACGGAAACAGCGAGCGACAGACCCCGAAAGGAACGGCAGACTCAGGAGGAGCGGAGGAAGACCCCGAGGGAACCCCAGAGCCAGGAGGCCAACGGATTTACGCTTCGCCCAGAAACGCTCCAGGAGGAGCGTGGCTAAAACAGGTACGGGATCGTTTCACGGGCTGGGTGGGAAAGCGGGGGGGACGCCAGAGGCTTAGAGGCGCAAGTGCAGTATCGCGCATTGAAGATAGCCGATCCCCATCCGCACCTACACTCCCCTCCATTGAGCGTGTGTCACGGTATTTTGTTGGTTGTGGGCTGGTGTTACCTCACTCCCTCTCCCTGACAACGCACCGCACCAAGTTCACCCTGACCCCGTGTTGTCCTCTTCCTTCCTTTGGGGCATCCGGAGATTCCGACGGTGGCCACCCGGGACAGAAAACGAGGAGGTGAAGGAGGCGATAGACGCCCGGGCCAAGACAGGAAGAAGACGACAGCACACACCCCAGGAACTAAGGACAAGTCATACGCTATAAACCCCTGTACACTGGACACTCTTAGGAGACCTACCCTTACAAGAATAAAACCTGCACTGTCACGACCAGGCCTCCCGCATCTTATTCCCGATAGTTCACACCTACATTATCTGACTTCCCACTTTCTCTCATCACCAACATCTCTATTACACCCCATGTGGCACGCCTTGCTTCTCCATATCTCACCCATCACAAACATTCCTCTTCGCCAGGTTCCACATGCTTATCCATGTCTCACCCATTACTAACATGCTTCTACCCCAGGTTCCGCATGCCATTCCATGTCTCACACAATATTAACATGCCTCTTCTCCAGGCTCCACATGCCTCTCCGTGTCTCAACCATCATTAACATGCCTCTTACCCAGGCTCTGCATGCCTCTCAATGTCTCACCAATAACTAACTTTCCCAGGCTCTGCTTGGTGCTCTATGTCTTGCAAAATACTAACATGCCTCTTCCCTAGGTTCTACATTGCTGTCAATCTCTAAACCATCACTAGCATGCCTCTTTCCCAGGCTACGCGTGCCACTCCTTGTCTCACTGATTACAAACACGCCTCTTCACCAGGCTCTGCATGCATCTCCATGTCTTATCCATCACTAACATGCCTCTTACCCGGTATTCTCATGCCTCTCCATGTCTCACCCATCACTAACATACCTCTTCCAGGGGCACTCTGTGCCTCTCCATTTCTCACCCATCACTAATATGACTCTACTCCAGGCTCTGCATGCTTCTCGATGTCTCACCCATCACTACCATGCCTCCTCCCTAGGCTCTGCATGCCTCACCAAGTCACACCCATCACTAACATGCCTTTTCACCAGGCTCTACATGCGTACGCATTTCTCACCGATCACTAAATGCCTCTCCCCCAGGATCTGCATGGATCTCCATGTCTTACAAAACACTAACATGCCTGTTTCCCAGGAAGTCATTGGCGCTCTATGTCTCGATGAATACTGTTAGAACTGGGGGTCTCTAGTTGGCAGAGGTAGGTACCTTTGTCCAAATAGGGACCCTTGCTTCTAGTCAAGGTAAGGGGGTACACTCCTGAAATAACCCCTGCTCACCCTCTTGGTAGCTTGGCACGAGCAGACAGGCTTAGTTCAGAGGCAGTGTGTAAAGCATTTGTGAACACATACAGTAATACAGTGACAACACTACAAATGGACACCACACAGGTTGTATTATAAAAATAAGTATCTTTTATATAGATTTACCACAAGACCATAAACGACAAAAATAATCCACAATACTGTACTTTAAAGATGGTAGAATTAGCTTGAGTCTCTTTAAATGAAAATGCGACACTTTGAGTTCAATGTACCTTAAGATGCGTAACGCAGGGCAACGAAAAGTGTTGCAGGGAAGGTGATGCGGTAGTCCCTTACACGCAAGGACGGTGATGCGTTGAAGATCTGGTGCAAAAGAAACAAAGTGGCGTCTTCTTGGGGTTGCGACAACGAAGAGGTGATGCGTGCACGCCCGACGGCCGTGCGGCGATTGCGATGAGTCTTTGGAGCCGCGACAGGCCCTGCGACACGCTTCCCTGGTGATGCGACGGCGTCTGATGCGAGGTCGACGATCTTCTCCTGGGATGCGGGGCGCGCCTCGTGTTGCGATGCGTCAGCGTCTGATGCGAGGTCGATGCTCTGCCCCGGGGATGCGACGGCGTCTGATGCGACGGTGACACTCTTCTCCAGTGCTGCGAGGCGCTTCGAAGGATGCGGCGCGCTTCTTCGGGGATGCGCCGGCGTCTGATGCGACGGCGACACTCTTCTCCGGCGATGCGAGACTCAGCGGCTGCGGCGACACGCTTCTTCGTGTTGAGTCGCGCTTCCAGCTCCCAGAGACACGCAAGTGTGTCAGAAGGTCCAAATTCCCAGCAAGGAAATACAGGGGGAGCTGGTGGATGAAGTCTGTTGTCCCTGAGACTTCAGCAGGAGGCAAGCTCTAAAATCAAGTCCTTGGAGATCCTTCACAAGTCGATGAAAGTACACACAAAGTTCCCTTCTCCTTTCTTTGGCAGTCAGGCAACCACTGCAGGCAGATCCCTCTCAGTTTAGGGATAGTCTTCTCCTCAGTTTCTTCTTGGTTCCGCTCCTCAGCAAAGGTTTCTTCTTGTTTCCCAAAAGTGATCTAATTTCCTAGGGGTCTGGGTCCCCTTTTTATACAACTTTTCTCTTTGTTCTCTGAAGGCAGGGAGGCCTTTGCCTAGTCCAAGACCAGTTCTGGTCAGTCCTGGAGCACTTTGTTTACAGGACTCCTTCTTTCCTTTCAGAATGTGGGGCAGAGTGCTCAGCCGCCCGGCAGGAGGTGGAGCCAGCATTGTGGAAGGCAGGCACAGCCCTATTCAGACCCAGGTGCAACTCCTCCCTCCACTCTGGATGCAGATCTCTCTATTCAGCCCTGTGCTGACTCACCCTGTCTCCTGTAGCCACCCCCAGCCCCTGTCACTCAAACTCCAGACAAGGAATACACAACCTAGCAGAGGCAGGCTTGGATAGTTAGGCAAGAAAATACCTACTTTCTAAAAGTGGTATTTTCAAACACAGAATGTTAAAACCAACTTCACTAAAAGATGTATTTTATCATCCTGAGTTCAGGCATACTAAATTCGTTTTTCTACCATGTTCCCTGGGTCAGTTAGGATTATAAGGTGTAATAATCAAACTGCCCATTCTGGCCTATGGGGAGCAGGTAGCCTTGCAATAGTGAAAACGAAAATGGCTGTAATTCACTATTAGGACATGCCACACACACCAGGGCATGTCCTACCTTATACTTACAATGCACCCTGCCCTAGGGCCTACTTTAGGGGTGACCAACATGCAGTAAAGGGAAGGTTTAGGGCCTGGTAAGTGGGTGTACTCACCAAGTCGACATGGCAGCCCTAGGCTGCACACAGGCTCTGCAATGGCAGGCCTGAGACACACTTTACAAGCTGCTTCTGTGGGTGGCACAACCAGTGCTGCAAGCCCACCAGCAGCATTGGATTTACAAGCCCTGGGCACACTCAGGGACTGACAAGTAAACCAATCATCCAATCATGGAGTCACTAATACATACATCAATTTACAATAGGGAGCACTTGCACTGTGGCACTGAATAGCAGTGGCACAGTGCCCAAAGCATCTAAACCAGCAAAAACAGATCAATAACATTGGAGGCATCATCAAAAAATGGAAGGGAGACCCACGCCAAGGATGCCAGGTCTAACAAATACTAACATACCTCTTCCCCAGGATCCGCATACATCTCCATGTCTCACCCATAACTAACATGCCTTTTCTTCAGGGTCCGAATGCTTCTCTGTGTCTCACACATCAGTAACATGCCTCTTCCCCAGTCTCTGTAAGCCTCTGCATGTCTCACCCATCACTAACATGCCTCATCCTGAGGCTCTACATGTCTCACCTATCATTAAATTGACTCTTCTCCAGGCTCTACATACCTCTCCGTGTCTCACCCATAATTAACATGCCTCTTCTCCAGGGTTCACATGTCTCACCAATCACTATAATGCCCATTCCCCATTATCCTCATGCCTCTCCATGTCTCTCCCATCATAACCACTTCTGTTCCCCAGACTCTGCATGGCTCTCCTTGTCTCACTCCTGATGATTGCCCATGCCTCTGTGGTACCCCTCATGTCGTTCTCTTAGATGCTCCACAACTCTCTCCTTGGCAGCACACCTTTGCAGCCATCCATTTGTCCAATTCGAGCACATGTCTTCTACTTTCCTTCTCCCTGTAGTCCTATGCTTCTGTGTCTTTTCACTATCTTCAATATCCCCAAATTATACATACAGGTTTCCACATCATCCCTCTCATGTGTTGCTTTCAGCCTCAGATGCCGTCAGTCATCACTCCTCTCGCTCATCTAAATAGCTCCCTAATATCTCCTTTTAGACCATCCATGTCTCACCCATCAGACTCCAATCAACCTTTATCATCTGATTCCACACTTCCTGGCATCACCCATGTCTCCCTTACACCACATGTGCCATCCCTTGCCTCTCCATGTCTCACCCATCACTAACATGCATCTTTCCTAGGCTCTGCATGCCTCTGCATGTCACACCCATCACTAACATGCCTCTTCCCCAGTATCCTCATGCCTCTCCATGTCTCACTGATTTATTTATTTATTGAAAGAGTTTTATATAGTGCGGACAAGACCACAGGGGGTATCAGAGCGCTATACAGAATGGTAGTTGCATAGTTACAAGGGTAGAAGAAATATAAACGACATTAGAACAGGAAGGACCGGAAAAGGACAACATCGGTCAGAACAGTAGAACATTTCAAAAGGGGCGAAGAGTAAGAGAGCGAACCCTAGGGTGAGATTGAAGGACTGACCAAAGAATTCTTTCAGCATAACCCTTTGACTTTCTTAATAAGGTAGCAAGAGTTAATATCACAGCTGAACAGAAGAGAACAAAACTAAATGACAATAACAATCATTGCAGTACACTCAAGACAAGGGTAATGCAGCCCCTTCTCAGGTGGGCTGTGGGACTAGCCCAGAAATGTCTTCATCAGAATCAGTTTGACTTCCCTTTTGAAGGAAGCTTTGGAATTATTCAGTCTTAATTCCGGTAGTTAGCAGTTCCAAATTCTAGGTGCAATACCTGAGAATTCTCGATTGTATGTTTTAATTTTTGGGAATTTCAGTGGTTTAAGTAGTAAGGTGCTGGAGCTCTAGAGGATCTGGAGGCTCCTGAGAGCTCAAGTGTTTGTGCAAGATATAGAGGGGTGTTGAATTGTAGAGCTTTGTGAGTCATGCAGGCAATTTTTAAATGTATCCTTGCTTCATACGGGAGCCAATTAAGAGCTTTTAGCTCAGGCGAAATGTGATGATAACGTTTGGAGCCTGTGATGAGCCTTGCAGCAGAATTGAGAGAGGCCTTGAGTGGAGCCATCCTCGCTCTCGGAAGTCCACAGAGGGTTGCACTGCCATAATCCAGCTTAGAGATCACTAATGCTTGCACCACGGTTTTGAGGTCGTTGTGGGAAGGAACGGTTTTATTTTCCTTAGGATGCTTAAATGGAAGTTTGCTCCTTTAGTGAGAGAACTGCTGTAATTCTGCATGTTCAGATCTCTGTCAAATATTAATCCAAGTGAGCTCGTAGAGTCAATGATGTTTGGAGTGCAGTTGAGGGCTGTCAGTTGGTGCACCCATTTTGCAATGACAGGGGACTGTTTGTCAGGGACGATGAGGAGGAATTCAGTTTTGAGAGCATTCGATTTCAGATGATTGAGTGTCAGCCAACTTTGCGTTTCCTGGAGAACTGAGTTGAGAGATCTGATATCCTCTGGGGAGGAGATTTTCAGGTACAGTTGTGCGTCATCGGCATACATGTGATAATGGATGTTGGACACGTTCAGGATTTCTGTTTGAGGTTCCATGAACAGGTTGAAAAGAGTGGGTGAGAGAGTGGACCCCTGCGGTACCCCCAGAGTGAGCGGAGAGGAGTTGGACAGGGACTGATTAACTTTCAGCCTTGGGATCTATTGTGTAGAAAAGAAGAAAACCAGTTAAGCCCCGTCCCTGATAACCCCATCCTGTGTGCCAGTAGACCAATGAGGGTATCATATTTGACTGTGTCAAACACTGACGAAATGTCAAGTAGGATGAAAAGGCATGACTCATTCTGGTCCAGCAAACGTAGTTCATCATAAACAATGTGATTAAGAGCAGATTCCGTGCTATGACCTTGCCTTAAGCTGGATTGGAATTTGTCAAGAAGTTGGAATTGTTCAATACGTTTACAAATTTGTGTGTGAACGCATTTCTCCAGGAGTTTTGCCAGTGTAGGAATGGTGGAGATTGGACGAAAATTGTGAAGATTGGTCTGGTCAGCCGTTGTTTTTTTTAGTATGGGGGTGACCTGCCCAGTCTTTAGGCAGTCCGGGATTGACCCTTGAAGCAGAGAGGCGTTAACTATCTTCGTCCATAGAGGGAGTATGGATGATCTGATCTCCTTGAAGAGGTTTGGAGGCTCGGGGTCATTGAAATGGTTGGAAGGTTTCAGAGTAGCCAGAGTTTTTCGACTGGTGCTCTCATCAACGGTTTGGACTAGACTCCAAGGGGCATTGTTTTTGGGTGGGAGAACCAGGCGTAGAGGGGGCAGAACCAGCCCAAGAGATACAAAGGTGGCAGGTAGATTCTCAAGGGCTGCCTGTGGATCCTGTTCAATCTTTATTGTTTTATCACGGAAGAAGGAAGCAAACTCCTCATAGTTTGGCTGCTAACATGGTCCTGCGGAGGGCGGAATAGGTGTGTTGTTAGATTGAAGCTTGATGAGTTCAAATGGCTTTTTTGGACGATTTCTTGCTTGGTCTAGTTGTTCTCTGAAGTAGCTAGCTTTAGAGCTGATGCGTAAGATGGTACACGAAGGGCGAGGATCTCCATATATGTTCTGCTAATCTTAGATTTCTTCTCTCAGTATTTAGGTTCCCGTTGTACCAAGGTTTGGAGATTTTGGAGGGTATTCTTTTCAGTTGTAGTGGTGCCATAGCATCTAGTATGTTGGACAACAAGTGACTGTAGTGATCTGTGAGGTCATCGACAGCCAGCATGCCCTGGGGAGGAGGCAAGATGCCATCTGTGCAGAAGGACAGATCATATAGGTTAATGTTTCTCAGATTTCTTTGCCAGATTCTAGGTTTCTTCATCTGAGATTTAATGGTTCTCGCCAGTTCTGAGACGAGGAAAGAGATGCAGTGGTGTTCAGACCAGTCACACGGGGGGATAGATTCAAGTTGAGTGGATTTGCTCTTGCCAATAACCAGATCTAAGGAAGCTCCCTTGTTGTGCATAGGGCTGTCACATATTTGAGTAAGGTTGAGGTCTGATTGAAGGATTTAAAGCTATTGACTGACGAGTCATTTAGGTCATTCCAATGCAGGTTAAAGTCCACCAGGAAGATCTGGGTGCCGGGACAGTTCACATTCGTTGAAATGATTTTCATGACCTGTTCTATAAAAGGGGGATTGTCTCTTGGAGGGTGGTAGAGGGCGTGGAATTTGCAGGCCTGCTTGTTGTTGCATGAGACCTCAAAGCACATGTTTTTGCACGAAGCCAGGGAGTCAGAGCGCAGTTGTCTAACTGATAAATTGATACGATGAATGCAAGCGATGCCGCCACCTAGCCCACCCAGTCTATCAAGCCTGATGATGTTATAGTTGGGGGGGCACTAAAATATCGGTTATCGGTCCAGCAGATTCGTTAGGCCAAGTTTCCGTTTGCACTACAATATCAGAATCTTTTGCAAGGATGAGGTGAGCGATGTCTGCAACGTGGCAGACTGCTGATCTGCAGTTGAGAAGCATGCATTTAAGCTGGGGTTTGGGATCATCTGAGGAGAGGGAGGTGGTGGGGTCTATGGTGAGGTTGTTATTATTTAACAACCTAGTGTTAGCCGTGGGTTCTCGAGCCGGGTCAGAATGGATAGTTTCAATTTGGCACATCATATCAGTGTTCAAAGCAGGTGATATGTCATAAGATAGCAGAAGGGTTCTAATATCTAAGTCTTGGAGTGGGATTTTAGCTCTGCAATGCTGAGAGGGGTCATGAGGGAAGGGTAGTGTTTCCCAACTTTGGAGAGTATGAACCCCTACAGGTGAGGACATAGTTGGTGTGGCGTATACAGACAGTCTAGCCCCAGAAGTCGAGGGATGACTGTAGATGTATGGCACAGTCTCTAAGATCCCCCTAGACTTCTCATTAACCGATTGCTCCGATGTGAGGAGAAAGAGGCTATATACAGCTGCCTTGAGTTGTAGGAGGGTAAGTGATATAGCATCCCGCCTAGATTCCAGACCAGTCTGGGGGCGGTTCTTGGCCCTTGAGGACAGGGGCTGAGAGGGGGGGGATTTGTGTAAACTATAGGAGTGAGTAAGGAAGACGGGAAAGTAAGAGGAGGAGTGGTTTGCATAATTGGGTTCTGAGTTTCAGCCCCAATGCGCTTAGACGATTGGGGAGCCAATTGGCAAGTAGAGGGGGAAGGAGAGGTGTGACCTCACCTTTCTATGGTCTTGGGAGAGTTGCTATTTAGTGTGCCAGACCCTACATCAGAGCTATGTTGGGGAGGGGTGGGGTCGCTATCCGGACTGTGAGAAAGCATTGGTTGAGGATTAAGGGGGTTCCAGTGGGGGAAGGGGGATCTTGGGAGGATGAAGGGTAGTACTTAGATAACGTGTTTTTTATGATGGGGAAGATGTTGTCGAAGATGCCCAGGTGGTGGTCAGAAAATTGTATGAGTATGGTCCCATTGTTGTAGAGCGAGATGGTGGCTTCGATTTTATAGGAGGGAGAGTGGGCAACTGAAAGTCTGAGCTCATGAGTGGTCTTCTTGGAGGTGATAATTTTGAGCATTGGGTAGAATGCCAGTCTCCATTTAGCCCGTCTTTTCGTGAAGAAGATAAGGTCACTTACTACGGCACCTTTTTTTATGCAGAAGTAGGGATCTGAGATGAGGGTTTCTGGATGCGTTTTTAGAAGTCTGTGTTTAAAGTTTTTGGAAGCATTTTTTGTTAGGTTAGGTTGGTAATTAATTAAGTAGGCGTTGTGTCCCGAAGATACCAAGTTCGACAGGATAGGAGTAAATACTTTGGAATCCATCCTCAGGATAGAGCAGCTGGGGTCATGAGGTCAGGTGAAAAATTAGGGCAGAGCTTTATGAGACACGAGAGCCTTCTTAATCGAGCCAGGCGTGTCAAGAGTGTGGTGACTGTATGGTAGGATGGAGGAACAAGGAGACTGTATGGTAGAGTGGAGGAACAGGTGGTGAGTGGCAGGAGGGTGGAGGCAAGGCTCGCGAGGAGCTCAGAGACAGTGAACATCTCTAGGACTCTCAGACCTCCTGTTCACTTCCATTGCAGGTTCCATTCCCAAAAATGGGATAGGCACCAGAGCTAGAGCGCAAGAGACTCTGGGGTGGAAAAAAAAAAGCCAGTGCATCTTCTATTTCTATTTCTAGTGACACCAGCACAGCTTAACCACAGGATGGAGAGTACATCTTCTATTTTCAGGGTCTGAATTAGAGGCATGCAGAGTGCATCTTCTATTACAGGGACAGAGTGGGAGGCATAAAATAGCTGTGTAGTTGGGAGAAAATGACAGTGAGTGGAAAATCAGCTGGGCCAGAAGGATCTGCAGTGAGAAGAAGAGCATCATGCAGAGGGAGTTAAGCTCAATCGCGGAGGAAGAAACGCCAGTAAAAATGCAGAGTCAAGTGGAAGCAAAAGTATTATTTCAACTCTGCTTCCAGTGAGAAAAGCATATAGCATGTGACAGTGGATAAGGTCACTTCAGTCACTAGTTTTCTCGCCCAGGGCCAGTCTCAAGCAGCGTGAGCTCAGCTGCAGCATCAACGGGGGGTGTGAGTCTCCCGACCTGCATGCAAATGAATAGCGCTTCTCCTAGTGTTGCTAAGAAGTCATGTTGCTAGGCGTTTTGAAGATTTAAAGCTTTTCCTGAAATGAAGCACACATTGAGCGCACTGTTTACTTTTAGTCTATCAAGATAATCGGCAGCGGGCAGCAGGCGATGGGGAGGGATGCTCTCTTACCAGGTCGTCCTTGCTCCGGGCTGCATGAACCCGGGAACGCCCTCGAAGCAGTCGACCCGGCCTCAAATTGTGGCAAACCTCTGCAGCTGGCCAGGTACCGGGCATAGAGGCCATCCCCAGGTGGCCGAGCAGGCAGGGGTGAAGATAGCCTCGATGCGGGGCTGGAGGGCAAAAAGAACAGGAGAGGAGACAGCCTTGTTCCAGGGGCCGCAGGATGAACCTCAACAGCCAGCGGTGGGCGTCAGGCGATGAGGAGGGACGCTCTCGCCCCGGGCCGCAGAGATCGATGCAGGCGACCAGGCCCCAGGACGTACCTCAGCAGCTGGCGGGGGCGGCGGGCGATGAGGAGGGATGCTCTAGCTCTGGGTCGTCCCCACTCCGGGCCGTAGAGATCAGGGCCACCCTCGATGAAGGCGACCAGGTCTCACAGGAACGGTGGACCAAGCAGTCGGAACCGGATCACAGGGCCATAGGCCCCATCTAGGGAAGAGCTCATCGGCCGATCTAGCGGGTAAGTGACGGCTTCAAGGGTGTAAGTTTGAGAGGGGGGATCTGTGAAATAGCCATGGCAGGAAGGAGGAGGGCGGATGTCAGGGTTTAACGGGGATAACTACCGATGAGGTAATCCCCAAACCGGGAGCTCTCTGAAGGGCTCCTACTCGGTGGCCATCTTGCCCCATATGATCACTAACATGCCTCTTATCCAGGCTCTGCATGCCTCTCCATGTATCACCCAACCCTAACATCCCTCTACCCCAGGCTCTGCATGCCTCTCCATGTCTCACCCATCACTAACATGCCTCTTCCCCAGGCTCTGCATGCCTCTCCATGTCTCACCCATCACTATCATGCCTCCTCCCCAGGCTCTGCATGCCTCTCTATGTCTTATCCATCACTAACATGCATCCTCCCCAGTATCCTCATGCCTCCCCATGTCTCACCCATCACTAATATGCCTCTTCTCCAGGCTCTGCATGCTTCTCCATGTCTTACCCATCACAAACATACCTCCTCCCCAGGCTCTACATGCCTCTCCATGTCTCACCCATCACTAACGTGCCACTTCACCAGGTTCTAAATGCTTCTGCATGTCTCACCTATTACTAACATGCCTCTCCCCCAGGCTCTGCATGCATCTCTATGTCTTACAAATAACTAACATGCCTGTTTCCCAGGCTCTCCTTGGCGCTCTATGTCTTGCTGAATACTAACATACCTCTTCCCCAGGATCCGCATACTTCTCCATTTCTCACCCATCACTAACATGCTTTTTCTCCAGGGTCCGCAGCTCTCTGTGTCTCACCTAGAACTAACATGCCTCTTCTCCAGGGTCCGCATGTATCACCCATCACTAATATATCTGTTCGCCATTGTACTTATCCCTCTCCATGTCTCACCGATCGCTAGCATTTCTCTTTACCAGGCTCTGCATGCCTCTCCATGTCTCTTCCATCACTAACATGCCTCTTACTTAGGCTCTGCATGCCTTTCCATTTCTCTCCCATCACTAACATGCCTCTTTTCCTGGCTCTGCATGCCTTTTCTTGTCTCAATTTTGATGACACTCCATGCCTCCCCTGTACCCATCATGTTTCTATCTTAGATGCTACACATCTCTGTCCTTGGTAGCACACCTTTGCAGCCAAACCTTTATCCGAGTCCGGCCCATGTCTTCTCCTTTCCTTCTCCCTGTTGTCCTCTGCTTCTGTGTCTCTCCACTATCTTCAATGTCCCAAATTATCCCGTAATGTTTCCACATCACCCTTCTCATGTGTAACCTTCAGCCTCAGAATCTATCAGTCGTCACTCCTCTAGCTCATGCTTTTTCGCCAGGCTCTGGATGCCTCTCCATGTCTCACCCATCACTAACATGCTTCTTTCCCAGGATCTGCATGCCTCTCCATTTTTCATCCATCACTAACTTGCCTCTTCCTCAGGCTTCGCATGCTTCTCCATGTCTCACCCATCACTAAAAAGCCTTTTCACCAGGCTCTGCAAGCCTCTACATTGACTCACTGATGACAACCATGCATCTTCCCCAAAATCTGCGTGCCTCACCATGTCTCACCCATCACAAACATGCCTTTTCCCCAGGCTTTGCATGTGTCTCCATGGCTTTGCATGCCTCTCCATTTCATGCCGATAACTAGCACGCCTCTTCACCAGGCCCTGCATGCCTCTCCATGTCTCATCTATCACTAACAGGTGTCTTCTCTAGGCCCTGCATGCCTCTACATGTCTCATCCATCTCTACCATGCCTTTACCCAGAATCTGCATGCCTCTTCTTGTCTCATCCATCAACAACATGTCTTTTCCCCAAGCTCTGCATGCCTCTCCTTGTCTCACTGATGAGAAACATGCTTCTTCCACAGGCTCTGCAAGCCTCTCCGTGTCTCACCCATCACTAGCATGCCTCTTACCCAGGCTTTGCATAACTCTCCAGGTATCGTCCATCACTAACATGCCTCTTCCACAGTATCCTCATGCCTCTCCATGTCTCACCAATCATTAACGTACTTCTTACAAGGGCATTCTGTGCCTCTTCATGTCTAACCCATCCCTAACATGCCTCTTCTCCAGACTCTGCATGCCTCTCAATGTCTAACCCATCAATAACATGCCCCTTCACCAGGATCTCCATGATTCTCCATGTCTCACCCATCACTAACTTGCCTCTTCCCCAGGCTCTTCATGCTTCTCCATGACTCACCAATAACTAACACGCCTCTTTCCCAGGCTCTTTTTAGTGCTCTATGTCTCTCTGAATACTAGGAAACCTCTTCCCCAGGATCTGCATACCTCTTTGTGTCTCACCCATAGCTAACATGCTTCTTTTCCAAGCTATGTATGCTTCTCCAAGTCTCACTCATCACTAATATGCCTCCTCCTCAAGCTCTGCATGCCTCTCCATGTCTGCCCCATCACTAACATGTCTCTTCACCAGGCTCTGCATTCCTCTGCATGTCTTACCCATCACTAACATGCCTCTCCAAAGGCTCTGGATGCATCTACATGTCTCACCAATAACTAAAATGCCTCTGTCCTAGGCTTTCCTTGGCGCTCTATGTCTTGCTGAATACTACCATGCCTCTTTCCCAGGATCCACATACATCTCTGTGACTCAACCATAACTAACATGCCTTTTCTTCAAGGTCCACATGCCTCTTCGTGTCTCACCAATCACTAACATGCCAGTCAGGCAGTCCAAGAAGCTTTATTTCGACCATAAAGGCCATAAAAGCACATACAAAACAATACAGTACATTTTAGCTAAAAAGGACAATACAATATATCATCATAAAAGCTATATACATTATTTCTGTGTATTGAAGTTAAAACACTTCAAATGTACAAGTTTTTAATACATTCTTGGATTGACTCCCTCATAATTCTAAGGCTGGATATAGTACGATGTACAACAAAATGTATTATTTCTACGTTAGATACAAGAGGGGGTAGAATGGTACATATATATAGCAATGACTAGTTCATTAATAGATAAAACTCCTATCGGTTGCTAAAATCTTTGACTTTATCTAATGGATATTTGTAAAAAAAGTTTAAAAATCCAAATTAAAACAACTATAATTACATAATTAAAACACCTGGGGAGAGGGTTAATTACAATGGGGATGATCATACAGTACATATGTGCAAACCGCGTTAGTCCCGCTGATGCATAGCATAGCATAGGTAAGATTGCTGTGGAACTAAGAGTTTCCTAAGAGGGTTTTCTTTAGAATTGCTCTGCGGGTGCACCACATATAGTATAAGAACCGGGAGATGGAAAACACAATAAGTGTGTCGG
Organism: Calotriton arnoldi; assembly: GCA_963921515.1. Classification (NCBI taxonomy): domain Eukaryota; kingdom Metazoa; phylum Chordata; class Amphibia; order Caudata; family Salamandridae; genus Calotriton; species Calotriton arnoldi. Next base: position 893,034 of record CAWUFW010003476.1, read on the forward strand.
TTTCATACTTGAAGAGCCTGAACACCTCTGTGCAGTGTCTAATCCCCATATTTCTACACAATTGTAGCAACCACCGAGACCTTGACTTTCCATAGGCAGGGCAAAAGAAGAGGACATGCATTTCGGTTTCCTCAGCTTGGTCACACCCTGGGCAGTCTAGTGTGTGGGCACCCTGCCATTTATTAGTAAATGCTCGAAGCGGGAGTACCCCATGTCTGAATTGGAGAAAGAGTTTCTTTGCTAGAAGCTGTTGGATATAATCCAAAGCCGATTCCAGCCTGTATTGCTGCTTAATTTCCAGAAAATTAGAAGTTAAAAACCGGGCTTGATCCCCCCGCCATAGTAGGGCCAATTTGAGTTCTCTATAGGAGTCACGTAGTACCATTCTAGAGATCGTAGGGCAGATCTCTTCTGGGGTTGTCCACATGTTTACCCTCCCTATGGCCTTGCAAGTGTTCCTGATATAAGCGAGCCAAGGGAGTTTCCCTGCACCATGAAGGCTCATAACATCCTTCAACTCCTCTTTGTAATCAGCTAATTCGGGTGTACTCCAAAGGCGTCGCCAGTATAAGAGGGGTCTAGAAGAGGCTACATCTACTATAGGGAAAATCCCTAGGTCCATCCTGAGCGGTATTAGTGGAGAGCTCAGAGGAAGGCCCAGCAATTGCCTAAGAAACAGGTTCTCTGATATTGATAGGGAAGTGGATGGGCAGTGGCCCCATAATTCTGCCCCATACAGTGACGCTCCCCTGGCCTGTGTCTTGTAGATTTCTGCCACAGGACCTATCACTTTGTGCGTGCAGCTCTTATAAACTTTTACGATGCCTCCCGTGGACTGGGTCAGTTTTAGACTAGCTTTCTTTATTTGTGTCGCCCATTCCATTTTTTTGGTTAGTGTGATCCCTAAATAGTCAAAAATGGACACCCTCTCTAGGGCCCTTCCATCTAATCTGGGGTATGGACAATTCGTGGTGTTAGCATTGAAAACCATATACTTGGTTTTTTGAAGATTGATCTCCAGTCCCCGATTTTTGCAGAAAGTGCTGAATACATCGAGCACCCTCTGCATGCCCATGGGAGATTTCGAAAGTAAAAGCGTATCATCCGCAAACATAAGAGCTGGAATTTTGCGGTTCGCCAACCTAGGTGCGTCAATATCTTTCCCATCCATCAGAATTTCAATTAGACTGTTTAAAAAAAAGGGAGAAGAGTGTCGGGGCCAGAACGCATCCCTGTCGCACCCCTTTCTCAACAGGGAAAGGGGCAGAGAGTTCACCATTTTTGCCATATCTTATTCGCGCGTAGTTGTCTTGGTGAAGGCGTTTCAACTGGTGGCAGAGATATGCTGGAACTCCCAGATCAAGAAGTATACCCCACAGTTGGTCTCGCTGCACCAGGTCAAAAGCGGATTTAAGATCCACGAATGTGAGGTAGAGGCTGCCACCCTAACATGCCTTTACCCCAGGCTCTGCATGCCTCTGCTTGTCTCACTGACCACAAACATGCTTCTTCCCCAGGCTCTGCATAGCTCTGTATGTCTCACCTCTCATTAACATGCCACATCCTGAGGCTCTACATGCCTCTACATGTCTCACTGATCACTAACATTTCTCTTCTCCACGATCTGCATGCCTCTCCGTGTCTCACTCATAACTAACATGCCTCTTCTCCAGGGTCTGCATGCCTCTCCGTGTCTCAACTATCATTAACATGCCTCTTCCCCGGGCTCTGCCTGCCTCTCCATGTCTCACCCATCACTTGCATGCCTCTTCTCTAGTGTCCAAATGCCATTTCATGTCGCACCTATCATTAGCATGCCTCTTTTCCCGGCTCTGCCTGCCTCTCCTTGTCTCACTCCTGATGGTAGTCCATACCATTCCTAAACCCCTCATGTCTCTATCTTAGATGCTCCACATCTCTGTCCATGGTAGCACACCTTTACAGCCATACCTTTGTCCCACTTGGGCCCATGTCTTATACTTTCCTTCTCTCTGTCCTCCTCTGCTTCTGTGTCTCTCCACTATCTTCAATGTCCCCGAATTATCCCTTCATATTTCCACATAATCACTCTCATGTGTTACCTTCAGCCTCAGATGCCTTCAGTCAGCACTCCTCTAGTTCATCTAAATAGCTTCACAATATTTCCTCTTGGACAGTCCAAGTCTCACCCATCAGACTCCAATTTACCTTCATCATCTGATTTCCCACTTTCTAACATCAACCACGTCTCCCGTACACCCTATACGGCACCCCTTGCCTCTCCATGTCTCACCCATCACTAACATGCCTCTTCCACAGCCTCCGCATGCCTCTCCACTTTTCAACCATCACTAACATGCGTCTTTCTAAGGCTCTGCATGCCTCTCCATGTCTCACCCATCACTAACATGCCTTTTCCCCAAGCTCCACATGCCTCTCCTTGTCTCACTGATCACAAACATGGCTCTTCCCCAGGCTTCACATGCCTCTCCATGTCTCATCCATCACGAACATGCCTCATCCTCAATATCCTCATGCCTCTCCGTGTCTCACCCATCACTAACATACTTCTTCTCAGGGCACTCTATGTGTCTCCATGTATCACCCATCCCTAACGTGCCTCTTCTCCAGGCTCTGCATGCCTCTGCATATTTCACCCATCACTAACATGCCTTTTCCCCAGGCTCTGCATGTCGCCTCTTGTCTCACTGATGAGAAACATGATTCTTCCCCAGGCTCTGCGTACCTCTCCACGTCTCACCCATCACTAACATGCCTCTTCCCCAGGCTCTGCATGCCGCTCCTTGTCTTGCTGATCACTAACATGCCTCTTCTTCATTCTCTGGGTGCCTCTCAAGTTAGCCCTGCTGTCGCCTCGCTCTTGTTAACCTCGCCGTATTTTATCTTGTGTACTGTTTTAATTGTGTTGCACTGCGTGCTGATACTTTTTTAAATACTGCTGCTGCTGATACCATCTTTTAAATATTGCTGCTATCTTTTCTCGTACCAGTTAATAAGAACAGTTTTATATAGAACAATTTTACCTGCTCTTCGGTTCTTTGATTCTCCGCACTTTGCCTCTCTTGCACAGAGTGGGTGCCGACCCCGGTCCGCCACGGCTGTTGTGCCGATTGTACGGAGGGCGGACACTCCACCATCATTTTCTTTTCCTCATTTCCACCCAATCAACACTTCCGGTTGGACGCGGTCTAGTCGTCCACCGGAATCATATAAAATTGCCAGATGATGCGGGCGCGCAGCGGACGCGCGCAGCGGATGCGCGCAGCAGGCGCGCCGCTGGCGCGCCGAAGGTGCGCCTAAGGCAAGCCCGTCTGCGTCCGTCCGCGCCAGGACCGGGCCCAGGGCCAGGACCCCTGGTCTTTCTAATACCCAGGTGCTCAGTTATACCACAAAAGAGTTACTCCTCCTTAACATTACCAGGAAAAACTGTTGCCGGTTTTTTCCGGACGAAGGTGACGTAAACTGTCCCTGTGGTTATACTCTCTTGCAATTACAAAGGACTAGGGTTTTCCAGCCCCTCAAAAGATCTCAGAGTCATAACTCTTCTAAAATCTCAGAGAGTGCTAAACTTTATGGGGGCCTTGTAAATGTCAGTTCTCTGGCTAGCCACAAATATGAGATTGCACACACGATCTCAGACTGCAATCTAGACATACTTTTCATGACATAAACCTGGGCAGATGCTGCCTCTGACCCTGACTTTGTCACGGCAACCCCGCCCGGATTTCGGGCCAATAGGGTCGATAGACCACTAAAACAAGGAGGCGGAGTTGCAATTATCTTGAGGGAACATCTCCCTGTTATATTTCACTCTACCTCCACGCCTTTTTACGAGGCCCTGCACTTTGCAATTGAACTTAGTCCAAGGCAGACTTTCAGAGGTATCTTGCTGTACCGGCCTCCAAGCTCCAGAAGTACCTTTACTTCAAACCTAGACAGCCTTCTAGAACCTACTCTCCTAAATAACGACTTCACCATCCTTGGAGATTTCAATTTCTATCTTGAAGACAGGGACAACAGGGAGACAGAGGTATTGACAGATACTTTGGGGACTGTTGGCCTCACCCAACTGGTACAGACCCCTACTCATGAGGCGGGACATACACTAGATGGTATCTTCACCTCAGCCCACGGTCTCACTTGCAAAGAAACCCTTCCTCTGACATGGTCAGACCACTCGCTTATTAAATTCTAGCTCCCAATCACCTCTTTTGGGCTTGGAGGGACTTCCAAGACCCCAGTCGCTACCCAGATAGACTGGAGTAAAATGGACAGAACGATCCTCCGCACATATTTGGAGAGCTCTTGTCCACAGTTAAACGGTCACCCTGACTTAACTGTAACCAAATACACAGATTTGCTAAATGAGGCGATTAAGGCCTCAGTACCTATCAAAAAAAAAAACTACAGGGAATAGGAAGACCCCTTCAGCCCCCTGGTTTTCCGACGTATTACAGATAGAAAAACAAAAATGTCGTCGATTAGAAAGGTGTTGGCGTGCAAATTATCACTCACCTGAGAGGAGAGTGTACAGAACGGCCCTCACACAGTATAAAAACTTACTGATATCAGAAAAGAGGGATGACTTTACCAAACAGATTGAGGAAGCAAAACATTCCTCTAAAGCACTTTTTACAGTGATCCAGCGCTATCAATATAATTTCTTCTCCTCTAGGCATTGATATCCAGGTTGAAAAACATTCCTCTTCACAACTATACCAATATGACGGTGGGGCCCATAACACCGCATAAACATTCACTCTCTCATATATTCCCTGGAACTCATCCGCCTTTACTTAGGAGAAAAAGTTAATGACTTGCTGGAAGGAGACGGGATACCTTTTAAATCAACACGATAATTCTCAAGCTTCGAGGTATTCCGCTCATTGGTCGATGGACCAACTAGTAGGAATCAGTTGATGGTGATTAAGACCAGCTCAATCACTTAAATTCATATTAACATTTACATTTATTATTGAGCTAAAGAACCACAGACTCATAAATTTAATAATAATATAGTTTATCTAAAATTTTAAGCATGAATAAATTCAGTTTTATTAATCAGATCAATACATTTATTAACCTTATAAGAAATAAATTGAAATTGCAATGCATACCCTTTTAGATGGAAGAATAAAGTTCGTCACAGAAGTTAAATTCAGATCACAGCATAGAACTCCCAAAAACTGACTGTCTGTCCTGCTAAACAGGCCTCCTCGACGGACCACCTATACAGGTTTTCCGCCACAATCTCGTTCTTTCTCAGTCAAAATTTAAGAGTAAAAGATTAATCGTATTAAAATATAAAGGCCTATGGAAAATAGCAGCGGCTTCTCCAGCGTCAGCGTCCAGTGCTCAATAAAAATATGTAAAAAGCAGCGCGCCTCCTACTTAAGAGTAGGTCTTCTTATACCCTAATACTAGCTTACTAAACACAAATGTTTCATTTTTGGGGGCGAGATTCACTCTAATTGGTCCATTTGGGGGGTGGCATACATCTCCTCATTGCCCTCCTTGCCCAAACCAGTTCTGAAAAATGTTTATAATTCTGTCCTTTCTCACGGTTTCAGGACATTACCAATCCAATTGACATTCTTTCTTTGTATCTTCTTTCTGATACTTCATTTTAAACAGTTCATTGTCAATTCACGGATACACTTCTGGTTCTCACACTCTTTCGCTGAGTCCCGCTTGGCACACGCTTGGGTAAAAAGGTCATCATAACCTTGATCCCTCTTCCATCCTAGGCTTTGGAAGCACACACGTGATGTATTTGCTCACAGCCTTTTCTTCCGCTTGGAAGCCATCTTGCGCTTGCGCATTTAAGCTTATTTGTCTCAGCAGCCATTTTTATGGCACGGCCTAGCAGGCTTGAACGAACTATCATAGAAACAAACAGATAATAGTTAAGAATAAAGAAAAATAAGCCTTTTCGTTTCCCTCCCGTCATTCTACGTACCCCAGTTAGGTGTTACCTAGCAAAAGCGACATACAAAGCTATTTCTTACTTACCAACCACTTTCTTTTGCCACCATACAATTTACTGCGTAGCACAAATCATGCAATATTATTCTAATTAATACGTAAATCATTATATTATCATTATTGACATTAACAATTATAAGTAGATTAGTTTGCACAGATACTGCATGTTACCAAGAACACTTATAAGGAAAACATACATTGTTGGTTATTCATTTAAACGAACAATTGTATTAATTATGAACGTTACTATTAGGGGGTTCAAAATTTTTCTCGTTTACCTTGCTCCATCAACAGCAGTAAACAAACTCACTACATCCAAGACTACAGGGTTCAAGGGCAATCAAAAGTCTTGTGACGACATTGCAGCTGCTTTTAAAACTAAAGTCTTGGACATTTTTAAAATTTTTGAGGATACATCAGCTCACCTCCCCACTACCCCTCCGATAAGCCCTGACCCGGTTAAGAACACCTTGCTTAGTTTTTCACCCATTTCATCTGAAACAGTGGCGAAATACATTCATGAAGCAAAGTCAGGATCTCCCTCCGACCCATGCCCGCCAGCATTTCTGAAAGAAATTGCGGACCTGGTGAGTCCTGGGTTAACAGAAATTTTCAAATCTATGTTTGTTTCTGGCAACTTTCCGTCCATGTGGAAGGACACCTCCATCCTTCCGCTGTTAAAAAAACCCACCCTAGACGCAACCAACCCGAACACCAACCGTCCTATAGCCCGGTTGCCGTTGCCTGCCAAAATAATTGACAAACTTATGAACATCCAACTAACCCAATTCATTCGTGAAAATAACTTGCTTGATCACTCCCAGTTTGGTTTCCGCCAAGAACACAGTACGGAAACAGCACTCATTAAAGCCACAGAGGAGATCAGAGCGGTGCTGGATGGAGGAGGCACGGCTGCCCTTGTACTCCTCGATCTGTCAGCCGCTTTCGATACCGTTGATCACTCCCTTTTGCAACAGCGGCTGGAGAGCCTGGGGGTGAGGGGCACAGCACTGGCCCTACTGTCCTCCTTTCTCAAGGATAGGAGATTAACAGTTTCGGTTGATGGATATCACTCTAAGCCTTATACCCTCCCGTGCGGAGTGCCACAAGGCTCTATTTAGCGTATATGTTTCCGAACTGGCCCCTTTGATCCAGGACTCTGGGTTCAGTCTCACGTCTTACGCTGATGACACCCAGATTGTGCTGGCGGCATATAAAAATCAGGTTCCCCCTACTCAGCAATTTCAGAACTGTATGTGTGCCATTAACCGATGGATGAGTACACACTGTCTTAAACTTAATTCTGATAAAACAGAGATCCTGATTTTTGGTAATATGCAACCTAACTGGGGCAATCTGTGGTGGCCGGCAGAGATGGGAGATCCACCTATACCTGCGGTTAAGGCTAAGAACCTGGGAGTATGGTTTAACAACAAACTTTCGCTTACCCAGCACACAAACGCAACTGTCTCCTCCTCCCACTTCCTTATCAAGCAAGTAAGGAAGATACTTCCTTATATTCCTGTGGACACCAGAAAAACTGTAGTCACATCGCTGATTCAGTCTAAACTTGATTATTGTAACGGGCTGTATCTAAACATTCAGAAGCAATGCCTAAAAAAGCTTCAGATTGTACAAAATACAGCAGCACGGTTACTGACCAACACCCCTAGGTGCAAATCTGTATCCAAAGAGATTCGCAGCTTGCATTGGCTTCCTGTAGCACAACGGATAAAATTCAAGGCTCTGTGTCTTGCGTACAAAGCACTAAACCACACAGGTCCTGTCTTTCTGCAAAACCTTCTCGCCTGGTATGAACCAACCAGACACCTTCGCTCTACAGGAGCCAAATTCCTGACAGTGCCCAGAATTCGAACATCACACTGGGGTGGCCGCAGCTTTTGCTTTGGCACCTCTAAACTCTGGAACACTCTTCCGAGTGAGCTCAGAAGTGCGAGCTCCCTCTCCTCCTTCAGGAAAGGACTGAAAACCTGGCTGTTCCAGTATTAGACGTCCAAGCAGGTCTACTAATGTCCTCAGCGCCAAGACACCTCCTGGTATTCGTGCGCTTTATAAGTCCCAGTAACATTAACATTAACATTAACATCTCCATGTCTCACCCATCAATAACATGCCTCTTCCCCAGGCTCTGCATGCCTCTCCATGTCTCACCCATCACCAACATGCCTCTTCTCCATGCTTTCATGCCTCTCTATGACTCCGCATTCCTCTTTGATTCATGCTGATAAGGAGCATGCCTTTTGCCCAGGCTCCACATAACTCTTCATGTCTCGTCTATCACTAACATGCCTCTTCCAACGCCACTATATGCCTCTTCATGTCTCTCCCATCCATAACGTGCCTCTTCTCTAGGCTCTGCATGCCTCTTCATGTCTCACCCTTTACTAACATGCCTTCTTCCCAGGCTCTGCATGCCTCTCCATGTCTCACCCATCAATTTCTTGTCCCTTCACCAGTCTCTCCATGCCTCTGCATGTCTCATCCATCACTAACATGCCTCTTCCCCATGTTCTGCATGCATCTTCATGACTCACTAATAACTAACATGCCTCTTTCACTGGCTCTCCTTAGCACTCTTTGTCTCGCTGAATACTAACATACCTCTTCCACAGGATCCGCATACCTCTACGTGTCTCACCCATTGCTATCATTCCTCTTCTCCAGGGTCCGCATGCCACTCCGTGTCTCACCCGTCACTAGCATGCTTCTTCCCTAGGCTCTGCATGCCTCTGCATTTCTCACACATAACTAACATGACTCTTCCCCAATATCCTCATGCCTCTTCATGTCTCATCGATCACTAACATGCTACTTCCCCCGGGGTCTGTATTCCTCTCCATGTCTCACCCACCACTAACATGCCTCTTCTCAGGGTCCTCATGCATCTCTGTGTCTCACCCATCAATAACATGCTTCTTCCCCAGGCTCTGCATGCCTCTGCATGTCTTACCCAACACTTACATGCCCTTTCCCAGTATCCTCATGCCTCTTCATGGCTCATTGATTGTGAGAAGTTGGCCTGCTATATGCTGTCCACTAATTATAGTGGGCACCTTGCACCAGTCCAAACAAACCCTTATTGGAGATAGGTTAAAGACAACCTTTATTGAAAGCTATCCTAGTGGTAGCTATGGAGAGCAGTCTTCAGGCTAAGTCTTGAAGGAATGTAAAGCAGCTTGTTTTACCAGTCTATAATCTCTTGAATGACCAAATGAAAGAGGACCACACCAGGTATATATTTAAAATATATGTATTTAGTCTTAAACACACCCCTCTAGTCTCTTTATGAGGCTAGAGTTCGAAGTACATAAGTTACAAGTCGAATATCAACAGTAATAGCACAAATACACGTTTGAGCCCTAGGGGCGTACCAAACCATATACCAATAAAGTGGTATAAGAACCACGACTGAGCTAGACACAAGGCCTAGAGCCTGTAGAAGTGTTTGGCCCTCAAGGAACCACCCAAGGTAGTGACACAGGGGACCCACGGGGGACACGTGCAGTGTGAGAACACAGCCGCGAGCCGCCGTTGACTTCTATGGGGAATGTCGCGGTTGGAGTTTTAAAGAAAAAGGACACTTAGAGGAGGACTTGGAGCAAACCCCTTTAGAACTAGGTTGTTCTAGAGTCTATACCCACGGGAGCACCGGAGTACTCGAGTTACCTCACCCAGGGAAGCCGGGTGCATAGGTGTCTTTCGGGGTCAGGTTTCGTCGTCGTTTTCAATGGCGATCTGCTGCAAAGTGCTGCTGGCGACCAAGTAGAAAGTGTTCGGGTAGATCCAAGGGTGGATCGAAGATCTGAAGAACCTGAAAGCAGAGGGGACAGAGTCTGGGTCACTAGCCAGTGACCAGGAAGGCGATGAGCAGATGCCCACCGATGTCAGGTGCTTCAGGTAGGTTGACGGTCGTCTTGACTCTTCAGCCACGAGGTCCAGGAGGCGTCGACGATGACCAGGAGCTGGATTCAAACTGTCCCACGACGTCTGTCGATTGCTGGGGTGCTAGCGACCGGATTGGACCCAACAAGCCTTGGCAACGGCAAGTCACGTGGAAAAAAAGAAAGGACGTTGATGCAGACCAGCAAGGTCTGGGGGACTCACCCAGCAAGGGTAAGTCAGGGCACGTCTGGAGCAACTAGGAAAGCCCCAGCAGAAGAAGAGTTGCCTTCGGGAGGGCCCACTAGCCAACGGACTAGCGACCGCAAAGGAGCCTCAAGTGGACGCACTTGGAGCTGGCTCACAGGACACTCGTGGAGTGGAGGCCAGTGATCTTTGCTGCAGTCGGTGCTGGAGGCAGGGGCTACTTGGAGCCCAAAGCACAACTTCGTGGGAGACCAGGAAGAGGATGCACTTGCAAAAGTTCTCGGTGTCCAGGGGTCACGGTTCCACGTTACCCACAACAGCTACGGGCCTCAGCTTTGCTGGAGACTTAGGGCAGCCTCGGGAAAGTCTGGAAATCCACCTCTGGTGATGCAAAGACTTCAGCGTCCGGCGGGAGCTTCAGCGATGCAGGCCGGACAATTGCTTCTTAGGTGCCTGCCAAGCAGGGGAGTCACTCCTTGACCCCAAGGGAGATTCTTCAGTCCTCTAATCTTCAAATAGAGCGTCGAAGGTCCAGGATTCAGTGTCAGAGTTTCATCCAGGGTAATCTAAAGTCCTAAGGACTGGGGTCCCATACTTATACAAAGTTAGGGAGTTGGACATACTCTGGGGACCCACCTATGGGAGGGTCAGGGAAGAGGGGTGGTTACACCCATTCCCTTTGTCCAGTTTCGCGCCAGAGCAGGGGCAGGTAGCCCGTGCAACCGGTTTGAGCTGGCATATGCACAGGGACACCAAATGTGCCCCCAGTGCAGGACTTCAAAGCACCAGAGGGTGCTCCCGCCCAGCCCCAATACACACTATCCTGTCTGGGGAGGTGGTTACACCTCCCTTCGACAGGAAACCTATTGTCCAGGCCTCCCCTGCCGGAGTTTCAGTCAGCAGCAGGAGGCCAGACTCGTGTCTGTGGCAGTGGCATCCATTTTGTGATGCCAGGGCTCTGGAAAGAAGTTACCGGGTAGCCCGGTGTGTACATGTCTCTCCCTCTAGAAGGGTGGAATGCTACCCCCGCCGCCAGGACTGGCAGGGGGATAGTATTCCAAGATGTTTGACACCAAACACGACATGTTTTGGTGAAGCCAGTCCAAAGTTAGCATTGTACCGCGAGGATATAATTCACTTAAGAGTATATGATCAGGCTGTACCACAAACAGCATCAGATTAGGGACTCCGAACGCTGTAGAGGGGCTCTGCTCATGCAGGGGCACCCTCCCACATAAAAACCAAGCACTCTGCCTTCAGGATTGGTAAGGCCTGCCATAGGAGTGACTTATAGGTTTATATGTGTGTGCAATGGTAGTGATATAGGTAGCCTATACCACTGTAAGGGGTGCATGCACCACCTTACCCAGGCTGCAGTAGCAGACCTGTGGTGTCATTTTGGATGGCCTTCCAGGGGTGGCACAATACATGCTGCTGCCCCTGGTAGGCCTCTGAGGTACCTATGCCCTGGGTACATAGTATACCATATGCTAGGGACTTATAAGGGCACTCCAGATTCCAATCAGAGTTGTGCCTAAGGCACATGGAAACCATTTTAGAGAGGAAGCAGCTAGGCTGGGGTTCTGATTAGCAGGGCCCCAGCCAGACTAAAGTCGAAAAACAGTGAAGCATCAGCAAAAAGTGGGGATACCCATGTGAAGCAGATCCTACTCTCCTACACAACCCCCCCCCAAACGCAGGGACATTAAACTAACCTTGACCAGTTGAGTCTTCATGTTCTAAGTGGAAATACCTAGAGAGTCCATCTGCATTGGCATGGTTACTCCCAGGTCTATGTTCCACTGTAAAGTCCATCCCCTGTAGGGAAATGGACCACCTAAGCAGTTTGGGGTTTTCACCCTTCATTTGTTTGAGCCATAGGAGGGGCTTGTGGTCTGTTTGAACAAGGAAGTGAGTACCAAACAAGTATGGCCTCAACTTCTTCGGAGCCCAAACCACAGCAAAGGCCTCCCTCTCTATGGCTGACCAACGTTTCTCTCTAGGGGTCAGCCTTCTGCTAATAAAAGCTACTGGCTGATCCTGACCTTCATCATTCAATTGTGACAGTACAGCCCCTACCCCCAATTCAGATGCATCTGTTTGGACAATGAACTTCTTGGAGTAATCAGGACTCTGGAGAATGGGAGCAGTGCACATGGCCTGCTTCAGGTCATCAAATGCCTTTTGACAGCTAGCTGTCCACTGAACCTTTTTGGGCATTTTCTTGGAAGTTAAGTCATTCAGGGGTGTCACTATTGATCCATACCCCTTGACAAATCTCCTATAGTACCCAGTCAGGCCTAAGAAGGCTCTCACCTGAGTCTGGGTAGTGGGAGCAACCCAGTCCATGATGGTCTGGATTTTGCTCTGCAATGGTTGAACCTGGCCTCCACCCACAAGGTGGCCCAGGTACACAACCTGACTCTGCCCTATCTGGCACTTGGTGGCCTTGATAGTGAGGCCTGCCTTTTGCAGGGCCTCCAAAACATTTCTGAGGTGGACTAGGTGATCCTCCCAGGTGGAGCTAAAGACAGCAATATCATCTAGATATGCTGCACTGTAGGCCTCCAGACCTGTAAGGACTGTATTCACCAACCTGTGAAAAGTGGCAGGTGCATTCTTCAGACCAAAGGGCATTACCACAAATTGATAATGTTCACTAGGGGTTGAGAATGCTGTTTTTGGCTTTGCATCATCAGCTAGTCTGATCTGCCAGTAGCCAGCTGTCAGGTCAAATGTGCTTAGATACTTGGCTGAGGCCAAAGTGTCTATTAGCTCATCTGCCCTAGGTATTGGATGGGCATCAGTCCTAGTGACTGCATTGAGACCCCTGTAGTCCACACAAAACCTCATCTCTCTTTTCCCACCACTGGTGTGAGGTTTTGGCACAAGGACCACTGGACTAGCCCAAGGGCTATCTGAGGGTTCAATAACTCCCAAATCCAACATTTTCTGGACTTCTGTCCTGATACAGTCCCTGGCATGGTCAGGTTGCCTATAAATCTTATTTTTAATAGGCAGACTGTCCCCAGTGTCCACTTCATGAGTGCACCAGGTGGTCTGACTTGGAGTCAGAGAGAACATATGTCTGTACTGATTGAGCACTTGTCTACAATCAGTTTGCTGCTGAGCAGTGAGGCTGCCTGCCAAGGCTACACCATCCACTGACCCATCATCAGGGTTCTGTGAGAGCAGGTCAGGGAGTGGGTCACTCTCTTCCTCCTGTCCCTCATCAGTAGCCATGAGCAAGCCCATGTCTGCCCTGTCCACATATGGTTTCAATCTGTTGACATGGAGAACCCTGTGGGGACTCCTGGGTGTTCCTAGGTCTACTAAATAGGTAACCTCACCCTTCTGTTCAACAATGGTATGGGGTCCACTCCACTTGTCTTGGAGAGCTGCTGGGGCCACTGGCTCCAGCACCCACACCTTCTGTCCTGGCTGGTAAACAGTCAGTACAGCCTTTTGGTCATGCCAGGCTTTTTGCAGTTCCTGGCTAGCCTCAAGGTTTTTAGTTGCCTTTTTCATGTACTCAGCCATCCTGGAGCGGAGACCAAGTACATAGTCCACTATGTCTTGCTTTGGGGGCTTGAGAGGTAACTCCCATCCTTCCTTCACCAAGCACAATGGACCCCTGACAGGGTGACCAAACAAAAGTTCAAAAGGGCTGTAGCCAACCCCTTTTGAGGCACCTCCCTGTATGCAAATAAAAGGCAGGGCAAGAGTATGTCCCATCTTCGCCTAAGCTTTTCTGGGAGCCCTTTAATCATGCCCTTTAAGGTTTTGTTGAATCTCTCAACTAAACCATTGCATTGTGGGTGATAGGGTGTGGTGAACTTGTAAGTCACTCCACACTCCTTCCACATTGCCTTCAAGTATCCAGACATAAAGTTTGCACCCCTGTCTGATACAACCTCCTTAGGGAAGTCCACTCTTGAGAAAATTCCCAGGAGGGCTCTTGCCACCACAGGTGCTGTAGTGGTCCTAAGGGGAATAGCCTCTGGGTACCTAGTGGCATGGTCCACCACCACCAGGATAAACCTGTGCCCAGATGCTGTTTGGGGATCCATGGGACCAACAATATCAATCTCCACTCTCTCAAAGGGAACCCCCACCACAGGTAGTGGTATCAGGGGGGCCTTTGTGATGCCACCTGCCTTCCCACTGGCTTGGCAAGTTACACAGGAGCGACAAAACTCCTTGGTGTCTTCAGACATGTGGGGCCAGTGAAAGTGAGGGACAAGTCTGTCCCAAGTCTTGTTCTGGCCCAGGTGACCTGCTAGAGGAATGTCATGGGCTAGGGTCAATAGGAAGCCCCTGAACTTCAGAGGTATAACCAACCTCCTGGTGGCACCAGGGTTGGGGTCTCTACACTCTGAGTACAAGAGTCCATCATCCCAATACACTTTATGGGGACCACTAGCATTCCCAGCAGCCTCAGCAGCAACTTGCTGTCTGAGGGGTTCAAGAGAGGGGCAGCTCTGCTGCTCCTGGCTCAGATCTGCCCTGGAAGGGCCCCCTGTCCACAAGAACTCAACCTGGTCATGTTCAAGCTCCTCTGGGACAGTTCCTTCCTCAGGACTGAGATCATCCCCCTCAAGAGACTGATCTTCCTTCTGAGCCAAGGGGGAAGGCACTGCCTTAACCCTACTACTCCTCCTCTTGGATGGCACTTGGTCCATGGTTCCAGGATCCAAGGCCTGTTCAGTGTTAGACATTTTGCTCTGTGACCTGGTCACAGCAAATACATGTGCAGGGATCCCCAGCATTTCTGCATGGGTCCTGAGCTCCACTTCTGCCCAAGCTGAAGTTTCAAGATCATTGCCAAGCAAGCATTCAACTGGTAGGTTTGCACTCACCACAACCTTCTTAAGGCCAGTTACCCCTCCCCAGGAGAAGTTAACAACTGCCAGAGTATGGTCTGTTCTGACATTGCTAGCATTGGTCACTTGGTACATTTCACCAAGTATAATCTGCCCAGGATCCACAAGGTCTTGTGTCACCATGGTGACACTCGCCCCTGTGTCCCTAAATGCCAAAGCCTCTTTTCCATTGATTAATGGCTGTTGCCTGTACTTGCCCAGATTACTGGGACTCACAGAGGAGGTCACATCCATGCCTCCATCACAGACTAGGACAGCCTGCGTGAGTTCTCTGACTAGGCAGAGCTCATCTCATTACCCAGGGTCAACCCTACTAAACCCTTGGCCTGTGTACTCCCACCACCAATTGTAACTGCACTAGGGGGAACAGGTGCCTTAGGGGCATTGGTGGGGGCTGGAATAGAGTCTTTGGACTTGGTGCAATCACTGGTCCAGTGTATCTTTTGCTTACAGACTTTGCACCATGGTTTCTTTTGGCCTTTTCCCTTGTTAGACTGTGAATCCCCACCTGAAGAAGATTTTTGGGGGCCTTGTGAAGACTTCTGGTCTTTACCCTTCTCCCCACCCTTATCAGAGTTTTTAGGATCTTGCTTCTTAGGGTCACCACCTTGGTTCTGTACCTTCTGCCTCACCCTGGTTCTGACCCATTTGTCTGCCTTCTTTCCCAATTCTTGGGGAGAGGTCAGATCAGAGTCCACCAGGTACTGATGCAAAAGCTGATTTTGACAGTTATTAAGAATCTGCTCCCTCATGATAAGATTGTACAATCCTGTGAATTCACATACCTTACTGCCCATCAACCAACCTTCCAGAGCCTTAGCAGAACAATCCACATAGTCCACCCAGTCTTGAGCCTGTGCTTGTTGGGTATCTCTGAACTTTAACCTATATTGTTCAGTTGTTAGGCCAAACCCATCAATCAGAGCACTCTTCAAGACTTTGTAATTGTCAGCATCCTCCTCTCTAACAGTGAGGAGCTTATCTCTACCTTTGTCTGCAAAGGAGAGCCACAAGATTGCTGCCCACTGCTCCTGAGGGACCCTCTGTACTTTACAGGCCCTCTCCAGTGCAGTTATCCATTTGCGGATGTCATCCCCACTCTGGTAGGGAGGGACAATCTTGCTCAGGTTTCTATGGTCATAAGACCTTTCCCTATCTCTGGGGAAATTGCTGCCACCATGGGACTCTAGTCCTATCTTTTTTCTCTGTCTATAGAGATCTAGGGACTCCCTGTCTATAGCCAACTGCTGTTTTCTGAGCTCAAGCTGGGCTTGTTCATACTGAAGCAGTCTCTTTCTCCTCTCATGAGAGGATTCCCTCCCATGAGAGGAGACAGAGGTCCCTACTGAGGTGTCAGAGTAGTTAGACTCCTGAGAAGGAGATCTAGTCCTTCTGGGCACACTCACAACTCTTCCTGGGGGGACAAAGGGGAGGTCATCCTGGGCCTCCTCCTCTTCCTCAGGAGTAGCTGCACTTTCCAGGTCAGGATCATTGTCATCCCCCTGGCCAGTTTCAGAGGTCAGGTCATGAGCATTTTCATCCCTGGCCCCTCCCTCATCTTCTGCCCCACCCTCTCTGCCTACCCTTTCAGACCTTAGGGGTCTTCTAAGATCATCTAGCAGAAGCATCTCCAGGAGACGTTGGGTGTTGGCACTTTTGCCTGTCTTCTACTTCCTAACTTTGGAACACCCTCCCCACCAACCTCCGACAGACCCAAGACCTACTGGCCTTCAGAAGACTCCTCAAGACCTGGCTCTTCGATCAGTAGCAGCACCACCCCCTCTTCCCCAGCGCCTTGAGACCCTCGCGGGTATGTAGTGCGCTTTATAAGTGACATGATTGATTAACTTTGCACAACTCTCTCAATTCCAAGAATGTGAGGTTGTCATATCTGGATGGCAGGAGCTCACTGGTTCCTGGCAGTGAAGACATTACTAGTGTGGTGTGGTGTATGCACTACCTACTCTAGTGTGGCCTACTAAACTCTCTTGAGTTGTAGAAAGGGTGTGCTATCCCTTAACACACAACTCTAAGTTCAGTAGAACTTACTGTATCCTAAGCTTGATTTATATGTACCTAAGGTACCCTTAGTGGTTTTCAGTTGATCAATTCAATTGAGATTATCTGGTAAAACAATAGCAAGCTGGAATCCCACACGCTGCCCACCAATGTGAGAAGTTGGCCTGGTATATGCTGTCCACTAATTATAGTGGGCACCTTGCACCAGTCCAAACAACCCCTTATTGGAGATAGGTTAAAGACAACCTTTATTGAAAGCTATCCTAGTGGTAGCTATGGAGAGCAGCCTTCAGGCTAAGTCTTGAAGGAATGTAAAGCAGCTTGTTTTACCAGTCTATAATCTCTTGAGTGACCAAATGAAAGAGGACCACACCAGGTATATATTTAAAATATATGTATTTAGTCTTAAACACACCCCTCTAGTCTCTTTATGAGGCTAGAGTTCGAAGTACATAAGTTACAAGTCGAATATCAACAGTAATAGCACAAATACACGTTTGAGCCCTAGGGGCGTACCAAACCATATGCCAATAAAGTGGTATAAGAACCACGACTGAGCTAGACACAAGGCCTAGAGCCTGTAGAAGTGCTTGGCCCTCAAGGAACCACCCAAGGTAGTGACACAGGGGACCCACGGGGGACGCGTGCAGTGTGAGAACACAGCCGCCAGCCGCCGTTGACTTCTATGGGGAATGTCGCGGTTGGAGTTTTAAAGAAAAAGGACACTTAGAGGAGGATTTGGAGCAAACCCCTTTAGAACTAGGTTGTTCTAGAGTCTATACCCACGGTCGCACCGGAGTACTCGAGTTACCTCACCCAGGGAAGCCGGGTGCATAGGTGTCTTTCGGGGTCGGGTTTCGTCGTCGTTTTCAATGGCGATCTGCTGCAAAGTGCTGCTGGCGACCAAGTCGAAAGTGTTCGGGTAGATCCAAGGGTGGATCGAAGATCTGAAGAACCTGAAAGCAGAGGGGACAGAGTCTGGGTCACTAGCTAGTGACCAGGAAGGCGATGAGCAGATTCCCACTGATGTCGGGTGCTTCAGGTAGGTTGACGGTTGTCTTGACTCTTCAGCCACGAGGTCCAGGAGGCGTCGACGATGACCAGGAGCTGGATTCTAGCTGTCCCACGACGTCTGTCGATTGCTGGGGTGTCGGCGACCGGATTGGACCCAACAAGCCTTGGCAACGGCAAGTCCTGTGGAAATAAAGAAAGGACGTTGATGCAGACCAGCAAGGTCTGGGGGACTCACCCAGCGAGGGTAAGTCAGGGCACGTCTGGAGCAACCAGGAAAGCCCAAGCAAAAGAAGAGTTGCCTTCGGGAGGACCCACTAGCCAACGGACTAGCGACCGCAAAGGAGCCTCGAGTTGACGCACTTGGAGCTGGCTCACAGGACACTCGTGGAGTTGAGGCCAGTGATCTTCGGTGCAGTTGGTGCTGGAGGCGGGGGCTACTTGGAGCCCAAAGCACAACTTCGTGGGAGACCAAAAAGAGGATGCACTTGCAAAAGTTCTTGGTGTCCAGGGGTCACGGTTCCACGTTACCCATGACAGCTACGGGCCTCAGCTTTGCTGGGGACTCAGGGCAGCCTCGGGGGAAGTATGGAAATTCACCTCTGGTGATGCAAAGACTTCGGCGTCCGGTGGGAGCTTCAGCGATGCAGGCCGGACAATTGCTTCTTAGGTGCCTGCCAAGCAGGGGAATCACTCCTTGACCCCAAGGGAGATTCTTCAGTCCTCTAATCTTCAAGTAGAGCGTCGAAGGTCTAGGATTCAGTGTCAGAGTTTTGTCCAGGGTAATCTAAAGTCCTAAGGACTGGGGTCCCATTCTTATACAAAGTTAGGGGGTTGGACATACTCTGGGGACCCACCTATGGGAGGGTCAGGGAAGAGGGGTGGTTACACCCATTCCCTTTGTCCAGTTTCGCGCCAGAGTAGGGGCAGGTAGCCCCTGCAACCGGTTTGAACTGGCATATGCACAGGGACACCAAATGTGCCCCCAGTGCAGGACTTCTAAGCACCAGAGGGTGCTCCCGCCCAGCCCCACTACACACTATCCTGTCTGGGGAGGTGGTTACACCTCCCTTCGACAGGAAGCCTATTGTCCAGGCCTCCCCTGCCGGAGTTTCAGTCAGCAGCAGGAGGCCAGACTCGTGTCTGTGGCAGCGGCATCCATTTTGTGATGCCAGGGCTCTGGAAAGAAGTTACCGGGTTGCCCGGTGTGTACATGTCTCTCCCTCTAGAAGGGTGGAATGCTACCCCCGCCGCCAGGACTGGCGGGGGGGTAGTATTCCAAGATGTTTGACACCAAACACGACATGTTTTGGTGCAGCCAGTCCAAAGTTAGCATTGTACCGCGAGGATATAATGCACTTAAGAGTATATGGTCAGGCTGTACCACAAACAGCATCAGAGGAGGGACTCCGAACGCTGTAGAGGGGCTCTGCTCATGCAGGGCCACCCTCTCACATAAAAACCAAGCACTCTGCCTTCAGGATTGGTAAGGCCTGCCATAGGAGTGACTTATAGGTTTATATGTGTGTGCAATGGTAGTGATATAGGTATCCTATACCACTGTAAGGGGTGCATGCACCACCTTACCCAGGCTGCAGTAGCAGACCTGTGGTGTCATTTTGGATGGCCTTCCAGGGGTGGCACAATACATGCTGCAGCCCCTGGGAGGCCTCTGAGGTACCTATGCCCTGGGTACATAGTATACCATATACTAGGGACTTATAAGGGCACTCCAGATTCCAATCAGAGATGTGCCTAAGGCACATGGAAACCATTTTAGAGAGGAAGCAGCTAGGCTGGGGTTCTGATTAGCAGGGCCCCAGCCAGACTAAAGTCGAAAAACAGTGAAGCATCAGCAAAAAGTGGGGGTACCCATGTGAAGCAGATCCTACTCTCCTACATTGATCACTAGCATGTGACTTTTCCCAGGCTCTGCATACCTCTCCATGTCGCACCCATCACTAACATGCCTCTTCCTCAGGCTCCACATGTCTCTACATGTCTCACTAATCACTATCATGCCTCTGCTCCAGTCTCCACATGCCTCTCCATGTCTCACCCATCACTAACATGTCTCCTCCCCTGGCTCTGCATTCCTCTCCATGTCTCACCCACCACTAACAAGCCTTTTCACCAGATTCTGCAAGCCGCTCCATGTCTCGCCCATCAGTAACATGCCTCCTCCACAAACTCTGCATGCCTCTCCATGTCGCAAAAATAACTAACATGCCTCTTTCCCAAGATCTCCTCAGTACTCCACGTCTCGCTGAATACCAACCTACCTCTTCCTCAGGATCCACATACCTCTTTGTGTCTCACCCATCCCTAACATCCCTCTACCCCAGGCTCTGCATGCCTCTGCATGTCTCACCCATCACTATCATGCCTCTTTGCCAGGCTCTGCACGCCTCTCTATGCCTCACCATTAACTAACATGCCTCTTTCCCAAGCTCTCCTCAGTACTCCACGTCTCGCTGAATACCAACCTACCTCTTCCGCAAGGATCCGCATGCCTCTCCGTGTCTCACCAATCACTAACACGTCTCTTCACCAAGCTATGCATGCCTCTCCAAGTCTCACCCATCACTAAATTGCCATTTCACCAGGCTCTGCATGCCTCACCCATCACTATCATGCCCCTTTGCCAGGCTCTGCACGCCTCTCTATGCCTCACCAATAACTAATATGCCTTTTTTCCCAGGCTCTCCTTTGTGCTCTATGTCTTGCTAAATACTAACATACCTCTTCCTCAGGATCCACATACCTCTTTGTGTCTCACCCATTCCTAACATCCCTCTACCCCAGGCTCTGCATGCCTCTGCATGTCTCACCCATCACTAACATGCCTCTTCCCCAGGCTCTTCATGCCTCTGCATGTCTCACCCATCACTAACATGCCTCTTCCCCAGGCTCTTCATGCCTCTGCATGTCTCACCCATCACTAACATGCCTCTTCCCCAGGCTCTTCATGCCTCTCCATGCCTCAGCTATCACTAGCATGACTCTGCCCTCGGTCTCAGCATGGCTCTCCATGTCTCACCCATCATTTACATGCCTCTTGTCCAGGCTCTGCATGCCTCTCCATGTCTTACCCATCACTAATGTGCCTCTTCTCCTGGGTCCTTATGCCTCTCCATGTCTCACTCATCACTAACATGTCTCCTCCCCAGGCTCTGCATGCCTCTGCATTCCTCACCCATTCCTAACACGTCTCTTCACCAAGCTCTGCATGCCTCTGCATGTCTCACACATCACAATCAGGCCTCTTCGCCAGGCTCTGCACGCCTCTCTATGTCTCACCAATAACTAATATGCCTCTTCCCCAGGCTCTGCATGCCTCTCCATGTCTCACCCATCACTAACATGCCTCTTCCCCAGGTTCTTCATGCCTCTCCATGCCTCAGCTATCACTAGCATGCCTCTTCCCCCGGTCTCAGCATGCCTGTCCATGTCTCACCCATTATTTACATGCCTCTTGTCCAGGCTCTACATGCTTCTCTATGTCTCACCCATCATTACCATACATTTTCTCCAGGCTCTGCATTGCGCTCCATGTCTCACTGTTGTGAAGTCATCTTGTGTCCTGGGCACCTTCACTTTTTGCTGACTGGTACTGGTGGTAACTGATTCTGACTTTCCCTGGGCTCTGCCTAACCAGGCCCAGGGCTAGTGCTATGGTGAAAAGACACTTAGAATACAGTAAAGACACCTACGTACACTAGGGTACTCTATGGGTTAGGGTACCCCTAGGATTGGCATGACCTCCCCTATAAGGTCCTAGTGCATAATAGGGCAGGGGGATCAAAGCTACCATTAAGTCCTTAGTATCTAATAGGGCATAGCAGTTTAGAGGCCAGCAGACCTTTCTGCACTTGTATGTGTGCGCTGCTGAGGTCTGAGGTCAGTTTAACCCCTTGAATGCGTCGGACGCGCGGAAGCCGTCCGACGCATAAGTGCTCATGTGCGTCAGATGGCTCCCGCACGTCCGACGCCATGGCACAGGAAATCCCTCTGGTGCAGGCACCAGAGGGATTTCTGTTTCTCCCCCAAAGCCTCGGGAGCTGGGTAAGAGCTTCCCCAGCTCCCGAGGCCCCCCCGTGGTCTCTAGGAAATGACGATGAGTGCGCACGTCGCGCTGACGTCATTTCATAGAAACCGAAACTGAAATGAGCCTTTAGGCTCATTTCAGTTTCACTTTCTATGCGCTCAGGGGGCTATCTCAGCCCCCTGAGCACGTAGAAAGTTGGGAGGTATCATTGGAAAGGGGAGAATCTCCCCTTTCCAATGTTATCTCTCCCCAGTGGATCCCTGCTTGGGGATCGCCCCAGGAGGGCGATCCCCAAGCAGGGATCCACCCACTAGACACCATGGAGGGGGGAGCGGCCCCTTGGGCAAGGGCCTTTGCTCCCCCCAAACAAATTGGGCATATTCAGTCTTTCTGCCCCCCCGGGGGCAGAAAGCCCACTAGATGCCAGGGATTTTTTTGTTGCCATTTTTAATTAGGGTGGGAGCTGCCCAAAACGGGCATGCCAATGCCCCCACCTCCCTGCCAAAATTACAGCCTTTCTGCCCCCCCTGGGGGGGCAGTAGCCCACAATCTGTCCCCCGGGGGGGCAAAAATCCCACTAGAGGCCAGGGATTTTTTGGGGCAATTTGTATTAGGGTGGGGGCTGCCCAAAACGGGCATGCCAATGCCCCCACCCCCTGCCAAAATTACAGCCTTTCTGGCCCCCCGGGACCAAAAACGCAGAGGCCCCCTATATATCCGAAAATGACCTGGTTTTGCAAGGAGGGTCACATGAGTTTTTGGTCCCAGGCTTGGCGGCCATCTAGGGAAACCTACCAAACCCACACATGTCTGAAAACTAGAGACGCGGTGGAGTCCAGGAAGGTATGACTTGCGTGGATCCCCCAACGTTTCTCTAACCAGAATCCCCTGCAAACCTCAAATTTAGCTGAAAAAATCACTTTTTTCTCAAATTTCTGTCTGGGAAAGTTCTGGAATCTACGTGGATCCACAAATTTCCTACCACCCAGCGTTCCCCCACGTCTACCGATGAAAATGGTACCTCACTCGCGTGGGTGGGTCAAGTACCCACGACAGGCAAGGGCCCAAAACGTATTGAGGAGACATCAAAATGACCTATCACAAAACAACCTGGTTTTGCAAGGGGAGTCACCTGGGTTTTTGGCCCCGGGCTCGGCGGCCATCTTGGGAAATTACCAAACCCACACATTTCTGAAAACTAGACACCCGGGAGAGTCCAGCGAGGTATGGCTTGCGTGGGTCCCCCAACGTTTTCCTACCCAGAATCCCCTTCAAACCTCAAATTTAGCTGAAAAAATCACTTTTTTCTCAAATTTCTGTCTGGGAAAGTTCTGGAATCTGCGTGGATCCACAAATTTCCTACCACCCAGCGTTCCCCCAGGTCTCCCGATAAAAATGATACCTCACTCGCGTGGGTAGGTCAAGTACCCGCGACAGGCAAGGGCCCAAAACGTATTGAGGAGACATCAAAATTACCTATCACAAAACAACCTGGTTTTGCAAGGGGGGTCACCTGGGTTTTTGGCCCAGGGCTCGGCGGCCATCTTGGGAAACTACCAAACCCACACATTTCTGAAAACTAGACACCCGGGGGAGTCCAGCAAGGTATGGCTTGCGTGGATCCCCAATTTTTCCCTACACAGAATGCCCTGCAAACCTCAAATTTAGCTGAAAAAACCACATTTTCCACATATTTTTGGGTGGAATAACCGTGCCGGCACAAATGTCCTACCCCACAGCGTTCCTCTCAGTCTCCCGAGTAAAATGATACCTCATTTGTGTGGGTGAGGCAAGGGCCTGTGACTGGGAAGAGCCCAAAACATAGGGATTTAGGGAATAGCACCGACAATTCTAAGCGCTACATTTAAAAAAAAAAAAGTTTTTAGCCAATTCTGCATTGGACACCCACACAAGTGAGGTATCATTTTACTCGAGACACTAAGGAGAATGCTGTGGGGTAGGACATTTGTGCCGGCACGGTGATTCCACCCAAAAATATGTGGAAAATGTGATTTTTTTCAGCTAAATTTGAGGTTTGCAGGGGATTCTGGGTAGGGAAACGTTGGGGGATCCATGCAAGCCATACCTCATTGGACTCCCCAGGGTGTCTAGTTTTCAGAAATGTGTGGGTTTGGTAGGTTTCCTAGATGGCGGCGAGCCCGGGGCCAAAAAACCAGGTGCCCCCCCCCAAAACCAGGTACTTTTGTTATAGGTAATTTTGAAGTCTCCACAGTAAGATTTGGGCCTATTCCTGTTGCAGCCACTATGCCTACCCACACATGTGAGGTACCATTTTTATCGGGAGACCTGGGGGAACACTGGGTAGTAGGACATTTGTGTCAGCCCAGTGATCCTACAACTTTCTCACACAGAAATGTGAGAACAAATTGATTTTTTCAACAAAATTTGAGGTTTGCAGGGCATGCTGGGTAGGGAAATGTTGGGGGACCCACGCAAGCCATACCTTTCTGGACTCCCCCGGGTGTCTAGTTTTCAGAAATGTGTGGGTTTGGTAGGTTTCCCTAGGTGGCCACCTAGCCCAGGACCAAAAACTCATGGGACCCCCCTTGCAAAACCAGGTTGTTTTGTGATAGGTAATTTTGATGTCGCCTCAATAGGTTTTGGGCCCTTGCCTGTCGCGGGTACTTGACCCACCCATGCGAGTGAGGTACCATTTTTATCGGGAGACCTGTGGGAATGCTGGGTGGTAGGAAATTTGTGGATCCACGCAGAGTCCAGATTTTTCCCACACAGAAATTTGAGGAAAAAGTGATTTTTTTCAGCTAAATTTGAGGTTTTCAAGGGATTCTGGGTAACAGAACCTGGTGAGAGCCAGACAAGTCATCCCATCCTGGATTTC
This sequence comes from Calotriton arnoldi, assembly GCA_963921515.1. Taxonomy (NCBI): domain Eukaryota; kingdom Metazoa; phylum Chordata; class Amphibia; order Caudata; family Salamandridae; genus Calotriton; species Calotriton arnoldi. The sequence goes on from CAWUFW010003476.1 coordinate 917,947, forward strand.
CCTGGGTGTCTAGTTTTTAAAAATGTATAGGTTTGCTAGGTTTCCCTCTGTGCCGGCAGAGCTAGGGTCCAACATCTACAGCTAGGCACTTTGCAAAAAAAGGGTCAGTTTTCACTGGGAAATGTGGTGAGTCCACGTTGCGTTTCGGGCCGTTTCCTGTTGCGGGCACTAGGCCTACCCACACAAGTGAGGTACCATTTTTCTCAGAAGACTTTGGGGAACGCTGGGTGGGTGTAATTTTGTGGATCCACACAGATTCCAGAACTTTCCACCACAGAAATGTGAGGAAAATGTGTTTTTTTTACACATTTTGAGGTTTGCAAGGGATTCTGGGTAACAGAACCTGGTGAGAGCCAGACAAGTCACCCCATCCTGGATTCCCCTGGGTGTCTAGTTTTCAAAAATGTATAGGTTTGCTAGGTTTCCCTAGGTGCCGGCAGAGCTAGGGTTCAAAATCTACAGCTAGGCACTTTGCAAAAAAGAGACAGTTTTCACAGTGAAAATGTGGTGTGTCCACATTGCGTTTTGGGCTGTTTCCTGTTGCGGGCACTAGGCCTACCCACACAAGTGAGGTACCAATTTTCACAGAAGGCTTTGGGGAATGCGGGGTGGGTGGAATTTTGTGGATCCACGCAGATTCCAGAACTTTCCACCACAGAAATGTGAGGAAAATGTGGGTTTTGTTTTACAAATTTTGCGGTTTGCAAGGGATTCTGGGTAACAGAACCTGGTGAGAGCCAGACAAGTCACCCCATCCTGGATTCCCCTGGGTGTCTAGTTTTAAAAAATGTATAGGTTTACTAGGTTTCCCTAGGTGCCGGCAGAGCTAGGGTTCAAAATCTACAGCTAGGCACTTTGCAAAAAAAAGGGTCAGTTTTCACTGTGAAAATGTGGTGTGTCCACGTTGCGTTTTGGGCCGTTTCCTGTCGCGGGCACTAGACCTACCCACACTAGTGAGGTACCATTTTTCTCGGAAGACTTTGGGAAACGCGGGGTGGGTGGAATTTTGTGGATCCACGCAGATTCTAGAACTTTCCACCACAGAAATGTGAGGAAAATGTATTTTTTTGACAAATCTTTAGGTTTGCAAGGGATTCTGGGTAACAGAACCTGGTGCGAGCCAGTCAAATCACCCCATCCTGGATTCCCCTGGTTGCCTAGTTTTCAAAAATGTATAGGTCTTATATATCCCCACAACCAGAAAGGTCCAGCGGATGTAACGGTATATTGCTTTCAAACAGCTGTCATAATTAGAAGAAGTTACAGGTGAAAACGTTGACACAAATGGCTGTTTTTTTCAACTAATTTTCAATTTTTCCTATATTCAACTGTTAGTTTCTATAAAGAAACCCTGAAGGATACACAGAAATGACCCCTTGCTGAATTCAGAATTTTATCTACTTTTCTGAAATGTATTGCTCTCCAGGATCCATTATTGCTTTCATACCAATTTCTACCATTAACTGGAAGGAGGTTGAAAGCACAAAAAATAGCAAAAAAGGCTATGTCCCAGAAAAATGCCAAAACTGTGTAAAAATTTTTGGTTTTCTGACAAAAGTCTGCGTGTCCCCGAAAGCTGGGAAAATGGTGATTTCAGCACCACAACCCCTTTGTTGATACCATTTGCAGGGAAAAAACAGACGCTTTCATCTGTAGCCCTTTTTTCCCATTTTTCAAAACAATTTAGCTATATTTTGGCTAATTTCTGGGTCCCCTCCAGGGGAATCCACAAACCCTGGGTACCTTTAGAATCCCCATGATGTTGGAAGAAAAGGACGCAAATTTGGCGTGGATACCCTATGTGGTCAAAACGTTACAGGGGCCTAAGTGCAAACTACCCCAAATAGCCAAAAAAAGGCTTAGCTCAGGGGGGGAAAGGCCTAGCAGCGAAGGGGTTAAAAGCAACCCTGTATTGCAGGCCTGCTTTTAAAATGTAAATTGTGTCCAAACTCTATGTTGGTGTTTGGGGCACTTACAAATTAATAATATTTTGGCATTTTAGGTACTTCCAGTGTCTCCCTTAGGTGTCCCGGTGGTGGGGGGTGAGTTACTTATAAGGAAGACCCTTATAAAATAGGTTTTATATGCCCTGGGGAGAGTGAAAATGCACATTTCACTTACCTCATTCTAGTAAAGTGCTTCCCAAAATCGACTTTTGTGTAAGAAGCACTGTGTAGTGAGGATCTGCAATATTTTTACATATTCATAACTGCAAAAGTGTTCCAGGGGTGGGGGTCCTGTAGATATAGACAGGGTCTGCACCTATGCTTAACCTTCTGGTAGCATGCCTCTCCGTGTCTCACCCATCAGTAACATGTCTCCTCCCCAGGTTCTGCATGCCTCTCCGTGTCTCACTCATCACTAACATGTCTCCTCCCCAGGTTCTGCATGCCTCTCCGTGTCTCACCCATCAGTAACATGTCTCCTCCCCAGGTTCTGCATGCCTCTCCGTGTCTCACTCATCACTAACATGTCTCCTCCCCAGGTTCTGCATGCCTCTCCGTGTCTCACCCATCAGTAACATGTCTCCTCCCCAGGTTCTGCATGCCTCTCCGTGTCTCACTCATCACTAACATGTCTCCTCCCCAGGTTCTGCATGCCTCTCTGTGTCTCACTCATCACTAACATGTCTCCTCCCCAGGTTCTGCATGCCTCTCCGTGTCTCACCCATCAGTAACATGTCTCCTCCCCAGGTTCTGCATGCCTCTCCGTGTCTCACTCATCACTAACATGTCTCCTCCCCAGGTTCTGCATGCCTCTCTGTGTCTCACTCATCACTAACATGTCTCCTCCCCAGGTTCTGCATGCCTCTCCGTGTCTCACCCATCAGTAACATGTCTCCTCCCCAGGTTCTGCATGCCTCTCTGTGTCTCACTCATCACTAACATGTCTCCTCCCCAGGTTCTGCATGCCTCTCTGTGTCTCACTCATCACTAACAGTCTCCTCCCCAGGTTCTGCATGCCTCTCCGTGTTTCACTCATCACTAACATGTCTCCTCCCCAGGTTCTGCATGCCTCTCCGTGTCTCACCCATCAGTAACATGTCTCCTCCCCAGGTTCTGCATGCCTCTCCGTGTCTCACTCATCACTAACATGTCTCCTCCCCAGGTTCTGCATGCCTCTCCGTGTCTCACCCATCAGTAACATGTCTCCTCCCCAGGTTTTGCATGCCTCTCTGTGTCTCACTCATCACTAACAGTCTCCTCCCCAGGTTCTGCATGCCTCTCCGTGTCTCACTCATCACTAACATGTCTCCTCCCCAGGTTCTGCATGCCTCTCCGTGTCTCACCCATCAGTAACATGTCTCCTCCCCAGGTTCTGCATGCCTCTCCGTGTCTCACCCATCAGTAACATGTCTCCTCCCCAGGTTCTGCATGCCTCTCCGTGTCTCACTCATCACTAACATGTCTCCTCCCCAGGTTCTGCATGCCTCTCCGTGTCTCACCCATCAGTAACATGTCTCCTCCCCAGGTTCTGCATGCCTCTCCGTGTCTCAATCATCACTAACATGTCTCCTCCCCAGGTTCTGCATGCCTCTCCGTGTCTCAATCATCACTAACATGTCTCCTCCCCAGGTTCTGCATGCCTCTCCGTGTCTCACTCATCACTAACATGTCTCCTCCCCAGGTTCTGCATGCCTCTCCGTGTCTCACCCATCAGTAACATGTCTCCTCCCCAGGTTCTGCATGCCTCTCCGTGTCTCAATCATCACTAACATGTCTCCTCCCCAGGTTCTGCATGCCTCTCCGTGTCTCAATCATCACTAACATGTCTCCTCCCCAGGTTCTGCATGCCTCTCCGTGTCTCACCCATCAGTAACATGTCTCCTCCCCAGGTTCTGCATGCCTCTCCGTGTCTCACTCATCACTAACATGTCTCCTCCCCAGGTTCTGCATGCCTCTCCGTGTCTCACCCATCAGTAACATGTCTCCTCCCCAGGTTCTGCATGCCTCTCCGTGTCTCACTCATCACTAACATGTCTCCTCCCCAGGTTCTGCATGCCTCTCCGTGTCTCACCCATCAGTAACATGTCTCCTCCCCAGGTTCTGCATGCCTCTCCGTGTCTCACTCATCACTAACATGTCTCCTCCCCAGGTTCTGCATGCCTCTCCGTGTCTCACCCATCAGTAACATGTCTCCTCCCCAGGTTCTGCATGCCTCTCCGTGTCTCACCCATCAGTAACATGTCTCCTCCCCAGGTTCTGCATGCCTCTCCGTGTCTCACTCATCACTAACATGTCTCCTCCCCAGGTTCTGCATGCCTCTCCGTGTCTCACCCATCAGTAACATGCCTTCTGACCACACCCCTCACCATCAGCTATTATCTTGTTGCTCCATCGGCACCCCATGCCTCTCTGTCTCCCCAGCATCTCCCTCTCCACCAGTCTACTGCTGTTGCACAACTTTCAAATCTCACTATCTGCCTCCAGTATCCTCTCCTATCCCCATGAGTGTTTAGTTGTTCTCGCTGGTTGGCTGCTGCTGTGATGCTGTTTTGCCTCCTTATGGATTGTGTTGGAGATATTATGGAGACATTGTTTGTTTGTGATCTGGGGAGCAGTTGAAGAGGATGTTGAGAATGAAACTCTGTGCTCCTGGTGGGGCCCCATGTCCCTGGATGCAATGTGGTCTCTTCAAAAGCCTCATATGTGACTCTACGGCCACCTATATATCCCAAATAACCCTCCAATGGTCATCTCGGTCTCCACAAGCAGCCCTATGCATAGGTCTGTATGAGGGCCTCGTGCCCTCAGTCTGTGTACATTTCCAGAGCCTCATCTGCAGACGTCCCCAAACAGCCCCACATAAACTCAGACGCCTCCCAGTGCCCTCCATCTTTTCCATCAGATTCCTGCAGCTGATTTGATCCCCCATCTTTCCCTTTCAGATTCTATTCCCCCTAATTGGCCATCTCATCTCTCCCCTTCTTGCCAGCATTACTTCACAGTCACCCCTCAATTGACTTATTGACCTCCATGTTGACTATCCGCCACACCAGTGTTGTTCCAGAGGTAGCCTGGATCCAGTGCTGCTGACAGTATGCATACTTCTGATTGGCTGAGAAGCAGCCTGGATGCAGTGCTGCTGACAATATTCACACTTCTGATTGGCTGAGAAGCAGCCGGGATGCAGTGCTGCTGACAATATTCACACTTCTGATTGGCTGAGAAGCAGCTGGATGCAGTGCTGCTGACAATATGCATACTTCTGATTGGCTGAGAAGCAGCCTGGATGCAGTGCTGCTGACAATATTCACACTTCTGATTGGCTGAGAAGCAGCTGGATGCAGTGCTGCTGACAATATGCATACTTCTGATTGGCTGAGAAGCAGCCTGGATGCAGTGCTTCTGACAATATTCACACTTCTCATTGGCTGAGAAACAGCCTGGATGCAGTGCTGCTGACAATATTCAAACTTCTGATTGGCTGAGAAGCAGCCTGGATGCAGTGCTGTTGACAATATACTAATGTCTGATTGGCTGAGAGGCAGCCAGGGCAGGTGACCAACAGAGAGACAGGCTGCAGGCAAGAACACAAGAAAGACACAGATGCCAATGTTTCTGCTCCAAACAATCTTTATTGAACACATAGAGAGAGAGCAGCACAAATTCTCAGCTACTAAAATCAACACAACCTAAATGCACACTTGTTTTCAAAACATGAGCATTCCAAGAGTTTAATGAGAGTTTTTGCCATTCAGCCTTGTTCACCTGATATACATGTGATTCCCGTGTGCCCTGAGCATGTTGGAATTAAGGAAGTGGCTGGGTAGGCTCCCAGGGAAGCATGGCTGAAGCAAGGTGGTGTAGGACATGTCCTGTCAGATGATGGGAAGTCAAGACATGGGAGCTGAGGGATGTGTGGTAAGCGGGGCTGGTGACTGCTGGAGCAGGGCCCTTTTTGGGAGCATGAAGCGTGACGTGTTCTGCTGCAAGGAGTGAGCTGGCAGGGCTGGTGGTGTGACCTACGCACTTTTGGGAAGATGGAAAAGTCTTTGCTGTTCAAAAGGTGGAGGAATCCCAGAGTATTCTGTGGACGTGTGGTGGAACGCGCTCTTCTAACAGTAATATGTGTAAATTAGCCTGTGCTCTGTGGTTGAAAAGCAGAGCGTGTGGTGCAAAAATTTTGCAAAGTACGAGACGATGGGCCTGATTTAGATCTCGGCGGATGGGTTACTCCGTCCCAACGGTGACCGATATCCCATCCGTCGAACTATAAATCCCATAGGATATAATGGGATTTATATTTCGGCGGAATGGATATCTGTCACCGCTCTGAACGGGTAACTCGTCCGCCGAGATCTAAATGAGGCCCTATGTTGTGTTGAGGCAGAATGTGCTGTGTAGAGGGTTGGACAATTATCAGCTTCCGCCGACTACACAGCACATGCCCAGCTCCCCCACATCAGAGTACAAGTCCTCATTGTCTGGGACTTTCTCCAAACCAGAGACATCCATCAGTGGCGTAACGAAAAATGATGGGCCCCCCTGAAGTATGAGACCAGGGGACCCCAAGTCTCCCATATTTCACAGATATTCATTGGTGTTGGGCTGGATGGGGCCCGATAGAAAGGGTGGGTGCCCCTAGAGGGTTGGGCCCCCCTGCACTGCAGAGCCCTAGTAATGCCCATAACATTTACCGGGAATCCTACTGCGGGTGGTCTAGGTAACGGTACACACAGGACAGGATCGCCTGTGTACCTTGGCGCAGGTGCCGGCTCCTGGCGCTCTGGAGCATGGACACCGGGTAGTTCTTTCAATCTGAGGGAGAGGGGGAGGATTTGAGACCGGCAGTCAATCAATCAATCAGGATTTATAAAGCGCCGCAAATCACCTGTGAGGCTCTCAAGGCGCTGGAGTTGCTAGCTGATTTGCGGAGAAATCAGTGAAAAACGAGGCAAAAGCAGGTGTTAGCACTCAAAAAAACGGGAGGAAAGGATGGAGAAAGCAGTAAAAAATTAGGCAAAAGCAGTAAAAAGCACTCAGGAAACGGGGAGGAAGCAGAGCGGTGCAGCAGCACCGTAGAGCTCGGCCTGGGCCAATCCCACCTTCATCAAGCACTCAGGAAACGGGGAGGAAGCAGAGCGGTGCAGCAGCACCGGAGAGCTCGGCCTGGGCCAATCCCACCTTCATCAAGAAGCCCCAAGAGCTGCCAGGGCTCAGCAGGACGGTTCAACAGAAGCTGAGCGTTGGAGCAGCGCCTGCAGGGGAGCTTTGCTCTTTGTCTGCAGAGGTGAAATCTTTACTCTCAGTTAGGCATCTCCTGAAGTTTATGACACAATCAGAGCTCCCTTTTGAGTCTCTGTCTCTCTTCTCTCTCAAATCACTTGTGGTGTAAAACTTTTATTTCCAGCCAAGATCAGTCTAGCCCTGAGATGGGGGGGGGGGTTGGGATGGGGGGCATTGTTATTTGATAGTTAACCCCACTGAGCTGTGAATATGTCGAGTCAGGATGATTTTTGGACTGGACTCAGGGTTTGTACATAAAGATGCCGTTTCTTTTTTACCGGAAGAGGAATACTCCTTTATTCATGTCTCCTGGCCTAGAGCTGGAGGGTCTGTATGAGGATCCGAAGGGGAGGGGCTGAGAGAGTGAGGCTGAGGGTGAGGCGCTGACAGAGTGAGGCTGAGGGTGAGGCGCTGACAGAGTGAGGCTGAGCGTGAGGCGCTGACAGAGTGAGGCTGAGGGTGAGCCGCTGACAGAGTGAGGCTGAGCGTGAGGCACTGACAGAGTGAGGCTGAGGGTGAGCTGCTGACAGAGTGAGGCTGAGCGTGAGGCACTGACAGAGTGAGGCTGAGCGTGAGGCACTGACAGAGTGAGGCTGAGGGTGAGGCACTGACAGAGTGAGGCTGAGGGTGAGCCGCTGACAGAGTGAGGCTGAGCGTGAGGCACTGACAAAGTGAGGCTGAGCGTGAGGCACTGACAGAGTGAGGCTGAGGGTGAGGCACTGACAGAGTGAGGCTGAGGGTGAGGTGCTGAGTGAGTGAAACTGAGGGTGAATCTGGAACACATGATCTCCGGGGACAGTCTGTATGAGGATCCGAAGGAAAGGCACTGACAAACTGAGACTGAGGGTGAGGCGCTGACAGAGTGAGGCTGAGGGTGAGGCACTGACAGAGTGAGGCTGAGCGTGAGGCGCTGACAGAGTGAGGTTGAGCGTGAGGCGCTGACAGAGTGAGGCTGAGGGTGAGGTGCTGAGAGAGTGAGGCTGATGGTGAGGCGCTGAGTGAGTGAAACTGAGGGTGAATCTGGAACACATGATCTCTGGGGACAGTCTGTATGAGGATCCGAAGGGAGGGGCTGAGAGAGTGAGGCTGAGGGTGAGGCGCTGACAGAGTGAGGGTGAGCCGCTGACAGAGTGAGGCTGAGCGTGAGGCACTGACAGAGTGAGGCTGAGGGTGAGGCACTGACAGAGTGAGGCTGAGCGTGAGGCACTGACAGAGTGAGGCTGAGGGTGAGGTGCTGACAGAGTGAGGCTGAGCGTGAGGCACTGACAGAGTGAGGCTGAGCGTGAGGCACTGACAGAGTGAGGCTGAGGGTGAGGTGCTGACAGAGTGAGGCTGAGGGTGAGGTGCTGACAGTGAGGCTGAGGGTGAGGCACTGACAGAGTGAGGCTGAGGGTGAGACACTGACAGAGTGAGGCTGAGGGTGAGACACTGACAGAGTGAGGCTGAGGGTGAGGCGCTGAGTGAGTGAAACTGAGGGTGAATCTGGAACACATGATCTCCTCGGACAGTCTGTATGAGGATCCGAAGGGGAGGGGCTGAGAGAGTGAGGCTGAGGGTGAGGTGCTGACAGAGTGAGGCTGAGGGTGAGGCACTGACAGAGTGAGGCTGAGGGTGAGGTGCTGATTGAGTGAAACTGAGGGTGAATCTGGAACACATGATCTCCGGGGACAGTCTGTATGAGGATCCGAAGGAAAGGCACTGACAAACTGAGACTGAGGGTGAGGCGCTGACAGAGTGAGGCTGAGGGTGAGGCACTGACAGAGTGAGGCTGAGGGTGAGGAGCTGAGAGAGTGAGGCTGATGGTGAGGCGCTGAGTGAGTGAAACTGAGGGTAAATCTGGAACACATGATCTCCGGGGACAGTCTGTATGAGGATCCGAAGGGAGGGGCTGAGAGAGTGAGACTGAGCATGAGGCGCTGACAGAGTGAGGCTGAGGGTGAGGTGCTGACAGAGTGAGGCTGACGGTGAGGCGCTGAGTGAGTGAAACTGAGGGTGAATCTGGAACACATGATCTCCGGGGACAGTCTGTATGAGGATCCGAAGGGAGGGGCTGAGAGAGTGAAGCTGAGGGTGAGGCGCTGACAGGGTGAGGCTGAGGGTGAGGCGCTGACAGAGTGAGGCTGAGGGTGAGGCACTGACAGTGAGGCTGAGTGTGAGGCGCTGACAGAGTGAGGCTGAGGGTGAGGCGCTGACAGAGTGAGGCTGAGGGTGAGGCACTGACAGAGTGAGGCTGAGGGTGAGGCGCTGAGTGAGTGAAACTGAGGGTGAATCTGGAACACATGATCTCCGGGCATAGTCTGTATGAGGATTCGAAGGAAAGGCACTGACAAACTGAGACTGAGGGTTGAGTGGATGAGGCAGTGCCGATGAGGCAGCTGAGGGCCTGAGAGCCAGAGTTCTTAGATTGGGTTTTCCACTGTCAGGAACAGACCTCACTGACAGCAAAAAGAACCGTAGACTGATACAGTTTGGAAGCAATAATTCTGAAGATATTCAAAGTTGGAAGAACCAGGTCAGCCAATGTGGTAAACAACGTGGTTCAGATGGAGGAGGGGGAGCATCGCAGACGCAGAGGAGCGGGGGAGCACTGCAGATGAGGAGGAACGGGGGAGCACTGCAGATGAGGAATGAGGGAGCACTGCAGATGAGGAGGAACGAGGGAGCACTGCAGATGTGTAGGAAAGAACGAGGGAGCAGTGCAGACGAGGAGAAGGAGGAGCACTGCAGACAAGGAGGAACAAGGGAGCACTGCATATGAGGATGAACGAGGGAGCACTGCAGAAAGGAGGAACGAGGGAGCACTGCAGATGTGGAGGAATGAGGGAGCAGTGCAGACGGGGAGGATCGGAGGAGCACTGCAGACGAGGAGGAACAAGTGAGCACTGCAGATGTGGAGGATCGAGGGAGCACTGCAGATGAGGAGGAACGAGGGAGCACCTCAGATGTGGAGGAACAAGGGAGCACTGCAGATGTGGAGGAACGAGGGAGCACTGCAGATGAGGAGGAAGAAGGGAGCACTACAGATGTGGAGGAACTAGGAAGCACTGCATATGTGGAGGAACAAGGGAGCAGTGCAGATGAGGAGGAACGAGGGAGCACTGCAGATGTGGAGGATCGAGGGAGTACTGCAGATGAGGAAGAAGGGAGCACTGCAGATGTGGAGGAACGAGGGAGCACTGCAGATGTGGAGGATCAAGGGAGCACTGCAGATGAGGAGGAACGAGGGAGCACTGCAGATGTGGAGGAACAAGGGAGCACTGCAGATGTGGAGGAACGAGGAAGCACTGCAGATGAGGAGGAAGAAGGGAGCAATGCAGATGTGGAGGAACGAGGAAGCACTGCAGATGTGGAGGAACAAGGGAGCAGTGCAGACGAGAAGGAGGAGGACTGCAGACAAGGAGGAACAAGGGAGCACTGCAGATGAGGCGGAGCGAAGGAGCACTGCAGACGAGGAGGAACAGAGGAAGCATGACAGTAGAGGAAGACTAAGGACAGCATCAACAAAAGGAGAAGGAGCAGGATGGAAGTAAATAAGGGGCCACCGACCCACCATAGCTCTGCGCTATCACAGTTACGAAAGCATCTCAAAGCCGCAGACGTCTATAATACTCCCCGCAAACTCCTCAGCATCACTGCCTATGTCACAGCCATGAGTATTATTAGCATCATTATTAGTAGTAGCTGTAGTAGAAGTATCATTATCATTATCATCATCATCATTACTATTACCACTATTAGTATTACTATTATTATTATTATTGTCATTATTATTATTATTATTATTATTATTATTATTATTATTGTCATTATTATTATTATTATTATTATTATTATTAGTAGTATTATTATTAGTATTACACTATTATTATTAGTAGTAGTATTACTATTCTAATTGTTATTATTATTATTATTGTTAGTATTATTGTTATTATTGTTATTATTGTCATTATTATTATTAGTATTAGTATTACTATTCTAATTGTTATTATTATTATTAGTATTACACTATTATTATTAGTAGTAGTATTACTATTCTAATTGTTATTATTATTATTATTGTTAGTATTAATATTCTCATTGTTATTATTAGCAATATTAATATTGTTACATTTGTCATGCTTATTATTACCTATGATTAGTACTATATATTTATTTTTTATTACGTTCACGTTTTATTACAATAATTATTATTACTACTATTAGTAGTAATTATTGTCCTTGCTATTATTAGTATTATTATTATTAATATTATCCTATGATTTGTATTATGTATTAAATTGTGTTGGTTTGACCATTATTGGTACAATTAACAGTATTATTATTCTTAGTAACCTCCTTATTATGCGCAGCATTACTATTCATGCTCTCACAGCGGGACGTGCGATGCCGCAGCCCTTGGTGCTGATGTTTCAAGCCGGCTTATGAGAGTTATCTGCAGCATGCGGCAGAGGACGGTGCGGCAGGCGGAATTATCAGGTAAAGGAGGGACGGGGGCGTCGCATGCGCGCGCCACAGGGGCGGGGAGCACGTGCCTCTCCGCGGCGCGCTGCGCTCACTTCCGCTGACGTCATTGCGCACTACTTCCTAAAGAAACAAAGGAATCCACAGTCGTCTTCTGTAGTGGTTCTGGTGGTGGGAGGGGCAGCGGCTTACTGGGTGTTACTGCACTTCGCTCCCCAAGTACTGGAATCCGAATAGCTGTACCCCCACTCCTCAGGCGATCTCATGCACTCCCTCATCGTCCTCCGGGGCATGGTGGGGTACACCGCATCATCCGGGCCCTGGCCGAGGGGCGCGCCATCTGAAGGGTAGTCGTCGGGTGTTATACAGTTCTTCCACTGCCACTTTGCAAAAATCCTGCACAGGAGGACAACGTGTAGGTAAAATTAAACACTCCACATTTCAACATCATCACAGAGAGGGGCCCCACATTTCACCCTAAAAAGTACGTTCATAGAAGGTAATCACATCTCGGAAAGAGTACATTTAAATGGAGCAGTACCCCAAAAAGAACACACTCATACCGGACCTGATCACAAAGAAAATACATCCATACATGACTGCATTAACACAAAGAGGGCACCGTTATATAGGACTGAATTACAGCAAAGAGAGGACGCTCATACAGGCAGGGCTTTAAGTGGGCCGGGTCCTGCCGGTAAAAGCAGGTGCCGAAACAGATCCCTATCGGGCTCTCCATTTTCGTCCTCACTCTCAGACTGGAAAAATAATGTTAACTCTGCAGCAGTTCACTGTTTTTGATTCAACTTTTATTTTTTTGCAGTTCTATATTTCAAAACTCGAAGTGGTTTACATGAGCACCAACAAGGACATATTCATTTATTTTTTGGTAGGCACGCACGATTAAGCGATTTGCCCAGAAACACGGGATGTTGAGCTGACAAAGAGAGGACTCTCATACAGGACTGCATTACAACAAAGATATTACACCTGTAGGAAATTGGATTACTGGTTGAAGGGGTTAAAACCCTACTCAAGCAACAACAACAATTCTTTTCACAACGAAACACAAACAAACCCCAAATTAACCTGAGCTTAACCTTCTGGTTGCTTGGCACTAAATCAGTCCCGCTTAACTTAGAGGCAATTTTTAAAAGTAGTTATGCAGCACGTCAAACAGTAATGAAGTGAAGACACAACACAATAAAAATCACACACCAGTTTAGAACAATAATTGGCATAGCCAATAGGTCTCGCTTTTGGGACCTTATGAGTGTTTAGCCATGACGTCCGTGCGTGTTTCTATCCCATTAGCTAGTCTAGTTTGCATTAACAATCACGTGTTTAATATTTATGTTCACAAAAAAGCAAAGATTATTACCGGAAGCTCTCAGTCTGGCAGCAGTTAACCATTGTCTGCCTAAGAGGTATAAAGGGCCACTGCTTGTTTGCAATTACATTCTATTTGAAATGTTAAGCGGTAATGGGGCTGTCCTGCGCGGCAGGAGTGAGGCGTCAACGGGAGGAGTGCACTCCATGGAGCAGTGTCAGGAGTGAGGCACCAACGGAAGGAGTGCACTCCATGGAGCAGTGTCAGGAGTGAGGATCCAACAGAAGGAGTGCACTCCATGGAGCAGTGTCAGGAGTGAGGATCCAACGGGAGGAGTGCACTCCATGGAGCAGTGTCAGGAGTGAGGCTCCAACGGAAGGAGTGCACTCCGTGGAGCAGTGTCAGGTGTGAGGCGTCAACGGAAGGAGTGCACTCCATGGAGCAGTGTCAGGAGTGAGGCACCAACGGAAGGAGTGCACTCCATGGAGCAGTGTCAGGAGTGAGGCGTCAACGGGAGGAGTGCACTCCATGGAGCAGTGTCAGGAGTGAGGATCCAACGGGAGGAGTGCACTCCATGGAGCAGTGTCAGGAGTGAGGATCCAACGGGAGGAGTGCACTCCATGGAGCAGTGTCAGGAGTGAGGCACCAACGGAAGGAGTGCACTCCGTGGAGCAGTGTCAGGAGTGAGGCACCAACGGGAGGAGTGCACTCCGTGGAGCAGTGTCAGGAGTGAGGATCCAACGGAAGGAGTGCACTCCGTGGAGCAGTGTCAGGAGTGAGGATCCAACGGGAGGAGTGCACTCCGTGGAGCAGTGTCAGGAGTGAGGCTCCAACGGGAGGAGTGCACTCCATGGAGCAGTGTCAGGAGTGAGGATCCAACGGAAGGAGTGCACTCCGTGGAGCAGTGTCAGGAGTGAGGCACCAACGGAAGGAGTGCACTCCGTGGAGCAGTGTCAGGAGTGAGGCTCCAACGGGAGGAGTGCACTCCATGGAGCAGTGTCAGGAGTGAGGCACCAACGGAAGGAGTGCACTCCATGGAGCAGTGTCAGGAGTGAGGATCCAATGGAAGGAGTGCACTCCGTGAAACAGTGTCAGGAGTGAGGCGTCAACGGAAGGAGTGCACTCCATGGAGCAGTGTCAGGAGTGAGGATCCAACGGAAGGAGTGCACTCCGTGGAGCAGTGTCAGGAGTGAGGATCCAACGGGAGGAGTGCACTCCATGGAGCAGTGTCAGGAGTGAGGCACCAACAGAAGGAGTGCACTCCATGGAGCAGTGTCAGGAGTGAGGCGTCAACGGAAGGAGTGCACTCCATGGAGCAGTGTCAGGAGTGAGGATCCAACGGAAGGAGTGCACTCCATGGAGCAGTGTCAGGAGTGAGGATCCAACGGGAGGAGTGTCCACTCCGTGGAGCAGTGTCAGGAGTGAGGATCCAACGGGAGGAGTGCACTCCATGGAGCAGTGTCAGGAGTGAGGCTCCAACGGAAGGAGTGCACTCCGTGGAGCAGTGTCAGGTGTGAGGCGTCAACGGAAGGAGTGCACTCCATGGAGCAGTGTCAGGAGTGAGGCACCAACGGAAGGAGTGCACTCCATGGAGCAGTGTCAGGAGTGAGGCGTCAACGGGAGGAGTGCACTCCATGGAGCAGTGTCAGGAGTGAGGATCCAACGGGAGGAGTGCACTCCATGGAGCAGTGTCAGGAGTGAGGATCCAACGGGAGGAGTGCACTCCATGGAGCAGTGTCAGGAGTGAGGCACCAACGGAAGGAGTGCACTCCGTGGAGCAGTGTCAGGAGTGAGGCACCAACGGGAGGAGTGCACTCCGTGGAGCAGTGTCAGGAGTGAGGATCCAACGGAAGGAGTGCACTCCGTGGAGCAGTGTCAGGAGTGAGGATCCAACGGGAGGAGTGCACTCCGTGGAGCAGTGTCAGGAGTGAGGCTCCAACGGGAGGAGTGCACTCCATGGAGCAGTGTCAGGAGTGAGGATCCAACGGAAGGAGTGCACTCCGTGGAGCAGTGTCAGGAGTGAGGCACCAACGGAAGGAGTGCACTCCGTGGAGCAGTGTCAGGAGTGAGGCTCCAACGGGAGGAGTGCACTCCATGGAGCAGTGTCAGGAGTGAGGCACCAACGGAAGGAGTGCACTCCATGGAGCAGTGTCAGGAGTGAGGATCCAATGGAAGGAGTGCACTCCGTGAAACAGTGTCAGGAGTGAGGCGTCAACGGAAGGAGTGCACTCCATGGAGCAGTGTCAGGAGTGAGGATCCAACGGAAGGAGTGCACTCCGTGGAGCAGTGTCAGGAGTGAGGATCCAACGGGAGGAGTGCACTCCATGGAGCAGTGTCAGGAGTGAGGCACCAACAGAAGGAGTGCACTCCATGGAGCAGTGTCAGGAGTGAGGCGTCAACGGAAGGAGTGCACTCCATGGAGCAGTGTCAGGAGTGAGGATCCAACGGAAGGAGTGCACTCCATGGAGCAGTGTCAGGAGTGAGGATCCAACGGGAGGAGTGTCCACTCCGTGGAGCAGTGTCAGGAGTGAGGATCCAACGGAAGGAGTGCACTCCATGGAGCAGTGTCAGGAGTGAGGCACCAACGGAAGGAGTGCACTCCATGGAGCAGTGTCAGGAGTGAGGATCCAATGGAAGGAGTGCACTCCGTGAAACAGTGTCAGGAGTGAGGCGTCAACGGAAGGAGTGCACTCCATGGAGCAGTGTCAGGAGTGAGGATCCAACGGAAGGAGTGCACTCCGTGGAGCAGTGTCAGGAGTGAGGATCCAACGGGAGGAGTGCACTCCATTGAGCAGTGTCAGGAGTGAGGCACCAACAGAAGGAGTGCACTCCATGGAGCAGTGTCAGGAGTGAGGCACCAACGGAAGGAGTGCACTCCGTGGAGCAGTGTCAGGAGTGAGGATCCAACGGAAGGAGTGCACTCCATGGAGCAGTGTCAGGAGTGAGGCGTCAACGGAAGGAGTGCACTCCATGGAGCAGTGTCAGGAGTGAGGATCCAACGGAAGGAGTGCACTCCATGGAGCAGTGTCAGGAGTGAGGATCCAACGGAAGGAGTGCACTCCATGGAGCAGTGTCAGGAGTGAGGCGTCAACGGGAGGAGTGCACTCCGTGGAGCAGTGTCAGGAGTGAGGATCCAACGGGAGGAGTGCACTCCATGGAGCAGTGTCAGGAGTGAGGATCCAACGGGAGGAGTGCACTCCATGGAGCAGTGTCAGGAGTGAGGCACCAACGGAAGGAGTGCACTCCATGGAGCAGTGTCAGGAGTGAGGCACCAACGGAAGGAGTGCACTCCATGGAGCAGTGTCAGGAGTGAGGATCCAATGGAAGGAGTGCACTCCGTGAAACAGTGTCAGGAGTGAGGCGTCAACGGAAGGAGTGCACTCCATGGAGCAGTGTCAGGAGTGAGGATCCAACGGAAGGAGTGCACTCCGTGGAGCAGTGTCAGGAGTGAGGATCCAACGGGAGGAGTGCACTCCATTGAGCAGTGTCAGGAGTGAGGCACCAACAGAAGGAGTGCACTCCATGGAGCAGTGTCAGGAGTGAGGCACCAACGGAAGGAGTGCACTCCGTGGAGCAGTGTCAGGAGTGAGGATCCAACGGAAGGAGTGCACTCCATGGAGCAGTGTCAGGAGTGAGGCGTCAACGGAAGGAGTGCACTCCATGGAGCAGTGTCAGGAGTGAGGATCCAACGGAAGGAGTGCACTCCATGGAGCAGTGTCAGGAGTGAGGATCCAACGGAAGGAGTGCACTCCATGGAGCAGTGTCAGGAGTGAGGCGTCAACGGGAGGAGTGCACTCCGTGGAGCAGTGTCAGGAGTGAGGATCCAACGGGAGGAGTGCACTCCATGGAGCAGTGTCAGGAGTGAGGATCCAACGGGAGGAGTGCACTCCATGGAGCAGTGTCAGGAGTGAGGCACCAACGGAAGGAGTGCACTCCGTGGAGCAGTGTCAGGAGTGAGGCACCAACGGGAGGAGTGCACTCCGTGGAGCAGTGTCAGGAGTGAGGATCCAACGGAAGGAGTGCACTCCGTGGAGCAGTGTCAGGAGTGAGGATCCAACGGGAGGAGTGCACTCCGTGGAGCAGTGTCAGGAGTGAGGCTCCAACGGGAGGAGTGCACTCCATGGAGCAGTGTCAGGAGTGAGGATCCAACGGAAGGAGTGCACTCCGTGGAGCAGTGTCAGGAGTGAGGCACCAACGGAAGGAGTGCACTCCGTGGAGCAGTGTCAGGAGTGAGGCTCCAACGGGAGGAGTGCACTCCATGGAGCAGTGTCAGGAGTGAGGCACCAACGGAAGGAGTGCACTCCATGGAGCAGTGTCAGGAGTGAGGATCCAATGGAAGGAGTGCACTCCGTGAAACAGTGTCAGGAGTGAGGCGTCAACGGAAGGAGTGCACTCCATGGAGCAGTGTCAGGAGTGAGGATCCAACGGAAGGAGTGCACTCCGTGGAGCAGTGTCAGGAGTGAGGATCCAACGGGAGGAGTGCACTCCATGGAGCAGTGTCAGGAGTGAGGCACCAACAGAAGGAGTGCACTCCATGGAGCAGTGTCAGGAGTGAGGCGTCAACGGAAGGAGTGCACTCCATGGAGCAGTGTCAGGAGTGAGGATCCAACGGAAGGAGTGCACTCCATGGAGCAGTGTCAGGAGTGAGGATCCAACGGGAGGAGTGTCCACTCCGTGGAGCAGTGTCAGGAGTGAGGATCCAACGGGAGGAGTGCACTCCATGGAGCAGTGTCAGGAGTGAGGCTCCAACGGAAGGAGTGCACTCCGTGGAGCAGTGTCAGGTGTGAGGCGTCAACGGAAGGAGTGCACTCCATGGAGCAGTGTCAGGAGTGAGGCACCAACGGAAGGAGTGCACTCCATGGAGCAGTGTCAGGAGTGAGGCGTCAACGGGAGGAGTGCACTCCATGGAGCAGTGTCAGGAGTGAGGATCCAACGGGAGGAGTGCACTCCATGGAGCAGTGTCAGGAGTGAGGATCCAACGGGAGGAGTGCACTCCATGGAGCAGTGTCAGGAGTGAGGCACCAACGGAAGGAGTGCACTCCGTGGAGCAGTGTCAGGAGTGAGGCACCAACGGGAGGAGTGCACTCCGTGGAGCAGTGTCAGGAGTGAGGATCCAACGGAAGGAGTGCACTCCGTGGAGCAGTGTCAGGAGTGAGGATCCAACGGGAGGAGTGCACTCCGTGGAGCAGTGTCAGGAGTGAGGCTCCAACGGGAGGAGTGCACTCCATGGAGCAGTGTCAGGAGTGAGGATCCAACGGAAGGAGTGCACTCCGTGGAGCAGTGTCAGGAGTGAGGCACCAACGGAAGGAGTGCACTCCGTGGAGCAGTGTCAGGAGTGAGGCTCCAACGGGAGGAGTGCACTCCATGGAGCAGTGTCAGGAGTGAGGCACCAACGGAAGGAGTGCACTCCATGGAGCAGTGTCAGGAGTGAGGATCCAATGGAAGGAGTGCACTCCGTGAAACAGTGTCAGGAGTGAGGCGTCAACGGAAGGAGTGCACTCCATGGAGCAGTGTCAGGAGTGAGGATCCAACGGAAGGAGTGCACTCCGTGGAGCAGTGTCAGGAGTGAGGATCCAACGGGAGGAGTGCACTCCATGGAGCAGTGTCAGGAGTGAGGCACCAACAGAAGGAGTGCACTCCATGGAGCAGTGTCAGGAGTGAGGCGTCAACGGAAGGAGTGCACTCCATGGAGCAGTGTCAGGAGTGAGGATCCAACGGAAGGAGTGCACTCCATGGAGCAGTGTCAGGAGTGAGGATCCAACGGGAGGAGTGTCCACTCCGTGGAGCAGTGTCAGGAGTGAGGATCCAACGGAAGGAGTGCACTCCATGGAGCAGTGTCAGGAGTGAGGCACCAACGGAAGGAGTGCACTCCATGGAGCAGTGTCAGGAGTGAGGATCCAATGGAAGGAGTGCACTCCGTGAAACAGTGTCAGGAGTGAGGCGTCAACGGAAGGAGTGCACTCCATGGAGCAGTGTCAGGAGTGAGGATCCAACGGAAGGAGTGCACTCCGTGGAGCAGTGTCAGGAGTGAGGATCCAACGGGAGGAGTGCACTCCATTGAGCAGTGTCAGGAGTGAGGCACCAACAGAAGGAGTGCACTCCATGGAGCAGTGTCAGGAGTGAGGCACCAACGGAAGGAGTGCACTCCGTGGAGCAGTGTCAGGAGTGAGGATCCAACGGAAGGAGTGCACTCCATGGAGCAGTGTCAGGAGTGAGGCGTCAACGGAAGGAGTGCACTCCATGGAGCAGTGTCAGGAGTGAGGATCCAACGGAAGGAGTGCACTCCATGGAGCAGTGTCAGGAGTGAGGATCCAACGGAAGGAGTGCACTCCATGGAGCAGTGTCAGGAGTGAGGCGTCAACGGGAGGAGTGCACTCCGTGGAGCAGTGTCAGGAGTGAGGCTCCAACGGGAGGAGTGCACTCCATGGAGCAGTGTCAGGAGTGAGGCACCAACGGAAGGTGTGCACTCCATGGAGCAGTGTCAGGAGTGAGGCACCAACGGAAGGAGTGCACTCCGATCCAACGGAAGGAGTGCTCTCCATGGAGCAGTGTCAGGAGTGAGGCACCAACGGAAGGCGTGTCCACTCCGTGGAGCAGTGTCAGGAGTGAGGCTCCAACGGGAGGAGTGCACTCCGTGGAGCAGTGCCAGGAGTGAGGCACCAACGGGAGGAGTGCACTCCGTAAAGCAGTGTCAGGAGTGAGGCTCCAACGGGAGGAGTGCACTCCGCGGAGCAGTGTCAGGAGTGAGGATCCAACGGAAGGAGTGCTATCCATGGAGCAGTGTCAGGAGTGAGGATCCAACGGAAGGAGTGCACTCCATGGAGCAGTGTCAGGAGTGAGGCACCAACGGGAGGAGTGCACTCCATGGAGCAGTGTCAGGAGTGAGGATCCAACGGAAGGAGTGCACTCCATGGAGCAGTGTCAGGAGTGAGGCTCCAACGGGAGGAGTGCACTCCATGGAGCAGTGTCAGGAGTGAGGATCCAACGGAAGGAGTGCACTCCATGGAGCAGTGTCAGGAGTGAGGCTCCAACGGGAGGAGTGCACTCCGCGGAGCAGTGTCAGGAGTGAGGATCCAACGGAAGGAGTGCACTCCATGGAGCAGTGTCAGGAGTGAGGATCCAACGGAAGGAGTGCACTCCATGGAGCAGTGTCAGGAGTGAGGATCCAATGGAAGGAGTGCACTCCGTGGAGCAGTGTCAGGAGTGAGACACCAACGGAAGGAGTGCACTCCGTGGAGCAGTGTCAGGAGTGAGGCACCAACGGAAGGAGTGCACTCCGTGGAGCAGTGTCAGGAGTGAGGCACCAACGGGAGGAGTGCACTCCGTGGAGCAGTGTCAGGAGTGAGGCACCAACGGAAGGAGTGCACTCCGTGGAGCAGTGTCAGGAGTGAGGCACCAACGGAAGGAGTGCACTCGGTGGAGCAGTGTCAGGAGTGAGGCACCAACGGAAGGAGTGCACTCCGTGGAGCAGTGTCAGAAGTGAGGCACCAACGGAAGGAGTGCACTCGGTGGAGCAGTGTCAGGAGTGAGGCACCAACGGAAGGAGTGCACTCCGCGGAGCAGTGTCAGGAGTGAGGATCCAACGGAAGGAGTGCACTCCATGGAGCAGTGTCAGGAGTGAGGATCTAACGGAAGGAGTGCACTCCTATCCAACGGGAGGAGTGCACTCCATGGAGCAGTGTCAGGAGTGAGGCGTCAACGGAAGGAGTGCACTCCGTGGAGCAGTGTCAGGAGTGAGGATCCAACGGGAGGAGTGCACTCCGTGGAGCAGTGTCAGGAGTGAGGCACCAACGGAAGGAGTGCACTCCATGGAGCAGTGTCAGGAGTGAGGCACCAACGGAAGGAGTGCACTCCATGGAGCAGTGTCAGGAGTGAGGCACCAACGGAAGGTGTGCACTCGATGGAGCAGTGTCAGGAGTGAGGCACCAACGGAAGGAGTGCACTCCATGGAGCAGTGTCAGGAGTGAGGCACCAACGGAAGGAGTGCACTCCATGGAGCAGTGTCAGGAGTTAGGATCCAACGGAAGGAGTGCACTCCATGGAGCAGTGTCAGGAGTGAGGATCCAACGGAAGGAGTGCACTCCATGGAGCAGTGTCAGGAGTGAGGCACCAACGGAAGGAGTGCACTCCATGGAGCAGTGTCAGGAGTGAGGCACCAACGGAAGGAGTGCACTCCATCGAGCAGTGTCAGGAGTGAGGATCCAACAGGAGGAGTGCACTCTGATCCAACGGAAGGAGTGCTCTCCATGGAGCAGTGTCAGGAGTGAGGATCCAACGGGAGGAGTGCACTCCATGGAGCAGTGTCAGGAGTGAGGATCCAACGGGAGGAGTGCACTCGGTGGAGCAGTGTCAGGAGTGAGGCACCAACGGAAGGAGTGCACTCCATGGAGCAGTGTCAGGAGTGAGGCACCAACGGGAGGAGTGCACTCTGTGGAGCAGTGTCAGGAGTGAGGATCCAAAGGGAGGAGTGCACTCCATGGAGCAGTGTCAGGAGTGAGGATCCAACGGAAGGAGTGCACTCCATGGAGCAGTGTCAGGAGTGAGGCACCAACGAAAGGAGTGCACTCCATGGAGCAGTGTCAGGAGTGAGGCGTCAATGGGAGGAGTGCACTCCATGGAGCAGTGTCAGGAGTGAGGCACCAACGGAAGGAGTGCACTCCATGGAGCAGTGTCAGGAGTGAGGCGTCAACGGAAGGAGTGCACTCCATGGAGCAGTGTCAGGAGTGAGGATCCAACAGGAGGAGTGCACTCCGATCCAACGGAAGGAGTGCACTCCATGGAGCAGTGTCAGGAGTGAGGATCCAACGGGAGGAGTGCACTCCATGGAGCAGTGTCAGGAGTGAGGCACCAACGGGAGGAGTGCACTTCATGGAGCAGTGTCAGGAGTGAGGATCCAACGGGAGGAGTGCTCTCCATGGAGCAGTGTCAGGAGTGAGGATCCAACGGGAGGAGTGCACTCCATGGAGCAGTGTCAGGAGTGAGGATCCAACGGAAGGAGTGCACTCCGTGGAGCAGTGTCAGGAGTGAGGATCCAACGGGAGGAGTGCAGTCCGTGGAGCAGTGTCAGGAGTGAGGATCCAACGGAAGGAGTGCACTCCGTGGAGCAGTGTCAGGAGTGAGGCACCAACAGAAGGAGTGCACTCCGTGGAGCAGTGTCAGGAGTCAGGCACCAACGGAAGGAGTGCACTCCATGGAGCAGTGTCAGGAGTGAGGCAACAACGGGAGGAGTGCACTCTGTGGAGCAGTGTCAGGAGTGAGGATCCAAAGGGAGGAGTGCACTCCATGGAGCAGTGTCAGGAGTGAGGATCCAACGGAAGGAGTGCACTCCATGGAGCAGTGTCAGGAGTGAGGCACCAACGAAAGGAGTGCACTCCATGGAGCAGTGTCAGGAGTCAGGCACCAACGAAAGGAGTGCACTCCGTGGAGCAGTGTCAGAAGTGAGGCACCAACGGAAGGAGTGCACTCGGTGGAGCAGTGTCAGGAGTGAGGCACCAACGGAAGGAGTGCACTCCGCGGAGCAGTGTCAGGAGTGAGGATCCAACGGAAGGAGTGCACTCCATGGAGCAGTGTCAGGAGTGAGGATCTAACGGAAGGAGTGCACTCCTATCCAACGGGAGGAGTGCACTCCATGGAGCAGTGTCAGGAGTGAGGCGTCAACGGAAGGAGTGCACTCCGTGGAGCAGTGTCAGGAGTGAGGATCCAACGGGAGGAGTGCACTCCGTGGAGCAGTGTCAGGAGTGAGGCACCAACGGAAGGAGTGCACTCCATGGAGCAGTGTCAGGAGTGAGGCACCAACGGAAGGAGTGCACTCCATGGAGCAGTGTCAGGAGTGAGGCACCAACGGAAGGTGTGCACTCGATGGAGCAGTGTCAGGAGTGAGGCACCAACGGAAGGAGTGCACTCCATGGAGCAGTGTCAGGAGTGAGGCACCAACGGAAGGTGTGCACTCGATGGAGCAGTGTCAGGAGTGAGGCACCAACGGAAGGAGTGCACTCCATGGAGCAGTGTCAGGAGTGAGGCACCAACGGAAGGAGTGCACTCCATGGAGCAGTGTCAGGAGTTAGGATCCAACGGAAGGAGTGCACTCCGTGGAGCAGTGTCAGGAGTGAGGCAGCACCAATGGAAGGAGTGCACTCTGTGGAGCAGTGTCAGGAGTGAGGCTCCAACGGAAGGAGTGCACTCCGTGGAGCAGTGTCAGGAGTGAGGCACCAACGGAAGGAGTGCACTCCGTAGAGCAGTGTCAGGAGTGAGGATCCAAAGGGAGGAGTGCACTCCGTGGAGCAGTGTCAGGAGTGAGGCGTCAACGGAAGGAGTGCACTCCGTGGAGCAGTGTCAGGAGTGAGGCACCAACGGAAGGAGTGCACTCTGTTGAGCAGTGTCACGAGTGAGGCACCAACGGGAGGAGTGCACTCCATGGAGCAGTGTCAGGAGTGAGGCACCAACGGAAGGAGTGCACTCCATGGAGCAGTGTCAGGAGTTAGGATCCAACGGAAGGAGTGCACTCCATGGAGCAGTGTCAGGAGTGAGGATCCAACGGAAGGAGTGCACTCCATGGAGCAGTGTCAGGAGTGAGGCACCAACGGAAGGAGTGCACTCCATGGAGCAGTGTCAGGAGTGAGGCACCAACGGAAGGAGTGCACTCCATCGAGCAGTGTCAGGAGTGAGGATCCAACAGGAGGAGTGCACTCTGATCCAACGGAAGGAGTGCTCTCCATGGAGCAGTGTCAGGAGTGAGGATCCAACGGGAGGAGTGCACTCCATGGAGCAGTGTCAGGAGTGAGGATCCAACGGGAGGAGTGCACTCGGTGGAGCAGTGTCAGGAGTGAGGCACCAACGGAAGGAGTGCACTCCATGGAGCAGTGTCAGGAGTGAGGCACCAACGGGAGGAGTGCACTCTGTGGAGCAGTGTCAGGAGTGAGGATCCAAAGGGAGGAGTGCACTCCATGGAGCAGTGTCAGGAGTGAGGATCCAACGGAAGGAGTGCACTCCATGGAGCAGTGTCAGGAGTGAGGCACCAACGAAAGGAGTGCACTCCATGGAGCAGTGTCAGGAGTGAGGCGTCAATGGGAGGAGTGCACTCCATGGAGCAGTGTCAGGAGTGAGGCACCAACGGAAGGAGTGCACTCCATGGAGCAGTGTCAGGAGTGAGGCGTCAACGGAAGGAGTGCACTCCATGGAGCAGTGTCAGGAGTGAGGATCCAACAGGAGGAGTGCACTCCCGATCCAACGGAAGGAGTGCACTCCATGGAGCAGTGTCAGGAGTGAGGATCCAACGGGAGGAGTGCACTCCATGGAGCAGTGTCAGGAGTGAGGCACCAACGGGAGGAGTGCACTTCATGGAGCAGTGTCAGGAGTGAGGATCCAACGGGAGGAGTGCTCTCCATGGAGCAGTGTCAGGAGTGAGGATCCAACGGGAGGAGTGCACTCCATGGAGCAGTGTCAGGAGTGAGGATCCAACGGAAGGAGTGCACTCCGTGGAGCAGTGTCAGGAGTGAGGATCCAACGGGAGGAGTGCAGTCCGTGGAGCAGTGTCAGGAGTGAGGATCCAACGGAAGGAGTGCACTCCGTGGAGCAGTGTCAGGAGTGAGGCACCAACAGAAGGAGTGCACTCCGTGGAGCAGTGTCAGGAGTCAGGCACCAACGGAAGGAGTGCACTCCATGGAGCAGTGTCAGGAGTGAGGCAACAACGGGAGGAGTGCACTCTGTGGAGCAGTGTCAGGAGTGAGGATCCAAAGGGAGGAGTGCACTCCATGGAGCAGTGTCAGGAGTGAGGATCCAACGGAAGGAGTGCACTCCATGGAGCAGTGTCAGGAGTGAGGCACCAACGAAAGGAGTGCACTCCATGGAGCAGAGTCAGGCACCAACGAAAGGAGTGCACTCCGTGGAGCAGTGTCAGGAGTGAGGCACCAACGGAAGGAGTGCACTCCGTGGAGCAGTGTCAGGAGTGAGGATCCAACGGAAGGAGTGCACTCCGTGGAGCAGTGTCAGGAGTGAGGATACAACGGGAGGAGTGCTCTCCATGGAGCAGTGTCAGGAGTGAGGATCCAACAGGAGGAGTGCACTCCATGGAGCAGTGTCAGGAATGAGGCATCAACGGGAGGAGTGCACTCCATGGAGCAGTGTCAGGAGTGAGGCACCAACGGAAGGAGTGCACTCCGTGGAGAAGTGTCAGGAGTGAGGATCCAATGGGAGGAGTGCACTCCGTGGATCAGTGTCAGGAGTGAGGCACCAACGGGAGGAGTGCACTACGTGGAGAAGTGTCAGGAGTGAGGCACCAACGGAAGGAGTGAACTCCGTGGAGCAGTGTCAGGAGTGAGGCACCAACGGAAGGAGTAGCACTCCGTGGAGCAGTGTCAGGAGTGAGGCACCAACGGAAGGAGTGCACTCCATGGAGCAGTGTCAGGAGTGAGGCACCAACGGAAGGAGCACTCCGTGGAGCAGTGTCAGGAGTGAGGCACCAACGGGAGGAGTGCCCTCCGTGGAGCAGTGTCAGAAGTGAGGCACCAACGGAAGGAGTGCACTCCGTGGAGCAGTGTCAGGAGTGAGGCTCCAACGGGAGGAGTGCACTCCATGGAGCAGTGTCAGGAGTGAGGATCCAACAGGAGGAGTGCACTCCATGGAACAGTGTCAGGAGTGAGGATCCAACAGGAGGAGTGCACTCCATGGAGCAGTGTCAGGAGTGAGGCACCAACGGAAGGAGTGCACTCCGTGGAGCAGTGTCAGGAGTGAGGCAGCACCAATGGAAGGAGTGCACTCTGTGGAGCAGTGTCAGGAGTGAGGCTCCAACGGAAGGAGTGCACTCCGTGGAGCAGTGTCAGGAGTGAGGCACCAACGGAAGGAGTGCACTCCGTAGAGCAGTGTCAGGAGTGAGGATCCAAAGGGAGGAGTAGCACTCCGTGGAGCAGTGTCAGGAGTGAGGCGTCAACGGAAGGAGTGCACTCCGTGGAGCAGTGTCAGGAGTGAGGCACCAACGGAAGGAGTGCACTCTGTTGAGCAGTGTCACGAGTGAGGCACCAACGGGAGGAGTGCACTCCATGGAGCAGTGTCAGGAGTGAGGCACCAACGGAAGGAGTGCACTCCATGGAGCAGTGTCAGGAGTTAGGATCCAACGGAAGGAGTGCACTCCATGGAGCAGTGTCAGGAGTGAGGATCCAACGGAAGGAGTGCACTCCATGGAGCAGTGTCAGGAGTGAGGCACCAACGGAAGGAGTGCACTCCATGGAGCAGTGTCAGGAGTGAGGCACCAACGGAAGGAGTGCACTCCATCGAGCAGTGTCAGGAGTGAGGATCCAACAGGAGGAGTGCACTCTGATCCAACGGAAGGAGTGCTCTCCATGGAGCAGTGTCAGGAGTGAGGATCCAACGGGAGGAGTGCACTCCATGGAGCAGTGTCAGGAGTGAGGATCCAACGGGAGGAGTGCACTCGGTGGAGCAGTGTCAGGAGTGAGGCACCAACGGAAGGAGTGCACTCCATGGAGCAGTGTCAGGAGTGAGGCACCAACGGGAGGAGTGCACTCTGTGGAGCAGTGTCAGGAGTGAGGATCCAAAGGGAGGAGTGCACTCCATGGAGCAGTGTCAGGAGTGAGGATCCAACGGAAGGAGTGCACTCCATGGAGCAGTGTCAGGAGTGAGGCACCAACGAAAGGAGTGCACTCCATGGAGCAGTGTCAGGAGTGAGGCGTCAATGGGAGGAGTGCACTCCATGGAGCAGTGTCAGGAGTGAGGCACCAACGGAAGGAGTGCACTCCATGGAGCAGTGTCAGGAGTGAGGCGTCAACGGAAGGAGTGCACTCCATGGAGCAGTGTCAGGAGTGAGGATCCAACAGGAGGAGTGCACTCCGATCCAACGGAAGGAGTGCACTCCATGGAGCAGTGTCAGGAGTGAGGATCCAACGGGAGGAGTGCACTCCATGGAGCAGTGTCAGGAGTGAGGCACCAACGGGAGGAGTGCACTTCATGGAGCAGTGTCAGGAGTGAGGATCCAACGGGAGGAGTGCTCTCCATGGAGCAGTGTCAGGAGTGAGGATCCAACGGGAGGAGTGCACTCCATGGAGCAGTGTCAGGAGTGAGGATCCAACGGAAGGAGTGCACTCCGTGGAGCAGTGTCAGGAGTGAGGATCCAACGGGAGGAGTGCAGTCCGTGGAGCAGTGTCAGGAGTGAGGATCCAACGGAAGGAGTGCACTCCGTGGAGCAGTGTCAGGAGTGAGGCACCAACAGAAGGAGTGCACTCCGTGGAGCAGTGTCAGGAGTCAGGCACCAACGGAAGGAGTGCACTCCATGGAGCAGTGTCAGGAGTGAGGCAACAACGGGAGGAGTGCACTCTGTGGAGCAGTGTCAGGAGTGAGGATCCAAAGGGAGGAGTGCACTCCATGGAGCAGTGTCAGGAGTGAGGATCCAACGGAAGGAGTGCACTCCATGGAGCAGTGTCAGGAGTGAGGCACCAACGAAAGGAGTGCACTCCATGGAGCAGAGTCAGGCACCAACGAAAGGAGTGCACTCCGTGGAGCAGTGTCAGGAGTGAGGCACCAACGGAAGGAGTGCACTCCGTGGAGCAGTGTCAGGAGTGAGGATCCAACGGAAGGAGTGCACTCCGTGGAGCAGTGTCAGGAGTGAGGATACAACGGGAGGAGTGCTCTCCATGGAGCAGTGTCAGGAGTGAGGATCCAACAGGAGGAGTGCACTCCATGGAGCAGTGTCAGGAGTGAGGCACCAACGGAAGGAGTGCACTCCATGGAGCAGTGTCAGGAGTGAGGATCCAGTGGAAGGAGTGCACTCCATGGAGCAGTGTCAGGAGTGAGGATCCAGCGGAAGGAGTGCACTCCATGGAGCAGTGTCAGGAGTGAGGATCTAACGGAAGGAGTGCACTTCATGGAGCAGTGTCAGGAGTGAGGCACCAACGGAAGGAGTGCACTCCATGGAGCAGTGTCAGGAGTGAGGCTCCAACGGGAGGAGTGCACTCCATGGAGCAGTGTCAGGAGTGAGGTACCAACGGAAGGAGTGCACTCCATGGAGCAGTGTCAGGAGTGAGGCATCAACGGAAGGAGTGCACTCCATGGAGCAGTGTCAGGAGTGAGGATCCAACAGGAGGAGTGCACTCCGATCCAACGGAAGGAGTGCTCTCCATGGAGCAGTGTCAGGAGTGAGGCTCCAACGGGAGGAGTGCACTCCATGGAGCAGTGTCAGGAGTGAGGTACCAACGGAAGGAGTGCACTCCATGGAGCAGTGTCAGGAGTGAGGCTCCAACGGGAGGAGTGCACTCCATGGAGCAGTGTCAGGAGTGAGGTACCAACGGAAGGAGTGCACTCCATGGAGCAGTGTCAGGAGTGAGGCACCAACGGAAGGAGTGCACTCCATGGAGCAGTGTCAGGAGTGAGGATCCAACGGAAGGAGTGCACTCCATGGAGCAGTGTCAGGAGTGAGGCACCAACGGAAGGAGTGCACTCCATGGAGCAGTGTCAGGAGTGAGGCACCAACGGAAGGAGTGCACTCCGTGGAGCAGTGTCAGGAGTGAGGCACCAACGGGAGGAGTGCACTCCATGGAGCAGTGTCAGGAATGAGGCATCAACGGGAGGAGTGCACTCCATGGAGCAGTGTCAGGAGTGAGGCACCAACGGAAGGAGTGCACTCCGTGGAGAAGTGTCAGGAGTGAGGATCCAATGGGAGGAGTGCACTCCGTGGATCAGTGTCAGGAGTGAGGCACCAACGGGAGGAGTGCACTACGTGGAGAAGTGTCAGGAGTGAGGCACCAACGGAAGGAGTGAACTCCGTGGAGCAGTGTCAGGAGTGAGGCACCAACGGAAGGAGTGCACTCCGTGGAGCAGTGTCAGGAGTGAGGCACCAACGGAAGGAGTGCACTCCATGGAGCAGTGTCAGGAGTGAGGCACCAACGGAAGGAGTGCACTCCGTGGAGCAGTGTCAGGAGTGAGGCACCAACGGGAGGAGTGCCCTCCGTGGAGCAGTGTCAGAAGTGAGGCACCAACGGAAGGAGTGCACTCCGTGGAGCAGTGTCAGGAGTGAGGCTCCAACGGGAGGAGTGCACTCCATGGAGCAGTGTCAGGAGTGAGGATCCAACAGGAGGAGTGCACTCCATGGAACAGTGTCAGGAGTGAGGATCCAACAGGAGGAGTGCACTCCATGGAGCAGTGTCAGGAGTGAGGCACCAACGGAAGGAGTGCACTCCGTGGAGCAGTGTCAGGAGTGAGGCAGCACCAATGGAAGGAGTGCACTCTGTGGAGCAGTGTCAGGAGTGAGGCTCCAACGGAAGGAGTGCACTCCGTGGAGCAGTGTCAGGAGTGAGGCACCAACGGAAGGAGTGCACTCCGTAGAGCAGTGTCAGGAGTGAGGATCCAAAGGGAGGAGTGCACTCCGTGGAGCAGTGTCAGGAGTGAGGCGTCAACGGAAGGAGTGCACTCCGTGGAGCAGTGTCAGGAGTGAGGCACCAACGGAAGGAGTGCACTCTGTTGAGCAGTGTCACGAGTGAGGCACCAACGGGAGGAGTGCACTCCATGGAGCAGTGTCAGGAGTGAGGCACCAACGGAAGGAGTGCACTCCGTGGAGCAGTGTCAGGAGTGAGGCACCAACGGAAGGAGTGCACTTCATGGAGCAGTGTCAGGAGTGAGGCACCAACAGAAGGAGTGCACTCCGTGGAGCAGTGTCAGGAGTGAGGCACCAACGGAAGGAGTGTGCACTCCGTGGAGCAGTGTCAGGAGTGAGGCTCCAACGGGAGGAGTGCACTCCATGGAGCAGTGTCAGGAGTGAGGCTCCAACGGGAGGAGTGCACTCCATGGAGCAGTGTCAGGAGTGAGGCGTCAACGGAAGGAGTGCACTCCATGGAGCAGTGTCAGGAGTGAGGCACCAACGGGAGGAGTGCACTCCGTGGAGCAGTGTCAGGAGTGACGCACCAACGGGAGGAGTGCACTCCGTGGAGCAGTGTCAGGAGTGAGGCACCAACGGGAGGAGTGCACTCCGTGGAGCAGTGTCAGGAGTGAGGCACCAACGGGAGGAGTGCACTCCGTGGAGCAGTGTCAGGAGTGAGGATCCAACGGAAGCAGTGCACTCCATGGAGCAGTGTCAGGAGTGAGGCACCAACGGGAGGAGTGCACTCCGTGGAGCAGTGTCAGGAGTGAGGCGTCAACGGAAGGAGTGCACTCCATGGAGCAGTGTCAGGAGTGAGGCACCAACGGAAGGAGTGCACTCCATGGAGCAGTGTCAGGAGTGAGGCACCAACGGGAGGAGTGCACTCCGTGGAGCAGTGTCAGGAGTGAGGCACCAACGGGAGAGTGCACTCCGTGGAGCAGTGTCAGGAGTGAGGATCCAACTGGAGGAGTGCACTCCATGGAGCAGTGTCAGGAGTGAGGCACCAACGGGAGGAGTGCACTCCGTGGAGCAATGCCAGGAGTGAGGATCCAAAGGGAGGAGTGCACTCCATGGAGCAGTGTCAGGAGTGAGGCACCAACGGGAGGAGTGCACTCCATGGAGCCGATGTGCTGGTAGTTCAGAGCCAGGGATTAGGGTCTCCAACCTTTTCTGTAATAAGAACTACAGGGTTTAATGAAAATCATCTCTAGCTACTATTAATATAAATATTAGCGTTGTGATAATGACCATAACAGAGGTTATATAAGAGGCCACTGTGACAAGTTGGCCTGGTATATGCTGTCCACTAGTTCTAGTGGGCACCTTGCCCCAGTCCAAACAACCCCTTAATGATGATAGGTTTAAGACAACCTTATTTGAAAGCTATCCTAGTGGTAGCTATGGAGAGCAGCCTTCAGGCTAAGTCTTGAAGGAGTGTAAAGCTGTTTGTTTTACCAGTCTATAATCTCTTGAATAGCTAAATGAAAGGAGACCACACCAGGTATACATATAAAATATATATATTTATTTCTAAACACACCCTACTAGTCTCTTTATGAGGCTAGAGGTGAAAGCACATATGTTACACTTCAAATATCACAGTAAATTAGCACAATATACGATAGGCCCTAGGGGCGAACCAAACCATATATTAAGAAAGTGGTATAAGAACCACGACTTGACTAGACACAAGGCCTAGAGCCTGTAGAATCGCTGGGACCCCAAGGAACCACCCAAGGTAGTGACACAGGGGACCCACGGGGGATGTGTGCAGTGTTTGAACACAGCCGCGAGCTCCGTTAGCTTCTATGGGGAAAGTCGCGGTTAGAGTTTTAAAGTTTAGGGACACTTCGGAGTGGACTAGGAACAAACCCTTTTGGACTTAGATGGTTCTAGGGCCAACACCCACGGGAGCACCAGAGTACTCGTGTTACCTCACCCAGGGAAGCCGGGTGCTTAGGTGTCAAATGGTGTCGGGTCTCGTCGTCGTTTTCAATGGCAGCTTGCTGAAAAGTGCTGCTGCTGGGAAGATGAGAATTGTCCGAAGAGATCCAAGCCTGGATCGAAGATGTGAAGAACCTGAAAGCAGAGGGGACAGAGTCTGGATCACTAGCCAGTGACCAGGGGCACGATAGTCGAATGCCCACCGATGTCGGGTGCTTCAGGTGCAAAGAGGTGAAGCTTGACTCTTCAGCCACAAGGACCAGGAGGAGTCGACGATGACCAGGAGCTGGATTCGACCTGTCCCACGAAGGATGTCGAGTGCTGCAGCGTCGGTGCCCGAATTGGACACAACAAGCCTTGGCAACAGCAACCCACGCAGGAAAAGGAAAGATGCTTCGGGACGGACCAGCAAGGTCCTGGGGACTCCCCAAGCAATGGAGAGTCAGGGCACGTCTGGAGCAACCAGGAAAGCCCAATTAAAGTAAAGTTACCCTTCTCACAAGTCAACGGACAAGGGATCGCGAAGGGACCTTGAGAGGAATCACAAAATGGCGGCCCACGGGTCACTTGGAGTGGGTAGGCCAGCAATCTTCGGTGGATTCACTGCTCGGGGTCAGGGCTACAAGTAACCCAAAGCACAGCCTCAAGGATCGACGAGAAGCATATGCACTTGCAAATGTGCACGGTGTCCAGGGGTTCCGGTTCCACGGTACCCATGAGGGCTACGGGTCTCAGCTTTGCTGGGGACTCGGGTCAGCTTCTGGGAAGTCTGGAACCCACCTCCTGGGTTGCAAAGTCTTCGGCGTCCGGCGGGAGCTTCGGAGATGCAGACCGGGCAGATGCGTCTTTGGTGCCTGCCAAGCAGGGGAGTAACTCCTTTACTCCAAGGGAGATTCTTCAGTCATCTGGCGTGGAACAGATCGTCGAAGGTCCAGGATTCAGTGTCAGAGCTTCGTCCAGGGAAATCTAAAGTCCTGTTGCCAGGGGTTCCTATCTTATATCCAAGGAAGGGGTTGGACTAACTCTAAGGACCCTCCTATGGGAGGGTTTGGAAAGAGGGGTGGCCACACCCATTTCCTTTGTCCAGTTTCGCGCCAGAGCAGGGGCTGGTAGCCCCTGCAACCGGTTTGAACTGGACTATGCACAGGGACACCAAATGTGCCCCCAGTGCAGGACTTCAAAGCACTCTGAGAGTGCACCCACCCAGCCCCAATACACTAAAGCCTGTCTGGGAGGTGGTAACACCTCCCTGTGACAGGAAACCTATTGTCCAGGCCTCCCCTGCTGGAGTTTCGGTCAGCAGCAGGAGGCCAGACTCGTGTCTGTGGCTGCAGCATCCATTTTGTGATGCCAGGGCTCTGTTAACTGGTCCTGGGTATACAGGTGCTGTCATGTCTCTCCCTCTAGAAGGGTGGGATCATACTCCCACACCAGTTACTGGTGTGGGGGTATGATTCCAAGGTGTTTGACACCAAACACAACATGTTTCCGTGCAGCCATCCCAAAGTTAGCATTTACCGTTGGGTTATAATGCACTTAAGAGTATATGGTCAGGCTGCATCACAGACAACCCCGGAGAATAGATTCCGAAGGCTGCAGAGGGGCTCTGCTCATGCAGGGGCACCCTCTCACACAAAACCAAGCACCCTGCTTTCAGGATTGATAAGGCCTGCCATAGGGGTGACTGATGGGTTTATATGCGCAGTGATAGGGTGAGATATAGTGAACCTATATCTCAGCAAGGGGTGCATGCACCACCTCACTCAGGCTGCTGTAGCAGTCCTGTGGTGTCATTTTGGAAGGCTAGCCAGGGGTGGCATAATACATGCTTCAGCCCCTGGTAGGCCTCTGGGGTACCTATGCCCTGGGTACATAGTATACCATATACTAGGAACTGATAAGGGCACCCCAGAATCCAATCTGTGGTGTACCTAAGGTACAGGGAATCAATTTAGAGAGGAAGCAGCTAGGCTGGGGTCCTGGATAGCAGGGCCCCAGCCAGACTAAAGTCGAAAAACAGTGAAACATCAGCAAAAAGTGGGGGTAACCATAAGAAGCAGATCCTACTCTCCTACACAACCCCCCCCCCAAACGCAGGGACATTAAACTAACCTTGACCAGTTGAGTCTTCATGTTCTATGTGGAAGTATCTGGAGAGTCCATCTGCATTTGCATGGCTACTCCCAGATCTATGTTCCACTGTATAGTCCATCCCCTGTAGGGAAATGGACCACCTCAAAAGTTTGGGGTTTTCACCCTTCATCTGTTTTAGCCATAAGAGGGGCTTATGGTCTGTCTGAACAATGAAGTGAGTGCCAAACAAGTATGGCCTCAACTTCTTCAGAGCCCAAACCACAGCAAAGGCCTCCTCTCTATGGCTGACCAACGTTTCTCTCTGGGGGTCAGCCTTCTGCTAATAAAAGCTACTGGCTGATCCTGACCTTCATCATTCAACTGTGACAGTGCAGCCCCTACCCCCAACTCAGATGCATCTGTTTGTACAATTAACTTTTTGGAGTAATCAGGACTCTGCAGAATGGGAGCAGTGCACATGGCCTGCTTCAGGTCATCAAATGCCTTTTGACAGTTAACTGTCCACTGAACCTTTTTGGGCATTTTCTTAGAGGTAAGGTCATTCAATGGGGTCACTATGGATCCATAACCTTTTACAAATCTTCTGTAGTACCCAGTCAGGCCCAAGAAGGCTCTCACCTGAGTCTGGGTAGTGGGAGCAACCCAGTCCATTATGCTCTGGATTTTGCTCTGCAATGGTTGAACCTGGCCTCCACCTACAAGGTGGCCCAGGTACACAACCTGACTCTGCCCTATCTGGCACTTAGTAGCCTTGATAGTTAGGCCTGCTTTTGCAGGGCCTCCAAAACATTCCTTAGGTGGACCAGGTGATCCTCCCAGGTGGAGCTAAAGACAGCAATATCATCTAGATATGCTGCACTATAGTCTTCCAGGCCTGTAAGGACTGTGTTCACCAACCTTTGGAAAGTGGCAGGTGCATTTTTCAGAACCAAAGGGCATCACCACAAATTGATAATGCCCACTAGGGGTAGAAAATGCTGTCTTTGGCTTTGCATCATCAGCTAGTCTGATCTGCCAGTAGCCAGCTGTCAAGTCAAATGTGCTCAGAAACTTGGCTGAGGCCAAAGTATCTATAAGCTCATCTGCCTTTGGGATGGGATGGGCATCAGTCCTAGTGACTGCATTGAGACCCCTGTAGTCCACACAAAATCTCATTTCTCTCTTGCCATCTTTGGTGTGAGGTTTAGGCACAAGGACTACTGGACTAGCCCAAGGGCTATCTGAGGGTTCAATGACTCCCAAATCCAACATCTTTTGGACCTCTGTCCTTATACAATCCCTGACATGATCAGGCTGCCTGTAGATTTTATTCTTGACAGGCAGACTGTCCCCAGTGTCCACTTCATGAGTGCACCAGGTAGTCTGACTAGGTGTCAGGGAGAACATATGCCTGAACTGGCTGAGAACGTTTCTGCAGTCAGTTTGTTGCTGGACAGTGAGGCTGCCTGCCAAGGCTACACCATCTACTGATCCATCATCAGGGTTCTGAGAGAGCAGGTCAGGGAGTGGATCACTCTCTTCCTCCTGTCCCTCATCAGTAGCCATGAGCAAGCCCATGTCTGCTCTGTCGACATATGGTTTCAGTCTGTTGACATGAAGTACCCTATGAGGACTCCTGGGAGTTCCAAGGTCTACCAAGTAGGTAACCTCTCCCTTCTGTTCAACAATTGTATGGGGGCCACTCCACTTATCTTGGAGGGCTGCTGGGGCCACAGGCTCCAACACCCACACTTTCTGCCCTGGCTGGTAAACAGTCAGCACAGCCTTTTGGTCATGCCAGGCCTTTTGCAATTCCTGGCTAGCCTCAAGGTTTTTAGTTGCCTTTTTCATATACTCTGCCATCCTGGAGCGGAGACCAAGTACATAGTCCACTATGTCCTGTTTAGGGGTTTGAGAGGCAACTCCCATCCCTCCTTCACCAGACACAAAGGACCCCTAACAGGATGGCCAAACAAAAGTTCAAAAGGGCTGTAACCAACCCCATTTTGAGGCACCTCCCTGTAGGCAAATAAAAGGCAGGGCAAAAGGATGTCCCATCTGCGCCTAAGCTTTTCTGGGAGACCTTTGATCATGCCCTTTAAGGTTTTGTTGAACCTTTCAACTAAACCATTGCATTGTGGGTGATAGGGTGTGGTGAACTTATAATTCACTCCACACTCCTTCCACATTGCAGTCAAGTAACTAGACATGAAGTTTGTACCCCTGTCTGATACTACCTCCTTAGGAAAACCCACTCTTGAGAATACTCCCAAGAGGGCCCTTGCCACCACAGGTGCTGTGGTGGTCCTAAGTGGAATTGCTTCTGGGTACCTAGTGGCATGGTCCACCACCACCAGGATAAATCTGTGCCCAGAGGCTGTCTGAGGATCCATGGGACCAACTATATCAATCCCCGCCCTCTCAAAGGGAACCCCCACCACAGGTAGTGGTATCAGGGGGCCTTTGTGGTTCCACCTGCCTTCCCACTGGCTTGGCAGGTGACACAGGAGCGACAAAACTCCTTGGTGTCTTCAGACATGTGGGGCCAATGAAAGTGAGGAACAATTCTGTCCCAAGTCTTGTTTTGGCCCAGGTGACCTGCTAGAGGAATATCATGGGCTAGTGTCAATAGGAAGCCCCTAAATATCAGAGGTATTACCAACCTCCTAGAAGCACCAGGCTTGGGGTCTCTACTCTCTGAATATAGGAGTCCATCATCCCAATATATTTTATGGGTGCCACTAGCATTCCCAGCAGCCTCATCAGCAGCTTGCTTTCTGAGGGTTTCAAGAGAGGGGCAGCTTTGCTGCTCCTGGCTCAGATCTGCCCTGGAAGGGCCCCCTGTCCCCAAGAACTCAACCTGATCAGGTTCAAGCTCCTCTGGGACAGTTCCTTCTTCATGACTAAGATCATCTCCCTCAGGAGGCTGATCTTTATTCTGAGTCAGGGGGGAAGGCACTGCCTTAATCCTACTGCTCCTCCTCTTGGGAGGCACCTCGTCCATTCTTCCAGAATCCAGGTCCTGTTCAGTGTTAGACTTTTTGGTCTGTGACCTGGTCACAGCAAATACATGTGCAGGGATCCCTAGCATTTCTGCATGTGTCCTGAGCTCCACTTCTGCCCAAGCTGAAGTTTCTAGATCATTGCCAAGCAAGCATTCAACAGGGAGGTCTGCACTTACCACAACTTTCTTGAGGCCAGTTACCCCTCCCCAGGAGAAATTAACAACTGCCAAGGAATGGTCTGTCCTGACATTGCTAGCATTGGTCACTTGGTACATTTCACCAAGTATAATCTGCCCAGGAGCCACAAGCTCTTGTGTCACCATTGTGACACTTGCTCCTGTGTCCCTGAATGCCAAAGCCTCTTTTCCATTTATCAAAGGCTGCTGTCTGTATTTGCCCAAGTTACTGGGACTCACAAAGGAGGACATGTCCATGCCTCCATCTCAGATCAGGACAGCCTGAGTTGGATCTCTGACTAGGCCAGAGCCCATCTCAGAACCCAGGGTTAACCCTACTACACCCTTATTCTGAGTACCACCAATTGTAGCTGCACTAGGGGGAACAGTTGCCTTAGGGGCAATGGTGGCTGGAGTTGAGTCTTTGGACTTTGTACAGTCACTTGTCCAATGGGTTTTCTGCTTACAGATTTTACACCATGGTTTCTTTTGGCCTTTACTTTTGTTAGATTGGGACTCCCCCAGATGAAGATTTTTGGGGACCTTGAGAAGACTTCTGGTCTTTACCCTTTTCCCCACCCTTGTCAGAGTTCTTAGAATCTTGCTTCTTTGGGTCACCACCTTGTTCTGAACCTCTGCCTCACCCTGGTTCTGACCCATTTGTCTGCCTTCTTTCCCAATTCTTGGGGAGAGGTCAGATCAGAGTCCACCAGGTACTGATGCAACAGCTGATTTTGACAATTATTAAGGATCTGCTCCCTCATAATTAAGTTGTACAATCCTTTGAAATCACACACCTTACTGCCAAGTAACCAGCCCTCCAGAGCCTTAGTAGCACAATCTACAAAGTCCACCCAGTCTTGATTCTGTGCCTTTTGGGTATCTCTGAACTTTATCCTATGCTGTTCAGTGGTTAGGCCAAACCCTCAATCAGTGCACTTTTCAAGATTTGGTAATCATCAGCATCCTCTTCTCTTACAGTGAGGAGCTTATCTCTACCTTTGTCTGCAAAGGAGAGCCACAAGATTGCTGCCCACTGCTCCTGGGGGACCCTCTCAACTTTACAGGCCCTTTCCACTGTAGTAACCCATTTGTGGATGTCATCCCCACTCTGGTAGGGAGGGACAATCTTGCTTAGGTTTCTATGGTCATGAGACCTTTCCCTAACACTAGGGAAGTTGCTGCCACCATGGGACTCTAGTCCCAACTTTCTTCTAGTTTTCTGAAGCTCTAGGGACTCCCTATCTAAAGCCAACTGCTCTCTTCTGATTCTAAGCTGAGCTTCTTCATACTTGAGCAGTCTCTCTTTCCTTTCATGACAGGATTCCCTTCTATGAGAGGAAACAGAGGTCCCTATGGAGGTGTCAGAATGGTTAGACTCCTGAGAAGGAGATCTTGACCTTCTAGGCACACTCTCAACTCTCCCTGGTGGAATAAAGAGGAGGCCATTCTGGCCATCCTCCTCATCTGCAGGAGGAGCTGGATTTCCCAGGTTAAGATCAGTGTCATCTTCCTGGTCAGCTTCAGAGGTCAGGTCATGGGTATCTTCACCCCTTGGCCTTTCCTCATCTGCTGCCCCACCCTCTCTGCCTACCCCTTCAGACCCTGTGGGCCTTCTGAGATCATCCAACAGCAGTACCTCTATGAGGCGTTGGGTGTTTGCACTTTTTCCTGTCTTCAATTTCCTAGTACTACACAATGCTCTCAATTCCAAGAATGGGAGGTTGTCATACTTGAATGGTAGAAGCCCATTGGCTTCTGGCAGGGACCCACTGGTTCCTGGCCTTGAAGACATCACTAGTGAGGTGTGGTGTATGCACTACCTACTCTAGTGTGGCCTACTAAACTCTCTTGAGTTGTAGAAAGGGTGTGCTAAGCCCTTGACACACAACTCTAAGTTCAGTAGAACTTACTGTAATTTTAAGCTTGAATTATATGTACCTCAGGTACCTTTTAGTGGTTTTCAGTTAGTCACTCACTTGAGATTATCTGGTAAAACAAAGGCAAGCTTGAATCCAACCACTGCACACCAATGTGAGAAGTTGGCCTGGTATATGCTGTCCACTAGTTATAGTGGGCACCTTGCACCAGTCCAAACAACCCCTTATTGATGATAGGTTTAAGACAACCTTATTTGAAAGCTATCCTAGTGGTAGCTATGGAGAGCAGCCTTCAGGCTAAGTCTTGAAGGAGTGTAAAGCTGTTTGTTTTACCAGTCTATAATCTCTTGAATAGCTAAATGAAAGGAGACCACACCAGGTATACATATAAAATATATGTATTTATTTCTAAACACACCCTACTAGTCTCTTTATGAGGCTAGAGGTCAAAGCACATATGTTACACTTCAAATATCACAGTAAATTAGCACAATATACGATAGGCCCTAGGGACGAACCT
This sequence comes from Calotriton arnoldi, assembly GCA_963921515.1. Lineage (NCBI taxonomy): Eukaryota > Metazoa > Chordata > Amphibia > Caudata > Salamandridae > Calotriton > Calotriton arnoldi. The sequence continues at coordinate 956,922 of CAWUFW010003476.1, forward strand.
AACCATATATTAAGAAAGTGGTATAAGAACCACGACTTGACTAGACACAAGGCCTAGGGCCTGTAGAATCGCTGGGACCCCAAGGAACCACCCAAGGTAGTGACACAGGGGACCCACGGGGGACGTGTGCAGTGTTTGAACACAGCCGCGAGCTCCGTTAGCTTCTATGGGGAAAGTCGCGGTTAGAGTTTTAAAGTTTAGGGACACTTCGGAGTGGACTAGGAACAAACCCTTTTGGACTTAGATGGTTCTAGGGCCAACACCCACGGGAGCACCGGAGTACTCGTGTTACCTCACCCAGGGAATCCGGGTGCATAGGTGTCAAATGGTGTATGGTCGCGTCGTCGTTTTCAATGTCAGCTTGCTGAAAAGTGCTGCTGCCGGGAAGATGAGAAGTGTCCGAAGAGATCCAAGCCTGGATCGAAGATGTGAAGAACCTGAAAGCAGAGGGGACAGAGTCTGGGTCACTAGCCAGTGACCAGGGGCACGATAGTCGAATGCCCACCGATGTCGGGTGCTTCAGGTGCAAAGAGGTGAAGCTTGACTCTTCAGCCACGAGGACCAGGAGGTGTCGACAATGACCAGGAGCTGGATTCGAGCTGTCCCACGAAGGATGTCGAGTGCTGCAGCGTTGGTGTCCGGATTGGACACAACAAGCCTTGGCAACAGCAACCCACGCAGGAAGAGGAAAGATGCTTCGGGACAGAACAGCAAGGTCCTGGGGACTCCCCAAGCAATGGAGAGTCAGGGCACGTCCGGAGCAACCAGGAAAGCCCAATTAAAGTAAAGTTACCCTTCTCAGGGACCCACAAGTCGACGGACAAGGGATCGCAAAGGGACCTCAAGAGGAATCACAAAATGGCGGCCCACGGGTCACTCGTAGTGGGTAGGCCAGCAATCTTCGGTGGATTCACTGCTCGGGGTCAGGGCTACAAGTATTCCAAAGCACAGCCTCAAGGATCGACGAGAAGCATATGCACTTGCAAATGTGCATGGTGTCCAGGGGTTCCGGTTCCACGGTACCCACGAGGGCTACGGGTTTCAGCTTTGCTGGGGACTCGGGTCAGCTTCTGGGACGTCTGGAAGCCACCTCCTGGGTTGCAAAGTCTTCGGCGTCCGGCGGGAGCTTTGGAGATGCAGACCGGGCAGATGCGTCTTTGGTGCCTGCCAAGCAGGGGAGTAACTCCTTTACTCCAAGGGAGATTCTTCAGTCATCTGGCGTTGAACAGATCGTCGAAGGTCCAGGATTCAGTGTCAGAGCTTCGTCCAGGGAAATCTAAAGTCCTGTTGCCAGGGGTTCCTATCTTATCCCCAAGGAAGGGGTTGGACTAACTCTAGGGACCCTCCTATGGGAGGGTTTGGAAAGAGGGGTGGCTACACCCATTTCCTTTGTCCAGTTTCGCGCCAGAGCAGGGGCTGGTAGCCCCTGCAACCGGTTTGAACTGGACTATGCACAGGGACACCAAATGTGCCCCGAGTGCAGGACTTCAAAGCACTCTGAGAGTGCACCCACCCAGCCCCAATACATTAAAGCCTGTCTGGGAGGTGGTAACACCTCCCTGTGACAGGAAACCTATTGTCCAGGCCTCCCCTGCCGGAGTTTCGGTCAGCAGCAGGAGGCCAGACTCATGTCTGTGGCTGCAGCATCCATTTTGTGATGCCAGGGCTCTGTTAGCTGGTACCGGGTATACCGGTGCTGTCATGTCTCTCCCTCTAGAAGGGTGGGATCATACTCCCACACCAGTTACTGGTGTGGGGGAATGATTCCAAGGTGTTTGACACCAAACACAACATGTTTCCGTGCAGCCATCCCAAAGTTAGCATTTACCGTTGGATTATAATGCACTTAAGAGTATATGGTCAGGCTGCATCACAGACAACCCCGGAGAATAGATTCCGAAGGCTGCAGAGGGGCTCTGCTCATGCAGGGGCACCCTCTCACACAAAACCAAGCAACCTGCCTTCAGGATTGATAAGGCCTGCCATAGGGGTGACTGATAGGTTTATATGTGCAGTGATAGGGTGAGATATAGTGAACCTATATCTCAGCAAGGGGTGCATGCACCACCTCACTCAGGCTGCTGTAGCAGTCCTGTGGTGTCATTTTGGAAGGCTGCCCAGGGGTGGCATAATACATGCTTCAGCCCCTGGTAGGCCTCTGGGGTACCTATGCCCTGGGTACATAGTATACCATATACTAGGGACTGATAAGGGCAGCCCAGAATCCAATCTGTGGTGTACCTAAGGTATAGGGAATCAATTTAGAGAGGAAGCAGCTAGGCTGGGGTCCTGGATAGCAGGGCCCCAGCCAGACTAAAGTCGAAAAACAGTGAAACATCAGCAAAAAGTGGGGGTAACCATAAGAAGCAGATCCTACTCTCCTACATCCACTATATACACGATGAGGCAGTGAGCGCCTCAGTTCCTCAGCCACTCTTCCCTGTGTTACAAGATAAGGCAGTGAGCGCCTCAGCCACTCTTCCCAGTGTTACAAGATGAGGCAGTGAGCGCCTCAGTTCCTCAGGCACTCTTCCCAGTGTTACAAGATGAGGCAGTGAGCGCCTCAGCTCCTCAGCCACTCTTCCCAGTGTTACAAGATGAGGCAGTGAGCGCCTCAGCTCCTCAGGCACTCTTGCCAGTGTTACAAGATGAGGCAGTGAGCGCCTCAGCTCCTCAGGCACTCTTCCCAGTGTTACAAGATGAGGCATTGAGCGCCTCAGCTCCTCAGGCACTCTTCCCAGTGTTACAAGATGAGGAAGTGAGCGCCTCAGCTCCTCAGGCACTCTTCCCAGTGTTACAGGATGAGGCAGTGAGTGCCTCAGCTCCTCCGGCACTCTTCCCAGTGTTACAAGATGAGGCATTGAACGCCTCAGCTCCTCAGGCACTCTTACCAGTGCTACAAGATGAGGCAGTGAGCGCTTCAGCTCCTCGGCACTCTTCCCAGTGTTACAAGATGAGGCAGTGAGCGCCTCAGCTCCTCAGGCACTCTTCCCAGTGTTGTCACTGTGGAATGCCTCTACCTGGGTGATACATAACAGATAACATAGCTGCAATCAATCACTCAAATAGGCCTGAGTATATTTTGGAAATTCAAGGAGTTTGGTCCAAACATTGGCTTATGAGTTCAGAAAATACATACATTTGCATCTTGAATATACACTTTTCAATGTTGGTATACATATATCAATGCAACCAAGCAAAAGTATCTAATAGGTTTAAGTAGGGCTGCACCTCGGACACCTGCTTATGGGTAGCTGGAGAGCTAGCAGTAGCTCGCGAGCTACTCGTTAGACAAGCTTGGATTAGAGGGCGCGGAGGGCCAGGAGAGTGGAGGGGAGAGTGGGGGCTAAGAGCCACCAAGTCTGAAGGCCCTTACGGGGAGTAGCAGCCGTGGGGTTGTCGCCATGGGAAGGGGCATCCTATGCCTGTGGTACAGTGGCCGAGCCACCGCTCCATGTCCAGTCGTGCATTAGAAGACAAGATGCTAACTGTGACGTCATGAACTCACAGGTCACTCTGCAGAACCAGTCCCTTACCATCATTAAAAAAAAAAACTGACAATGAACTACTACTCCCTTCCAGCACTAGAGACGTAGCTCTCAGTAGTGCAAAAGATGCACAGCGGTGCCAGCGACCCACTGCACCTAAAGAAGTGTCTGTTTCTTTTAATACCAACCAAGCAGATGGGAGGCCCGTTTGCCTCCCTGCATGAAGGCCCATGCCGTCCCTGCTTTGCCACTGCCCTGCATTTATACCTCCACCGCATACTATGCTGATTATAGGGCAAATCTTACAAATAAAGCAAACATGACTTACTTAAGGTGAACTGTCAAAGAGTGCACTTTCCAACATGTCTTTGTAAATATGTATGATAAAAGCTACAAAGTGTCCACGGCACATGAGAGAGTAGTCCGGCTACTCCAGGTGTTTCTATGTACTCTGGGACTCGTTCCAATTTGGGACTTATACACCTGATTTCCTGCTGGATAAAGAAGAGTTTGATAAAACCGAGACTGGATTACTTATTCATGCATGGATAAGGGAAATAGCAGAGTTCAGTTTTGTATTGTTTTAATGTGCTTTTCATATCGTCTCTCTGCAAATGTAAATAGGTTGGGTGTTTTCAGACTGTGTTCTGCACCGTACAAAAATACCAACAAAAAACAAACCTAAGATAGCGCGGCCCTGTGGAGCGGGGCGAGAGATTAAAACTGAGAAGTGGGTGCATGAGCAGCAGGTGTGGGCAGCCCTGCAGGGCAGTGGGTGCAGGAGCAGCAGGTGTGGCAGCTCTGCAGCCCAGTGCGTGCAGGGCAGCGGGTGTGGGCAGCCCTGCAGCCCAGTGGGTGCAGGGCAGCAGGTGTGGGCAGCCCGGCAGGGCAGTGAGTGCAGGAGCAGCAGGTGTGGGCAGCCCTGCAGGGCAGTGGGTGCAGGAGCAGCAGGTGTGGCAGCCATGCAGACCAGTGGGTGCAGGGCAATGGGTGTGGGCAGCCCGGCAGCCCAGTGGGTGCTGGAGCAGCAGCTGTGGGCAGCCCTGCAGCCCAGTGGGTGCAGGGCAGTGGGTGTGGACAGCCCTGCAGGGCAGTGGGTGCAGGGCAGTGTGTGTGGGTAGCCCTGCAGCCCAGTGGGTGCAGAAGCAGCAGGTGTGGGCAGCCCTGCAAGGCAGTGGGTGCAGGAGCAGCAGGTGTGGACAGCCCTGCAGAGCAGTGGGTGCAGGGCAGTGGGTGCGGGCAGCCCTGCAGCCCAGTGGATGCAGGAGCAGCAGGTGTGGGCAGCCCTGCAGGGCAGTGGGTGCAGGAGCAGCAGGTGTGGCAGCTCTGCAGCCCAGTGCGTGCAGGGCAGCGGGTGTGGGCAGCCCTGCAGCCCAGTGGGTGCAGGGCAGCAGGTGTGGGCAGCCCGGCAGGGCAGTGAGTGCAGGAGCAGCAGGTGTGGTCAGCCCTGCAGGGCAGTGGGTGCAGGAGCAGCAGGTGTGGCAGCCATGCAGACCAGTGGGTGCAGGGCAATGGGTGTGGGCAGCCCAGGGGGTGCTGGAGCAGCAGCTGTGGGCAGCCCTGCAGCCCAGTGGGTGCAGGGCAGTGGGTGTGGACAGCCCTGCAGGGCAGTGGGTGCAGGGCAGTGTGTGTGGGTAGCCCTGCAGCCCAGTGGGTGCAGAAGCAGCAGGTGTGGGCAGCCCTGCAAGGCAGTGGGTGCAGGAGCAGCAGGTGTGGACAGCCCTGCAGAGCAGTGGGTGCAGGGCAGTGGGTGCGGGCAGCCCTGCAGCCCAGTGGATGCAGGAGCAGCAGGTGTGGGCAGCCCTGCAGGGCAGTGGGTGCAGGGCAGTGGGAGGGGTACTTTATCCCCATAGAACACACGGTGTAGAGTTTGGATGAAGGATGCTCTCACCCCACAGAGCAGTGTGTGAACAGCCTGCACGAAAGGTATTGTAGCCCCATGAGTCAGTGGGAGGGGTGCTCACGGGAGGGGGGTTTGCAGAGCACTGGGTGCGGGCTGGCAGTAACGGTACTTTAGCCTCACAAAGCAATGGATGCCATGTCTGTGGGAGGAGACAGTTCGAAGAGTAGCGGGTGCAACGCATGTGGGAGGGGTACAGTAGAAAAATAAAGCATTGGGCGCGGGCCTTCCGGGGCATTATAGCACTGTGGATCAGTGCAGGTTGATCTGCAGGAAGGATGCTCTAGCCCTGTAGATCCAGGTGCATAGGGTCTTCGTGAGAGTATTCAAGCCACACACAGCAGGGGGTGTCGGGCCCCCAGAAGTGCTACTTGAGCGCTGGACCCTGCCTGAGAGGTACCCTATCCTTGCGGAGCAGTGGGTACATTGCCTGCAGGAGAGGCATCCCCATAGAGCAATGGCTTTAGACCCTGCAGGAAGAGTTCTCCAGCCCCGTTGAGCAGTGTATGTGATGCATGTGGGAGGGGGCAGCAGTTTGGGGCAGTGGATGTGGGACGTATAAGAAAGTTACTCTAGTCCCACAGAGAAGTGGGTGTGCAGCCTCAGGAAAGGGGCACTCCAACCTCATGAAGCAGTGGGTATACGGCCTGTGGGAGGGACAGCCAGTGGATGTGTGGCCTGTGGTAGGGGCAGCCAGCGGATGTGTGGCCTGCAGAAGGGCAGCCAGTGGATGTGTGACCTGTGGGAGGGGTAGCCAGTGGATGTGTGGCCTGCGGGAGGGCAGCCAGTGGATGTGTGGCATGTGGGAGGGGCAGCCAGTTGATGTGTGGCCTGTGGGAGGGGCAGCCAGAGGATGTGTGGCCTGCAGGAGCAGCCAGTGGATGTGTGGCCTGCAGGAGGGGCAGCCAGTGGATGTGTGGCCTGTGGGAGGGGCAGCCAGTGGATATGTGGCCTGCAGGAGGGGCAGCCAGTGGATTTGTGGCCTGCGGGAGGGGAAGCCAGTGGGTGTGTGGCCTGTGGGAGGGGCAGACAGTGGATGTGTGGCCTGTGGGAGGGGCAGCCAGTAAATGTGTGGCCTGCAGGGGCAGCCAGTGGATATGTGGCCTGCAGGAGGGGCAGCCAGTGGATGTGTGGCCTGTGGAGGGGCAGCCAGTGGATGTGTGGCCTATGGGAGGGGCAGTTTGTGGATGTGTGGCCTGTGGGAGGGACAGCCAGTGGATGTGTGGCCTGTGGAGGGGCAGCCAGTGGATGTGTGGCCTGCAGGGGCAGCCAGTGGATCTGTGGCCTGCAGGAGGGGCAGCCAGTGTATGTATGGCCTGCGGGAGGGGCAGCCAGTGGATGTGTGGCCTGCAGGAGGGGCAGCCAGTGGATGTGTGGCATGTGGGAGGGGCAGCCAGTGGATGTGTGGCCCTCAGGGGCATCCAGTGGATGTGTGGCCTGTAGGAGGGGCAGCCAGTCGTTGTGTGTCCTGCAGGGGCAGCCAGTAGATGTGTGGCCTGTGGGAGGGGCAGCCAGTGGATGTGTGGCCTGTGGGAGGGGCAGCCAGTGAATGTGTGGCCTGCAGGGGCAGTCAGTGGATCTGTGGCCTGCAGGAGGGGCAGTCAGTGGATGCGTGGCCTGTGGGAGGGACAGCCAGTGGATGTGTGGCCTGTGGGAGGGGCAGCCAGTGGATGTGTGGCCTGTGGGAGGGGCAGCCAGTGGATGTGTGGCATGCAGAGGGGCAGCCAGTGTATGTGTGGCCTGTGGGAGGGGCAGCCAGTGGATGTGTGGCCTGTGGGAGGGGCAGCCAGTGGATGTGTGGCCTGCAGGAGGGTCAGCCAGTGGATGTGTGGCCTGTTGGAGGGGCAGCCAGTGGATGTGTGGCCTGCAGGGTGGACCGCTCTGTGGAACAGTGGGTACAGGACTGAACAGCACCATGGAGCCGTGGGATTGGGAGTTTGGGAAGGTTACTCTAGCCCCATGTATTAGGAGATGCAGGTTTGCAAGAAGGACATTCTAGCACCAGAGTAGAGACGGCAGGGCCTGCAGGAAGGCTCCTTTAGCCTCACAGATCAGTTGGTATGAGGCATGTGGAAGGGATCGCTCTGAACATAATGGGTGCAGAGCCTGTGGTAATGGTATTCTTCCCCAGCACAGCAGTGAATGTGGGTTCCGTCTGGGGGCTACTCTGGCCTCACAAAGTAGTGGGTGCAGTACCTGTGGGAGGGGAGAACTCTGAAGAGCAGTGGGTGCAGGGCTCGTGGAAAGGGTGCGCTAGTACAATGAAGCAATGGGGGAGGGGCCTGCAGAGGCAATATTCTAGCCCCGTGAATCGCTGGAGATGGGTTCTCTGGGAGGGGTAATCTAGCCAAGTGGATCAGTGGATGGGAGATCTGCAGAAGGCACACTTTAGCCCCTCAGGTCGTGAGATCAGGGTCTGCAGGAGAGGGTACTCTATCCAAAAAGAGCGGCGCTGGCAGGGATACAGGGGGATATTCAAGCCCCACAGATCAAGGACTATAGAATCTGCCTGAGGGGTACCATATCCCAGCGGAGCAGTGGGTGCAGTGCCTGCCATAAGAGGACTCTATCTCTGTGGAGCTGTGGGCGCAAGTTCTGTTGGAGGGGAAGGGCCTGTGGAGTTTTGGGTGCAGGGTCTGTGGACGCGGGCAATCCACAGAACAGTGGATATTTAACTTGCCTGAGGGGAACTCTAGCCCTGCAGAGCTGTGGGTGCAGCCAGGGCCTGATGGAGGTGTTCTCTAACCTCACAGAATTGTGGGTGAAGGGCCTAAGGGAGAGCAGCTCTATTCTAACCACAGGGCACTAATACGCAGTGGGGGGCCCTGGGTAGTCCTGCAAAGAAGTGGGCGTAGGATCTATGAGAGGGATGGTCCTGTGGAGTTTTGGTGGGGGTTCAGCCTTGTGGAGCAGTGGATGCAGCGCCTGTAGGAGGGGACATCCCTTTGGAGGTGTGGAAGCTGTGAGAGGGTACAGCCTCACGGAGCAGTGAGTGCAGGATCTGTGTGAGGGGAAGGGCCTGTGGAGTTGTGGGAGCTGTGAGAGGGTACAGCCTCAAGGAGCAGTGAGTGCAGGATCTGTGTGAGGGGAAGGGCCTGTGGAGTTGTGGGAGCTGTGAGAGGGTACAGCCTCAAGGAGCAGTGAGTGCAGGATCTGTGTGAGGGGAAGGGCCTGTGGAGTTGTGGGAGCTGTGAGAGGGTACAGCCTCAAGGAGCAGTGAGTGCAGGATCTGTGTGAGGGGAAGGGCCTGTGGAGTTGTGGGAGCTGTGAGAGGGTACAGCCTCAAGGAGCAGTTAGTGCAGGATCTGTGTGAGGGGACATCCCTGTGGAGGTGTGGGAGCTGTGAGAGGGTACAGCCTCAAGGAGCAGTAAGTGCAGGATCTGTGTGAGGGGAAGGGCCTGTGGAGGTGTGGGAACTGTGAGAGGGTACAGCCTCAAGGAGCAGTGAGTGCGGGATCTGTGTGAGGGGAAGGGCCTGTGGAGTTGTGGGAGCTGTGAGAGGGTACAGCCTAAAGGAGCAGTGAGTGCAGGATCTGTGTGAGGGGACATCCCTGTGGCGGTGTGGAAGCTGTGAGAGGGTACAGCCTCACGGAGCAGTGAGTGCAGGATCTGTGTGAGGGGAAGGGCCTGTGGAGGTGTGGGAGATGTGAGAGAGTACAGCCTCAAGGATCAGTGAGTACAGGATCTGTGTGAGGGGAAGGGCCTGTGGAGTTGTGGGAGCTGTGAGAGGGTACAGCCTCACAGAGCAGTGAGTGCAGGATCTGTGTGAGGGGAAGGGCCTGTGGAGTTGTGGGAGCTGTGAGAGGGTAAAGCCTCAAGGAGCAGTGAGTGCAGGATCTGTGTGAGGGGAAGGGCCTGTGGAGGTGTGGGAGATGTGAGCGAGTGCAGCCTCAAGGAGCAGTGAGTTCAGGATCTGTGTGAGGGGAAGGGCCTGTGGAGGTGTGGGAACTGTGAGAGGGTACAGCCTCAAGGAGCAGTAAGTGCAGGATCTGTGAGGGGAAGGGCCTGTGGAGTTGTGGGAGCTATGAGAGGGTACAGCCTCAAGGAGCAGTGGGGGACAATCTCCCTGGGCTTACTGTGTTTCCACAGACGGTCAGCCCTGCACTTCCCCATCAAGGAGTCCACTGTCACACAGATGAGAATAGGAGGAGGATCCTGACCACACCTACAAGAAGCTCTCTGCGTGTGCTGCATCTGGAACCATGGTGAAAGAAGCCACGCATGGTGATCCCCCCCAATGCCCCTCCTGCTCTGGGCACTGCATGGTGCCACAATGATGCTGGGGTGCCATTCCTGTCACAAGATGCTCGCCTGGAGGAAGAGAGTAAACTCACCAGCACCGACGGTGATTTCGAGGCTCGGGAGCACATGCGGCTGGACCAGAGCACCGTTGAGGAGTCAAGAAGCCCGCTCATAGACAAAGGAAAGGGCGGGCCTTCTGCGACACATCACATGCAATAAGCAATAGATACACTGTTAAACAGCTAATCTGAAACCACGGCAACTTCTTTGACACCGCTCAACTAACGAGCAACAACTAAATATTTTTCTCGGCCAATTACAACGAACACTTGAGTTGAGTCTTTTAGACAACGCTCAACTTAAGTGGTCTTTGTAATAGGCCAAGAAAAGCATTTCTTTGTTGCTCATTAGTTGAGTGGTGTCAAAGAAGTTGTCGTAGTTTTTGATTAGCTGTTGAGCCGTGAATCTATTGCTTATTGGACGTGATATGTCGCACAAGGGGATTCCCAGAATCGCCACTTGTACCTACTTCCTGCCTATTTTACGGACACTTTTGGAACAATTCATCAGTAAGGCAGTCGGGCGGTCTCAGGATTTTCCATTGGAGACACTCAACAGCAGCCTGCCCAGTGATTTATATTTGACAGTTCACTTGCGGGAATTGAAGCACTATTGGGACGCATGCGCAATTGTAGAAATACTAAGCACATACAGAAACGAAGTGCTATGGGTATAGAACTACTGCCCTCTCCCGTCCAGTGAAATCACAGATCAGGACACTTGTGCCAATTTTTGTGAAGATGACCACAGCAGTCAGTTGTATCCATGGACCAAAAGAATAGATTTCAAGCCAAAGTCTTGCACTACTAAAGATAAAACAAGCACACATCAGCTGCACTGCCAGGCCAGCATTGCACTTAGGGACTGCGAGCGTGTCGCTGCTCCAGTGGCATAATGAAATTTGAGGAGGCCCCCCTGGAAGGTGCAGGGAGGGGCCCCCGGCTCCTGATTTTATCAGGAGCTCTGGGACAAGAGTACTGTGCTGAGGGGGCCCCCTGCAGCTCAGGGGCACCCCCGCACCGCGGGGGGCTGCGGGGGCTAGTGCTACGTTACTGCACTGCTCGTACCACCGGCAAAACTCCATGGGAGTGAACTTCTCAGAAAAGGTGGGACTTGCACCCACCATTAGCCATTTGCAGGCTACGATTCTTAAATGGCACACGCAAAAGCCAATCTAAAGCATGGGAGGAGTCGGACCCCACAAAGTACAGACAACAGATCACCTAACAGCACGAGCGCTGTTTAGGCTCGACCTAAAAAAAGACTAAAATTAAATAAATGATTTGAGACCAAAACAAAAGAAATCCAATCAGTATAATCAGAGATATGCAATTTTAAAGATTTAAGAGAAATCAGGGTTAACATGTCCAAAGAACCAACTGTGATCATCTGGTCGCACCGGACTAGCACAAAGTCAGAATTTCAGGCTGACCACAATGGAGCACGAGTTAGATACAGGGACCAGGTTAGGCCCACTTGCCGATCCTTGTGCGATCCCGCACGGAGAATCCATCGCACAGTAGCGGTTCAGATGGTCTCTGGGCTGCGATGCTAGGTCCTACATCGAGGATGCATTGTGCAGCAGCTATTCTGGAGAGGTGGGGGGCTGCTATGAGAGGCTCTGCATCGAGGAGACGCTGCACAGCAGTGGTTCTGAAGTGCTGTCGTGCCTGTATCTGGGATGCATCGCACAGCAGCAGTTCTGATGCGGAGCTGCTAAGTGCTGCTTCGGTTCTGCTTGGACCACAGCTGGGCTTGCAGCACACCTTCAGGACCACTTCCAAAGGTCCAGGTCTGGGGTGGCACCACTTGGGGTGTAGGACTCACAGCAGGCAGAGTCAAGGTGCAAGGTTCAAGGAGGTTGGAGCCCTTTCTATACCTGAGGCTCTGATCAGTAGGCCAGCCAACTAGCCCTTGGAGTCAATCTGGGGGTCCTGGGTTCTAGATGCAGGTCAAATCCTTACTCAGGCAGCAAGGCAGCAGAGTAGCAGTCCCTCTTGCAGCAGTGCAGCACAGCAGTCCTTCTTCTGAGTCTTCCACAGGTCCAGATGTGTACTGAAGAGTTTGATCTTAGAATCCAATATTTATATGTGGTGCCAGCTATTCAGTAGTAGAAGGTTCTGGCAGTTTCTTTCCCCAGAGGTGTTTGGAATTTCCTGCCTCCCTGTCCTGGCCCGAGCTTGTCTGGGGACACAAAAGACTAGTGTCAAACCTTTTGTGAGTGTGCTCAGACAGTGACTTTGCGACGTGTGAATGTGGTAGGTGACAGCTCCTCTCCCTCATCAATTCCGAGATGGCCCATTCTGCGAACACCTATTCCGCCGTTGTCTCACTGTCTGGGAGCAATACACAAAGACCATCTGCCAGCTACACCTAGTCAAGTGACCCAGGATAAAAGTTCAGGCACCAAATGGTTAGAACAGAAAATGCCAACTTTCTGAAAGTGTCATTGTGAGGATTGTGACTTAAAATCTGACTTTACCATTAAAGAGGGCTTGAAATTACAATTCTTGAGACACCAAACTCAACATTCCCACTTACTGACAATTGAAAGGTATCACTTATAAAATGTAATAAGGTAACCCAATGTTATAATATGGGACAAGTAGGCCTTGAATTAGTAGAAAACACATTTAAGAGTTTTTCACTAACAGGACATGTAAATGTTAAAGGTGCATATCCAACTTTTTAAAAACACTGTACCCAGCCACCTAGGCTACGTAGGGTCTAACCTAGGGGTGACATATATGGATTAAAAAGGGAGGGTTAGGCCTGGCAAAAGGTTTTTTTTACAGGTTGAAATGGCAGTTTAAAACTGCACATGCAGGTTGCAATGGCAGGTCTGAGACATGTTAAAAGAGGCTACTTAAGTGAGTAGCACAATGAGTGCTGCAGGCCCACTAGTAGTATTTTGTGTACAGGTCCTGGGTACATGTTGTACCACTTTGCTAGGGGCTTACAAGTACATTAAATGTGCCAATAGGGTGTAAGCCACTTTTATCCTGTTTAAAGGAGACAGCACAAGCACTTTAGCACTGGTTAGTAGTGGTAAAGTATGCAGAGTCCTAAAGTCAACAGAAACTGGCTCAGAAAACAGGACAGTGAAGGAAAAAAGTTTGGGGAAGACACTGAAGAAAGGACCAAGTCCATCATGACCCCTTCCAGGCAAAAGTAAGGGTAGACCTATCAATACCTGGATGTGTTTCCCTGATTAGGCGATAGATCATTGACTAAAGCCCTTTTATGGAGGGGCACTTGTCAGTTCTACAGTCTTCTAAACTCAGCTGGATCCAGCTGTAAACACTCTCCTGAGCCACTGAACTGAGGCATGGGGAACCCTTCTCCTCACTTGTAGACCCCTCTGTGCAGCACCTAACCTTAACTTGCTCACATATGCATCTAGAGAGTACCAACATGACCAACAAAATGATGTGGCCCATTCCGTCCTTTGGATCACAGTTCTGTCAACAACCCAAGAACAACTACCCATAAGGACCGGAACCAACAGAGGCCACTGACAGCTGTCCGTGTCGAGCCAAGCCCCGGACCATCCACTGCCAGGTGGAAGCTCCAAGCACCGACATTGGGTAGGCATCTCATCCAGCCTTGGCTCCACAGGGGAAAGTCCTACCTCACCCTGCCCCTCCATTTGGGCTTCCATACTCCTCACTTGGGAATGGGATCTCAGAAAACGGAACTGTCCGGGAGCCCTCCCAGGTCTCCTGACATTGGGTGCAAATGTTTTCCCAGAAGGCAGTCTATGGTCATCTGGGGACTAACTATGAACCTATTCTGGGTCACCTAGCCCCTATTTCAGTGATACCTGAGCTTTCTGAAGCTCCAACCTTTTGGTGCCTTTCTTGGTTGGAAGTCCCTTTTCTTTACAGAACTCCTTGAGCTAAACCACAGAGTAGCTCTCCAGGTCAGTGAGCTTGAATTCCAATTCTGCAGGTATGGTCATAGACCCCTCTAATTACTCAGGATTGCAGAGCAGTGCATTTATGGAATTCTGTGGCAGCAGAGTTTCTGCACGGTCATGGATTTACCACACTTGCCTCATACTCTACCATCTGCTGCATGATTTGCAGATTTCAATGGAAGAAAATAATTCTTAGCTCACCCAGATCAAAAGAAATGTACTAAAAACATAAATTTACAGTGACAAGCTCATTACACAGGTGAACTTTTTAGCTATTACTTGCTGATTGCTGTAGCAAGATGCTAAATGGATGTAAATAAGTGTTAACATTTTCAATAGTGAAATCATACCTCCACAGAATGTCCCACATTACGATGCATAATTTGGCTTTTTGCTACATAATTTAGTCAACGTCACTGCATAATTTGATCCCCCTCATACCTTTAGTGGCCCAGACAGCAGCATGCCTACTACTGTCAACCAGTGCCATGAGATCTGCATTGTCCATGGTCAGTGGGGGATGGCACGACCTCCACTCTCCCATGCACCACTGCCACCAACAACGACCTAGTGAGCCCGGTGTGTGAGTCAGAGATCTGCCCTGTCTGTGGATTTAAGGGAGCTATCCGCTTTCTGCCTCTACAACCCCCTAGCCACTTCACACTGCCTGAGTCTTTCACTTACTTCAGTGAGACCAGCAAGTGCCCCTGGTTGCATCTGATCACCACAAGCACACTTCAGATCTAGGGCCTCTTTGCTTCCTCCTGAATTGATAGACCCTCAAGCAAGGCAACCGCTAGCACCAAATAAACTAGACAAGAACTCATTGTTGCCACAGGAGACACCAGATTATGTATCTGGCTCAAGTCAGTTCAGCGAAAGCTCAATGTTTTCAACCTGCATGCTGACCCTTCAGAAATGCGAGTGATACAAAGTATCACAGAGCCTTACTCAAAGAAACTATTAGGAGAGAAGACGTACAGAAGCTAATAAGCATATTTTCTTAACTATAACTGAAGTTGTATTCCTTTTTACAAAAGGATGAACTCATTGTCCTATCCCGCATGACCCTCTGAGTGTAAACCTTGACTCAGGTGGGTAAAGAAATCAAGAGTGGTTCCCACATTGATTGTTTGCACTGTGGTATCCATGCCAACCCAAGTGTGACGTCTTTGTTTATATTCAGTAATGCGTCCCGGGTAACCCTAAATGACATTTACTTGTCAAAAGGGAGGTGTGCTGTAAATGACACTTGCTCGCCATGCATGTAAGGCTCTACACTCTGCCAACAAACAGATGAGGCAAAGAATAGTGAATGAAAATAAGAGACCTTCAAAGATGCCAACCATGGCACTGGAACCCACAGACGCCGGCACATCAATAAATGTAATGTCTAAGGAACAATTTGACGAGTCCTCCTCCTCCATCACCTATTGCTGCAACGCACAAACGCCCACACCTTTGCCAAAACCTCAACACTCTCACTGCACATGAGGAATGGCACCTTTTGCCAGATTCTATGTGACACAAGATTGCTCAGGGACCCTCATCAGGCGCAGAACAGCAGAACTGCTATGCCTGGTTCAGGTTGCCTAGAGAATCCTTGGTGTTAGATCTGACAGCCATAGGGTGGGCATCCTCAAACGTTTTACCTACTTGTCTCCTATTTTTGCTGATTTATTTTTGTTGGCCTTAGGACTCTGAGCATTCTACCACTGCCAACCAGTGCTATAGTTCATGTGTTCTCTCCCCTAAACATGGTTTGATTGACTTATCCACAGCTGGCATATTTAATTTATCTATAAGTCCCTTGTAGAGTGCCCTACATGTCCCCAGGGCCTGTAAATTAAATGCTACTAGTGGAACTGCAGCACTGATTGTGCCTCCCACAGACGTAGCACTTTAAAGATCTCTCATGCCTCACACTTCAGAGCATGTGTGCGCAGTTTACACTGCCATATCGACTTGGCATTTAAAACCCCTTGCCAAGTCTTAAACTCCCTTTCATTACATAAAGTCACTCCTAAAGCAGTCCCTAGGTAGCCCATAGGGCAGGGTGGTGTGTAATTAAATGGTCGGACATGTACTTTAAAGGTTTATATGTCCTTGTGGTGAAAAACACCCGATTTCGTTTTTCACCACTGTGAGGTTAACATTGGGAATACCTATGACTGGAATGGCAATGATGAATCCTCTTTACTGGTAAAGTTGAATTTATCATTACCGTTTTAAAACTGCGAATTTCAGAAAGAATGCATTTTTCCACACTCAGCCCTGTGTGCCTGTAGCCTATCTCCTGGGGTTGGTGACAACTGGATTTTGTACATTCCCTCTAGACAGCCACACAGAAAGGGAGCTTAGGTATGACTGATGGGCCATCCACATCCCGATGGGTCATCCTGGGCAGGATGGGAGGGAGGAGCTGACATTTACACCTCAATAGGCTGTCACCTTTACCCATACAAAGGGCTGCATACCTCCATGTAGTGAACCTGGAGCCAGGGCAGGAATAAAGGACCTCTGTGCACTCCAAAGAACCTTCTTTGAAGTCATCCACACTTCGTAAGCACAACTGGGTATAAGTACTGGACCTCGAACCCTACCAACTCAGTACGCTACTGGACCTGTAAAGAACTATGCTAGGAGGAAGGACTGCTGTGCTGCTAAAAGGACTGTCACTCTTCTGGATTTCTGCTGTGAAAGAACTGCTTTTCTGCTATGCTGCCCTGGTGCATGCTACCCTCCGCTCTGACTGGGGAAGGACTGGACCCATCTCACTTGAACCCAGAGTAACTCCAAGGGATTCCTGACCTGCCTAAGTCTCAGAGACATCAAAGACCTAAAAACATCCTGCAACATCACTTGGACTTTCCTTGCTGCAAGTCTTGCCCTGTCAAGTGGTGCCAATCCAGTCCTGGGCCCTTGGAAATGGGTATAAAGTGCTGCTACAACCAGAAACCACGCATCAACGCTGTTGCAGTGATCGGAACCAGCGAATCTTCTGCTACATCAACACATGACTGAAGCTGTGGGCACCGTGGACACCGCATCTCAGACTGCGCATTGTCCCTAGTTTCCGATGCATCTCCGACTTTGCGCGGCTCACGCTGACGCCTCGCCTTCAATCCTGTGCTTTGATGACGTATCACCTTTACAAGCCTGGAAGAATGGCCCAGACAGCTGCTTAGCGAAGGAAGGGCAAGGGGTGTGGGAAACCAGCCTCTGAATGTCTCCCAGCTGAGGTGGATAGGGTGCCAAAGAAGGTTGCCCTGGAGCCCAGTGGAGAGGACATTGCCTTCCTTGGTGACTTGCCTGAACTTGCTGGATGGCAAGTAGAAGGAAGACCAACAAGGGAGGACTTATGTAAGGCAAAGAAGGAGTGCCCAGCCTTGAAGGGCATGAGGCAACAGGCAGAATCCAAGGCTACAGGTAATGCCTCTGGTAGTCACCAGATTTACTAGGAGGACAACCTCCTGTATAGTGAGCCAAAGGCACCTGTGAATGGGGCAAGAAGGGCTCTGGTGGACCCTCAATGCTACATGACCTTTCTACTGGAGCTGGTTCATGAAATACCCCTGGCATGACATCTGATCCAGGACAAGACCTTTGCCAAGCTTGTCCCCCATTTTTACTGGCCCCGGATGAAGATTTCCTCAGATACCTTCTGTAGGACCTGCTTGACCTGCCAGGCCAGTGGGAAAACAGGGCAGGAGCTGAACGCTCCCCTGCAACCCTTGCCTGCATTGGCACCCCCTTTAAAAGAGTAGGCATCAACATTACAGGGTCCATGGATCCCCAGACAGCCTCTGTCTACAGGTTTATACTTGTCCTGGTGGATCATGGCACAAGATACCCAGAGGTCATTGATTGTAATCAATCTAATAGCGTGGAGTAACCTATAAGTTCTTCACCTCCTACCATCCACAAACCAATGAGCTTGTGGAGAAATTCAGCATGATCAAGTGCCTTTCAGAGGCCATGAGGCACAAGTGGGATATTCTCTTACCATGCCTGCTCTTTGCTTACAGAGAGGTACCACAGAAGGGGGTTGACTTTAATCCCTTTGAACTTATGTATGGTCATCCTGTAAGGGAACCTCTTAGGCTGGTTAGGGAGGGATGACAGCAAGCTCCCAAGAACACCCCCCCCCCCGCCCCCAGATGTTGTTAGCTACATGCTAGCATTCAGAAGCCTGATGGCCAAGTTGTGGAAGCAATCTTCTAACAACTTACAGGCCAGCCAGGCAGTATTGAAACAGTGGTAAGACCAAACGGCTACCCCAGTGGAATTCCAGCCTGGGGCAGAAAGTGTGGCTGATGGAACCCATGGAGCCCAGGTCCCTCCAAGGCTGTTGGAATGGGCCCTATAAGATTATTGAGAGGAAGGGGGAGGGCACCTACCTGGTGGACCTCAAGACCACCAGACACCCCCAGACGGTACTCCATATCAACTGTTTCAAACCACATTTTGAGACGTCTGAAGTCACTATGTTGTTAGTGGCAGATGGTGGGGAGGAAGAGGAGAGAGAAACTCTCCCTAACCTCCTAGCCTTCAAGGATAAGGATTGGTCAGTAGAAAGTGGAAAGCTTTCCTCTACCCTGAATTCAGAACAGCAGAGGGATTGTCACCAGTTGCTGGGACAATTCTCCTCTCTGTTTTTCCTCACTCCTGGGACCACCCATCTGTGTACCCATGCTGTGGACACAGGAGTCTGCCTATCTGTCAAGAATAATAGCTATAGGCGGTCTGACAAAGTGAAGGCCAGCATCAAAAATGAGGATTCTTAGATGCTGGAGTTGGGGGTGATTGAACCCTGCAGTAGCCCCAGGTCCAGCCCTGTTGTGCTAGTACCTAAAGCTGCCTCACCGAGCACTACACCAGAATTCAGGTCCTGTGTAGATTTAAGGGCTCAAGTCACCAAGACTGATGCTCATGCCATCCCCCAGGCTGATGAGCTGATTGATAGGTTAGGGGCTGCCCAGTTACTTAGTACTTTTGATCTTATGTTAGATTGCCCTAACTGAAGGAGCCAAGGAGTGGTCAGCCTTCTCCACCCAAGAAGGCTACTACCACTTCAGAGTGAAGTCATTAGGGGTAAAGAATTGCCCTGCCACTTACTAGAGACTGGTGAACTAGGTTTTGACTGGAATGAAGGCCTTCAGGGCTGCTTACTTGGATGAGATAGCTGCCTTCAGTAGCAATTGGAAGGACCACCTTTTCCACCTGCAGGAAGTGCTTCAGGCCCTGCAAAAGGGAGGCCTGACTATCAAGAGCAGTAAGTGCCAGATAGGGCAGGGGTCAGTGGTGTACTTGGGACACCTGGTGGGCTGAGGTAAGGTGCAGCCCCTCCAGGCCAAAATAGAAACCATCATGGCCTGGTGGCCCCAAAAACCTAAAGTGAAGTGAGAGCCTTCCTAGTCCTCACCAGTTACTACAGGAGGTTTGTCAAAGGATATGACACCATTGTCACCCCCCTTGACTGAGATGACTTCGAAAAAGCAGCCCAGAAATGTGATTTGGACAGAGGCATGCCAAAAAGCATTTGACTCCCTAAAGTAGGCCATGTGCACAGCCCCTGTGCTTAAGGCTCTTGACTTTTGCAGTGAATTCATTGTGCAAACTGATGTCTCAGAGCATGGTATAGAGGCAGTTCTTTCACAGTTGAATGAGGAGGGCCTAGACCATCCTGTAGATTTACTACCCCAGGAACAGAGATGGAGTGCTATTGAAAGGGAAGCCTTCGCTGTGGTCTGGGCACTGAAGAAATTGAGATCATACCTGCTTAGGACTCACTTTGGGATTCAGACAGAGCATAGGCCCCTCAGGTGTCTAACTCAAATGAGGAGTGATAATTCAAAACTGTTGAGGTGGTCCATCTCCCTACAGGAAATGGACTTTACACTGGAACAGATACCAGTGCTGATGGTCTCTCCAGGTTCTTCCCAGAAGTCCCATAAGTTTGGGTGCTCTCCCCAGTTTCAGCTAGGAGAAGACATGTGTTAGATCTGAGAGCCTTAGGGTGGTCTTTCCAAACCTTTTGCTAGTTTGATCGAAACCTGTGCATCTCCCCTGATGCTGACGCATGGCCGCTACTGCAAGGACCGCGGACACCGCATTGCTGACTGCGCGGCACATCGGCTCCAGTTTCTGACACATTTCCAGCTTTGCGCGGCCCGGCACCAACGCATCGCCTTCAATCATGTGCTTCAAAAACAATCATCACCTTTTCCTTCCAATGTCTCTGCTCCGTCGATGACGCATCTAAGGTACTGTTCAGCGGGCCAAGGCTGGTCCCTGTATCTTACCAGCGCTCCATTGCAGTCGGTCTGGACTTTTGAATTTACCTCAGTCTAGCGTGACCAGTTAGCCCCAGTTGGCACTTTAAGCTTTTAAGCACTACAAAATCATTTAATCTTTAAAAATTCAGAACTCCAGTTATACTTATTAGATTTTTGTTGTTGTGGTCTTGTTTAGTTCATAAAAATGTATGCTAGCTTTCTAAACTCCTGTGGATTCTTTTTGTGGTGTTTTCACTGTGTTACTGTTTGAAGTGTTGCACATATACTTTACAAATTGCCTCTGAAATTAAGCCTGCCTGCTCTGCACCAAGCTACCAGAGGTTGAGCACAGGTTAATTTAAAGTGTGTTTCTGACTTACCCTGACTAGGATTGTGGTTCCTGTTTGGAAAGCGTGCGTACCTCTGCCAACAAGAAACACAATTTCTAACACTTCGCATTGGGTGTCTGAAGAACAAACCAAACTGGCTTCACATCAACAGTGCAATCAAGTCCTGTGGAGCTGCACCACCGGCGAGTGGCTTTTCACCTCTGGCAACATCACTGAGAAAGGTGAAGGTCCCCCACCGTGGGTATTCCCCCACAGAAGTCGCCTCTAAATTAAACAACCCAGTGAAGTTCACATAAGCATCGAAACGAGATTCCTCTAACAGTGCCCTCCATAGGGAGCACCACCTCATGCCACCGACGACAATCTAGTAGCGGAGGTAAAGGATGCAGGGTCGTTTTCAAAGGTTGATTTGAACTCTGGGTACTATTAGCTCCTTCTTGACCTTGAATCACAGTACATTATGAAATGTTTCTACTCCTGGGGACCTAAAGAGGTATTGAATTAGGGCTGATTTAGAGTTTGGAGGATAAAAACGTTCTCATTTCGCTCAACAGAAACTGCAGTGCCTTCTGTCCACCGAATGGCAGTGCTCATGGCGAACTAATCAGCAGCCTTGTTCTAACAAAAGACCTCATGGGATCTTTGAAGGTTTCCCTGTCTCCATTCTCCTAACTTCAATATCTGTATCTCCACTTTCCAGCCACAGGCATGTAGGCAATACACTTCTACAATCTAGGGAAGCTGCTCTCTTTTTGCCACCACTGCTTTATCTGCTATACCAAGGACACAGATAGTATTTCTATATCCATTGTGAAGGCTTGGTGTGCCCCTCTTGGACTTTGCATAGTCAGGGATTTGCCAAGGCCTTTGCACACACACTTGGATTAGGGTAAAACTAGACCCAGAATAAAGGTCAGGACACCAGATATACATAGAGTTGGGCACTTAGGGCAGGTGACAGAGTAGCAAAACAATATACCATGCAGGGGACACTGCCTTTCTAGTATGTGATCTCACAATAATAGAGCAGTGCTGGTCGCACATAGAGAACAAAGGCATCACAATCCAGGGACTGATATCAGCATCAAAGCCACCCTCAGTATTGAAACATGGATACTTCAACATCAGGAATACCCATCACAGTTGTGTATCAGCCAGGATCCGTGAAACCCACGGGCTATCATTCTAGACTCCCTGAAGACATGCTACAAGAATACATGAGCATGGTATTTGAGATCTTAACCGCTTCCAGTATCTCTTAAAGTCATCTTCGATGCCTACACATGTTATGAGTGTCTGCAAAGGTGTCCATTCCCAGCTGGGCACGTCTTTTGGCTGTGAGCAGCAAGATATCTGCCCACCACTGCCCACTGCACAGCCTCAACCCTCTCCGGCCATCTCACCCCAAATGCCTTTGGCTGTGTGCAGTGAGGATGTGTCACAGGGCCTTGGGCTCTGGCCTGGCCCTATGTCCCACTGCATGGGCTTGCACACCCCCTCTCCACCCACTACTCATAGTCTTTGGCTGTGCACACCAAAGACGGGCTACAGGACCAAGCCTGCAGACAACCCACTATGGGCAGTCAATTTTTTATTGTTGAGATTTTTGGGGGATTTATTTTAATATAAATAATCATTTTTTTTTAACCTTTTTGTGTTTTTTGTTCTGTGTTGGAACTTTTTTTCAAACTATGGGGCATATTTACAAGCAGTTAACGCCGCAGTAGCATCATTTTTTGGCGCTACTGTGGCTTTTTTTTATCACCAAATTTACAAGTTGCCGCAAACTCCAGTTGGCAGCATTTTGTTTCAGCGCTAACATGAGTTTTTCACAGCGCCACTTCGTTTAGCGTGTCTTGTTGAAAATGAGATGCAAGGTTGGCGTTTCTGCGAGCAACGCCTGCAAAATACACAACTCAATATTTACAAGAATTTCCTTGTACATCGCTAAAAAAGAAGAACTGCTTCTAAGTCACATTAGCGGCAATTTCTTACTGCTAGGAATTACCTGGTCTTAAAAATGATGCTTACACACTTGTTTAATAGGGGCCTCATTTATGAGGTTTTGGCACAGAGTAGCGCTACAAGTAATCCTGCTGCACTGCCCTGTATCCAGAGAAAAGGGCAGGAATGCACTGTATCTATAAGATACAGTGCATTCCTGCCCTTTTCCCCAGCGCTGGCGCACAAGGGGCAGCCATGCGCCAACGCAGGCACCCTTGCACTCTGGTGGAAGGGTGCCTGCATTGCGAGGCTGATTGATTTTGTGCAGAAACCAATCAATCAGGGGTTTATATAGTGTAGGACGTGGGGGCTGCTATTCGGTCTGGGTGGGGAGGTTTCAGTCAAAGAGCCAGGTCTTGAGGTCCTTCCTGAATTGGGTCAATGACATTGATTGCCTGAGGTGGATGGGCAGGGTGTTCCAGGTCTTGACGGCAAGGTATGAGAAGGATCTTCCTCTGGTTCTGGTCTTGTGGATCTGTGGAACAAAGGCCAGGGCAAGTTGGGCGGGGCAGAGTTTTATGGCGGGGGTGTGGAAAGCGAGGAGGTGGTTCAGATATACTGGTCCTGCATTGTGGAGAGCCCTGTATGCATGTGTGAGGAGCTTGAAGGTGATTCTCTTGTTGACTGGGAGCCAGTGGAGTTATTGGAGGTGTTGTGTCATGTGGGCACGGTGGGGATGTAAAGGACCAGTCTGGCTGCGGCGTTTTGGATGTTCTGTAACTTCCTGAGCTGTCTCTGGGTGACGCCAGTGTTGAGTACGTTGCTGTAGTTGAGTCTGCTGGAGATGAGTGAGTGGGTGACCGTCTTCCTTGATTGTGTGGGGATCCATCTGAATTTCTTTCGAAGCAGGCGGAGCTTGTGGAAGCAAGATGAGGATACAGCCTTGATTTGGCGGTTCATTTTGAGCATGGCGTCCAGTATGATGCAGAGGTTGCGTGCGTGGTCCGTAGGGGTGGGAGGGGTTCCAAGTGCGGCAGGCCACCAGGAGTCGTACCACGCTGAGGGGGTGGGGCCCAGGATGAGTACTTTGGTCTTGTCCGAGTTGAGCTTGAGGCAGCAATCTTTCATTCAGGTAGCTACAGCCTTCATTCTGTTGTGAAAGTTGATTCTGGCAGCTGTGGGTTAATTGGTGAGGGAGATGATCAGCTGGGTGTCGTCTGCGTAGGAAACAATGCTGAGTCCGTGGCTTCTGAGAATGGCTGCGAGGAGGGGCCATGTAGAGGTTGAAGAGGGTTGCGCCCAGGGAGAAGCCCTGGGGCACTCCGCAGCTGATCTCTATAGGTTCTGAGAGGAACGGGGTAGTCTGGCTCACTGCGTTCAGCCGGTCAGGAAGCAGTGGATCTAGTCCAGTGCCTTGTTGCAGTTGCCGGCATCGTGGTGTCTCGTGATTAGGGTGCGGTGGGAGATGGTGTCACAGGTGGCTGAGAGGTCTAGTAGGATTAGGACTGTGGTTTTGCCCCGCTCGAGGAGGGAGTGGATGTCATCAGTGGCTCAGTGCTATGGTTGCTTCAGAAGCCGGATCGGAAGGAGTCCAGAATGTGGCTCTCTTCAATGAACTCTGAGAGCTGGGCGCTCATGGCCTTCTCGATGACCTTGGCTGGGAAGGGAAGGAGGGAGTTGGGTATGAAGTTCTTGAGGTCTGTCGGGTTGGTGGACGGTTTCTCCACTGAGGGTTGATCTTGGCGTGTTTCCACTTGTCAGGGAAAGTGGTGGTTTCAATGGAGCAGTTGACGGTGCGGCGAAGCTGGGGGCGATGGAGGCGGCTGCTCATTGGAAGATGTGGTGAGGGTAGGGATCCGATGGGGCACCTGATTTGATGCTCTTCATTATCTTGAATGTGTCGTCTGTAGTGAGCGGAGTCGAGTTGAGCACGATCTGTTGGGGTACAGCATGGTTGCATGTGGTGGTGGTGGTGGGCGTAGTGGCAGGGTCTTGGGTGCCAAAGCTGTCGTAGATCTGCCTGATCTTGTGGTGGAAGAAGGTGCAGAGTCTGTTGCAGAGGTCTTGGGAGGGTGGAATATCTGTGGTCTCGCTGTTGGGACGTGTCAAACTCCTTGATGATGGCAAAGAGTTATTTGTTGTTGTGTGCGTTGGCGTTGATTCTATCTTGGAAGTCCATTTTCTTTGTGGTTTTCAGGAGAAGGTGGTGTGCGTTGACAGCGGACTTGAAATTTGGTTGGGTTTTCGGGGTTATGCTGTTTCTCCATTCCTTCTTGAGTCATCTGCAGGTGCATCTGGACTCGTGGAGGGCGGGAGTAAACCAGCTGGCTTTCTTGGAGTGTTGCTTGTCTGGTGTCTTCTTGAGGGGTGCCAGAGTTTCGGCACAGTTGAAGATCCATCCGTGAAGGTTTCGTGCTGCAGTGTTGGTGTCTGTTGGTGTTGGTGGAGTGGTCGTGCTGAGGAAGTCAACGAGACATTCTTCGGTGGCCTTGTTCCAGCTCTGACGGGGGGGGCGATGAGGGCAGTGGTGTGCGTTGGGCATGGCGAAGGCAAGATGTATGCAGAGGAGTTTGTTGGTGTGGCTGTAGGTGAAGTTCACACTAGGGAAGAAAATGGGGTAGAGGGTGTGTCCAGCTGTGTGGGTCAGTGTGGTGACTAGCTGCTTGAGTCTGATGTTGTTGAGCTTCTCCAGTAGGAATGTGGTGTTCTGGTCACTGGGGTTGTCCAGTTGGAGATTGAGGTCTCCGAGTAGGATGTAACCATTGAATGCGAGAGCCTGGGGTGCAATGAGGTCTACGATGGCGTCGGTGAAGGGTGGGCGGAGGCCGGGGGGCCTGTAGACGAGGAAGGGACACTTCCTGCATATAAACATTCATTCCCCACAACACAGGCACCCTTTCACTATGGTGAATGGGTGCCTACTTTAGTTAGCACAGACAGCTGAAATTAGCACCAACACAGAGTTGCCCCGTATTGTTGTAAATACGGCATAATCCATGGTGTCACAAGGATGGTGAAATAAAAGTTAATGCATCACTGTTTTTCCCCAGCAATGCGCCATTTTTCATAAATGAGGCCTTGAATCTGCATATCCTCTTCCCCTGGGACTTTGGCTGGTCATCCTGGCTGTTGATGGGTTTGGGGGGGTTGTTGACCAGTGCTGAACTTGGCCCTGGCTGCTTCATTTTGCATTCCGGTGTTTTTATTTAATTATTTCCTTATAGTTGTATTTGGATCTCTTTTTGCCACTAGACACTGAAAAGTGACTTTGGGCTGACTAGCGTAAACTTTTTTTACTGCTATTTGGCCGGCTGTCTCTTTTTTCGCGCTAACGTAAAAGTTTTATTGCCTTGATGCTAGAGTTAGTGTAATTTTTGGCAGCCGCTAAATGATCCTAATGGCGCGTAGCTACATATTGCAAATAAATCGCAAGCCTAGTGTTAGGATTTTGCGATCGGCAGCAGTAAAAAAAATTGCCGCTAAACAGCAGGAAAACGGCTTAGCGGCAATTCTTGTAAATATACCCCAATATATGTAAACTTTTTTTTGTTCTTCCTTTTTTGGACTTTGATGAAAGTCTTTTATGCTATTTGTTTAGATAGACATTCATTGCCCAGGAGATAACACCTTTATTCATTTCTCTGGAAAAGATGACTTTCATTCACCGATTGTAGTAGGTTGAGAAGAACAGCAGACAGTGATCTTCTTGGACTTATTAGGGGCCCGGTTGCTTTCTTTGCACCCATATGTTGCTGCCTTTGCATCCCACTCCTTGAGTACTCATTTTGGTGCATGGCACAGAGATGTTTCCTCATGCTGTTTATGCTAAATGGGCACATTCCAGTATGCTGTCTCTACAGGTCTTGGTCACACTATGCACAAGTGACCTTTTTAAATTCACTTTTTTCTGCTCTGCTGGGTGAATCCACATTTTTGGCATTTACGATTCTCTCTCTCTGTTATGTACAACAGTAGACCTAGATGTTATTGCCATCTCCACAACGTCATCATCCTGCAGGGGTTCAGCAGAAGGTTCCTAGCTTAGTCCACTCTGCTGGGAAGCCACAATGAACAGAGGCAAATCTTCCTTCTATTACTGTGAAGAGACAAAGGAATAATGGTGTCCTCCAAAGGGTGGGCGCCATGTTTCTAGAGGCTGGGGGCTTGCTGTTTAGATAGTGTGAATTGTTGAAATAGTCAGGTGGCTTTTTGATATGAAGAATTTGTGGACCCTCTGCAGCTATATTGCGGCAGAGTCTCATGAAAGCGGGAAAGCGGGGCTTCCTTTCCCAGATCCATGACTCCAACATTGGATTTGTAACTTTCTACAAGGTAAATTCTGATATGAAAATGAACTCAGTTTTAATGACAGGGGTTCGCTAAGAGCATCTTAAAACTCAGGTCTGGACTGGTAGTTTCCAAGATTTCCACATTTGATGCCTTTTTGAGACCGCGGTTCTGGAACCAGTACCGCGGTACCAGGGTGGTGCCTTGGTACAGCGGAGGCCACTGGAATGATTGTGTTGGGCATTGTGGCTTCATTCTTTCACATTCATGTGCTTTACAGAATAACAAGGGGGTGACCAAGGGCCAGGGATTTTAATCAGATTCTGTAAATGTTGTGTGCATTGGGATCAGGTGCAGCTAAGCGGGACTGGAGCCTGATTCCGCAGGTAAGTTGCTGTAGTGTAGCTCCTATTTCCCTAATAGGCTCTGCGCATTGGAATAATATATCCTATAGGTTTGACATAGGACTGAGGTCGGTATGTCCCTATCGAGTATATTAAACTTAATTACTTGTGCCAGCTAGCTCAGAGGCCACTAGAAACTTCTTGACAACAAGAAGGGAGTAGTTTCTGGCAGCCGCAAAACATGACCACTGTGTTTCCCTTTCAGAATCAGGACGTGTCCCAGAGTCGTAGAAACAATAGATAACTATTTCACTCAGCTCAGTCGTGCATGTTTTAGTTATTCTCAAAGTTACACAGAAATAACAGACGGGCGTTTCAATAAAAAGGTTTATTGAACAGTCCTGTTTCTGGTGTAAGTTAAATGTGCTGTTACGATCACAAGACAGTATGCGAGATAAATAATGTACAGAGTGAGCAGTAGAAATAAATAATACTGCGTTAGCATTATCTTTTCAGCATCTATGCATTTACATAAAATGACACAGCCTAAAAATGCGAGTACTCATACGATGCGTTTCTAGCCTAGTTCTACCCCAGTGTACCTAACCTATCCTAGGTGTAGGGAGAAGTTGAAGTAGGTGCTGTATTCCTGACTAGAGTATACTAAGAGTATGTTACGCCTAGTATGCCAAGAGTCTAGTATGCCAAGAGTCCCTCTAGGTTCTAGTCTGCTCCATACCTGAAGAATGAGAGAGGTAGGAATCTCTTTCCAAACTTGAACTCCAACACCCCGCAAGGGAAGTTAGATCACTGGAAGCTGGACTCTCTGCGAGCAGGAATGACAGAGTCTTCTCAGTGCGTCCGGCCGGGAATCGGGCTCCTCTGAAGTCGAGGTCTCCTCTGATTTACAGGGGTTTGAGAAGGTATATTTATACCTGAAAATGTTAGCATTGACGTGAGTTGGGCAGCGAAAGACGTCATGAATGAACCCCTAAGGAATAATGGTTCATGCATAATATATGAGTCCTTGAAGAAATCAATAGTCCTGGGCAAGGGAAACTCCCGCAGCCTAAGGGTCTGTTTTTTCATGGACTCGTTGTGACGCTAGGGTGGACGGATGTCGGAATCCATGCCTGTATTTGGAGTGCATGGTTTATGCCTAAATAAGGTCTGGGATTTTATGCCTATATAAGGGCAGGTCGAATTGTGCCTATATAAGGACATGTTTCTGGAAAGCCCGTTTATGGACACCCTAGGAAATATACAACACCCACTCCTCTTTCGTGTGTACGATGATACTAAAATGCTAAACATTTAAAATGCTAAACATTAAAATGGAGTACTGCATATTAAAACATATCCTAAAAGCATTAAAAGACATATTAAAAATGCAAAGGTTTCTGTACATATTAAGCAATGCTTTTCATATCCAGCATAAAGTTTGAAATAAATGCAATAGGAATGACATATAAAAAGCAATATTTACATATGACGAAAATGATCGATAAGTTGTACAAAATCAAAGTCATTTCCTGTCATGAAAATAAATAAACTGATTTAGACACACAAGATGACGAAGTGTCCCTGGAAGTACTGCCAAGTCTGTATTATAAGGCTAGTTCTACTTTAAACAGATTGAAGTGCCATTTTCGTTCGAAAAAATGGGACAAAAGTTCAAATTTGGTAAAGTTCCAAAGTTTTTGAAAAATGAAGGCCAAATTGTTACCGCATCTCCGGAACACTGTATGCTGATTCAGAGTCAGTTTACGGGTCTGGTGTAAACATTAGATCATCTATTTCAATAGACAAAACATCATCCACTGTCGTTGGTGTACGTTGGAACACCTCGTGTAAGAGATTGACCGCACAAAGATGTGAAGCATCGATCTCAGCATAGGTTGCTGCAGCAATGTTCGCGTCCGTTGTTACCTGTGTGCCTGGAGTTGTTTCTCGTACCTCAGCAGCAGCAGGAGGCGACTGTGAGATCTCAATGAATGCTGACATCAGGATTGGAAGCCTCTGGGGACAACACAAAGCATGGGCCGTTATCGGGACCAGCAAAGTATCGACGTCCTTTGGCGCAGCTGATGGATATGTTAGACATGCGTCCAACACGCATTCTTCACCGCATAGCAGGCATCGTAGAACAGGTAAGATGCAATCTTGCCAGATTGGTCGGAATGACAGGAACCACGTGGTATTCAGGTCCCGTAGACGAGTCATGCCCAATAGCTGTACTATTCGCTCACGGCACTTTCTTTCAAGGAGAGCTTTCTCCATTTCGCTCGGAGTGATCTCTGCGAAAAGGCTGGCCATAGCACAATAGCAGGCAGATGAATAGAATTCCGGCAACAAGTGCGAGAATTAATGGTATGCCACCAAACACCGAATGTGCAAAGTTCGGAATGATTCCAAGTATTGCCTGGAACGGTGCTAAGAGACCAGAGCAAATGCTCTTAAATACATGTACAATTCCGGTCATATCTGACATGTTAAAGATACGCGATACCATTTCTACGAAATGTATAGGGCAGTTTGTACGTATTAAAGTCTGTATCTCAGCCGAAGTCCTTGCAATTTGTAGATCATAGGTTTCTTTGGCCGAGGTCAAAGGCACTGTTTGCTGTAAAAGCATGGCTTTCATTCTGCTCAAAGTATCAAATCTTATAAAAGAGACGTTCAGCGAAGGCCATAGAGGCGACTCCCTGACTGTGTCTATTGGGGGAAACAATACTTGCATACAGCAGGTGACCCTGGAGTTGACAGTTACTAGATATGGGATGCCTGGCAACATTCCACAGCAACTCTGATCATTCAACATGAGGTAACTCCTGTTAGAAATTTGTCCAAACGTTGGATTAATCACAGCAGCCGGTGAACCCTGCTGATGGCAAGACAAGTTTGCCACAGAACCATTACAAGCTCCGTGTAAAATAATGTCCTGACAAATGAGTGAACCGGTCAGTGCATGTTTACAGTTAGTACCGCTCAGAAACACTTCACGATCCCCACTCCAACACCTATGTGTATACGGTAAATCCCAAGATGTCTTAATGTATTCCTTACCCAACCTTTCAAATTTGCCTGCTTGCATCTGTCTGAGGCAAAACTGAAACTGAAAAGTAGTCACAGGTAATGTTATTTTGCCATGAATAAGCCATTCTGTAGCTGGTTTTTCTGCCACTGTAAATGGTAATTTCTCCATTTTTTCAATGCTCAGCACTGTATACCTTGCTCCTCTTTGTGCCAATTCGATCTGTTGATCCGTTAGATTGTATTCTGCAAACAGAGACGACGTGTTGATGAAACGCCAAGGCACATAGCCCGCTCGCAAAGATTGCAGCGTCCATGTCAATAACACAATAGAACGTAATTGAGACTGACCTTGTTGTAACATAGCCAAATCTTGTTCTAGAATGTCGATAGCAGAGGATACAATGCCATCCAATGAATAAATCCTGGAGGACAAAGTTGTTAACCCATTGTCGACCACAGAGAGTTTTTTCTCTAAATGAATACGATCAAGTTCACGTATTCGTTCTGCGGCCTCTATCTGTGACACTTTCCATGCTTCGTTATAAGCAGCATAGATGCCGGCATATATGAAACGTTTTTGACGCGGTTTTCTTGGTCCAAGCAAGAATTCCCTAATGTCTGCGTCATGTGCAAGTAAGGTTAAGTGTTGTTTCACATCCTGTAGTGTAGATTTATGCAGCCAATCGAGGCATAATTTTCCTACACTGTATGTTGTTACTACCCCCGGATGTTGTCTTTGGACATATCTTGGGTCTGGCCTATGAATAGTAAAGCCCTGAGTTTTGTTCAAGAACCTTTCCTGACAGTTGTTTGTGTCTGTGGGCCAGATCAACCATTTTTTCCAATTTGGATCTGATCTGTTGATTTGTAGTATATTGTCAACTGTCACCACTGCCTTTGTATTATTATCACTGGCAGGTGTTGGCACAGAAGGTGTTTTCATCTCTTTAATCTTGGCGAATCCAAGACAAGATGTTTGTTGGACGGTGTCATTCAAAAACAGTATTTGTTCAGGGATGATACAGGCTCTAAATAAAGCTTCTATACCCTGTACTTGCCATTCTTTACTACCCCAGACAGTTTTTGTCTCAATTGTGTCTTTCCATAAGTCGAAACCCTGTGTAGACAGTTGGGCAATAAATGCTTCAGAGTAAATCTGTTTCGTATTGGTTAACATAATTTTCAGTCCTGTTTTGTTTACATTTCTATAGTAAAACGTTTCTGGATCAGATGTATTATAACCGGAAAAATCTGGAAATTTACTAGCAAAAGTTTTTGAACTACCTTTAGGTGGTGTAGGACAATGTTCCCATTGATTAAACATAAACACATTTCTTGGATATGCAGTTTTGTGCAAATAATGATGACCATAGTGGTTATAACAATACAGTTGTTCATAGTCTGTTGAACCCTCTAAATATTCATTTTTAGAAAATGCAGCAGATTTTTCTTGATCAAACATTATATCATTGACTGTCTCTAAGTCCCAATCATCTGAATAGGTACTGGACGTTATTAAATCACTTAGTGAAATTTTAAACAAATGTGGAATGTTCAATTCTTCACTCGGGCCGAAGATTTCATAATCTGTTTTGTCCCACACTATACCATCCTGTATAGGAACAGCTGTGATGTTCACTGATGACAAGTCTCTTGCTTCACGATGGGAAAATTTATGTGGTTTTAAAAGTACATTCACGTCTTTTCCTTCAATGTTCACATGGATGTATCTACCACCTATAAGCACGCTTACAGTTGTTACCAAAGCTAGCCAGAGCAGGAAAACAAAAAGTCCAGATGTAATCCAGAGTTCAATCCATGGAGAAACCAGATAAGTATTTTTCAGAAAGTGAACAAAGTCTTCTACTTGCTGCTTTAGTTGAAATGATGCTGGCGTCGTTTCAGGTTCGCTTGGATCTTCTGAGAACGTATCAAAGTCAATGAAATAGCCAGAAGCAGTTCTGTCAATGGTTGGAATTGCATCAGGATTTGTTGAAATCACAAGAACCAGTTCTTCACTTGTCACGTTGGTGTAGACAGGTGTATTTGGACGAACAGTTACTTGGTTGTCAAGAGGGATGAGTTCCATAGCTTGGTTGCTTAGTCCTTCATTTGTTACAGCTGAATTCTCGATTGTTATCAGTCTTTCAGTCTGAACCTCTTGAATAGTAGCGAGAGGAGTGCGTCTGCTACTAGGTCGGAGTCCACGAGGCCTACTGCTTAGTATTGGCCACATGTTGTGGTTTGATGAGGTCGATGGACACAAATCTTTTCTCCTTTCTTCCAGCAAGGGGCGGCAGAAGTACTGTTCTTGTTCCTTGAACTGCTAGAACAGGTACCGGTTGTCTGTAAGAAGGTCCAAATTCCTTCTTGTCCGCGATTTTTTCTCTGACTAGATCCCCAACTTTTGGAATCCAGACAGGCCTTGCTGGGACCGCCGATGTTTCCCCAGTGGTGGTTGGCTGTAGGGATACGTTGCTTTGTTTCATTCTTAATTTGTTAAGATCCTGTAAAACAGCCAAACGATCTTTGATATCAAAGGGCTTAGTGTCCACCACTGTGCCTACGTGTTCTAAGTCTGGAACCCACATTCTTGTCCCAAATAGGACCTCATATGGAGTGACCCCCTAGAGAACTTCTTGGCAGGTTGTTAAGAGCGCGCTGCACGCTATTGAGGTGTTTGACCCACCCATCACCCGAACCTAATACTCTAGCTGTTATAGACTGCTTTATGTCCCGGTTTTTCCTTTCCACAACAGAATTTCCCTCAGGATGGAATGGAGAGGAGTACCACAATGCAACGCCCAGACTGGCCATGGCGTCTTTGTAAGCCCGAGAGCTAAACGCAGGACCCTGGTCAGAATGTAGCGTGCCTATTGCGTATGTGCCGATAAAGACTCGCAAATCTTTTATAACAGTTCGAGCGTCAGCTGAGCGCTGAGGCCATAACCATAGGAACCTAGATTCAGTATTTGCGGGAATGCCTTTGTCCAGTGGGACGCTGGCGAGTAGATAGCCTAATGCTGTCTAACAATGGTGTCTGTACTGGGTTGCCGCATTCGCAGCATGGTGTCTGGTGGCTCTCTCGCTGTAATTTACAGTCTAAGCAGTTGTTGATGAATATGTGAATTTCTGTATTCATTCCAGGCCACCAGTACATCTCTTTTAATGTCAAGATTGTTTTAGAGATCCCTTGATGTGACAGACCCTCCCCCAAATGTGTTTCATAAATCAAGGCTGCTCTTCGTTCCTTGTTTGGAATTACCCTATCCCCCACTCCAGGGATTCGAGCAAAAGGAACGTTGTTCGCATCAATTACATAAGAGTACTGGAGTGGAAACTTTTTGGTAACGCTGCACTGCTGCCTTTGCTAGAAGCATTGACAGCTAACATTATCTCACCGTCTATTTTTGTTTTTGAACGAGTGATCGCAGCTACGGAAGCCGTCTGAACAGCCCCCTTCGCGGCTTCGTCAGCCCATGAATTCCTGCAACGTGAACGCCATCACGTTGATGACTCAGTGTGTGAATCACGTGAGCCTTTGGTAGTTCGTTTTTCAACTGAACTACTTGTTCCCAAAGCAGTTTGTGCTTGATTGTGCCACCTTTTGCAACTTTAAAACCATTTTCAAGCCAGGTTCGTATATAATCATTATACGACTGAACACAGTAAAAGGAATCGCACACTATCAGTGTGAGGAATTCTCGAGCCGTACTCTCAAGTGCCAGTTTGAATGCCTGTAGTTCAGCTCGCTGAGCTGTACAATCACCTAGTGATTCAGTTTTTGTGACCATAGGTCTGAAGATGCCATTTCACATGCGACCTTTAACGATAGCACACGCTGCACTGTAAGCTTACTTACTCCCTGTTGCGGGCTGTGCGGATCCGTCAGTGTAAATTATGAATTCGTACTGATCGAGAGGCAGAATCTCTGTGGGCAGAGGACATTCTTGTTCATATTGGAGAAATGCCTGTGTTTTTAAATCTGGATCAAAAACATATTCAACATCAGTTGCAGCAAGAGAATTAACCCATTGTATCCATCTTGGATGTAATGCTTTAGCATTTGGAATGCTTGCTTTTGTGACCGCTTCTAAAGCTGGTACCGGGTTACGACAATAATGCGTATCCCTTGGGCTAAGGCTCTTTCTTTTGCTACAGCTGTTTGAACTGCTGTCAACATTTTTTCAGTTGAACTGAAGCGCATTTCCGCTTGTGTGTACAAATGTGATTTGTACGCGATTGGTACTTTCTCACCCTCATTGAAGGTTAAGTAGGTGAATCCACATTGACCCGAAATTATTCGAATCACCAAATTTCTTTGACTTACTCGTGTTTGTAAGTGATTTGTTGCTAACATGTTAGCCTGGAGTGAACGCAAAATTTCTGTGTGTTCCTGTGTCCAGTTTTTGATTGAAAAATCAGGTTTTATTAATGCATAGAGAGGTTTAACCCTTTCTGCGTAGTTTAGAATGTATGTTCTTCCAAAATTTAGGAATCTCAGGATTGATTGTAAGTTTTTTAGCGTCTTTGGAGGTTGGATCAGCGCACATTTCTCTAGAAAGTTTGCTGCCAAGCTCTTGCCTTCACTTGAAAGCTCGTATCCCAAAAATAGGACATTGAGATGGGCAATTTGGGACTTTTTAAAGTTGAACTTGTAGCCCTCAGAGGCGAATCCCAGTATAATGGTGCTCACCCTGTTCAAGTGTTTGTCCAGGTCATCGTCTGTCAGATAAATGTCATCTACATAGGACAATGCCTCGTTGTCATAAATTTGTAGCAACTCTGTTACTCTCGCTGAGAATAAGCCTGGGCTGTTCTTGAACCCTTGTGGGAGTCGACAAAAGTGACGAGGGTCCCCATTATGGAGAATGCCGTTAAGTACCTACATCCAGGTGCTATGTTTTGACAAAAGAAACCATTTGATATGTCTAATGTGGTTTTGTATTTTTTACGCACAATGTTATTCATTAATGCTGTGCTATGTGCATTTTGCACTGCAAAAGTTTTAGAACAAGTGTTTAAATGTCTGTAGTCCAAAACTAGACGATATGTATTGTCTGGTTTGGAGACAGGAAACAAAGGATTGTTCATTGATGAGGTGCATGTTTCAATCACCCCTTGGTATTCAAGTTGATCTAAGATCTCCCTGACCTGTTTTTTAGCTTCTTCCTTAATTGGATACTGCCTCTGTGCAGTTGGTTAATGTTTCAGATGTATTTTATGGTGAGGTGAGTCCTCATTCCATCCTACATGATTTTTATATAATGCTGGAGCCTGGGCCACTGCCCATTTTCTGGCATATGTATATTTTAAGTGAATTGGTATGTGATTGGAGAAGGCAGGCATAATCATGTCCTCGCCGTGTGGGCACTCCCTGACAAATTGTGGTGGCCAGTCTTTTTCTGCTAGAAGTATGTCATAACCCTTTGATAGCTTTTCCCAAAAAAGTGCTTTAACCTGTCTAGGTTTGTCTCCCTCCATCCGGAGTGTTATGTCATATAACTTTTGTGGAGTACTAACCCTGGCGTCTACAGTCTCTACTGTAATATACTCATTCAAGTCCACTATCTCCAGAAGTTCCATCAGGTTCTGGCGAGCTATTGTGACTTCTGCTGCACTGTCCAGCATTGTCTGAGCCCATTCTCCGTTCTTGAGTTGAGTTCTCAGTATTCTCGGCATGTCTGATCTTCAGACCTGCTACCTTCTTTTGGAGAATTGAGGTTTTGTTTTAGTTTTTGTTGCGTGGTTGTCGTCTTTCGATTTCACGCGTTCTTCTCTATGTTCTGTTCGTCCTCTTCTTTCCGAAGTCTGTGATGAGACCTGAAAGGGACGAGAGGAACGTGTATCAGTATCTTGATACCTATCAGGTTTTCTCAAATTATCCCTATTCCTGAGGTTATACCTCCTTTCAGAGGGCTCCTTTGAGGAGACCTACCTCGGGATTGAGAACCTTTCTCATTAGAATTTTGTTTATTAGTCTCCCACTTCTTTTTAGAAGATGTAGGAGTTTGTTTAATTGAGTCCTTCTCAGGACTTTCTGATAGTTTCGGTTTAACTGGTTTCCCACCCAAACTATCTCTGCCTAATTCTGCATAAGATTGTTCTATTATTCTGGGTAACTCTGTTTGATGTTCTGTAACATCAAATTCCCTTAATTTTGTCGGATCGCCACTGCTGCTGCCTCCCCTTTAATATTAGATAATATTATTGTTGAGACCTGGTCGAAATTTTTCAGTAATTTCATACCTAAATTTAAAGCAGGCTCTGCCCCGTATTCGTTTTGAATTTGTTTTAGGACATCTGGTATTACCGCTATTGACGGAATGCCGTGTGTTTTAGTGTAGATGGCAGCAAAGACTGAGCCCCAAATGGTGCAGTCTTCCAGTTGTGGTGTGATCCCCATCGGTAAACTGATGGTTAGGATTCTGTGTTTCTCATGCGGGCTAGTATTTGGAAATACTGCTTCGATTTGAGTAATTTTTTGAGCTATCCAAAATGGAATTTGCTCACGCTTAGTGGGCATTTTACCCATGACTGCGTATAGAGTCTGTGGTGTAATTTTTAGAGTGTTCCCCTGGTGAGGGGTTTGATTTGGAAGTGTTAATGGTGGTTGGACTGTGAAAGTCCGCATGACATATTGTACCAATTGTCTGTAGATTTTTATTAACTCTTCGAGTTGAATAAGTAGTTCCTCATCTGACATTATGTCAAGTTCAGGATGAGGTGTGTAGCCGGCTAGAATCGGCCATGTTGCTCCTGGTCTACCTAGTGGACCGAGCCTGGTTATATTTCTGTTATGTTTTAGGGCGCCTTTAAACCAGAGCTGATGCTCCTGGTATGTTAATGGAATCTCTATATCCTCGAAAGGAATGTATTCCTCTGGTGGTTCATCTTCTTTGTAGAAGTGAAACAAGTGTGTTACTGAATTGGATTCAGGAAATATTACCCATGAATAGAATACCTCTGTCTGAAAGGATTCATGTGCCTCTATCACGAAAACTGCTCTACCTCCTCTCGGTGGTAGGCCATGTTTTATTAGTTTTAGAGTAATGGCTCTTCTTAAGTTTGGAGCGATGTCAATGACAACCTCCTCGGCTTCATTTAAACCTGTGAAGTTAAATAGTGCTGGTTGGGCTGGATCAGCCGCAGCTATACAGTTTCCGGTTTCTTCTTCAGTCATTTTGTTTTTTGAAAAATGTAGGACAAGTTTCAAGGAAACAAAGATAAGGTGCACAATTTTGTGGAACACTGTATCCTTCAACGTTGAGCAAACCAAACAGCTAATATATAGGGTACTGCCCTATGTAGCCTTGGCGGATACTAACCCTGCCCACTCCAGATGTCTTTGGAGTATATGGGTAGGGGTCTCTGAGAGAAAATAAAAGTGCACAGCTGAGTTACTCAGTATCTAACGTTGAATTACTGCCTTACCAAACCGTTAGGCGCCATGTAGTGTAGCTCCTATTTCCCTAATAGGCTCTGCGCATTGGAATAATATATCCTATAGGTTTGACATAGGACTGAGGTCGGTATGTCCCTATCGAGTATATTAAACTTAATTACTTGTGCCAGCTAGCTCAGAGGCCACTAGAAACTTCTTGACAACAAGAAGGGAGTAGTTTCTGGCAGCCGCAAAACATGACCACTGTGTTTCCCTTTCAGAATCAGGACGTGTCCCAGAGTCGTAGAAACAATAGATAACTATTTCACTCAGCTCAGTCGTGCATGTTTTAGTTATTCTCAAAGTTACACAGAAATAACAGACGGGCGTTTCAATAAAAAGGTTTATTGAACAGTCTTGTTTCTGGTGTAAGTTAAATGTGCTGTTACGATCACAAGACAGTATGCAAGATAAATAATGTACAGAGTGAGCAGTAGAAATAAATAATACTGCGTTAGCATTATCTTTTCAGCATCTATGCATTTACATAAAATGACACAGCCTAAAAATGCGAGTACTCATACGATGCATTTCTAGCCTAGTTCTCCCCAGTGTACCTAACCTGTCCTAGGTGTAGGGAGAAGTAGAAGTAGGTGCTGTATTCCTGACTAGAGTATACTAAGAGTATGTTACGCCTAGTATGCCAAGAGTCTAGTATGCCAAGAGTCCCTCTAGGTTCTAGTCTGCTCCATACCTGAAGAATGAGAGAGGTAGGAATCTCTTTCCAAACTCGAACTCCAACACCCCGCAAGGGAAGTTAGATCACTGGAAGCTGGACTCTCTGCGAGCAGGAATGACAGCGTCTTCTCAGTGCGTCCGGCCGGGAATTGGGCTCCTCTGAAGTCGAGGTCTCCTCTGATTTACAGGGGTTTGGGAAGGTATATTTATACCTGAAAATGTTAGCATTGACGTGAGTTGGGCAGCGAAAGACGTCATGAATGAACCCCTAAGGAATAATGGTTCATGCATAATATATGAGTCCTTGAAGAAATCAATAGTCCTGGGCAAGGGAAACTCCCGCAGCCTAAGGGTCTGTTTTTTCATGGACTCGCTAGACGCTAGGGTGGACGGATGTCGGAATCCATGCCTGTATTTGGAGTGCATGGTTTATGCCTAAATAAGGTCTGGGATTTTATGCCTATATAAGGGCAGGTCGAATTGTGCCTATATAAGGACATGTTTCTGGAAAGCCCGTTTATGGACACCCTAGGAAATATACAACACCCACTCCTCTTTCGTGTGTACGATGATACTAAAATGCTAAACATTTAAAATGCTAAACATTAAAATGGAGTACTGCATATTAAAACATATCCTAAAAGCATTAAAAGACATATTAAAAATGCAAAGGTTTCTGTACATATTAAGCAATGCTTTTCATATCCAGCATAAAGTTTGAAATAAATGCAATAGGAATGACATATAAAAAGCAATATTTACATATGACGAAAATGATCGATAAGTTGTACAAAATCAAAGTCATTTCCTGTCATGAAAATAAATAAACTGATTTAGACACACAAGATGACGAAGTGTCCCTGGAAGTACTGCCAAGTCTGTATTATAAGGCTAGTTCTACTTTAAACAGATTGAAGTGCCATTTTCGTTCGAAAAAATGGGACAAAAGTTCAAATTTGGTAAAGTTCCAAAGTTTTTGAAAAATGAAGGCCAAATTGTTACCGCATCTCCGGAACACTGTATGCTGATTCAGAGTCAGTTTACGGGTCTGGTGTAAACATTAGATCATCTATTTCAATAGACAAAACATCATCCACTGTCGTTGGTGTACGTTGGAACACCTCGTGTAAGAGATTGACCGCACAAAGATGTGAAGCATCGATCTCAGCATAGGTTGCTGCAGCAATGTTCGCGTCCGTTGTTACCTGTGTGCCTGGAGTTGTTTCTCGTACCTCAGCAGCAGCAGGAGGCGACTGTGAGATCTCAATGAATGCTGACATCAGGATTGGAAGCCTCTGGGGACAACACAAAGCATGGGCCGTTATCGGGACCAGCAAAGTATCGACGTCCTTTGGCGCAGCTGATGGATATGTTAGACATGCGTCCAACACGCATTCTTCACCGCATAGCAGGCATCGTAGAACAGGTAAGATGCAATCTTGCCAGATTGGTCGGAATGACAGTAACCACGTGGTATTCAGGTCCCGTAGACGAGTCATGCCCAATAGCTGTACTATTCGCTCACGGCACTTTCTTTCAAGGAGAGCTTTCTCCATTTCGCTCGGAGTGATCTCTGCGAAAAGGCTGGCCATAGCACAATAGCAGGCAGATGAATAGAATTCCGGCAACAAGTGCGAGAATTAATGGTATGCCACCAAACACCGAATGTGCAAAGTTCGGAATGATTCCAAGTATTGCCTGGAACGGTGCTAAGAGACCAGAGCAAATGCTCTTAAATACATGTACAACTCCGGTCATATCTGACATGTTAAAGATACGCGATACCATTTCTACGAAATGTATAGGGCAGTTTGTACGTATTAAAGTCTGTATCTCAGCCGAAGTCCTTGCAATTTGTAGATCATAGGTTTCTTTGGCCGAGGTCAAAGGCACTGTTTGCTGTAAAAGCATGGCTTTCATTCTGCTCAAAGTATCAAATCTTATAAAAGAGACGTTCAGCGAAGGCCATAGAGGCGACTCCCTGACTGTGTCTATTGGGGGAAACAATACTTGCATACAGCAGGTGACCCTGGAGTTGACAGTTACTAGATATGGGATGCCTGGCAACATTCCACAGCAACTCTGATCATTCAACATGAGGTAACTCCCGTTAGAAATTTGTCCAAACGTTGGATTAATCACAGCAGCCGGTGAACCCTGCTGATGGCAAGACAAGTTTGCCACAGAACCATTACAAGCTCCGTGTAAAATAATGTCCTGACAAATGAGTGAACCGGTCAGTGCATGTTTACAGTTAGTACCGCTCAGAAACACTTCACGATCCCCACTCCAACACCTATGTGTATACGGTAAATCCCAAGATGTCTTAATGTATTCCTTACCCAACCTTTCAAATTTGCCTGCTTGCATCTGTCTGAGGCAAAACTGAAACTGAAAAGTAGTCACAGGTAATGTTATTTTGCCATGAATAAGCCATTCTGTAGCTGGTTTTTCTGCCACTGTAAATGGTAATTTCTCCATTTTTTCAATGCTCAGCACTGTATACCTTGCTCCTCTTTGTGCCAATTCGATCTGTTGATCCGTTAGATTGTATTCTGCAAACAGAGACGACGTGTTGATGAAACGCCAAGGCACATAGCCCGCTCGCAAAGATTGCAGCGTCCATGTCAATAACACAATAGAACGTAATTGAGACTGACCTTGTTGTAACATAGCCAAATCTTGTTCTAGAATGTCGATAGCAGAGGATACAATGCCATCCAATGAATAAATCCTGGAGGACAAAGTTGTTAACCCATTGTCGACCACAGAGAGTTTTTTCTCTAAATGAATACGATCAAGTTCACGTATTCGTTCTGCGGCCTCTATCTGTGACACTTTCCATGCTTCGTTATAAGCAGCATAGATGCCGGCATATATGAAACGTTTTTGACGCGGTTTTCTTGGTCCAAGCAAGAATTCCCTAATGTCTGCGTCATGTGCAAGTAAGGTTAAGTGTTGTTTCACATCCTGTAGTGTAGATTTATGCAGCCAATCGAGGCATAATTTTCCTACACTGTATGTTGTTACTACCCCCGGATGTTGTCTTTGGACATATCTTGGGTCTGGCCTATGAATAGTAAAGCCCTGAGTTTTGTTCAAGAACCTTTCCTGACAGTTGTTTGTGTCTGTGGGCCAGATCAACCATTTTTTCCAATTTGGATCTGATCTGTTGATTTGTAGTATATTGTCAACTGTCACCACTGCCTTTGTATTATTATCACTGGCAGGTGTTGGCACAGAAGGTGTTTTCATCTCTTTAATCTTGGCGAATCCAAGACAAGATGTTTGTTGGACGGTGTCATTCAAAAACAGTATTTGTTCAGGGATGATACAGGCTCTAAATAAAGCTTCTATACCCTGTACTTGCCATTCTTTACTACCCCAGACAGTTTTTGTCTCAATTGTGTCTTTCCATAAGTCGAAACCCTGTGTAGACAGTTGGGCAATAAATGCTTCAGAGTAAATCTGTTTCGTATTGGTTAACATAATTTTCAGTCCTGTTTTGTTTACATTTCTATAGTAAAACGTTTCTGGATCAGATGTATTATAACCGGAAAAATCTGGAAATTTACTAGCAAAAGTTTTTGAACTACCTTTAGGTGGTGTAGGACAATGTTCCCATTGATTAAACATAAACACATTTCTTGGATATGCAGTTTTGTGCAAATAATGATGACCATAGTGGTTATAACAATACAGTTGTTCATAGTCTGTTGAACCCTCTAAATATTCATTTTTAGAAAATGCAGCAGATTTTTCTTGATCAAACATTATATCATTGACTGTCTCTAAGTCCCAATCATCTGAATAGGTACTGGACGTTATTAAATCACTTAGTGAAATTTTAAACAAATGTGGAATGTTCAATTCTTCACTCGGGCCGAAGATTTCATAATCTGTTTTGTCCCACACTATACCATCCTGTATAGGAACAGCTGTGATGTTCACTGATGACAAGTCTCTTGCTTCACGATGGGAAAATTTATGTGGTTTTAAAAGTACATTCACGTCTTTTCCTTCAATGTTCACATGGATGTATCTACCACCTATAAGCACGCTTACAGTTGTTACCAAAGCTAGCCAGAGCAGGAAAACAAAAAGTCCAGATGTAATCCAGAGTTCAATCCATGGAGAAACCAGATAAGTATTTTTCAGAAAGTGAACAAAGTCTTCTACTTGCTGCTTTAGTTGAAATGATGCTGGCGTCGTTTCAGGTTCGCTTGGATCTTCTGAGAACGTATCAAAGTCAATGAAATAGCCAGAAGCAGTTCTGTCAATGGTTGGAATTGCATCAGGATTTGTTGAAATCACAAGAACCAGTTCTTCACTTGTCACGTTGGTGTAGACAGGTGTATTTGGACGAACAGTTACTTGGTTGTCAAGAGGGATGAGTTCCATAGCTTGGTTGCTTAGTCCTTCATTTGTTACAGCTGAATTCTCGATTGTTATCAGTCTTTCAGTCTGAACCTCTTGAATAGTAGCGAGAGGAGTGCGTCTGCTACTAGGTCGGAGTCCACGAGGCCTACTGCTTAGTATTGGCCACATGTTGTGGTTTGATGAGGTCGATGGACACAAATCTTTTCTCCTTTCTTCCAGCAAGGGGCGGCAGAAGTACTGTTCTTGTTCCTTGAACTGCTAGAACAGGTACCGGTTGTCTGTAAGAAGGTCCAAATTCCTTCTTGTCCGCGATTTTTTCTCTGACTAGATCCCCAACTTTTGGAATCCAGACAGGCCTTGCTGGGACCGCCGATGTTTCCCCAGTGGTGGTTGGCTGTAGGGATACGTTGCTTTGTTTCGTTCTTAATTTGTTAAGATCCTGTAAAACAGCCAAACGATCTTTGATATCAAAGGGCTTAGTGTCCACCACTGTGCCTACGTGTTCTAAGTCTGGAACCCACATTCTTGTCCCAAATAGGACCTCATATGGAGTGACCCCCCCTAGAGAACTTCTTGGCAGGTTGTTAAGAGCGCGCTGCACGCTATTGAGGTGTTTGACCCACCCATCACCCGAACCTAATACTCTAGCTGTTATAGACTGCTTTATGTCCCGGTTTTTCCTTTCCACAACAGAATTTCCCTCAGGATGGAATGGAGAGGAGTACCACAATGCAACGCCCAGACTGGCCATGGCGTCTTTGTAAGCCCGAGAGCTAAACGCAGGACCCTGGTCAGAATGTAGCGTGCCTATTGCGTATGTGCCGATAAAGACTCGCAAATCTTTTATAACAGTTCGAGCGTCAGCTGAGCGCTGAGGCCATAACCATAGGAACCTAGATTCAGTATTTGCGGGAATGCCTTTGTCCAGTGGGACGCTGGCGAGTAGATAGCCTAATGCTGTCTAACAATGGTGTCTGTACTGGGTTGCCGCATTCGCAGCATGGTGTCTGGTGGCTCTCTCGCTGTAATTTACAGTCTAAGCAGTTGTTGATGAATATGTGAATTTCTGTATTCATTCCAGGCCACCAGTACATCTCTTTTAATGTCAAGATTGTTTTAGAGATCCCTTGATGTGACAGACCCTCCCCCAAATGTGTTTCATAAATCAAGGCTGCTCTTCGTTCCTTGTTTGGAATTACCCTATCCCCCACTCCAGGGATTCGAGCAAAAGGAACGTTGTTCGCATCAATTACATAAGAGTACTGGAGTGGAAACTTTTTTGGTAACGCTGCACTGCTGCCTTTGCTAGAAGCATTGACAGCTAACATTATCTCACCGTCTATTTTTGTTTTTGAACGAGTGATCGCAGCTACGGAAGCCGTCTGAACAGCCCCCTTCGCGGCTTCGTCAGCCCATGAATTCCCTGCAACGTGAACGCCATCACGTTGATGACTCAGTGTGTGAATCACGTGAGCCTTTGGTAGTTCGTTTTTCAACTGAACTACTTGTTCCCAAAGCAGTTTGTGCTTGATTGTGCCACCTTTTGCAACTTTAAAACCATTTTCAAGCCAGGTTCGTATATAATCATTATACGACTGAACACAGTAAAGGAATCGCACACTATCAGTGTGAGGAATTCTCGAGCCGTACTCTCAAGTGCCAGTTTGAATGCCTGTAGTTCAGCTCGCTGAGCTGTACAATCACCTAGTGATTCAGTTTTTGTGACCATAGGTCTGAAGATGCCATTTCACATGCGACCTTTAACGATAGCACACGC
The DNA here is from genome assembly GCA_963921515.1 of Calotriton arnoldi. NCBI lineage: Eukaryota > Metazoa > Chordata > Amphibia > Caudata > Salamandridae > Calotriton > Calotriton arnoldi. The sequence goes on from CAWUFW010003476.1 coordinate 1,001,049, forward strand.
TGCACTGTAAGCTTACTTACTCCCTGTTGCGGGCTGTGCGGATCCGTCAGTGTAAATTATGAATTCGTACTGATCGAGAGGCAGAATCTCTGTGGGCAGAGGACATTCTTGTTCATATTGGAGAAATGCCTGTGTTTTTAAATCTGGATCAAAAACATATTCAACATCAGTTGCAGCAAGAGAATTAACCCATTGTATCCATCTTGGATGTAATGCTTTAGCATTTGGAATGCTTGCTTTTGTGACCGCTTCTAAAGCTGGTACCGGGGTTACGACAATAATGCGTATCCCTTGGGCTAAGGCTCTTTCTTTTGCTACAGCTGTTTGAACTGCTGTCAACATTTTTTCAGTTGAACTGAAGCGCATTTCCGCTTGTGTGTACAAATGTGATTTGTACGCGATTGGTACTTTCTCACCCTCATTGAAGGTTAAGTAGGTGAATCCACATTGACCCGAAATTATTCGAATCACCAAATTTCTTTGACTTACTCGTGTTTGTAAGTGATTTGTTGCTAACATGTTAGCCTGGAGTGAACGCAAAATTTCTGTGTGTTCCTGTGTCCAGTTTTTGATTGAAAAATCAGGTTTTATTAATGCATAGAGAGGTTTAACCCTTTCTGCGTAGTTTAGAATGTATGTTCTTCCAAAATTTAGGAATCTCAGGATTGATTGTAAGTTTTTTAGCGTCTTTGGAGGTTGGATCAGCGCACATTTCTCTAGAAAGTTTGCTGCCAAGCTCTTGCCTTCACTTGAAAGCTCATATCCCAAAAATAGGACATTGAGATGGGCAATTTGGGACTTTTTAAAGTTGAACTTGTAGCCCTCAGAGGCGAATCCCAGTATAATGGTGCTCACCCTGTTCAAGTGTTTGTCCAGGTCATCGTCTGTCAGATAAATGTCATCTACATAGGACAATGCCTCGTTGTCATAAATTTGTAGCAACTCTGTTACTCTCGCTGAGAATAAGCCTGGGCTGTTCTTGAACCCTTGTGGGAGTCGACAAAAGTGACGAGGGTCCCCATTATGGAGAATGCCGTTAAGTACCTACATCCAGGTGCTATGTTTTGACAAAAGAAACCATTTGATATGTCTAATGTGGTTTTGTATTTTTACGCACAATGTTATTCATTAATGCTGTGCTATGTGCATTTTGCACTGCAAAAGTTTTAGAACAAGTGTTTAAATGTCTGTAGTCCAAAACTAGACGATATGTATTGTCTGGTTTGGAGACAGGAAACAAAGGATTGTTCATTGATGAGGTGCATGTTTCAATCACCCCTTGGTATTCAAGTTGATCTAAGATCTCCCTGACCTGTTTTTTAGCTTCTTCCTTAATTGGATACTGCCTCTGTGCAGTTGGTTAATGTTTCAGATGTATTTTATGGTGAGGTGAGTCCTCATTCCATCCTACATGATTTTTATATAATGCTGGAGCCTGGGCCACTGCCCATTTTCTGGCATATGTATATTTTAAGTGAATTGGTATGTGATTGGAGAAGGCAGGCATAATCATGTCCTCGCCGTGTGGGCACTCCCTGACAAATTGTGGTGGCCAGTCTTTTTCTGCTAGAAGTATGTCATAACCCTTTGATAGCTTTTCCCAAAAAAGTGCTTTAACCTGTCTAGGTTTGTCTCCCTCCATCCGGAGTGTTATGTCATATAACTTTTGTGGAGTACTAACCCTGGCGTCTACAGTCTCTACTGTAATATACTCATTCAAGTCCACTATCTCCAGAAGTTCCATCAGGTTCTGGCGAGCTATTGTGACTTCTGCTGCACTGTCCAGCATTGTCTGAGCCCATTCTCCGTTCTTGAGTTGAGTTCTCAGTATTCTCGGCATGTCTGATCTTCAGACCTGCTACCTTCTTTTTGGAGAATTGAGGTTTTGTTTTAGTTTTTGTTGCGTGGTTGTCGTCTTTCGATTTCACGCGTTCTTCTCTATGTTCTGTTCGTCCTCTTCTTTCCGAAGTCTGTGATGAGACCTGAAAGGGACGAGAGGAACGTGTATCAGTATCTTGATACCTATCAGGTTTTCTCAAATTATCCCTATTCCTGAGGTTATACCTCCTTTCAGAGGGCTCCTTTTGAGGAGACCTACCTCGGGATTGAGAACCTTTCTCATTAGAATTTTGTTTATTAGTCTCCCACTTCTTTTTAGAAGATGTAGGAGTTTGTTTAATTGAGTCCTTCTCAGGACTTTCTGATAGTTTCGGTTTAACTGGTTTCCCACCCAAACTATCTCTGCCTAATTCTGCATAAGATTGTTCTATTATTCTGGGTAACTCTGTTTGATGTTCTGTAACATCAAATTCCCTTAATTTTTGTCGGATCGCCACTGCTGCTGCCTCCCCTTTAATATTAGATAATATTATTGTTGAGACCTGGTCGAAATTTTTCAGTAATTTCATACCTAAATTTAAAGCAGGCTCTGCCCCGTATTCGTTTTGAATTTGTTTTAGGACATCTGGTATTACCGCTATTGACGGAATGCCGTGTGTTTTAGTGTAGATGGCAGCAAAGACTGAGCCCCAAATGGTGCAGTCTTCCAGTTGTGGTGTGATCCCCATCGGTAAACTGATGGTTAGGATTCTGTGTTTCTCATGCGGGCTAGTATTTGGAAATACTGCTTCGATTTGAGTAATTTTTTGAGCTATCCAAAATGGAATTTGCTCACGCTTAGTGGGCATTTTACCCATGACTGCGTATAGAGTCTGTGGTGTAATTTTTAGAGTGTTCCCCTGGTGAGGGGTTTGATTTGGAAGTGTTAATGGTGGTTGGACTGTGAAAGTCCGCATGACATATTGTACCAATTGTCTGTAGATTTTTATTAACTCTTCGAGTTGAATAAGTAGTTCCTCATCTGACATTATGTCAAGTTCAGGATGAGGTGTGTAGCCGGCTAGAATCGGCCATGTTGCTCCTGGTCTACCTAGTGGACCGAGCCTGGTTATATTTCTGTTATGTTTTAGGGCGCCTTTAAACCAGAGCTGATGCTCCTGGTATGTTAATGGAATCTCTATATCCTCGAAAGGAATGTATTCCTCTGGTGGTTCATCTTCTTTGTAGAAGTGAAACAAGTGTGTTACTGAATTGGATTCAGGAAATATTACCCATGAATAGAATACCTCTGTCTGAAAGGATTCATGTGCCTCTATCACGAAAACTGCTCTACCTCCTCTCGGTGGTAGGCCATGTTTTATTAGTTTTAGAGTAATGGCTCTTCTTAAGTTTGGAGCGATGTCAATGACAACCTCCTCGGCTTCATTTAAACCTGTGAAGTTAAATAGTGCTGGTTGGGCTGGATCAGCCGCAGCTATACAGTTTCCGGTTTCTTCTTCAGTCATTTTGTTTTTTGAAAAATGTAGGACAAGTTTCAAGGAAACAAAGATAAGGTGCACAATTTTGTGGAACACTGTATCCTTCAACGTTGAGCAAACCAAACAGCTAATATATAGGGTACTGCCCTATGTAGCCTTGGCGGATACTAACCCTGCCCACTCCAGATGTCTTTTGGAGTATATGGGTAGGGGTCTCTGAGAGAAAATAAAAGTGCACAGCTGAGTTACTCAGTATCTAACGTTGAATTACTGCCTTACCAAACCGTTAGGCGCCATGTAGTGTAGCTCCTATTTCCCTAATAGGCTCTGCGCATTGGAATAATATATCCTATAGGTTTGACATAGGACTGAGGTCGGTATGTCCCTATCGAGTATATTAAACTTAATTACTTGTGCCAGCTAGCTCAGAGGCCACTAGAAACTTCTTGACAACAAGAAGGGAGTAGTTTCTGGCAGCCGCAAAACATGACCACTGTGTTTCCCTTTCAGAATCAGGACGTGTCCCAGAGTCGTAGAAACAATAGATAACTATTTCACTCAGCTCAGTCGTGCATGTTTTAGTTATTCTCAAAGTTACACAGAAATAACAGACGGGCGTTTCAATAAAAAGGTTTATTGAACAGTCTTGTTTCTGGTGTAAGTTAAATGTGCTGTTACGATCACAAGACAGTATGCAAGATAAATAATGTACAGAGTGAGCAGTAGAAATAAATAATACTGCGTTAGCATTATCTTTTCAGCATCTATGCATTTACATAAAATGACACAGCCTAAAAATGCGAGTACTCATACGATGCATTTCTAGCCTAGTTCTCCCCCAGTGTACCTAACCTGTCCTAGGTGTAGGGAGAAGTAGAAGTAGGTGCTGTATTCCTGACTAGAGTATACTAAGAGTATGTTACGCCTAGTATGCCAAGAGTCTAGTATGCCAAGAGTCCCTCTAGGTTCTAGTCTGCTCCATACCTGAAGAATGAGAGAGGTAGGAATCTCTTTCCAAACTCGAACTCCAACACCCCGCAAGGGAAGTTAGATCACTGGAAGCTGGACTCTCTGCGAGCAGGAATGACAGCGTCTTCTCAGTGCGTCCGGCCGGGAATTGGGCTCCTCTGAAGTCGAGGTCTCCTCTGATTTACAGGGGTTTGGGAAGGTATATTTATACCTGAAAATGTTAGCATTGACGTGAGTTGGGCAGCGAAAGACGTCATGAATGAACCCCTAAGGAATAATGGTTCATGCATAATATATGAGTCCTTGAAGAAATCAATAGTCCTGGGCAAGGGAAACTCCCGCAGCCTAAGGGTCTGTTTTTTCATGGACTCGTTGTGACGCTAGGGTGGACGGATGTCGGAATCCATGCCTGTATTTGGAGTGCATGGTTTATGCCTAAATAAGGTCTGGGATTTTATGCCTATATAAGGGCAGGTCGAATTGTGCCTATATAAGGACATGTTTCTGGAAAGCCCGTTTATGGACACCCTAGGAAATATACAACATTGCAAGCAGCAGGCATTTGATAACCTACCTGTAATGGTGGCATTGGGTACAAGTGTGGTATGAAGTCAGCTCACAACAAATCCGATTGCCGTTTAATTCGATTTTTTTTATCAACAAAGCCTTACCTGTCGACCTGGCAATGGTGCATGTAGAAGATGGGGTCACAGGAAGCCCGTTGCAACCATGTCATTTCTCCTCCAGTGTTGATGTGAACCATATTGTGCATGTAGTTCCCATCATCTTCACCAGTTAAGGGATTGCTAGAGCCTAAAGAAAGAGAGAAAGGACTCGTTCAAACAGAGGATATGGACAACAGTGAGACTGGAGAGGAGGCAGTGATGGAGGAATCTCAAGAAGTAAGAGTCACAATCTAGAGGCAGGAAGTCTGCGAATGCGTGTACTATCCTATAATTCCCCAGTCCCTGCATGTTTGAGCCATTGCCTGGAATATGTGTAGTATCCTGTGACTCCTCATTACAGGTATGTCTGAGTTGCTGTCTAGAATGCTTGCACTATCATGTGTCCCAGTCCCATGCGTTTCTGAGTTGGAGTCTGGAATATGTATAGTATCCTGCTTGTCCCCATTGCCTGTATGCCTGCACTAGTTTCTGGAAAATGTGGACTATCTTATACATCTCCATTTCCTGTGTGCCTAAGCTAGTGTCTGCAATGGTCGTAGTATGTTATGTGTCTCGATTTTCTTCATGTCTGAGCTGACCAACGGAATGTGTGTCTCCTGTGTGTCCACATTCCCTGTTTGTCTGAGCTAGTGTCTGAAATGTGTGTAGTATCCTGTGAGTTCCTGTTCCCTGTATGGCTAAACTGGAGCCTGGAATGTGTGTAGTATCCAGTGTGTCCCTGTTCCCTGTATGTCTGAGCTGGAGTCTGGAATGTTTGTAGTATCCTGTATGTCCCCATTTCGCATATGTCTGAGCTGGAGTCTGGAATGTGTGCAGTATCCTGTGTGTCCCCCACTTCCTCATATGTCTGAACTGGTGTCTGGATTGTGTGAGGTATCCTGTGTGTCCCCATTCCCTGTATGTTTGAGCTGGTGTCAGGAATGTGTTTTGAATCCTGTGGGTTCCCAGTCCCTGAATGTCTGAGCTGATGTCTGGAATGTTTGTAGTATCCTGTGGATTCCCATTCCCCATATGTCTGAGCTGGTGTCTGGAATGTGTGTAGTATCCTGTGGGATCCCATTCCCCATATGTCTGAGCTGGTGTCTGGAATGTGTGTAGTACCCTGTGGATTCCCATTCCCCATATGTCTGAGCTAGTGTCTGGAATGTGTGTAGTATCCTGTGGATTCCCATTCCACATATGTCTGAGCTGGTGTCTGGAATGTGTATAGTACCCTGTGGGTTCCGAAACCCCATATGTCTGAGCTGTTGGCTGGAATGTGTGCAGTATCCTGTGTGTCCCCCGCTTCCACGTATGTCTGAGCTGGTGTCTGGAATGTATGTGGTCTCCTTTCTGTCCCCGTTCCCTGCATGTCTGAGATATTGTCTGGAATGAGTGTAGTATCATGTGTGTTCCCATTCCTTGTATGTCTGAGCTGGTGTCTGGAGTGTCTACAGCATCCTTTGTGCCCCCGTTCCCTGTATGTCTGAGCTGGTATCTGGAATGTATGTGGTCTCCTTTCTGTCCCCGTTCCCTGCATGTCTGAGATATTGTCTGGAATGAGTGTAGTATCATGTGTGTTCCCATTCCTTGTATGTCTGAGCTGGTGTCTGTAGTGTCTACAGCATCCTTTGTGCCCCCGTTCCCTGTATGTCTGAGCTGGTATCTGGAATGTATGTGGTCTCCTTTCTGTCCCCGTTCCCTGCATGTCTGAGATATTGTCTGGAATGAGTGTAGTATCATGTGTGTTCCCATTCCTTGTATGTCTGAGCTGGTGACTGTAGTGTCTACAGCATCCTTTGTGCCCCCGTTCCCTGTATGTCTGAGCTGGTGTCTGTAGTGTCTACAGCATCCTTTGTGCCCCCGTTCCCTGTATGTCTGAGCTGGTATCTGGAGTGTCTACAGCATCCTTTGTGCCCCCGTTCCCTGTATGTCTGAGCTGGTGTCTGGAATGTGTGTATTATCTTTTGTATCTCTGTTCCCGGCACATCTGAGCTGGTGCCAGGAATGTGTTCTGTATCCTGTGGGTTCCCAGTCCCTGAATGTCTGAGTTGATGTCTGGAATGTGTGTAGTATCCTGTGGGTTCCCATTCCCTGAATGTCTAATCTGGTGTCTGAAATGTGTGTAGTATCCTGTGGGTTCCCATTCCCTATATGTCTGAGCTGATGTCTAGAAGGTGTTTAGGGCCAGATGCATGAAGAAACCATTTTGCTATTTCCTAATTGCGAATCCTTGCAATTCGCAATTATGAAATCGCTAAACAGCATGCATGAAAGTGTGTTGAACACTTTTTGCGATTCCTAGGGATCGGAAATGACCTACCTCATGCAATTTGCAACCCCCTAGGAATCGCAAAAATCACAGGGATGGTGGCCTGCTGGGGTCAGCAGTCCACAATGTCTGTGACTGCTTTTAAATAAAGCATTTTTTTTAAAATGCAGCCCCTTTTCCTTAATGGAAAACGGGATGCATTTCAAAAACAAAAATGGAAAGTTTTCTTTTCATTTTTTAAGAGTAGGCAGTGGTACGTGGGACCACTGTCTGCTCTTAAAAAATGCTGTAACAAACATTCACAAAGGGGAAGGGGTCCCCAAGGGACTCCTTCCAATTTGCAAATGGGTTACCACCTACTTAAACTAGGTGGTAAAATGCGAATGTTAGGTGGTAAATGCGAATGTTTTGCGACCGTATTTCGGTCACAAAACATTCCTACTTACCAATGCGATTCGGTATTAGGAAGGGACGCCCAGAACACGCCCCTTCCTAAAAGCGAATCGCAACCCCATTTTCCGATTCAGTAACAGGTTACCAAATCGAAAATAGGGTTTGCTGCATCTGAAAAGCATTTTTTGCGTTCACAAACGGGCCGATTCTGTGAATCGGCCCGATTCTGTGAATCGGCCCTTTTGCGAAGACAAAAATGCTTGATGCATGTGGCCCTTAGTTTCCTAAGTGTCCTTGTTCCCCGCATGTCTGAGCTGGTATCTTGAATATGTAGTATCCTGTGAATCCCTATTCCCCATATTTCTGAGCTGGAGTCTGGAATGTGTGTAGTATCCTGTGCATTCCCATTCCCTGTATGTCTGAGCAGGTGTCTGAAATGCCAAGAGTAATAAAATAGACACACAAACTCTCAAAAGCATTCTGGAGGTAAAGTAAAACGAGGTAGAAAAAAAAGAAAACATGTTGCCACTTAAACTTGTGAGGCATATGCTTGTAATGCAAAAATAATGCATTTGATTGCATCGAGTGGGGGCTGGACTGCAAGCCCCACGAGTCCCTGCGGCAGGAGCCGCCGTCGCCATCATTTCCCGCCCAGAGGCGCTGTACTTATTTTAGAAGGGGGCCCGCTGCGCGGTACGCATGCAGGATGCGCCCAAGCACGTGCCCGGGCCAACACCAGACCCGTCTTCATCCGTCATCACCCAGAAGAGGCTGGGCTGGGCCAGCCCCTTTCGATTTTGCTTCCTGGATCTACCGGCTTAATTCGTGAGTAATTCAGCATATTTGATACTCTATATAGCTGGGAATACAATGGGCAAAAGGAAAGCAGGGGGATTTTTGACTCCGCCTCCAACCACCTCTACCTCTATTGATAAGATGCTTCAAAGGACAATAGAGGTAATTGCAACAGAAATTAACCTCACCGAGAGACGACTATCCCTGGGCGGAGGTGATTCCGTAGAGGAAACGCGCTCTTCCTCCCTATCTACGAATTCAACAACCACTGAGGCGCCTGATCATCAAAGTAGTAATTTAAATGCCATTTATAGCAAGAGGGACAAAATATGCGCTTCCCAAAGAAGTAAAGATTCAAAGCATGAGAGTATAGTGGGAGAGTCAATGTAACCCCAAAAAATCCAAGTGGGCCGTAAAGAGGAAAAACACTGAGTTGCATTCTGCTGACCCTCCAGACCCTGCACAACCATCACCCGGCCTTGTCCATCATTGGAAAAACAAGGAGGCCCCTGAACCCAGTTCAAATCCCCAGTAGCTGGATCATTTCATGGAGACATTAATTGACCAGATAAAAGGAATATTAATGGAACATCTGTCCCCTATAACTGCCAAACTGAAGAAGATCGATACATTTATCAAAATAGCTCCAAACAGTGCCCTAGCAAGGCTTTGATGCCTACAAATTCAGCAGCTACTTCCCAGGGACCCATGGCTGACTGGACGTCCATGCAGGATGGGCAGAAGGAGCAGGGAAACACTACCACCAATAAAAACATCGGGCCATATTACAATTTGCCAATTAAAATTAATGGTCGGGAGACTACAGTTCTGCCAAGTAAGAATCTAGTCTCATCACAGGGAATCCCAGCCGCCATGGGAGTCCAAGAAAACGGGGAGGGAGGCACCACCAAAAAGAAACTAAAAACCTTCCGATAATTCATTTACCACCAGCAGCCTGCCCACATGTGGAGGTGATGGCAGGAGTTCCACCATTGAGAGATGGGCAGATCGGGTCTCATGGGGACCTGAAGAACAAGTGTCTAAATATGGGGGGAAAGTTCAGGGACTATCAAATATCAAAAGGCAGCGACATTCTTCATACCCGTCGAGTAAGGTGGATTGGCAGGGGAACGAAAGACCGCCCAGGTGGCTGCGTAATCATCAACTTCAGGAACCCTAATGTGGCCCACCAATTATTATTCGGTTTTCATTTCCATCAGGCAAGGGGGCACTGACTTAGTACTCCATTTGCTGGGGTATTTTTATCAACCCCTATCGGCCTTAGAGGGAGCAAAGGTTCAATCCTGAATGACAATTATTCACTCCCCGCTGCGCTTTGCACCCTTCAGCCTTCATTGGGTGGTCTCCAGTTTAATATGCCAGTAAACAACAGGTTTGGACCATTGCACCATGTTAACTGTCTTAATGATGTAGAACACACTGCAGTGGTGAGAAATGTTCTGTCGGTAACTAGATCAGAGGGCATCCCCAGCAGGAGCAGAAGGGTCCCACCCCAGTGTTGGCGTCTGAAAAGGATACCCCGTGTACAGCTATCTCTTAGCCATCACCAGGTAGGGACACATCTTAATTGTAAGGTAGTAGGGTGTGGGGTCATCTCGAATTACGTTATGTGTATCACAATAACAACACCCAGTGGAATGACTATTTCTAGTTACAATATTCATCGAGACCTCTAGCAAACAAAAAGGAATCTTTAGCAGTTAGACGGCTTACCTCTCCTATGAACAAACTCAATCCAGGGGTATTACAAATAGTGGGGGGTACTTAAACTGCCAGTTTGAACCCCTAGATCACACTCACAAGGACAATGTCCTGGTGGAGGACAGAATTTGGTCTATTCCTGATCTGACCATCAATGCATTTAAGAAATGGTCCTCTCTGGCAATTCAAATAAAAGCATTGGTGTTAAACCATAATTTATGAGCCTGCAATGTGGGGACTAGGCCCGATAGAATGGGCCGGCACACTTTTAATGCACCCAACGGCTCAAGCTTTATGGACTGTTTTTTAATAGATGTTACGATGTGGCCTTTGGTTAAGGATATGAGTGTGAAAACTAGACATGATAGTAATCACAGTCCCATGGGGTTGGTCTTGGACCTCCTGAAGGTATCTCTACCTGGCACCTCCACTAGCCCTCTGGACGACAGGTGCCTCTTGACTCATAACAAACAGAGGATTCATTGGTGCACTGTGGCCCAATCAGAGCACGCAGCGAGGTCCATTTACACTCATGTGGAACGGTCTCTTATGGAACTTTGCAATTTAAATCTGGATTTGACCCCAGAGGCTGTCCAGTTAAAGATATGGAAGGTACATCAAACCCTATTCCAGAATTAAAAAAATTAATTCTTGAAGGCACCGAGGCTTCATGGCCAAAAGAAGAGTGTGACTTGTTGGTTTGATAGTCAGTGTAGCAATAAAAACTAAGAACCAGGAGGAAATTAGTATTTAGAGAGCCAATTATAAAAAGGCCCTAAGTAAGGCCAAAAGGGAATGGGATAATAGGAGGTGGGTCAACCTACTTGAAGCTTCAAAAGATAACAAGCATTAGCAATGCAATCGGTCTCGCCTTTGGGACCTTATATGTATTTATCTATGCAGCACATTATTGTGGATACAGCAACATTTACTGTTGTACTGAACATGAAGCAGTGAAAGGGTGCAGTACCACAGGCTGTCACTATGTGTCCCTTGCAACCTCTTTTGGCCACATAAGGTACTGCACCCTGCAACATGGTTAGAGACTGCCAGCCAGAGCAAAAATTGGTTGTGTTCAGTTGAGTGAATTATCCTTGCATGTGAAGAAAGGGCGCGCCTGTTCGGCCGTGATGTGCAAAAGCCTCCTCTAAGCAAGGCAGTTTGCATAACAGCTTCTGCTATACAGGGCCGTCTAAAAAACTAGATGCCCTGTTCTCTTGCATGTTATTAACACACATCCATTCAATAAAGTGCAAAATGAACTGAATCTGTGTTCCAGAGAAGGAGGGAACTCTCTGTAGATCCGATCACCAAATAACAGGGTAGCGAAAGTGATGTCACGCAGTTATTATCTTCCTTGTCCCTGCCTTGCCGTGCAATTGTCTCCTGTTTGCTGCCGGAGTACTGCAGGGAGTACGTAGAGTGGAATCAAGCGAGAAAGTCAACACAGCTCTTTGAGGTTTCTTTTCTTTCTGTGTTTGCCAGTCCCTTCAGGGCCCCCTCGAGACATGGGGCAGAAAGGGTTTTGTTAAAGTACTAAACGGCTAGAAACTGCTACGCCTGATGACCCCGCAATCTCCCTCCATGACGATCATTCTAATGTCAAGGTGGATGGAGACATAATGGTCCATTGATGCCACACCTCTTCTACAATAAACATGTGTCAATCAACTGAGCAAGCTGTGCACTGGAGGAAACTGCACCACCTATGACAGTTCAAAGAATGAGAAAAACTGCAAACGGCTCAACATAAATGAAAACTTAGGGGCATATTAGCAAGATAAAATTATCGCCGTTTTAGCGGCAGAAAACTGCCGCTAAAACGGCGATAATGGGCTTGCTAATATGCGTTATAGAATTCCAATAGAAGCCCAGGTTAGTTGTCCTGCACATCTAACATGGGCTTCTATTGGAATTCTATAACACGGTCTTGCTAATATGCCCCTAATATTTTAAGTTAAGGATAAGAAATCAATACAGCGATCTTGGAGGTGGGGGTGGGCAAGAAGAGTTGTGCTACATGGCCCCGCTCGCACGCATCGCCAGACAACACGACCTCAACATTATCTCCTACGCCGACGACACTCAACTGATCCTCTCCCTCACCAAGGACCCCCTCGCCGCCAAAGCCAAACTCCATGAAGGAATGAAGGCCGTCGCCGATTGGATGAAGATCAGCCGACTAAAGCTGAACACGGACAAAACGGAGGTCCTCATCCTCGGCCCCAACCCCTCAGCCTGGGACGACTCCTGGTGGCCAACGACGCTGGGAGCAGCCCCGACACCCACCGACCACGCACACAACCTGGGAGTCATCCTCGACTCAACGCTCTCCATGGCCAAGCAAGTCAACGCAGTCTCCTCCTCCTGCTTCAACACCCTCCGCATGCTTCGCAAGATCTACAGGTGGATCCCGACAGACACAAGAAGAACAGTCACCCAGGCCCTCGTCAGTAGCAGACTGGACTATGGAAACGCCCTCTACGCGGGAGCCCCGGCCAAGCTCATCAAGCGACTGCAACGCATACAAAACGCCTCCGCACGACTGATCCTCGACGTACCACGCCACAGCCACATCACCCCCCACTTGAGGAACCTGCACTGGCTCCCCGTCGACAGGAGGATCACCTTCAAACTCCTCACCCACGCACACAAGGCACTCCACAAAACTGGCCCAGCCTACCTCAACAGACGACTCTTCTTCTACGTCCCCAACCGCCAGCTCCGCTCCGCCGACCTCTCCTCGCCACCGTCCCCCGCATTCGAAGCACAACCACCGGCGGCAGATCATTCTCACACCTCGCCGCCAAGACCTGGAACACCCTTCCACTAAGCCTACGAAAGACCCAAGACCTGCTGACCTTCAGGAGGCTACTCAAGACCTGGCTGTTCGACCAGTAGCAGCATCCCCCCTTCCCTCTCCCCAGCGCCTTGAGACCCTCGCGGGTAAGTAGTGCGCTCTACAAATTCTGTGATTGATTGATTGAGGGTGGCAGCAGGGAGGAGATTAAATGAGGGCACTATACTGCAAATCGTGCAAAAATTAACTAAAAGGGGTGTGGGAAGGAGATTAGCAAAATGCCTATTGAGGTCCCCGCACTTTACCATGTGTTGTGCTGTTCTGAGAAACATGCAGCTTTCTCGCTTTACAGAAGCAAAATAAATACAAATTATCAAAGGGTCTTCGACAGGGGAGGTTGTGAAAACATGTCACTCTTCTACTCAGCGGGTTCAACAACCAACTGTTTGAAGTTAAAAGCAACAAGAGCATTACTGCCATCAGCTTACAGAAAAGACACCAAAGAATGAGATAAAAGGCTAAACCCCCCCCCCCAATGTGGGAAAAATAACTAACTAAATAAAACAGGACTTCAAGGCACCAATTCCTCTCTGTCCTTTATGTGAATACTCTGGAAGCAGGTTCAGCTGAAAGGTGGACCCCAAATTAAAAAGATCATATTACCACTAGGGTTCAAGGAAGTAAAAGTCACACTCAAACATAGTGTTCAGCCAATCATTGCAAATGAGACAACAATAGTTCTGTAACACCACACGTCACCAATCCTCCATTACGTAATGCAATCTTCTACTGGTCATAGTGAAACAGAATACACCATGACGCACAAAGTCAACTTAAGATCAAAAGACAACCATATTTGACACACTTTGCACCGCTCGTGTGGTGAACAGTATAAAGCTTGTGTGTTTTGGGGACGAAATGGGTTACTTTGCAGCTGTATTTGTTGTGTGCACCATTTTGCCTTTTCATAGTCGGAAAACATTGCAGCCAGAGATTCAGCAGAGTTCAGCAGCAATTCAAAAGGAATCGTGTGGAGATCCTCTGCTAATAAACCCACCAACTCCAGCCTCTTGGGTCAAAATCACCCCCTTCTTACTTATTTATTTATTCAGCAGACAACATTTTGAACAAGTACTACAGAGAAGTAGTGGTGCACAGAACAGAAGGCAGATGGGTGGCTGACAAGCACTAACTTTAGTTACAGTTAAAGATCATTGGTCTGAAGGGTGAACATAGACAGCAAAGGCTCACTTCTTAATACATAACTTTAGCTAATATGAAACATTGGACGAAATCTGTACATTTACAATATTTTAAGGTTATGCCAGGGGCTAATTATCCTTTGTCTTCCAGTACCACTAGATTCATCTTGAGCACTTTTTTTAGACCTACTTTGACACTACAGCAGTCTGCTGACCGACTGGTACCAATTCTTAACATGTACATAGAATGGACTTTGACTCAGCCCAGAGGATTACCTTGTTCACTTTATGCTATTGGATTTTGGTGTTTCATTCCTCTTCCAGGGTGTGCTTCCCCTGGACTGCAGGAGGGACTATTGTAAATCTGAGGACACTCAATCGTCACGCTGTATTTCATAATAAATTATTTACCTTTCACATGTATTCAATTCAGAAAGTAATTATTTTTATACAATACTTTCCAGAGGACTGGCAAAGTCAGTAGGGCTGGCTTTAATGTGATGAACAGCATTTCTGCAAGCAATGCAGGTAAATAAGATTTGTGAATGTTTGTGTTTACTTGTGTTGCGCAGTAAAGCGAGGCCTATTGGCTTTGTCAATGCTTCTTAATTTCGGGATTGATGGCTTGTCAGGCTTACTGCCTGAGGTCGTTGTGAAGTCCAAGTTAGTGTATTTTTTATTTTATTTTATTTTGAGAGTTTTATATAGTGCTGGCTAGACCCGGAGGTATCAGAGCGCTTTACATTGGGTTACACAATGTTACAGAACACAATAAACAAGTTACACTTTACATCAGAAAATAAGCAACATATTGAAAGAGGAAGGAAAGGTGAGACAGATAGAGCGGAGGGGGGAGGGGGGAAATGTGAAGGGGGAGGATGGGTGAAAAGAAGGCAGGAGAGACGAGAGGAAGTCTGCCCAAAGACCGACTGGGTAGGTGACGACCGAGGAGGGAATCCACAGCCCGTCTCCCCTATAGCTAAACAAGGTAGCTCCATCGGGCATCAGTCAAAATAGCTAGGTCTCAGCTGACGAGGGAAGGTTCACAAAAGAAAGTCAAGTGGATGAGGCAGGGTGGGATCTATGAGCAAGGACGGGTGAGGGTAAAGGTCAGTAGCTAGAAAGAGGAGAAAGAGTAGAGCGGAGAGGGGTAGGGGGAGGAGGGAAATAAAGGTCCAGAGAGACGCAGGAAAGTTTGCCCAAAGACCGGCTGGGTAGGTGATGGTCAAGGAGGGTATCCATAGCACATCTCCCCTATATCTCGCGAGGTAGATCCACCGGGCATCAGTCAAAATGGCCTGGCTCTGCACTTGAAGGGTCTTTCACTGCCGAGACAGCCTGGTGATAACAGACGAAAGGAGACTGGAACCAACACGGAGGGTTGGTGTTCCTGTGTGTTGGTGTTCGGGTGTGTTGGTGTTCCTGTGTGTTGCTTTACATGGACAGGATAAAACTACACACCACAGCAGTGCCTCTCCTCTGGTTAACAGTGTCTTGGACGGTGTGATCTCCACCTGGCTGTGGCTGCACCTGGCTGTGTTCATGCCACACTATTGCAACCATTGTTCCCTGGGAAATCAGGGGCATGGCTATCAATGGTGCAGCAGGCAGGGTGGTGGAAGAGACTGTACCATATTTGACATGATGTTTGTTGTATGTTTCACATAGCAAACATTTTCAGGGCTCTGCTTGTGCATGGGTTCTAGGGGCCAAGACAGGGCCTTAGCTCGGCTCTCCCTGTTAATTTGTTTTCTCTCCCACCTCTACCCCCAAAACACACCACTCAATTTCAGTTTTAAAGACGTGGAAAAAACATTTCGATGTTCAGACGTTAAGAAATTGAGGAAGCTCTTAAGAGGGGCCTTCTCCCTGGCTTCTTCTGCTGTGACTGGGTGGGCCACAGGTCATGTTAGGGTGGGCCTGGCCCACCTGGCCCCCCTGCTAGAACAGGGTCTGCAAGACAACCATAACTGAGGTGCAGTGAGATCCCCTGCATCCCCGGGCCTGGTGCCACTGTACCAGCTGCACAAATGATATGTAGTAACCTTCAGAAGGCAGAGGTTACATTTTCTCTCAGCCTAGGTGGAACCCTTTGTAAGTCACGTGCCTTAGACGTGGCTCGTGATGAGCCCAGAGCACCCCCTGCCTTGTAATCTATTTGCACAGAATCCCCTGACTGAACGGAACACGATGTGACAGCGTCAACATGTCACGAGTCACGACAGCCTTTGACACCGGCACATCATCCAAAGTCTCTTTACATGTCATTGTTTTGGATGATTAGCCAAAAATGGCATCAACGTCAGGATAACAACCATAGAGCCAAGCCTGGTTTGCAATCGCAAACATGTGTGCACGTTAGAGAGCGAGCGGCTCGTCTTCTGAAGACATGACGTCACCACCGATAAGGTGATGGGGCTGTTGGTCTCGGATATTACAACCATGTACTCGTTAACACTGCACACTTGGAAAAAAACAATGCCTGCACTGCACACCTTCAAACATTGGCATAATGCACACCTAAAACATTCAAATGAAGTGTGCATGTGCTCATGAAATACACTGGTATTATGCACAGCAAACACATTGAAATACAACACGCATTAAATACGCTGATAGCTGCGTACGAGTACAATGGTGTGCATAAGACACAGAGATCAGAGCTCTGCTGCTGGGCACAACACGCGTGCAAGCCGGTGTTCACACCACACACAGGCTCTGCTGGGAGATCCGAGCCAGGCACAGGGGATGTGACTATAATCCATTCAACCTGCCGGTCCTCAGACGGGGCGCACAGCGGACTTGTTCCTGTTGTTCTGAAGGTGGGGCACCCTTAGCACACGATTTCACCAACACGTTTTGGGTGTGATAGGTTCCCCAAAATTAAAATGGTCCCCCTCCATCCTGGAGAAGATTTGATGTTACCCAGGGCTTTAAGTGGGATGAAAAAACTGGGGGGTCTCTCAAGGGGGCGTGGTCAATGTAATTAAGGGCGTGGCTTAAAAACACATAAACTAAAAATATGTGCTTAGCATAGTGTGCCACCCGACTTGTATTTTGCTGTTTCTGTCATTGCATCCAGATATATGAAACAACAAGTAACATTATTCCTACAACAAGGCAGGACTATTGGCTTTGTCAATAAATAAGCAGCAACTATGGCTTGTATATAAAATTGAAAAAGCTTCCATTTAAAGCCCAGGTGACACCACCACGATGTTTCTGCTCCTGAGTTTCAAAAAGAGAAGGGAAATCCAGAGAGAAAATGACTCTCTTTAAAAGATTTCCCTTCTGCGGTCTCTGCAGTCCGGAAAAAAACAGACCGCCTGTGCCAGGGCACAAAACAGAGCCCGATAGAGACCCGTTTCGAGACCCCCTTAAAAAAACTGCTGGTGCTCAGACCCGGTGAGACCCGGCCCACTTAAAGCCCTGATGTTACCTACGAACATCCGTGAAATATTTGTGAAAACAATGTACTGCATATGTAAAACCCCCCACTCTGCCGAGAACATTGTGTGGCTCCACCGCCACACGGCTGCCCTCTCGTGGGGAAGTGGGGGGGGGGGGCAGCGGAATTGCACTCAGACAACGGTCTCGAGCAGAACACCTCGGGCCTGTACTTACACCACAGGCTCCAGCACCACACCTCGGAACTGCACTCAGACTCCCTAGCTCCAGCAGAACACCTCTACCGCCCCAGGAGTACAGCGCATAGAGTCCTCAGAGAGCCCAAGGGACCCAGTAGCCCCCAGAGGAGAATCTGCCTGCCAGTCCCCTGCCAGGTAACAAGAGCATCTCCGGACCGCAGTGACGGCAGCTGTGGCACAGCCCCGAGGACCCACTCCGAGGGACCCCAGGCTGAAGAACGACCCTGCCGGAAGGACTGTGCCCGCTGGGGCCCATGCCAGAGGCAAGGCAACTGTTGTCACCCAGGGACTGTGCCCACAAAAAGGGCAGTTGTCACCCAGGGACTGTGCCCACAATAAGGGCAGTTGTCACCCAGGGACTGTGCGCACAGAAAGCGGAGACCTAAACGGGAAACAGGAAACTGTGCCCGCTGACTGCAAGGGCAGCTCTGAAGGGGAGACTGTGCCCACTGTAACTGCAGCTCGAACTGGGGGGCCTGTGTGTCCACAGTAAACGCAGTTCTACATACAAGTCTGTGCCTGCTCTAAACAAGCAAACCTTTTATCAAGCCTGCGAAAAAACGAACAGAGGCAGCAGGAAAACGAAAACCAGGCAGGAGGAGAGGCCATCGTGCGTCTTTTCTTGTAGAGCAGAAAACTAACTGCGCTTATACTCGGTGAAGTATGGCCGTTTCAACCTCCGAATCAGGGAGGCTCCTAATCGGCCTTGCGGGGACAGCTAGGGTGACCAGATTTTGAGAAGGAAAAACCGGGAAAGATTGTAGTGTAGTTCCTATTTCCCTAATAGGCTCTGCACATTGGAATAATATACCCTATAGGTTTGACATAGGACTGAGGTCAGTATGTCCCTATCGAGTATATTAAACTTAATTACTTTGTGCCAGCTAGCTCATAGGCCACTAGAAACTCCTTGAAAACAAGAAGGGAGTAGTTTCTGGCAACCGCATAAACATGACCACTTTGTTTCCCTTTTAGAATCGGAACACTCTCAGAATCGTGGAAACAATAGATAACAGTTTCACTCAGCTAATCGTGCATGCTTAGTTTCCTCAGAGTTACACAGAAAGAATAGACGGGCGTTTCAATAAAAAGGTTTTATTGCACAGTCTTGTTTCTCGTGTAAGAGATATGAGCTGTTATGATCACAAGACAGTATGCAAGATATATAATGTACAGCGTAAGCAGTAGAAATAAATAATACTGCGCTAGCATTATCTTTTAGCATATATTCACGTACATAAATAACATGAGCTAAAAATGCGAGTACTCATAAGATGCGTCTCTAAGCTAGTTCTACCCCAATGTACCTAGCCTAGTCTAGGTGTAGGAAAAGGTAAGAAGTAGGTGGAGTATTCTCTAGTATGGTATACTAAGAGTATGTTAAGTCTAGTATGCCAAGAGTCCCTCTAGGTTCTAGACAGCTCCATACCTTGAGAATGAGAGAGGTGGGAATCTCTTTCCGGATCTGGAACTCTAACATCCCCGCAAAGGGAGTCAGAACACTGGGAGCTGGATTCTCTGCGAGCAGGGATGACAGCGTCTTCTCAGTGCGTCAGGCCGGGATACGGGCTCCTCTGAAGTTGAGGTCTCCTCTAACTTGCTTGGGCAAGGGAAGGTATATTTATACCTGGTAGGTGCCTTGGAATGTTAGCATTGACGTGAAGTCGGACAGAGGAAGACGTCAGGAATGAACCCTTAAGGTATAACGGTTCATACATAATAGATGAGTTCTTGGAGAAATCAATAATCCTGTGCTAGGGGAACTCCCAAGAGCTTAAGGGTCTGGTTTCTAAGAACTCGTTGTGACGTTAGGGTGGACGGATGTCGGTGACCATGCCTGTATTTGGAGTGCACAGCTAATGCCTAAATAAGGACTGGGATTCTATGCCTATATAAGGGCAATGCGAATTGTGCCTATATAAGGACAAGTTTCAGGAAAACCTATATACGGACACCTAAAGCGGAATACAACACCAACTCCACTTTCGAATGAACGATAATACTAAATGCTAAACATTAAATGCTAAACATTAAAACTGAGTACCACATGTTGCTAAAAACATTTCTAAAAGCATATTAAAAGAAGTTTAAAAGTAAACAGTTGAATGCAATTGGTACTGTACATTTTAAAGCATTTTTTCATTCTAAGCATATATTTGAAATAAATGCAACATGAATGAATAAACAGAAATATAGACATATGATGAAATGGTTGACAAGTTTTCAAAAATCAAAGCCATTGCATATCATGGTATTAAATGAAATTTTAGACAAATAAGGTGACAATGTGTCCCTGGAAGTATTCAAAGAAGTCCGTTTTATAAGAATAGTTCTACTGTAAGCAGATTGTTTTGCCATGTATTTTCAAAAAAAAAAAAAGTTAAATTTTAGGAAGAGTTCCAAGTTTTGAAAATATGAAGGCCAAATTCATTGCGTCCCTGGTACACTGTGAGCCGAATCAAAGTCAGTGTATGGGTCTGGTGTAAACATGAAATCGTATATTTCTGTAGACAAAAGATCGTCTACCGATGTCGGTGACAGTTGGAATACCTCATTTAGAAGGTTAACTGCACAGAGATGTGAAGCATCGCCTTCAGCATAGGATGCCGCAGCAATGTTCGCGTCCGTTGTTACCTGTGAGCCTGTTGATCCATCTCGTACCCCAGCAGCAGCAGGAAGCGTCTGTGCGATCTCAATGAATGCCGTCATCAGGATTGGTAGCCTCTGGGGACAACACAGAGCATGGGCCGTTATCGGGTCCAGCAGAGTATCGATATCCGTTGGCACGACTGATGGGAGTGTTAGACAGATGTCTAGCACACATTCTTCACCGCAAAGCAGGCAGCGTAGAACAGGTAAGATGCAATCTTGCCAGATTGGTCTGAATGACAGGAACCATGTTGTATTAAGTTCCCGTAGACGAGGTATGCCCAAAAGTTGCACTATGCGCTCACGGCACTTCCGTTCTAGGAGAGCTTTCTCCACATGGCTCGGAGTGATGCCGGTGAATAGGCTTGCAATAGCGAAGTAGTAGGACTAGAAACAGGATTCCTGCAACAAGTGCTATAATTAATGGCACACCACCAAACACCGAATGTGCGAAGTTTGGGATGATTCCGAGGACTGCCTGGAAGGGTGCTAACAGTCCTGAACAGATGGTCTTAAATTCATGCACAATACCGCTCGTATCAGACATGTTAAAGATACGTCCCATCATTTCTGCGAAATGTATAGGGCAGTTTGTACGAATTAAAGCCTGTATCTCAGCCGAAGTCCTTGCAATTTGTAAATCATAGATTTCTTTGGCCGAGGTCAAAGGCACGGTTTGTTGCAAAAGCATGGCTTTTATTTTGCTTAAAGTATCAAAAAGTATAAAAGAAACATTCAATGAAGGCCATAAAGGCGACTCCCTGACTGTGTCTATTGGGGGGAACAATACTTGCATACAGCAAGTGACCCTGGAGTCGACCGTTACCAGATATGGGATGCCTGGCAACATGCCACAGCAACTCTGATCATTCAACATGAGGTAACTCCCATTAGAAAGTTGGCCAAACGTTGGATTAATCACAGTAGCTGGTGTACCCTGCTGGTGGCAGGACAAATTTGCCACAGAACCATTACAAGCCCCGTGTAAAGAGATGTCCTGACATATGAGTGAAACGCTTAGTGCATTTTCACAGTGTGTACCGCTAAGAAACACTTCACGATCCCCACTCCAACATCTGTATTCGTAAGGTAAATCCCAGGATGTCTTAATGTATTCTTTACCCAACCCTTCATATTTGCCTGCTTGCATTTGTTTGAGGCAATACTGAAACTGAAAAGTAGAAACAGGCAGAGTTATTTTGCCATGAATAAGCCATTCTGTAGCTGGTTTTTCTGCCACTGTGAATGGTAATTTTTCCAGTTCTTCAATGCTCAGCACTGTATACTTTGCTCCTCTTTGTGCCAGTTCGATCTGTTTATCAGTTAGATTGTATTCCGAAAACAGAGACGACGTGTTGATAAAACGCCAAGGCACATAGCCCGCACGCAAAGATTGCAGCGTCCAGCTTAATAACATAATAGAACGTAACTGAGATTGGCCTTGTTGTAACACGGCTAAATCTTGTTCCAGTATGTCAATAGCAGAGGATACAATGTTGTCCAATGAATACATTCTGGATGACAAAGTTGTTAACCCATTGTCGACCACAGTGAGAGATTTCTCTAAGTTAATACGGTCAAGTTCACGTATTCTTTCTGCAGTCTCTGCCTGTGAAACCTTCCATATTTCATTATAAGCAGCATAAATTCCAGCATATATGAAACGTTTTTGACGCGGTTTTCTTGGTCCTAGCAAGAATTCCCTAAGGTCTGCATCTTCTTTAAGTAAAGATAAGTGTTGTTTCACATCCTCAAGTGTAGATTTTTGTAACCAGTCAAGGCACAATTTTCCTACACTATATGTTGTTACTACCCCTGGATGTTGTCGTTGAACATATCGTGGGTCTGGCCTATGGATTGTAAAGCCCTGTGTTTTATTCAGGAATCTTTCTTGACAGATGTTTGTGTCTGTGGGCCAGAGTAACCATTTTTTCCAATCAGGATCAGTTATGTTGTTTTGTAGTATAGTGTCTACTGTGACCGCTCCCTGTGTAGTGTTATTACTTGCAGGTGTTGGTACAGAAGGTTTGTTCATGTCTTTGATCTTGGCTAAACCAAGGCAAGACGTTTGTTGCACAGTGTCATTCAAAAACATTATTTGCTGAGGGATGATACATGCTCTAAACAAAGCTTCTATCCCCTGTACTTGCCAATCTTTAGAACCCCAGACAGTTTTTGTGTCTATTGTGTCTTTCCAAAAGGCAAATCCTTGTCTAGACAACTGGGTAATAAAGGCTGCAGAATAAATCTGTTTTGTATTCGGTAACATAATTTTCTGACCTGTTTTGTTTACATTCTTATAAAAAAATGTTGCTGGATCAGATGTATTGTACCCTGAAAAATATAAAAACTTATTAGCAAACGTTTTTAAACTACCCTTTGGAGGTGTAGGACAATGTTCCCATTGGTTAAATTTAAAAACATTTCTAGGTGTTGCAGATTTATGCAAGAAATGATGACCATAGTGGTTGTAACAATATAGCTGTTCATAGTCTGATGAACCATCTAAGTATTCATTGTTAGAGAATGCAGCAAACCTTTCTAGATCAGACATCATATCATTTACAGTCTCAAAGTCCCAATCATCAGAATAGGTACTGGACGAAATAAATCACTTAGTGAAATTTTAAATAAATGTGGAATGTTCAAAAGTTCCGTAGGGCCGAAGATATTGAAATCGGTTTTGTCCCACACTATACCATCCTGTATAGGAACGGCTGTGATGTTCACTGCTGACAAGTCTCTTGCTTCACGATGGGATGATTTGTGTGGTTTCAAAAGTAAGTTCACATTTTTACTCTCAATGTCCAAACGGATGTATCTGCCATTTATAAGCACGCTGATAGTCATAACCAAAGCTAGCCAAAGCAGAAAGAAAAATATTCCAGAAATAATCCACAGTTCAATCCATGGTGAAACAAGATAAGTCTCTTTCAGAAAATGAAAAAAGTCTTATACTTGCTGTTTGAAAGTTTGTGATGCTGGCGTCGTTTCAGGTTCACTCGGATCCTCAGAAAACATATCAAAGTTAATGAAATAGCCAGAAGCAGTTCTGTCAATTGCTGGAATTGCATCAGGATTTGTTGAAATCGCTGGAACCAGTTGATCACTTGTTACGTTGGTGTAAACAGGTGTATTTGGACGAACTGTTACTTGAGTTTCAAGAGGGATGAGTTCCACAGCGTTGTTGCTTAGTCCATCATCTGTTACTGCTGAATTCTCGATGGTTATCAGTCTTTCAGTCTGAACCTCTTGGATAGTAGCGAGGGGAGTGCGTCTGCTACTAGGTCGTAGTCCACAAGGCCTACTATTTAGTATTGGCCACATACTGTGGTTTGATGAGGTCAATTGACACAAATCTGTTCTCCTTATTTCCAGCAAGGGACGGCAGAAGTACTGTTCTTGTTCTGTGAATGGCTAGGACAGGTACTGGTTGTCTGTAAGAAGGTCCAAATTCCTTCTTGTCCGCAATCTTCTCTCTGACTAGATCGCCAACTTTTGGGATCCAGACAGGCCTTGCTGGGACTGCCGGTTTTTCCCCAGTGGTGGTTGGCTTCAGGAACACGTTGCTTTGTTTCGATCTTAGTTCATTTAGATCCTGTAAAACAGCCAAACGATCTTTGATATCAAAGGGTTTATTTTCCACCACTGTGCCTTTACATTCGAGATCAGGAACCCACATTCTTGTCCCAAATAGGACCTCATATGCAGTGACCCCCCCTAAAGAACTTCTTGGCAAATTATTTAATGAGCGTTGGACCCCATAAAGATGTTTGACCCACCCATCACCCGAAACTAATACTCTAGCTGTTATAGACTGCTTTATGTCCCGGTTTTTCCTTTCCACAACCGAATTTCCCTCAGGATGGAATGGAGAGGAGTACCGCAATGCAACGCCCAGACTGGCCATGGCTTCTTTGTAAGCCCGAGAGCTAAATGCAGGGCCCTGGTCAGAATGTAGTGTGCCTATTGCGTATGTGCCGATAAAGACTCGCAAATCTTTTATAACAGTTCGAGCGTCAGCCGAGCGCTGAGGCCATATCCATAGGAACCTTGAGCACGAATCCACTGCGACCATTATATATTTATAGTTACCGTCCCTTTGCAAGGGACCGCAGTGGTCCAGGTAAACACAAGCTAATGGTTTGTCTGAAATCAACAGGGGTGTCTGCGCAGGACGTTTCACTGTGGAGACTTTCATCTGTTGGCATATTTCACATTCCAAAACATAGTTCTTGGTCTGTTTCCTAATGCCAGGCCACCAATATCTTTGTTTAAGTAAAGATACAGTTGCAGAAACACCTGCATGGGCAGAGGCTATCCCTTCATGTGCTGCTAGGATCAGTCCTAATCTACGTTCCTTGTTTGGAATTACCCTATCCCCCACTCCAGGGATTCGAGCAAAAGGAACGTTGTTCGCATCAATTACATAAGAGTACTTGAGTGGAAACTTTTAGGTAACGCTGCACCACTGCCTTTGCTTGAAGCATTGACAGCCAACAATATCTCACTGTCTATTCTCGTTTTTGAACGAGTGATCGCAGCTACGGAAGCCGTCTGAACAGCCCCCTTTGCGGCTTCGTCAGCCAATGAATTCCCTGCAACGTGAACGCCATCACGTTGATGACTCAGCGTGTGTATCACGTGAGCCTTTGGTAGTTCGTTTTTAACTGAACTACTTGTTCCCAAAGCGTTTTATGCTTTATTGTGCCACCTTTTGCATCTTTGAACCAATTTTCAAGCCAATTTTGTATATATTCATTATACGACTGAACACAGTAAAAAGAATCGCACACTATCAGTGTGGGGAATTCGCGATCTGTACTTTCAAGTGCCAGTTTGAATGCTTGTAGTTCAGCTCGCGGCGCTGTACAATCTCCTAGAGATTGAGTTTTAGTGACCATTGGTCTGAAGTTACCATCTTGCATGCGACCTTTAACGATTGCGCACGCTGCACTGTAAGCTTGCTTACTCCCTGTAGCGGGTTGTGCTGATCTGTCAGTGTAAATTATAAATTCGTACTGATCGAGAGGCAGAATTTCAGTGGGCAGAAGACATTCATGTTCATATTGCAGGAACGCTTGGGTTTTTAAATCAGGATCAAAAACATATTCAACATCTGTTGCAGCAAGAGAATTAACCCATTGTATCCATCTAGGATGTAAAGCTTTTGCATTCGGAATGCTCGCTTTTGTAACCGCCTCTAAGGCTGGTACTGGGGTTACGACAATAATGCGTTTCCCTTGGGCTAGAGCTCTTTCTTTTGCTACTGCAGTTTGAACTGCTGTCAGTATTTTTTCTGTTGAAGTGAAGCGCATTTCTGCTTGTGTATACAAATGTGATTTGTATGCTATTGGTACTTTTTCACCCTCATTAAATGTTAAATAGGTGAATCCGCATTGACCCGAAATTATTCGGATCACTAAATTGCGTGTATTTACGCGTGTTTGTAAGTGTTTTGTTGCTAACATGTTAGCTTGGAGTGAACGCAAGATTTCTGTGTGTTCCTGTGTCCAATGTTTTGTTGAAAAATCAGGTTTGATTAATTCGTAGAGAGGTTTAACCCTTTCTGCGTAATTTAGAATGTAAGTTCTTCCAAAATTTAGGAAACCCAAGATGGATTGTAAGTTTTTCAGCATTTTTGGAGGTTGGAGCAGCGCACACTTTTCTAAAAGTTATCTGCCAGGCTCTTGCCTTCACTTGAAAGCTCATATCCTAGGAAAAGGACATTGAGATGGGCAATTCTGGATTTTTAAAGTTGAATTTATAGCCCTCAGAGGCGAAGCCCAATATAATGGTACTCACCCTGTTCAAGTGCCTATCCAGGTCATCGTCTGTCAGATAGATATCATCGACATATGACAATGCCTCATTATCATAAATTTGTAGTAACTCTGTTACCCTCGCTGAGAATAACCCTGGGCTGTTCTTGAACCCTTGTGGGAGTCGACAAAAGTGACGCTGGGTCCCCATTATGGAGAATGCTGTTAAGTACCTGCTTTCAGGTGCTATGTTTTGACAAAAGAAACCATTTGAGATGTCTAATGTTGTTTTATATTTTTTACGCACAATGTTATTCATTAATGCTGTGCTATGTGCATTTTGCACTGCAAATGTTTTAGAACAAGTGTTTAAGTGTCTGTAATCCAAAACTAGACGATATCTATTGTCTGGTTTGGATACAGGAAACAAAGGATTGTTCATTGAGGAGGTGCATGTTTCAATCACCCCTTGGTATTCAAGTTGATCTAAGATCTCCCTGACCTGTTTTTTTAGCTTCTTGCTTTATTGGGTACTGCCTTTGTGCAGAAGGTTCATTTTTTAGATGTATTTTGTGGTGAGGTGAGTCCTCATCCCATCCTACATGATTTTTATATAATGCTGGGGCCTGGGCAACTGCCCATTTTCTGGCATAAGTATATTTTAGGTGAATTGGAATATGGTTGGAGAAGGCAGGCATAATAATGTCCTCACCATGTGGGCACTCCCTGACAAATTGTGGTGGCCAGTCTTTTTCTGCTAGAAGTATATCATAACCCCTTGAAAGTTTTTCCCAAAGAGTGTTTTCACCTTTTTTGGTATGTCTCCCTCCATTCGGAGTGTTATTTCATATAACCTTTGTGGAGTACTAACCCTGGTGTCTACAGTTTCTACTGTGATGTACTCATTCAAGTCCACTATCTCCAGAAGTTCCTTCAGGTTCTGGCGAGCTATTGTGACTTCTGCTGCACTGTCCAGCATTGTCTGAGCCCATTCTCCATTCTTGAGCTGTGTTCTCAGTATTCTCGGCATGTCTGATCTTCAGACCTGCTACCTTCTTTTTGAGAATTGAGGTTTTGATTTATTTTTCTGAACGTGTTTGTCATCTTTGGATTTCACGCGTTCTTCTCTATGTTCTGACCGTCCTCTTCTTTCCGATGTCTGTGACGATATCTGAAAGGTACGAGAGGAACGTGTATCAGTATCTTGATACCTGTCAGGTTTTCTTAAATTATCCCTATTCCTGAGGTTATACCTCCTTTCAGAGGGCTCCTTTTGAGGAGACCTACCTCGGGATTGAGAACGTTTCTCGTTTGAATTTTGTTTATTAGTCTTCCACTTCTTTTTAGAAGATGTAGGAGTTTGTTTAATAGAGTCCTTCTCAGGACTTTCAGATAGTTTTGGCTTCAATGGTTTTCCACCCAAACTATCTCTGCCTAATTCTGCATAAGATTGTTCTATTATTCTGGGTAGTTCTGTTTGATGTTCTGTAACATCAAATTCCCTTAATCGTTGGCGGATCGCCACTGATGCTGCCTCCCCTTTAATATTAGATAATATTATTGTTGAGACCTGGTCGAAGTTTTTCAGTAATTTCATACCTATATTCAGAGCAGGCTCTGCCCCGTATTCGTTTTGAATTTGTTTCAGGACATCTGGTATTACTGCAATTGATGGAACACCATGTGTTTTAGTACAGATGGCAGCAAAGACTGCGCCCCAAGTGGTGCAGTCTTCCAGTTGTGGTGTGATCCCCATTGGTAAACAGATTGTTAGAATTCTGTATTTCTCATAAGGGCTAGTATTTGGAAATACTGCTTCAATTTGAGTAATTTTTTGAGCTATCCAGAATGGAATTTGCTCACGTTTTGTGGGCATTTTACCCATGACTGCGTATAAAGTCTGTGGTGTAATTTTTAGTGTATTCCCCTGTTGAGGGGTTTGATTTGGAATGGTCAATGGTGGTTGGACTGTGAAAGTCCACATGACATATTGGACTATTTGTCTGTAAATTTTTATTAACTCTGTAAGTTGAGTAAGTAATTCCTCGTCTGACATCTCTTCAATGTCAGGATGAGGTGTGTAGCCGGCTAGAATCGGCCATGTTGCTCCTGGTCTACCTAGTGGACCGAGCCTGGTAATGTTTTTGTGATGTTTTAGGGCGCCTTTAAACCAGAGCTGATGCTCCTGGTATGTTAGTGTAATTTCATTATCCTCGAAAGGAATATATTCCTCTGGTGGTTCATCTTCTTTGTAGAAGTGAAACAGTCTTGTTACTGGATTTGATTCTGGGAATACTATCCATGAATAGAATACCTCTGTCTGAAAGGATTCGTGTGCCTCTATCACGAAAACTGCTCTACCACCTCTTGGTGGTAGGCCGTGTTTTATAAGTTTTAGAGTGATGGCTCTTCTTAAGTTTGGAGTGATGTCTATAACACCCTCCTCGGTTTCATTTAAACCGGTAAAGTTAAAAGCTGTTACGACTGGTTCAGCCGCAGCTACACCGTTCCCGGTGTTATCGTCCCCGTGATTGGACATTTGTTTTTTTGAAAAATGTAGTTCAAGTTTCAAGGAAACAAAAGATAAGGTGCACAATATTTTGGAACACTGTATCCTTCAACGTTGAACAAACCAAATAGCTAATATATAGGGTTTTTTTTCCTATTTTGCTTTGGCGGATATTTAACCCTGCCCACTCCAGACGTCTTATGGAGTATGTGAGTAGGGGTCTCTGAGAGAAAAGCACGACTGAGTTACTCAGTATCTAGCGTTAAATTACTGCCTTGGGCGCCATGTAGTGTAGTTCCTATTTCCCTAATAGGCTCTGCGCATTGGAATAATATACCCTATAGGTTTGACATAGGACTGAGGTCATTATGTCGCTATTGAGTATATTAAACTGAATTACTTTGTGCCAGCTAGCTCAGAGGCCACTAGAAACTCCTTGAAAACAAGAAGGGAGTAGTTTCTGGCAACCGCATAAACATGACCACTTTGTTTCCCTTTTAGAATCGGAACACGTCTCAGAATCGTGGAAACAATAGATAACAGTTTCACTCAGCTAATCGTGCATGCTTAGTTTCCTCAGAGTTACACAGAAAGAATAGACGGGCGTTTCAATAAAAAGGTTTTATTGAACAGTCTTGTTTCTCGTGTAAGAGATATGAGCTGTTATGATCACAAGACAGTATGCAAGAAATATAATGTACAGCGTAAGCAGTATAAATAAATAATACTGCACTAGCATTATCTGTTAGCATATATTCATGTACATAAATAACATGAGCTAAAAATGCGAGTACTCATAAGATGCGTCTCTAAGCTAGTTCTACCCCAATGTACCTAACCTAGTCTAGGTGTAGGGAAAGGTAAGAAGAAGGTGGAGTATTCTCTAGTATGGTATACTAAGAGTATGTTAAGTCTAGTATGCCAAGAGTCCCTCTAGGTTCTAGTCAGCTCCATACCTTGAGAATGAGAGAGGTGGGAATCTCTTTCCGGATCTGGAACTCTAACACCCCGCGAAGGGAGTCAGAACACTGGAAGCTGGATTCTCTGCGAGCAGGTATGACAGCGTCTTCTCAGTGCGTCAGGCCGGGATACGGGCTCCTCTGAAGTCGAGGTCGCCTCCTAACTTGCTTGGGCAAGGGAAGGTATATTTATACCTGGTAGGTGCCTTGGAATGTTAGCATTGACGTGAAGTCGGACAGAGGAAGACGTCAGGAAGGAAGACGTCAGGAATGAACCCTTCAGGAATAGCGGTTCATGCATAATAGAAGAGTTCTTGGGGAAATCAATAATCCTGTGCTAGGGGAACTCCCAAGAGCTTAAGGGTCTGGTTTCTAAGAACTCGTTGTGACGTTAGGGTGGACGGATGTCGGTGACCATGCCTGTATTTGGAGTGCACGGCTAATGCCTAAATAAGGACTGGGATTCTATGCCTATATAAGGGCAATGCGAATTGTGCCTATATAAGGACATTGTTAGAAATGGGATTTCTGGTTGGCTAAGGCTTGCGCCAAAGCCAAGCAGAAACCACCACTCTAGTCAGGGCGAGGAAGTTACACACCCAAGATAACCCCTGCTCACCCCCTTGGTAGCTTGGCACGAGCAGTCAGGCTTATCCCGGAGGCAATGTGTAAAGCGTTTGCGCAACACACACACAGCACCACACCCAAGGCACACTACAAAAGGAACTCCACACAAGGTTATATATAAAAATAGCCTTTGTATTATCATAACACATTAGCATAGTACGCATATACAACACACTGTGCCAACTGGCACGGGACAATATTTACAGGGGATTATGTACACATGACAGGGCCACGTGGACCACTGTCAGAACCCTCACTTAGTAAAAAGTGATAGGTGTAGAACACATAATAAATGTAGGACATATCAGGAACGTACCACCAATAATTTACTGGCAACCATTGTACTTAGCACCAGCCTGTAACATAAACCACATTATGCACAGCATCCCATTAGGCGCAAAACCTTATGCGCCAACCTCACCCGCATAAACCATAATAGGCAAAACACCCTCATAATCATAAAACACATTTAGAGGTATCAAGCAGGGTGCGTAAATCATGCTACATACATTATATTTCCTAGCACCCTATAAATCACATTCAGCCCATAAATCCCATTGAGGAAATACTCTCAGGGGAAAATAGCTCACAACCTAAACGCATTAGGTAAGAATACAATCATAAGCATAATATATGATGCAAAACCTCATGATCCTGAAACACCTCTAGGGGTATAACACAGGGTGCGTAAACCACAATATAGGAATCACATTTCCTAGCACCCAAAATCCCCTTAGCACATAAATCAGATCAGGACCTGGTGCCCTATAAACTTAACTGTCCCCCTGGCCAACTGGCCATCTCTAAAGGGGCTCAAATGCCCTGTGTCCAAAATGTCAGGGCGCGCTGCAAGGGGCAGCGAAAGTCAAGGGTGCGCACTGCGCAAACCTAAACGTAGCAGCTGCCCACTACTTGCTGGGCAGCTGGGAAAGTCAGGGGCCAAGGAGTGCATCTTACTCCTGTCCACATCAACAATAATGCCCCCAAAGGATTACGCCTAAACGGTGCAGCTGGCACTAAGTGCTGCGCAGCTGTGAGTCTCCAAATGAAGCCTGGCACCACTGTGCCGCTTCTGTCCCCCTCAGGGACTCCCTCTCATTGGTGCCCCGTTCATGGCACTTTGTATAAAGGAGGGGTGCCTGGCACCTCTGTGCCCTCTGGACCCCAGGTAGCACTACAACAGATGCCACCATCTTTGGGGCGGCCCGCTCTCTGGCGGGACTGCCCAGGCGCCGACAATGCGCCTCGATCTGCCCCCTAGACACGGGGCCCTCTGGGGCTCTTTGAGGCCCTAAAAGAACTTGCCCCCAAGCACCGTGGAGCGCACTGGCGCTTTAAATAAATCTGCACATGGTGGAGCCACGCACAGGCTCTCATATCAACACATGCCTGCCCTGTTGGAACCACATAGGTTCTGAAATACTTCGGCCAAACGATGGAGCCGCTTAGGCTCTGAGGATCACTGTGCCCCATGTTGGAGTCCACAGGCCCTTAAAATAGACATGCCACAGACGTTGCAGCGGCCCGCAACTGCGGCGCCGCTGTGAAGATCAGCCCCTCACTGGGGGTACTAAAAATAAAATGCTCACGGGCCCCTCTGGGACCCTCATCAAAAAATATGCCATTCGTTGGAGCCACGCGGCTCTTAAATAAAACCTGCCCCCGCTGGAGCCACGCAGGCTCTGGGAATAATGGGGCCAAACGTTGGAGCCCCTGGGGCTCGGAAAATAATCATGGCCAGCGACGTGGGAGCGGCCCGCTCTCCTGGCGGGACCGCTCAGACGATGCCTCGGACGGGCACCAACAGCAAAGAGCCATTACTCACCGGCTCTGTGGGGATCGGCCCGGCTCTCGGGGCCTCTTCTCCCGGTCTCCTCCTACCGGGGCAGCAACACGCGGGGCTCTCTCTCATGAGAGCCTCACTGGAAATCTCGCCGCACTCTGCAGCTGCCAGGGAGGCGGGGTGGGCTCCCGCCTGCCTTCCTCCTCTTCACCCGGGCCCCCTCCTGGGACCCGGGACTTCATCACCGAGCCTGCGAGGCTCCGACCGGATCTCTGGCGGCGGGGCGGGACTTCCTCTCCTCGCTCCGCCCATGTCCCCGGCAGACGTGCCTGACTTCCTGGTCGCGCTGCAGCGGCCGGGAACAGATTCCTTCGGCGGCCCCGGGGCTGCGGCGGTGATTTTCGTTGGTCGGGGCAATGCGGGGTGGGCACCCGCTTTAAATCACTCATAAAGCGGGGTGGGCACCCGCTCAGCTTGCCAAATGCGGGGTGGGCTCCGCTCCAAAACACGCAATTGCGGGGTGGGCACCCGCTCGGACTGGCATCACGGGGGAATCCTTAGATGGGGATTCCCTCTCACAGGACGAGCAGCTCAGCGCTGCGGAGCCCTCTCGCTCCTTCTCTTGGGGCAAATTTAAGATAAAGCGCTCCCAGGCGCTTCGAAGCAGGCAAAGGTCCTGCCGGCAAAAAGGAAGGATCAGTCCTTGGATGGAGGGGCAATGCAGGGCCCAGGGCTAAAAGGTTTTAAGCAAACAGGGTTCCAGGGTATAGCGGGGCCCAGGGAGGCAGCCCTCCTGGCCAGTCCTCCTGGGCCCCAGCAGCAGCACGCCCTCCCAGAATCAGGATCCAAGTAAGAACATTTTCATGGGGTCACAGCCCCTTCTTTTATACACCATTTTCCTTTGTCTACAAGGTGTAGGGCATGGGGGAACCAGATGCAACTGGTTCAGGAGCACTTTGTTTTGCCCAGCTCCTCTTCCCTTTCACAAGACAGGCTAGGGACATCAGACGCACCACAGGGGGTGGAGCCAGCATTGTACAGGGCAGGCAACATCCTATTCAGGGTCAGGGGATCTCTCCTCCCACCACTCTCAGCTCAGGTGTCCCATTCAGCCTAGCGCTGACTCACCCTGCCCCTCCTGCAGCCACACACACCTCCCAGCTCCTGTCACTCACAGAGCCAGACATGTAATCCACATCAGGCAGGCAGACACAGAGCACACATAAATGCCAACTTCTAGAAGTGGCATTTCTACACCAGTCACAAGAAATCTGCGCACACCATTGCGCAGCATTTATTCTCCCGAATTCAGGCATACTAGACTTGACCATGCTGCACCTCTCGTAACAGGAATTACCACTGACACACTCATCCTCAATGCATTCCTATGGGCGGCAGGTCAATCTCACTAAATGGGCACAGTGCGCGCACGCACTTGGCACTGGACCACAGTGTCCAAGTGCCCAGAGGTCTAAAACTACTAAAACCAAGTTCCATATAAGGCAAAAAGTTCAGGGGTGAACCTGCCAAAAAGGGCCAGGTCCAACACAACCCCCTTCCAGCCAAAACGCAGGGTAGACCAATCACCACCGTGAGGGGCTTCCCTGCTTGGGGCGATAGAACACGGACACAGGCCCGCACGGCAGGGACACCCTCCGGTTCTACGCCACCCTGAAACTCTGGAGAAAAGAAAAAAAACAAAGGAAAAAAAATTCAGGATCAACTATGCTATCCTACGGGTACTCTTCTAGTTGTTCATGGCCAGTACCAGGACCTAGGCCACCCAGATGCCACTGGTCCTTGTCAATCCACAGAGTGGGGGGCAGTAACCCCTGCCATACAATAGCCATTCTCCACTCTCCCTCTCAGTGTAGTTCCAAACTACCACTGATCCTCCAGCCTAGGGTCCGCACCCTCAGGCTGACCAGAGATTACGGGCAATCTCAATAAAAATAGAAGAAAACTTCTCAACAAAATGTATGCGGGTAACAATCACCGGCAATATCAAATATATAATTAAAAAAAATAGGCTTGCCCGTTGTAACAATCACGGGGAATATCAATCAATAATAGAATCAAAGAACTCTCAAAAATATATGCGGGTAGTAACAATCACCGGCAATATCAATCAACAATCGAATCAAGAGAACTCTCAAAAAAATATATGCGGGTAGTAACAATCACCGGCAATATCAATAAGCAATAGGCTTGCCCATGGTAACAATCATGGGCAATATCAATCAACAATAGAATCAACAGAACTCTCAAAAATATATGCGGGTAGTAACAATCACCGGCCATATCAATCAACAATAGAATCAAGAGAACTCTCAAAAAAATATATGCGGGTAGTAACAATCACCGGCAATATCAATAAGCAATAGGCTTGCCCATGGTAACAATCATGGGCAATATCAATCAACAATAGAATCAACAGAACTCTCAAAAATATATGCGGGTAGTAACAATCACCGGCAATATCAATAAGCAATAGGCTTGCCCATTGTAACAATCATGGGCAATATCAATCAGCAATAGGATCAAAAAACTCTCAAAAATGTATGCTATCATAAATGCAAGTCCAGATCCGGAAACACCGGCTACTGGCTCCCCAACCCGGGGACGTACCTCTTGGGTCAGACGCCTGGAAAACCAGGACTTCACAAGGGTGACACATCCCTAGCGTGTCGTGTGACAGTCTGCCTGGCGCAGAGCTCACGACCTCCTGTCCCTCTGACAGGGCGTGAAGATGTGCCAGGACAGAAGTGGCGCACACCATGGTCAATCATTGGCGACTCAGCCCTTCTGGCTGGTCCCTGACCCACTGGTTCCCACTGGGGACTCTTTCCCCCTCTCACCCCTCAAAACTGGACCTCTGCACCCTCCCAACTGGAGCGGTACTGCCAGACACTAGAACTGCTGGAGGTCTGATTACAGGCACTCCCAGCTCACCTAAAACGGGAAAAACCACCTTGAAGAACGGTCCAACAGGACAGACTAGACCCCCTACCTGGTGCTCCCTCATGGAACCAACCAGTACTGGAAACTGAGGTGCGGGCACTTTGGGACACAGCCCACTCTCACTCCTCCTCCTGTGAGACAGGATGTGAGTCCCTACAACCGCCTCACAATAAGGGTACCCTACTGGGCTACTCTGAACCATCTTAAACCGCGAGGGTTATCGAGACACCTGCACCATTCTTCTAGGGTCACTCCCCAATGCTAGTTCCTTACAATCAAAGAACTCACACACTAACACCATTTACTCAAACGTCCAGTGCATCACAACATTCATCCACACTCCCCCATAAGACTGGTGAGACAGCATCTTACTGCCCCTGAAACACAACCTGTACCCCTCTCAACCGGGAACTAGGTACCATACTATGGGAACCGGGAATGGGACTTCCTACACTGGACTACATTTTGCTGCCACCACTGGATCCCACCCATCTGGGGATTCCAGAAAACTTACACTGCAACAAGAACACATATTTCAAAAATGAAATGACACTTAAAAAAAAATCTTAGACCAATAATCCCCAACATGTGACTATCTAAAATGCAGAGTTTTGTAGTGCAGCCAGTTGTCGCTGCGGTACTGCGCAAACGCAAGTCCTATCCCACCGCTGATCCACCAATGTTAGAAATGGGATTTCTGGTTGGCTAAGGCTTGCGCCAAAGCCAAGCAGAAACCACCACTCTAGTCAGGGCGAGGAAGTTACACACCCAAGATAACCCCTGCTCACCCCCTTGGTAGCTTGGCACGAGCAGTCAGGCTTATCCCGGAGGCAATGTGTAAAGCGTTTGCGCAACACACACACAGCACCACACCCAAGGCACACTACAAAAGGAACTCCACACAAGGTTATATATAAAAATAGCCTTTGTATTATCATAACACATTAGCATAGTACGCATATACAACACACTGTGCCAACTGGCACGGGACAATATTTACAGGGGATTATGTACACATGACAGGGCCACGTGGACCACTGTCAGAACCCTCACTTAGTAAAAAGTGATAGGTGTAGAACACATAATAAATGTAGGACATATCAGAAACGTACCACCAATAATTTACTGGCAACCATTGTACTTAGCACCAGCCTGTAACATAAACCACATTATGCACAGCATCCCATTAGGCGCAAAACCTTATGCGCCAACCTCACCCGCATAAACCATAATAGGCAAAACACCCTCATAATCATAAAACACATTTAGAGGTATCAAGCAGGGTGCGTAAATCATGCTACATACATTATATTTCCTAGCACCCTATAAATCACATTCAGCCCATAAATCCCATTGAGGAAATACTCTCAGGGGAAAATAGCTCACAACCTAAACGCATTAGGTAAGAATACAATCATAAGCATAATATATGATGCAAAACCTCATGATCCTGAAACACCTCTAGGGGTATAACACAGGGTGCGTAAACCACAATATAGGAATCACATTTCCTAGCACCCAAAATCCCCTTAGCACATAAATCAGATCAGGACCTGGTGCCCTATAAACTTAACTGTCCCCCTGGCCAACTGGCCATCTCTAAAGGGGCTCAAATGCCCTGTGTCCAAAATGTCAGGGCGCGCTGCAAGGGGCAGCGAAAGTCAAGGGTGCGCACTGCGCAAACCTAAACGTAGCAGCTGCCCACTACTTGCTGGGCAGCTGGGAAAGTCAGGGGCCAAGGAGTGCATCTTACTCCTGTCCACATCAACAATAATGCCCCCAAAGGATTACGCCTAAACGGTGCAGCTGGCACTAAGTGCTGCGCAGCTGTGAGTCTCCAAATGAAGCCTGGCACCACTGTGCCGCTTCTGTCCCCCTCAGGGACTCCCTCTCATTGGTGCCCCGTTCATGGCACTTTGTATAAAGGAGGGGTGCCTGGCACCTCTGTGCCCTCTGGACCCCAGGTAGCACTACAACAGATGCCACCATCTTTGGGGCGGCCCGCTCTCTGGCGGGACTGCCCAGGCGCCGACAATGCGCCTCGATCTGCCCCCTAGACACGGGGCCCTCTGGGGCTCTTTGAGGCCCTAAAAGAACTTGCCCCCAAGCACCGTGGAGCGCACTGGCGCTTTAAATAAATCTGCACATGGTGGAGCCACGCACAGGCTCTCATATCAACACATGCCTGCCCTGTTGGAACCACATAGGTTCTGAAATACTTCGGCCAAACGATGGAGCCGCTTAGGCTCTGAGGATCACTGTGCCCCATGTTGGAGTCCACAGGCCCTTAAAATAGACATGCCACAGACGTTGCAGCGGCCCGCAACTGCGGCGCCGCTGTGAAGATCAGCCCCTCACTGGGGGTACTAAAAATAAAATGCTCACGGGCCCCTCTGGGACCCTCATCAAAAAATATGCCATTCGTTGGAGCCACGCGGCTCTTAAATAAAACCTGCCCCCGCTGGAGCCACGCAGGCTCTGGGAATAATGGGGCCAAACGTTGGAGCCCCTGGGGCTCGGAAAATAATCATGGCCAGCGACGTGGGAGCGGCCCGCTCTCCTGGCGGGACCGCTCAGACGATGCCTCGGACGGGCACCAACAGCAAAGAGCCATTACTCACCGGCTCTGTGGGGATCGGCCCGGCTCTCGGGGCCTCTTCTCCCGGTCTCCTCCTACCGGGGCAGCAACACGCGGGGCTCTCTCTCATGAGAGCCTCACTGGAAATCTCGCCGCACTCTGCAGCTGCCAGGGAGGCGGGGTGGGCTCCCGCCTGCCTTCCTCCTCTTCACCCGGGCCCCCTCCTGGGACCCGGGACTTCATCACCGAGCCTGCGAGGCTCCGACCGGATCTCTGGCGGCGGGGCGGGACTTCCTCTCCTCGCTCCGCCCATGTCCCCGGCAGACGTGCCTGACTTCCTGGTCGCGCTGCAGCGGCCGGGAACAGATTCCTTCGGCGGCCCGGGGCTGCGGCGGTGATTTTCGTTGGTCGGGGCAATGCGGGGTGGGCACCCGCTTTTAAATCACTCATAAAGCGGGGTGGGCACCCGCTCAGCTTGCCAAATGCGGGGTGCGCTCCAGCTCCAAAAACACGCAATTGCGGGGTGGGCACCCGCTCGGACTGGCATCACGGGGGAATCCTTAGATGGGGATTCCCTCTCACAGGACGAGCAGCTCAGCGCTGCGGAGCCCTCTCGCTCCTTCTCTTGGGGCAAATTTAAGATAAAGCGCTCCCAGGCGCTTGAAGCAGGCAAAGGTCCTGCCGGCAAAAAGGAAGGATCAGTCCTTGGATGGAGGGGCAATGCAGGGCCCAGGGCTAAAAGGTTTTAAGCAAACAGGGTTCCAGGGTATAGCGGGGCCCAGGGAGGCAGCCCTCCTGGCCAGTCCTCCTGGGCCCCAGCAGCAGCACGCCCTCCCAGAATCAGGATCCAAGTAAGAACATTTTCATGGGGTCACAGCCCCTTCTTTTATACACCATTTTCCTTTGTCTACAAGGTGTAGGGCATGGGGGAACCAGATGCAACTGGTTCAGGAGCACTTTGTTTTGCCCAGCTCCTCTTCCCTTTCACAAGACAGGCTAGGGACATCAGACGCACCACAGGGGTGGAGCCAGCATTGTACAGGGCAGGCAACATCCTATTCAGGGTCAGGGGATCTCTCCTCCCACCACTCTCAGCTCAGGTGTCCCATTCAGCCTAGCGCTGACTCACCCTGCCCCTCCTGCAGCCACACACACCTCCCAGCTCCTGTCACTCACAGAGCCAGACATGTAATCCACATCAGGCAGGCAGACACAGAGCACACATAAATGCCAACTTCTAGAAGTGGCATTTCTACACCAGTCACAAGAAATCTGCGCACACCATTGCGCAGCATTTATTCTCCCGAATTCAGGCATACTAGACTTGACCATGCTGCACCTCTCGTAACAGGAATTACCACTGACACACTCATCCTCAATGCATTCCTATGGGCGGCAGGTCAATCTCACTAAATGGGCACAGTGCGCGCACGCACTTGGCACTGGACCACAGTGTCCAAGTGCCCAGAGGTCTAAAACTACTAACACCAAGTTCCATATAAGGCAAAAAGTTCAGGGGTGAACCTGCCAAAAAGGGCCAGGTCCAACAGACATGTTTCAGGAAAACCTATATACGGACACCTAAAGCGGAATACAACAAGATCAGCCACAAAAGTAGGACTAAAGCCTTTAGCCTTACTTTTAAGTGTGGCCTGTCCCGATTTTGTGTAGCCTTGTAAATAAATGCACACACGTGCGCGCGCACACAGAAAAATAGTAAATGTGTGTGTATATATATGCCACACATTTAAAAGCTATGCATAAATAACATTAGCTGTGGCACAACCTCTACCTTGAGCCCCCCTGCCCTCCTCCACACTCTGTCTCCGTATCTGCTGCACCAGGCATGCAGACGAACTGCCTAGAAGAAAGAAACAATGTACTTAAGGAGAGCATACCTTTCAATTCTCCTTTCAGTAAGAATTGACCTTTGTTCCAAAAACCGGGACATATGTTTAAAAAACTAAGGAAAGCGTCGGGACACCGGGACAGTCCTTTGAAAACCGGGACTGTCCGTGGAAATCCGGGACGTCTTGTCACTCTAGGACAGACATGACAAGTAGGTTTAGTTAATTTGGGGGGGGGCGGGGTAGTCCAATTACCTGTGCCAACATGTCAGGAAGTATCTTCGAATGAGTAAACAATAAGTAATATCCAGCTGCTAGCGCGTTTTCTGCCAATCACATGGGACGTTTGCAATGACGTGTCTTTACCAGAGGACATGTGGTCAGCCAAGGAACAATGCGCCTGCAACACTAGCGGGTACAAAGACAGTTTGTGGAGTCCTACCCTGTCTAAACATAAAACAACGTGCTCACAATGTCCAACAAACCAAAAGTGCGGGCGGTCCCTTTCAGGGAGTTAGGGTAAACTCCTGGCGGCTCTTCCTTCCGACACAAACCTCACAAAAGATAAATAACAAGATAAAGGCAAAAGCAGCGTGCGCGCCTGCTGCTCGCTCCTGCAGCAATACTCCATGGGAGTGACCTTCTAAGAAAAGGTGGGACATACCCCCCATTAGCCATTTGCAGGCTAGGATTTTTAAATGACAGGCTCAAAAGCTAATCCAAAGCGTGGGAG
The DNA here is from genome assembly GCA_963921515.1 of Calotriton arnoldi. Classification (NCBI taxonomy): domain Eukaryota; kingdom Metazoa; phylum Chordata; class Amphibia; order Caudata; family Salamandridae; genus Calotriton; species Calotriton arnoldi. The sequence goes on from CAWUFW010003476.1 coordinate 1,041,239, forward strand.
GAGCCAGACCCCACAAAGTACAGACAACAGATCGCCTACAGCGCAAGCGCTGTTTACCCTTGACCTAAAAAGGAGAGGATGTGTACACAGGTGTATATCACCATGCATTTGGGCCATGATGTTATGGTGACCCAGCGAGATAATGGATGTGCAAGCATGGAGCACTACACACATAAGGCTTGACGCAGTCACCACTTTGTTTATTTTTTATTTACCATTCCAAGATGGCTTATGCCAATCTTCAAGTGGTGAATAAAAAAAGTTTATTCAGGCGTGTGCAAAAGGAGTGACACGCCAACAAAATGCAGGTGCTAGGCCCTACAAAAGAATGTAAATAAAAAAGATATATATATTTTTTTAGAAACAGTTGCAACTGAAGGTAGGGGAGCAACAGATGAGTAAGACGGAGAAGTGAATGGAGGACTAAGGGACTAACAGTGCAAGGAACAACAAAGCGGGTTGAAGCAGGGGAATTAAAAAAGGTAAATAAAGCTAGACATGAAGGAGTGAGGGCAGCAATGGATGAGCTGGGGATGGAGCTACAATGAGCATCTAGGGTGGCAGGTATTTGAGTCAGGAACCAGCACAGGAGGGAGAAAGCAAGAAACACTTGATCTCCCAGGGAGTGCTAAAACAAAAGCATTTCCCTGAATTTGAACAGTGGAAGTACACACGCCATCCAATCAAATGAATGGTAAATCAGCTATACTCCATGGAAGGGACATACACAAGAAGAGGAAGTACATAAATTAAAATTTCAAATGAAAAATATAAATAAATTGATATAACTCAACATTGGTACCTACAGGGTTTTATTTTAAGCCCCTACCATCTTATTCTTGTGTGGGAATGTCCTTTCCTAAAGCCCTTCCTATCCTTTTATAAACCCTCCTTAAACCCCTCCCATTTAGAAGTAAGTATGGCCCCTTTTCCAGCTGCGCGCATTGGTTCCTTCTGCATTTACTTCTAAGTACTACATTTACATGTGTGAGAAGGTAGGAGCGGTGGAGGGAGGTGGAGATTTACACGTGTCAGTTTGTGACTTGCATTTTGCAGTCAGTAAGTAGTACTTCTGCAGTACCAGTTTACGTACTACACAACACAGCGTGTGAATCAGGCCAGTGATGTCAGTCAGGGTCACAGAGGTAACTGGGGATTAAACAGTTCCGCAATATGAACAGCCAGAAAAGGATACTATTGAATGTATGAACCAGAATACAGCTTGAACTAACTGAAATGGTCAGAGCTCTGACATACACTTACCATTTCTACAGGTTTTGCAGATGTATGAGATTTCTGAGAGGGCACTCCTACGTCCTTCCCAGCTTTTACCTCGTGTGCCTTAGAAACCACCACATCCTTGCGTGCTTCCTGCCTTTCATCCAACTGGACCCCTAGTTATTTTCCTTCTCCTGGAACCCAACAAGCCAAATATACTTTATTCTTCTTATGACACACACATGGACCCAGCGAAATTGGGTACTGGTTGAGGGGGGGTGAAGATCTAATCAAGCAGCAACCACAGTCCTTGTCAGGGTGGAGTCACAAGCACACCCCAAATTAACCCGTGCTCACCCTCTGGTATTGTGGCACAGAGCAGTTAGGCTTAACCTAGAGACTGAGGGGCCGATTCCAATTCGGGCAGGAAATCTCTCCGACCGAGCCGGACCCGGAGAGATTACCGACCGAATCGAACCCTAGCAGTCCGACCGAACGAGTACGATGCGTCCGCATGCTATCGGACTCGGTTCGAGTCGGACTCCCATTGAAGTCAATGGGAGCCGGTCGTACAACGCGTACGCGGGCTCCCATTGACTCCAATGGAGTGCGAGGCGAACAAGGCGCCCCCTATAGTGGGTACGCGTCGAAGCGGGTCGCGCCGTACACGCACAGGTAGGGGGGACCCATGGGTCCCCCCTGTGTGCGACTCGCGCGGCTAGGTCTACAGGGGGGTCCGACACGGACCCCCAAAGTGCGGCTCCGACTGCTCTTTTGAGCCGGACGGCGCGAGTCGGTCGGACTGCTCGCGGCACGCATCGTACTTACCCGGCCGGGGAACGTCTCCATTGCGCGGTGCGAGTCGTGTCCGTGCAAGTCGGTCGGAGCGGTTGGGTCCCGCGAACGAGTCGGTCGGCGATTTCGCGTACGTTCGCATCGTACTCGCTCGCCCGGACGCACGTCCGACTCAGTCGGGAATCAGGGCTCCGAATCGGATCCGGTAATGCCGAGTCCGATTCGGAGCCCTACCAGCCGAGATCGGAATCGACCCCAATGTGTGAAGTATTTATGCATCACTTCAAACAGAAATAAAGTGAAAACACAACAAAAGAAAAATCCCACACCAATTTAGAACAATAGAATACATTTTAATAAATAAATCAAGCCCAACATGACAAAAATCCAATCAGTAGAACAGGAGATATGTAATTTTCAAATATTAAGTGAAGCGAGAGGAAAAAAGCACCATCTGTGGTTATCTAGTTAGGACTGGGACACAGTCACAAGTTCAGGCTGACCACGATGGAGCATGGACCAACTACTGGGACCCACTTAGGTCCACTCTACACAGTATCTTCCTGGTAATGAAGAGCTGTGGAGTCCCGTGTTGCGGATGCATCCTGCAGCAGAGGCAATGCGAGGTCCAGGTGAGGAAATGCATTGCACTGCAGCAGTTCTGGAGATATGTATAGTGCGATGTGATGTCCTTGCGTGGAGATGTTTCACACAGTGGTAGCTTGAATGTGCTGCAATGAGTGATGCAATTTCCTTGCATCAAATAAATCTGCGCAGCAGAGGCTATGTGTGGGTTCTGAGAGCGATGTGTCGACCAGCAAATATGATGCACTGATGCACTGGTTCTGCGGGAGATGAGCAGTGCTGCTGAAGAGATGTGTCGGTTCTGCTGAATCCACAGATGGGCTGTCAGAGCAACCTCAGGCCCACTTCCAAGGGTCCGAGACTGGGGTGGCGCCATGTGGGAGAGCAGGAGACAAATATGGCAGAATCCAGGTGCTGGATTCAAGGTTGTTGGATAAACTGTTCTGTCTCTGAGGCTTCTGATCAGGAGACCAGTCAACTAGCCCTTGGAGCTACTCTGGGGTCTTGGGTTTAGAGCTACAGGTCCAGTCCTTCTCACTCAGGCAAAAGGGCAGCAGGTCAGCATGGGGCGGCAGTCCTTCCTGAAAGAGTCCAGAAGTGTACTGAAGAGTTGGATCTAAGGATCCAATGTTTATACCTGATGCCCATTTTGAAGTAGAGGAAGCTTCTAGAAGTTTTTTCCCCTGAGGTATCAGGCATCCCCTTCCTTACTGTCCTGGCTGCCGCTTGTCTGGGGTCACAAAAGACCAGTGTTAAACCATATGTTAGGGTGCTCAGGCAGAGACTTTGTGATGTGCAAGTGTGGTAGGTGACAGCTCCTCCCACCGTTGACTCAGTGGCCCATCCTGCCAACTCCTGTCTTCCCTTTGTCTCACTATTTAAGAGCAATAGACAAAGATCAAATGCCAGCTACGACTAGTCATGTGATCTAGGTGTGCAGGCACCAAATGATTAGGGCAAGAAAATGCCAACTTTCTAAAAGTAGCACTTTCGGACTTGCAACTATAAATTCGACTTTACAATTAAAGAGGGCTTTAAATTACAATTCTTTAGACACCAAACTTGACATGTCATCAATGTAATGAGGTAAACCAATGTTATACTATTGTAGAGGTAGGCCTTACAGTAGTGAAAAACACATTTGTGAGTGTTTCACTACCAGGACATGTAAAACTTGAAAGTACATGCCCAACTTTTTAAATACACTGTACCCTGTCCTCTGGGCTGCTCAGGGCTTACACTAGGGATGACATATGCATTAAAAAGGAAGGTTTGGGCCTGGCAAAGGATTATTTTTCCAGACGGAAATGGCAGTGTAAACTGCACACACAGACTGCAATGGCAGGTCTGAGACATGGTTAAAGAGCTACTTAAGTGGGTGGCGCAATCAGTGCTGCAGGCCCAGTAGTAGTGTTGTGTAGTTTCCAACCTGCGGTAGGAACTGCTTGTTTGTGGACAGCATAACCGTTGGGGTGGTACCGGACTGATTCTAAGCACCCCCTCGTGATATGTCGTACTATAGACCAGCTCGCTCGCAGTGCCACCACAAGCACCCCTAAACCTAGGCGAGTAGCAAATGGTTCGGGCAACCTCTGAACATGACAAACCTGATCCCCCCCCAATGAAGTGTGGTAAAAGATCTAGAACCCTTTCGCTCAGTCACTTGTACACTTTTATTCTCACAGAAATATACAAGGATTACACAGAGGGATATTTTCAATGTTTATTGAACCAGCGTGATTCTTGTATAAAATCTATGTACTGCAATAATCAATAGACAGAAGCAGATGAAAGTGATTAGAAGCACCAAAACAGTGAATAGAATAAAAAGTTCCATGATCGTGCTAATACAGTGTACATAGGCAGGCATTTAAACAATCTAAAAATCTGGCTTAGTCCTACTATGCAGTCCCTAACCCAAGTTTCGAGATCGTGTGTGTGTGTATGTTCCAGGGCCGGCTTTAGCACTGGTGGCGCCCTGTGCGTCAATGTTTGTTGGCGCCCCACACAGACTCCCTCACTGCCACCCTTTCACAGTGCCCCCCTCAAGTCTCCATAACCACTCTCTCTCAGAAGTATTTAATTAGTTGTATAGCACCTCCTATACCAGTGTAGGGTGTCAGAGCACTTTACATCACACACACACACTACACAGAGACAATCAATCATAGGTGTGTAAATCAGTGTATAGGAAATGTTACATAAGCCAGAAAACTACAAGGTGTAGGAGTCACATGTCATCCATACTGGTAGACATTTTAGTTTAAGAGTGCTTGGTCTGGAGAAGCACAGATTCAGAATTTAAAACATAACCACATGGTTTGGGGTTACATTTAATAATAATGATTTTTTATTTTTACCAAAATGAACCCTTTTTGAAACATTAGAATAATGAAAGACAGAGGAAAAAATTATAATGCTCTAATCTATATCTTGCAGTTTGCTCGCAGCTCTTTGACAGTTATTAGCTCACTGTTCCATGTTAGGATTTTAACATCTACACTGCCAGTAACAAAAGAATCTCTCTGACAAAAGCACTGGCTGATTTAAAATAGATGCACTTTCTGATCTGCATGGTACACATTCTTGGCAGCAGGCATATAAACCCTCTGAGCTACCATAAAATGAGTTAAAACTTCCACTAGACAAAACTCCTTCTCTCTCCAGGAAGAACATTAATCACCGTAGTTATCTTGACCTTTTTATTGTTGTTTGAAAATTGCCGGAGGCCAGCAATGCAGCAGCAGGTGCTTTTAAAGCTATAAAATACTTCCAAGCACGGCGCCCCCTTGAAGAGTCAGCACCCGGTGCGGTGGCACCGGTCGCACCGCCCTAGAGCCGGCCCTGGTACGTTCTGCAGAGAATCCCCATACTGGATGATCCAACACCAGTTACATCAAGGGAAAGAATGTAAGTAACCGTCTTGGTCAAAAGCTAGACAGCCCTTCGCAGAGACATCAGCAAGCTGCTGGGCCAAAGCTTTAGCGTGTAGGGACCTCACCAATGACAGCAAAGCGCTCCTCTAACTAAACCCAGAAATGCTTGTTTGTTTATAATAAAATACATCCTTGAGTCCCGTGCAAGCCTGCATTTTTATGGTCTATAGATAGTCATGTTGCCTCGTGGATGAAAATAGAGCAACATTTGCACAATGCGTGTCGAGGCTTTGTACGTGGTGTTCAAGGAGCCATGATAATGTTAACCAAAGCAGAATTTGCAACCGAAGCCATTTCAGAGAAACTAATCCAACATTGCCATGCACGCAAATGTGTGTAAAAGGGTATTGTGTGAAAGAGAAGGCAATTTAAGAAACGTGTTCACAGTAAAAGATGGCAGCGTTTTTAAATGGGCCTAATTAAGACACATAACACCCACTCCTCAGACAAAGGGGTAACCAATAAGCTATCTAAAACATAGAAATGCTATATAAAACATTGGCATTAAAAACTATGATATAAAAACACCTAAAATTAACTCTAAAAGGGGCAATTATACAATTTGAAAGTCAAGGCACACGGAAAGCCATTTGCTTAAAAGTAAAAAACATGAAAAGTAGATAAAATCTCATTTAAAATCACTCTTTAGAAAAATCAGGCCAAATTTAAGAGTTCCCACCAAATGGAATAGCCAACTGTTTACGTGTTCTGAATGGTAGATGAAACATATCTGTTTCCAGCAACCGCAGACGATGTTCCCAGAGGCGTACCTCGAAGCAGGTTTATGGAGCAAATGTGTTGCCATCCAGCCCCCCTAGTAGCTGCTGAGGGGGTAACCACAGCCGGTAAATGGTCCGCTGAGCCAAGATCCATGGCACTAGGTGCTGAAGCATCCCAGGATGGCTCGGAAAATGAGTTCAGCATCAATGAAATATGCTGGGGACAACCATACAAATGGGCCTCTAAGGGGTCCAACAGTGCATCTATGTCCGACGGCTCAACCAATTGTGATACAAGGCATAAATCCAGGGCACATTCATAAGTGCACAGCAGATAGCAGAATACAGGTTTCACAAGTGAAGCCAGACCGGCCGAAAGAACAAGAACCAATGTTCATTTAGTTCCCAAAGTCGAGGTGTACCAAAGCATTGCACCATGCATTCACGGCACAGCAGCTCAAGTGGTAGTGCTTGTTCCATTTTGTTTTGAACTGGGACATCCATTGCGGAGCAGAAAAATTAAAATCACAGTTTCGGCAACAAGGAGCAGTACAAACTGAAGACCTCCAAAGACACCTCCAAGTACGGAGTGTCTACAGGATGGAATTACTCCAAAAACTGTCTGGAAGGTACTAACCAATCCAGAGCCTATAGACTTAAAAAAGTGCGCTATTCCCTTTGTATAAGACTTGTTAAAAAATAAGATGGACCAACTCCCCAAAATGCAGTGGGAAGTTAGTATGAAGTAGCGGCTGTATCTCTGAAGAGGACCTTGCAACCTGGAGATCAAACGTCTCTTGAGCGGATGTTAAGGCTACATCTCTTTGAAACAGCATGGCTTTCAGTTTGCTTAGAGCATCAAAGCGTTTGTTGGAAACATTTATCGAAGGCCATAGCGTAGCCTCCCTAACTGCGCGGGCAGGTGGAAACATAACTTGAGTACAACAAGTAACTATGGGATTTATAGTCACCAGATAAGCAATGTTGGGTTTCATTCCACAACAGCCTTGATTGTTAAGCATCAAATAGCTCCCATTCAAGAGCAATCTGAAAGCCTGAAGAAGCGCGGCCACTGGGGAACCTTGCAGGTAACAGGACAAGTTCACTACAGACGCATTACAAGCCCCGCAAAGTGAAATGTCCTTGCAGACTAAGGACCCACTTTAAGTGTTCTCACAGTCAGAACCATTGAGAAAGACTACAGTATCCCTATTCCTACATCAAAACTTTAAAGACAGTTCCCAATACTCGTGTACAAACCCTTCCCCCAATGCTTAATATCTGCCTGCATGATGGTGTTGCAGACAATATTGGGAATTGAAAGTCGAAATTGGCGAAGTAATATACCCATGGATTATCCAATCCACAGACGGCGTTTCCTCAACGGTGAAAGGTAACTTCTCTAGTTTTTCAATGTGTAACATGGTGTACTTTGCATCTTTACATGCCATGAGTATTTGTTGCTCCATCAGATAATATGAAGAAAACAGACTTGTGGCAGTAATATAGTGCTATGGCACGTGGCCAGAACATAGTGTTTGAAGCATCCAGCTCAATGGCATAATAGACCTAAGCTGTGACTGTCCATGTTGTAATGTGGACATGTCTTGTTGTATAATGTCTATTGCAAATGACACTATATTGCCCAAAGAGTATATTCTAGAGGATAAGGTTGCCATACTGTTGTCAACCACTGCCAAAGCCTTTTCTAAATTAACTCTGTCAATTTCAAGAAGTCTTTCAGCAGCATCCTGCTGAGAAACTTTCTATAATTCATTGTATATGGCATACAAGAAGCATTTTTGACGTGGCTTCTGGGGACCCAATAAAAAGTCCCTGGGATCCAGACAGTGTTGAGATTTTTAGCCAGTCAAGGCACAACTTCCCAACATTGCAAGTTGCCACCACCTCGAGTGTTCAGACTGAACATATTGCTTGTCAGGACAATTAATTTTTAAACCCTCGGTGTTACCCAGGAATCACACCTAACACCTATTACTGTCCATTGGCCAAACTAACCATCCCTTTCAATTGGGGTCAGATGAATTATATGCGCCATTACGGAGCATGGCATCCAATCTATCCTCACTGTAGTGTGTAAATTGTTGCCAATTTTCAAAACACGCAAATGTGTGAATTCGTGTTGTATTCAAATCTTTCATCTGGCTATTCCAAGACATTATTTGTTGCACAGTTTTGTTCAGGAAAATTATTTGTTGTGGAATCAGGCATGCTCTAAACAAAGCCTCAGTTCCTTGAACCTGCCAGTCTCTCGTCCCCCAAAAAGATTTTATATCTATGCTGTCCCTCCGGAAGTTGAAACTCCTTACAGACAGCTGGGAAAGAAAAGATGCAGAATAGATCAGATGGTGTCAGTTAGCATATTTTTCTTTGCAGGTGATGGTGCAAGTCTATAAAAATATGAGGCCGGGTCAGCTGTATCATAACCAGAAAAATTAGCAAACCTCTGTGCAAATGATTTTGAACTACACCGTGGTGGTGTAGTGCAATGTTCCCATTGAGCGTCATTGTAAATAGCATGTGGAACACTTGCTTTATGCAGGAAATGATGTCCATAATGCTGAAAACAGAACATGTCATCATAATTAGATGTACCTTCATATAATTCATCCGAGGAAAACACAGTTATATTCTCTAGCTCTTGTGGCAGTTCATGCACTGTATTAATGTCTCAATAATCAGAGATAGTACTAGGGGTAATGACATCATTTAAAGAAATTTTGAACAAATGTGGAATTTGTAAAAGTTCAGTGGGACCATGCACATCATACAATACCCTATCTCACACAATTACTTTGGGAACTGGAACAGCTGAAATGTTCACCAGGGAAAGGTCTCTCGATTCAGGGTGTGATGATGCATGCGGTTTGAGTACCAAGTTCACCAATTGTACTGCAGAGCGTTCTGGAAGGTAATGTCCATTTAGAAGCAGCAAAAAGACTGTCACTAAACCAATCCAAAGGATCAGAAAAAGTAACCCAATTGTAATCCAAAGATTTATCGGTGGAAACAAAATGTGTCCTTTTCAGCCAAAGTTAGAAAACACGCACTTTCAACCCAAAAGGAATAGGTGGTGGTGGTGGATCAGTTGAATCCGATGAGAAGTCATCAAAGTCGATGAAGTAGCCAGAGGCCGTCCGATCTATTTTTGGCAGCTCAGCAGGTTTTGTAGAACTGGGAGACGACTTGATCTGTGGTACATTGACTTAGACCATGATCTTGTCAGGTTTTGAATTGAAATCTGAGTTTCCATACTAGTTGATTGTACAGTTGTCATAGTTGTAACAGGTAGAGTACATAATTCTTTGTTGCTGATTGTTGTCTCTTGTTGGAGAGAGGATGCTTCTTCAGTTATCAAAGCTTTCATCTGAACTTTAAATGGTACTAAGACACAAAACTAATATTTCATTTACAGGCCCTGGGCGTATACAGTACCTCTTTACTAGGGATTTACAAATTGATTAAAAGTGCCAATTGGGTGTAAGCCAATTTTAGCATGTTTTAAGGAGAGAGCACAAGCACTTTAGCATTGGTTAGCTATGGTAAAGTGTGCAGAGTTTCATAAAGGCAACACAAATGGACTCAGAAAACAAGAGGGTTGAAGGCAAAATGTTTGGGGATGACTCTGCAGAAAGGGCCAAGTCCAACACCAGCGTAATCTCTGGAACTTTGAGAATCTTTGGATTACACTTGTTACACCACATCATATTACTGAGTAGTTTTACCACAGGGGCATGGGAACAACGCGTACAACCAGAATATGAGTGGCACTTGTGTTTCTTGTGCTTTTATAGAACCAAATGCATCAACACATTTCATGCTAAACTACAGTGCAAAATGCCAGATGTGCATTTTGCATCATTACACATAATTTTGTGAACTTTCACACAACGAGCATTATGTGAACTTTGCACACCGATCCACACATGTACACAGACACACACACTTAACATCAACATCGAGTGACAGTGGATGCGTTCCGCTCACCCAAGGCCTCTACACACATTTCTAGGGAGCATGTCCGGAATTGAATCTTTTAGATATATTATCCCAATCTCCCAACATATCTTTCAAAGGTGTGTCCAATATAAAGTATCAGAAGACGAGCCTGATTAGTTATTATTTCTAAGTACCCTAAGCATATGTTCACTTCCATTGTAAAATAATTTCTTCCACGATAGACAGCTGCTAAGCTGTAATCCCATGTAACATGCATCTCAAAAGCCATATCTCCATGATCCATTGAGCAGCGCATTTGGGACCAGAGGGAATGGAGAAGACATAGTGAGCATTATGACTTTGTGGACTGTACATATGTGCCTATAGTTAAGAAAAAAATGTGCCCTCTCAACTCATTCATTTGCGCCCCATGAAATAGACTCATAAATTCAATTCATAATCTGGATAGCTTAAGAAGCTCAAGAATGTTGTGAAAATGATGCAGTGACATCGGAATAAGAAGTCAATAAGTCCACATCAATTAAGATTTTGTCAAAGGGAAATCTCTCCTTTAGGGTCAGTCCCATGCTCAGAAGGAGAAGAAGCCCATATATTATGTGCTTTATGTAGAGCAAAAGTAGTGTTATCAGTTAAACATGCCCCAATAAGGTTCAGATCGAACTCTCCAGAGAGAGTTATTGTAGAAAAGATTTGATGTTTCAATTCAATAAAAGTGGTGGCATTGTTTACTGATAAGTATTAAAAAGTAGACCATTTTTTCTAACCACAGGAATATCAATATGTTCAATTTTAACCTCAAAAATGGGATCAAAGTGGAGATATGTGTTGTTAACCTTAATTTGAATCTAATAGCAGGTCCTCCCCTTTTGCGGTTTGTAAAGGAACAGGGGAGGACTCTCTTAAAAAAGCATTACCACCCTATACTACAGGAACCTATATATGTTATCTGCCTCTTTATAAACTATCTTCATCAGCATGACCACATTTTTTATTACAAGCCCACGTATTACCTATTGCGTTTCAAACTATCTGTAAAGAGAATTTCCAGAAAACACAATAGGAACATCCATATTACCTGCTTCATTTTAAAGTATTTTGACCTACTTGGCTCTCATTCATTGTATGGTGCTCTGCTGCACCCCAGCTAGGCTTCACTACACAAGTATTTTACATACATACATTCATGCATACATACATATGTATATACATACATACAAACATAAATATTGACATACATCTGCTGGCAATTGAGTTAACCCTATAGTCAAAGGTGGATACTTGCTACTACCATCAGGCTAAGCTCAGCTAAGGGAAGCTGATTATCATTTCAAGGGAAAAAACCTTTTCCAGTTTTACCCCTGGGGAGGCTGGAGCCTGCCAGCTCAACACTGTAATCCACATGATTGCCTATAACCGAGAGTTCTTATATTTTCCAAGATATGTGTGTCATGTTCTGTGCAGCTGGGAGACCACATATAACATTCATGTGGCAGATGAAAGGTACAGCCAATGTCTACACAAAACTGTATCTCCCTTCAGGTTGTCTTTGCTGTTCCTTGAGGATGTGACAAAGCTGCATGCTGCTGTTGGTGTGGTGCGAAATGTACATGCATCTTACATTAAACACCTGCACACCTGCCCAAGCACCTGCATAGCCTCTTGGGTGATTAGTGGTCTATACAAATCAATATAACATTATATAACTTTAAAGGCTACCTGTGCTCACTTTCACCCCTTTGCTGGCCAACACCTAGCAATATGAGGGCATAGCCTAGTTTCTCAGGTTTTATTTATTCCAGCATGCACAGCCTCGCTATTTGAAAATATTCCCACTCAAGCCAAGTTTGGGTACTGTCTATTCCTCAGAGAAGGCACAGTGATCTGCTTTATCTTTTAGTTTCTCTTTATTGTAACTGTTAGACATACAGTATGACATGTAAATAGAAAAACTAACCTCTGATTACTAACTTTCTGTAAAATATCAAAAAGGTAGTATGTACAATGTCAACATTAGAGGCAGCTATAGCCATTATATGTTATCATTTCCACAGATTTTGGGGAGCATAACAATCCTACCTAGGACATAGGAGACAGACATAAAAACCAAAGAAAGGGGACAGAACAGTGGCAAACTAGACATTTTTCTGTCCCATGGACATTCCAGAGTGTTAATCATGACCACCTCTACTTTCTAATAGACATACCTATGACTCAACATTGTGTTAATTTTGTGCAATCATATTTGTGTTTCAAACGGTGTGCATCTAGTGGAGTAAAACTTGACTGGTTGGCCACACACCTCGAAGAGCCTGGGCCAAACTTTTCTAAAGCACTAACCACAAGTGGCCCCTCGGCTCCCAGTTCAATAGACAGAGGTGTGGCAAACTTCAATCAATGGGTTGCAGCAGCTTTATATCTGGTACTTCCGTGCACTACTGCCCAGTGCTAACGCCGTCAATGTGCTGCCCCCAGATATATCGATGCGCTTATACTAGCCAAGATACAATGCAAAAAACTTGAACGAAAATGGAAAGCAAGCTACTTTTTACCAAACAAACCTGTTAAGGATTCCCTGCAAGCCCATAAAAACTTATGGATAGATTTCAATCAATCAATCAATCAATCAATCAGTTTTATTAAGTGCTGCTCCTTACGCATGAGGGTATCCGGGCACTGAGGTATTGCTGGTCTCAGTCGAAGAGCCAGGTCTTGAGTTCTCTTCTGAATTCCACCAGGGAGGGTGATATTTGTAGGTGGAGGGGCAGGTTGTTCTCAACCTTTGCAGCGAGTTAGGAGAAGTCTTGACCACCTCTGTGGCTGCAGTGCATGCAGGGGGTGCGAGCGAGGGCCAGAGAGGTAGAGCAAAGGTGTCTGGCAGGCTGGTGGAAGTTCACGCGGTGGTTAATGTATGCTGGTCCCTGGTCATGTAGTGCTCTGTAGGCATGTGTCAGAAGCTTGAACTGGCATCTCTCCTGGATGGGAGCCAGTGGAGGTTCTCGAGGTGGGGGGTGATGTGGGTATGTTTGGGGAGGCTGAGGGTGAGCCTGCCTGCTATATTCTGTATGGTCTTGAGTCTCTTGAGGCGTTGGGTGATGAAGCCGGAGTATAGTGTGTTCCCTTAGTCAAGCATGCTGGTGGCAAGGGCCTGGGTGATGGTTTTCCTGGTGTTGACAAGGATCCATTGGAAGATTTTTCAGATCATGCGGTGGGTGTGGAAGCAGGAGAAGGCAACTGTGTTGATTTGGCACTTCATGGTAAGTTTGCTGTTGAGGATTATGCCGAGGTTGCGGATGTGGTCTGTGGATATGGGGGTGTGTCCGAGCTCGGAGGGCCACCAGCTGTTGTTCCATGGAGAGGTGTTCTTCCCGAAGATCAGCACTCCCTTCTTGTCGATGTTGAGCTTCAAGCAGTTGGTCCTCATCCAGTCGGCGTCGCTGGTCATGGCGCTGCGGAAATTGGTTCTGGTGGTGGAGGGGTCTTTGTTGACAGAGAGGATGAGTTGTGTATCATCTGCACAGGATATGATGTTGAATTTGTGGGTTCTGATGAGGTCTGCGAGTGGTGTCATGTAAGTGTTGAACAGGGTGGGGCTGAGGGACAAACTTTGGGGGACGCAGCAGACTTTGGATTCTGAGGTAAAGGGTGGCAGGCGGATTCTCTGAGTTTGCCCAGTGAGAAAGGATCCATGTGAGGGCGTTCCCCTCAATGCCTATGTGGTTGCCGATGGGGTTGAGTCTGTTGATGAGGATGTGATGGGATATGATGTTGAATGCTGCTGAGAGGTCAAGGAGGATCAGGGCTGCTGTTTCACCCCAGTTGAGGAGGACTCTGTTGTCAATGGTGGCATCAATTAGGGCTCTCTCTGGGCTGTGGTTTGTGTGGAAGCCAGATTGGGAGGCATTGAGCAGGTTTGTTTCTTATAGGTGTTTGGTGAGCTGGTGGCCCTCTCGAGGACTTTGGCGGGGTATGGAAGCAGCAAGATGAGTTGGTAATTTTTGAGTTCGCTGGGGTCAGCAGAGAGTTTCTTCATGAGCGATCTGACCGCCGTGTGTATCCATCTATTGGAGAAGGTTGCTATGGTGATGGAGGCGTTGAGGATGTTGGTGAGTTCCACACTGATTTTTTCAGTTCCGAGGTTGAAGAAATGATGAGGGCAGGGGTACGTGGGTGCTCCAGAGTGGATGAAGGACATGAGGGCTGTAGTGGTCAGTGTGCTAATTGGATTCCATGACACCCTAAAGATCATGAAGAGCATCCACTCCGGAGAACCGTCGGACCTCTGCCCGCATCACATCGGCAACATGGCAGGCACCCCCATCATCCCAGAACTCTGCAGCACCTTCAACAGCTCCATCAACTCTGCCACCTACGCAGAAGACTGAAAACATGCAGAGATCAACCCCTTGCTGAAGAAACCCTCTGCTGACCCAACGAACTTCTAGAACTTCAGACCCATCTCTCTATTCCCCTTCACAGCCAAGGTCATTGAGAAGGCCATCAACGCCCAACTTTCTGAGTTCATCAAAGCGAACCACATCCTGAACCTCTCCCAATATGGCTTCTGAAGCAACCACAGCACCAAGACCACGCTCCTCGCCACCACAGATGACATCAGTGCCCTCCTCGACTGAGGCGAAACTGCAGCCCTCATCCTCCTAGACCTCTCAGCCCACTTCGATATTGTCTCTCATCACACCCTATGCACAAGAATCCACGACGCTGGCTTTCTCAACAAAGCCCTGGAATGGATCCGCTCCTTCCTCACCGGCCGAACACAGAGTCAGACTACCTCCGTTCCTCTAGGAACCCATAGAGATCTGCTGCGGAGAACCTCAAGGCTCCTCCCTGAGCCCCACACTTTTCAACATCTACAAGGCCCTGCTCGCAGCCATTGTCAGCAACCACAGACTCAACATTTCCTCCAGCTCTGACAACACTCAGCTGATTCTTTCCCTCACAAACAAACCCACAGTTGCCAAGAGCAACTTTCATGATGGGATGAAGGCTGTCGCTGTCTGGATGAAGAACAACTGCCTCAAGCTGAATTTGGAAAAGACCCAAGTCCTCATCATGGGGTCCACCCCATCTGCCTGGGACAACTCCTGGTGGCCCGCAGCACTTTGAACCTCCCCCACACCCACAGACCATGCTAGGAACCTCGCCATCATCCAGGACATCCGTGCTCACCATGAACTGCCAGACCAACGCAGTCTCATCATCCTGCTCCACACACTGCGCCTGCTCCGAAAGAATTCAAATGGATCCCCATTGAGTCCAGAAAGACGGTCATCCATGCACTCGTCAGCAGCAGAATCGACTATGGCAACGCACTCTAAATCGGCATTTCCCAGAAATTCCTCAAGAAACTGCAGAACATCCAGCACACCTCCGCTAGACTCATCCTCAACACCCCCCACCGCAGCCACATCACCAGCCACCTCAGAGATCTCCACTGACTCCCAGTCAACAAAATAATCACCGTCAAGCTCCTCACACATGCCTACAAAGCCCTACACGATGCGGGACCTGTGTACCTCAACCACCGCATGGCATTCCACGTACCCACCAGAGACCTCCCCTCCGCCCAAATGGCCCTGGCTACCATCCCACATATCTGCAAGACCATAGCCAGAGGAAGATCCTTCTCCTGCCTGGAACACCCTGCCTCTCCACCCCAGGCAATCACCATTACTGCCTCAATTCAGGAAGGACCTCAAGACCTGGCTTTTCGACTGAACCAAAGTGCCTTCAACAGACCAGCAGCCCCCCCCCCCCCAGCGCCTTGAGACCCTTATAGGTGAGTAGTCACACTTTACAAGCCATTGATTGATTAATTGAAGTGACCGATTGGGTGATTTCTGTGGGTGGGATGCAGTTGTTGACATCGGCATTGGTAGGTTGGGGGTCGAAGTTGTTGTAGATGGAGGATATCTTGCTGTGGAAGTATTCCGACAGGGTGTTGCAGAGTCCTTGGGAAGGGCGGACTGTGCTCTTGGTGGCTGATGGGCAGGAGAACTCCCTGACTATGTGGAAGAGTTCCTTCGTGCTGTTAGCGCTTGTTTCGATGTGGTCTGTGAGGGCACCTCTTTTGGTGTCCTTGATGCCTAGGTGGTACTTGTTGAGGTGGTTCTGTTGGCGGGGTCTTTGATGGTTTGCCATTGTCTCTCCAGTTGTTTGCAGTTGCGCTTGATAGTTCTGAGTTCTTTTGTGTATACCAGCTGGCTCTTTGTGAGGCTCTGCAGGTTTTGGTTGGTTTCATGGGGACAACTATGTTGGCGCATTTGGTAATCCAGCCGGAGGAGTTCTAGATGACCTTAGAATGCAGGCAGACCTTGCCTCCCTTGACCTATCCACTGCATTCAACATGGTTTCCCACACACTGCTACTTACTCAACTCCTTCAAGTAGGGATTCAAGGAACCTGACTGGATTACATTTTACCATACCAATCGAGCACAAGACATATATTTGGCTTCCTGCTGTCCAGCACCAGGCCCATTAAATAGGGGGTCAAGTAACTGTCCTCTGCAGTCCTACATTGCTTATTCTTTACGTTTGACCAATGGTTTCATTCGTTCAATTTTTTGGCTGAGACTAATGTGCACGACTGACAATTATCAAATTTTGATTTAGTTTGAGAATCACTTCAAGCAGACGCTGTCCAATTTTCAAAACAATTTAATCCAAGTAGTAGACTAGATGAGCAGAAACTTATGAAAATTCACCATGGATAAAATCTGATAGCTTCTGTCCTGCTTAGCTTGGCAACCACCTGCCCTTATACCTTCAGTTTGAAAACTTGGTTTAATGTTCAACCAGAATCTTTCATTAAAAACCCAGGTCAACAAACTCTCTTCTATTCACTTTCTCTTTCTTGTTTTACTTTGCAAAGTTTTTCCTTATCTGTCTTTCTCAATCAGGTGACTGGTAATCCATCCTACAATTCTCAGTCGTCTTGACTACTCTAAGGCCATACTCCTGGTGCCCCAGCCTACATCCTTCAGTGCCTTCAACGCATTCAGAATGTGGCAGCACAGCTTGCCTGACTGGCCAGCCAGATCTTCCACCTTTATAGCAACCACAGCACCGAAACCGCCCTCATCGCCGCCACCGATGACATCAGGACCCTGCTAGACAACGGAGAAACAGCAGCCCTCATCCTCCTGGACCTATCAGCCGCCTTCGACACGGTCTGCCACCACACACTACGAACACGCCTTCACGACGCCGGGATCCAGAGAAGGCCCTGGACTGGACCACATCCTTCCTTTCCGGCAGAACACAAAGCGTCCGCCTCGCCCCCTTCCGATCCAAGGCCACCAAGATCATCTGCGGCGTACCCCAAGGCTCCTCCCTCAGCCCAACGCTGTTCAACATCTACATGGCACCCTCGCCCACGTCGCCCGACAGCTCAACCTCAACATCATCTCCTACGCCGACGACACCCAGCTGATCCTCTCCCTCACCAAAGACCCTCACACCGCCAAAGCCCACCTCCACGAAGGAATGAAGGCCGTCGCCGAATGGATGAGGACCAGCCGCCTGAAGCTGAACTCGGACAAGACGGAGGTCCTCATCCTTGGTTCCAACCCTTCAGCCTGGGACGACTCCTGGTGGCCAACATCACTGGGAACAGCCCCGCCACCCACCGACCACGTACGCAACCTAGGGGTCATCCTCGACCCCACCCTCTCCATGACTAAGCAGGTCAACGCCGTTTCCTCATCCTGCTTCAACATCCTCCGAATGCTCCGCAGGATCTTCAAGTGGATCCCCACCGAAACAAGAAAAACAGTCACCCAGGCCCTCGTCACCAGCAGGCTGGACTACGGAAACGCCCTCTACGCAGGAACGACGGCTAAGCTCCTGAGACGGCTGCAACGCATCCAGAACGCCTCTGCACGTCTTATCCTCGACATCCCCGACGCAGCCACATCACACCCCACCTGAGAGACCTGCACTGGCTCCCTGTCAACAAGAGGATAACCTTCAAGCTCCTCACCCATGCACACAAAGCACTCCACAACTCCGGACCAGCCTACCTCAACAGACGACTCAGCTTCTACACCCCCACCCGCCAGCTCCGCTCGACCAGCCTCGCCCTCGCCACAGTCCCCCGCATCCGGGAAACGACCGCCGGCGGCAGATCCTTCTCCCACCTCGCCGCCAAGACCTGGAACACCCTCCCCACCAACCTCCGACAGACCCAAGACCTACTGGCCTTCAGAAGACTCCTCAAGACCTGGCTCTTCGATCAGTAGCAGCACCACCTCCCTCTTCCCCCAGCGCCTTGAGACCCTCGCGGGTATGTAGTGCGCTTTATAAGTGACATGATTGATTGATTGATTATAGAGTTTTTCACCATTGCATTGGCTTCGGATTGCCCAGGGGATCTCACTTAAATTCTTATGTTTAGTTTCAAAGCCTACCATAGCAAGGACCCATTTGTCTGCAGAAAAATGATGTGGGTTACCACCGCCCAGTGGCCTTTGATCCTCATTAGCTCATCTTCTAAGAGTCTAAGAAGATGCCTTCGATCAAGTGTGGGTGTCAACGCTCTTTCTGTTCTTGCAACCAAACTTTGGAACTCTCTTCTGATTCATCTATATGTGCAACACCAGCCTATTCCTTTCGGTAAGAACCGTAAATTGTGGCTGTTCCCTCATGTTTAACCCTGGTAGTATAGAACTGATCTATCTAAATTTCAGTGCCAGGACACCTTTTAGCTAACCGTGCATTTCATAAATTGCCTGTTCATACATTCACATGTACCAGTGGAGACTCAAGTGATCGAAATGAGTCCCTTGGTTACCCAATCAGAGTGCTCCAGTGTCTAAGACTTATCCCAGTAGTAAATGACAGTGCCCATCATGAGTACGGTCCAGTGATTTCTGGAAGCTCCTGGAACAGAGAACAGACCTCACAACAAGTTTTCTGTGCAGTGTGAATTCCAGTTTTCACCCTAAGACTTGAACATCAGGGTGAACTGTAGATACTGACAGAGATCCACAGCTTCAGCCTACATCTGACAAATGTGATGCCAGATGTGTCTCAGCCAGCTTCTGTGGGCTTTGAGAAAATCACATGCACGCACCTTTGGTTGGTGTTTGATAAACTGAAGCACTTCGCAATCAATCCAATCTGCAGCAGGTGAGCGGACACTGAGCCATCCCTCATTTTCACGTTGCAAAAGTAGCACCCCAGTTGGATATCAGCCTGTATGAAGGTATATTTTTAACAACCCACCTTGGACTCTGCCAATTCCTGCTTTCCTATTACACCAATGTCTTCCCTTCTCCAGCTGGAATCTAACAGCTCAGCCCAGATGACCGAATCGATAAATATTCTTTTGCGAAGCCACCACCTTACAATATGCACTGCAATCCTAGGAAATGTTGGATTAGTGTTCGCTCCTCCTGCGCCTATTCTCGCTGGATTTCTATTATGCATACAGTACATACTTTCCCTCTTTGTCGCACCCCTTGAAATGCCATCTCGCACCATCTGGAGGTGCGGTCACCCCAGGTATGGGAACCCCTGGACTGCAGAGTACATAAGCTCCATTTAATACTAAGTTGTATCTAAGTGTTAACTACAAACAATTGAACACCTGCATTCTGCAGCACACATGGAAAGAGGACAACGCCTCTTAAGAATGTTTCTGTGAAGGCAAGATGGTGTCCAGTAGGCTTGGTGTATTAATGAAAATTTGGCTTGAGAGAGTACTGGCAAGATTTTATGTGAGGTGCTTGCACACCCTGAAAATTCTAGAGAGTCCTGATTGCTGGAATTGTGAAGAAGAAGATGGTGACCTTGCCCACCTAATTTTTGACTGCAAATCAGTGAGCCTCTTCTGGGCAATGTCTTCTCCTTTCTCTCAAAACTATTTAACATATGCCCCAAGAAGAAATTCTCATTTCTCATCAAAGGCTTCCTTGATCCGAACATCAGGTGCCCCGCAGATCGCTTTCTACATGATGTCCTACTATCATCGGCAATTAAAACCAATACCTCTAACTGGAAGAGCACACACAAGGCTTCATTTCAAGCCTGGATTCATTGGGTATCACGTATCAGGGGTGCGGACAACATTGACGTTTACAACATTCCCCCTGGAAACCACAACACAGACCCATATGGGATCCCATAGATAACTATACAACCCTTGCCAGTTACAGACAGTACATACACAGACCAAGTATAGAGGCAGATCACAGGCCCCTCTGCGGTCTGTGGTGTTTGAAGTGTTTTTGCGGTGCACGTGGACCTGTCGTGTTTAAGGCCTTATAGACCACGACCATAGATTTAAACATGATCCTCTCTTTGACTGGGAGCCGGTGAAGTTCTTTCAAAGCTCCAGAGGATGAGTCATGCCGGGATTTGTTCAATGCAAGTCTTGCAGCTACCATTTGTGCCCAATGTAGCCTTTTTATCAGGTCTCGAGGAGAAGCGCATTACAATAGTCGATTCTGCTTAGAATCGAGCACCGGAACACTAGTTTTCTTGCTGGTTGAAGTAGTATCCCAATAATTTTCCTAGGACACCGAAGGAGACCAAAAGAGGAACCTGCTGTTCTGTTAATGTGTGCTTCCATGGTGAGCTAGTCATTCATGTGAGCTTCTAAGGTGAGCTAGTCATTCATGTGAGCTTCTAAGGTGAGCTAGTCATTCATGTGAGCTTCCATGGTGAGCTAGTCATTCATGTGAGCTTCTAAGGTGAGCTAGTCATTCATGTGAGCTTCTAAGGTGAGCTAGTCATTCATGTGAGCTTCCATGGTGAGCTAGTCATTCATGTGAGCTTCTAAGGTGAGCTAGTCATTCATGTGAGCTTCCATGGTGAGCTAGTCATTCATGTGTGCTTCCATGGTGAGCTAGTCATCCACGTGAATCACAGGTTATGCACAAGCTGGGCTACTTTCAAATTATCACTACTCGTACAAGGCCTAAAATCTTGCTGGAGGCATTGGAGCACTTTGGAGGGAGGGCAACCTAGTAATTGTAGTTTTACCCCCATTGAACTTTAAAGAATTCTGTTTCAGCCAGTTTGCCGTCTCCTTAAGGCAGCTATGCAAGGCTTCTATCGGTGTGTGACGCTCCTTGTCCAAGGCTAGAATTAGCTGCGTATCAGATGCGAACGCATGGCATCTCATGAGCAGCAGCAGCGGTCATAGATAAATGTTGAATAGCACAGGGCTCAATGCCCCTGCGGAACCCCATGCATAGTTCTGTTATATGCTGAGCAGTAGGGTGGAAGTGACGTTGCTTGGGACCTATCTGTTGGATAGGATTCCATCCAATCCAATAGTGCCCCCTCTACCCCAGAGTGAGAAGGTGGTGGTCGACCGTGTCAAACGCAGCTGACAGACCGAGTAATATCAGAACTGCTGTTTGAACATTATCCCTGATCGTCCTCAACTCATCTGCGGCAGGATGAGGACTGATTCTGTCCCGGGCAGGCCTAACCCCTTTTGTTCCGACTCCAGGACATTACGCTTTTCTAAAGAGCAGGCATGTTTTTTGCTAATGTATTTCTCTAGTATTTTTATCTGGTAGGGGAGTTGCTAAATCAGCCGCTAGTTATTAAGGTCATTTTTGTCTGCCGATGTCTTCTTGAATAATGGGGTGACTAGAGCTTTCTTTGACTCTAGGGGTACGGTACCTATACTCAGGGAGTGGTTACAGATTTTTAATAAGCTTGGAAATATTTCATCTGCTCTTTCTTTCCAGATTTGAGGTGGTGCAGGCTCAAGCAGGTACGCCGAGGACATTGTCAGGGCCTCCCCCTTTCATCCCTTCAACCCCTCCTAGCTTAGTGGACCTCTAGGTAGTTCTCCCTCTGGGACCCTCCTCCTCTGTAGGTAAACTTTGCCCTGGGGGGTCATTGTTTATGTCTTGTAGGATATACTTGATGTGTGGTGCAGAATGCAGCACACATGGAAAGAGGACAAAACTTGGAGAAATAAACACAGGGCGTATTTATGAGAGCCCGCATCACTTTTGCAGCACTCTGCGCCCGGGAGGCGTTCCATGGGCGCTGCAGTGGGTTTTCTTTCACGTCGGAAGCTCTAAGGATTTGGCACATCCCCAGGTTTACATGATTTTGTAAATCTGGGGCAGCATCAAAATCCATGGGTGTTGCGTGGGAAAACCCACCCATGGAACGCCCCACCCCCCGCGCAGAATAAGGGGACGCAGCGGCTTGCGCTGCTTTGTCTTACTCCATATCTATGAGGCCATGCTAAGTCATGCAGGGTGGCTTTGCATGGCCTCATAGATATTGAGTGCCCTGCGCTGCTGGAGCGTCATAAAAGCGGGCCAATGGCGGCGCAGGCCCGGTGACGTAACAGTAACCCCACAGCCCCTGGCCCGGCCCTGCGCTCCAGGAGGCCCCCTCCCGCACTGTGTACGGCGGGCTCGTAAGCTCCTAACTGGGGCCCCCTCCATGCAGGTTTGGTTACGCCACAGAGCAGGCCGCTTGCACGTGAGGCCCTCTGGATGCCCCGCCCACAGAAGTATAGCGCGCTGAGCATTGAAACGTGTGATCTGCGCATCACAAGAGAGGTGCACTCATTCATTGTGCACCCCTTAGATGCCACATGTTGTTCACCTCCAGTGTACAGCGAAGAGTCTCCCGTACTGAGACTGTGTACATGTGATGGCATTATGGGGTCTGCTTTGGGTATTGTATATTGCTTTAAATGTCAGGTGTTCTACAAATAAAACCTCTTGGTGCACAGTCCCGGCTAATTGCTCCCTTTTCTCCTGTTTATGTCACAATATGTGTACACAGCTGGGTTTGTGCGGGCAGGTTCACCACCGTCGCGTGCCTGAAGCTAGGCCCTCTCTGCTGTTAGAGGGTCAGTCAGGTGTTGTGCATTTTCCTAAAGCGCCATGATTCTAGAAAACGAGTCAATGCGCTTTAGCAACCACGATTGAGACGTGGAGCATCCTTTGCGGAGAGCCGGCCCAAATAACAAAGTACAAGAAAACGAAAAGAAAAACAAACACCTTCAAACAGACAACGCAGGGGTCACGGAAGAAAAAAGCCTCCGACGCGCGAGGACAAGAGACCAGAAGGAAAGACGCCAGACAGCGAGGGTGGAGTCTGTGTGAAAGGAGGGCGGGCATCCAGACAGTGGGGGTCGGGGGGGCTACGAGGGCCCGCGTGGGAGACACTCGGAAATAAACAGACCCCTGATTATTAGCCCAGTGTGGATAGGGTGGTGCAGGGCTTTAAGTGGGCCGGGTCCGTCCGGGTCTGAGCACCGGCAGTTTTTTTGGGGGGCCCTCGAAACGGGTCTCTATCGGGCTCTATTTTCGCGGCTGTTTCACTATACTAATTAAACACTACTCGCCGAAAAAGCGCTTTGACGCCTCGTCAGGGGTAGTAAGCGCTATACAAATGCAATTACAATACAATGCAATACATCATACAAAACATTGTTGTGACTACCTGATGCACAATTGCCGGAACGTTTGACATGGAAATGCTTCCTCTCTGTGGCTGTGACGTCAGACTATACGGTGAGTGGGAGCGGCCGTTAAAGCCCTGCTGGGATCAGGAAGTGCCACCCCCCTCCTCTCTTCTACATCCAAATACAGCCAGGACCCGGAAGGCACAAAATGGTAAGCGTCGCCCAGCTCTGTGCTCAAAAAATATAGTTTCAAGTCAAGAACCCAGACGCAACCCGGCCCGAGGCACACATTTAGCTCCGACAACTCGTTTTGGTTAAAACATTCAAAATATGAAAAGTAACTAGCTAAAGCAAGACAGAGTGGTTGCAAGGTGGCCAGATTGATTTATTCACACCTAAACACATTAGCGCCACTTTACTGTGTTTGCCAGTGAAGCGCTACTTTTGTTTTCTCGTCTCTCTTTGAACAACATTGTTTTCCCTTGGTGGGAAAGTGCACTATTCCTGGAGGTACTGAAATACCTACTTGATGGGTGAATTGGAAAACTAAATGTGTACAGCGGCTGTGTGTTCACAAATGTGGTCTTTTTAAACCAGACTGCTTACGTTTTGTAAGGATATAAGCAATGGGCATTGAAACGGGTCCCTTCTGGGCCCTATAGTCATGGCCTTAACTTTTCAGGCAAAAGCACTCACTAATTTCTGAATAATGAGTGTAAAAAGAAAAAGGTAACCATGTTGTTCCTGCTTACATTTCACATGCTTTACTTAATCTTGCATTTCTTATGAGTGTTTGTTTTTCTAGGATGTTGTTAATTATTTTTTTTAGGGAGCATATTGCTCTTGTCTAGTGCGTAATTTGAATTGATTCACATCCAGGTGTTTATAGCGGGTCAGTGCAGTGCAAGTTTCTCTCAGTGGAGCAGTATGGTGTTCAGTGGGGGAGAGGATGTGGCACTATGGTCAGAGCTGCTTTAATTCGGAACTGGGGAACCAGGTTCAGCCTTCATGACCAGTCCACCAGACCACCCCCGCTGAGGGAGCACATTCCCATGCTAGACCTTAGAAGGCCCCGCAAGATCTTAAAAGCCCTGGTGTCTTAGCACCAGCAGGTGGACCCTAGCAGTGGCATGTGTGGGTTAACCTTGAAGGCCACTCCGCCACAATTTATTCTGAAGTTCACCTCCAGTCTTGCAGGCAGGCCTATGAAGCAGCACACCATAGAGTGACAGTGACTCTGTCACTGAGGTCAAAAGACCCTTGAGCAGGGTGGCTCTAGGGCAGTGCGACCGCACCAGGCGCTGACCACCCGCGATCCGTGCAGCTAACAGCAGTGGGTAGGGGGATTTCAAGGGATGATGCCGAGGGAAAATTAAATAATTAATTTTCTCTCAGCATCGTCCCTCGAAATCCCCTTACCCGGCCCCACCACTGTTACCTGCACGGACCGGGGCTGGCGCTAACTTCAGGTGGGGGCGTCGTGTTTGCAAGTATAATATGGTTTTAAAAGCACTTGCTGCCTCGTTCCTGACCTCCAACAATTTTCGGCAACAATAAAAATGTCATAACTCCAGTGATTAATGTTCTTAGTAGAGAGAGATGGTGTTTTGTCTAGTGGACGTTTTGACTCATGGAAAGGAAGCGCAGAGGGTTAATGTGCCCACTGCTAAGAACATGTACCATGCAGATCACAAAGTGCACATAATGTAAATAAGTCAGTGGGTTACTGCTTTTTGCCTATTTTATTATCCTTTGCTGGATGCGACTTCATGATTTTCTTAAGCACACAATGCTAGTTATCTTGATTTAGACCACGCCCCTACTCTGATAGGCCACGCCCCTTGAAGAGATTTGCCACGCCCCTTTTAGAGCACCCCCAGTTTTTTTTTTCCACTTAAAGCCCTGGGGTGGTGGTGAAACACCTCTGGTGCACTGAATGCGCTGGTGCACTTGAATGCGCTGGTGCACTGAATGCGCTGGTGCACTGACGCGATGGTGCACTGAATGCACTGGTGCACTTGAATGCACTGGTGCACTTGAATGTACTGGTGCACTGAATGCACTGGTGCACTGAATGCGCTGGTGCACTGAAGCGCTGGTGCACTGAATGCACTGGTGCACTTGAATGCACTGGTGCACTGAATGCGCTGGTGCACTGAAGCGCTGGTGCACTGAATGCACTGGTGCACTTGAATGCGCTGGTGCACTGAATGCACTGGTGCACTTGAATGCGCTGGTGCACTGAATGCGCTGGTGCACTGAAGCGCTGGTGCACTGAATGCACTGGTGCACTTGAATGCACTGGTGCACTGAATGCGCTGGTGCACTGAAGCGCTGGTGCACTGAATGCACTGGTGCACTGAATGCGCTCCAGTAATGAAACCCTTCTGCATTTCATGATCTTTCGCGCGTTTGTCAGCTCCTTGATGTCGGGGCTAGGCGCTGAGGAGTCCGGAGGGTAGGCGCTATGACACTGGACACAGGAGGGGTGGGGTGCGCGGCTCATGTCAATCCGGGAAGTGAGGTCGGTCGCGACAGTGACGCACTGTCAGCCCGGGAGACTCCCTATCGCAGTCATATGTCACGACAGTCTGAAGAGTCACTGTTTCATTCCACGGGGTTTGTGGCAGCTCTGTTTTTCTAATATAAAGACATTTGTTTTAATGGGGTTGAAAGGGAAGGGCTTACCTTCTACACAAGGCCGGAAGCTGCGCTTTGAAGTCTGGTCTAAGGGGTCGGAGTCGTACTGAGGCCAGTTGTCCACGCACCGGTCCACGTCCGTCTTCGAGGGCCACCTCTTGGTGGTCGCGTAGCTCCTCGTAAGGAAGGGCCGTTTCGATGGGTCCGGGTTATGCTTGCAAAAGCTGTCCGAAGTCGAGTTCCCACAGAAGGTCTGAAACAAAAGACAGGGGAAAAACACACACCTTTAAGCAGGGGTGTAGGAGACACTACATTTCGGGGAGGGATACGGGAAGCCTCGGGGACTCTTCATTGACCCTATAGAAAGCGACTGTACTCTGAGAGCCCAAGCTTCCATAAGTGTACAGAGTCGCATAGAAAGAAAGGGGGCATGTTGCCACTGTCTGAAATTATGATTTCTTGCTAATTACATTCTGGAAAGTAATTAGAAAATATGTGAAACAAGCATTTGCAATGCAATAGGTCTCGCATTTGTGAGAGTTAGAGCTACTGGCATTGTAAATGACAATGTCTTTTACCCATGGGTCTTGATCTGGAGTGGAATGGATGGATGTGGTGTGGAATGATGTGGGTTAGATTAGAATTGTTAGTTGTGGAACTGTGTGGCATGGAATAGTGTGGAGTGGAATTATCTGGCATGGTTTGCACTGGAATTATGTGAATAGTAATTATGTGGTATTCAGTGTACTGGAATTAGGTGGAGTGGTATTGTGTGTCATGGAGTGTAATTATGTGGATCGTTATTTAGTGTTGGGAAGTGGCATGTAGTGGAGTTTAATTATGTGGTGTGCTGTTGACTTTTGTGGCGTGATGTGGAATTCTGTGGTGTGGATTAGATGTATGTGGTGGGTTGGTAATTGTGTTTGATTTGAATTATGTGTTTTGTTGTCGAATTATGTGGTGAAGTTAAATTATGTTGTGTGGAACTGTGTGGCACTGAGTGAAATTTATGCTGAACAACCTAACATAGAAGGACTTCCAGTTGCAACACTCTGGTAACAGAGTGAGGGAGCATTACCCAGGAGCAGCAAAGATATGCAGGACTGTGAGATTAACATACAGTGGCAGCACCAGTTTAAAACAAGCAAAGTGCCATGGAACAACCTAAAATAACACAGCAGTCCCTGTATGGCCAAGAATCTTAAAGGAGTCCAGGAAAGGCCCCCTAGGGACACTCAGTAAAGAGGCAGTCCAATGGCAGCCTGAATCATGTTATGTGGCTTGCCTTTAATGCGTGTCTTAAGTTTCTTTGCTCTGAAGCTCCCAGCCCAGAGACATTTTTAAGACATGAGCAAAGTGGGCTCTGGCCCAGGGCCCCAACCTTTCAGGGGGGCCCCTGACAGAGCCAGCTCTATTCTGCAGTCTTGCCCTGATTATCATAACTAATTCTTAAACAGATAGTTTTAAATACAGTTTTCCTTTATTTTTAATGTGTTTGAGGAGTCTATTACATATATTTTGAAGAGAAATGTTGGGTTTGTGTTTCATCGCATATCTGGTAATCGTGAGCTCCAGTGTTACTTGCTGTATGCAAGTATTGTTTCCACCAACACATACAGTCAGGGAGGCGCCAATATGGCCTTCATTGAATGTTTCTCATATACGGTTTGACACTATGAGCAGAATGAAAGACATGCTATTACAGAAAACCGTGCCCTTAACCTCCGCCCTGGAAACTTTTGATCTCCAGATCGCAAGGTCCTCTGCCGAGATACACGCACTTATACGTACAAACTGCCCCTTCCATTTCACAGAAATGGTAAGTCGTATCTTTAACATGTCTGATACGACGGGTATTGTAGACCTATTTAAGACCATAGGTTCAGGAATGTTAAGCACCTTTCAGACGGTCCTCGGAGTTATACCAAGCTTTATACATTCCGTCTTTGGAAGCATTTTTGGAGGGCTTCCGCTGACCCTGTTTCTAATAGCAGGTATCCTGATCGTAATTTTTCTGCTACACAATGGACGTCCCAGTCACCAAGGAGATGAAAAAGGCACTCCTGGAGCGCAAATACCATGATCGCATGGTACAACATCTGGGCACACCTCGCCTACGAGAACTGAGGGCTTCTTGGTTCCTGTCATTTAGACCAGTCTGGATGGCCTGCATCTTACCTGTTTTCCGATGCCTGTTCTGCGGAGAGGAATGTGTGTTAGATCTGTGTCTGACACTTCCATCAGTTGCGCAACTGGACATTGATGCATTGCTGGACCCAATAACAGCCCATGTTCTGCAGTGTCCCCAGCGTATTCCTATGTTGATGGTGGCATTCTTGGAGCCACCACAGGAAATGTCTGCTCCTGTTGGTATGGACACCTGCTCGTCCACGAACACCCAAGCTTTGGATGGTGCACAGGCTGCCCCAGCATCGGCTGCAGGCAGCACAGAAGATCATCAATTACAACGCATACATTTACAACGCATGCCTTTGCAACGCAGTTTTTACATCGCAACATCCTTTACAACGCATTCTTTTACATCGCATGCCATTACATCGCATTTCTAGAAACCACCTTTACAACGCATCCCATTACATCGCAATATACCATTACAACGCATACCATTACAACGCATACCATTACATCGCATTTAAGGTAAGTGTTGGACAGTGTAGGGGTAAAAATTACTATTCTAACTCCAGTGAGTGCAACAGTAGGGTAAGTGTCGGATAGTGTAAGGGTACTACGCGTTGTAATGGTATGCGTTGTAATGACTTGCGATGTAATGCCTGCGTTGTAGTGACATGCGTTGTAATGACATGAGTTGTAGTGACATGCAATGTAATGGCTGCGTTGTAATGACATGCGATGTAAAGGATGTTGCGATGTAATGACTGCGTTGTAAAGGTAGTGCGATGTAATGACTGCGTTGTAAAGGCTGTTTCCTGTGCTCAATTGACGTAATATGCGAGGTGTTACAGGGATCGTCGTCTGCGAAGGCAGGCAACAGCGATGTTGCGTCTACCAGCCAGGACACATAAACATTTGGCCCGTCGTGTGCTGGGAAAAAATTTGGCTTTTTAAAAACAAACTCACATTGGAGTTCCAGAACAAATTGACACCTTTTTTGACCTGCATTGCTTTCTAATGCTTGTAGTAGTTCGAACTATATATACAGAAACATTAGAGCTATTGCTTGTGTGGCAATTTCTGTTTTTAGCACCTTTTTAGAATTTTTTACAGTTTTAAAAAAAGGTTTAAAGGAACTATTGCTTTTACGTATGTTAGCGTACCAGTACCTAGATGGGTAGTTCGTTAGTATTAGATTATGTCGTCCAGTCGGATGAGGAGTGGGTTTTATATTTCATATTGGTACCCCAATATAGGCCCAGGTAACATCACAACCTTTCACCTATATTCGTCCCTGCATTACATACATAACGGCTGCTAGGACTGACCCTTTACCTAGTTACAGTACTCCTTACAGAATGTGGGGTTTTCCCTGAACAATAGGCTCATACATTAGGCATGAGGATTCAGGATTCTCGGAAAACAGCAGGACTATCATCTCCTGCATAATAACTATGTACAAGGTTCATTCCCAACGTCATCCTTAGTCCGACACTGGCACAGCAAGGTAGAACCCCTGGGGAAACCTTCGGGTATATAGACATCACATCTTGCTGAGATAGGGAGAGGAGATCATGACTTACATGCCGACACACTGACGCAAGACGCTGAGATTCCTGCATGCAGACATTCCAGCTCGTAGCAGTCTGAACATCCCTTGTGGGGTGTCCAACTCGAGACCGAGACGGGGTCCCACAGTATCTCAATTCAGGTAATGGGGTGGACTTTATCCTAGAGGGACTCTTGGCTTTAACACCTACACACATGCTAGGTACACTTAGGTACATCTAGTTAGGATTGCATCGTAGGAGTACGCATTTTTATTGTCATGTATTTTATATACCTGCCTGTATTCATGGTTATAACAAAATGGTAGAGATTTAACACCCTTTCACTTTCCTAGAGCTTCTATTCATTTATATCTGTTACTGTCTGATGATTGTCACAGCACGCCTATTTTACACTTGAATGACGAATGTTCAATAAATGCTTATTGAAAACGTCCATACCATTTATTCTGTGTACATCTCTGAGACTAAGTGAGCACGAGTGACTGAGCGAAAAGTATTGCACTGTTTCCACGATTCTGAGGGATCAGGGTTGTCATGTTCGATAGTTGCCATGAACTATTCTCCCCTTGGTAAGAGGAGTTTCCAGTGGCACTGTGAGCTAGTTGGCATACAGGCCAACATACCCGGTGGGGTCGTCTGGGATCAGTTCAGACACCAAGCCCGCAGTGTATGTTGCCTAACGCGCAGATCCTGTATAGGTTTTATAAGAAGTACACGCCAGAAGAAATATTGATTCATACAGGCCTGTGGGCACAGGAGTCACAGCTGCGAGAGATATTGATTCATACAGGCCTGCGGACATAGCAGTCACAGCCAGGAAAGCTATTGATTCATACGGCCCTCCAAGCACAGGGGCCACAGCTGGGAAAGATATTGAATAATACAGGCCTCAGGGCACAGAAGCCACAGGCAGGAGAGATATTGATTCATACATGATTCATGGCTCTGCAGCCACAGCTGGGAGGGATATTGATTCGTACAGGCCTCAAGGCACAGAGGTCACAACTGGGAGAGATATTGATTCATAAAGGCCTCAGGGCACAGAGGTCCCATCCGGGAGAGATATTGATTCATAAAGGCATCAGGGCACAGAGGTCACATCCGGGAGAGATAATGATTCATACAGGCCTCAAGGAACAGAGGTCACAACTGGGAGAGATATTGATTCATACAGGCCTCAGGGCGCAGAGGTCACAACTGGGAGAGATATTGATTCATACAGGCCTCAGGGCACAGAGGTCACAACTGGGAGAGATGTTGATTCAAACAGGTAGGGCACAGAGGTCACATCCAGGAGAGATATTGATTCATACAGGCCTCAGGGCACAGAGGTTACAACTGGGAGAGATATTGATTCATACAGGCCTCAGGGCACAGAGGTTACAACTGGGAGGGATGTTGATTCAAACAGGCCTGTGGGCACAGGAGTCACAGCTGCGAGAGATATTGATTTATACAGGCCTGCGGACACAGCAGTCACAGCCAGGAAAGCTATTGATTCATACGGCCCTCCAAGCACAGGGGCCACAGCTGGGAAAGATATTGAATAATACAGGCCTCAGGGCACAGCAGCCACAGGCAGGAGAGATATTGATTCATACAGGCCTCAGGGCACAGCAGCACAGGCAGGAGAGATATTGATTCATACAGGCCTCAGGGCACAGCAGTCACAGGCAGGAGAGATATTGATTCATACAGGCCTCATGGCTCTGCAGCTACAGGCAGGAGAGATATTGATTCATACATGCCTCATGGCTCTGCAGCCACAGCTGGGAGGGATATTGATTCGTATAGGCCTCAAGGCACAGAGGTCACAACTGGGAGAGATATTGATTCATACAGGCCTCAAGGCACAGAGGTCACAACCGGGAGAGATATTGATTCATACAGGTCTCAGGGCACAGAGGTCACATCCGGGAGAGATATTGATTCATACAGGCCTCAAGGCACAGAGGTCACAACTGGGAGAAATATTGATTCATACAGGCCTCAAGGCACAGAGGTCACAACTGGGAGAGATGTTGATTCAAACAGGTAGGGCACAGAGGTCACATCCGTGAGAGATATTGATTCATACAGGCCTCAGGGCACAGAGGTTACAACTGGGAGAGATGTTGATTCAAACAGGCCTCAGGGCACAGAGGTCACAACTGGGAAAGATGTTGATTCAAACAGGTAGGGCACAGAGGTCACAACTGGGGGAGATATTGATTCATACAGGCCTCAAGGCACAGAGGTCACAACTGGGAGAGATATTGATTCATACAGGCCTCAGGGCACAGAGGTCACAACTGGGAGAGATGTTGATTCAAACAGGCCTCAGGGCACAGAGGTCACAACTGGGAAAGATGTTGATTCAAACAGGTAGGGCACAGAGGTCACAACTGGGAGAGATATTGATTCATACAGGCCTCAGGGCACAGAGGTCACAACTGGGAGAGATGTTGATTCAAACAGGCCTCAGGGCACAGAGGTCAAATTTGGGAGAGATATTGATTCATACAGGCCTCAAGGCACAGAGGTCACAACTGGGAGAGATATTGATTTATACAGGCCTCAGGGCACAGAGGTCACAACTGGGAGAGATGTTGATTCATACAGGCCTCAGGGCACAGAGGTTACAACTGGGAGAGATGTTGATTCAAACAGGCCTCAGGGCACAGAGGTCACAACTGGGGGAGATGTTGATTCAAACAGGTAGGGCACAGAGGTCACATCCGGGGGAGATTTTGGGCCACATGTATCAAAATTATGCATAGCGATTACCTTATTTTGATTTTCTGTGAATCACAATTAGGTAATCGCTATTCCTAATGTATGATGAGTTTCATTTAGCGATTACTAGAGGTCGCAAATTGACCCACCTCATGAATATTCATGAGGTAGGTCGCAATTTGCGACCCATTAGAAACCACTAAAATCACCGGGATGGTGGCCTGCCGGGCTCAGCAGACCTCCATGTCCGTGATTGCTTTTAAATAAAGCAATTTTTTTTTTTTTTAAATGCAGTCTGTTTTCCTTGCGCTTAAAAAATAAAAAGTTTTCTTTTCAGTTTTTGAGAGCAGGCAGTGGTCCATGGGGCCACTGCCTGCTCTTAAAAGATGTTTATACTACCATTCACAGACCCTTTCCCATTTGCGAAGTGTTACTACCAACTTGAAGTTAGTGGTAAAATGCATATGTTTTGCGACCACATTTTGGTTGCAAATCATTCTTACATACCATTTCGATTCGGTGTTAGGAAGGAATGCCCTAAACACGCCCCTTCTTAAAACCGAATTACAAACCCTATTTGTGATTCGATAATAGGTTACCAAAACTCAAATAGGGTTTGGTACATATAAAAAGCCTTTTTTCCGGGTACAAATCGCCCGATCCTGCAAATCGGGCTGTTTGCGACCTAAGGAAAGGTACAGACTTGTGGCCCATTGATTCTTACAGGTCTCAGGGCACAGGAGTCACAGCTGGGAGAGAGTTTTATTCATACAGGCCTCATTGCACAGGAGTCACAGCCTGGAGAGAAATTGATTCTTACATGCCTCAGGGCACAGCAGGCACAACAGAAATAAATATTGAATTATACATGCCACGGGGCACAACAGTCAACACTGAGGGAGATATTGATTCATACCTGTGTCCAGCACAGCAGTCACAGCCGGGATATTGATTCATACAGGAATGAGGGTACAGCAGCCACAGCTTGGAGATATATCGATTCATATAGGCATGAGGGCACAGAGGTCACACCTGAGAGAGATATTGATTCATGCAGGCCTCCCAGCACAGCAGTCACAGCCGGGAGAGATACTAATTCATACAGGCCTGAGGTCACAGAAGTCACAAGCAGGAGATTAATAGATTCATGTAGACTTCAGGATCATAGGTCACAGCTGAGAGAGATATTGATTCATACAGGTCCCAGGGTACAGCAGTAACAGCCAGGAGGGATATTGATTCATACAGGCCTCACAGCACAGCAGTCACAGCAAGTAGAGATATTGGTTCATGCAGCCTCAGGCACAGAGGTCACAACTGGGAGAGATATTGATTCATACAGGCCTCATGGCCCAGCAGTCACAGCTGAGAGAGAAACTGATTTATACCTGCGTCAAGCACAGCAGTCACTTCAGGAGAGATATTGATTCATACAAGCCACAGGGCCCAGCAGTCACAGCCAGGAGAGATATTGTTTCATACAGGCCTCAGGGCACAGCAGTCTCAGCCAGGAGAGATATTGTTTCATACAGGCCTCAGGGCACAGAGGTCACAACTGGGAGAGATATTGATTCATACAGGCCTCAGGGCACAGCAGTCGCAGCCACCAGAGATATTGATTCATACAGGCCTCAGGGCACAGCAGTCGAAGCCAGGAGAGATATTGTTTCATACAGGCCTCATGGAACAGCAGTCACAGCCCGGAGAGATATTGTTTCATACAGGCCTCCGGGCACAACAGTCGCAGCCAGGAGAGATATTGATTCATGGAGGCCTCCGGGCATAGCAGTCACAGCCAGGAGAGATATTGTTCCACACAGGCCTCAGGGCACAGCAGTCACAGCTGAGAGAGAAACTGATTCATACCTGCGTCAAGCACAGCAGTCACTTCAGGAGAGATATTGATTCATACAGGCCTCAGGGCCCAGCAGTCACAGCCAGGAGAGATATTGTTTCATACAGGCCTCCGGGCACAGCAGTCGCAGCCAGATATTGATTCATGGAGGCCTCAGGGCATAGCAGTCAAAGCCGGGAGGGATTTTGGTTCATAAAGGCCTCAGGGCACAGCAGTCACAGCCGGGAGGGATATTGATTCATACAGGCCTTCAGTTCTGTGACAACTTCTTTGCGTAAACTTGAGTTAACAGCAGGCACTTTTGAAATGAATTGTTGCACCTGAGTCTGGAGATAGAGCAGAGCTTGTTTTGTAAGGACGTATTCAAGTGTGTGAGTGAGGAGTCCTAGGCCCGTGCTCCATATGTTGAACCCACCTGCCTTTTAATGTTTTGACTCTTCGCTAGAATAAGCATTAAGACGCATTGAAGCATGCTCACTAAGATGCCTGTATTTTTAGTCTCCTTGTTTACCGACCTTACAGCAACAACATCTCAACATACACTTCAGCTAATATTTGAAAAGTGCCGTTTGGATAGTAAATTAAATCTGTCTCTCCCTTCCCAATAATGAAGCAGGCAGACATGCGTCAGCACATACATCTTCAGTTTACACTAGGAAGAGAGGCCTTGCTTCCTGTCAGTGAAGCAGGCAGCCATGCACCAGCACATACATCTTCAGTTTACACTAGGAAGAGAGGCCTTGCTTCCTGTCAGTGAAGCAGGCAGCCATGCGCCAGCAAATACATCTAGGAAGAGAGGCCTTGCTTCCTGTCAGTAAAGCAGGCAGCCGTGCGCCAGCACATACATCTTCAGTTTACACTAGGAAGAGAGGCCCTGCTTCCTGTCAGTAAAGCAGGCAGCCGTGCGTCAGCACATACATCTTCAGTTTACACTAGGAAGAGAGGCCCTGCTTCCTGTCAGTAAAGCAGGCAGCTGTGCGTCAGCACATACATCTTCAGTTTACACTAGGAAGAGAGGCCTTGCTTCCTGTCAGTAAAGCAGGCAGCTGTGCGTCAGCACATACATCTTCAGTTTACACTAGGAAGAGAGGCCTTGCTTCCTGTCAGTAAAGCAGGCAGCTGTGCGTCAGCACATACATCTTCAGTTTACACTAGGAAGAGAGGCCTTGCTTCCTGTCAGTAAAGCAGGCAGCCGTGCATCAGCACATACATCTTCAGTTTACACTAGGAAGAGAGGCCTTGCTTCCTGTCAGTAAAGCAGGCAGCTGTGCGTCAGCACATACATCTTCAGTTTACACTAGGAAGAGAGGCCCTGCTTCCTGTCAGTAAAGCAGGCAGCCGTGCGTCAGCACATACATCTTCAGTTTACACTAGGAAGAGAGGCCTTGCTTCCTGTCAGTGAAGCAGGCAGCCGTGCGTCAGCACATACATCTTCAGTTTACACTAGGAAGAGAGGCCCTGCTTCCTGTCAGTAAAGCAGGCAGCCGTGCGCCAGCACATACACCTTCAGTTTACACTAGGAAGAGAGGTCTTGCTTCCTGTCAGTAAAGCAGGCAGCCGTGCGTCAGCACATACATCTTCAGTTTTCACTAGGAAGAGAGGCCTTGCTTCCTGTCAGTGAAGCAGGCAGCTGTGCGTCAGCACATACATCTTCAGTTTACACTAGGAAGAGAGGCCCTGCTTCCTGTCAGTAAAGCAGGCAGCCGCGCGCCAGCACATACATCTTCAGTTTACACTAGGAAGAGAGGCCTTGCTTCCTGTCAGTGAAGCAGGCAGCCATGCGCCAGCACATACATCTAGGAAGAGAGGCCTTGCTTCCTGTCAGTAAAGCAGGCAGCCGTGCGTCAGCACATACATCTTCAGTTTACACTAGGAAGAGAGGCCTGGCTTCCTGTCAGTGAAGCAGGCAGCCGTGCGTCAGCACATACATCTTCAGTTTACACTAGGAAGAGAGGCCTTGCTTCCTGTCAGTGAAGCAGGCAGCCGCGCGCCAGCACATACATCTTCAGTTTACACTAGGAAGAGAGGCCTTGCTTCCTGTCAGTGAAGCAGGCAGCCACGCGTCAGCACATACATCTTCAGTTTACACTAGGAAGAGAGGCCTTGCTTCCTGTCAGTGAAGCAGGCAGCCGTGCGTCAGCACATACATCTTCAGTTTACACTAGAAAGAGAGGCCTTGCTTCTTGTCAGTGAAGCAGGCAGCCATGCATCAGCACATCCATCTAGGAAGAGAGGCCTTGCTTCCTGTCAGTGAAGCAGGCAGCCGTGCGTCAGCACATACATCTTCAGTTTACACTAGGAAGTGAGGCCTTGCTTCCTGTCAGTGAAGCAGGCAGCCGCGCGCCAGCACATACATCTTCAGTTTACACTAGGAAGAGAGGCCTTGCTTCCTGTCAGTGAAGCAGGCAGCCGCGCGTCAGCACATACATCTTCAGTTTACACTAGGAAGAGAGGCCTTGCTTCCTGTCAGTGAAGCAGGCAGCCGCGAGTCAGCACATACATCTTCAGTTTACACTAGGAAGAGAGGCCTTGCTTCCTGTCAGTGAAGCAGGCAGCCGCGAGTCAGCACATACATCTTCAGTTTACACTAGGAAGAGAGGCCTTGCTTCCTGTCAGTGAAGCAGGCAGCCGCGCGCCAGCACATACATCTTCAGTTTACACTAGGAAGAGAGGCCTTGCTTCCTGTCAGTGAAGCAGGCAGCCACGCGTCAGCACATACATCTTCAGTTTACACTAGGAAGAGAGGCCTTGCTTCCTGTCAGTGAAGCAGGCAGCCGTGCGCCAGCACATACATCTAGGAAGAGAGGCCTTGCTTCCTGTCAGTAAAGCAGGCAGCCGTGCGTCAGCACATACATCTTCAGTTTACACTAGGAAGAGAAGTCTTGCTTCCTGTCAGTGAAGCAGGCAGCTGTGCGTCAGCACATACATCTTCAGTTTACACTAGGAAGAGAGGCCTTGCTTCCTGAGGCCTTGCTTCCTGTCAGTGAAGCAGGCAGCCGTGCGTCAGCACATACATCTTCAGTTTACACTAGAAAGAGAGGCCTTGCTTCCTGTCAGTGAAGCAGGCAGCCGTGCGTCAGCACATACATCTTCAGTTTACACTAGAAAGAGAGGCCTTGCTTCTTGTCAGTGAAGCAGGCAGCCATGCGTCAGCACATACATCTAGGAAGAGAGGCCTTGCTTCCTGTCAGTGAAGCAGGCAGCCGTGCGTCAGCACATACATCTTCAGTTTACACTAGGAAGTGAGGCCTTGCTTCCTGTCAGTGAAGCAGGCAGCCGCGCGCAAGCACATACATCTTCAGTTTACACTAGGAAGAGAGGCCTTGCTTCCTGTCAGTGAAGCAGGCAGCCATGCACCAGCACATACATCTTCAGTTTACACTAGGAAGAGAGGCCTTGCTTCCTGTCAGTGAAGCAGGCAGCCGTGCGTCAGCACATACATCTTCAGTTTACACTAGGAAGAGAGGCCTTGCTTCCTGTCAGTGAAGCAGGCAGCCGCGCGCCAGCACATACATCTTCAGTTTACACTAGGAAGAGAGGCCTTGCTTCCTGTCAGTGAAGCAGGCAGCCGTGCGTCAGCACATACATCTTCAGTTTACACTAGGAAGAGAGGCCTTGCTTCCTGAGGCCTTGCTTCCTGTCAGTGAAGCAGGCAGCCGTGCGTCAGCACATAAATCTTCAGTTTACACTAGGAAGAGAGGCCTTGCTTCTTGTCAGTGAAGCAGGCAGCCATGCGTCAGCACATACATCTAGGAAGAGAGGCCTTGCTTCCTGTCAGTGAAGCAGGCAGCCGTGCGCCAGCACATACATCTTCAGTTTAAACTAGGAAGAGAGGCCCTGCTTCCTGTCAGTAAAGCAGGCAGCCGTGCGTCAGCACATACATCTTCAGTTTACACTAGGAAGAGAAGTCTTGCTTCCTGTCAGTGAAGCAGGCAGCTGTGCGTCAGCACATACATCTTCAGTTTACACTAGGAAGAGAGGCCTTGCTTCCTGAGGCCTTGCTTCCTGTCAGTGAAGCAGGCAGCCGTGCGTCAGCACATACATCTTCAGTTTACACTAGAAAGAGAGGCCTTGCTTCCTGTCAGTGAAGCAGGCAGCCGTGCGTCAGCACATACATCTTCAGTTTACACTAGAAAGAGAGGCCTTGCTTCTTGTCAGTGAAGCAGGCAGCCATGCGTCAGCACATACATCTAGGAAGAGAGGCCTTGCTTCCTGTCAGTGAAGCAGGCAGCCGTGCGTCAGCACATACATCTTCAGTTTACACTAGGAAGAGAGGCCTTGCTTCCTGTCAGTGAAGCAGGCAGCCGTGCGTCAGCACATACATCTTCAGTTTACACTAGGAAGAGAGGCCTTGCTTCCTGAGGCCTTGCTTCCTGTCAGTGAAGCAGACAGCCGTGCGTCAGCACATAAATCTTCAGTTTACACTAGGAAGAGAGGCCTTGCTTCTTGTCAGTGAAGCAGGCAGCCATGCGTCAGCACATACATCTAGGAAGAGAGGCCTTGCTTCCTGTCAGTGAAGCAGGCAGCCGTGCGCCAGCACATACATCTTCAGTTTACACTAGGAAGAGAGGCCTTGCTTCCTGTCAGTGAAGCAGGCAGCCGCGCGCCAGCACATACATCTTCAGTTTACACTAGGAAGAGAGGCCTTGCTTCCTGTCAGTGAAGCAGGCAGCCGCACGTCAGCACATACATCTTCAGTTTACACTAGGAAGAGAGGCCTTGCTTCCTGTCAGTGAAGCAGGCAGCCATGCGCCAGCACATACATCTAGGAAGAGAGGCCTTGCTTCCTGTCAGTGAAGCAGGCAGCCGTGCGTCAGCACATACATCTTCAGTTTACACTAGAAAGAGAGGCCTTGCTTCTTGTCAGTGAAGCAGGCAGCCATGCATCAGCACATACATCTAGGAAGAGAGGCCTTGCTTCCTGTCAGTGAAGCAGGCAGCCGTGCGTCAGCACATACATCTTCAGTTTACACTAGGAAGTGAGGCCTTGCTTCCTGTCAGTGAAGCAGGCAGCCGCGCGCCAGCACATACATCTTCAGTTTACACTAGAAAGAGAGGCCTTGCTTCTTGTCAGTGAAGCAGGCAGCCATGCATCAGCACATACATCTAGGAAGAGAGGCCTTGCTTCCTGTCAGTGAAGCAGGCAGCCGTGCGTCAGCACATACATCTTCAGTTTACACTAGGAAGTGAGGCCTTGCTTCCTGTCAGTGAAGCAGGCAGCCGCGCGCCAGCACATACATCTTCAGTTTACACTAGGAAGAGAGGCCTTGCTTCCTGTCAGTGAAGCAGGCAGCCTTGCACCAGCACATACATCTTCAGTTTACACTAGGAAGAGAGGCCTTGCTTCCTGTCAGTGAAGCAGGCAGCCTTGCACCAGCACATACATCTTCAGTTTACACTAGGAAGAGAGGCCTTGCTTCCTGTCAGTGAAGCAGGCAGCCGTGCGTCAGCACATACATCTTCAGTTTACACTAGGAAGAGAGGCTTTGCTTCCTGTCAGTGAAGCAGGCAGCCGTGCGTCAGCACATACATCTTCAGTTTACACTAGGAAGAGAGGCCTTGCTTCCTGAGGCCTTGCTTCCTGTCAGTGAAGCAGGCAGCCGTGCGTCAGCACATAAATCTTAAGTTTACACTAGGAAGAGAGGCCTTGCTTCTTGTCAGTGAAGCAGGCAGCCATGCGTCAGCACATACATCTAGGAAGAGAGGCCTTGCTTCCTGTCAGTGAAGCAGGCAGCCGTGCGCCAGCACATACATCTTCAGTTTACACTAGGAAGAGAAGTCTTGCTTCCTGTCAGTAAAGCAGGCAGCCGTGCGTCAGCACATACATCTTCAGTTTACACTAGGAAGAGAAGTCTTGCTTCCTGTCAGTGAAGCAGGCAGCTGTGCGTCAGCACATACATCTTCAGTTTACACTAGGAAGAGAGGCCTTGCTTCCTGAGGCCTTGCTTCCTGTCAGTGAAGCAGGCAGCCGTGCGTCAGCACATACATCTTCAGTTTACACTAGGAAGAGAGGCCTTGCTTCCTGTCAGTGAAGCAGGCAGCCGTGCGTCAGCACATACATCTTCAGTTTACACTAGAAAGAGAGGCCTTGCTTCCTGTCAGTGAAGCAGGCAGCCGTGCGTCAGCACATACATCTTCAGTTTACACTAGAAAGAGAGGCCTTGCTTCTTGTCAGTGAAGCAGGCAGCCATGCGTCAGCACATACATCTAGGAAGAGAGGCCTTGCTTCCTGTCAGTGAAGCAGGCAGCCGTGCGTCAGCACATACATCTTCAGTTTACACTAGGAAGTGAGGCCTTGCTTCCTGTCAGTGAAGCAGGCAGCCGCGCGCCAGCACATACATCTTCAGTTTACACTAGGAAGAGAGGCCTTGCTTCCTGTCAGTGAAGCAGGCAGCCATGCACCAGCACATACATCTTCAGTTTACACTAGGAAGAGAGGCCTTGCTTCCTGTCAGTGAAGCAGGCAGCTGTGCGTCAGCACATACATCTTCAGTTTACACTAGGAAGAGAGGCCTTGCTTCCTGTCAGTGAAACAGGCAGCCGTGCGTCAGCACATACATCTTCAGTTTACACTAGGAAGAGAGGCCTTGCTTCCTGAGGCCTTGCTTCCTGTCAGTGAAGCAGGCAGCCGTGCGTCAGCACATAAATCTTCAGTTTACACTAGGAAGAGAGGCCTTGCTTCTTGTCAGTGAAGCAGGCAGCCATGCGTCAGCACATACATCTAGGAAGAGAGGCCTTGCTTCCTGTCAGTGAAGCAGGCAGCCGTGCGCCAGCACATACACCTTCAGTTTACACTAGGAAGAGAGGTCTTGCTTCCTGTCAGTAAAGCAGGCAGCCGTGCGTCAGCACATACATCTTCAGTTTTCACTAGGAAGAGAGGCCTTGCTTCCTGTCAGTGAAGCAGGCAGCCGCGCGCCAGCACATACATCTTCAGTTTACACTAGGAAGAGAGGCCTTGCTTCCTGTCAGTGAAGCAGCCAGCCGCACGTCAGCACATACATCTTCAGTTTACACTAGGAAGAGAGGCCTTGCTTCCTGTCAGTGAAGCAGCCAGCCATGCGCCAGCAAATACATCTAGGAAGAGAGGCCTTGCTTCCTGTCAGTAAAGCAGGCAGCCGTGCGCCAGCACATACATCTTCAGTTTACACTAGGAAGAGAGGCCCTGCTTCCTGTCAGTGAACCAGGCAGCTGTGCGTCAGCACATACATCTTCAGTTTACACTAGGAAGAGAGGCCTTGCTTCCTGTCAGTGAAGCAGGCAGCCGTGCGTCAGCACATACATCTTCAGTTTACACTAGGAAGAGAGGCCTTGCTTCCTATCAAGTGAAGCAGGCAGCCGTGCGTCAGCACATACATCTTCAGTTTACACTAGGAAGAGAGTCCCTGCTTCCTGTCAGTGAAGCAGGCAGCCGTGCGTCAGCACATACATCTTCAGTTTCTTCTAGGAAGAGAGGCCTTGCTTCCTGTCAGTGAAGCAGGCAGCCATGCGCCAGCACATACATCTAGGAAGAGAGGCCTTGCTTCCTGTCAGTGAGCAGGCAGCCACGCACCAGCACATACATCTTCAGTTTACACTAGGAAGAGAGGCCTTGCTTCCTGTCAGTAAAGCAGGCAGCCGTGCGTCAGCACATACATCTTCAGTTTACACTAGGAAGAGAGGCCTTGCTTCCTGTCAGTGAAGCAGGCAGCCGTGCGTCAGCACATACATCTTCAGTTTCTTCTAGGAAGAGAGGCCTTGCTTCCTGTCAGTGAAGCAGGCAGGCACGCACCAGCACATACATCTTCAGTTTACACTAGGAAGAGAGGACTCCGTGCCTGTCAGTGAAGCAGGCAGGCACGCACCAGCACATACATCTTGTACCTACATCAAATAGAGGGGCCTCACTTCCTGTCAGTAAAGTAGGGAGCATGGAGCCAGCATATGCACCCTAGGTCCACATCATGAAGAGAGGCCTCCGTACTTTTCAGTAAAGAATAGAGCAGGGAGTGGCCACCAGCACATACATCATGCGTCACCGTCAGTGAAGCAGGAGGAAGAGGGTGCCCCGTGACCATGCGTTTCAGGTCTACATCAAGAAGAGAGACCTCCATTCCTGTCAGTAAAGAAGCGAGCCAGTAGCAGCGTGCCAGCACGTGCATCGTGTGTCTGCATCATTGGAGTCACCTACTCTCCAGTTAGAGTGACCTACCCTCCAGTTAGAGTGGCCTACCCTCATCACAGTGACCTACCCTCCTGTTAGAGCAGCCTACCCTCATCACAGTGACCTACCCTCCTGTTAGAGCAGCCTACCCTCATCAGAGTGACATACCCTCCAGTTAGAGTGGCCTACCCTCATCAGAGTGACATACCCTCCAATTAGAGTGGCCTACCCTCATTAGTGTGACCTACCCTCCAGTTATAGTGGCCTACCCTCATTAGAGTGACCTACCCTCTAGTTAGAGTGGCCTACCCTCATCAGATTGACTTACCCGCCAGTTAGAGTGGCCTACCCTCATCAGATTGACTTACCCGCCAGTTAGAGTGGCCTACCCTCATTAGAGTAACCTACCCTCCAGGTAGAGCAGCCTACCCTCATTAGAGTGACCTACCCTCTAGTTAGATTGGCCTACCCTCATCAGAGTGACATACCCTCCAGTTAGAGCGACCAACCCTCATCAGAGTGACCTACCCTCCTGTTAGAGCAGCCTACCCTCATCAGAGTGACCTACCCTCCAGTTAGAGCAGCCTACCCTCATCAGAGTGACATACCCTCCTGTTAGAGCAGCCTACCCTCATCACAGTGACCTACCCTCCTGTTAGAGCAGCCTACCCTCATCAGAGTGACATACCCTCCAGTTAGAGTGGCCTACCCTCATTAGTGTGACCTACCCTCCAGTTATAGTGGCCTACCCTCATTAGAGTGACCTACCCTCTAGTTAGAGTGGCCTACCCTCATCAGATTGACTTACCCGCCAGTTAGAGTGGCCTACCCTCATCAGATTGACTTACCCGCCAGTTAGAGTGGCCTACCCTCATTAGAGTAACCTACCCTCCAGTTAGAGCAGCCTACCCTCATTAGAGTGACCTACCCTCTAGTTAGAGTGGCCTACCCTCATCAGAGTGACATACCCTCCAGTTAGAGCGACCAACCCTCATCAGAGTGACCTACCCTCCTGTTAGAGCAGCCTACCCTCATCAGAGTGACCTACCCTCCAGTTAGAGCAGCCTACCCTCATCAGAGTGACATACCCTCCGGTTAGAGTGGCCTACCCTCATCAGAGTGACATACCCTCCAGTTAGAGTGGCCTACCCTCATTAGTGTGACCTACCCTCCAGTTATAGTGGCCTACCCTCATCAGATTGACTTACCCGCCAGTTAGAGTGGCCTACCCTCATTAGAGTAACCTACCCTCCAGTTAGAGTGACCTACCCTCATCAGAGTGACCTACCCTCTAGTTAGAGTGACCTACCCTCATTAGAGTGACCTACCCTCTAGTTAGAGCGACCTACCCTCATCAGAGTGACCTACCTTCCAGTTAGAGCGGCCTACCCTCATTACAGTGACCTACCCTCTAGTTAGAGTGGCCTACCCTCATCAGAGTGACATACCCTCCAGTTAGAGCGACCTACCCTCATCAGAGTGACCTACCCTCCAGTTAGAGCAGCCTACCCTCATCAGAGTGACCTACCTTCCAGTTAGAGCGGCCTACCCTCATTAGAGTGACCTACCCTCCGGTTAGAGTGG
Organism: Calotriton arnoldi; assembly: GCA_963921515.1. Taxonomy (NCBI): domain Eukaryota; kingdom Metazoa; phylum Chordata; class Amphibia; order Caudata; family Salamandridae; genus Calotriton; species Calotriton arnoldi. Next base: position 1,085,524 of record CAWUFW010003476.1, read on the forward strand.
CCTACCCTCATCAGAGTGACCTACCCACCAGTTAGAGTGGCCTACCCTCATTAGAGTGACCTACCCTCCAGTTAGAGTGGCCTACCCTCATTAGAGTGACCTACCCTCTAGTTAGAGTGACCTACCCTCATCAGAGTGGCATACCCTCCAGTTAGAGCGACCTACCCTCATCAGAGTGACCTACCCTCCAGTTAGAGCAGCCTACCCTCATCAGAGTGACCTACCTTCCAGTTAGAGCGGCCTACCCTCATTAGAGTGACCTACCCTCCGGTTAGAGTGGCCTACCCTCATCAGAGTGACCTACCGACCAGTTAGAGTGGCCTACCCTCATTAGAGTGACATACCCTCCAGTTAGAGTGGCCTACCCTCATTAGAGTGACCTACCCTCTAGTTAGAGTGGCCTACCCTCATCAGAGTGGCATACCCTCCAGTTAGAGCGACCTACCCTCATCAGAGTGACCTACCCTCCAGTTAGAGCAGCCTACCCTCATCAGAGTGACCTACCTTCCAGTTAGAGCGGCCTACCCTCATTAGAGTGACCTACCCTCCGGTTAGAGTGGCCTACCCTCATCAGAGTGACCTACCCACCAGTTAGAGTGGCCTACCCTCATTAGAGTGACCTACCCTCCAGTTAGAGTGGCCTACCCTCATTAGAGTGACCTACCCTCCAGTTAGAGTGGCCTACCCTCATCAGAGTGACCTACCCTCCAGTTAGAGTGGCCTACGCTCATTAGAGTGACATACCCTCCAGTTAGAGTGGCCTACCCTCCAGTTAGAGTGACCTACCCTCCAGTTAGAGTGGCCTACCCTCATTAGAGTGACCTACCCTCCAGTTAGAGTGGCCTACCCTCATCAGAGTGACATACCCTCCAGTTAGAGTGGCCTACCCTCATTGGGTGTGACCTACCCTCTAGTTAGAGTGGCCTACCCTCATCAGAGTGGCATACCCTCCAGCTAGAGCGGCCTACCCTCATTAGAGTGACCTACCCTCTAGTTAGAGTGGCCTACCCTCATCAGAGTGAAATACCCTCCAGTTAGAGCGACCTACCCTCATCAGAGTGACCTACCCTCCAGTTAGAGCAGCCTACCCTCATCAGAGTGACCTACCTTTCAGTTAGAGCGGCCTACCCTCATTAGAGTGACCTACCCTCCGGTTAGAGTGGCCTACCCTCATCAGAGTGACCTACCCACCAGTTAGAGTGGCCTACCCTCATTAGAGTGACCTACCCTCCAGTTAGAGTGGCCTACCCTCATTAGAGTGACCTACCCTCTAGTTAGAGTGGCCTACCCTCATCAGAGTGGCATACCCTCCAGCTAGAGCGGCCTACCCTCATTAGAGTGACCTACCCTCTAGTTAGAGTGGCCTACCCTCATCAGAGTGACCTACCCTCCAGTTAGAGCAGCCTCCCCTCATCAGAGTGACCTACCCTCCAGTTAGAGTGGCCTATCCTCATTAGAGTGACCTACCCTCCAGTTAAAGTGGCCTACCCTCATCAGAGTGACCTACCCTCCAGGATGCAGGACCTGCCAGACTTGCACAGAAGGATGCAGGACCTGCCAGACTTGCACAGAAGGATGCAGGACCTGTCAGGCTAGCATAAAAGGATGCAGGAACTACTTTCTAGCATAGCATGGTGATGTCCCTGCGCTCTGGTGTGTCTAAATCTTAAGTTATGCAGCTCCCCTCAATTTCCATCGTAGGATCTAGAGCGGAGGTCTTCGGACTAGGGGCATACTCACCTGGGGGAACCTTAACTTTGCCCCAGGGGGGCACCAGGCTCTGGCCAAGATAAGCATCGTGCAGATAACATTGCTTTAAGTGAAAATAATGAGGGGCACTTATCCACTCTGTAAGGGGCCATTACTAACATCTTTTATGCTTTAGTAAGGCCTGGCTGGCCAGAATAGTATGGTTGGCAAACATGTAGTTGAATGTGTAGGAAGGTGGAATCTGACTATATGGTTGCCCCCACGTTTTTCCTGGTGTTTTGCTGGTTTATGACTTAGTTGGACTGGGATCCTGCTATTCAGGGCCCCAGTCTAGCTGCTTCCTCTCTAAAATGGTTTCCATGTACCTTAGGTACATCTTTGATTGGATTCTGGGGTGCCCTTATAAGTCCCTAGTATATGGTATACTATGTACCCAGGGCATAGGTACCCCAGAGGCCTGCCAGGGGCTGAAGCATGTATTATGCCACCCCTGGAAGGCCAGCCAAAATGACACCACAGGTCTGCTACTGCAGCCTGGGTAAGTGGCCTACCCTCATCAGAGTGACCTACCATCCAGTTAGAGTGGCCTACCCTCATTAGAGTGACCTACCCTCTAGTTAGAGTGACCTACCCTCATCAGATTGACCTACCCTCCAGTTAGAGCGGCCTACCCTCATCATAGTGACCTACCCTCTAGTTAGAGTGGCCTACCCTCATCAGAGTGACCTACCCTCCAGTTAGAGTGGCCTACCCTCATCAGAGTGACCTACCCTCCAGTTAGAGTGGCCTACCCTCATTAGAGTGACCTACCCTCTAGTTAGAGCGACCTACCCTCATCAGAGTGACCTACCTTCCAGTTAGAGCGACCTACCCTCATCAGAGTGACCTACCTTCCAGTTAGAGCGGCCTACTCTCATTAGAGTGACCTACCCTCCGGTTAGAGTGGCCTACCCTCATCAGAGTGACCTACCCTCCAGTTAGAGTGGCCTCCCCTCATCAGAGTGGCATACCCTCCAGCTAGAGCGGCCTACCCTCATTAGAGTGACCTACCCTCTAGTTAGAGCGACCTACCCTCATCAGAGTGACCTACCCTCCAGTTAGAGCAGCCTACCCTCATTAGAGTGACCTACCCTCTAGTTAGAGTGGCCTACCCTCATCAGAGTGACATACCCTCCAGTTAGAGCGACCAACCCTCATCAGAGTGACCTACCCTCCAGTTAGAGCAGCCTACCCTCATCAGAGTGACCTACCCTCCAGTTAGAGCGGCCTACCCTCCTTGGAGTGACCTACCCTCTAGTTAGAGTGGCCTACCCTCATTAGTGTGACCTACCCGCCAGTTAGAGTGGCCTACCCTCATTAGAGTGACCTACCCTCTAGTTAGAGTGGCCTACCCTCATCAGAGTGACCTACCCTCTAGTTAGAGTGGCCTACGCTCATTAGAGTGACCTACCCTCCAATTAAAGTGGCCTACCCTCATCAGAGTGACCTACCCTCCGGTTATAGTGGCCTACCCTCATCAGAGTGACCTACCATCCAGTTAGAGTGGCCTACCCTCATTAGAGTGACCTACCCTCTAGTTAGAGTGGCCTACCCTCATCAGAGTGACCTACCCTCTAGTTAGAGTGACCTACCCTCATCAGATTGACCTACCCTCCAGTTAGAGTGGCCTACCCTCATTAGAGTGACCTACCCTCCAGTTAAAGTGGCCTACCCTCATCAGAGTGACCTACCCTCCAGTTATAGTGGCCTACCCTCATCAGAGTGACCTACCCTCCAGTTATAGTGGCCTACCCTCATCATAGTGACCTACCCTCCAGTTATAGTGGCCTACCCTCATCAGAGTGACCTACCCTCTAGTTAGAGTGACCTACCCTCATCAGATTGACCTACCATCCAGTTAGAGTGGCCTACCCTCATTAGAGTGACCTACCCTCTAGTTAGAGTGGCCTACCCACATCAGAGTGACCTACCCTCTAGTTAGAGTGACCTACCCTCATCCGATTGACCTACCCTACAGTTATAGCGGCCTACCCTCATCATAGTGACCTACCCTCTAGTTAGAGTGGCCTACCCTCATCAGAGTGACCTACCCTCCAGTTAGAGTGGCCTACCCTCATCAGAGTGACCTACCCTCCAGTTAGAGCGGCCTACCCTCATTAGAGTGACCTACCCTCTAGTTAGAGCGACCTACCCTCATCAGAGTGACCTACCTTCCAGTTAGAGCGACCTACCCTCATCAGAGTGACCTACCTTCCAGTTAGAGCGGCCTACCCTCATTAGAGTGACCTACCCTCCGGTTAGAGTGGCCTACCCTCATCAGAGTGACCTACCCTCCAGTTAGAGTGGCCTACCCTCATTAGAGTGACCTACCCTCCAGTTAGAGTGGCCTACCCTCATCAGAGTGGCATACCCTCCAGCTAGAGCGGCCTACCCTCATTAGAGTGACCTACCCTCTAGTTAGAGCGACCTACCCTCATCAGAGTGACCTACCCTCCAGTTAGAGCAGCCTACCCTCATTAGAGTGACCTACCCTCTAGTTAGAGTGGCCTACCCTCATCAGAGTGACATACCCTCCAGTTAGAGCGACCAACCCTCATCAGAGTGACCTACCCTCCAGTTAGAGCAGCCTACCCTCATCAGAGTGACCTACCCTCCAGTTAGAGCGGCCTACCCTCCTTAGAGTGACCTACCCTCTAGTTAGAGTAGCCTACCCTCATTAGTGTGACCTACCCGCCAGTTACAGTGGCCTACCCTCATTAGAGTGACCTACCCTCTAGTTAGAGTGGCCTACCCTCATCAGAGTGACCTACCCTCTAGTTAGAGTGGCCTACGCTCATTAGAGTGACCTACCCTCCAGTTAAAGTGGCCTACCCTCATCAGAGTGACCTACCCTCCGGTTATAGTGGCCTACCCTCATCAGAGTGACCTACCATCCAGTTAGAGTGGCCTACCCTCATTAGAGTGACCTACCCTTTAGTTAGAGTGGCCTACCCTCATCAGATTGACCTACCCTCCAGTTAGAGTGGCCTACCCTCATCAGAGTGACCTACCCTCCAGTTATAGTGGCCTACCCTCATCAGAGTGACCTACCCTCCAGTTATAGTGGCCTACCCTCATCAGAGTGACCTACCCTCCAGTTATAGTGGCCTACCCTCATCTAAGTGACCTACCATCCAGTTAGAGTGGCCTACCCTCATTAGAGTGACCTACCCTCTAGTTAGAGTGGCCTACCCTCATCAGAGTGACCTACCCTCTAGTTAGAGTGACCTACCCTCATCAGATTGACCTACCCTCCAGTTAGAGTGGCCTACCCTCATTAGAGTGACCTACCCTCATGTTAGAGTGGCCTACGCTCATTAGAGTGACCTACCCTCCAGTTAGAGCGGCCTACCCTCATCAGAGTGACCTACCCTCTAGTTAGAGTGGCCTACCCTCATCAGAGTGACCTACCCTCCAGTTAGAGTGGCCTACCCTCATCAGAGTGACCTACCCTCCTGTTAGAGCGGCCTACCCTCATCAGAGTGACATACCCTCCAGTTAGAGTGGCCTACCCTCATCAGAGTGACCTACCCTCCAGTTAGCGAAGCAGGACGGGGCCAGAATCCTTCCATTGGTGCCAACCTCGCCCATGAGGTCGGCGGTGCACACTGCACAGGTGTTGCCGTCCTTTGTCCAGTCCCAGTATGGCAGGCACAAACTAGTGTTACCAGACATTTTTTGCAGCAAACGTTCATAGCGCATCAACAGACAGCGATGGCCTGGGCAGAAGGCTGGGCCACCATGAAGAACGTCTTGGGTAGTGAAACCTTCTCCAACTTTGACATCAATAGCAGAATTTGCATGGATGCTGACCATGCAATCATACTCTGAGGCGGTTTCAAATGTGTAGGTGCTAACGTCCCCTAAGGTGCCGCCAGTTTGGGCAATGCATCTGGTGCTGGTGGTGGTCTTGGCCAGGCAGATCGCATTAATGAACTGCTTCTTCTCGGCAGCTGTGAGTTGGCGAAGCTCCTTGCGCACACATGGGACGTACTCCGAGCAGGTGGGTCCATGATAGTAGGGCTTGCAGTCCCCACAGTCTGGTCCGTCGTAGTTTCCATTGCAGGAGCACAGATCATCATACTGCTGGTAGGGCCAGTTGCACCGTGTGTCGGTTATACTGGGATCCTGTAGCTGGTACCGTCGACAGGACCCTCGACCACTGCTGCTGCCACACTCACTTCCATCAAAGAGTGGGCAGCAGCGCCTGTTACTGATGGCATTCCCAGTTGTGCAGTCTGGGTGAAACTGGCTCTTCGCTGTAGTGATGAGGCAGAGCACCAAGAGGATATGAGACAGCATCATGGTGCAAGGCTTCCAATCCTAACTTTGGGTACCTGTAGGGACAAGAAGTAGAACTGAGGTTATTATATAGATATATATTATACTAATTTGCACAGAATAGGAAAAGCAGAAGAGGCTTGCACAGAAGGATGGAGGACCTACTTTCTTGCACAGAAGGATTGAGGACCTGCCAGACTTGGACAGAAGGATGAGGGACCTGCCAGACTTTTATAGGAGGATGCAGGACCTGCCAGACTTTCATAGGAGGAAGAAGAACCTGCCAGACTTTCATAGGAGGATGCAGGACCTACTTTCTTGCACAGAAGGATGGAGGACCTGCCAGACTTTTATAGGAGGACGCAGGACCTGCCAGACTTGCACAGAAGGATGCAGGGCCTACTTTCTTGCACAGAAGGATGGAGGACCTGCCAGACCTGTACAGAAGGATGCAGGGCCTACTTTCTTGCACAGAAGGCTGGAGGACCTGCAAGACTTGCACAGAAGGATGCAGGACCTACTTTCTTGCACAGAAGGATGGAGGACCTGCCAGACTTGGACAGAAGGATGGAGGACCTGCCAGAAATGGGCAGAAGGATGGAGGACCTGCCAGACTTGCACAGAAGAACGGAGGACCTGCCAGACTTGCACAGAAGGATGAGGGACCTGCCAGACTTAGACAGAAGGATGAGGGACCTGCCAGACTTTTATAGGAGGATGCAGGACCTTACTTTCTTGCACAGAAGGATGAGGGACCTGCCAGACTTAGACAGAAGGATGAGGGACCTGCCAGACTTTTATAGGAGGATGCAGGACCTTACTTTCTTGCACAGAAGGATGGAGGACCTGCCAGATGTGCACAGAAGGATGGAGGACCTGCCAGACTTGGACAGAAGGATGAGGGACCTGCCAGACTTTTACAGAAGGATGCAGGACCCTACTCTCTTGCACAGAAGGATGGAGGACCTGCTGACGTGAACAGAAGGATGGAGGACCTGCCAGACTTGGACAGAAGGATGAGGGACCTGCCAGACTTTTACAGAAGGATGCAGGACCCTACTCTCTTGCACAGAAGGATGGAGGACCTGCTGACGTGAACAGAAGGATGGAGGACCTGCCAGACTTGGATAGAAGGATGGAGGACCTGCCGACTTGGGCAGAAGGATGAGGGACCTGCCAGACGTTTATAGGAGGATGCAGGACCCTACTTTCTTGCACAGAAGGATGCAGGACCTGCCAGACTTCAACAGGGGGATGCAGGACCTGCCAGACGTTTATAGGAGAATGCAAGACCCTAATTTCTTGCACAGAAGGATGTAGGACCTGCCAGACTTGGACAGCAGGAACTGTCAGGCTAGCATAGGAGGATGCAAAACCTACTTTCTTGCACAGAAGGAAGCAGGACCTGCCAGACTTGCACAGAAGAATGCAGGACCTGCCAGACTTGCACAGAAGGATGAGGGACCTGCCAGACTTGCACAGAAGGATGCAGGACCTGCCAGACTTGCACAGAAGGATGCAGGACCTGCCAGACATGCACAGAAGTGTGCAGGACCTGCCAGACTTCCATAGGAGGATGCAGGACCTGTCAGGCTAGCATAGGAGGATGCAGGACATGTCAGGCTAGCATAGGAGGATGCAGGACATACTTTCTTGCACAGAATAATGCAGGACCTGCCAGACTTGCACAGGAGCATGCAGGACCTGTCAGGCTAGCATAGGAGGATGCGGGACATACTTTCTTGCACAGAAGAATGCTGGACCAACCAGACTTTCATACGAGGATGAAGAACCTGCCAGACTTTTATGGGAGGATGCAGGATCTACTTTCTTGCACAGAAGGATGGAGGACCTGCCAGACATTTATAGGAGGACGCAGGACCTGCCAGAATTGCACAGAAGGATGCAGGACCTGCCAGACTTTCATAGGAGGATGCAGGACCTGTCAGACTAGCATAGGAGGATACATGACCTGTCAGACTAGCATAGGAGGATGCGGGATATACTTTCTTGCACAGAAGGATGCAGGACCTGCCAGACTTTCATAGGAGGATACAGGACCTGTCAGACTACCATAGGAGGATGCGGGACATACTTTCTTGCACAGAAGGATGCAGGACCTGCCAGACTTGCACAGAAGGATGAGGGACCTGCCAGACTTGGACAGAAGGTTGAGGGACCTGCCAGACTTTTATAGGAGGATGCAGGACCCTACTTTTTTGCACAGAAGGATGCAGGACCTGCCAGACTTGAACAGGGGGATGCAGGACCTGCCAGCCGTTTAACGGAGGATGCAAGACCCTACTTTCTTGCACAGAAGGATGCAGGACCTGCCAGACTTGGACAGGAGGATGCAGGAACTGTCAGGCAAGCATAGGAGGATGCAAAACCTACTTTCTTGCACAAAAGGATGCAGGACCTGCCAGACTTGCACAGAAGGATGAGGGACCTGCCAGACTTGCACAGAAGGATGCAGGACCTGCCAGACTTGCACAGAAGGATGCAGGACCTGCCAGACTTGCACAGAAGGGTGCAGAACCTGCCAGACTTTCATAGGAGGATGCAGGACCTGTCAGGCTAGCATAGGAGGATGCAGGACCTGTCAGGCTAGCATAGGAGGATGCAGGACCTGTCAGGCTAGCATAGGAGGATGCAGGACCTGTCAGGCTAGCATAGGAGGATGCGGGACATACTTTCTTTCACAGAAGGATGCAGGACCAGCCAGACTTTCATAGAAGGATGAAGAACCTGCCAGACTTGCACAGAAGGATGCAGGACCTGCCAGGCGTGCACAGAAGTGTGCAGAACCTGCCAGACTTGCACAGAAGGATGCAGGACCTGCCAGGCGTGCACAGAAGTGTGCAGAACCTGCCAGACTTTCATAGGAGGATGCAGGACCTGTCAGGCTAGCATAGGAGGATGCAGGACCTGTCAGGCTAGCATAGGAGGATGCGGGACATACTTTCTTTCACAGAAGGATGCAGGACCAGCCAGACTTTCATAGAAGGATGAAGAACCTGCCAGACTTTCATAGGAGGATGCAGGACCTGCCAGACTTGCACAGAAGGATGCAGGACCTGCCAGACTTGCACAGAAGGATGCAGGACCTGCCAAACTTGCACAGAAGGATGCAGGACCTGCCAGGCGTGCACAGAAGTGTGCAGAACCTGCCAGACTTTCATAGGAGGATGCAGGACCTGTCAGGCTAGCATAGGAGGATGCAGGACCTGTCAGGCTAGCATAGGAGGATGCGGGACATACTTTCTTTCACAGAAGGATGCAGGACCAGCCAGACTTTCATAGGAGGATGAAGAACCTGCCAGACTTTCATAGGAGGATGCGGGACCTGCCAGACCTGCACAGAAGGATGCAGGACCTGCCAGACGTACTCAGAAGGATGCAGGACCTGCCAGACTTTCATAGGAGGATGCAGGACCTGCCAGACTTGCACAGAAGGATGGAACACCTGCCAGACTTGCACAGAAGGATGAGGGACCTGCCAGACTTGCACAGAAGGATGCAGCACCTGCCAGACTTTTATAGGAGGATGGAGGACCTGCCAGACGTGCACAGAAGGATGGAGGACCTGCCAGACTTGGACAGAAGGATGCAGGACCTGCCAGAATTTTATAGGAGGATGCAGGACCTGTCAGGCTAGCATAGGAGTATGCAGGACCTGCCAGACTTGCACAGAAGGATGCAGGACATGCCAGACTTTTATAGGAGGATGCAGCACATGTCAGGCTAGCATAGGAGGATGCAGAACCTGCCAGACTTGGACAGAAGGATTCAGGACCTGCCAGACTTGCACAGAAGGATGCAGGACCTGCCAGGCTTAGGCGGAAGAATGCAGGACCTGCCTGACATGCACAGAAGGATGCAGGACCTGCCAGGCTTACACAGAAGGATGCAGGAGCTGCCAGACGTTTATAGAAGGATGCAGGACCTGTCAGGCTAGCATAGGAGGATGCGGGACCTGCCAGACTTTCATAGGAGGATGCAGGACCTGCCAGACTTGCACAGAAGGATGCAGGACCTGCCAGACTTGCACAGAAGGATGCAGGACCTGTCAGGCTAGCATAAAAGGATGCAGGAACTACTTTCTAGCATAGCATGGTGATGTCCCTGCGCTCTGGTGTGTCTAAAACTTAAGTTATGCAGCTCCCCTCAATTTCCATCGTAGGATCTAGAGCGGAGGTCTTCGGACTAGGGGCATACTCACCTGGGGGAACCTTAACTTTGCCCCAGGGGGGCACCAGGCTCTGGCCAAGATAAGCATCGTGCAGATAACATTGCTTTAAGTGAAAATAATGAGGGGCACTTATCCACTCTGTAAGGGGCCATTACTAACATCTTTTATGCTTTAGTAAGGCCTGGCTGGCCAGAATAGTATGGTTGGCAAACATGTAGTTGAATGTGTAGGAAGGTGGAATCTGACTATATGGTTGCCCCCACGTTTTTCCTGGTGTTTTGCTGGTTTATGACTTAGTTGGACTGGGATCCTGCTATTCAGGGCCCCAGTCTATCTGCTTCCTCTCTAAAATGGTTTCAATGTACCTTAGGTACATCTTTGATTGGATTCTGGAGTGCCCTTATAAGTCCCTAGTATATGGTATACTATGTACCCAGGGCATAGGTACCCCAGAGGCCTGCCAGGGGCTGAAGCATGTATTATGCCACCCTTGGAAGGCCAGCCAAAATGACACCACAGGTCTGCTACTGCAGCCTGGGTAAGGTGGTGCATGCACCCCTTACTGTGGTATAGGCTACCTATATCACTACCATTGCACACACATATAAACCTATAAGTCACTCCTATGGCAGGCCTTACCAATCCTGAAGGCAGAGTGCTTGGTTTTTATGTGAGAGGGTGCCCCTGCATGAGCAGTGCCCCTCTGCAGCCTTCAGAGTCCCTCCTCTGATGCTGTTTGTGGTACAGCCTGACCATATACTCTTAAGTGCATTATATCCTCGCGGTACAATGCTAACTTTGGACTGGCTGCACCAAAACATGTCCTGTTTGGTGTCAAACATCTTGGAATACTACCCCCCACCAGTCCTGGCAGCGGGGGTTGCATTCCACCCTTCTAGAGGGAGAGACATGTACCCACCGACCTACCCGGTAACTTCTTTACAGAGCCCTGGCATCACAAAATGGATGCCGCTGCCACAGACACGGGTCTGGCCTCCTGCTGCTAACTGAAACTCCGGCAGGGGAGGCCTGGACAATAGGTTTCCTGTCGCAGGGAGGTGTAACTACCTCCCCAGACAGGACAATGTGTATTGGGGCTGGGCGGGAGCACTCTCTGGTGCTTTGAAGTCCTGCAGTGGGGGCACACTTGGTGTCCCTGTGCATATGCCAGTTCAAACCAGTTGCAGGGGCTACCTGCCCCTGCTCTGGCGTGAAACTGGACAAAGGGAAGGGGTGTAACCACCCCTCTTCCCTGACCCTCCCATAGGTGGGTCCCCAGAGTATGTCCAACCCCCTAACTTAGTATAAGTATGGGACCCCAGTCCTTAGGATTTTAGATATCCCTGGACAAAACTCTGCAACAGAATCCTGGACCTTCGACGCTCTACTCAAGGTTAGAGGACTGAAGAATCTCCCTTGGGGTCAAGGAGTGACTCCCCTGCTTGGCAGGCACCAAAGAAGCAATTGTCCGGTCTGCATCGCTGAAACTCCCGCCGGACGCCGAAGTCTTTGCATCACCAGAGGTGGATTTCCAGACTTCCCCGAGGCTGCCCTGAGTCCCCAGTGAAGCTGAGGCCCGTAGCTGTCGTGGGTAATGTGGAACCGTGACCCCTGGGCACCAAGAACTTTTGCAAGTGCGTCCTCTTCCTGGTCTCCCACGAAGTTGTGCTTTGGGGTTCGAGTAGCCCCCGCCTCCAGCACCGACTGCACTAAAGATCACTGGCCTCCACTCCACGAATGTCCTGTGAGTCAGCTATATGTGCGTCCACTTGAGGTTCCTTCGCGGTTGCTAGTCCATTGGCTAGTGGGTCCTCCCGAAGGCAACTCTTCTTCTTCTTGGGCTTTCCTAGTTGCTCCAGACATGCCCTGACTTATCCTTGCTGGGTGAGTCCCCCAGACCTTGCTGGTCTGCATCAGCGTCCTTTCTTCATTTCCACGTGACTTGCCGTTGCCTAAGCTTGTTGGGTCCAATCCAGTCGCCGACACCGCAGCAATCGACAGACGTTGTGGGACAGCTCGAATCCAGCTCCTGGTTATCGTCGACACCTCCTGGACCTCGTGGCTGAAGAGTCAAGATGACCGTCAACCTACCTGAAGCACCCGACATCGGTGGGCATCTGCTCATCGCCTTCCTGGTCACTGGCTAGTGACCCAGACTCTGTCCCCTCTGCTTTCAGGTTCTTCAGATCTTCGATCCACCCTTGGATCCACCCGAACACTTTCGACTTGGCCGCCAGCAGCACTTTGCAGCAGATCACCATTGAAAACGACGACGAAACCCGACCCCGAAAGACACCTATGCACCCGGCTTCCCTGGGTGAGGTAACTCGAGTACTCCGGTGCTCCCGTGGGGATTGACTCTAGAACAGCCTAGTTCTAAAGGGGTTTGCTTCAAGTCCTCCTCTAAGTGTCCTTTTTCTTTAAAACTTCAACCGCGACATTCCCCATAGAAGTCAACGGCGGCTCGCGGCTGTGTTCTCACACTGCACGCGTCCCCTGTGGGTCCCCTGTGTCACTACCTTGGGTGGTTCCTTGAGGGCCAAGCACTTCTACAGGCTCTAGGCCTTGTGTCTAGCTCAGTCGTGGTTCTTATACCACTTTATTGGTATATGGTTTGGTACGCCCCTAGGGCTCAAACGTGTATTTGTGCTATTACTGTTGATATTTGACTTGCAACTTATGTACTTCGAACTCTAGCCTCATAAAGAGACTAGAGGGGTGTGTTTATGAATAAATACATATATTGTATATATATACCTGGTGTGGTCCTCTTTCATTTGGTCACTCAAGAGATTATAGACTGGTAAAACAAGCTGCTTTACATTCCTTCAAGACTTAGCCTGAAGGCTGCTCTCCATAGCTACCACTAGGATAGCTTTCATTAAAGGTTGTCTTTAACCTATCTCCAATAAGGGGTTGTTTGGACTGGTACAAGGTGCCCACTATAATTAGTGGACAGCATATACCAGGCCAACTTCTCACATTGGTGTGCAGCGTGTGGGATTCCAGCTTGCTATTGTTTTACCAGATAATCTCAATTGAATTGATCAACTGAAAACCACTAAGGGTACCTTAGGTACATATAATAACAAGCTTAGTATACAGTAAGTTCTACTGAACTTAGAGTTGTGTGTTAAGGGCTAGCACACCCTTTCTACAACTCACGAGAGTTTAGTAGGCCACACTAGTGTAGGTAGTGCATAGACCACACCACACTAGTAATGTCTTCACTGCCAGGAACCAGTGGGTTCCTGCCATCCAGATATGACAACCTCTCATTCTTGGAATTAAGAGAGTTGTGCAAGGTTAGGAAGTTGAAGACAGGCAAAAGTGCCAACACCCAACGTCTCCTGGAGATGCTTCTGCTAGATGATCTTAGAAGACCCATAGGGTCTGCAAGGGTAGGCAGAGAGGGTGGGGCAGAAGAGGAGGAAGGGACCAGGGATGAAAATGCCCAGGACCTGACCTCTGAAACTGGCCAGGGGGATGACAATGATCCTGACCTGGACAATACAGCTACTCCTGAGGATGAGGAGGAGGCTCAGAATGACCTCCCTTTGTCCCCCAGGAAGAGTTGGGAGTGTGCTCAGAAGGTCTAGATCTCCTTCTCAGGAGTCTAACCACTCTGACACCTCAATAGGGACCTCTGTTTCTTCTCATAGTAGGGAATCCTCTCATGAGAGGAAAGAGAGACTGCTCAAGTATGAGGAAGCTCAGTTGAGAATCAGAAAAGAGCAGTTGGCTATAGACAGGGAGTCCCTAGAGCTTCAAAGGCAAAGAAGAAAGTTGGGACTAGAGTCCCATGGTGGCAGCAATTTCCCTAGTGGTAGGGAAAGGTCTTATGACCATAGAAACCTGAGCAAGATTGCCCCTCCCTACCAGAGTGGGGATGACATCCACAAATTGATAACTGCAATCTTGTGGCTCTCCTTTGCAGACAAAGGTAGAGATAAGCTACTCTCTGTTAGAGAAGAGGATGCTGACAATTACAAAGTCTTGAAGAGTGCTCTGATTGATGGGTTTGGCCTAACAACTGAACAGTATAGGTTGAAGTTCAGAGATACCCAAAAGACTCAGACTCAAGACTGGGTTGACTTTGTTGATTGTTCTGCTAAGGCTCTGGAAGGTTGGATACATGGCAGCAAAGTGCATGACTTTATAGGATTGTACAATTTGATTATGAGGGAGCAGATCCTTAATAATTGTCAAAACCAACTTTTACACCAGTACCTGGTGGACTCTGATCTGACCTCTCCCCAAGAATTGGGAAAGAAGGCAGACAAATGGGTCAGAACCAGGGTAAGGCCTAAGAAACAGGGTGGTGACCAGAAGAAAGATTCTACCAAGTCCCAAGAGAAAGGTGGGGATAAATCTAAGGATACATCCACTACAGGGCTCCAAAAGTCCTCTTCTGGGGGTGAGTCCCAAACTCCTTCCTCTCCTGAAAAGAAACCCTATTGCCATGTCTGTAAAAAGCCTGGACACTGGAAAACAGATCCCAGTTGCCCCAGGATTGGCAATAAAGAAAATGTTCCTCCATCAAATACTACCACCCCTCCTGGTATTACCAGTAGTAATCCCCCAGTTGGGAGTAGTGCACCCAACAAGTTAGGTGCTTTTGCAAAGGGAACAGAGGTGGGCCCTAGTTTAGACAGGACCCCCTCAACGGACTCCTCTGACTCTGATGGTGGTATAGGATTTGCCAACTTTACCATGGGCCCCAATGCATTGGACAGGTACAGACTGGAGCCAATGATTAATGGTCAGAAAGCTGTGGCATTCAGGGACACAGGGGCTAGTGTCACCATGGTGGCAGGGAAACTAGTCCCCCCTCACCAGCTTTTACCTGAGTTTAAATACCAGGTGACCAACATTGATGGTGTCAGAACAGATCACCCCATGGCCCTAGTCAATCTCAGCTGGGAAGGGGTCACAGGCCAAAAAAGAGTGGCAGTGTCCCCCAACTTGCCTGTGGATTGCCTGATGGGCAATGATTTGGAACTTTCAGCCTGGGCTGAAGTTGAACACCAAGCCCATCTGAGAATGCTGGGCGTCCCTGAAAGAGTTAGTGGGGCTGTGATGGCCACAGCCCCAGCCCAGGGAAATTTTGGAGAGATGGAGCCTGGAAGAATGGCCCACTCTCCCCCAAAAGAGAGCACAAGGGTTGAAGAAAAGTCTTCCTCCCCCCAGACAGTAGGAAAGGGTCAGCCTCCTCAGGGAACTGATCCTAGCCCTAGTGAAGGAACTGCCCCAGAGGTAGTCAGGCCTGGCCTGGTCACACCCCTGAGGGCAGAGGACCCTTCCAAGGTGGTACCCAGTCTGGAGCAGGTAACCTGCCCCTCTCTACCCTGCCTCAGTCAGCCTAGGGCTGCAGAGGTCAGGACGGTCAGTGGACCCCACAGGGCCCCTGTCCAGAGGAACCCCCCCATCAGCAGATATGGGGCACCCAGTCTAGTACCCCTAGCCAGGTGAAAATTCCTCAACACACTGAGGGATCCCCCATACCTTTGTGTAGGGACCTCCCCCAGAAGGACTCTGTTAGGCAATGGCAAACCTGGGACCAAAAGGTTCCAAACCTGCCATGTCCCTCCAGTGTTCCACCCAAGGGACCCAACCCCCAGCTGTAGGCAGCCAAAGGTTGACCCTTAGAGCAAAGTACACCTCAGTCATGGAAAGAGAGGCCTACATGGTGACCAGTGATCTGAGGAAGCTGAGGCCAACTTTATTAGGGCCTCACTTCTCTACTCAGACCCCTCACCAGCCTTTTACTTTGCCAAAACACCCCACAGGTAGTAATTCCCCATGGTGGAGACCCTCTCATACCCTTAGGGTGAGGGATAGCTTAGTGGACCATAAAACAGGGGGTAACCATGCTAGTGCAGGTGCTTCCTTATATGGCCACTTAGTCAATAAAGGCTCAACTGGCCAAGGTTAGCCTTATCTCCTTTCGTTTGGGGGGGGGGGGTTATGTAGGAAGGTGGAATCTGACTATATGGTTGCCCCCACTTTTTTCCTGGTGTTTTGCTGGTTTATGACTTAGTTGGACTGGGAACCTGCTATTCAGGGCCCCAGTCTATCTGCTTCCTCTCTAAAATGGTTTCCATGTACCTTAGGTACATCTTTGATTGGATTCTGGAGTGCCCTTATAAGTCCCTAGTATATGGTATACTATGTACCCAGGGCATAGGTACCCCAGAGGCCTGCCAGGGGCTGAAGCATGTATTATGCCACCCCTGGAAGGCCAGCCAAAATGACACCACAGGTCTGCTACTGCAGCCTGGGTAAGGTGGTGCATGCACCCCTTACTGTGGTATAGGCTACCTATATCACTACCATTGCACACACATATAAACCTATAAGTCACTCCTATGGCAGGCCTTACCAATCCTGAAGGCAGAGTGCTTGGTTTTTATGTGAGAGGGTGCCCCTGCATGAGCAGAGCCCCTCTGCAGCGTTCGGAGTCCCTCCTCTGATGCTGTTTGTGGTACAGCCTGACCATATACTCTTAAGTGCATTATATCCTCGCGGTACAATGCTAACTTTGGACTGGCTGCACCAAAACATGTCGTGTTTGGTGTCAAACATCTTGGAATACTACCCTCCCGCCAGTCCTGGCGGCGGGGGTTGCATTTCACCCTTCTAGAGGGAGAGACATGTACCCACCGACCTACCCGGTAACTTCTTTACAGAGCCCTGGCATCACAAAATGGATGCCGCTGCCACAGACACGGGTCTGGCCTCCTGCTGCTGACTGAAACTCCGGCAGGGGAGGCCTGGACAATAGGTTTCCTGTCGCAGGGAGGTGTAACCACCTCCCCAGACAGGACAATGTTTATTGGGGCTGGACGGGAGCACTCTCTGGTGCTTTGAAGTCCTGCACTGGGGGCACACTTGGTGTCCCTGTGCATATGCCAGTTCAAACCAGTTGCAGGGGCTACCTGCCCCTGCTCTGGCGCGAAACTGGACAAAGGGAAGGGGTGTAACCACCCCTCTTCCCTGACCCTCCCTTAGGTGGGTCCCCAGAGTATGTCCAACCCCCTAACTTAGTATAAGTATGGGACCCCAGTCCTTAGGATTTTAGATATCCCTGGACGAAACTCTGCAACTTAATCCTGGAACTTCGACGCTCTACTCAAGATTAGAGGACTGAAGAATCTCCCTTGGGGTCAAGGAGTGACTCCCCTGCTTGGCAGGCACCAAAGAAGCAATTGTCCGGTCTGCATCGCTGAAGCTCCCGCCGGACGCCGAAGTCTTTGCATCACCAGAGGTGGATTTCCAGGCTTCCCCGAGGCTGCCCTGAGTCCCCAGCGAAGCTGAGGCCCGTAGCTGTCGTGGGTAACGTGGAACCATGACCCCTGGGCACCGAGAACTTTTGCAAGTGCATCCTCTTCCTGGTCTTCCACAAAGATGTGCTTTGGGCTCCGAGTAGCCCCCGCCTCTAGCACCAACTGCACTGAAGATCACTGGCCTCCACTCCACGAGTGTCCTGTGAGCAAGCTCCAAGTGCGTCCACTCGAGGCTCCTTCGCGGTCGCTAAGCCGTTGGCTAGTGGGCCCTCCCGAAGGCAACTCTTCTTCTGCTTTGGCTTTTCTGGTTGCTCCAGAAGTGCCCTGACTTACCCTTGCTGGGTGAGTCCCCCAGACCTTGCTGGTCTGCATCAACGTCCTTTCTTCATTTCCACGTGACTTGCCGTTGCCAAGGCTTGTTGGGTCCAATCCGGTCGCCAACACCGCAGCAATCGACAGACGTCGTGGGACAGCTCGAATCCAGCTCCTGGTTGTCGTCGACACCTCCTGGACCTCGTGGCTGAAGAGTCAAGACGACCATCAACCTACCTGAAGCACCCGACATCGGTGGGCATCTGCTCATCGCCTTCCTGGTCACTGGCAGATCGCCATTGAAAACGACGACGAAACCCGACCCCGAAAGACACCTATGCACCCGGCTTCCCTGGGTGAGGTAACTCGAGTACTCCGGTGCTCCCGTGGGTATTGACTCTAGAACAGCCTAGTTCTAAAGGGGTTTGCTCCAAGTCCTCCTCTAAGTGTCCTTTTTCTTTAAAACTCCAACCGCAACATTCCCCATAGAAGTCAACGGCGGCTCGCGGCTGTGTTCTCACACTGCACGCGTCCCCCATGGGTCCCCTGTGTCACTACCTTGGGTGGTTCCTTGAGGGCCAAGCACTTCTACAGGCTCTAGGCCTTGTGTCTAGCTCAGTCGTGGTTCTTATACCACTTTATTGGTATATGGTTTGGTACGCCCCTAGGGCTCAAACGTGTATTTGTGCTATTACTGTTGATATTTGACTTGCAACTTATGTATTTCGAACTCTAGCCTCATAAAGAGACTAGAGGGGTGTGTTTAAGAATAAATACATATATTTTATATATATACCTGGTGTGGTCCTCTTTCATTTGGTCACTCAAGAGATTATAGACTGGTAAAACAAGCTGCTTTACATTTCTTCAAGACTTAGCCTGAAGGCTGCTCTCCATAGCTACCACTAGGATAGCTTTCAATAAAGGTTGTCTTTAACCTATCTCCAATAAGGGGTTGTTTGGACTGGTACAAGGTGCCCACTATAATTAGTGGACAGCATATACCAGGCCAGCTTCTCACAGAATGCATTTTAAAAGAAGTAGCAGACCTCAACTGCAATGTTTAAATTGGTTTGGACATCTTTAAATATTGCCAATTTAATTGCATAATTAGGAAAAATTCTGGGGGCGTGATGATTTTTTTTTTATTACACGATGGGGCGAGGCATTCAAAAGTTTGAAGACCACTGATCTAGAGGGTGCAAATTTGAAACCTAGGATAGACTCCACATCCGGCAGACCCGAAGCTGTGCCCTGTCCAACCCGCCGAGGCTCGTCCAACCCACTGAGGTTCATTCAACCTGCCGTGGCTCATTCAACCCAGTGAGACTCATTCAACCTGCCGAGGCTCATTCAACCCACCGATACTCATTTATCCCACTGAGGCTCCTCCAACCCACTGAGACTCATTCAACCCACTGAGGCTCATTCAACCCACCGAGGCTCATTCAACCTGCCGAGGCTCATTCAACCCACTGAGGCTCATTCAACCTGCCGAGGCTCATTCAACCCACCGAGACTCATTCAACCTACCGAGGCTCATTCAACCCACTGAGGCTCATCTAACCCACTGAGGCTCATTCAACCCACCGAAGCACATCTGACCCACTGAGGCTCATTCAACCCACCGAGACTCCTTCAACCCACTGAGGCTCATTCAACCTGCCGAGGCTCATTCAACCCATCGAGGCTCATCTAACCCACTTTTAGGAGAGTAGGATCTGCCTCTTATGGTTACCCCCACTTTTTGCTGATGTATCACTGTTTTTGACTTAGACTGATTGGGATCCTGCTATTCAGGACCCCAGTATATCTGCTTTCTTCTGTAAATTGATTGCATGTACTTTACGTACACTCCAGATTGGACTCTGGGGTACCCTTATCAGTCCCTAGTATATGGTACACCATGTACCCAGGGCATAGGTACCCCAGAGGCCTCCCAGGGGCTGCAGCATGTATTATGCCACCCATGAGAGACCATTCAAACTGACACCACAGGTCTGCTACTGCAGCCTGTGTAAGGAGGTGCATGCACCCCTTACTTAGATATAGGTTCCCTATATCTATTCTAAATCACTACACATATAAACCTATCAGTCACCCCTATGGCAGGCCTTAACAATCCTGAAGGCAGGGTGCTGGGTTTCATGTGAGAGGGTGCCCCTGCATGAGTAGGGCCCCTCTGCAGCCTTTGGAACCTATTCTCCGGGGTTGTCTGTGATGCAGCCAACCATATATATTTAAGTGCATTATAACCTCGCGGTAAACACTAACTTTAAAACGGCTGCTTAGAAACATGTTGTGTTTGGTGTCAAACACCTTGGAATCATACCTCCCCGCCAGTATCTGGCGGGGGAGGTATGATTCCACCCTCCTAGAGGGACTTATGTGGAACACCGGTATACCCGGTACCAGCTTTCTCGACCTGGGCATCATAAAATGGATGCTGCCAGCCGCAGACACGAGTCTGCCCTCCTGCTGCTGAGCCGAGCTCGAGCAGAGGAAGGCCTGACAATAGGTTTCCTGCCACAGGGAGGTGTGACCACTGGCTAGATTGAATCTATCTATTAAAGAGTATGATTTGCAGTTGCGTATTTAGTTGCAGGGAGTGCTTTTTTTATCTTAAAGTATGGGATCCCTATGAGACATATGTACAAATAGGTAGACTAAGATGGCCGCCAGAGTTAAGAGGGTTTCTGCTTAGACTTGCAAGTGTGTTCAGCTGAACCTCGTTGTGTATGCAGGTCACATGGGAGAACTAGATGTATTTAAATCTCAGGCGCCACCGTGGAGCCAAGAGGTTCTATCGGTTCCGGAGGCGTTTTATCCCCGGTATGAGGCTGTATCGGTGTTGTGAATGTAAGATAAACCGCACAGTAGTTATTCTAAGATGGGCGGGTGGTTTTTCTGTACTAAACTTAGACCGTTAACTTTGTAATAGTAAGATGGCGCCCTGTTCGTGCAATGCTCGTAATCATGGCGTTTTTGAAGCTATACTGGGCTTTGTCGATTTTAACTGCCCTGGGATTGTCTTGCGGGAACATTGCAGCGCTTTTTGAGGCATATGACGGATATCCGGTTTTTTACGGGATCCTTCATCACTTGGGATAGTGACAAACGGGTAATAGAATGTTTTTAGGGGAATAGGTGAGATTTTATAAAAAAGTAATGAAACCGCCTTGTGATGTAGAATTTAGGATGACTATCAGGGAACTACAACCCAAGATGTGTATGTCAATGTTTTTCAGACTTAACCCGAACCGTCTGAAGAAGTGATATCTGTGGTATTTGCACAGAGAGAGGTTTCAATACTCGGATAAATTGAATATCCATTACTGCAGAAGAAACACTCCCAATACGAATTTAAGGTAACAATGACTTTGGGAGTGTTTTGAGCTTGTGATCTATAAATATAGTTACAGGCAGCATTGTAGTTTGATGCCTTACTTTCTCCTATTGCAGTGGCAGAGAGCGGCTTTTCTTCAATTTTATACTTTTTTCCAAGAAATACCAAAAGTAGAAAAGTGGAAGGTACGTCCTGCTTGCCTTTTAAAATTTACCCCTTAATCGGAAGAATTAGTTTTGACCATTCCAGTAATAAGGGTCCTTATTTTCACAGATTTTATCCTAAAATATAAGAGAGATGCCCAAATGAGAGAATAGTCAATCCTCATACACGGGCCTGCTAGTAATCTGTACTGCAGTTGAAATTGGATGTGTATCCTAATATCTTGAAAGGTATATCTCATATTACATCTAGAATTGTCTATCTATGTGAGCTTTGACAAACCTAAAGGTGTATCAATCTAGGTTCTCTAACAAAAAGAATGTAAAAAAGTAGGGATGCACAAGCACCCACTACCCAGGTTAGATGGAGAAAGAATTTTCCCTCTTCTTCTATTCTATCTTATTTTATTAATTTCAATTGTATGTATATTGAATGAAAGAGATTTATGCGGAAATGTGTGGCTGGATGTATCACCAGGATATAAACACTGTTGTCATTGATTCACATTTCAAAGGCTAACTGATTGTTTTTTTATATATTCTTTTTTGAATATGAATAGATCCAAAAATTCATGTGGGAGATATTATTTCTTGTCCTGAGGAAGGTGGTGTTTTTAGCAGTGATACCCACCGAAACGCGTCGACGCAAACTGTGTAAAGGCATACTGTAGATTGTGGTGACATTTGTTACTTTCATTGCTCAAGCTCCATGTATAACAAATGATCAGGATCTAATGTATGTGCCTTTTTGATGATTAGAAACTATCTTTCTTGCAGATTCTCCCTATAATTAACTGTGTATAATAATTGTCAGAATGTTTTTAACTTTTTTTAACACTGTATGAGGATTTATTGTTTTTGACCATATGTTTGGTAATTTTTAAATAAAATATTTTTACATTTGTGAACACTTGGCCTTTGATGGTGGTGGTGTTATGTTCTGGTGATAAATTGGTTGTGATGAGTGTTTTTGCTTTGTTGTATTAAGCCTACCCAAAGGGGATCTTTTCTTGACTACGACCTCCTGCTGCTGAGCCAAGCTCGAGCAGAGGAAGGCCTGACAATAGGTTTCCTGTCACAGGGAGGTGTGACCACCTCCCAGACAGGCTTTAGTGTATTGGGGCTGGGTGGGTGCACTCTGAGAGTGCCAGAAAGTCTGCACTGGGGGCACATTTGGTGTCCCCATGCATAGTCCGGCTCAAACCAGTTGCAGGAGCCATTTGTTCCTGCTCTGGCGTGAAACTGGACAAAGGACATGGGTGTAGCAACCACTCTGTCCTGCCTCTCCCCTAGGAGGGTCCCCAGAGTCAGTCCAACCGGTTCCCTGGGTATAAAGTGGGAAACCTGATTACAGAAACCAAGTACTTCGACGGTCTACACTTCGCTGGACGACAGAAGAATCTCCCTTGGAGTAAAGGCACCTAAACGCATCTGACCAGTTTGCATTTCCCGAGCTCCTGAGGACTCTGAAGATTTCTGAAACACAGGAGGTGGGTTCCCGAGTGTCACTGAGTACGATCTGCTCTTTCAGCAATCCTGAGACCAGTATCCCTCGTGCGGACCGTGCAACCCGAACCCCTGCGCACCGTGTACTTTTGCAGCAGCATATGCTTTTTGGTGATCCCTGAGGCTGTGCTTTGGACTACGTGTAGTTCCGACCCGAGCAGCATTTCCACCGAAGATCTCCGGCCTCCACTCCACGAGTGCTCTGTGGGCTGGTGCTTTGTGAATTCGCTCAAGGTCCCCTCGCGATCCCTGGTCCGTTGGCCTGTGGGTCCTGGCGAGGATCACTCTGATTTTCCTTGGGCTTCCCTGGTTGCTCCAGATGTGCCCTGACTCCCCATAGCTTGGAGAGTCTCCTGGACCTTGCTGGTCCTCACCGTAACCTGTTTCCTCTGTCCTCGTGGGTTACCTTTGCCAAGGCTTGTTGGTGTTCAATCTGGACACTGACCCCTCAGCACTCGACATCCTTCGTGGGACAGCTCACCTCCAGACTGTGGTCATCATTGACATCTCCTGGTCCCCGTGGCTGCAGAGTCAAGTATCCTATCTTCACACCTGAAACACCCGACATCGGTGGGCATTCGTCTATCGAGCCCCTGGTCACCCTGAAGTGACCCAGACTCTGTCCCCTCTGCTTTCAGGTTCTTCTCACCTCGGATCGAGGCTTGGATTCCACGGGACACTTTTCATCTTCCCAGCAGCAGCACTTCTTCGCATCACGCCATTGAAAACGAGGAGGGTTTCCGACACCATTTTACCCCTATGCACCCGGTTCCTCTGGGATAGGTAACAAGGGTACCTCGGTACTCACAAGGGTGCTGTCCTTAGAACCTTCTGTGTTCCAAAGGGTTTGCTTGAAGTCCTCTCCGAAGTGTCCTTAAACTGTAATTTTCCAACCGCGACTTTCCCATATAGTTGTACGGAGCACGCGTCTGTGTTCCCACACTGCACCCGTCCTCCGTGGGCTCCTTGTGTCACTCCTTTAGGTGGTTCCTTGGGGTCCCAGCGATTCTACGTGCTCTAGGCACTGTGTCTAGGAAAGTCGTTGTTGTTATACAATTTATTTTGTATATGGTTCGGTCTCCCCCTGGAGCCCGCTGTGTATTGTGCTATTTACTAAAGTTCTGTTAATTAAGTATTGTGTGCTTTGTGTTCTAATCTCACATAGAGATTAGTAGAGAGTGTTTAGTAATAAATACATATCTTTTATTTAACACTTGTGTGGTTCTCCTTTCATTTGACCACTCAGGAGGTTCTGTTCTGGTAAAACAAGCTGCTTTACATTCCTTCAAGACTTAGCCTGAAGGCTGCTCTCCATAGCTACCACTAGGATAGCTTTCTATAAATGTTATCTTTGACCTAATCACCATAAGGGTTGTTTGGACTGGTGCAAGGTGCCCTCTTTAATTAGTGGACAGCATATACCAGGCCAACTTCTCACATTGGTGTGCAGCGGTTGGGATTCAAGCTTGCTATTGTTTTACCAGATAAATCTCATTGAGTGATTAACTGAAAACCACTAAAAGTATTAGGTACATATAATACATCAAGATTAGAATAAAGTAAGTTTTACTGAACTTGAATTGGATAAGTAAAGGGTCTAGCACACCCTTTCTCCAACTCAAGAGAGTTTAGTCTCCACTAGGTTAGGTAGGTGCCTACACCACATAACACTAGTACGTCTTCTAGAGAAGAAGCCAGTGGCTCTTTGACAACTAGGTATGATAGTCTCTCATTTCAAGAATTGAGAAACATGTGCACATCTAGGAAGCTGAAGACAGGGAG
The DNA here is from genome assembly GCA_963921515.1 of Calotriton arnoldi. NCBI lineage: Eukaryota > Metazoa > Chordata > Amphibia > Caudata > Salamandridae > Calotriton > Calotriton arnoldi. The sequence goes on from CAWUFW010003476.1 coordinate 1,110,139, forward strand.
AAGTGCCTGCACTCAACGCCTCATATAGATATTACTTCTAGATGACCTCAGAAAGACCCCAGGGTCTGATGAGGTAGGGAGAGGGGCTGGAACAGGGAATGAGGAAAGGTCAGACAGTGAAAACTGTGGTGACCTGGACTCAAACCCTGACCAGGAGAATCAAAATGATTCTAACCTGGACAACTTAGGTCTTCCTTTAGGTGGGGGAGGGGAGAAGGCCCCAGTGGCCCTCTCTTTACCCCACCAGGAAGAGTGCTGAGTATACCCAGGATATCTAGATCACCCTCTTTGGAATCTAATCACTCAGGTACCTCTGTAGGGACTTCCATATCTAATAAGAGGGAATCCTCTTATGATAAGCAGTGCCAATTTCTAGAGATTAAGAGAATCAAGCTCAGGCTCAAGAAAGAGCAATTGACCCTAGACAGGGAATCCCTAGAGCTCCAGAGAGCAACCAGAAGATTGGAACTAGAGTCCCATGGTGGCAGCAACAGTGTCCCTAGAGGTAGAGATCATACTCATGACCATAGGAACCTGAACAAGATAGTCCCTCCCTATCAGAGTGGGGATGACATCCACAAATGGATAACTGCACTAGAGAGGCCCTGTAAGGTACAGAGGGTCCCTCAGGAGCAGTGGGCAGCTATCTTTTGGCTCTCCTTTGCTGACAAAGGTAGAGACAAGCTCCTCACTGTTAGAGAAGAGGATGCTGACAATTACTCAGTCTTGAAGAGTGCTCTCATAGATGGGTTTGGCTTAACCACTGAACAGTACAGGATTAAGTTCAGAGACACCCAGAAGGCACAGACTCAGGACTGGGTTGACTTTGTAGATTGTGCTACTGCGGCTCTGGAAGGCTGGTTACTTGGCAGTAGGGTGTGTGATTTTAAAGGATTATACAATGCTCCTTAATAATTGCCAAAATCAGTTGTTGCATCAGTACCTGGTGGAGTCTGATCAGACCTCTCCCTTGGGAAAGAAGGCAGACAAATGGGTCAGAACCAGGGTGAAGCAGAAAGCTCAGAACCAAGGTGGTGACTCTAAGAAGCAAGATTCTAAAACCTCAGATAAGGGTGGGGAGAAGGGTAAAGACCAGAAGTCTTCACAAGGGCCCCAAAAGTCTTCATCTGGGGGGGAGTCACAATCAAACAAGGGAAAAGGCAAAAAGAAACCTTGGTGTCATATCTGTAAAGAGAAGACCCATTGGACAAAAGATGCCTGTTTTCCAAGGGCCAAGGAATCTACTCCAGCCACTACTGCCCCTAAGGCAACTGTTCCCCCTAGCTCAGTTCATAGGGTGTAGTAGGGTTAACCCTGGGATCTGAGATGGATGCTGGCCTAGTCAGAATTCCAACTTAGGCTGTGTTAGTCTGTGATGGAGGCATGGATATTGCCTCCTTATTTGTCAGTCCCAGTAATCTGGGCAAGTACAGACAACAGCCTTTGATCAATGGTAAGGAGGCCATGGCACACAGGGACACAGGTGTAAGTGTCACAATGGTGACAAAAGATCTTGTGGACCCTGAACAGATCATACTTGGTGAGATGTACCAAGTGACCAATGCAAATGTCAGGACAGACCAATCCTTGGCAGTTGTGAATTTCACCTGGGGAGGGGTAACTGGCCTTAAGAAAGTTGTAGTTAGCTCAGACCTCCCTGTAGAATGCTTATTGGGCAATGATTTGAAGACTTCAGCATGGGCTGAAGTGGAAATCAAGACACATGCAGAAATGCTGGGCATCCCTGAAGATGTGTTTGCCATGACTAGGTCACAGACAAAAATGTATTCCACTGAACAGGCCCTGGATCGTGGAATAATGGACCAGGTGCCTTCCAAGAGAAGGAGCAGTAGGGGTAAGGCAGTGTCTTCCCCCCTGCCACAGAATACAGATCAGTCTCTTGAGGGAGATGATATTAGTCCTGAAGAAGGAACTGTCTCAGAGGAACTTGAACCTGATCAGGTTGAGTTCTTGGGGACAGGGGGCCCTTCTAGGGCAGATCTGAGCCAGGAGCAGCTGAGCTGCCCCTCTCTTGAACCACTCAGACAGCAAGCTGCTGCTGAGGCTGCTGGGAGTGCCAGTGGGTCCCATAGGATCTACTGGGATGATGGACTCTTATACACAGAGGGTAGAGACCCCAAACCTGGTGCAACCAGGAGGTTGGTTATACCTCTGAAGTTTAGGGGCTTCCTATTGACACTGGCACATGATATCCCATTAGCAGGACACTTAGGCCAAAACAAGACCTGGGACAGACTTGTTCCTCACTTTCATTGGCCTCACATGTCAGAGGTCACAAAGGAGTTTTGTCGCTCCTGTATCACTTGCCAAGCCAGTGGTAAGGCAGGTGGTACTACAAAGGTCCCCCTAATACCACTACTGTGGTGGGGGTTCCCTTTGAGAGGGTGGGGATTGACATTGTTGGTCCCATGGATCCTCAAACTGCATCTGGGCACATATTCATACTAGTGGTAGTGGACCATGCCACTAGGTATCCAGAAGCAATTCCACTTACGACTACCACAGCTCCTGTTGTGGCTAGAGCCCTCCTGGGAATTTTTTCCAGAGTGGGTTTTCCTAAGGAGGTAGTATCAGACAGAGATGTAAACTTTATGTCTGGGTACTTGACTGCTATGTGGAAGGAGTGTGGAGTAAATTACAAATTTACCACCCCTTATCACCCACAATGCAATGGGTTAGTTGAGAGATTCAACAAAACCCTCAAGGGCATGATTAAAGGTCTCCCTGAAAAGCTCAGGCGTAGATGGGACATCCTTTTGCCCAGCCTTCTCTTTGCCTACAGAGAGGTTCCTCAGAAGGGGGTTGGTTACAGCCCTTTTGAACTTCTGTTTGGACATCCAGTTAGGGGTCCTTTATGTCTAGTGAAAGAGGGATGGGAGTTACCTCTCAAACCCCCTAAACAGGATATTGTAGACTATGTACTTGGTCTCCGCTCCAGGATGGCTGAGTACATGAAGAAGGCATCCAAAAACCTTGAGGCTAGCCAGGAATTGCAAAAGGCCTGGCATGACCAAAAGACTGTTGTGACTGTTTATCAGCCAGGACAGAAGGTATGGGTGTTGGAGCCTGTGGCCCCAGCAGCCCTCCAAGACAAGTGGAGTGGACCCCATGCTATCATTGAGCAAAAGGGAGAGGTTACCTACCTGGTGGACCTTGGAACTCCCAGGAGCCCCCATAGGGTGCTCCATGTGAACCGGCTCAAGCCATATGTGGACAGGGCAGACATTGGCTTGCTCATGGCTACTGATGAGGGACAGGCGGAAGAGAGTGATCCACTCCCTGACCTGCTCTCACAGAACCCTGATGATGGTTCAGTTGATGGTGTAGCCTTGGCAGGCAGCCTCACTGACCAGCAGCAAACTGATTGTAGGCAAGTCTTTGAATCAGTTCAGACATATGTTTTCACTGACTCCAAGTCAGACTACCTGGTGCACTCATGAAGTGGACACAAGTGACAGTCTGCCTGTTAAAAATAAGATTTACAGGCAACCTGACCATGTAAGGGACTGTATCATGACTGACGTCCAGAAAATGTTGGAGCTGGGAGTAATTGATCCCTCAGATAGCCCTTGGGCTAGTCCAGTAGTCTTGGTACCAAAACCTCACACCCAGGGTGGTAAGAGAGAGATGAGGTTCTGTGTTGACTACAGGGGTCTCAATGCAGTCACTAGGACTGATGCCCATGCAATAGCCCAGGGCAGATGAACTTATAGATATTTTGGCCTCAGCTAAGTTTCTGAGTACATTTGACTTGACAGCTGGTTACTGGCAAATCAGATTAGCTGAGGATGCAAAACTAAAAACAGCATTCTCAACCCCTATTGGGCACTACCAATTTGTGGTGATGCCCTCTGGCTTGAAGAATGCACCTGCCACTTTTCAAAGGTTGGTGAACAAAGTCCTTACAGGCCTGGAAGCCTACAGTGCAGCTTATCTAGATGATATTGCTGTCTTTAGCTCCACCTGGGAGGATCACCTGGTCCACCTGAGAAATGTTTTAGGGGCTCTCCAAAAAGCAGGCCTCACTATCAAGGCCACTAAGTGCCAGATAGGGCAGAGTAAAGTTGTATACCTAGGCCACCTTGTGGGTGGAGGTCAGGTTCAACCATTGCAGAGCAAAATCCAGACCATCATGGACTGGGTTGCTCCAACTACCCAAACTCAGGTCAGAGCTTTCTTGGGCCTGACTGGGTACTACAGGAGGTTTGTCAAAGGATATGGATCTATAGTGACCCCTTTGAATGATCTAACTTCCAAAAGAATGCCTAAGAAAGTTCAGTGGACAGTTAGCTGTCAAAAGGCATTTGATGACCTGAAGCAGGCCATGTGCACTGCTCCCATTCTGCAAAGTCCTGACTATTCCAAACAATTCATTGTTCAAACTGATGCATCTGAGTTGGGGGTAGGGGCTGTGTTATCACAACTGAATGAAGAGGGTCAGGATCAGCCAGTAGCTTTTATTAGCTGGAGGCTGACCCCCAGAGAGAAACGTTGGTCAGCTATTGCGAGGGAAGCCTTTGCTGTGGTTTGGGCCTTGAAGAAGCTGAGGCCATATTTGTTTGGCACTCACTGCATTGTTCAGACAGACCACAAGCCCCTCTTATGGCTAAAACAGATGAAGGGTGAAAACCCCAAACTTTTGAGGTGGTCCATTACCCTACAGGCGATGGACTATACAGTGGAACATAGACCTGGGAGTAACCATGCCAATGCAGATGGACTCTAAAGATATTTCCACTTAGAACGTGAAGACTCAACTGGTCAAGGTTAGTTTAATGTCCCTACGTTTGGGGGGGGGGGATAGGAGAGTAGGATCTGCCTCTTATGGTTACCCCCACTTTTTGCTGATGTATCACTATTTTTGACTTAGACTGACCGGATCCTGCTATTCAGGACCCCAGTCTATCTGCTTTCTTCTGTAAATTGATTGCATGTACTTTAGGTACACTCCAGATTGGATTCTGGGGTACCCTTATCAGTCCCTACTATATGGTACACCATGTACCCAGGGCATAGGTACCCCTGAGGCCTCCCAGGGGCTGAAGCATGTATTGAGCCACCCTGAGAGGCCATTCAAAATGACACCACAGGTCTGCTACCGCAGCGGTAAATAGACATAATATCGAAAAAAATATATAGAATGGACAGAATATCGAATTCAAAATATAGAATGGACATAATATCGAATGGAAATAATATAGTGGTTAATAATATCGAAATGAAGGTAAGTAATATCGATTTTCAAAATATAGAAGTACATAATATAGGCATTAAAAAATATAGAATTTTTAATAATATCGAATTTTTGTAAGTGTTTAGTATGTTAGTATATGAGTTAAAAATGTATATTATTTTTGTAATGTATGTTTAATATTTTTTAAAGTTACGAAATTTATGTAAAATTATTTTTGCGTAATTTAATTCCGTAGCGGGTTGTGGGTTTATAGGGGAATAGGGTGGGAAGTAATTTAATTATAGTAAATTAAATATTAATTTTTAGGAATTATTAATTATTTTTAATTTAATTTTGCGTTTTAGTTCTGTAGCGGGTTGTGGGTTTATAGGGGAATAGGGTGGGAAGTAATTTAATTGTAATTAAGAAAATATTTATTTTTATTTATTGGTATTGATAATTAATTTGTTAATTAATTATTAATTGGTGATTAATTTTTATTAATTGGTAATAAATTTTTATTAATTGATTAATTGATAATTATGTTAATTGTATTAATTTATTATTCGGAGCGGGTTGTGGGTTTATAGGGGAATAGGGTGGGAAGTAATTTAATTGTAATTAAGTAATTATTGAAATTCTTTTTGTGTATTGATTAATTTATTGTTAATTAATTGGTAATTTTTTTATTACTTATTACATTTTTGGTATTGAAAATTAATTGGTTGTTGATTAATTATTAATAGGTAATTAATTTTTAATAAATAATATTTATTGGTATTTATAATTAATTAATTATTACATATTTTGTAATTGGTAATTAATTTTAATTAATTTTTTATTGGTATTGATAATTAATTTATTTTTATTTAAATATTAAATCATTACTTTCCCTACTGTTGCACTCACTGGAGTGGGAATAGTAATTTTTCCCCTACGCTATCCAACGCTTTCCCTACTGTTGCAGTCACTGGAGTGGGAATAGTAATTTTTACCCCTACGCTATCCAACGCTTTCCTTACTGTTGCACTCTCTGGAGTGGGAATAGTAATTTTTACCCCTACGCTATCCAACGCTTTCCCTACTGTTGCACTCACTGGAGTCGGAATAGTAATTTTTACCCCTACGCTATCCAATGCTTTCCCTACTGTTGCACTTACTGGAGTGGGAATAGTAATTTTTACCCTCCCGCTATCCAACGCTTTCCCTACTGTTGCACTCACTGGAGTGGGAATAGTAATTTTTACCCTCCCGCTATCCAACGCTTTCCCTAATGTTGCACTCACTGGAGTGGGAATAGTAATTTTTACCCCTCCGCTATCCAACGCTTTCCTTACTGTTGCACTCTCTGGAGTGGGAATAGTAATTTTTACCCCTACGCTATCCAACGCTTTCCCTACTGTTGCACTCACTGGAGTGGAAATAGTAATTTTTACCCCTCCGCTATCCAACGCTTTCCCTACTGTTGCACTCACTGGAGTGGGAATAGTAATTTTTACCCCTCCGCTATCCAACGCTTTCCTTACTGTTGCACTCTCTGGAGTGGGAATAGTAATTTTTACCCCTACGCTATCCAACGCTTTCCCTACTGTTGCACTCACTGGAGTGGAAATAGTAATTTTTACCCCTACGCTATCCAACGCTTTCCTTACTGTTGCACTCTCTGGAGTGATAATAGTAAATTTTACCCTCCCGCTATCCTACGCTAAAAATATTGAATATTTTTTATTAATATTAAGTTAATATATATATGTATTAAAAAATAAAAATGTATGTTTATTTTTTTATAACTTACATTAATTATTTATTAATTTTAAGGTTATTTAAGTATTTTTAAGTATGTTTCAGTTAATTATATTTATTATTTTATTAATTTTACATTACTTTTAATACATTTAAAAAATTCGATATTTTAACAAACTATATTATTTACAACGATATTTTGGGTTCGATATTTTTGTACTTACCTGTTTGTAGATAGGAATTCGATATTTTGGCATTCTATATTTTATCCACTATATTTTTGCAGGTCGATATTTTGGCATTCTATATTCTGTCAGTGATCATACTGCAGCATGTGTAAGGAGGTGCATGCACCGCTTTCTTAGATATAGGTTCCCTATATCTATTCTAAATCACTACACATATAAACCTATCAGTCACCCCTATGGCAGGCCTTAACAATCCTGAAGGCAGGGTGCTGGGTTTCATGTGAGAAGGTGCCCCTGCATGAGTAGGGCCCCTCTGCAGCCTTTGGAACCTATTCTCCAGGGTTGTCTGTGATGCAGCCAACCATATATATTTAAGTACATTATAACCTAACGGTAAATGCTACATTTAAAACGGCTGCTTAAAAACATGTTGTGTTTGGTGTCAAGCACCTTGGAATCATACCTCCCCGACTGGTGGGGGAGGTATGATTCCACCCTACTAGAGGGACTTATGTGGAACACCGGTATACCCGGTACCAGCTTTCTCGACCTGGGCATCACAAAATGGATGCTGCCAGCCACAGACACGAGTCTGCCCTCCTGCTGCTGAGCCAAGCTCGAGCAGAGGAAGGCCTGGCAATAGGTTTCCTGTCACAGGGAGGAGTGACCACCTCCCAGACAGGCTTTAGTGTATTGGGGCTGGGTGGGTGCACTCTGAGAGTGCCAGAAAGTCTGCGCTGGGGGCACATTTGGTCTCCCCATGCATAGTCCAGCTCAAACCAGTTGCAGGAGCCATTTGCTCCTGCTTTGGCACAAAACTGGACAAAGGACATGGGTGTAGCCACCCCTCTGTCCTGCCCCTCCCCTAGGAGGGTCCCCAGAGTCAGTCCAACCCCTTCCCTGGGTATAAAGTGGGAAACCTGTTTACAGGACTTTGGATTTTACCTGGACTAAACTCTGCAAGCAGAAACCAAGTACTTTGACGGTCTACACTTTGCTGGACGACAGAAGAATCTCCCTTGGAGTAAAGGAGTTACTCCCCTGCAGCAGCAGGCACCTAAACGCATCTGACCGGTATGCATCTCCCAAGCTCCTGAAGACTCCGAAGATTTCTGCAACACAGGAGGTGGGTTCCCCAGCAATCCTGAGACCAGTATCCCTCGTGGGGACCATGCAACACGAACCCCTGTGCACCGTGTGCTTTTGCAGCAGCATAAGCTTTTTGGCGATCCCTGAGGCTGTGCTTTGGACTACCCCGAGCAGCATTTCCACCAAAGATCTCCGGCCTCCACTCCACGAGTGCTCTGTGGGCTGGTGCTTTGTAAAATTTGCTCGAGGTCCCCTCGCGATCCCTGGTCTGTTGGCCTGTGGGTCCTGGCGAGGGTCACTTTGATTTTCCTTGGTCTTCCCTGGTTGCTCCAGACTTGCCCTGACTCCCCATAGCTTGGAGAGTCTCCTGGACCTTGCTGGTCCCCACCGTAACCTGTTTCCTCTGCCCGCGTGGGTTACCTTTGCCAAGGCTTGTTGGTGTTCAAACCGGACACTGACCCCTCAGCACTCAACATCCTTTGTGGGACAGCTCACCTCTGGACTTTGGTCGCCATCAACGTCTCCTGGTCCCCGTGGCTGCAGAGTCAAGCACCCTGTCTTCACACCTGAAGCACCCGACATCGGTGGGCATTCATCTATCGAGCCCCTGGTCACCCTGAAGTGACCCAGACTCTGTCCCCTCTGCTTTCAGGTTCTTCTCACCTCGGATCCAGACTTGGATTCCACTGGACACTTTTCATCTTCCCGGCAGCAGCACTTCTTCGCATCACGCCATTGAAAACGACGAGGGTTTCCGACACCACTTGACCCCTATGCACCCGGCTCCTCTGAGACAGGTAACACGGGTACCTCAGTATTCACAAGGGTGCTGGCCTTAGAACCTTCTATGTTCCAAAGGGTTTGCTTGAAGTCCTCTCCGAAGTGTCCTTAAACTGTAATTTTCCAACCGCAACTTTCCCATTGAGTTGTACAGAGCATGCGTCTGTGCTCCCACACTGCACCCGTCCTCCGTGGGCTCCCTGTGTCACTTCTTTGGGTGGTTCCTTGGTGTCCCAGCGATTCTACGTGCTTTAGGCACTGTGTCTAGGGAAGTCATTGTTGTTATACCATTTTTTTTGTATATGGTTCGGTCTCCCCCTAGAGCCAGCTGTGTATTGTGCTATTTACTGAAGTTCTATTGATTAAGTATTGTGTGCTTTGTGTTCTAATCTCACATAGAGATTAGTAGAGAGTGTTTAGTAATAAATACCTATCTTTTATATAACACTTGTGTGGTTCTCCTTTCATTTGATCACTCAGGAGGTTCTGTTCTGGTAAAACAAGCTGCTTTACATTCCTTCAAGACTTAGCCTGAAGGCTGCTCTCCATAGCTACCACTAGGATAGCTTTCTATAAAGGTTATCTTTGACCTAATCACCATAAGTGTTGTTTGGACTGGTGCAAGGTGCCCACTTTCATTAGTGGACAGCATATACCAGGCCAACTTCTCACACCACTGAGGCTCATTCAACCAACCGTGGCTCATATAACCCACTGAGGCTCATTCAACCTGCCATGGCTCATTCAACCCAAGTGAGACTCATTTAACCCACTGAGGCTCGTCCAACCCACTGAGACTCATTCAACCTGCCGAGGCTCATTCAACCCACTGAGGCTCATTCAACCTGCCGAGGCTCATTCAACCCACCGAGGCTCATCTAACCCACTGAGGCTCATTAAACCTGCCGAGGCTCATTCAACCAACTGAGGCTCATTCAACCCACTTTGACTCATTCAACCCACCGAGGCTCATGTAACCCAAAGAAGCTCATCTGACCCACTGAGGCTCATTCAACCCTACGTGGCTCATTCAACCCACCGAAGCTCACTCAACCCACTGAGACTCATTCATCCAACCGAGACTCGTCCAACCCACTGAGACTCATTCATCCAACCGAGACTCGGCCAACCCACCAAGGCATATTCAACCACCGAGGCTCATGGAACCCACCGAGGCTCGTCTAACCCACGATGCTCATTCAAATCACTGAGGCTTATTCAACCCACAGAGGCTTATTCAACCCACCGAGGCTTATTCAACCCACCGAGGATCATTCAACCTGCCGTGGCTCATTCAACCCATTGAGACTCATTTAACCTACTGAGGCTCATCCAACCCACTGAGACTCATTCAACCTGCCGAGGCTCATTCAACCCACTGAGACTCATTTAACCCACTGAGGCTCGTCTAACCCACTGAGGCTCATTCAACCTGCCATGGCTCATTCAACCCACTGAGACTCATTTAACCTACTGAGGCTCATCCAACCCACTGAGACTCATTCAACCTGCCGAGGCTCATTCAACCCACTGAGACTCATTTAACCCACTGAGGCTCGTCTAACCCACTGAGGCTCATTCAACCTGCCATGGCTCATTCAACCCACTGAGACTCATTCAACCCACTGAGACTCATTCAACCTGCCGTGGCTCACTAAACCCACTGAGACTCATTTAACCCACTGAGGCTCATCCAACTCACTGAGACTCATTCAACCTGCCGAGGCTCATTCAACTGACTGAGATTCATTCAACCTGCCGTGGCTCATTCAACCCACTGAGACTCATTCAACCTGCCGAGGCTCATTCAACCCACCGAGGCTCATCTAACCCACTGAGATTCATTCAACCTGCCGAGGCTCATTCAACCCACCGAGGCTCATCTAACCCACTGAGATTCATTCAACCTGCGAGGTTCATTCAACCCACCGAGGCTCATCTAAAACACTGAGGCTCATTAAACCTGCAGAGGCTCATTCAACTAACTAAGGCTCATTCAACCCACTTTGACTCATACAACCCACCGAGGTTCATGTAACCCAAAGAAGCTCATCTGACCCACTGAGGCTCATTCAACCCTACGTGGCTCATTCAACCCACCGAGGCTCATCTAACCCACTGAGATTCATTCAACCTGCCGAGGCTCATTCAACCCACTGAGACTCATTCAACCAACCGAGACTCGTCCAACCCACTGAGACTCATTCAACCCACCAAGGCTCATTCAACCCACTGAGACTCATTCAACCCACCGAGGCTCGGCCAACCCACCAAGGCTCATTCAACCACTGAGGATCATTGAACCCACCGAGGCTCGTCTAACCCGCAATGCTCATTCAAACCACTGAGGCTTATTCAACCCACCGAGGCCTATTCAACCCACCGAGGCTCATCTAACCTACCAAGGCTCATTTAACCCACATGTCTCATTCTACCCCCTGAGGCTTATTTAACCCACGAGGCTCATTTAACCCACCCACAGAGGCTCATCAACCCACCGAGGCTCGTCTAACCTACTGAGGCTCATTTAACCCAATGTGGTTTATTCAACGCACCAAGGGTCATTCAACTCATCAAGGCACGTCTAACCCACTGAGGCTCATTCAACCCACCCGCCAAGGCTAATTCAACCCATCAAGGCTTGTCTAACCTACGGAGGCTCATTCAACCCACCGAGGCTCATTCAACCCACTCACAGAGGCTCATTCAACCCACTGAGGCTCGTCTAAACTACCGAGGCTCAATCAACCCACCAAGGCTCGTCTAACCCACCGAGGCTCATTCTACCCACGGTGGCTCATTTAACCCACCCGCCAAGGCTCATTCAACCCACCCGGCAAGGCTCGTTTAACCTACCAAGGCTCATTTAATCCATCAGGCTTATTCAACCCATGAGGCTCATTCAACCCAACGAGGCTTGTCTAACCCATCGAGGCTCATTGAACCCCACCGAGGCTCATGTAACCCACCAAAGCTCATCTAACCCACTGAGGCTTGTTCAAGTCACCATGGCTAATTCAAGCCACCGAGGCTCATTAACCCACCAAGGCTCGTTTAACCCACCAAGGCTCATTCAACCTACTGAGACTCATTCAACCCACCAATGTTCTTCTAACCCACGAGGCTCATTCTACCCACTGAGGCTCATTCAACCCACTGAGACTCCTTCAACCCACCGAGGCTCATTCAACCCACTGAGGCTCGTCCAACCCACCGAGACTCATTCAACCCATGGAAGCTCATTTAACCCACGGAGACTCATTCAACCCACTGAGGCTCGTCCAACCCACTGAGGCTCGTCCAACCCACTGAAACTCATTCAACCCACCGAGGCTCATTCAACCCACTAAGACTCACTCAACACACCAAGGCTCATTCAACCCACTGAGACTCATTCAACCCACAGAGGCTCGTCCAACTCACTGAGACTCATTCAACCCACGGGGCTCATTCTACCCAAAGAGGCTCGTCCAACCCACTGAGACTCATTCAACCCATGAGGCTCATTCATCCCACTGAGGCTCATCTAACCTACCAATGATTATTCGGCTCACTGAGGCTCGTCTAACCCACCAAGAATCATTCAACCCACTGAGGCTCGTCTAACTCACGAGGCTCATTCTACCCACCCACCGAGGCTCGTCTAACCCACCAAGGCTTATTCAACCCACGAGGCTCATTCAACCCAAAGATGCTCATTCAACCCACTGAGGCTCATTGAACCTGGCAAGGCTCCTTCAACCCACGAGGCTCGTCTAATTCTCTGAGGCTCGCTCTACACACTGAGGCTCATTCAACCGACCGAGGTTTGTCTAACCTACTGAGGCTCATTGAACCCACCGAGGCTCATTGAAGCCACAGAGGCTCATTCAACCTACTGAGGCTCAACCCACAGAGGCTCATTCAACCCACTGAGGCTCATTTAACCCACTTAGGTTCATTCAAACCACTGAGGCTCATTCAACCCACCGAGGCTCGTATAACCCATCGAGGCTCATTCAACCCACCGAGGCTCATTCAACCCACTGATACTCTTCTAACCCACAAGGCTCATTCTACTCACTGAGGCTCATTCAACCCACAAGGCTCATCCAACCCACTGAGGTTCATCTAACCTACTGAGGTTCATTCAACACACGAGGCTCATTCAACTCACGAGGCTCATTCAACCCAATGAGGCTCGTCTAACCCACCCAGGCTCATTGAACCCCACCGAGGCTCATTCAACCCACCGAGACTCATTCAACCCACCGAGGCACATTCAACTCACTGAGACTCATTCAACCCACCGTGACTCATTCAACCCACTGAGGCTCGTCCAACCCACCGAGACTCATTCAACCCACCAAGGCTCATATAACCCACCGAGGCTCATTCAACCCACTGATGCTCGTCTAAACCACGAGGCTCATTCTACTCGCTGAGGCTCATTCAACCTGCCGAGGCTCATTCAACCCACCGAGGCTCATCTAACCCACTGAGGCTTATTAAACCTGCCGAGGCTCATTCAACCAACTGAGGCTCATTCAACCCACTTTGACTCATACAACCCACCAAGGCTCATGTAACCCAAAGAAGCTCATCTGTCCCACTGAGGCTCATTAAACCCTACGTGGCTCATTCAACCCACTGAGACTCATTCAACCAACCGAGACTCGTCCAACCCACTGAGACTCATTCAAACCACCAAGGCTCATTCAACCCACTGAGACTCATTCAACCCACCGAGGCTCGGCCAACCCACCAAGGCTCATTCAACCACTGAGTCTCATTGAACCTACCGAGGCTCAACTAACCCACGATGCTCATTCAAACCACTGAGGCTTATTCAACCCACCGAAGCTTATTCAACCCACCGAGGCTCATCTAACTTACCAAGGCTCATTAAACCCACATGTCTAATTCTACCCCCTGAGGCTCATTTAACCCATTGAGGCTCATCTAACCAACTGAGGCTCATTTAACCCAATGTGGCTCATTCAACCCACCAAGGCTCATTCAACCCATCAAGGCACACCTAACCCACTGAGGCTCATTCAACCCAGCCATAGAGGCTCATTCAACCCACCAAGGCTCGTCTAACCTACCGAGGCTCATTCAACCCACCGAGGCTCATTCAACCCACTCACAGAGGCTCATTCAACCCACTGAGGCTCGTCTAAACGACCGAGGCTCATTGAACCCACTGAGGCTCATTCAACCCACCAAGGCTCTTCTAACCCACCGAGGCTCATTCTACCCACTGAGGCTCATTCATCCCACCCGCCAAGGCTCATTCAACCCACCGAGGCTCGTCTAACCTACAGAGGCTCATTTAACCCATAAGGCTTATTCAACCCACAAGGCTCAGTCACCCAACGAGGCTTGTCTAACCCATCAAGGCTCATTGAACCCCATCGAGGCTCATGTAAGCCACCAAAGCTCGTCTAACCCACTGAGGCTCGTTCAACCCGCCGTGGCTAATTTAACCCACCGAAGCTCATCGAACCCACTGAGGGTTCGTTCAACCCACTGAGACTCATTCAGCCCACTGAGGCTCATTCAACCCACCTGCCAAGGCTCATTCAACCCACTGAGGCTCGTCTAACCTACCAAGGCTCATTTAACCCATGAGGCTTATTCAACCCACGAGGCTCATTCAACCCAACGAGGCTTGTCTAACCCATTAAGGCTCATTCAACCCCACTGAGGCTCATGTAACCCACCAAAGCTCATCTAACCCACTGGGACTTGTTCAAGCCGCCATGGCTAATTCAACCCGCCGAAGCTCATCTAACCCACTGAGGCTCATTCAACCCACCGAGGCTCATTCAACTCACTGAGACTCATTCAACCCACCGAGGCTCATTCAACCCACTGAGGCTCGTCCAGCCCACCGAGACTCATTCAACCCACGGAAGCTCATTTAACCCACTGAGACTCATTCAACTCACTGAGGCTCGTCCAACCCACTGAGACTCATTCAACCCACCGAGGCTCATTCAACCCACTAAGACTCACTCAACCCACCGAGGCTCATTCAACCCACTGAGACTCATTCAACCCACAGAGGCTCGTCCAACCCACTGAGACTCATTCAACCCACGGGGCTCATTCAACCCACAGAGGCTCGTCCAACCCACTGAGACTCATTCAACCCACAAGGCTCATTCAACCCACGAGGCTCATTCTACCCACTGAGGCTCATCTAATCTACCAAGGATTATTCGGCTCACTGAGGCTCGTCTAACCCACCAAGAATCATTCAACCCACTGATGCTCGTCTAACTCACGAGGCTCATTCTACCCACCCACCAAGGCTCGTCTAACCCACCAAGGCTTATTCAACCCACAAGGCTCATTCAACCCAAAGATGCTCATTCAACCCACTGAGGCTCAATGAACCCGACAAGGCTCCTTCAACCCACGAGGCTCGTCTAACCCTCTGAGGCTCGCTCTACACACTGAGGCTCATTCAACCGACCGAGGCACATTCAACCCACTGAGTCTCATTCAACCCACCGAGGCTCATTTAACCCACTTAGGTTCATTCAAACCACTGAGGCTCATTCAACCCACCGAGGCTCATTCAACCCACTGAGGCTCATTCAACCCACTGATGCTCGTCTAAACCGCGAGGTTCATTCTACTCACTCAGGCTCATTCAACCTGCCGAGGATCATTCAACCCACCGAGGCTCATCTAACCCACTGAGGCTCATTAAACCTGCCTAGGCTCATTCAACCAACTGAGGCTCATTCAACCCACTTTGACTCATACAACCCACCGAGGCTCATGTAAGCCAAAGAAGCTCATCTGACCCAATGAGGCTCATTAAACCCTACGTGGCTCATTCAACCCACGAAGGCTCATTCAACCCACTGAGACTCATTCAACCAACCGAGACTCGTCCAACCCACTGAGACTCATTCAACCCACCAAGGCTCATTCAACCCACCGAGACTCATTCAACCCACTGAGACTCATTCAACCCACCGAGGCTCGGCCAACCCACCAAGGCATATTCAACCACCGAGGCTCATTGAACCTACCGAGGCTCGTCTAACCCACGATGCTCATTCAAACCACTGAGGCTTATTCAATCCACTGAGGCTTATTCAACCCACCGAGGCTTATCTAACTTACCAAGGCTCATTTAACCCACAAGTCTAATTCTACCCCCTGAGGCTCATTTAACCCACAATGCTCATTCAAACCACTGAGGCTTATTTAATCCACCGAGGCTTATTCAACCCACCGAGGCTCATCTAACTTACCAAGGCTCATTTAACCCACATGTCTAATTCTACCCCCTGAGGCTCATTTAACCCACGCGGCTCATTCAACCCACCAATGCTCCTCTAACCCACTGAGGCTAATTTAACTCACCCACAGAGGCTCCTTCAACCCATCAATGGTCGTCTAACCTACTGAGGCTCATTTAACCCAATGTGGCTCATTCAACCCACCAAGGCTCATTCAACCCATCAAGGCACGTCTAACCCACTGAGGCTCATTCAACCCACCCATAGAGGCTCATTCAACCCACCAAGGCTCGTCTAACCTACCGAGGCTCATTCAACCCACCGAGGCTCATTCAACCCACTCACAGAGGCTCATTCAACCCACTGAGGCTCATCTAAACTAGAGGCTCATTCAACCCACTGAGGCTCATTCAACCCACCAAGGCTCGTCTAATCCACCGAGGCTCATTCTACCCACTAAGGCTCATTCAACCCACCCGCCAAGGCTCATTCAACCCACCGAGGCTCGTCTAACCTACCGAGGCTCATTTAACCCATGAGGCTTATTCAACCCACGAGGCTCATTCACCCAACGAGGCTTGTCTAACCCATCAAGGCTCATTGAACCCCACCGAGGCTCATGTAACCCACCAAAGCTCATCTAACCCACTGAGGCTCGTTCAACCCGCCGTGGCTAATTTAACCCACCGAAGCTCATCTAACCCACTGAGGCTCATTCAACCTACCAAGGCTCATTCAACTCACTGAGACTCATTCAACCCACTGAGGCTCATTCAACCCACTGAAGGTTCGTCCAACCCACTGAGACTCATTCAGCCCACCGAGGCTCATTCAACCCACTGAGGCTCATCTAACCTACCGAGCATTATTCGGCTCACTAAGGCTCGTCTAACCCACCAAGGCTCATTCTACCCACCCACCGAGGCTCGTCTAACCCGCCAAGGCTTATTCAACCCACGAGGCTCATTCAACCCAAAGATGCTCATTCGACCCACTGAGGCTCATTGAACCGGATAAGGCTCCTTCAACCAAGAGGCTCGTCTAACCCTCTGAGGCTCGCTCTACACACTGAGGTTTATTCAACCGACCGAGGCTCGTCTAACAAACTTAGGTTCATTCAAACCACTGAGCATCATTCAACCCACCAAGGCTCATATAACCCACAGAGGCTCATTCAACCCACCGAGGCTCATTCAACCCACTGATGCTCGTCTAACCCACGAGACTCATTCTACTCACTGAGGCTCATTCAACCCACAAGGCTCATTCAACCCACTGAGGCTCGTCTAACCTACCGAGGTTCATTCTACACATGAGGCTCATTCAACTCACGAGGCTCATTCAACCCAACGAGGCTCGTCTAACCCACCCAGGCTCATTGAACCTCACTGAGGCTCATTCAGCCCACGAGGCTCATTCAACCCACCGAGGCTCATTGAAGCCACCAAGGCACATTCAACCCACTGAGGCTTGTCTAAACTACCGAGGCTCATTCAACTCAAGAGGCTCATTCAACTCACTGAGGCTCTTCTAACCTACTGAGACGCATCTAACCCACTGAGGCTCATTCAACCCAATGAGGCTCTTCTAACCCACTGATGCTCATTGAATCCCACCAAGGCTTATTCAACCCACTGAGGCACATTTAACCCTTCGAGGCTCATCTAACCCACCGAGGCTCATTCAACCCAAGAGGCTCGTCTAACGTAACGAGGCTCATTTAACCTATGAGGCTCATTCAGCCCACGAGTCTCATTCAACCTAACGAGGCTCGTCTAACCCACAAATGCTTTTTCAACCCACTGAGGCTCATTCAACCCACTGAGGCTTATTCAACCCACAAGGCTCATTCAACCCATGAGGCTCATTCAATCCACAGAGGCTCATTCAACCCACTGAGGCTCATTCAACCCACCAAGGCTCATTTAAACCTTGAGGCTCACTCTACCCACTGAGGCCAAATCAACCCACCCACCGAGGCTCATTCAACTCCCCGAGGCTCGTCTAACCTTCTGAGGTTCATTCAACCCACTGACGCTCATTCAACTCACCGAGGCTCATCTAACCCACTGAGGATCATCTAACCCACTGAGGCTCATTCAACCCACAGAGGCTCATCTAACCCACCAAGGATCATTTAAACCACCAATGCTCATTCAACTCACTGAGGCTCATTCAAACCACAGATTCTCGTCTATCCCACCGAGGCTCATTCTACCCACCGAGGCTCATTCAACCCACTGAGGCTCGTCTAATCTACTGAGACTCATTCAAACCTTGAGGCTCATTCAACTCAGTGAGACTCATTCAACCCAATGATGCTCGTCTAACCCACCGAAGCTCATCTAACCCACTGAGGCTCATTCAACCCACCAAGTCTCATTCAACTCACTGAGACTCATTCAACCCACCGAGGCTCATTCAACCCACTGAAGGTTCGTCCAACCCACTGAGACTCATTCAGCCCACCGAGGCTCATTCAACCCACTGAGACTCACTCAACCCACTGAGGCTCATTCAACCCACTGAGACTCATTCAAACCACAGAGGCTCATCGAACCCACTGAGACTCATTCAACCCACGAGGCTTATTCTACCAACTGAGGCTCATCTAACCTACCGAGGATTATTCGGCTCACTAAGGCTTGTCTAACCCACCAAGGGTCATTCAACCCACTGAGGCTTGTCTAACTCACCAAGGCTCATTCTACCCACCCACCGAGGCTCGTCTATCCCACCAAGGCTTATTCAACCCATGAGGCTCATTCAACCCAAAGATGCTCATTCAACCCACTGAGGCTCATTGAACCTGACAAGGCTCCTTCAACCCAAGAGGCTCGTCTAACCCTCTGAGGCTCGCTCTACACACTGAGGCTCATTCAACCGACCGAGGCTCCTCTAACCCACTTAGGTTCCTTCAAACCACTGAGCATCATTCAACCCACCAAGGCTCATATAACACACCGAGGCTCATTCAACCCACCGAGGCTCATTCAACCCACTGATGCTCGTCTAACCCAGGAGGCTCATTCTACTGAGGCTCATTCAACCCACAAGGCTCATTCAACCCACTGAGGCTCGTCTAACCTACCGAGGTTCATTGAACACATGAGGCTCATTCAACTCACGAGGCTCATTCAACCCAACGAGGCTCGTCTATCCCACCCAGGCTCATTGAACCCCACTGAGGCTCATTCAGCCCACAAGGCTCATTCAACCCACTGAGGCTCGTCTAACCTACCAAGTTTCATTCCACACACGAGGCTCATTCAACTCACGAGGCTCATTCAACCCAATGAGGCTCGTCTAACCCACCCAGGCTCATTGAACCCCACCGAGGCTCATTCAACCCACCAAGACTCATTCAACCCACCGAGGCATATTCAACAGACTGAGGTTTGTCTAACCTACCGAGGCTCATTCAACTCACTGAGGCTCGTCTAACCTACCGAGACGCATCTAACCAACTGAGGCTCATTCAACCCAACGAGGCTCTTCTAACCCACCGAGGCTCATTTAACCTATGAGACTTATTCAACCCACGAGGCTCATTCAACCCAATGAGGCTTGTCTAACCCATCAAGGCTCATTGAACCCCACCGAGGCTCATGTAACCCACCAAAGTTCATCTAACCCACTGAGGCTCGTTCAAGCCGCCGTGGCTAATTCAACCCTCTGAAGCTCATCTAACTGAGGCTCATTCAACCAACCGAGGCTCATTCAACTCACTGAGACTCATTCAACCCACTGAGGCTCATTAAACCCAATGAGGCACGTCCAACCCACCGAGACTCATTCAACCCACAGAGGCTCATTTAACCCACTGAGACTCATTCAACCCATTGAGCCTCATCCAACCCACTGAGACTCATTCATCCCACCTAGGCTCATTTAACCCACCGAGACTCATTCAACCCACCAAGGCTCATTCAACCCACTGAGGCTCATCTAACCTACCGAGGATTATTCGGCTCACTGAGGCTCGTCTAACCCACCAAGGGTCATTCAACCCACTGAGGCTCGTCTAACTCACTGAGGCTCATTCTAACCACCCAGGAGGCTTGTCTAACCCACCAAGGCTTATTCAGCCCACGAGGCTCATTCAACCCAAAGATGCTCATTCAACCCACTGAGGCTCATTGAACCGACAAGGCTCCTTCAACCCACGAGGCTCGTCTAACCCTCTGAGGCTCGCTCTACACACTGAGGCTTGTTCAACCCACCGAGGCTCGTCTAACCTACTGAGGATCATTGAACCCACCGAGGCTCAATCAACCCACAGAGGCTCATTCAATCTACTGAGGCTCATTCAACCCACCAAGGCTCATATAACCCACCGAGGCTCATTCAACCCACTGATGCTCATCTAACTCACGAGGCTCATTCTACTCACTGAGGCTCATTCAACCCATAAGGCTCATTCAACCCACTGAGGCTCGTCTAACCTACCGAGGTTCATTCAACACACGAGGCTCATTCAACCCACCGAGGCCCATTCAACCCACCGAGGCTCATTCAACCCAGCGAGGCACATTCAACCCACTGAGGCACATTCAACCCACTGAGGCTTGTCTAACCTACCGAGGCTCATTCAACTCACTGAGACTCGTCTAACCTACTGAGACGCATCTAACCCACTGAGGCTCATTCAACCCGACGAGGCTCTTCTAACCCACTGATGCTCATTGAACCCCACCGAGGCTCATTCAACCCACTGAGGCACATTCCACCCTTCGAGGCTCATCTAACCCACCGATGCTCATTCAACCCACTGAGGCTCATTCAACCCATGAGGCTCGCCTAACCTACCAAGGCTCATTTAACCAATGAGGCTCATTCAGCCCACGAGTCTCATTCAGCCTAATGAGGCTCGTCTAACCCACCGAGGCTCATTCAACCCACTGAGGCTCATTCAACCCACTGAGGCTTATTCAACCCACAAGGCTCATTCAACCCAATGAGGCTCATTCAACCCACGAGGCACATTTAAACCTCAAGGCTCCTTCTACCCACTGAGGCCCAATCAACCGACCCACAAGGCTCATTCAACCCCCCGAGGCTCGTCTAACCTTCTGAGGTTTATTCAACCCACTGAGGCTCATTGAACTCACCAAGGCTCATCTAACCCACCGAGGCTCATTCAACCCTCAGAGGCTCATCTAACCCACCAAGGATCATTTAAACCACCAAGGCTCATTCAACTCACCGAGGCTCATTCAAACCACTGATGCCCATCTAACCCACTGAGGCTCATTCTACCCACCGAGGCTCATTCAACCCACTGAGGCTCCGTCTAATCTACCGAGACTCATTTAAATCATGAGGCTCATTCAACTCAGTGAGACTCATTCAACCCAATAAAGGCTTGTCTAACCCACCGAGGCTCATTGAACCCCACAGAGGCTCATTCATCCCACTGAGGCACATTCAACCATTCGAGGCTCATCTAACCCACCAAGGCTCATTCAATCCACCGAGGCTCATCTAACCCACTGAGGCTCATCTAACCCACCAAGGCTCATTAACCCACCAAGGCTCGTTTAACCCACCAAGGCTCATTCAACCTACTGAGACTCATTCAACCCACCAATGTTCTTCTAACCCACCGAGGCTCATTCTACCCACCGAGGCTCATTCTACCCACTGAGTCTCATTCAACCCACCAAGGCTCATCTAACCCACTGAGGCTCATTCAACCCACTGAGGATCATTCAACCCACTGAGACTCATTCAACCCACCGAGGCTCATTCAACCCACTGAGGCTCGTCCAACCCACCGAGACTCATTCAACCCATGGAAGCTCATTTAACCCACGGAGACTCATTCAACCCACTGAGGCTCTTCCAACCCACTGAGGCTCGTCCAACCCACTGAGACTCATTCAACCCACCGAGGCTCATTCAACCCACTAAAACTCACTCAACACACAGAGGCTCGTCCAACTCACTGAGACTCATACAACCCACGGGGCTCATTCTACCCAAAGAGGCTCGTCCAACCCACTGAGACTCATTCAACCCATGAGGCTCATTCATCCCACTGAGGCTCATCTAACCTACCAATGATTATTCGGCTCACTGAGGCTCGTCTAACCCACCAAGAATCATTCAACCCACTGAGGCTCGTCTAACTCACGAGGCTCATTCTACCCACCCACCGAGGCTCGTCTAAACCACCACGGCTTATTCAACCCACGAGGCTCATTCAACCCAAAGATGCTCATTCAACCCACTGAGGCTCATTGAACATGGCAAGGCTCCTTCAACCCACGAGGCTCGTCTAATTCTCTGAGGCTCGCTCTACACACTGAGGCTCATTGAACCGACCGAGGCTTGTCTAACCTACTGAGGCTCATTGAACCCACCGAGGCTCATTGAAGCCACAGAGGCTCATTCAACCTACTGAGGCTCAACCCACAGAGGCTCATTCAACCCACTGAGGCTCATTCAACCCACTGAGGCTCATTTAACCCACTTAGGTTCATTCAAACCACTGAGGCTCATTCAACCCACCAAGGCTCGTATAACCCATCGAGGCTCATTCAACCCACCGAGGCTCATTCAACCCACTGATACTCTTCTAACCCACAAGGCTCATTCTACTCACTGAGGCTCATTCAACCCACAAGGCTCATCCAACCCACTGAGGCTCATCTAACCTACCGAGGTTCATTCAACACACGAGGCTCATTCAACTAACGAGGCTCATTCAACCCAATGAGGCTCGTCTAACCCATCCAGGCTCATTGAACCCCACCGAGGCTCATTCAACCCACCGAGACTCATTCAACCCACCGAGGCACATTCAACTCACTGAGACTCATTCAACCCACCGAGACTCATTCAACCCACTGAGGCTCGTCCAACCCACCGAGACTCATTCAACCCACCAAGGCTCATATAACCCACCGAGGCTCATTCAACCCACCGAGGCTCATTCAACCCACTGATGCTCGTCTAAACCACGAGGCTCATTCTACTCACTGAGGCTCATTCAACCTGCCGAGGCTCATTCAACCCATCGAGGCTCATCTAACCCACTGAAGCTTATTAAACCTGCCGAGGCTCATTCAACCAACTGAGGCTCATTCAACCCACTTTGACTCATACAACCCACCAAGGCTCATGTAACCCAAAGAAGCTCATCTGTCCCACTGAGGCTCATTAAACCCTCACGTGGCTCATTCAACCCACTGAGACTCATTCAACCAACCGAGACTCGTCCAACCCACTGAGACTCATTCAAACCACCAAGGCTCATTCAACCCACTGAGACTCATTCAACCCACCGAGGCTCGGCCAACCCACCAAGGCTCATTCAACCACCGAGTCTCATTGAACCTACCGAGGCTCAACTAACCCACGATGCTCATTCAAACCACTGAGGCTTATTCAACCCACCGAAGCTTATTCAACCCACCGAGGCTCATCTAACTTACCAAGGCTCATTAAACCCACATGTCTAATTCTACCCCCTGAGGCTCATTTAACCCACGAGGCTCATTCAACCCACCAAGGCTCCTCCTAACCCACTGAGGCTCATTTAACCCATTTAAGCTCGTCTAACCAACTGAGGCTCATTTAACCCAATGTGGCTCATTCAACCCACCAAGGCTCATTCAACCCATCAAGGCACACCTAACCCACTGAGGCTCATTCAACCCACCCATAGAGGCTCATTCAACCCACCAAGGCTCGTCTAACCTACCGAGGCTCATTCAACCCACTGAGGCTCATTCAACCCACTCACAGAGCTCATTCAACCCACTGAGGCTCATTCAACCCACCAAGGCTCTTCTAACCCACCGAGGCTCATTCTACCCACTGAGGCTCATTCAACCCACCCGCCAAGGCTCATTCAACCCACCGAGGCTCGTCTCAACCTACCGAGGCTCATTTAACCCATAAGGTTTATTCAACCCACAAGGCTCATTCACCCAACGAGGCTTGTCTAACCCATCAAGGCTCATTGAACCCCATCGAGGCTCATGTAAGCCACCAAAGCTCATCTAACCCACCGAGGCTCATTCAACCTACTGATGCTCATCTAACCCACGAGACTCATTCTACTCACTGAGGCTCATTCAACCCACAAGGCTCATTCAACCCACTGAGGCTCGTCTAACCTACCGAGGTTCATTCTGCACATGAGGCTCATTCAACTCACGAGGCTCATTCAACCCAACGAGGCTCGTCTAACCCACCCAGGCTCATTGAAGCCACCAAGGCACATTCAACCCACTGAGGCTTGTCTAACCTACCGAGGCTCATTCAACTCATGAGGCTCATTCAACTCACTGAGGCTCTTCTAACCTACCGAGACGCATCTAACCCACTGAGGCTCATTCAACCCAATGAGGCTCTTCTAACCCACTGATGCTCATTGAATCCCACCAAGGGTTATTCAACCCACTGAGGCACATTTAACCCTTCGAGGCTCATCTAACCCACCGAGGCTCATTCAACCCACTGAGGTTCATTCAACCCACGAGGCTCGTCTAACGTAACGAGGCTCATTTAACCTATGAGGCTCATTCAGCCCATGAGGCTCGCCTAACCTACCAAGGCTCATTTAACCAATGAGGCTCATTCAGCCCACGAGTCTCATTCAGCCTAATGAGGCTCGTCTAACCCACCGAGGCTCATTCAACCCACTGAGGCTCATTCAACCCACTGAGGCTTATTCAACCCACAAGGCTCATTCAACCCAATGAGGCTCATTCAACCCACGAGGCACATTTAAACCTCAAGGCTCCTTCTACCCACTGAGGCCCAATCAACCGACCCACAAGGCTCATTCAACCCCCCGAGGCTCGTCTAACCTTCTGAGGTTTATTCAACCCACTGAGGCTCATTGAACTCACCAAGGCTCATCTAACCCACCGAGGCTCATTCAACCCTCAGAGGCTCATCTAACCCACCAAGGATCATTTAAACCACCAAGGCTCATTCAACTCACCGAGGCTCATTCAAACCACTGATGCCCATCTAACCCACTGAGGCTCATTCTACCCACCGAGGCTCATTCAACCCACTGAGGCTCGTCTAATCTACCGAGACTCATTTAAATCATGAGGCTCATTCAACTCAGTGAGACTCATTCAACCCAATAAAGGCTTGTCTAACCCACCGAGGCTCATTGAACCCCACAGAGGCTCATTCATCCCACTGAGGCACATTCAACCATTCGAGGCTCATCTAACCCACCAAGGCTCATTCAATCCACCGAGGCTCATCTAACCCACTGAGGCTCATCTAACCCACCAAGGCTCATTAACCCACCAAGGCTCGTTTAACCCACCAAGGCTCATTCAACCTACTGAGACTCATTCAACCCACCAATGTTCTTCTAACCCACCGAGGCTCATTCTACCCACCGAGGCTCATTCTACCCACTGAGTCTCATTCAACCCACCAAGGCTCATCTAACCCACTGAGGCTCATTCAACCCACTGAGGATCATTCAACCCACTGAGACTCATTCAACCCACCGAGGCTCATTCAACCCACTGAGGCTCGTCCAACCCACCGAGACTCATTCAACCCATGGAAGCTCATTTAACCCACGGAGACTCATTCAACCCACTGAGGCTCTTCCAACCCACTGAGGCTCGTCCAACCCACTGAGACTCATTCAACCCACCGAGGCTCATTCAACCCACTAAAACTCACTCAACACACAGAGGCTCGTCCAACTCACTGAGACTCATACAACCCACGGGGCTCATTCTACCCAAAGAGGCTCGTCCAACCCACTGAGACTCATTCAACCCATGAGGCTCATTCATCCCACTGAGGCTCATCTAACCTACCAATGATTATTCGGCTCACTGAGGCTCGTCTAACCCACCAAGAATCATTCAACCCACTGAGGCTCGTCTAACTCACGAGGCTCATTCTACCCACCCACCGAGGCTCTGTCTAAACCACCACGGCTTATTCAACCCACGAGGCTCATTCAACCCAAAGATGCTCATTCAACCCACTGAGGCTCATTGAACATGGCAAGGCTCCTTCAACCCACGAGGCTCGTCTAATTCTCTGAGGCTCGCTCTACACACTGAGGCTCATTGAACCGACCGAGGCTTGTCTAACCTACTGAGGCTCATTGAACCCACCGAGGCTCATTGAAGCCACAGAGGCTCATTCAACCTACTGAGGCTCAACCCACAGAGGCTCATTCAACCCACTGAGGCTCATTTAACCCACTTAGGTTCATTCAAACCACTGAGGCTCATTCAACCCACCAAGGCTCGTATAACCCATCGAGGCTCATTCAACCCACCGAGGCTCATTCAACCCACTGATACTCTTCTAACCCACAAGGCTCATTCTACTCACTGAGGCTCATTCAACCCACAAGGCTCATCCAACCCACTGAGGCTCATCTAACCTACCGAGGTTCATTCAACACACGAGGCTCATTCAACTAACGAGGCTCATTCAACCCAATGAGGCTCGTCTAACCCATCCAGGCTCATTGAACCCCACCGAGGCTCATTCAACCCACCGAGACTCATTCAACCCACCGAGGCACATTCAACTCACTGAGACTCATTCAACCCACCGAGACTCATTCAACCCACTGAGGCTCGTCCAACCCACCGAGACTCATTCAACCCACCAAGGCTCATATAACCCACCGAGGCTCATTCAACCCACCGAGGCTCATTCAACCCACTGATGCTCGTCTAAACCACGAGGCTCATTCTACTCACTGAGGCTCATTCAACCTGCCGAGGCTCATTCAACCCATCGAGGCTCATCTAACCCACTGAAGCTTATTAAACCTGCCGAGGCTCATTCAACCAACTGAGGCTCATTCAACCCACTTTGACTCATACAACCCACCAAGGCTCATGTAACCCAAAGAAGCTCATCTGTCCCACTGAGGCTCATTAAACCCTACGTGGCTCATTCAACCCACTGAGACTCATTCAACCAACCGAGACTCGTCCAACCCACTGAGACTCATTCAAACCACCAAGGCTCATTCAACCCACTGAGACTCATTCAACCCACCGAGGCTCGGCCAACCCACCAAGGCTCATTCAACCACCGAGTCTCATTGAACCTACCGAGGCTCAACTAACCCACGATGCTCATTCAAACCACTGAGGCTTATTCAACCCACCGAAGCTTATTCAACCCACCGAGGCTCATCTAACTTACCAAGGCTCATTAAACCCACATGTCTAATTCTACCCCCTGAGGCTCATTTAACCCACGAGGCTCATTCAACCCACCAAGGCTCCTCTAACCCACTGAGGCTCATTTAACCCATTTAAGCTCGTCTAACCAACTGAGGCTCATTTAACCCAATGTGGCTCATTCAACCCACCAAGGCTCATTCAACCCATCAAGGCACACCTAACCCACTGAGGCTCATTCAACCCACCCATAGAGGCTCATTCAACCCACCAAGGCTCGTCTAACCTACCGAGGCTCATTCAACCCACTGAGGCTCATTCAACCCACTCACAGAGCTCATTCAACCCACTGAGGCTCATTCAACCCACCAAGGCTCTTCTAACCCACCGAGGCTCATTCTACCCACTGAGGCTCATTCAACCCACCCGCCAAGGCTCATTCAACCCACCGAGGCTCGTCTAACCTACCGAGGCTCATTTAACCCATAAGGTTTATTCAACCCACAAGGCTCATTCACCCAACGAGGCTTGTCTAACCCATCAAGGCTCATTGAACCCCATCGAGGCTCATGTAAGCCACCAAAGCTCATCTAACCCACCGAGGCTCATTCAACCTACTGATGCTCATCTAACCCACGAGACTCATTCTACTCACTGAGGCTCATTCAACCCACAAGGCTCATTCAACCCACTGAGGCTCGTCTAACCTACCGAGGTTCATTCTGCACATGAGGCTCATTCAACTCACGAGGCTCATTCAACCCAACGAGGCTCTTCTAACCCACCCAGGCTCATTGAAGCCACCAAGGCACATTCAACCCACTGAGGCTTGTCTAACCTACCGAGGCTCATTCAACTCATGAGGCTCATTCAACTCACTGAGGCTCTTCTAACCTACCGAGACGCATCTAACCCACTGAGGCTCATTCAACCCAATGAGGCTCTTCTAACCCACTGATGCTCATTGAATCCCACCAAGGGTTATTCAACCCACTGAGGCACATTTAACCCTTCGAGGCTCATCTAACCCACCGAGGCTCATTCAACCCACTGAGGTTCATTCAACCCACGAGGCTCGTCTAACGTAACGAGGCTCATTTAACCTATGAGGCTCATTCAGCCCACGAGTCTCATTCAACCTAACGAGGCTCGTCTAACCCACAAATGCTTTTTCAACCCACTGAGGCTCATTCAACCCACTGAGGCTTATTCAACCCACAAGGCTCATTCAACCCATGAGGCTCATTCAATCCACAGAGGCTCATTCAACCCACTGAGGCTCATTCAACCCACCGAGGCTCATTTAAACCTTGAGGCTCACTCTACCCACTGAGGCCCAATCAACCCACCCACCGAGGCTCATTCAACTCCCTGAGGCTCGTCTAACCTTCTGAGGTTCATTCAACCCACTGAGGCTCATTGAACTCACCGAGGCTCATCTAACCCACTGAGGATCATCTAACCCACCGAGGCTCATTCAACCCACAGAGGCTCATCTAACCCACCAAGGATCATTTAAACCACCAATGCTCAATCAACTCACTGAGGCTCATTCAAACCACAGATTCTCGTCTATCCCACCGAGGCTCATTCTACCCACCGAGGCTCATTCAACCCACTGAGGCTCGTCTAATCTACTGAGACTCATTCAAACCATGAGGCTCATTCAACTCCGTGAGACTCATTCAACCCAATGATGCTCGTCTAACCCACCGAAGCTCATCTAACCCACTGAGGCTCATTCAACCCACCAAGTCTCATTCAACTCACTGAGACTCATTCAACCCACCGAGGCTCATTCAACCCACTGAAGGTTCGTCCAACCCACTGAGACTCATTCAGCCCACCGAGGCTCATTCAACCCACTGAGACTCACTCAACCCACCGAGGCTCATTCAACCCACTGAAGGTTCGTCCAACCCACTGAGACTCATTCAGCCCACCGAGGCTCATTCAACCCACTGAGACTCACTCAACCCACCGAGGCTCATTCAACCCACTGAAGGTTCGTCCAACCCACTGAGACTCACTCAACCCACTGAGGCTCATTCAACCCACTGAGACTCATTCAAACCACAGAGGCTCATCGAACCAACTGAGACTCATTCAACCCACGAGGCTTATTCTACCAACTGAGGCTCATCTAACCTACCGAGGATTATTCGGCTCACTAAGGCTTGTCTAGCCCACCAAGGGTCATTCAACCCACTGAGGCTTGTCTAACTCACCAAGGCTCATTCTACCCACCCACCGAGGCTCGTCTAACCCACCAAGGCTTATTCAACCCACGAGGCTCATTCAACCCAAAGATGCTCATTCAACCCACTGAGGCTCATTGAACCTGACAAGGCTCCTTCAACCCAAGAGGCTCGTCCTAACCCTCTGAGGCTCGCTCTACACACTGAGGCTCATTCAACCGACCGAGGCTCCTCTAACCCACTTAGGTTCCTTCAAACCACTGAGCATCATTCAACCCACCAAGGCTCATATAACACACGAGGCTCATTCAATCCACCGAGGCTCATTCAACCCACTGATGCTCGTCTAACCCAGGAGGCTCATTCTACTCACTGAGGCTCATTCAACCCACAAGGTTATTCAACCCACTGAGGCTCGTCAAACCTAGCGAGGTTCATTGAACACATGAGGCTCATTCAACCCACCGAGGCTCATTCAACCCACTCACAGAGGCTCATTCAACCCGTCGAGGCTCGTCTAAACTACTGAGGCTCATTCTACCCACTGAGGCTCATTCAACCCACCCGCCGAGGCTCATTCAACCCACCGAGGCTTGTCTAAACTTCCGAGGCTCTATTAACCCATGAGGCTTATTTAACCCACGAGGCTCATTCAACCCACCGAGGCTTGTCTAAACTTCCGAGTCTCAATTAACCCATGAGGCTTATTTAACCCACTGAGGCTCATTCAACCCACTGAGGCTCGTCCAACCCACTGAGACTCATTCAACCCACCGAGGCTCATTTAACCCACTGAGACTCATTCATCCCACTGAGGCTCATTCAACCCACTGAGACTCCTCAACCCACAGAGGCTCGTCCAACCCAGTGAGACTCATTCAACCCACGAGGCTCATTCTAACCACTGAGGCTCATCTAACCTACCAAGGATTATTCGGCTCACTGAGGCTCGCCTAACCCACCAAGGGTCATTCAACCCACTGAGGCTCGTCTAACTCACTGAGGCTCATTCTACCCACCCACCGAGGCTCGTCTAACCCACCAAGGCTTATTCAACCCACGAGGCTCATTCAACCCAAAGATGCTCATTCAACCCACTGAGGCTTATTGAACCCGGCAAGGCTCCTTTAACCCACGAGGCTCGTCTAACCCTCTGAGGCTCGCTCTACACACTGAGGCTCATTCAACCGAGCGAGGCTTGTCTAACCTACTGAGGCTCATTGAACCCACCGAGGCTCATTGAAGCCACAGAGGCTCATTCAACCTACTGAGGCACATTCAACCCACAGAGGCTCATTCAACCCACTGAGGCTCATCTAACCCACTTAGGTTCATTCAAACCACTGAGGCTCATTCAACCCACCAAAGCTCATTCAACCCACAAGGCTCATTCAACCCACTGATGCTCATCTAACCCACGAGGCTCATTCTACTCACTGAGGCTCATTCAACCCACTGAGGCTCGTCTAACCTACCGAGTTTCATTCAACACACGAGGCTCATCAACCCACCGAGGCTCATTCAACCCACCGAGGCTCATTCAACCCACTGAGGCACATTCAACCCACTGAGGCTTGTCTAACCTATCGAGGCTCATTCAACTCACTGAGACTCGTCTAACCTACCGAGATCTAACCCACTGAGGCTCATTAAACCCAACAAGGCTCTTCTAACCCACTGATGCTCATTGAACCCCACCGAGGCTCATTCAACCCACTGAGGTACATTCCACCCTTCGAGGCTCATCTAACCCACCGAGGCTCATTCAACCCACTGAGGCTCGTCTAACTCACTGAGGCTCATTCTACCCACCCACCAAGGCTCGTCTAACCCACCAAGGCTTATTCAACCCACGAGACTCATTCAACCCAAAGATGCTCATTCAACCCACTGAGGCTCATTGAACCCAGCAAGGCTCCTTCAACCCACGAGGCTCGTCTAACCCTCTGAGGCTCGCTCTACACACTGAGGCTCATTCAACCGAGCGAGGCTTGTCTAACCTACTGAGGCTCATTGAACCCACCGAGGCTCATTGAAGCCACAGGGGCTCATTCAACCTACTGAGGCACATTCAACCCACAGAGGCTCATTCAACCCACTGAGGCTCATCTAACCCACTTAGGTTCATTCAAACCACTGAGGCTCATTCAACCCACCAAGGCTTCTATAACCCATTGAGGCTCATTCAACCCACTGATGCTCTTCTAACCCACGAGGCTTATTCTACTCACTGAGGCTCATTCAACCCACAAGGCTCATTCAACCCACTGAGGCTCGTCTAACCTACCGAGTTTCATTCCACACACGAGGCTCATTCAACTCACGAGGCTCATTCAACCCAATGAGGCTCGTCTAACCCACCCAGGCTCATTGAACCCCACCGAGGCTCATTCAACCCACCAAGACTCATTCAACCCACCGAGGCACATTCAGCAGACTGAGGTTTGTCTAACCTACCGAGGCTCATTCAACTCACTGAGGCTCGTCTAACCTACCGAGACGCATCTAACCAACTGAGGCTCATTCAACCCAACGAGGCTCTTCTAACCCACCGAGGCTCATTTAACCTATGAGATTTATTCAACTCACGAGGCTCATTCAACCCAACGAGGCTTGTCTAACCCATCAAGGCTCATTGAACCCCACCGAGGCTCATGTAACCCACCAAAGTTCATCTAACCCACTGAGGCTCGTTCAAGCCGCCGTGGCTAATTCAACCCTCTGAAGCTCATCTAACTGAGGCTCATTCAACCCATCGAGGCTCATTCAACTCACTGAGACTCATTCAACCCACCGAGGCTCATTGAACCCAATGAGGCTCGTCCAACCCACCGAGACTCATTCAACCCACAGAGGCTCATTTAACTCACTGAGACTCATTCAACCCATTGAGGCCCATCCAACCCACTGAGACTCATTCATCCCACCTAGGCTCATTTAACCCACCGAGACTCATTCAACCCACCGAGGCTCATTCAACCCACTGAGACTCATTCAACCCATAGAGGCTCGTCCAACTCACTGAGACTCATTCAACCCACGAGGCTCATTCTACCCACTGAGGCTCATCTAACCTACCGAGGATTATTCGGCTCACTGAGGCTCGTCTAACCCACCAAGGGTCATTCAACCCACTGAGGCTCGTCTAACTCACTGAGGCTCATTCTAACCACCCAGGAGGCTTGTCTAACCCACCAAGGCTTATTCAACCCACGAGGCTCATTCAACCCAAAGATGCTCATTCAACCCACTGAGGCTCATTGAACCGACAAGGCTCCTTCAACCCACGAGGCTCGTCTAACCCTCTGAGGCTCGCTCTACACACTGAGGCTCATTCAACCCACCGAGGCTCGTCTAACCTACTGAGGATCATTTAACCCACCGAGGCTCAATCAACCCGCAGAGGCTCATTCAACCTACTGAGGCACATTCAACCCACAGAGTCTCATTCAACCCACTGAGGCTCATCTAACCCACTTAGGTTCATTCAAACCACTGAGGCTCATTCAACCCACCAAGGCTCATATAACCCACCGAGGCTCATTCAACCCACTGATGCTCATCTAACTCACGAGGCTCATTCTACTCACTGAGGCTCGTCTAACCTACCGAGGTTCATTCAACACACGAGGCTCATTCAACCCACCGAGGCTCATTCAAACCACCGAGGCTCATTCAACCCACCGAGGCACATTCAACCCACTGAGGCACATTCAACCCACTGATGCTTGTCTAACCTACCGAGGCTCATTCTACCCACCGAGACTTATTCAACCCACCAAGGCTCATCTAACCCACCGAGGCTCATTCAACCCATTGAGGCTCGTCCAACCTACCGAGGCTCATTTAACTCACAAGGTCTCATTCAACTCACTGAGGCTCGTCTAAGCTACTGAGACTCATCTAACCCACCGATGCTCATTCAACCCTTCGAGGCTCATCTAACCCACCGAGGATCATTCAACCCACTGAGGCTCATTCAACCCACTGAGGCTCATTCAACCCACGAGGCTCGTCTAACCTACCGAGGCTCATTGAACTCATGAGGTTCATTCAGCCCACGAGTCTCATTCAACCTAATGAGGCTCGTATGACCCACTGAGGCTCATTCAACCCACCGAGGATCAATCAACCCACTGAGGCTCATTCAACCCACTGAGGCTCATTCAACCCACAGAGGCTCATTCAACCCATCGAGGCTCATTCAACCCACCGAGGCTCATTCTGTTCAGTGCTATATTGAAAAATTTTTAAACAGAAAATGGAAGGTGCACTCTCTTTGAGTAAAGGCTGAGTGCCAGTTTTTTATAATAAAAAGATGTACTGAACAAAAGAAGATTTTTTTGAATATATTATTGCTGCAGATTGACTTTACTCAAAGAGAGTGCACCTTCCATTTTCTGTTTAAAATTGGTTCCGGTATCACACCTTTGGACGGCAGGTGTGGGAAGAGATTGCACCTTTGTATGAACTATTAGTACTTATGGATTGAATGTGCTTGACCTTGGTCTGCCGTTTGTTGTTTTTTATTTACTATATTGAAAAAATGTTAACGTTTCCATAAACCCAACTTGCAGCCAAAAATGGACAGGATTTAAGAACATGTGAAAATGTTCTGTACTCAGATGCCGACACACATCCTGATGACTCTAGACTAACCCTGGGCGAAGTGCTACGCTACGCTCGCGTAGTTTGCGAAGTTTGCGCTACTTCGCACAACGCGAATTGCACGTAGCACAGTGCAAACACGCGTAGCGTAGCGTAGCGTAGTGCCGCGGTCATTTTTTGCTTGCTCGCGGTCCTCAACGTCAAGTTGGCGACCGCGAGCAAGCAAAATGACATCCCGGCGAGACTTTTCCTCGTTCGCGATCAGCAACATCAAGTTGCCGATCGCGAGCGTGGAAAATAAACCTCCCGGCGAGATTCTCAACGCGGGGAGGTCAGGTTTCTCATTGCGAGTGGTCGCGTATGCTCGCGACCGCTCACGATGAGAAACTACCAGTCCGCGTTGAGAAGCTGCCGCTCGAGTAAAAATCTACTCGAGCGGCAGTAAAGACAGCTCGCACTGTGCAAGTTGCCGTTTTCAATGATTGCACAGTGCGGACAAGCATCCGGCACTGTGCAATCATTGCGAACACGCACTACGCAGTTCGCGTAGTGCTACGCGAAGCTCGCGTAGTGCGAACTGC
This sequence comes from Calotriton arnoldi, assembly GCA_963921515.1. NCBI lineage: Eukaryota > Metazoa > Chordata > Amphibia > Caudata > Salamandridae > Calotriton > Calotriton arnoldi. The sequence goes on from CAWUFW010003476.1 coordinate 1,144,914, forward strand.
ACTTTGCGTAGCTTCGCGAAGCACTACTTCGCGAACTACGCCCAGCCTTACTCTAGACAGCAACGAACAGGAAAGCCAGTCAGAGCGGAATACTTGTGCCATTATCTTATGTTAGTCATATAGCTTCTAAAGCGCTTGTTGCAGCCTGGTGCACCTGAAAGCGCGGTTTATGTATGTGGATGTGAGTCTGGAGCACTGGCGCAGTCGGCCCCTGATCTGACCCTGATAGAACTCCACTACGTAATAGTCATTGCCCTACACCTCATTCATAAATATTTTATAAATCCATCTATATCACCGCGCATGGCGCAAACACACACTAGGTTTGGTAAGGGTGGAGTTTTATCCATTCACTCAGTACATTTATTCAATTTTGTCTGGACTGTCAATTCTGGACTTTTTTTAAATTAGGTCAGATATGGTCTTTGCTCTTACGTAACACATTCCTAACCTGGGTAAATACCCCAGATACAGGATTTGGCATTCCATACAAAGATACAACAACACAACATATAGCATGTATGGCCAGTGTAGCATGCAAATAGATGAAACAAAAATGCACCAAACTCTAAGATCATCTCGATTCCACAGCATACTGACTACTGAGTCATAGATATTAGTTTAAGAATCCCAATTGACTCCAACCCATATTCTGTCCCATCTTTTGAGAAGGGGGACCTGTAGCTTTGGCCACTGCCCATTTGGTTTATGGACTTACAGAAAGTCCCCACCAGTCCTTTCTCTTTAGCTTCCACAATGCACGGAGTTTCTTTTGCTGCATTTGTGTGCTGCAAAATGCTATAGTAGCAGTGTCTGCACTGTGCTGTAGTGGAGTTGTCTATGCAGTGCTGTAGATGAAGTGTATGCATAGTGCTCTGGAGACAGGAGTCTACACTGTGCTGTCGAGGCAGGTGTCTGCACTGTGATTTAGTGCAGGTGTCTGCACAGTGCCATAGAGGAAGTTACTGCACAGTGCTCTATAGGAAGGAGTCTGCATATTGCCATAGAGGAAGTTACTGCACAGTGCTCTAGAGGAAGGAGTCTGCACAGTGCCATAGAGGAAGTTACTGCACAGTGCTCTAGAGGAGGAGTCTGCACTTGGCTGTAGTGGAGGTGTCTGCACAGTGCTGTAGAGGAAGTGTCTGCATAATGCTCTAGAGGCAAGAGTCTACACTGTGCTGTTGAGGCAGGTCTCTGCACAGTGATGTATGTCACAGAGGTGTATGCATAGTGCCATATAGAAAGTTACTGCACAGTGTTCTAGAGGAAGGAGTCTGCACAGTGCCATAGAGGAAGTTACTGCACAGTGCTCTAGAGGAGGAGTCTGCACTTGGCTGTAGTGGAGGTGTCTGCACAGTGCTGTAGAGGAAGTGTCTGCATAGTGCTCTAGAGGCAGGAGTCTACACTGTGCTGTTGAGGCAGGTCTCTGCACAGTGATGTGACAGAGGTGTCTGCATAGTGCCATAGAGAAAGTTACTGCACAGTGCTCTAGAGGAAGGAGTCTGCACAGTGCCATAGAGGAAGTTACTGCACAGTGCTCTAGAGGAGGAGTCTGCACAGTGATATAGAGGAAGTTACTGCACAGTGCTCTAGAGGCAGGAGTCTACACTGTGCTATAGTGGAGGTGTCTGCACAGTGCTTTAGAGGAAGTGTCTGCATCAGGGCCAGACTGGCAGTAGCGGGCATCGGGCGTTTTCCCAGGAGGCTGGAAGGGTGGAGGATGCTTTTTTTGTTACTGGGGGGCGGTTTTGCCGCAGTGCTGAAATATCAGCCCCCAGTACCAAAGGCAGCAGTGCTTCACACTTGCACCGCCTCCCTCCCTGGTGGGGGGTGGGGAGGATTTCCTACAAGATTGCCAGGGCTGCTTTGTGTTCCCAGTCCGGTCCTGGTCTGCATAGTGCTCTAGAGGCAGGAGTCTACACTGTGATGTAGTAGAGGTGTCTGCACAATGCTGTAGAGAAGTGTATGCTTAGTGCCTTAAAGGAAGTTTACTGCGCAGTGCTGTAGAGAAAGGTGTCTGCGCTGTGCGGCACTGGTGGTGCCTGCAAAGTGCTCTGAATTCAGGAGTCTGCACTGTTCTACTGTGGAGGTGTCTTCACAGTGCTGTAGAGGAAGTGTCTGCACAGTGCTCTAGAGGAAGGAGTCTGCACTGTGCTGTAGTGGAAGTGTCTGCACAGTGCTGTAGAGGAAGTGTCTGCACAGTGCTCTAGAGACAGGAGTCTGCACTGTGCTGTAGTGGAGGTGTCTGCACAGTGCTGTGGAGGAAGTGTCTGCATAGTGCTCTAGAGGAAGGAGTCTGCACTGTGCTGTAGTGGAAGTGTCTGCACAGTGCTCTAGAGGAAGGAGTCTGCACAGTGCTGTAGAGGAAGTGTCTGCACAGTAATCTAGAGACAGGAGTCTGCGCTGTGCTGTAGTGGAGGTGTCTGCACAGTGCTGTAGTTGAAGTTTCTGCATAGTGCTCTAGAGGAAGGAGTCTGCACTGTGCTGTAGTGGAGGTTTCTGCACAGTGCTGTAGAGAAAGGTGTCTGCACTGTGCTGCAGTTGCTGTGTCTGCACTGTGCTGTAGTGGAGGTGTCTGCACAGTGCTGTGGAGGAAGTGTCTCCATAGTGCTCTAGAGGCAGACATCTGCACTGTGTCATGGTGGAAGTTACCGCACAGTGCTGTAGAGAAAGATGTCTGTGCTGTGCTGCAGTGGAGATGTCTGCACAGTGCTGTAGAGGAAGTGTCTGCATAGTGCTCTAGAGGCAGACATCAGCACTGTGCTGTGGAGGCAGGTGTCTGCACGGTGCTCTAGAGGCAGATGTCTGCACAGTGCTGTAGATAAAGGTGTCTGTATTGTGCTGCAGTGGTGGTGCCAGCACAGTGCTCCGGAATCAGAAGTCTACACTGTGCTGTAGTGTATGTGTCTGCATAGTGCTGTAGAGGAGGTATCTACACAGTGCTTGAGAGGCAGGTTTCTGTTCTGTGATTTAGTATGGGTATCTACATAGTGCTCTATACGTAGGTGGCTACACCGTGCTATGGTGGCGGCGTCGGCACAGTACTCTAGAGGCAGGAGTCTGCACAGTGCAATAGGGAAAGTGTCTGCACAGTGCTCTTGAAGCAGATGTCGGCACTGTGCTATAGTGGAGGTGTCTGAACTGTTCCCTAGAGGAAGACATCTGCACTGTGCTGCAGTGGTGGTGCCCAGAAACTTAACGAAAGTTGAGGTGCCCCCCCTTCAAAGTTCATGGAGGCCCCCTTTGCTCCAGTCCCAGTCAGGAGCTCTGAGGCCAAGGGCCTGCCTCCCGTGCACTGTGTCGGCAGGGGCCCCTTGGAGCTTGGGTTCCCCCTCACCACAGGGGCGGGGTAGAGCGCTAATGTTGCGCCAACGATGGTGATGCATAGTGCTCTAGAGGCAGGAGTCAGCACAGCGCCATAGAGGAAGGTACTGCACAGTGCTGTAGAGAAAGGTGTCTCCGCTGTGCTGCACTGGTGGTGCCTGCACAGTGCTCTAGAGACAGGATTCTGCACTGTGCTGTACTGGATGTGTCTGCACAGTGCTGTACAGAAAGTGTCTGCATAGTGCTCTAGAGGCAGGAGTCAGCACAGCGCCATAGAGGAAGGTACTGCACAGTGCTGTAGAGAAAGGTGTCTCCGCTGTGCTGCACTGGTGGTGCCTGCACAGTGCTCTAGAGACAGGATTCTGCACTGTGCTGTAGTGGAAGTGTCTGCACAGTGCTGTACAGAAAGTGTCTGCATAGTGCTCCAGAGGCAGGAGTCTACACTGTGCTGCAGCACAGTGCGGTAGAGAAAGGTGTCTGCACTGTGCTGCAGTGGTGGTGCCTGCACAGTGCTCTAGAGGCAGGTGTCTGCACAGTGCTGTAGATAAAGGTGTCTGTATTGTGCTGCAGTGGTGGTGCCTGCACAGTGCTCTAGAGGCAGGATATGATTCTGCACTTTGCTATAGTGGCAGGTGTCTGCAGCGAGCTTCAGAGGAAGTTTCTGCACAGTGCTATTGAGACAGCTGTGTTATAGTGGAGGTGTCTTCATAGTGCTTGTTGGAACCGGGGTTACCGAGTCCGACACGGTAGCATGGCGTGAAGCGGGAAAGGCACGCGAAGGCAATGTGTAAGGCAGTTGTGCAGCACACTCTTACTTTGACTCACAAATGCGAACGCAATAACATGACACCACACCAGGCTTTTGTATTTAAAATCAAGATCTTTTATATATAAATCAAGTTGGCATCAGATAAGGCAGATTAATTCAGATCTACATTCAAATTCATTATATTACTCAACTGGTGCACATTTTAAATAAAGCATCATAGCTCATCAACATTGTAGGCCACTAAGAGGCCGCAGGAATTATCTCCTACACGTAGCACTTAATAATGATCTCAAGGTACGTTAATAAAACATAGGCCTAAACATACAGTTCACTTTAGCATATTCAATTATTTAAAAGAAGGCTTTTCACGTTACATTTAAATAGGCCTGCATTAATCTAGGCGCACCCACATTCAGTACAGTGGGCGTCGCAACTCCAGTACACCTGTAACATAAAATACTTCAACTCTTGGCGGTGTACACTTCAGCTCAATTCAATTAAACACTTTCCTCTTGTGGTAAAGACTTAACAGTTAAAACTATGGCCTAGGCAGTAATTATAATAGGCATCGGTATAAATTATTAAATACTGCGGGCATCATCATTACATGAATGAACTATGTGGGGAATCCCTCAACATGTCCTGTATTCTGGGGCTTCTAGGTCCCTCAGGGGTTAACTCAGGCCAGGCCCACTCCTCTCTGGGGCCTCGCCTCATAGGACTAAAATCTCAAGGGTTAATAGTGGCCCCCGGCCCCCAGTGGCGTCTTATGGGCCCTAGGGGCCTCCAGGGCTCACCTGCGGTGTTGGTCGTTGGTCGCGCTTCAGGGCGACTGGCGATCTTCCGGGCCGGCCCGTGTTCTGTAGGGCGGGGCCCGGTCGGGGGTGCCTCGGCCTTCTGGCCGGCATTGCGGGTCGTTGCGGGGGCCGGTATCACCTTCCTCCGGCCCCCGGGATCAGGGAGTGACTGTGCGGCACGTTGCGGGCTTCCGGGACTGACTCACGGCGCATTGCGGGGGCCGGGATCACCCTCCTCCGGCCCCCGGGATCAAGGTAAGTGAAGTTGGGGGCTCAGGGTTGCCGGGGAAGGGAGCGGGAGCCGGCAGTCCTCTCCGGCCGGCTCCCCGTCTCCCTCTGCACTGCCGGGGCTCTTCCCGGGCTTCCTTCGACGCTGGGGGCGTGACTGGGGGCCGGCGCCCAATCGGTGCGCGGCCTTTCTGGGTCACGCCCGGCGACCCCTGGTTGCTCGGCAACGGCATCTGCGGGGCCTGGAGGCCTCGCCGTAGATGGCGCCGGCGATTTCTTGGGCCGCGGCGGTGGCAATTCTTTGGCCGCGACGGCGGCGGCGACAATTCTTTGGCCGCTTCGGCGGCGGGTGCAATTCTTTGGCCGCGACGGCGGCGATGAGGGCCCAGGGCCCAGTCTCTGGAGGCTTCGGTGAGGGCGCGGACGGCGCACCTCACCACACACACCTGAGGGGCTTCCTTCACCTCAGCGCTTCCCCCGGTGAGGGCGCGACGGCGCACCTCACCACACGGTGCCTCTTCTCAGGCGGCGGCGGCCGCGGCGGTGATCTCCTTCACAAGGTCAGTGACCTGAGGGGCAACAGAATGCAGGGTGCCCAGCAGCCTGTGGGCAGGGCTGACTGGCAAAGTACTTGGGGGCAGCCCAGCAACAGGCAAAAATGAATAGGGGGTGAAGGTTTAGCGCTTCAGGGTACGGCGCTTTACCTGGTGAGCCCCAGTTGGGCAGTTTTAGGCTTTAGGCCTTGCTGGACGGTCAGGCCTCCTCAAGTTAAGGGGTCTTGCGTCTGCTTCAGCTTGGTTGCTTCTTAGGCGCTTCTGGTTGTAAGTTTCTTGTCAGAAGTTCCTTGTTATAAGTTCCTTGTCAAAGTTTCCTGTCAGAAGTTTCTTCTTATGAGGGGGGGATGAGTTGGTGGTCTGGGAGTGCTTGATGTTCCTCCCCGCACGCTGAAGGTAGTTCCCTGGGTCCCCTCACACTGGGCAAGGTCAGTGGGTGGTGGGCGTTCCTCAGCTATCTTACTACAGCAGGGCCTCAGCCCTGTCAGCAGCAGTAGTGTAGGTCTCCCCCTAGGCCCTAAAGCCTATACTCCGGCGGAGGTTCTCCCAGGTTCAGTGGTGCCTCATCAACTGACTAGAAAGTTTTCCCTCCAAGCCTTTTATACTCCTAGGTCAGGTGACTCTCCCAAAGGCGGCAAAACATAACTCCTCCCACAGCCCGGAAGGTTCTGGAACCTTCTACATGCCTGGCTATGTGGCCCAGAGGCGGGGATGGAATGGATACTGTATCCCTATACCCTAGCCTGACCCTGGCTACTAGTGTGTATGCGTGTCAGGCCCCTCTGCAGTAGCAGGGGCCTGTGGCAGCCATCTTGAGTGAGAGAGAGCACCTGCACCTCAGCACTGGCTAGCAGTGGCAAGGTGCCCAGAGACCTAGGTCCAGTAAAAATATGGTGGCAAAAGGAGGCGAAAAGGAAAAACAAATAGGGAAAGACCACCCTAGGGCTGACAGGTCTAACACGCGTCCCCCCCAGCCGAAAGAGGGGAGAGCTTCCCAACCTCTAGGGAGTTCTCTTCGCTAAGGCGGAAAAACCGGGAGAGACCGTCAGCGTTGGCGTGGTCTACACCGGGTCGATGTTCCACCCGAAAGTCCATCCCCTGGAGAGAAATGGACCACCTCAACAATTTGGGGTTTTCGCCTCTCATCTGCATGAGCCAGCGAAGGGGTCTGTGGTCGGTCTGGATCAGGAAGTGACAACCAAAAAGGTATGGCCTCAACTTCTTTACAGCCCAAACCACGGCAAAGGCTTCTCGTTCAATGGTACTCCACCGCTGTTCCCTGGGGAGTAGTCTTCGAGAAATGAAGGCCACTGGCTGGTCTTGGCCATCGTCATTCAGCTGCGAGAGCACAGCTCCTATGCCATGCTCAGAAGCGTCTGTCTGTACGATAAACTCCCGTCCAAAGTCTGGAGTCCTGAGCACCGGCACGTTTGAGGGTCTCAAAGGCTTCCTGGCAGGCAGCCGTCCAGATGACTCTGCGTGGCTGCTTCTTTGAAGTTAATTCTGTCAATGGGCCCACGATGGTTCCATATCCCTTGACGAACCGGCGGTAATACCCTGTGAGGCCGAGAAAGGCTCGGACCTCTGTTTGGGTCTTGGGGGGCTCCCAGGCCAAGATGGTCTCAATCTTGGCTTGGAGGGGTTGCACCTTACCTCCGCCCACCAGATGTCCCAGGTACACGACAGATCCCTGTCCAATCTGGCACTTGCTGGCCTTGATGGTTAGACCAGCCCGTTGCAAAGCCTGTAGCACCTCCTGGAGATGCTCCAGATGGTCCTCCCAGCTGCTACTGAAGACAGCTATGTCATCCAGATAGGCAGCAGAGAAGGCCTCTAGGCCAGACAGCACCTGGTTCACCAACCGCTGGAAAGTGGCTGGAGCATTTTTCAACCCGAAGGGCATCACCCGAAATTGAAAGTGGCCCTCGGGGGTGGAGAACGCAGTCTTTTCCTTTGCTCCTTCCGCCATGGCTATCTGCCAATAGCCTGACGTCAAATCAATGGTACTCAAATACCGGGCTGCTCCCAGCCGGTCAATGAGCTCATCCGCCCGCGTCGGTCTTAGTGACTGAGTTGAGTCCACGGTAATCCACACAGAACCGAAGTTCTGGTGTGGTGCCCGGTGGGGCCGCTTTCGGCACCAACACCACCGGACTAGCCCAAGGGCTACTGGAAGGCTCAATCACTCCCAGTTCTAGCATCTTGGTAACCTCACCCTGGATACTAGCCTTGACCTTATCGGACAGCCGGTAAGACTTGGTTTTTACTGGCGGACTGTCCCCTGTGTCCACATCATGGGTACACATGTGCGTGATTCCAGGCGTGAGGGAGAACAACGAGGCGTACTGCCCCAAGACCTGGCGGCAGTCCCTCTGTTGCTCTGGGGTCAAGGATGGGGCGAGGACCACTCCCTCTACCGAACCATCCTTCTCATGGGCCGCCAGAAGGTCTGGAAGAGGCTCACTCTCCTCCTCCTCACTTCCATCTGTTATCATTAGGAGAGTGAGTTCTGAACGCTCCTGGTGGGGCTTCAGGCGGTTGACGTGGAACACCCGGTGGGGTTGACGTGGGGTCTTCACATCAACGACATATGTGGTCTGGCCTCTCCTTTCCAAGATCTCAAACGGCCCAGTCCACCGGTCCTGGAGGGCGCTAAGCTCTCCTGGCTCCATGACTCACACCTTCTGTCCAGCGTCTAACTCTACCGTCCGCGCGTTCCGGTCATACCATTTCTTCATGACGGCTTGACTTGCCTCTAGATTGTCCGAGGCCTCTTTCCACAGCTTGGCCACTTGACTGCGGAATGCCAGCATATAGCTGACCACATCACGGGGAAGCTTCGAGGAAGACTTCTCCCACCCCTCCTTGACAAGACTGAGGGGCCCCCGAACGGGGTGGCCATAGAGCAGCTCAAAGGGGCTGAAACCGACCCCCTTCTGCGGCACCTCTCGGTAGGAGAAGAGCAGACAGGGTAAGAGGATGTCCCACTTTCTTCTCAAGTCCTCGGGTAGGCTCCTGATCATCCCCTTCAAGGTTTTGTTAAAGCGCTCCACGAGCCCGTTCGTCTGGGGGTGGTAAGGAGTGGAGAACCGGTAGGTCACTCCACACTCCTTCCACATGGCCTGCATGTAGGCCGACATGAAATTCGTGCCCCTATCTGACACCACGACCTTCGGGAATCCCACTCGGGTAAAAATCCCCATCAGGGCCCGCGCCACCACCGGTGCAGTGATGGTCCTCAGAGGGATTGCCTCCGGGTACCGGGTGGCGTGGTCTACCAGCACCAAAATGAACCTATGTCCTGCAGAAGTCGGCGGGTCCAATGGCCCGACAATGTCAATCCCTACCCGCTCAAAAGGGGTATCGACAACTGGGAGAGGTTCCAGAGGGACCTTCACTTTAGTCCCTGTCTTGCCGCTCGCTTGGCAAGTGGTGCAAGTCTTGCAAAAAGTGTCAGAAGTGACGCGCATCCTGGGCCAGTAAAAATGTGGGACTAGACGCGCAAACGTCTTGTCTTGGCCCAGGTGTCCTGCTAGTGGTATCTCATGTGCCAACTCTAGCAGAAAGGCTCGGTAGCATTGGGGGACCACCACGGCTCGGGAGGACCCATGCACCGGAACCTTAGGCTCACTGTAGAGGAGACCATCCTCCCAGTCGACATGGTAGTTACCAGTCTCTGTTCCAGCTGCTTGGGCTTCGGCCTGTTGCCGCATGCCTTCAAGCGTAGGGCATTCCTTCTGCGCCCGGCAAAATTCCTCCCGGGTAGGCCCTCCTTCCACCTGCCACTCTGCAGGGGTTGGCAGGTCCCCCACGGGAACACCAACCACCTCAGCGGACTCCGGGGTCACCTCCGTGGGCTCCCCATCCATCTCACCGGGTGTCTCCTCCTGGACGTCTCCTCGTCCAGCAGTGGGCTGGGCCATTATTTCAGGCTCCAACCCGAGCTGAGTTCCTTGTCGGGCAGCCATGGACCGCGTGACAACACAAGTCCATCCTGGTAATCCCAACATCTCAGCATGGGCATTGAACTCTACCTCCCTCCAGGCAGTATGTTCCAAGTCGTTGCCCAACAGACAGTCAACTGGCATGGCAGGGCTCACCTTAACCTTCAACAGACCTGATACTCCTCCCCACTCAAAGGGAATTTGGGCCACGGGGTAATGACCCAGGCTATTATCAGCCATAACAACCGGGTGGAATTCCTCAGGAATCACCTGCTCTGGGGACACCAGCTGACGTCTCACCATCGTCATGCTGGCACCTGTGTCCCTCAGAGCCTCCACCTCCTCCCCGTTCACTAGGACCCTCTGCCGATACTTGGCAGTGTTCGCGGGTACCTGAACCCGTGGGATGATCTCTCTATCCCCCAGGGAAACTAAGGTCAAGCCTGTCCACTCACCTCCCCTACCTAGGGACAACTCCTCCCCAAGCGCTACACTGGCCACCCCGGGGCTCTTACCTCCTGTGGGGGCTGGGGTTCTCTTGTGACACTTGGGATCCCCCTTATATTGTCCAACCTCCCGCACTCGTAGCACCGGACAGTTCTGGGCTGCTGACTCCTGTCAGGATAAGTGGGTTTCTGGAATCCAGATTGGGATGGGGAACCTACCCCTCTCCCAGGCGGTTTATTTTGGGGACCTTTAAAGAACTCCCTCTTTTTATCTCCCCCTCTTTCTTCTGGGGAGCCCCTGTCCACCTTTCGGGGGTCCGCCCCGGCTCCCTTGTGGGACACCCGAGTGCTGACCCACGTGTCTGCCTCCTCCGCAAGCTCCCTAGGATTGGTCAGCTTGCGGTCCACCAAGTACTGGCGCAGCTCCGGAAAACATTTCTCTAGAAGGTGCTCTCTCAAGAACAGGTCGTACAGCCCAGTGTAATTATCAACGTTGCTGCCACGCACCCAACCCTCCAATGCCTTCCGGGCATAGTCAAAAAAATCTACCCAGTTTTGTGTGTGAAGCTTGTGGCTGTTGCGGAACTTTTGGCGGTACTTCTCTGGGGTGAGGCCAAACTTCTTGAGCAGGGCCTCCTTCATGATAGGGTAGTTAGTCTGCTCCCCCTTATCCAAAGTTAAGAGTGTGTCCCTTACTAGTGGAGGTATGTACCTATAAAGACCTCCTCCCCAGTAGCTCTCAGGAACTCTATGGGCCACCAAAGTTACCTCATACGCCGCCAACCACTTGTTGATGTCATCACCTACACTAAAACTGGTTATCACCTCTCTGGGTAAATAGAATTTGGGCTCCTGTGGAACCCCAGCAGGTACGCTGCCACCATTCACTCTGCCCTGCATCTCCATCTGCAAGGCTCGGAGCTCCAGCTCCTTCAGGCTAAGCTCATGTGCAAGCTTCCTTTCCTCCATGGCTAGCCTTGCCTGTTCTCCTTCTCTTTCCATCTTAGCAAGTTCTAATGTTAATTGCCTCTCCTCCCTCCTATCCTCAAATTCCTCTGCCGACAAACTCCCCCCTGACGCACTACTCCCTGCCCTGGAACGTCTTCCTGGCAACATATTCTCGCTAACATCAATGTGCAGTAGGTCCAGTTCTTCTGGGTTGTCTGTCTCCCCTGCTCCTCGTCCCCTCTTCCCTACGGGTGGGCCATTACCCATGCCCTCAAAGCTTTCTGAAGCACCCCTTTCCTGGCACCTCGCTTGACGGCCACCCCCCTCTCTAGGCAGAACTCCTTGAGCTGTGTCACCGTATACCTTTCTAGGTTGGCTAACTCCAACTCCATCCTCCTAGGTGGGGTCCCAGACAATTTAAGGAAAGGGTTCTAGACTGTAGGTAACAGGTCTAACGCAGGAATGTACACAACTGGCAATCATAAAAGAATTCCTAGCACTTGCATTACAATAGGTGTCTAATTGCGGCGCACACTGAGTCACCGTAGGGTGCTGCACAAACACCAGTCCTAATCCAACCGCTGAACACCAAATGTTGGAACCGGGGTTACCGAGTCCGACACGGTAGCATGGCGTGAAGCGGGAAAGGCACGCGAAGGCAATGTGTAAGGCAGTTGTGCAGCACACTCTTACTTTGACTCACAAATGCGAACGCAATAACATGACACCACACCAGGCTTTTGTATTTAAAATCAAGATCTTTTATATATAAATCAAGTTGGCATCAGATAAAGCAGATTAATTCAGATCTACATTCAAATTCATTATATTACTCAACTGGTGCACATTTTAAATAAAGCATCATAGTTCATCAACATTGTAGGTCACTAAGAGGCCGCAGGAATTATCTCCTACACGTAACACTTAATAATGATCTCAAGGTACGTTAATAAAACATAGGCCTAAACATACAGTTCACTTTAGCATATTCAATTATTTAAAAGAAGGCTTTTCACGTTACATTTAAATAGGCCTGCATTAATCTAGGCGCACCCACATTCAGTACAGTGGGCGTCGCAACTCCAGTACACCTGTAACATAAAATACTTCAACTCTTGGCGGTGTACACTTCAGCTCAATTCAATTAAGAACTTTCCCCTTGGGGTAAAGACTTAACAGTTAAAACTATGGCCTAGGCAGTAATTATAATAGGCATCGGTATAAATTATTAAATACTGCGGGCATAATCATTACATGAATGAACTATGTGGGGAATCCCTCAACATGTCCTGTATTCTGGGGCTTCTAGGTCCCTCAGGGGTTAACTCAGGCCAGGCCCACTGCTCTCTGGGGCCTCGCCTCATAGGACTAAAATCTCAAGGGTTAATAGTGGCCCCCGGCCCCCAGTGGCGTTTTATGGGCCCTAGGGGCCTCCAGGGCTCACCTGCGGTGTTGGTCGTTGGTCGCGCTTCAGGGCGACTGGCGATCTTCCGGGCCGGCCCGTGTTCTGTAGGGCGGGGCCCGGTCAGGGGTGCCTCGGCCTTCTGGCCGGTATTGCGGGTCGCTGCGGGGCCGGTATCACCTTCCTCCGGCCCCCGGGATCAGGGAGTGACTGTGCGGCACGTTCCGGGCTTCCGGGACTGACTCACGGCGCGTTGCGGGGGCCGGGATCACCCTCCTCCGGCCCCCGGGATCAAGGTAAGTGAAGTTGGGGGCTCAGGGTTGCCGGGGAAGGGAGCGGGAGCCGGCAGTCCTCTCCGGCCGGCTCCCCGTCTCCCTCTGCACTGCCGGGGCTCTTCCCGGGCTTCCTTCGGCGCTGGGGCGTGACTGGGGGCCGGTGCCCAATCGGTGCGCGGCCTTCCTGGGTCACGCCCGGCGACCCCTGGTTGCTCGGCAACGGCGTCTGCGGGGCCTGGAGGCCTCGCCGTAGATCGCGCCGGCGATTTCTTGGGCCGCGACGGCGGCAATTCTTTGGCCGTGACGGCGGCGGCGACAATTCTTTGGCCGCTTCGGCGACGGGGGCAATTCTTTGGCCGCGACAGCGGCGATGAGGGCCCAGGGCCCAGTCTCTGGAGGCTTCGGTGAGGGCGCGGACGGCGCACCTCACCACACACACCTGAGGGGCTTCCTTCACCTCAGCGCTTCCCCCGGTGAGGGCGCGATGGCGCACCTCACCACACGGTGCCTCTTCTCAGGCGGCGGCGGCCGCGGCGGTGATCTCCTTCACAAGGTCAGTGACCTGAGGGGCAACAGAACGCAGGGTGCCCAGCAGCCTGTGGGCAGGGCTGACTGGCAAAGTACTTGGGGGCAGCCCAGCAACAGGCAAAAATGAATAGGGGGTGAAGGTTTAGCGCTTCAGGGTATGGCGCTTTACCTGGTGATCCCCAGTTGGGCAGTTTTAGGCTTTAGGCCTTGCTGGACGGTCAGGCCTCCTCAAGTTAAGGGGTCTTGCGACTGCTTCAGCTTGGTTGCTTCTTAGGCGCTTCTGGTTGTAAGTTTCTTGTCAGAAGTTCCTTGTTATAAGTTTCTTGTCAAAGTTTCCTGTCAGAAGTTTCTTCTTATGAGGGGGGGATGAGTTGGTGGTCTGGGAGTGCTTGATGTTCCTCCCCGCACGCTGAAGGTGGTTCCCTGGGTCCCCTCACACTGGGCAAGGTCAGTGGGTGGTGGGCGTTCCTCAGCTATCTTACTACAGCAGGGCCTCAGCCCTGTCAGCAGCAGTAGTGTAGGTCTCCCCCTAGGCCCTAAAGCCTATACTCCGGCGGAGGTTCTCCCAGGTTCAGTGGTGCCTCATCAACTGACTAGAAAGTTTTCCCTCCAAGCCTTTTATACTCCTAGGTCAGGTGACTCTCCCAAAGGCGGCAAAACATAACTCCTCCCACAGCCCGGAAGGTTCTGGAACCTTCTACATGCCTGGCTATGTGGCCCAGAGGCGGGGATGGAATGGATACTGTATCCCTATACCCTAGCCTCACCCTGGCTACTAGTGTGTATGCGTGTCAGGCCCCTCTGCAGTAGCAGGGGCCTGTGGCAGCCATCTTGAGTGAGAGAGAGCACCTGCACCTCAGCACTGGCTAGCAGTGGCAAGGTGCCCAGAGACCTAGGTCCAGTAAAAATATGGTGGCAAAAAGGAGGCGAAAAGGAAAAAAAATAGGGAAAGACCACCCTAGGGCTGACAGGTCTAACACGCGTCCCCCCAGCCGAAAGAGGGGAGAGCTTCCCAACCTCTAGGGAGTTCTCTTCGCTAAGGCGGAAAACCGGGAGAGACCGTCAGCGTTGGCGTGGTCTACACCGGGTCGATGTTCCACCCGAAAGTCCATCCCCTGGAGAGAAATGGACCACCTCAACAATTTGGGGTTTTCGCCTCTCATCTGCATGAGCCAGCGAAGGGGTCTGTGGTCGCTCTGGATCAGGAAGTGACAACCAAAAAGGTATGGCCTCAACTTCTTTACAGCCCAAACCACGGCAAAGGCTTCTCGTTCGATGGTACTCCACCGCTGTTCCCTGGGGAGTAGTCTTCGAGAAATGAAGGCCACTGGCTGGTCTTGGCCATCGTCATTCAGCTGCGAGAGCACAGCTCCTATGCCATGCTCAGAAGCGTCTGTCTGTACGATAAACTCCCGTCCAAAGTCTGGAGTCCTGAGCACCGGTGCGGTGCACATTGCACGTTTGAGGGTCTCAAAGGCTTCCTGGCAGGCAGCCGTCCAGATGACTCTGCGTGGCTGCTTCTTTGAAGTTAATTCTGTCAATGGGCCCACGATGGTTCCATATCCCTTGACGAACCAGCGGTAATACCCCGTGAGGCCGAGAAAAGCTCGGACCTCTGTTTGGGTCTTGGGGGGCTCCCAGGCCAAGATGGTCTCAATCTTGGCTTGGAGGGGTTGCACCTTACCTCCGCCCACCAGATGTCCCAGGTACACGACAGATCCCTGTCCAATCTGGCACTTGCTGGCCTTGATGGTTAGACCAGCCCGTTGCAAAGCCTGTAGCACCTCCTGGAGATGCTCCAGATGGTCCTCCCAGCTGCTACTGAAGACAGCTATGTCATCCAGGTAGGCAGCAGAGAAGGCCTCTAGGCCAGACAGCACCTGGTTCACCAACCGCTGGAAAGTGGCTGGAGCATTTTTCAACCCGAAGGGCATCACCCGAAATTGAAAGTGGCCCTCGGGGGTGGAGAACGCAGTCTTTTCCTTTGCTCCTTCCGCCATGGCTATCTGCCAATAGCCTGACGTCAAATCAATGGTACTCAAATACCGGGCTGCTCCCAGCCGGTCAATGAGCTCATCCGTCCGAGGGATCGGGTGAGCGTCGGTCTTAGTGACTGAGTTGAGTCCACGGTAATCCACACAGAACCGAAGTTCTGGTGTGGTGCCCGGTGGGGCCGCTTTCGGCACCAACACCACCGGACTAGCCCAAGGGCTACTGGAAGGCTCAATCACTCCCAGTTCTAGCATCTTGGTAACCTCACCCTGGATACTAGCCTTGACCTTATCGGACAGCCGGTAAGACTTGGTTTTTACTGGCGGACTGTCCCCTGTGTCCACATCATGGGTACACATGTGCGTGATTCCAGGCGTGAGGGAGAACAACGAGGCGTACTGCCCCAAGACCTGGCGGCAGTCCCTCTGTTGCTCTGGGGTCAAGGATGGGGCGAGGACCACTCCCTCTACCGAACCATCCTTCTCATGGGCCGCCAGAAGGTCTGGAAGAGGCTCACTCTCCTCCTCCTCACTTCCATCTGTTATCATTAGGAGAGTGAGTTCTGAACGCTCCTGGTGGGGCTTCAGGCGGTTGACGTGGAACACCCGGTGGGGTTGACGTGGGGTCTTCACATCAACGACATATGTGGTCTGGCCTCTCCTTTCCAAGATCTCAAACGGCCCAGTCCACCGGTCCTGGAGGGCGCTAAGCTCTCCTGGCTCCATGACCCACACCTTCTGTCCATCGTCTAACTCTACCGTCCGCGCGTTCCGGTCATACCATTTCTTCATGACGGCTTGACTTGCCTCTAGATTGTCCGAGGCCTCTTTCCACAGCTTGGCCACTTGACTGCGGAATGCCAGCATATAGCTGACCACATCACGGGGAAGCTTCGAGGAAGACTTCTCCCACCCCTCCTTGACAAGACTGAGGGGCCCCCGAACGGGGTGGCCATAGAGCAGCTCAAAGGGGCTGAAACCGACCCCTTCTGCGGCACCTCTCGGTAGGAGAAGAGCAGACAGGGTAAGAGGACGTCCCACTTTCTTCTCAAGTCCTCGGGTAGGCTCCTGATCATCCCCTTCAAGGGTTTGTTAAAGCGCTCCACGAGCCCGTTCGTCTGGGGGTGGTAAGGAGTGGAGAACCGGTAGGTCACTCCACACTCCTTCCACATGGCCTGCATGTAGGCCGACATGAAATTCGTGCCCCTATCTGACACCACGACCTTGGGGAATCCCACTCGGGTAAAAATCCCCATCAGGGCCCGTGCCACCACCGGTGCAGTGATGGTCCTCAGAGGGATTGCCTCCGGGTACCGGGTGGCGTGGTCTACCAGCACCAAAATGAACCTATGTCCTGCAGAAGTCGGCGGGTCCAATGGCCCGACAATGTCAATCCCTACCCGCTCAAAAGGGGTATCGACAACTGGGAGAGGTTCCAGAGGGACCTTCACTTTAGTCCCTGTCTTGCCGCTCGCTTGGCAAGTGGTGCAAGTCTTGCAAAAAGTGTCAGAAGTGACGCGCATCCTGGGCCAGTAAAAATGTGGGACTAGACGCGCAAACGTCTTGTCTTGGCCCAGGTGTCCTGCTAGTGGTATCTCATGTGCCAACTCTAGCAGAAAGGCTCGGTAGCATTGGGGGACCACCACGGCTCGGGAGGACCCATGCACCGGAGCCTTAGGCTCACTGTAGAGGAGACCATCCTCCCAGTAGACATGGTAGTTACCAGTCTCTGTTCCAGCTGCTTGGGCTTCAGCCTGTTGCCGCATGCCTTCAAGCGTAGGGCATTCCTTCTGCGCCCGGCAAAATTCCTCCCGGGTAGGCCCTCCTTCCACCTGCCACTCTGCAGGGGTTGGCAGGTCCCCCACGGGAACACCAACCACCTCAGCGGACTCCGGGGTCACCTCCGTGGGCTCCCCATCCATCTCACCGGGTGTCTCCTCCTGGACGTCTCCTCGTCCAGCAGTGGGCTGGGCCATTATTTCAGGCTCCAACCCGAGCTGAGTTCCTTGTCGGGCAGCCATGGACCGCGTGACAACACAAGTCCATCCTGGTAATCCCAACATCTCAGCATGGGCATTGAACTCTACCTCCCTCCAGGCAGTATGTTCCAAGTCGTTGCCCAACAGACAGTCAACTGGCATGGCAGGGCTCACCGCAACCTTCAGGCTATTATCAGCCATAACAACCGGGTGGAATTCCTCAGGAATCACCTGCTCTGGGGACACCAGCTGACGTCTCACCATCGTCATGCTGGCACCTGTGTCCCTCAGAGCCTCAGTGTTCTAGAGGCAGCAGTCTGCAAAGTGCCATAGAGGAAGTGACTGCACAGTGCTGTAGAGGAAGGTGTCTGCACTGTGCTGCAGTGGTGGTGCCTGCACTGTGCTCTAGAGACAGGATTCTACACTGTGCTGTAGTGGAAGTGTCTGCACAGTGCTGTACAGAAAGCGTCTGCATAGTGCTCCAGAGGCAGGAGTCTATACTGTGCTGCAGCACAGTGCGGTAGAGAAAGGTGTCTGCACTGTGCTGCAGTGGTGGTGCCTGCACAGTGCTCTAGAGGCAGGTGTCTGCACAGTGCTGTAGATAAAGGTGTCTGTATTGTGCTGCAGTGGTGGTGCCTGCACAGTGCTCTAGAGGCAGGATATGATTCTGCACTTTGCTATAGTGGCAGGTGTCTGCAGCGAGCTTCAGAGGAAGTTTCTGCACAGTGCTATTGAGACAGCTGTGTTATAGTGGAGGTGTCTTCATAGTGCTCTAGAGGCAGGAGTCTGCAAAGTGCCATAGAGGAAGTGACTGCACAGTGCTGTAGAGGAAGGTGTCTGCACTGTGCTGCAGTGGTGGTGCCTGCACTGTGCTCTAGAGGCAGGATTCTGCACTTTGCTATAGTGGCAGGTGTCTGCACCGAGCCTTAGAGGAAGTTTCTGCACAGTGCTATAGGGACAGCTGTGCTATAGTGGAGGTGTCTGCATAGTGCTCTAGAGGCAGGAGTCTGCAAAGTGCCATAGGGTAAGTGACTGCACAGTGCTGTAGAGGAAGGTATCTGCACTGTGCTTCAGTGGTGGTGCCTGCACTGTGCTCTAGAGGCAGGAGTCTGCACAGTGCTGTAGAGGAAGGTGTCTGCACTGTGCTTCAGTGGTGGTGCCTGCACTGTGCTCTAGAGGCAGGACTCTGCACTTTGCTATAGTGGCAGGTGTCTGCACCGAGCCTTAGAGGAAGTTTCTGCACAGTGCTATAGGGACAGCTGTGCTATAGTGGAGGTGTCTGCATAGTGCTCTAGAGGCAGGAGTCTGCAAAGTGCCATAGGGTAAGTGACTGCACAGTGCTGTAGAGGAAGGTGTCTGCACTGTGCTGCAGTGGTGGTGCCTGCACAGTGCTCTAGAGGCAGGAGCTTGCTCTGTGCTGCAGTGTCAGTGTCTGCAGAGTGCCATAGAGGAAGTTATTGCACAATGCTCAGGAGTTTGCACTGTGCTGTAATGGAAGTGTCTGTAGAGTGCTGTAGAGCGTTCACCTCATGAGACTAGCAGAGGGATACTTAAAGTTTACTTTTCTCCCCTTTCTGCAATCCCTGCTGGGATATTTTCTCTGGCACTGACCAGGGTCATCTGTTCACTGCAAGGAGTAAATTCAGGGAAAACAGGTCTATATCGGAGCAGAATGAGGAGGAGGATATGGAGGAGCAGGATCGGGACCTGATATCAGCCCTGAATTACAGCTTTCAGGGAAAGGGGAAGTCGGAAATACCTGCCAGGGCAGGAAGTCGTATCTCCTTGCATGGCCTGTCCCCAGAGGAGCTGGCGGACAGGAAGGCAGAGAGGGATCTCATGCTACAAATGGCGAAGCTTAAAATGGAGAAGAAGATGGCCCTGAAGGAGAAAAGACTGGCTCATGAGAGAAGCCTCAGCGAGCTGCACCTTGAAGCCAAACAAGATCTAGCAGCAAGTGTGCCAGCACACACGCAGTGTCTGGAGGAGACACGAAGGTCTGCATCCCTAAAGATCTGGTACCCAAGTATGTTGTGGGAGATGAGCAAGATAAATGGTTTTCTGTTTAGGAGATGACCCTGAAGGTACACAGATCCCAGAGGAGCACTGGGGGTGGCTTATGGAGTCACACACTTCTTGCCCTAGAGGTAGAGTGTTATTACTGGGAAAGTCGATGTCAATGTAAATCACTATACATTCACGTACAAAAACGAAAGTGCATCTTTATTGACAAATTCGCTCATTATGAACTCCAAGTCAAGCCCAACCCAGAAATATGTAGGCTAGAGGTCACCGATTGACAGGCCACAGGTGGGGTGGTACATAGCTGGCAGACAAATGGCGAACAGGAAATCCCAGATCAATGCCACAGACAGGCGCAGCGACATCAGAATGGTCCAGGGAGATTGGCCCCAATAAAGAACACGAGTGGAGGGGTATGCGTGTTCCCAAAACACCATAAAGTCCGATGCTATATAAAGTTATGCACACATAGCCAATCAGGACACAGCACACACAGTACACGCAGTCATCACATGCTCCCCATACCGGGCATCTGGACACTCGCCGCATTGTGTCCACTCAAGGTCGAGGCCCACCTGGATTCCTCATCGAATACATTAATTTATGGCTTCAAAGACAACGGTTCACATTCCTTACCAAAAAAGGTTCACCGGAAATGTTTCATGGCATTCAATGAATTGTGTAAAATCCAGTCCAGAATGATTGTAGGTTGAGACAGCCCTCAGACCCTATGCCTGTAACTGTTCTCCAGGCTGCACTTTTAATTAAACAAACGGTTCCTGTTTTGCCAAACACCTCTTGGCTCTTGTTTTTTCAAGGTATTTCATGTTCAAGCAACATTTTGACAAGCCAGACAGCTTATTGGTACCTCGAACTCGACTGAGGCCAAAGGAAGGAGACCCCGCCCAGATGGATTCACATTTGTGCATCAAGGAAGGTGAGCAGACACCACAACTGATTAAAAGGTTCTGCTGAAACCAGCAGGGCGGAGGTCCGTCTTGAAGCAGCCGTCACAGAGGGTAAGAGAATACATCAGAACCTTAGTAAAGCATATGGCATATAGCAAACTACGGAGAAGCATAAAAAGATAACCTGAGCGCCCTGTCATTGACAGAATCTGGCATATTACCTATTGTCTATGTCCTAGCTGAGTAGTCTTAAGGCGGCCTCGGAGCCGTTCCATTTTTCAGTAGTCAGCACGCTTGGAAAGGTGAATATTTTGGTGAATAATTAGGGAATAGCCCTTTATGGCTCCCAGGACGCTATTTTTGTGGTAAAGCTATCCTGATTGGGTGGAGTTGGCACCTCAATCTCATTTTTTAGTCTTAAAGGGTTTCTCAGTGCCCCCGGATTCTTAACACTGCTGTTATCTGAAAGAAGTGAGAGGTGTTTGTCGCTTGGACTGCTGGGCATGATACAGATGGTACACTTGGCCCCTCGGTGTGATACAGGGTGTGATTAGGACATTTAGGGAAGGGTGTGGTTAGGACATTTAGGGGAAACGATTTGGACCTGGGAGATTAGGTGTAACTTGTGTTTGGTATACCCTCACACACCCTAGTGGTGTCATGCTTCATCATCGGGTCACCCTGACGCCTAGAAGTCAGGGTGGGCTCAACCAATCTTTCAGGGAGCTCTTAAAAATATGTTTTTGGCCAGGGGGAATAAAGATTAAAAATCTCAGAGAGACCCCGGTGTCCCTTTATTTTGGATCTCACTGAAATATTAAAAGAAAGTAAAATAGGGTCTTTGGGATATTATGGTCCTAGGACCCTAATGCCAACATGTTTCAGTCCATGAAAAGTCCCATAAAGGTACTGGACTTTCTTCAGGGCAGAGGAATGACACCCCCTGGAAAATAAACAAAAGGGTGTGGGAATTTCCCTACCCTAATTATATTAAGGGCAGATAGCTGCTCCTTAAGCTACTCCTGATTAAGACACAGAGTTGATTGCTCCATCCCTTCTTGGGTGGAGTAATGCTTCGCGTCGGGCTCCGCAACAATGGGGTAGTCTTGTTGTCACACAGATTTCAAAGATCCTGCCCCGTGGTAAACCTGCTAGGTCTCGGTCCCGCCGGATTTGCTTCCTTGCCCACCATTAGGTGGTGTACTTTATCGTCTTGATTTGGGTTTTATAGGTTTTTTGAGGTTTGTTCCATCTACGAATCTATATGCATGTGGCATTAGGGGAGTACTTTTTGTGACTTTAGTGTTCTAACACGGGAGACGTACTCTCCATTAAATATTTCCTCTTAACCCTTTTTGATAACATTTGTTATCTTGGTGTGTAAAGTAACTTGTGTTTGGCCAAGAGGGGCCTGCGGTTCAAGGGTTATTCCCAATTTTCCGCAAACTTTTGTTATTATCTTTGTCCCTGAGCCAATATTGACAGACTATCAGGCTCACTTAGGGGCATATTTACAAGCCCCTATCACCACCACCACTTCACTTTTCAAGACGTTGTGGTGGCGATAGGGATTCGCCTTATTTACAAGGCAGAGTTAAGCCACTTAACGTGGCTTAACGCTGCCTTGTAAATAAGGCACCCTTTCACGCTGCACTTAGCATGAAAGGGGAGGGAAATGGGTGTTGCTGTTCCACCACAACACCCATTGATTTTGACGTTGCCCCATATTTACAAAGGCAGCGTAAAAATGGGGTAGCGCCAAAATTAAGACCAGAGAAAACCTGGTCTTACCCTGGTGAAACGAGGAGAAATGTTTATTTTCTACTCGTTTTTGCTGTTTCCATGTGTGCTGCGTTGTGCAGCACAAATGGAAACAGCGAAACGCCAATGATTGTTTATGTGCAGGAATGTGTCCCTTTTTGCACATAAACAATCATTTTAAAAATGAGGTTTTGCAACTTCTACGTGTGCTGCATTGAGCAGGACACATAGAAGTTACAAAATGGCATTTTAAGATTGTTTATGTGCAGGATGAGACAACTGCCTCAACATAAATCATCTTCCCCTGCAACGCAGGCACCCTTGCACTATGGTGCAAGGGTGCCTGCGTTGGCGCTAGGCAGCTAAATTTAGTGCCAGCGCAGGGGGAAACGCAGGGCTGCACCATATTGTTGTAAATATGGTGCAGCCCTGCATTTCTGAAGTGACGGAGCGTGTCGTTAGCCTTCTTAACTTGTAAATATGCCCCTTAGTCCCTTGTACCACACAGAGCTTCCCCTGGTCACAGGATAGCATGCGCTAGGAGCGGGCTAAGGGATTTTTGACAAAGTCATAATTTTTTCTCTGTCAGTTTTTTAAATGTTGGATGCTTGGACTGCTGGGCGTGATACAGATGGTGCGCTTGGCCCATGGGTGTGATACAGGATGTGATTATTGATTTAAGGTATATGTGATGCTGTGGTGCTGTTAACCCTTTCTGTGCTCATGACAAAACGGTTCCGTCATGAGCACCAGTGCTCCTGTGCTCATGACGTAACCCTCTCGTCATGTGCACAAGCGCACTGAATCTCTCTGCTGCAAACAGCAGAGGGATTTCTTTTTTTTCTTGGCCTCGGGAGGTGGGAAGAGCTTCCCCAACCTCCTGAGGCATTTTTTTTTCTTCAATGTAATGACGATCGTGCATGGCGCACTGACGTCATAACATTGAATTGAAACTCAGACTTAGTTTCAGTTTCACTGTTTGCTGCTCGTGGGGCTATCTCAGCCCTCCGAGCACCGAAACACACGGGAGAGGTATCATTGGAAAGGGGAGAATCACCCCTTTCGAATGGTAACCCTCCTTAGTGGATCCCTGCTTGGGGATCACTACAGGAGGGCGATCCCCAAGCAGGAATTCTCCCACTAGCCACCAGGGAGGGGGGAGCGGCCCCTTGGGCAAGGGTCTTTGCTCCCCCATTACTAATAGGCATATTCAGTCTTTCTGCCCCCCTAGGGGCAGCACCCCCAATCTGGCCCCCGTGGCAGGGTAGAAAGCACCCTAGACACCAGGGATCATTTATTATAGTTCAGGGGTGGCGGCTGCCCAGAATGGGCATGCCAATGCCCTTACCCTCCCCCTAAAAAATGCCAAAGTCTTTCTGCCCCCCCAGGAGGCAGATGGGGGGGCAGGGATTTTTTTTATATGTAGGGGTGGGGGCTGCCCAGAATGGGCATGCCAATACCCCCACCCCCCAAAAAATTGCCACAGTCTTTCTGCCCCCCCGGGAGGCAGATGGGGAAAAGTTCATTGGTGGAGGCTGGCCAGAATGGGCATGCAAAGGCCCCCCCCCCCCGAAAAATGGCACAGTCTTTCTGCCCCCCCCAGGAGGCAGACAGGGGACATAGCCCCTGATCTGCCCCGGGGGGGGGGGGTGCAGAAAGCCCAGTAGACACCAGGATTATTATTTTTTTATACATAGGGGTGGCCACAGCCTTTCTGCCCCCACCCCATTAGGCAGATGGCTGCAATAGCCCACTAGGCATCAGGGATTCTTTTTTTCAAAGTTCAGGGGTGGGGGCTGCCCAGAATGGGCATGCCAATGCCCCCATCCCCTAAAAATGCCATAGACTTTCTGCGTCCCCAGGAGGCAGATGGGGGCAATAGCCCCTGATCTGACCCCCCTAGGCACCAGGGATTACGCTGGCTTTTTTATACGTAGTGGTGAGGGCTGCCCAGATTGGGAATACCAATGCCCCCAAAGGAAAATAGCCACAGTCTTTCTGCCCACCTTGGGGGCATATCGGGGCAATAGCCCCCGATCTGCCAACCCCAGGGTGGCAGAAAGCCCACTAGGCAACAACCTATTTTTCGCAATGTGCCTAGCTGTGGATTTTGGGCCCTAGCACAGCCGGCACCTAGGGAAACCCAGCAAACCTGTACACTTTTGATAATTAAACACCAAAGGGAATCCAGGATGAGGTAACTTGTGTGCAAATCACCAGGTTCTGTTACCCAGAACCCCTTGCAAACCTCAAACTTAGTAAAAAAAAACATTTTCCTCACATTTCTGTGATGAAAAGTTCTGGAATCTAAGGGGAGCAACAAACGTCCACCAACCCAGCATTACCCCAAGTCTCCTGATAAAAATGGTACCTCACTTGTGTGGGTAGGCCTAGTTCCAGTGAGAGGAAACGTCCCAAAACGCAACATGGACACATCACATTTTTCCACTGAAAACTGGCCCTTATTTTGCAATGTGCCTAGCTGTGGATTTTGGACCCTTCCTCAGCCGGAATCCAGGGAAACCTGGTAAACCTGTACGTTTTTGCAAACTAGTCACCCAGTGGAAGCCAGGATGGGGTGACTTGTGTGGCTCTTACCAGGTTTTTGTTACCCAGAATCTCTTGCAATCCTCAAATTTTGTAATAAAAAAATCACATTTTCCTCACATTTCTGTGATGGAAAGTTCTGGAATCCGGGTGGATCCACAAACTTCCACCCACCAAAGTCTCTCGATAAAAATGATACCTCACTTGAATGGGTAGGCCTAGTATCTGCGACAGGACACATTACATTTTTCCAGTGAAAACTGACTCTCTTTTGCAATGTGCCTAGCTGTGGATTTTGGACCCTAGCTCAGCCGGAATCTAGGGAAACCTTGTAAACCTGTACCTTTTTGCCAACTTGACACCCAGGGGAATCCATTATGTGGTGACATGTGTGGCTCTCATCAGGTTCTGTTATCCAGAATCCCTTGCAAACCTCAAACTATATAAAAAAGAAACACATTTTCCTAACATTGGAGGATCCACACAAGTCACACCTCCCTGGACTCCCCCGGGTGTCTAGTTTTCAGAAATGTGTGGGTTTGGTAGGTTTCCGCAGATAGCCGCCAAGCCTGGGACCAAAAACGCAGGTGCCTCCCTTGCAAAACCTGGTCATTTTGTGATGGATAATTCTGATGTCTCTACAATACATTTTGGGTCCTTCCCTGACACGGGTACTTGGCCCACCCACAGAAGTGAGGTACTATTTTTATTGGGAGACCTGGGGGAACACTGGGTGGTAGGAAATTTGTGTCAGCCCAGTGATCCCACAACTTTCCCACACAGAAATGTGAGAATAATGTGATTTTTGCAGTTAAATTTGAGGGTTGCAGGGAATTCTGGGTAGGAAAACGTCAGGGGACTCATGCTAGCCATACCTCCCTGGACTCCCCTGGGTGTTTAGTTTTCAGTAATGTCTGGGATTGGTAGGTTTATCTAAATGGCTGCCGAACCCGGTACCTAAAACGCAGGTGACCCCTTGCAAAACCAGGTCGTTTTGTGATAGATAGGGGGCATCTGCATTTTGGTCCCGGGCTCGGCGGCCATCTAAGGAAACCTACCAAATTCACACAATTCTGAGAACTAGACACCCGGGGGAGTCCAGGGAGGTGTGACTTTTGTGGATCTACTAAAGTTTTCCTACCCAGAATCCCCTTCAAACCTCAAATTTAGCTAAACAAATCAACATTTTCTCACATTTCTGTGTGGGAGAGTTGTGGGATCAACGGGCTGACACAAATTTCCTACCAAAGTTCCCCCAGATATCCCAATAAAAATGGTACCTCACTTGTGTGGGTGGGCCAAATATCTGCGGCAGAGGAGGGCCCAAAACATATTGTGGAGACATCAGAATTATCTATAACAAAACAACCTGGTTTTGCAAGAGGGGTACCTGCGTTTTTGGTCCCGGGCTTGGCAGCCGTCTAGGAAAACCTACCAAACCTAGACTTTTCTGAAAACTAGACTCTCTGGGGAGTTCAGGGAGGTATGACTTGCATGGATCCCCAATGTTTTCCTACCCAGAATTCCCTGCAAACCTCATATTTAGCTCAAAAAATCACATTTTCCTCACATATCTGTCTGGGATCACCACCCCAGCACAAATGTCCTACCACTCAGCGTTCCCCTCAGTCTGCCAAGTAAAATGATACCTCAGTTGTGTGGGTGGGCCAAAGGCCTGCGACTGGGAAAGGCCAAAAACATAGGGATTAAGGGAATAGCACAGCGAACTCCAAGCACTATATTTTTAAAAAAATAAGTTTTTAGGCAATTCTGCATGGAACACCCACACAATTGAGGTATCATTTTTATTGGGAGACCAAGGGGAACTCTGGGTGGTAGGATATTTCTGCCGGTGAGGTGATCCCACACAGAAATGTAAGGAAAATGTGATTTCTTTAGCTAAAAGTGAGGTACCATTTTTATCGGGAGACATGGTGGAATGCTGGGTGGTAGGAAATTTGTGTCAGACCGTTGATCCCACAACTTTCCCACACAGAAATATGAGAAAAATCTGTTTTTTTCAGCTAAATTTGAGGTTTACAGGGGATTCTGGGTAGAACAATGTTGGGGGATCCATGCAAGTCCCACCTCCCTGGACTCCTCCGGGAGTCTAGTTTTCAGAAATGTCTGGGATTGGTAGGGTTCCTTAAATGACCGCCGAGCCCGGGATCAAAAACGCAGGTGACTCGCTCGCAAAACAAGGTCTTTTCTAATCAATAATTTTGAAGTCTCCACAGTACGTTTTGGGCCATTCCCTGTCACAGGCACTAGGCCTACCCACACAAGTGAGGTACCATTTTTATGTGGAGTCTTTGGGGAATGCTGGGTGGATGGAAGTTTGTGGATCCACACAGATTCCAGAACTTTCCATCACAGAAATGTGATGAAAATGCATTTTTTTGTACAAGGTTTGAGGTTTACAAGGGATTCTGGGTAAAAGAACCTGGTGAGAACCACACAAGTCACCCCATCCTGGTTTTCCCTGGATGTCTAGTTTTTAAAAATGTACTGGTTTGCTAGGTTTCCTTAGGTGCTGGAAGAGCTAGGGTCCAAAATCCATAGCTTGGCACATCACAAAAAAAGGGTCAGTTTTCACTGGAAAAATGTAATGCGTCCACGTTGCATTTTGGCCTGTTTCCTGCCGCGGATACTAGGCCTATCCACACAAGTGAGGTACCATTTTTATGAGGAGACTTAGGGAATGCTGGGTGGGTGTAAATGTGTGGCTCCCCACAGATTCCAGAATTTTCCATCACAGAAATGTGAGGACATTTTTTTTTTTACAATGTTTGAGGTTTGCAAGGGTTTCTGGGTAATAGAACCTGGTGAGAGCCAGACAAGTCACCCCATTCTGGATTCCCCTGGGTATCTAGTTTTCAAAAATGTATAGGTTTGCTAGGTTTCCCTAGGTGCTGGCAGAGCTAGGGTCCACAATCCACAACTAGGCACATTGCGGAAAAATGGTACATTTTCATTGGAAAAATGTGATGTGTCCAAGTTGCGTTTCGGGCCATTTCCTGTTGCGGGTACTAGGCCTACCCACACAAGTGAGGTACCATTTTTATCGTAAGACTTTGGGGAACGATGGGTGGCTGGAAGTTTGTGGCTCCCCGTAGATTCTAGAACTTACCATCACAGGAATGTGAGCAAATTCTTTTTTTGCAATGTTTGAGGTTTGCAAGGGTTTCTGCGTAATAGAACCTGGTGAGAGCCACATAAGTCACTCTAGGTGTCTTGTTTTAAAAAATGTATAGGTTTGCTAGGTTTCCCTAGTTTCCGGTTTAGCTAGGGTCCAAAATCCACAGCTAGGCACATTGCAAAAAAAGGGTCGGTTTTCACTGGAAAAATGTGATGTGTCCACGTTGCGTGTTGTGCCGTTTCCTGTCGCAGGCACTAGGCCTACCCACACAGGTGAGGTACCATTTTTATCGGGAGACTTAGTAGAACAAGTGTTATTTCCAATTGACTTTCTTTGCATTTCTGCCTTCCAAATGTAAGACAATTTGTAAAAAAGAAGTCATTTTAAAAAATGACCTCTAATTTACATGCTTGTATGGGTACCCACAATTTTGGAGATGTGAAAATGACCACTGCTTCTAAACTCTATATTTTATTCCCATTCCGGAAATATATAGGTTTCCTTGGTACCTATTTTTCACTCTTTATATTTTACCAAGTGAATTACTATATACCCAGTACACAATGAAAAAACCATTGCAAGATGCAGCTCAGTTATTGGCTCTGGGTTCCTCTGGTTCTTGGTGAACCTACAAGTCCTATATAACCCCACAACCAGAAGGGTCCAGCAGATGTAACGGTATATTGCTTTAAAAATATGTCATACTTAGAAGAAGTTACAGGTGAAAACGTTGGCACAAATGGCTTTTTTTCAACTCAATGTCAAATTTTTTTATTTTCAACTGTTAATTTCTATAAAACAAACCTTGAAGGATCTACACAAATGACCCCTTACTGAATTCAGAATTATGTCTACTTTTTATAAATGTATAGCTTTTCGTGATCCATTATTGCTTTCACACCCATTTCTACCACTAACTGGAAGGAGGTTGAAAGCACAGAAAATAGCAGAAAAAATAGCAAAAATAGGCTATGCCCTAGTAAAATGCCAAACCTATGTAGAAATTGTTGGTTTCTGACAAAAGTCTTCCTGTCCCTGAAATCTGAGAAGATGGTGATTTCAGCACCATAAACCCTTTGTTGATGCCATTTGCAGGGGAAAAGCCAGACGCTTTCATCTGCAGCACTTTTTTCCCATTTAAAAAAAAAAAAAACGTAGCTGTATTTTGGCCAATTTCTGGGTCCCCTCCAGGGGAATCCACCTTTATAATCCTCAGGGTGTTGGAAAAAAAAGACGCAAATTTGACATGGATACCTTATGTGGACAAAACGTTACAGGGGCCTAAGCTCGAACTACCCCATATAGCCAAAAAATGGCTTAGCACAGGGGGGGGGGGGGGTTAGGCCTAGCAGTGAAGGGATTAATTACTACAAATTGTGTTTTGTCTAAGTATTGTGCTTTTGTCAATTACCTAACGTTTCATATGAGGGTACTGCTATTTCTCACAAACTATATTTGATGCCAAGAGTCAATATTGTTCAGATACTGTTTTTATTGACAATTGCACTCATTCATATGCATTTTTCTTTATGTTTATGGAATGTTCATGTTGAGTTGTGGATGCATCTGTAGATATCGCTGAGCTCATAGTAACATACTTATAAGCAGTAACCCTGTGTATATTTTCCACATGATTAGATCAAAACCAATGATTCCCTAAAACAAAGAAGCTAAGGTAACTAGTCCATTAGAACTACCAGATGTATCATGGAGTTACCATTAAACAACATACAAACCAGGTTCTCCACACAGGCTTAAAAACAGAATAGGTTTTGCCAATAATGGCATGCACACGCGAAGGAATACACGTTTCCCTGGCCAAAGGAGGGAACTTTTGACACTAACGCAATTGAACACATGATAAAACACATATAAACCAAATACAGAGATCAAGAGAAAGACAGGAGAGAGGCATAATTAAAACTATGGGCCATCTTTGGGGAAGCCCATATCGAGAGTCCTACATTACTTGCCCGCTCTCCCTACATTAGGATATTCTAACCCACCAATAGTAGAAGCCTGCGGGCCTCCTACTGAACAATGAATGGTTAGGCCCAAGCATGAGAGACAAACAGACCAGCAGTCCCAGGCAATCCCAGCACAACTTCAGTCCGGTGAGAGGGCTCCCTGAAGTCTGACCCCTCGTCTGTCGCACCCGACACATAGAACCACAGTGGCACAGAGAACACACAGGCCCCCTGGTTCAGGTGAAAACACATGAGTGACAGGGAGATTTGTGGTGGTTCTAGACAGTGATACCTCTAGCATGAGTAAGGATGGGGGCCCCAGTTCCCTGGGATCAGAGGATGAGGGTGGAGCTACAGGATTTGCTCAGGAAGCCGAAGAAACAACAGAGAGCGAATTTGAGGGCAATGTTCCACCGAAAATAACAGTGCATAGCTCAGAGTGAAGGAGGCAACCTAGACAGGATGCGGAAGAAAGGCGCAAGGTAAGGAGTGAGAGAGAAAAAGCTCGCACCCAGGAAGCACAGTAAGAAAACAGAGCAGGGCCTCCCACATGAGGAGAGTGGGGGTAGGCACAGGGCACTGATTGGGGAAGAATCAGAGGTAGAATTAGATGAGAGGCTTCTGTTGGGATTCGAGCCTCACCAAATTTTCGACGTGGTAGAGGGACTGACACGGAAATAAGAGACCAAGGTAGCCTGGTGCTGACCCAACCAAGACATAGGAAAAACAAGATGGCACCTTTGTTTGCACATGGGGGTAGCAGTGCCAAAGACATACGATGCTCCACCTGACAGCAAGGGATAGATGGACTGACCCCAAGTGAGATAATGGCCAGAGAGGAAGGTGAGATCTTTGCGCAGCCATTCTGCCACCTGCTAGCTTGCTGAACCGAGGGAAAAGATCAGTACAATAGACGTTGGCCAGAGGAGGGAATTCTTCGAACCAGAGGACATGGTCATAGCAGAAGATTCCATCCAAAATGGAGGAGGAGATCCCAAGTGGGACTTCCCCTACATGCAGGAATATCTAAGAATATGGGAACTCCATATTAGGGAGAAAGCAGTAGAGCTACCCAAAGTAAGAATGTACCCGCTACTACAGAAGGGCACATCAGGGACCATCAATGTGCAATGGGCTCGGATGGATAATGAAGGGCTAGGCACAAAGTTGTCGCCATTGTTGGATGGAGCGGGGAAATGGATCTCATGTTTTGAGAAGAACACCAAGGGAATAAACCCTAGCAATAGGCAATATCAAAAGTCTGCTATGTAGTCTTATCGGAGAGCAGACTAACAAGGTGTTCACTTGAGCTTGCATCCCAGCAATTATGCTGACAAATACTGAGCATGATAGGGCTGCATTCAATTCATACAGGCACCGAATATGGAGGGCCTGAAGGAGATGTTTCCTGACCGCCCTGACGTAAGAGGGTTAATGGCACAGACTATGAAGGAAGGTGAGAGTCTAACTGATTTTATGGATAGAATGAGGGAACAATGGGGACAAGAGACAGGACAGCTTGGACTGATATGGGACAACAAGTTGCATTCTTTTACAAAACTCTCAAAAAGGGGCTGCCCGCCGAGATACAAAGCGGATTCAACTGCGTGGTTGGGTTAGATACCAAACCCTGGCGGGAGATGCAAGCCCATATATTGCATTACCACAAAAAGAAGAAAGAGAAAGATAGAGAAAAACAGGAGCAAGCCCGAAGAGACACTTCTAAATTGGTCCTACACAAATTGAAAAAGGCCACCCTCAAGGGGGCCGCATTGGACACAAGCGTGCAAATGGTATCAGTCTTAAAGGGAGCTTCACCACAAAACCCCAGAGGGTTTCAACTTATCTACAGTGGCAGAGGCCAAGGAGGATGGCAGCAACCAGAACCTAGGGAATGTTACTATTGACACAGAATTGGCTACATGGCAGACAGATGTTGAGTAAAAGCATACCATGAACAGAGATCAATGGGCCAGCCACCACAAAATCTTCATCCACAAAACCGAGCCCAGGGAAACCTGAATGCAACTTAAATTCAGCCACAGGGAGTTCAGTCAGCCGCCGCACCACCGCAACAGGGATCAGGTAGTTGGGTAAACATGTGGCAACAGCAAACACAGACAGGAAAGTCAGCCCAACAGGATCCACAAAACCTGGAAGCCTCTGGCAAATGGAGGCCCCCTTTCAGTTCTAAAACAAAGCCGCCCTCCAATGTCAGGAGCCAGGTTTCCAGTACGCTTGTGAAAGTGAAGGCCCCACAACCTCCACAGCAAACCCACAAGAACCAATAAGTTGCAAAGCACGCACATGGCATTGAGTCAGTTGTGAGGTTCGCCAGGTTAACCAGACATTCCTGAATTGCGATGCAGTCCCGGTCCAGTCATCATCTCTAGGCAAAGTTTGGTGAGGGTTCTGGGCCTTGGCCCCAGGCTCCCCACATTTTTATCATCCGGGTGGAGTTTTCTTTTCTTTCCTTTGGGTTTTTCAAATCTTCAGAGTCTGGTCGTTGTGCCATACCCCTCCAAAATAGCGACAGGAGCATGCCTGCTAGTTAGAAGTCTCTAGCCACAAGCCAGGAATGGCAAATTCAAATGCACTGAAAAGACGTGGACCTAGGTAGGGGGGTGCTTTGGAGAGGGGAGTTCGCAGAGTACAAATCAGCTCCATGCGAGAGTAGAATGCGCCTATCCCCATAACAAGCCTAGCAATTAACCAACTCAGCAGGCCTTACATACACCATCTGGAGAAAGCAGTAAGCCTCGACCTCAGACACCACAAAATGGCATGATCAGGGTGCATGTGGGTCATGGAACAACTTTCCAGCCCCTTCTTTATCATCACAAGTGAGATAACAGACCATGTGAGAGCTAGGGAACCGCACAAAAGCCAACAAATAGAGCCCAAAGTTAGCCCAAAAAGAAGTCTGCAGAGAAAGGGTGGG
The DNA here is from genome assembly GCA_963921515.1 of Calotriton arnoldi. NCBI lineage: Eukaryota > Metazoa > Chordata > Amphibia > Caudata > Salamandridae > Calotriton > Calotriton arnoldi. The sequence goes on from CAWUFW010003476.1 coordinate 1,177,384, forward strand.
GTCGAGATATCCGTCACCACAAGGGAAGGACACATTGCATGCCATATTCCGAGAATAAAGTAGAATACATACAGGTGATCTTGGGGCACATTGCAACCACTAACCACACTTAAAATCAGCATGCCCGCTCCTCGCACAGTCCCACGCAAGTGTTGGTTGAAAGACACAGCCTGCACCGATGATGCCCCCATGCACGCACCAAGAGAGAACAGGGTCTCGGAAAACTGGCGGCTCCCAAAAAAACCCTGCATAAAAAGTGATATGATCCATCCCACCACAAGACCACACCCTAAACATTACCCATAGGCTACCTTTCAGTTTTTACTATCAAAAAGATACAATGATCTGGGCCACCTTCCGGTGTCTCACTAAAAATTGCATAAATGGAGTGTGGGGAACACACCCCTAAGATCCAAGATCTGCAAAGGATCTGCAACAAAGTTCAATAACAAGAAATGTATTATTGCACCTCTATGTACCCTCTATCTATTTCAGGCGCTGCCACACATATTCACTGCTAAAGAACTGCTTGGTTAAATGGAGTCCATTAAAAAACTGTCACAATGCCTGCGCAGGGATCTCTCCCATGACACTTAAAATTACATCAACTCAAACACTAGCATTCCACATGCACTACATTGCACCCTCTTACACAACATATGTTAGCAGCACATGACTCCCACGGGCTCTGAGACATCAGCCAGGTCGTGTTACGTCTGTTCACTGATACCGTATGCAGTAGGTGCAGACAGATTTTACTTGTCCCAAGATGGGCCACCGAAAAAGCAAAATGCCTTCTACACTTATATCTATGTAGAATTAGGGCCAGAATGCAACCCAACAAGGTAGAGTCCCATAAAGTTGTAGTGAATCCAACCTGATATGAGACCAATCCAACATGGCTATACCTTTGCACCAGGCCTAACAATATTCAAGCTGAGCTAGACAGGAAGCGCAGGAGGGGCACTATAGGGGAAGATACTATTTAGTCCTGAGACTTGCCAGAAAAAAATTCTTGGAGGTAGCGAAACTCAAATCAATGCACAAACACATTTGCTCCTGCCTCCATTTGTGGTCCAAGGGTGGCCCTTAGCGTATCTGGGGCAGTCTTCTTTCAATAAATCAATCAATCAGGATTTATAAAACGTGGCTAATCACCTGAAAAGGTATCCAGGCGCTTGCAGGTCCTGGAGGCTTTTTCGAAGAGCCAGGTTTTGAGGGCCATTCAGAATTCTGGAAGCAAGGTGATGGTCCGGAGGTGCGTGGGGAGACAGTTCCAGGTCTTTGCTGTGATGTGGGAGAAGGAGTGTCCTCCAATTCTCCTTCGGTAGATGCAGGGAGTATGGGCAAGTTAAAGGGAGGTGGAGCGTAGTCTTCTTGACGGTTGGTGGAAGTTCAAGTGGTGCTTAATGTATATAGGTCCTTGGTTGTGTAAAGCCTTGTGTGGTAGGTCAGCAGCTTGAATTGGCATCTCTTCTGTATGGGGAGCCAATGGAGTTTCCTGAGGTGAGTGTGGTGTGATGTGGGTTCGTCGGGGAAGGCAGAGGATGAGTCTAGCTGCGGCGTTCTGTATGGTCTGAACTCTGTAGGAGGTGCAGGCGGTGGTAGAGGTTAAGGGTGGGCTTGAAGGCTGCCCTGTCAGAGGTGTCCTTGCTGGCATGCCATCTCCTCTCCAATTGTTTGCTGTCCCATTTTGCTGTCCTGAGTTCTTGGGTGTACCAGCTGGCCATTTTGGAGAATTTTCTCTGGATGTTGCTTTTGATGGGGACGATGCTGTCTGCACAATTGGTGATCAAGGTGTTGATGTTTTTTACTCCCTGTTCGAGGTTGGTGGAGGTAGCAGGGTTGGAGGTGTTGAGGGTATTCACTCAGCTGGTCTCTGATATTTTGTTCTGCCTCTGGTGAGGGGCGTTGGTCATCTTGGGGGTGCCAATGCGGGGGCTGGAGATGCTGAAGTGGACGATGGAGTTATTGGTCCATGTGATTACTGTGACATGACTGTATTGGACACGGTTGCTGGAGGTGAAAATTGAGTCCAGCTTGCTTCCTGCGATGTCTGTAGGGTTGTGGACAATCTGGGCAAATCCGAGGCTGCTCATACTGTTGAGGAGGTGAGCGGTGTTTTTGTCGTTGGGCTCCTCGATTTGAAAATTCAGATCACTGAGGAAGATGTAGTCCTTGGAGTCTAAGACTAGGGGTGCAATGAAGTCTGCGATGGTGTTGCAGAAGCTGGAGCATGGACCTGCGGGTTGGTATGCAAGGGTGCCTCTGATTGTTGTCTTGTCATCCGTGTGGAGCTTGAAGTTGAGGTGTTCCATGGGGTGGTGGTGTTGTCGGTGGTGGTGGGACACTGTATGGTCTCTTTGTGGATGATGGCTGTTCCTCCTTCCGGCTTGTTGGTGCGGTCCAGGTGAGTGATTTTATATCCGTCGGGGATCGCTGTGGCAATGTCTGGAGTGGATGTGGGGTTGAGCCAGGTCTCAGTGAGGAGGATGTCGGGTGCGAGGATGGCAGTGAGGTCCTATGATTCAGTAGAATGCTTGCATAGTGAGTGTGTGTTGAGAAGGGGGCATGTGAGTTGGTGTTTTTGTTCAGATGGTGTCTGTGGTGTGTTTGGAGTGGGGCTGGTCAGTGGGCTGGTGTGTGTGCAGTGGCAGGTTAAATGGCAGTGGGGGCAGATGAAAGATCCTACCAAAGAGCATGGGTCAGCGCAGTGGAGGTATTTGTTGCAGCGTCCAGGGTCAGAGTGTAGAGCTCGGCGATAGTGTATCTTCGGGGGGCAGGAGTGCCAGGTTTCTCGGTGCTGGGTGTGGTCCAGGCCCAGACAGACACAGACGGGCTTTGTTTTGGCATGCCTTTGGAGCAGCCGCACTGCGGCCTGCATTAAGTAGGTCCTGGGGTGGGTGGGGCTTCTGTTGGCAGGAAGAACGGTAAGCGGGGAAACCCAGTGAGGAAAACCACAGCAGGAAAACCTGGGCAGCTGCAGTGTCACTGGATCAGACTGGAACAAGCAGGAACTGGAGGCCACAGGCAAGTGGCAAGCTAGGTGTCCAGGTGCCTTCTTTTACAACAAGTTAACCCCAGACATGGAGTTTCTGTGCAGGGCCATATCTAGCTCGATGATATAAAGGGTAATGAGTCTCGTCCGGGAGGGTTGAACAAAAGTATAGATTCCCCATTGTAGGAAAACTGGGATACCGAGATGGGTGGATACACTTGGCTAGAAGGGAAGGGGCAACCCTAATTGTACAGAAACGTACACTGTATTCCTTGTGTTACAGAGGTAAAGGAATGCTTACACTGGGCACGAATGAGTACTGTGGCACGATCGTGCACATTCCCGATATGCAATGGGGCAACTCCACGCTGATGGATATGTACTGGCAGTGCAGCGAGATTGCCTACACTCAACTTGTCACCAGATGGCAGGGACTTTGGTCCCTTATAAACATAACACCCCAACCCTAGTCATTCCTGCAGAAGAACTAACAATCAATCAATCAATCAATCAGGGGTTTGTAAAGCATGCTACTCACCCGTGAGGGTCTCAAGGCGCTGGGGGGGCGAGCTGCTCCGCTCAGTGGAAGAGCCAGGTCTTGAGTATCTTCCTGAAGATGTTCAGAGAGGGGGCGCATCTGATGTTGATCGGGATCTCGTTCCAGGTCTTGGCCGCGATGTAGGAGAAGGCTCTTCCACCTGTTCTGGCTCTGCAGATGCACGGGGTGTCAGCGAGGGCGAGGTCAGCGGATCGGAGGTTTCTCTTGGGTACGTGGAGATTCTCTCGTTGAGGTATTGGGGTCCGGTGTTTTGGAGGCACTTGTAGGCATGGGTGAGTATCTTGAAAGTTATTCTCTTGTCAACGGGGAGCCAGTGGAGGTTCCGCAGGGGTTAGGTGATGTGTTTGTGTCGAGGGATGCCGAGGACGAGTCTGGCTGCGGTGTTCTGTATGGTCTGGAGTTTGCGGAGCAGAGACTTGTTGATCTTGGCGTAGAGGGCGTTTCCATAGTCCAGTCTGCTGGTTATGAGTGCGTGGGAGTCAAGTACAATGCCGAGGTTACAGGCGTGGTCCGTGGGGGTGGGGGGGCTGCCTAGGGTGGTGGGCCACCAGTTGTTGTCCCATGCTGAGGGGGAGGGTCCGAGGACGAGGATCTCTGTCTTCTCTGGGTTGAGCTTCAGGTAGCTGCTGCTCATCCAGGATGTGACATCCTTCATTCCTTCCTGGAAGTTGAGTCTGGTGGTGATGGGGTCCTTGGTGAGGGAGAGGATGAGCTGGGTGTCGTCGGTGTAGGATACTATGCTGAGTCTGTGCTGTCTGACGATGGCAGCAAGGGGGGCCATGTAGATGTTGAAAAGCATGGGGCTGAGCGACGATCCTTGGGGTACTCCAAAGTTGATTTCCATGGGTTCAGAGAGGAAGGGTGGTAGTCCGATTCTTTGGGTTCTGCTGGTGAGGAAGGAGCGGAGCGAGTCGAGGGCAGTTCATCGTATGCCGGTGTTGTGGAGTCTGGCGGTGAGTGTGCGGTGGGAGACGGTGTCGAATGCTGCAGAGAGATCGAGTTGGATCAGGGCCGCGGTGTGCCCTTGGTTGAGCAGGGTGCAGATGTCGTCTGTGGCGGCGAGTAGGGCGGTCTCGGTGCTGTGGTTGCTACGGAATCCGGATTGGGAGGGGTCAAGGATGGAGTTGTCTTCGATGAATTTTGTTAGTTGGGCATTGACGGTCTTCTCAGTGACTTTGGCCGTGAAGGGGAGGAGGGAGATTGGTCGGTAGTACTTGAGGTCCGTGGGATCTGCTGAGGGCTTCTTGAGTCGGAGTCTGACTTCTGTGCGTTTCCAGTCGTCGAGAAAGATGCCGGTCTTGAATGTGGCATTGATGGTGCATTGTAGTTCCGAAGCGATGGTGGTGGCGGCTCTGTGGAAGATGTGCAGGGGGCAGGGATCCATCAGGGCTCCTGAGTGGATGCCTTTCATGGTCAAGGTGGTGTTGTCGTTGATGACTGGGGTCCAGGAGGAGACGGTGGGCTGCATGGCTTTGCTGGACTAAGAGGTGGTTTCAGAGTCGGGTGTCTGGTCGTTGAAATTGTCGTAGAGGCCCTTGATTTTCAGATGGAAAAAGGAGTCAAGTTTGTTGCAGAGGTCCTGGGATGGGGTGATGTCCGTGGTCTGGCAGGGGGGCTTGGTGAATTCCTGGATGATGCTGAAAAGTTCTTTGGAGTTGCTGGAGTTGGCGAGGATCTTGTTCTGGATGAAGGTCCTTTTGGTGAATCTGATGCGATGGTGGTATTCCGTCAAGGCGTTCTCGTAGGTGGTGCGATCTTCCGGCGTTTTGCTGTTTCTCTAGTTCTTCTCAAGACATCTGCAGGTGCGTCTGGATTCTTGGAGGTCGGTGGTGAACCAGGTGGCCTTCCTGGGGTGATGTCTGTCGGGGTTACGTAGGGGTGCGAGCTCGTCTGCGCAGTTGGAGATCAATCTGTGGAGTTCTTTCGCTGCGAGGTTGGTGTGGATCGAGGTGGTGGGGACATCACGGTTGATGGTGGAGTTGAGCTGCTCTTCAGTGACTTTGCTCCAGTTTCTTCATGGAGGGTGGGGTGCAGGTTTGGGCGGCGTGGGTTTGTTGACGAGGAAGTGTACGCAGTGGTGGTCTGTCCATGGGGGTTGTGTGGTGTGGCTGAAGAGGATGTTTTTTCCACTTGCGAAGATGGGGTTGAGGGTGTGTCCTGCCTTGTGGGTAGGCGTGGTGACGAGCTGTTTCAGTCCGATGTTGGCAAGGTTGTCTAGGAGGCTGGTGGAGTTGGGGTTGCTGGGGTTGTCGAGGTAGAAGTTCAGGTCTCTGATGAGTATGTAGTCCATGGAGGCGATGGCGTGGGGTGCGATGAGATCAGTGATGGTAGTGGCGAAAGAAGCATGAGTTCCGAGGGGTATGTAGGTGAGGGTGCCTTGAAGTGTGGTTCTAGGGCTGGTCTGGTTCTGTAAGTGGAGGCATTCGGTGGTGGAGAAGGAGTCACTCGTGGTGGAGAGTCGGAGACAGCTCTTGTGTGCGATGGCGAGTCCTCCTCCTGGGTGGTTGGGGCGGTCCTTCCTCTGGATCTTGTATCCGTCAGGGATGGCGTTGGCGATGTCAGGGCTGAGGAGGCGTTGGTCCAGGTTTCCGTGAAGAAGGCGACGTCTGGTGAGAGGGTGTCGAGGAGGTCCCAGATCACATTGAGGAGGAGGCACTTCAGGGCTTTGGTGGTGTTGGTGTCCGAAGTGGGGGCGGTGCCCATGGGGGTGCAGTGGGTGGTGAAGGTCTGGCGGCAGTGGTGGCAGTAGAATTGGCTGTGGGTGGTGCTCGGCGTGGACAGCTAGCAGTGGATGTTTCTTCCAGGGTTGAGTGCGAGGAGGGCATCTGAGTCATAGCGGTGGGAGGTCCAGGGTCCCTGGCGCTGGTCACGGTCGGGTCACGGTCGGGCGCAGACGGGCTTGCCTTTGGCGCGCCTTCGGTGCTCCAGAGGTGCCATTAAATAGGGGTGGGAGAGGGAAAACGCAGCTGGGAGGCGGGAGCGGGAACCAGCAAGGGGGGGAGGGGCTGCAGGGACAGCAGCAGCAGGAAAGGGCGGCAAGCGGGCACAAAGTGAAAAAAATAGGGAAAAAAGCAGAAATGCAGGGAAGAACAGAAAACAACAAGAGAACAGAACGGGCACAGTCACAGGGGCACAATCAGATACAGGAACCAAAAACAGCAGGAGAAACAGAACAGGCACAATCACAGGGGCACAATCAGATACAGGAGCCAAAAACAGCAGGAGAAACAGAACAGGCACAATCACAGGGTCACAATCAGATACAGGAATCAAAAACAGCAGGAGAAACAGAACGGGCACAATCACAGGGGAATACTCAAACTTATGAGCGGAGGTGCGGCGGGGCCAGCGGCAGCGGCACAACAGCGGAGCTGCAGGGGAGAGAGCAGGTCCCTGACCAGGAGGTCAGAGGTCTTGCTCACACTCCCGCGCAGCGGCCACCATTAAATAGGGGAGGGGGAGGGAAAATGCAGCTGGGAGGCGGGAGTGGGAACCGGCAGGGGGGGAGACGGGCCGCAGGGGCAGCAGCGGCGGTAACGGGTTGCAAGTAGGCATGGAGTGAAAACAATAGGTAAAAAAAGCAGAAATGCAGGAAAACCCCAGAAAACAACAAGTGAACACAACGGGCACAGTCACAGAGGCACAATCAGACACAGGAACCAAAAACAGCAGGAGAAACAGAATGGGCACAATCACAGGGGCACAATCCGATACAGGAGCCAAAAACAGCAGCAGTAACAGAACGGGCACAATCACAGGGGCACAATCAGATACAGGAACCAAAAACAACAGGAGAAACAGAACGGGCACAATCACAGGGGAATACTCGAACCTATGAGCGAAGGTGCGGTGGGGCCAGGGCAGGGGCACAACAGCGGAGCAGCGGAGGAGAGAGCAGGTCCCTGACCAGGAGGTCAGAGCTCTTGCTCTCACTCCCGCGCAGTGGCTGCCATTAAATAAGGGAGGGGAGTGGGAAAACGCAGCTGGGAGGTGGGAGCGGGAACTTGCATGGGGGGGAAGGGCCGCAGGGGCAGCAGCAGCGTGAAAGGGCGGCAAGCAGGCACGGAGTGAAAACAATAGATAAAAAAGTACTATGGTATTTGTACTAGTACCCGTTAAGGAAGAAGACAACCTTGCTGCATCAGGTCAGTGAAGAAAGAACTGTGGAGTATTTTGGCTGTGCTCAGTACAAGGACATTCCAGAAGAATACAGACTGTTTTCGAACACACAAGTATCGGCAGGAAGGTCCATCCCCTTCTTCACCCTACAGATGAAAGCTAATGCCCGCTGGCTCCAAATAACCAGGTGGGGAATGCTTAAAATGATGAACAGCATTGAGCTCTGCCTTAATTCGATCACAGAAGAACTTAGAGCAATCCGCCTCATTGTGATGCAGCTTCAATATGTGTTAGACATAATGACCGCAATGGAGGGAGGGGTGTGTGCCAAGATTGGTGCAGCTTGCAGCACGTTTATCCCAGGGAATGACATGGATAATAGGACATTGACTCTTGCCATCAAAGCACTGCACTGTTTGCAAAGAGACATGCGTGAGGAGAGAGGTGCCCCTGAGCAGGAGTGGTTCTCAAATTGGTTCTCCTGGCTCCCCGTTGGCTTTCCGGATTGTGCACGTCGTTGTTGCCAGTTTTCATAGCGTTCTTGTTTTTGTGTTGTTCCGTGCAGTTGTGGATTTTCGGCTGTTACACACAGTCCTCAAACTGGGTAGAATGAAGGTGACTAGGAAAGTAGTAACTGTCAAAAGCGAGCTAAATTAACAACAGGCTCCTAATAATGTACCATCATGAAGTGTGAGTTAGATAGTGTAGTTGAAAATTCAACTAGGGGGGAATGTTAATATTGAGAAAATCGATGTCAATGTGAATCATGATACATTCATGAATAAAAACAATATTGCATCTTTATTGACAAATGCACCCCTATGAACTCCATGTCGACCCCGACTCAGAAATATGCAGTCAGGAAGGCTCTGAGACCCAGGCCCAAGACCACTGATTGACAGGTCACAATTGGGGTGGCACGTAGCTGACAGACAAACATGTGAACAGGAAACCCCAGATCAATTTCACAGATAGGAGCAGCAATACCAGAATGGTCCAGGGAGATTGGCCCAACACATGACTGGAGGGGTACGGTTGTTCCCAAAACACCATAAAGTCAGATGCTACATAAAGTTAGGAATACATAGCCAATCAGGACACAACACACAGAATACATGCAGTAATCATATGTTCCCCATACCATACATCTGGACACTTTACCCACTGGCCGCTTTGTGTCCACGCAAGGTCGAGACCCACCTGGATTTCTCATTGAATACATTAATTGATGGCTCAAAATACTTTTCACATTCCTTACTGGAAAAAGGATCACCAGAACTATTTTATGGCATTCAAGGATTTGTATAAAACCCAGTCCAGACTGATTGTAAGTTGAGACTGTTGTCAGACCCTATGACTGTAACTGTTCTTCCGGCAACACTGTTTAATCAAACAAACTGTTCCTATTTTGCCAAACGCCTGTTGTCTCTTGTTTTTTCAAGATATTTAATGCTCAGGCAACAAGAGGACCACACCAGGTATACCCCCATAAAGGTCCTACTTGTTGCTAAATTTGGACTAACCCCTGAGAAGTATCACCAGACAGCACCAGCCACAAATTCGCAAATCAGTCTTGGGTGGATTCCCTGGACTACTCCAGCAGGGCACTCAATGGCTGGGCGAGGGGCAGCAAAGTGAACGAATATAATGAACTGTACAACTTGATTCTGAGGAAGCACATGCTCAATATTTGTTTTACAGAGGTGTGCCAGCAGTTCGTGGACAGCAAGCTGATTGACCACAGGAAGCTTGCGGAGGAGTCGGACGTCTGGGTCAGCACCAGGGTGTCCAAACAGGGTGGTCAGTGGTCCTACCAGAAGAAAGAGGGGGGGGGAAAATACTTAAAAACAAGGAGTTCTCAAAATAATTCCCAAGGGAGCAGCAGTAACCAGTCCCAATCTGAGCCAAAGAAGAAACGTTTCTTTGACAAACAGACAGGGAGGTTTGTTACCCAGTATACTGAGTGCTACAAGTTTGGGCACTCCAAGGGAGACACCTAGTGTCCCAAGAGGGCAAAGCACCCCACTGGGGGGACAGATTCCTAGTTAGGGGAGTGTAGCGCTTGGGGAGTTTAGCTTGGGGAGCAGACAGAGCTTACCCTAGTGCCCCTGGGGTATAAGGAGAAGGTGCCAAAAGCCCATATGTCTTCCAATACTTCTAAGTATAGTAGAAGGTCACCTTCAATAGGCAAATGGTGGAGCCTCTGAGAAACACAGGAGCCACCATGACTTCTGTGAGGTATCAGCTGGTGTCCTCAGAGCGGGTCCTCCCTAATGGATTCCACCAAGTCATAGTTGAAGACAAACACAAGAGACACCTACCAGTGGTTCGGGTTCACTTTGAGTGTGGGGAGTGTCTCAGGTGCTCTAAAAGTAGCTGTGAGCCCTGCCATGCCTGTAGTTCGTCTGTTGAGCAACAAACTATCTGGAAAAAGGTGGAGCTCATGTCACACTTGGAGATGTTAGGATTGCCTGAATGGGTCTGTATGACCGCATAGTCCATGGCAGCCCAGGAAGGGAATCAAGGAAGCTTGGAGCCTGGAAGAATGGCCCAGACAGCTGCCAAGAACAGTAGGGGCAATGGGTGTGGGAAACACTCCAATGAAGACCCTGTGGACCAGGTTGATGAGGCACCTGAGGATACTCCTGGGCCTACCAGAAATTGAGATTGCCACCCTGGGAGACTGCCTGACCTTGCTGGATTGCAAGTGGAGGATGGGCCCATCAGGGAGGAATTCTGCAAAGTGCAGCATGAGTGCTCCACTATAGAGGGCTTGAGGCAGCTAACTGAGTCCCAGGCAGCAGGTGATACCTAGAGATAACCTTATCTATTGGGAGGCTCGCCTCCTTTCTAGTGAGCCTAAGGTTTCTCTACCTGCGGTAGTCTGTGTGCTGGTGGTCCCTCAGTATTACAGGACCTTCTTAAAGAGGTTGGCTTACAATATCCCTCTGGCTGGACATCTGGGGAAGGACAACACCTTTGCCAGGCTTGTCCCTCTCTTCTGTTGGCCCCGGATGAAGACGGCCTCTGATGCATTCTGAAGGTCCTGTCCCACCTGCTAGGTCAGTGGGAAGTCAGGGAAGTCAAGGCTTCCCTGACGCCCTTACCTGTTGTTGGCACTCCATTTGAGAGGGTGGGAATAAACATTGTTGGACCCTTGAACCCCAAGAAAGCTTTAGGCAACAGGTTCATCCTGGACTTGCTGGTCCTACCCACTTGGTATCTAAGGCCATTCCTCAGAGGTCCATGACTATACCTGCGGTGGCCAGGGAACTGATGCAGATTTGTACCTGTGTAGGGTCCCCCAAAGAAGTAGTGTCTGATAGAGGCACTAACTTCATGTACATGAAGTCAATGTCAGATGATTGGGGAGTGACTTACAAGTTCTCCTCACCCTATTACCCCCAAGCCAATTGGCTTGTGGAGAGATTCAACAAGACCCTTAAAGGAATGTAATGGGCCTACCTCAGCCCATGAGGCATGAGTGGGATGTCTTCCTACGATGCCTACTGTTTGCCTACAGTTAAGTACCACATAAGGAGGTTCAGTTTAGCCCATTCGAGCACCTCTATGGACACACTAATAAGGGAATCCTTGGCCCTGTAAGAGAGGGGTGGGAGCAAGCTCTCAGGAAACCGAATGTAGTCAGTTACATGCTGGCAATCCACAACCAGATACAGCACTCCTGGAAAAAGGCAAAGGCAAATATATATTTTTTTAAACAACTTTATTTATGCATTTAAAATTGTAAAAACATTTCCTGGTTACAGCAAGGAAGGTAAAAAGCAGGGGGAAACATTCTTTATAATTCTTACTGGGTCTAATGTGACAACAGGGCTTAGTTCCAATCTAACAATTGCAATCAATTCATTTAGATGTCGCTAATCCCCTCAAAACAGTCACCAAGTGCCTCATCTACGGCCTGCAGCAACACAAGTGGTGGCTGACTGAAGTCTCTGGTTCTCTTGACATACATCATAAATGGTGTCCATACTTTCTCGAACCTGCTGAAAAAGTCCCACAGGATAGCAATCAAACTTTCCATTACATAGATAGACCAGACTTTCCCCACCACTGGTCCAGAGTTGGAGAAGCAGCGTGCTATCACAAGATAAGCTGCCATGAGAAGAGGAATAATTAACTTCTCCTGGCCAAGAAGGGCCGCCTGGGGCGACAGAGGGATACTACAATTGGTGATATTCTGTTTGCATTTAAACACCCGATCCCAGAAGGCCGCTCTTGCGGGCACTCCCACCACATATGAATATTTGTTCCCTTAGCAGTACATCCCCTCCAACATTCATCTGATGCCCCATACATCACTTTTAGATGGACTGGGGTGAGGTACCATCATAACATCAGCTTGAAGGCATTAGCCCTGTATTGAGACAAAGTGAGGATTCCAGAGCCCTCACCCAAATCAAGACCCAGTCGTACTCTGACAATTCTATGGACAGGTCTTGAGACCAATGACCCACACAAGACATTTTGGAAAGAGCAACATGCCTACTCAGAGCTTGATACAAGCAAAAGAGAGCCCTAAGCCTGTCTCCGTCAGTAATGAGATATTCAATACCTGTTGTCTCCCGCGTCCTACCTTCCCTCACTTTGGGAATATGAGCCCAGTGCAAAGTTTGTGTGACTTGATGGAGATCTGCTGGTTGGAGTCAAAAGTCATCAGCCCCCTGATTTCTCGTCTTTGGAGCACAGTTGGAGTAAAATTGCCCAAGATATAATGCATTGCTTCCTTCCCAAGACCGAAAATCTCCATCTGTCATACCCAGAGGAAATCATTACCCAGGACTGGAGTCCTAAATTACTTCTCCCAGTAACATAATGTCACCTCATGCCCAGGTACGAGGCCCCAACATATGGCACACCCTAGGGGAAAACCATAATAGATGATGTAATGGGAGCCAGGAACAGTCTTGCTCCAGGCAACACCAAGTTTCACCAGTCTCCGGAGAACACCAGACAAGAGGCAACCTCAGCTGCACTGGCAAAACTTAACATTCTAAATCAGGGACTCCCAACCCTCCCTCGATGGGGCCTCGATTTATTAGTTTGGGCAATCTGGGGAGGTTTGATTTTCCATATAAAAGCTCACAGTATAGATTGTAGTGCATACAAGACAGAGACAGGGATCTACACAGGGCGGCATTGGCACAGATATAGAAAACGGGGCCAGAAGTTCATCTTGATGAGTTGATTCGTCCCATCCATGACCGGTCTGAAATTCTGGCGTTAGGGGTGATTGAGCCCTCCAATACTCCTTTGCAAGGGTGGCTGCTGCCAAAATAAAGTAGTGGGGTGGGCAAATAATAATTTAAAAAATCACCGGCTCCTGCTGCCAGCCACCTCGGTGCTCCTCTCTTCCTGAAAGTCCATGGGCCAGCACAGGCTCCCAGACTCCCCACCCAATCCAGACGCTGCTCTCATGCTATTACCCAGCATGAGAGCAGCTCCATGATTGGTCTGAGAGCCCTTGTTAGGTGCTTAGTAAGGGACTAAGAGACTTTGCCTTTTCTCTACCTGGCTGTACAGTACAGCTGGGTTGGAAAAATCTTAGTGCGCATGTCGGTTTGGCCATCCTAAGACGGCCTGCCAAGCCGTCATGTGCACTTGTAGTGCTGCTGTCTGTCCATCGAGGATAGCCCCGTCTTGCCCTAGACTCATCAGCATCGGCTATCAGTGAAAAATAAATCTATAATAACTTTGTTTTATTATCGTTTTATTTTTCATCTGCAGTGGTTGATGCTTCCCTGCCATTACGAAGGAGCCGACGCTGCTTCTTTGTCCCGGCGCTGTGGTATTGGTTCTCAAGATGGCCCCACCACTCCAAAACTCAATTTCTGTGGGGACTTCTGAGGCTCAATTCTATCACTAAGACTGACGCATACCCCATCCCCTGAGCAGATGAGCTCATACACAGGCTGGGCACTGCCATGTTTCTCAGTACCTTTGATCTCACATCAGGGTACTGGCAAATTCCTCTGCCGTAGATGGCAAAAGAAAGGTCTGCATTCTTGACCCAAGAGGTCCACTTCCACTTTAGGCTGATGCTCTTTGGCTTCAAGAATGCCCCTGCCCCCTTTCAGAGGTTAATTGACAGGGTCCTAGCTGGGAAGTAGGCATTCTGTGCCCCCTACATAGACAATTTAGCTGTCTTCAGCTCCAGCTAGGAGATGCTTTAGGCCCTGTATTAGGAGAGCCTAACATCAAGGATAGCAAGTGGTAGATAGGGAAGGGTTCTCTTGTGTATTAGGATCGCATGGTGGGTGGGGCAAGGTGCAGCACCTCCAGACCAAGATTGAGAGTATTTCGACCTGGCAACTCCCTAAATCATAGACTGAGGTTAGAGCCTTCCGGGGCCTCAAAGTATATTATAGGAGATCTTTTAGGGGGTATGGCACTATTGTTGCCTAATTAAATGAGCTGACTTCTAAGAAGCAGTCCAGAAAGGTGATTTAGACAGAGGCCTGCCAAAAATCCTTTGACACCCTCAAGGAAGCCATGTGCACAGCACTTGTACTCAAGGCTCCTGACTTCTCTTAGAAGTTTATAGTGTAGATAGACACTTCAGAGCATGGCATAGGGGCTGTCTTAGCACAGCTAAATGAGGAGGGCCTAGACCAATCCATAGCCTTCATTAGAAGGAAGTTACATCCCCAGGCACAGAGGTAGAGTGCTATTGAAAGAGAGGCCTTTGCTGTGGTCTGGGCACTGAGGAAGCTGAGACCATACCTGTTTGGGACTCACGTCCGGTTTCACACAGGCCACAGGCTCCTCAGATGGCTCATGCAAATGAGGGGTGAAATTCTCAAACAGTTGAGGTGGTCCATCACCCTACAGGGAATGGACTTTACGGTGGAACACTGACCTGGGTCAAACCATGCCAATGATTATGGTCTCTCCAGGATTTTCCACCAGTAATTACCACTGGCTGAGATTAATTCAAATCTTCCATCCATCAGTTTTTGTATGCTTTAGTTTGTCTCTCTAAGTGGAACAGGTGTGCCCAGACTTGGGTCCTTTGCACCCTGTGTCACTGGAAGAGAGGTATACCTGGCTGATGAGCCATGACAAGGGCAAAACCAGTCCTGGGTTGCTTGTGTTCCAGTTCGGGGAGGACCTGGTTTGGTATTTTGGGCTAGACTGGTCCGATTGGAGCAGGGTCTAGACTGATTTGCATATAACTGGGTCTAAACTGAGGTGGAAGGGTGGGAGCAATAACAAGGGACTGGGATACAACCCTGAGTAAGTACCATTGGCTGATATTAATTCAAGCATTCCATTCATCACTTTTTGTATGCTTTAGTATGTCGCACATTAAAGGGACAGGTATGTCCAGAGGTGGGTCGCGTGCACACTGTCTCACTAAAAGGAAGCTATACCTCGATGATGAGTCCATACCAAGGGCGAAACCAGTCCTCAGTTGCTTGCGTTCCAGTTCAGGTTCAGGTCAGGCAGTTAGGTCTGGACGGTTCCCATTGAGCAGGGTCAAGTTTGATTTACATATATCTG
Organism: Calotriton arnoldi; assembly: GCA_963921515.1. NCBI lineage: Eukaryota > Metazoa > Chordata > Amphibia > Caudata > Salamandridae > Calotriton > Calotriton arnoldi. The sequence continues at coordinate 1,192,584 of CAWUFW010003476.1, forward strand.
GGTCCAAACTGAGGTGGCATGGTGTGTAAATGACTATGGACTGATATACATCCTGAGTCATTTCCAGCAGCTGAGATTAATTCAAGCATTCCATCCATCATTTTTTGTATGCTTTACTGTGTCGCCGTAAGGGTGATGGGTATGCCCAGACTTGGGTTCCGTGCCCACTGTGTCACTGGAACCAAGCTATACCTGTCTGATTAGCACATAATAAGGGTGAAACTGGCCCTGGGTTGCTTGTGTTCCAGTTCAGGATGGACATGGCTTGGCGGTTTAGGCTGGACTGTTCCCATTGGAGCAGGGTCAAGACTTATTTGCATATAGCTGGGTCCAAACTGAGGTGGCATGGTGTGCAAAATAACTATGGACAGAGATGTGCCCTGTGAAATTACCAGTGGCTTAGATTAATTCAGGCATTCAATCCATCACTATTTGTATGCTTTGGAAAGTAATGCAAAGGAGTGCAAAGCGTTGTTTAGCATCATGCTTTGTAAAGGGGGGATTCCATGTGTGGTACATGGACGTTCCCATGCAACCACCCATAGGTTTTGGTGCAAAACACTGGAAGAAAACAGGGCTTTTTGCAGATGTCCCCTCACTTTTTGCCCCAATTTGGAGTACTAGATGCTAGCTTTCAACTCTGACAGTGCACTGAACCTTACTAAACATGCCCCAGTGTTATGTTATGTTATAGGGGTACCTATAGAGCCCATGGCTACTCGGAAAGAGTGTCCCAGTACTGAGAGAGCCTCCTGGCTAGTCTGATTGATGTCACACAAAGGAGAGACTAAAGTTGTTGATGAAACAGGCAGGTTTTCAGCTGCTTCCTGAAAGTCAGTAAATCAGGCACCTGTCTGAATGGCACCGGCAGAAGGTTCCAGGCACGGGCAGCCTGCACTTGGAACGAGCGGCCGCCAGTTTGAATACGAAAGAATTTGGGAACGGCCACCTGCTGTCGAGAAGATGACCTCAGGGTTCTGCCAGGGACATAGTGTAGAACTCTCTTTCTGATATAGTGAGCTCCCGTGCCGTGTAAAGCCTTAAAAGCCAAGACTAGAGCTTTGAAGCGAATTCTATTACAGACAGGCAGCCAGTGCAAGGCCTTCAGGTGAGGAAAAATCTGCGCTTTGGGTCCAAGAATGAGAACCGCCCTGGCGGCCACATTCTGGACCACCTGAAGTCTGTTTAATAAGTACTCTGGGAGACCTAGGTATAAAACATTAACATAGTCCAACCTGGAAACAATAAGAGCTTGGACCACAGTCTTTCTGTGAGTGAGAGCACAGGGGTAGGAATTTCCTGAGCATTCGCAGGAGGCCAAAACAGGATCCTGCGACTGCCTGGATTTGAGCTTTCATGGATTGGGTGTCATCGAACTTAACCCCCAAATTCTTGACCATATTTACTGAGGTTTGGGGGGGTGACATATCTGAAGGCCACCATTGTTTCCACTCGTCCCGAGAAGGCGAGCCGAAGAAGATTATCTCTTATTTCTCTGGGTTGCATTTTAATTGAGTCTGTCTAAGCCAGGTAAAAACTCCAGTCAGGCATTTATTTATCTTCTCCCCTGCAAAATCCTCGCCCTTCTCACATGTGACAAGAGCTGAGTATCCTCAGCGCAGGAAATTATTGTCACGTCACATGCTTCAACAAAGGGAGCAAGGGGGGGCCATGTAAAGATTAAAAAGTGTCGGGCTCAGGATGGAGCCCTGCGGGACACCCACTTTCAGAGGGGGGGTGGGAGCGGCAAAAGGAGGGACCAGACCTCTTGGTGTCTATCCTCCAAAAAGGAGGAGAACCACTTGAACACTGTGCCTCCGAGGCCGCACTCCTGTAGTCTATGCAGGAGTCGGTCATGGGGCATGGTGTCAAAGGCCGCAGAGAGGTCCAGTAAGATGCCAGTGCTCTCTCCATAAAACTGATGTGTGCAAATTTTGCAACCCACCTTTAAGTCCCTAGTATATGATACCAATGGTACCAGGGCACGGGTGATAACGGGATCCACAGGGTTGCAGAACTGTTTGTGCCACCCTGAGTGAGCCAAGTAAACTACTGCTAGCAGGCCTGCCCTTGAAGACTGCAGGGACCGTGAAACTGCTCCATTTCGACTTTGCCTTCACTATGTGTGGCAAAGTAAGTGCACTGCTTTTAATATATGTCAGTCACCCCTAGAGAAAACGTCTTGAGCCCAGGAGGCTGGGTGCCTTATATTAAAGGTGTAGGCATGTAAGTGCAAGCTTAAATGTCCATTTAGTGGCCTTTACAATTAAAGGCTACTATAAATGATGGGCGGTCCATAAGATAACATGAGCTAGCACCTCAGAAAACCCGGGGTCGCTAGCTCCATTATGGTACCACCTAAATATGTTGTGTTTGGTATCAAACAATGTGTCTTCTCACCCCTGACACAAATCTTGTGTCAATTGTGATGCAGCATGCACCCAGGTGGCTACCATAAAGATTGACCACCTGGTTGCCTCATCTTCTCTGTGCCCTAGCTGCCAGCCAGCCAGCGGCTGCTGCATCCAGGACAGGATTCTGACCACCTGCCAGGCAGTGTGATCACTCCCAGGAGTCAGAAATAAAGGCCAGGGCAGGAAGGAGGTCTCACCTCCTCCCTCCCAGGATGGCTAGTGAAGTGGCACATGTAGGAGGTGAGCTTCAAAGGATGCACCGCCTCTGATATGCATCCAGACTATCTCCCAGAGGAGTAAACAGCCCTGGCCCAGATACATTTGCACCCAAGCAAGTGGGAACATTGGGTATTCAGGAGGTATACACCCCCGGAAGGCTAGCCACACCTCTAGGGTGGGCTACCTGGTCTGTACACCTAAGGAAGAATTCTGCCATTTTTAAAAGTGGTAGACATAGTGGGTTCTGGGTAGAAAAAATTACACACGCCCCTGATGTGGTCCCCTCTAGGGTGGATTAGCTGCTGGAGCTAGTAGCCCATTGGCCACTGGCAGCCACACCTCTAACATCCCAAGATCTAGGATTTAAGGGCCATCCCTGACACCAGAACCACAGTTCTGATCGAACTTGCATTAAAGATGACAAAGAAGAGACCCGAGTCTGCTACAACAGGACTTGCACAAACAAAATGTGTCACAACACTCCTGGAACTGTATGACTAAGACTCTCCCTAGACTAAAGGTTGGTTCTCCCAGACAGAGGGACTACTGCAAGAGCCAGAAACAACCTCAGATTCCCTTGGACTTATGGCACTAGTTCCCTGCAATGCTCTTGATTCAAAGCATAGCTGGCCATCGGGCCCTCTCAGGGATTGCCCAAATCCAGATGAGCTAGTACATTGGGGGAACTGTAGTCCTGCCTTCCCTGAAGTTTCAGTCAGCTACCGTGTTCCCTTAGACCACCAGACATCGAAGTACCTTTCCACTGTGCTTACCGCTGCCAAGGCTTGTTGGTCGTCAGTCTGGCAACTGACCCCTTCACTCGACACTGCATCAAGAGGGAACTCCATCCAACTATCGTCTGATGTCAGCAGCTGCCCCATTGCTGATATTTTGCACACTGTTCCCCCACAGCACAGTGTAAGCAATAAAAGCAGTTCTCCTGTGGCTCCTTTTCAGCACCACAGACAGCCAGGACAACTATGCACCTCTGCTTCTCGGGCCAGGTAAAATTGAATTGACTGTCATGGTTTGGTCCTGGAAACTGCACCACCTTTACCCTCCGTGGGTTGCACACAACTTGATCTGCAAGTGACCGATTGTCACTACCACTTTTTCCCATTGACCATAATGCAAACGTTCTGCAGTTCTGAATTTCTGTGATTTATGTTTTCTAGTAAAATCCATAATTGCAGATAATCATTTGTTTTGGTGTCTAAACTAATATAGAAATGCACTTTATTTGTATAAATTAGTGTCAGATTTCCATTTTGTCGTGCCAATAACTTACTGTTTATGTTGGTACTCTGAAATGCTGAACACATGTTCCTCTCGTAAAGCCTCACTGCTCTTTGCCACTCTACCAGGACTGAGCTAAGGCTTTATTAGTGTGAATTCAAGGACCATCTTTGAGGTATTATAGGAAAGGGCCCCTTCTTGACATGGTCGCTCCCCCTTTTTGCCTGGTATCTGATGCAATTTTGACTGAAGTACACTGGGTTTGCGCTAACCACGACCATGGTGCCAGTGCTCTTTTCCTAAAACAAGGTAACTGTTGAAATGTTCCCGAATTGGCAAGACCTTTAGCACCCCTGTAAGTCCCTAGTAAAGGGCACCCCTGGTATCTAGGGCATGAGTACTAAAGAGGATCCTGAAGGGCTGCATCATGTATAGTGCCACCCTAAGGGACCCATCAGCAAACACATGCAGACTGCCATTGCAGGCTGGGTGAAAAGGTGCAAACAAGTGTGAAAACACAACATGGCACACACCCTGTGTGCCATGACCACAGACACTGCATGGAATATATGTAAGTCACCACTACAGCAGGCCTTTTAGCCCAAAGGCAGGATGCATTATATTACATGTGAGGACATATCTGCATGAGCAGATACACCCCTGTGATGTATAAGTCGAATCTTAGACATTGCAAGTGAACAGGGAAGCCATCTTAACAATATGTACTGGACACTGGTGATTGCTCGTTCCCCAGCTACATGATGGCTTCACTAAAACCAAAGGTGTTTGGTATCAAACACCCCATCTAAATAAATTCATGCTACTCCTCAAGTGTGCTGGCTGACTGGTATTGTCTCGCCTGCCACCACAGGCGAGAGTCTGACCCCCCTGGAGGTGAGAGCCTGCACTCTCTGAGTTCAGGAAACACAGCTTGGTCTGGAGAAGGTGTTATCACCTTCTCAAGCAGGATGGATCTGCGTACCAAGGCCAGAGACTCTAAAGCCTCTGCATCCTTTGATATGTGACCCCGGCTTCCATCAGAACTAGAGAATGCCACCCCCTGCCCTGAGGCCCCTTTGGTGCCACGACAGGCAGGAACTTAGTTTTGCAGGTAGGCATGGAGCACACCCAGGTTTGTCACACTCCTAAGGTGGGCTGCCAGAACTTTCTATACCAGCCAGAATCTCTGTTAAAGTGGAGTAGCCACTTCCCTGCAACATACAGGCACCAACCACAACATCCAGTTCTTTCTTCTGCTGACCACCGGGTCCACCGACGCAGCAGCCCAGGAGGAGGTCACTGAGGGTCAAGGAGGTCAGTCCAGTTGATCCATCTGGTTTTCAAGACTCTGATCCAACCCGGAGTCTCCCTGTACCAATACTCATAGTACTGGAGCCAGTTGCAAGCACCAAGGCTTGTTGTGTCCAGTCCGCACACCAGCACGAAAAAAATGTTCCTGCACACCGAGGGACTTCACAAGAGGCCGGCTCAATACCAGAAGTTGTCTTGCTGTTTTTCTTTTCCTTGTTCTGCAAGTTTCACCAAGAACCGAGAGAGCCACTAATTACAAGTGGCCTGCCAGCCAGCACTTCTGCACCCAACCCCCACAGCTTGAATACACATATTCTGCTGGTTGCCCCTTAGCCCAGGGTTCCTCAATAATCAAGCCCCTAGTTGGGTTCCTCCTGACTTGTCCCCAATAATCCCCCTTTTCCCCAAGTGGGGAGAGGATGTGGCTAGGGCTGTCAGTCTCCATTCTGGGGAACCGGGGTCGAGTCTCGGCAATGACGGTCAACATCCTGTGATTCTGGGCAAATCACTTAATCTCCCCATTCCTACCAAAAATGAATGTGTCCTTGTGTAACATAACTGGTGCTCATGTAAAGCACTCTGATACCTTTGGGTCAAGTTTGCGCTTTATAAAACTCAGAAAATAAGTACCCCCTTGCAGACCCTGTTGTTTGAAAGATCCCTTTAAACTTTGACAGCTCAACCGGGTAGCGCACGAGGCTACCAACGCGACCAGCACCTCTGAACCCGGACTCCTCAGGGCAGTGCGACCCAAACTGCTGGTGGTTTTTTGGACCCTCGGTCCTAAGCACCTTAACCCGCAAAGGATACCTTCTATGACCGAGTGCAAGTATACCTATTCAGTGTATGTTTCTTCCATAGGATAACAATACCACATTTGAGGCTCATGTCTCAAATCTTACAACCGTGTTTACTGTGAAAATCGAAAACGTCTAAAGTACTTACCTGATCCCAAAGACCTTGGTGTCTAAAAATGCTGGGTTAATTTTCTAAATTGGTGTTGGATGTACTTATTGAGTATTATTTATTGACTCTGTGTGTGCAACAAATGCCTAACACTCCCCTTTGATAAGCCTGACGCTACTCAATCACACTACCACAAATAGAGCATCTTGCGGTTGTTAAAGCAAGCCCCTGTCCACTAGTAAGGCCACATAATAATCCACCTTCCAACATTGATGTTACAGCGGTGGGATCCTGAACTTGTGTTTCACAGTACCACGTGGTCATAAGTGATTTACAAGAAATCCCCTTAATTGAATTTAGACTCAAAAAGTATTTTTTTCAAAACTTTTTGATTTTTGTAAATTGAATTTTTAGGGCCCTGTGTAGACCCCCATTCCAATAGTACTTTTAAAAAGCCTAGGTAATTTAGAAAAAGGCTTAAAAGGTTTTGTAAAATTGTAAAAATGTCCTAACTTACAATTAAAAGGTTTGGCACAATGAATGCTGTTAGGAATCTCAATCTGGCAGTATCCCTAGGGGTCAATGGTCTGAGGGTGTTGTGCAACGCAAGAGGAGTTAGCTACAGAGTTGCAGCCTTAAAGGATGAGCTTGAAGGAGCCCTCAGCTCCCATCAGAAGGAGAGACTAGAGAGGGAGGGCTATTTCTCAGAAGGAGACCTAAAAGAAGGTAGGGATGAGGCCCTAGCCCGAAATGAAGAAGATGGGGAGGAAGATGAGAGCAAAAGTCCCATAACCTTTCACAGACCCCCTCACCAGTGGGGAGTGGCAGGATTCACTCTAGTAGGCCCCCATTGGTAGGGTGGTAGCAATCCTGGACGAAGAGCTTGGCCTACTCTCCCTGGAGGAGAGAAAGCTTGAACTTGAGGAGAGGAGACTAGCCCTTGAAGAAAGAAGGTTGAAAATGGGCGTTAAGCCCAAAGGTAATGGTGGTCGCAACTTTAATAGGGAGAAAGAGGAATCTTTTGACACTAAGATCCCCAAAGGGATTGCCCTCAAGTATAGTTGTGGAGATTACATTAGCAAATGGTTTGCAGCCTTTGCGAGGGCCTGCAAAATGAGAAGGATAGGTTGCCAACATTGGGTCTCTCTACTTTGGGAGTTAATCTCCGTAAAGGGAGACCTTGATAGAAGGATTTGGACTCACCACAGAAAAGTATAGACTGAAGTTTAGGGACATCCATAAAGGTCAAAACCAAACATGGGTGAACTATGTGGACTCTTTAGTCAAAGCCCTGGACCGCTGGATAAAAGGCAATGAGGTGGACACTTATGATGGGCTGTATAGTTTAATTTTGAAGGAGCACATTTTAGCAAACTGTATCTTTGACAAGTTGCACCTGCATCTGGTAAATTCAGAGCTTTCTAGCCCCAGAGAGCTGGGCAAGAAAGCAGATAAGTGGGTAAGGTCAAATGTACCCAAGAAAACCCAGGGGTGACCTTAGGATGGGGGGGCTAGGCCGCAGAAAGCAAAGGAGGGAGATGTTAAGCCCACCAAAGAGACTCCCTCAGGACCCCATAACTCTAAAAAGGAGGAGATTCAAACCCACCCAACCACTGGCAAGCAGAGTAAATGGGACCCAGGGCTAAAGAAACTCTTGGATAAGAGACTGTCTTTGACTGCTGTTGGAAATTGCCCTTTTTGCAGGGTTATCCCCAAACCTTTTGCTTCTTCCTCCTATTTTTTCCTAGCCTGTCGTTGTTGGTTTTAGGACTCTGGGCACTTTACCACTGCTGATCAGTGCTAAAGTGCATATGCTCTCTGTGTAAATTGTGTTTTGGATTGGTGTTTCCATGATTAGCATATTTGATTTACTGGTAAGTCCCCAGTAAAGTGCACTGAGGGTGCCAGGACCTGTAAACCAAATACTACTAGTGGGCCTGCAGCACTGATTGTGCCACCCACATGAGTAGCCTAGAAAAGGTAACTCAGGCCTGCCATTGCAGAGCCTGTGTGCAGTCTGGTGCTGCCATGTCGGCTTTGCAAGTGCACCCACTTGCCAGGCCTTAACCTTCCCTTTTCTTACATGTGCGTCACCCCTAAGGTAGGCCCAAGGTACCCCTGTGGGCAGGGTGAACTGTATGTGAAAGGTAGGACATGAACTGATGTGTGTGGCATGTCCTGATAGTGAAATACTGCCAATTTCGTTTTTCACTACTGAAAGGCTATCTGGCCCATAGGAAAGCAAGGGAGTTAATTTATAACATCTTATAAATATAAATTCCCATTGGGACCAGATAGGAAAATAAAGTTTAGTATGCCTCAACTCAGAATCTAAAGATGCATCTTTTAGTAAAGGTGATTTTTACATTCTGTGTTTGAGAATACCACTTTCAGAAAGTAGGTATTGCTTAGCCATCCTGTGTGCCTCTGATAGGATGTGTATTGACTGTCTGGCTTTGGAGTTACAGGTGCTGGGGATGTGCAGTGGCTCCAGAGATTATGGATGAGTAAGGGCTGAATACACCTGGGCTGCATTTAGAGTTGTGGGAGGAGATTTCCTTGCACCTGAATGGGCCTGGTCTGCTGTAGACAATGCTGTCTCCGCCTCCTGCTGGGAAGCTGGGCCAGAGAGGACCAAACTGGTTTGAACTAAGCACAGACACTATCTGCCTGAGAGGACAAATGAATTTGGAGTATAAATATTGGGGCCCAGATCCCAGAACTTTACAACATTTTTGGACCAAGAAGACTGCCAAGAAGAAGAGATGGAAAAGCAGTGAGGAGGAAATACCACTTTGCTGAGTGCTTTGCTGTGTTGGCCTGCAGTGGCTGCTTCTGTCTTGGGCAGTGAAAGGATTGGACTGAACTTTCTTCAACTTCTTTATTGAGTTTCTCTAAGGGCTTGAGGTAGAGCTCGCCCCCTGTTCAAGAAGTCTCAGGAACAGCAAAAACTTAAAGTTATTCTGCCATCAGCACTAGGGACTGTGTGTTTTGTGCTGCAACAGAAGAAAAAGCACCCCGATGCTGTCTACAACGCCGCTGCTGACTCCGTGTCCTGAAGGCACCGCAGAGGGCACCGCCACATGCCGCACTGCAACCCTGGTCTCACCGACGCCACCACCTGCCACCACCACCACTGAGCCGCTGCTTGTTCCCCAACCTGTGGGCACCGCACTTCGCACCGCCTTGCTTCATGATGCTGCCTTGGTATCCCCGATGACGCCGCTCCACGCCGACATCGACGCCGATGCTTGCACCGTGGTTCGAGGGCACCGCTCGTAAGTTACACGATGCACATTCCTCACCCCACACCGCAGCCTTGGCCTGCCGATGCCGGTGCTATCGACTCCAGTTTGGCAGCCGGCTACAGCGCTTCAGCAACGCTGACGCTGCTGCTTACACCGTGACCTGCCAGCACCATGACAAGCACCGCATCACTTTGCACCCCAGCCCTGGTCTCACCGACACCACTGGACAACAGTCACCGAGTCGCCGCCTGCACCACGAACTGAGGGCACCGCACGCCTCACCGCTGCACTTCGAACTGCATCCCTGATGCCTGCTGATGCCGGCGCTCCCGACTTCAACCGCGAGGAGTACGATCTGCAACTCGTGTGACTTCAAGGGCCCTACGACTCCTGCACCGACCTCCGGAACCAACGCCTGCGGACGCCGGCCCTTCGGGGCTCATCGAGAGGTCGCCGACGCCCTACATTTCTAAAGGTACTGTTTTGCGGGTCTTCCCGACACCGTAGCTGGCCCGCGACACCGCAGCCAGCCAGCACTGTATGGATTTGTTGTTCACAACGCTGTGATAGCCCCAGACTGAGCTATCGACTTCAAGTGACTGTATTTCAAGTCTATTTTGATTACTGAAGATTTCTGAGAACTGTATGGTGGATTTTTTTTAATTATTTTTGGTCTTGTTTTGGATATATAAAAATATTGGATATTTTTCTAAACTGTTGTGGTGTCCTTTTGTAGTGTCTTCACTGTATTACTGTTGGTTATGTGCAAATGCTTTACACACTGCCTCTAAGATAAGCCTGACTGCTCGTGCCAAGCTACCAAGGTGGTGAGCAGGGGTTATTTTAGGAGTGTAACTCCCCTATCCTGACTAGAAGGAAGGGACCCTACTTGGACATAGATGAAACCTCTTGCCAACTAGAGACCCCCATTTCTAACAACTGCCAACAGGCAGAGGACTACAGAGGGGATATAGCCTGTCCCAATAGAAAAAATTGCACTGGGCTGGCCAGTGTAGCCTTTGGGGAGGACACCTCAGATGAGGAGTTCCTCCTAGTTGTTAACTGGGAGAAGGGTCCAGGTGGTAAGTTGGTGATCTCTTAGCATAGTAGTAAGCACGTCCATCCCATTCAAGTGAATGGGATCCCCACAATGGCCCGAGACCACAGGTGCCAGTCATTCCATAGTGGTTGACAGGTTAGTGACCCCAGAACAGCATGTGCCAGGAGAAGCAAGGAAAGAAAGGGTAGTCCCAGGGGAGTTCACAACCAGACCTGTAGCCTTAGTACCTCTAGAAAGAGGGGATACCCTTAGCTGGCATAGGGTGGTAATCAGTCCTGCCCTTCCCCTAGATTAGAATCCTAGGCAGTGACCTCCCAGAGGTTGGTCTGATCCCAAGGTTGTCACCCTGGGCACCGCCCAACCCCAAGATTATTGGGGTCCTATCCCTAAGGTTAGGAGACCAAGGCCCCAATACAAAGGGGAAAAGGGTGAGAAAAGTAAAGGGAAGCCCCTCTTAACTAGAGATCCAGTAAGCCAAGGGCATTCTACCCCAGTAAGGGAAAACCCCAAAGTTGGTACTGGTGATGCCTCTCCTGACCCCTAATAAGTCCTGAAAAGTCAGACAACTATTCAGAACCATGGTGTCACGCCTGCACTGACAGAAGGATAAGAGGAAAAAGGGTGTCTGCCACAAGAGGTGGTAGCTCCCCATTTGGAATTGCAAGGGAGGTTCCAAGAACCCACAGTTGCCCCTCAAGGTAGCTTGTCCATCCTATCAGTGGAAAGCTCAGGGTGTGGTTTTGGATACTGACAGCTGTCAGTAGCCTCTGTTGGGTGCTAACCTTCATGATAGCCCTGTATTTGGCATGGGAAGCAGACCCCATGGCCAGAGGTAAATTAGGCTCCCTGACCCTGTTGGTCATGGTGAAGTGGACATGTTGACTGGGAGTGTGGGGTTGTAAAAGAAAGCAGAGCTTTTTGCAGAAACCCCCCTCCCCCTATTTTTGCCCCGATTTGAACACCTGGATGCTGTTTTTTGACTCTGACAGTGTACTGAAGCCTGCTAAATAGACCCTAGTGCTTCTGCTCTTTCCCTAAAACTGATGTGTGTAAATTGGCAACCCCAATAAACGAGGACTTTATCCCCCTTATAAGTCCCTAGTCTAAGGTACCAGTGGTACACAGGGTATGGGTGGTAAAGGGGTCCCCAGGGCTTGCAGCACTATTTGTGCCACCCTGAGTGACCCAAGTAAACTACTGACAGCAGTCTTGCCATTGCCAACTGTCAACTGCAGAAACAGCGTAAACTGCTCCATTTCGGCTTTGCCCTCACCATGTGTGGCAAAGTCAGTGCACAAATTTTAATATATGTCAGTCACCCCACGAGAAGGCCTCATGAGCTCAGGAGGCAGGGTACCTTATATTAAAGGTGTTTGCATGTAAGTGCAAGCTTTTATGTCCCTTTAGTACCCTTTACCATTAAAGGCTACTATAAGTGATAGACGGTCCATAGGAAAACATGGGCTAGCACCCAGGCAAACCTGGGGTCGCAAGCTCCATTACGTACCACCTAAATATGTTGTGTTTGGTATCAAGCAACATGCCTTCTCCCCCCTGACACGAATCTCGTGTAGAAGGTGATGTGGCGTGCACCCAGGTGACTACCTTAAGGGTTGCCTACCTGGTTACCCAGCTTCTCTGTGCTCTGGCTGCCAGCCCGCAGCTGCTGCCACCAAGACAGGATTCTGACCACCTGCCAGGCAGTGTGATCACTCCCAGGAGTAAGAAACAAAGGCCTGGGCAGGAATGAGATCACACCTTCTCCCTCCCATGATGGCTAGTGAAGTGGCACATCAAGGCGGTGAGCTTCACAGGCTGCACTGCCTCTGATATACACACAAAGCGATACCAAAGGGGATGATGGACGGAGCGTTTGAGCTAATCAAACACTCACCCCCAGTCAACTGATCTGGGTTTAATCCATCATCATTCTTTAGCTCACTCCACCACCCCAGTTCAGACATGGCCATATGCAAATCAGTCTGACCCTGTGCCTCATGGGAACAGTCCAGCCCGAACTGCCAAGCCATGTCTTCCCTGGACCGGAAACAAGCATCCTGGGACCGGTTTCTGGCTATTCAGCCGTCATCAGCCAGGCTAGCTTGAATCCAGTGGCAAAGTGAGCAAGGGACCCACGTCTGGGCATACCCTGCCAACTTAGGGCGAACAAAGCGATACCAAAGGGGATGATGGACGGAGCGTTTGAGCTAATCAAACACTCACCCCCAGTCAACTGATCTGGGTTTAATCCATCATCATTCTATAGCTCACTCCACCACTCCAGTTCAGACATGGCCATATGCAAATCAGTCTGACCCTGTGCCTCATGGGAACAGTCCAGCCCGAACTGCCAAGCCATGTCTTCCCTGGACCGGAAACAAGCATCCTGGGACCGGTTTCTGGCTATTCAGCCGTCATCAGCCCGGCTAGCTTGAATCCAGTGGCAAAGTGAGCAAGGGACCCACGTCTGGGCATACCCTGCCAACTTAGGGCGAACAAAGCGATACCAAAGGGGATGATGGACGGAGCGTTTGAGCTAATCAAACACTCATCCCCAGTCAACTGATCTGGGTTTAATCCATCATCATTCTTTAGCTCACTCCACCACCCCAGTTCAGACATGGCCATATGCAAATCAGTCTGACCCTGTGCCTCATGGGAACAGTCCAGCCCGAACTGCCAAGCCATGTCTTCCCTGGACTGGAAACAAGCATCCTGGGACCAGTTTCTGGCTATTCAGCCGTCATCAGCCAGGCTAGCTTGAATCCAGTGGCAAAGTGAGCAAGGGACCCACGTCGGGCATACCCTGCCAACTTAGGGCGAACAACGCGATACCAAAGGGGATGATGGACAGAGCGTTTGAGCTAATCAAACACTCACCCCCAGTCAACTGATCTGGGTTTAATCCATCATCATTCTTTAGCTCACTCCACCACCCCAGTTCAGACATGGCCATATGCAAATCAGTCTGACCCTGTGCCTCATGGGAACAGTCCAGCCCGAACTGTCAAGCCATGTCTTCCCTGGACCGGAAACAAGCATCCTGGGACCGGTTTCTGGCTATTCAGCCGTCATCGGTCAGGCTAGCTTGAATCCAGTGGTAAAGAAAGCAAGGGACCCACGTCTGGGCATACCCTGCCAACTTAGGGCGAACAATGCGATACCAAACCGGTCCTAGGATGCTTGTTTCCAGTCCAGGGAGGACCTGGCTTGGCAGTTCGGGCTGGACTGTTCCCATGAGGTACAGGGTCAAGACTGATTTGCATATGGCTGGGTTCAAACTGGAATGGCATGGTGAGCAAAAAAACGATGGATTTAGGCCCAGATCTCTGTACTGGGGTGAATGTATGACATTGTTCTGCATTCTGTCCATCAACTGTTGTTTTTGCATTTGTCACCCCAAGTGGGACGGGTATGCCCAGATGTGGGTCCCGTGCTTACCATGCCACTGGAATCAAGCTATCCTGGCTGAAGAGGGTGAAACCCCGAAGCCGGTCCTAGGATGCTTGTTTCCAGTCCAGGGAGGACCTGGCTTGGCAGTTCGGGCTGGACTGTTCCCATGAGGCACAGGGTCAAGACTGATTTGCATATGGCTGGGTTCAAACGGGAATGGCATGGTGAGCAAAAAAACGATGGATTTAGGCCCAGATCTCTGTACTGGGGTGAATGTATGACATTGTTCTGCATTCTGTCCATCAACTGTTGTTTTTGCATTTGTCACCCCGAGTGGGACGGGTATGCCCAGACGTGGGTCCCGTGCTCTCCATGCCACTGGAATCAAGCTATCCTGGCTGAAGAGGGGTGAAACCCCGAAACCGGTCCTAGGATGCTTGTTTCCAGTCCAGGGAGAACCTGGCTTGGCAGTTCGGGCTGGACTGTTCCCATGAGGCACAGGGTCAAGACTGATTTGCATATGGCTGGGTTCAAACTGGAATGGCATGGTGAGCAAAAAAACGATGGATTTAGGCCCAGATCTCTGTACTGGGGTGAATGTATGACATTGTTCTGCATTCTGTCCATCAACTGTTGTTTTGCATCTGATATGCACACAGGCTGTCTCCCAGAGGAGTAAAGGTCACTCCCCGTGCCCCAGGCACATTTGCCCTTGGGCAGGTGGGAAAATTAGGTATTTAGGAGGTGTCCACCCCCAAAAGGATAGCCACACCTCTAGGGTGGGCTGCCAGGTCTGTACACCTAAGGGAGACTTCTGCCATTTTTAAAAGGGGTAGAAATAGTGGGTTCTGGGTAGAAAAGGTGGCACACACCCCCGTATGTGATCCTCTTAGGAGTGGATTAGCTTCTGGGGCTAGTAGCCCTTTGGCCATTGACACCCACACCCCTTTCTCCCCTAAATCTAGGACCTAAGGGCCACCCCTGAAATCAAAACCTTATTACTGATGCAATTTGCATTGAAGAGGGTAAAGAAGTGACCCAAGTCTGCAACAACAGGACTTGCACAAACCAAAAGAGGAATACTCTGCACCTGTGACAATTCTCCTGGAGTTCTACGACTGAGACTCATCCTAGACTAAAGGTCAGTTCCCCCAGTCAGAGGGACCCCTGCGAGAACCAGCAGCAACCTTAGACTCCTCTGGACTTGTGGCACTAGTCCCCTGCAAACTGCAGATAAAGCAACACTCTGGATCCAAAGAATCGCTGGCCATTGGTCCTCTGAGGGATCTCCCAAATCCAGATGGTCTAGTGCATTGTGGGCATTGTAGTTCTTCCTCCCCTGATGTTTCAGGCAGGTACCGTATTACCCAGGACCACCGGACGTCGAAGTACCTTTCCACTGTGTTTACTGCTGCCAAGGCTTGTTGGTCACCAGTCTGGCAATTGGTGTCAGATTTCTTTCTAGTCGTGTCAATTAATTATTGTCCATGTTGGTACTCTGAAGTGCTTAACATGTGTTCCTACAGTAAAGCATCACTGCTCTTTGCCATCTACCAGGACCGAGCGATGGATTTCTTAGTGTGAATCCAAGGACCATCTTTGGGGTATTGTGAGAGTATTGCATGGTGAAGCCTAACCAGCATCACCTCATAGACCTTCACCTTCTTACAAGCCCTATGTACTAATAATAGAGGACTAAGTTTAGCAGAAAATATTATCACCACTTTAAAGCAGGTGCTAAAAAGGAGAAATGGTTTTATTTTCTTACTTTTTCCAACTTTGCATGTGTGCTGCACTGTACAGCACACATCTGAAGTGGGAAGTTTTAAAATGAGTCTGAGCATAGCATTGTGTACAAGAAGGGTACTCTTCCAAGCAAAACCCATACTACAATCAAATCAATATAAACTTTATTCGGTCTTTGAAATAAAAACCATAAAAGTAAAACAATCAATGATATACACTTCAAAATCATCCTCAATATCAGCAATTTAAAAATAGAACAAATACAGCGTTAAAAAAGGCCTACGAAGATATAAAAGAGGACAAATGTCCTACACTACAAGGGGGGGTTAATCACAGCTGTTTTCACCATAAAAGTGACTTTTGAAAAACTAAGAACTATAAGAATAATATCTCCCGAAAGCATTTGCAAGTATATGAGTGCAGGGCGAACCTGAGTAAAATTAGCCTTTTTCAGTGCGGGGAGACTATAATGTTTCCTGGATACTTTATAGAAGCTACAAAAAGTCATAAAATGTACAGTGTCCTGCAGAGACTTACTGTCGCAGCTGCAGGATGTAAGATTAACACCTCTATTCCCCCTTGCAGGAAGGCTAACAAGAAGGGCAATAGGAACCTAGGGGCATATCATCAAGCCGGCGATAAGAAATTATCGCCGCTTTAGCGTCTGTTTTCAGACGAAAAGCGGCGATAATTTTACTGCTGTATTAGCAAGGCCACGCTATCGCGTGAATCCTTGCCCTATCGCCCTTTTCCATAATGCCACCTTTGCATCTCTAATGAGATGCAAAGTGGGCGTTCCGTCCCAAAATAACTGGAGAAATGTCGTTAACCGACATTTCTCCAATTATCAAGGGAATCCCCAACAAGCATAGCGATGAGAAAAGTAGCGCTAACCTTGGTTAACGCTACTTTCCTTACGCATGCTTTTAGTTTGACTTAGCCATGATATCCAATGGAAGGTGGATATCATGGTTAAGTATGCCCAGCCCTATCAACAAGCTATCGCCAAATGTCGTGCGATTATCGATGGATTTCCAGCGATAATCGGACATTTGGCGGCTTGCGCCAGGAATTTTATCGATTCTGAGATAAGCGTTGCTAATAGCACGCTATCTCAGCGATAAAATTCATCGATCGCCGGCGATAAATATCCTAGCGCTAAGTGCGCTTAGCGATATTTATCGCCGGTTGTTGATAATATGCCCCCTAGTGAGTAGAAAGTGGTCATACCTACTTTTAACACACAAGAGGTAAGGCTTTGGTAGAGGGCGCGGTTTTCAAGAGGACATATCGACGAAGACTAGTCGTCATTAAAGCATACCCTCCAATCCAACCGCCTCCTTCTAAAAAAGTGTTCTTTCACCCGTTTGTGGTCCTACTTGCAGCTATTGTCTGGATTCCTAAATAAATCTCCCCTACCTAAGTTAAAAAACAGTCCCTGATATATTTAAACCAGGGAATGTGAAGGAAATGATCCAGGGCCAGACAGACCTTGATAATCTGTTTGATTGTTGCATAAATACTTTAAACATTACCTCTAAATTAAACAAGTCTGCTCTGTGCCAAGCTATCAGGGGTTGAGCTCAGGTTGACAGAGTGAGTTTAGTGGTTCACCCTTGCAAGGATTGTGGTTATTATTTGAGGTGGGTACTTGCGCGCCTCAACTAATGTCCCCAATTTCTTTCACTGATTATTCTCTGACATTCCCATCCCAGTCCCATGGTACTGAAATGGCAGATGGGAGAAAAAATACTTGTTCCAGTCAGAGTGACCTATTTTAGTAAATTATGGTGCCACTGGAATTCCGCAGGAGTCCTTCGCAAACAACTGTACGGATATACCTAACTTTTTTATCCCTTAAAGACCACCCGTGCACCTCTTTAAACGGAAATTTCTACAAATACAGCTGAACGGATTTACACCAAATCATAAAAAGCTGCCTTTCTGAGTAAAGTTCTAACGTTTTACCAAATTTGATGTCATTGTGTTCACCTGATTTTTATGTGTATCGGGAAGCAAAGTTTCCTAAAGGAATTTACATGGGTAATTAACATTTTTGGAAACAACTTTTCTTGACCCTCGCTGGACAGATGAGCGCAAAACTTTACAGAAAGGAGCAGAAGTGGATGGACTTTTTTGGGGGAAAGTTTTGTGCAGGTGCAGATCCGTGAAATGTCACACATTTTTTATCAAAACAAAAAATGCATTTCCTATGAAAACTCTAGCTTAACTATAACTACAAAGTGGAGATGGCCACTGTGTGATGCACACACACACATACATGCACACATACACAATAACAAATACAGACTTCCGCATGCACATGGTCAGGCAAGCACACACACACATGCATGCACACAAATACATAGGCATGTACATGCAAACACATACATGCACACACGTATACACACACATTCACACATATGTAGATGCTCACACACACACACACACAGATCATTAATTAACAGGAGCTTGCAATGCATAGTCTCTACTTATGCTGTCACCTCTAGTCTCTCGTGGCACCATGGTGCGGCTCACTCATACGCGAACATACCCATACACAGACATTCAGGCACACATGCATACTCTCACACATGCACAGACTACCAACTCACAGGAGCTTTAGGTACTGGTGTCTGATTATGCTGTCACTTTCAGCCTCTTGTAGGACCAAGGTCCAGCTTACATATAAGTGCACACAAGCATACACACACATTCAGGCAGACATGTAGACACACACACAGATCACCATCTCAAATACGCTTGCAGTGTCTGGTCTCTGCTTATGCTGCCGCTTTTAAAGGCATATTTACAAGCCCCTATTGTCACAGAAATTTCACTTTTTACGACTATTTACAAGGGTGGCGTAAATAGGAGGCAGCGCCAAAATGAAGACCAGGGAAAGCCTGGTCTTAACATGGTGAAATGAGAAGAAATGCTTTATTTCTCCTTGTTTTTGCTGTTTCTATGTGTGCTGTATTGTGCAGCACACATAGAAACAACAAATTGCCATGAATGATTGTTTACGTGCAGGAAGGTGTCCCTTCCTGCACATAAACAATCATTAAAAAAATGACGGTTTGCAACTTCTATGTGTGCTGCATATTGCAGCACACATAGGAGCTTCAAATCGCCATTCTGGATTGTTTATGTGCAGGAAGAGACACCTTCCTGCACATAAACAATCATTCCTTCAACGCAGGCACCCTTACACTATCGTGCAAGGGTGCCTGCATTTGCGCTAGGCACCTTAATTTAGCACCAGCGCAGGGAGAAACACAGGGGTGCACCGTATAATTGTAAATACGGTGCATCCCTGTGTTTCTAAAGTGACTGAGCGCGGCATAAGCTATTTGAAACTAACCTGCGCTCTGCCACTTCATTGTAAATATGTCCCTTAGTCTCTTGTCAGTTTCCTGATAGGAATTAGGGTGTCAATGTGCGAATCAAGGGGATTCAAGGAGTGAGTTAATGATAGAGTCCTAATGGTAAGTGTGAGTCAAGATGAGCTATGGGGTGAGTTACTGGATGAGTCCTAGTAGGTAACTTGTTTCCAGGGAATGAAGGCTGAGTCCTGGTGGGAAGTGTAAGTCAAGAGGAGTGACTCAATGTGTAAGTCCTGATGCGGAGTGTCAGTCAAGGAATTCAATCACTGAGTCCTGGTGGCCAGTGTAAGTCAGGGGATTCGAAGGTGCTGGTTAATGAATGATCACTGATGGGAAGTGTGAATTAAGAGGGTTAATCAAGGAGTCCTAGTAGGAAAAGTGAGTGCAAGAGAGGTCAAGGTGTGAGTTACTGGAGGACCCTTGATGGGGACTGGGAGTCAGAGGAGTCAATGGGGGAGTCCTGGTGGAGAGTGTGAGTTATGAGGGGTGACATGGTAGGAGTCAAGGCGGGAGCTCATGTTTAGGTCCTGGTGTAGAACAAGAGTCAAGGAAGTCAATGGGGAAGTCCTGGTGAGAAGTGTGAATTAAGGGAGGTCAAGGGGTGAGTTCATAGAGGTGATCTGGTGAGGAGTGTGAGCCAACTGAGTCAATGTGGGGTTCTGGTGGGAAGTGGCAATCAAGGGAGTTCAAGGGGTGACTTAACAGGGGAGTCCTGGTGGTAGTGTGAGTTAAGGAGGCTATTATGGTAGGAGTCAAGGAGGAAGTTCATGGTTAGGGGCTGGTGGAGAGGAAGAGTGAAGCGTGGGGTCAATGGGTGAGTCCTGGTAGGGAGTGTGAATCAAGGGAGTCCGATAGCTGAAACAGATGCCAGGAAATATCCCCTTTCAGCTTCTCGAGATCTGTCCAACTACAAGAGGTTTGTAGTCAGAATTCTGTATACACGCCTCATATCAACCTGAGACCTCCTCCCCTTTTCATTTCAGACTGACGAAGAGTCCCTAAGTTTTAAATTTGATCTGCAAACCTATTGGTTGACCTCGGTTTAGGGTGTGATGGCCCTCACTGCGCCGCTTACACCAGGGAGCCTCCACACCCTCTTTCTCATGCTGTCTTCCAACCTTCCTCCAAAGTGGCTTTGAATGATCACAAACCCCAATCAAAAACGTTTTAGTGACATAATACTAGCCCAATAGTGTGTGGTGGATATTCCAAGAATCAGATTGAGTACACTGTGTGACCGCGATATATTCTCATATGCGTATAGAGTCCATGTTAAAGGAAGACAGTTTTAATCTGTGTTACTCCATTTTACCTGTTATTTATTTATTAAAAGTTTGAATTGTTATAATATTTAATATTATTAATATTAATAGTGTTACTAAAATTATTAGATTTGAAGCTACTTAATACATATGATTTGGAACTTTAACATCAATGCAACTAAACTGAGGATATTGCACACCAGTGTGCCAGCCTGTGGAGGTGTCAATAATTTCAAAGGCGGGCCCGCCTGGCACTGAACGGGCAGTGAACTGTAGCTGGTTGACCCTACGTTCTTCCGTGAGTGCCAAGCGAAAGTGCTACTCATCAGCAAGAAGTGCTACCCACCAGCAGTGTGCAATATATTGCTGGACAGGGTGTACACCTAAAGTGAACCCTTACCCATGGTAGGGGTAGGCAACTGCCCCTCACCAGGCTTTACGTAGATTGGCAGATGTTGGAATCAGAGATTTGAGGAAGGGGCGCAGTCATTTTTATCTTCCCTCCTAGGGGACGAGTATACTGCCCCCCCCCCTTCTATGTTCAATCCATTCTGTCCCCATGTGTGTGCTGGAAGTAGATTAAGGCACAAACATTGCGTGCATGGGCACGTGTTACAATATTACATGAGCTTGAGCTTAGTGATTCAGGTCCTCTAGAAGGCTCAGGAATTGCAGAAAAAGATGCAGCTCCCCCAGTATGTTGACTTTAGGGCCCCTGTTACCCTCCTGGAAGGGCTCCAGTAAAGGACACTTACATCTTGTACTGTGATCTGGTTGGCAGTTCTGCCAACAGGCAAAGGTTAAAGTGAAAGTGCCCGATTCACAAAGGTAAATTTACACTGTTGTGTAACTTTACTACTTTTCGGTATTCACAAAGGTAAGTTACTACTAGTAAAGTTAGACTTTTGGTCTAAGTTTATCTTTCTGAATACCGAAAAGTAGTAAAGTTACACAAAAGTGTAAGTTTACCTTTGTGAATCGGGCACTCCGATGGCCCGCTGGTGCCTACATCTTTCCTTACTTTGCTGCAAGTTCCTGACAGATGTGCGCAGCTTTGGTTGAACAGGACTATGGATTTTAAAGATGGCGCGCTTCCAGTTGCCTCTGACTTATGGTCAGGCTCCTCAATGAACCAGACAGGAACAAGACCCCCACCTTCGTTTACATTACTCTGGAGAGCAGGAGAAGCTCTGCTTCACCACCCTCCATACAGGAAGTATGGCAAGGCACATGGCTCTACAACTTACCCTAGTGTAGGAACATCCTGCTTCCGGGGCCTGGGGACAAACAGAGATCACTTGGGGGTGCCTTGTTGTCTGAGACTAGTTCCCATAACTCTGTTCCTTATGGTTCTAGAGATGTCATGGACTAGGAGCAGGACTGGACCCTCATTTTCAAACCCAGGGCCTCATGTATAATCTTTTGCCGTAGGGCAGCACCGCAAGCCTTTCTGCTGCACTTCCCTGCGTCAAAAGTAAAGGGAAAGAATGCGCTGTATCTCTGAGATAGGGCGCATTCCTGGGCTGCCATGCGCCAACTCAGGCACCCTTGCGCCATGGTGCAAGTGTTTTTGCATTTAAGGGTGATTGTTTTTTGTGCAGGAAGGGACACCTTGCAGCACAAAAACAATCAATGGAGGTGATATCCTATTTCTATGTGTGCAGCACATGTGGAAAAGGAAAAAAACGAGAAGAAATAAGGTTATTTCTCCTCATGCCTCATCTTTGCCACCCCTGGAGAGGAGTAGGCTTTTGACGCAATTCTAGGTTTACGAAATCTAAATAAAACTGGAAATGCCATGGGTGTTATGTGGGAACACCAAACGTATCGCTCATGCCACGCCTCCCTATTGCAGAGTGAGGAAACGCAGCGACTTGCGCTGCATTGCCTCAGTCCATATCTACAAGGCCATGAAAAGCCATGCAGGGTGGCTGTACGGGGTCTTGTAGATATGGGCCTGCAGTGTGCGCTGGCGGCACAGGGGCTTGTAAATGAGGCCCCCAGTTCGCTCGCTGTGAGTGGGATCCAGCAGCCCAGTGGGTGTTTTAATTTGCAGGAGTTCCCTGGCAGACCCAAATGTTTGACTGTAATCGTCCGTTCATGACATACGAGCCCCTAAAACTGCACTACCCCAAGTTAAAGAAATTTGTAATGACCAAGTGGCACTCTTGCCGGGGACAGGAAGTACGAAAGGAGAGGTTGCAGGTTGACAAATGTCTTCCAACACACAAAATAATTTACAAGCGTATATATGAGCTTTACGAATAACCCCATCAGCAAGAGACCTTTGAATGAGCCACATCTCGTTGTAACTCAGAGATGTGATGGACGCACAGATGTGAATAAGATCCAGATGAGCCAAGATGCTTTACTGGAGGAACGGACAAAGGACAAATATGTGCCAGAATCCAGTTTCCAGGTGTTTTTTGTGCACTACGTAGGGTGGTTTAGTAGTAAAACTGCATGACTCGTACATTTAGTGAGCTCTGTGTAAAGGGCAGTGCCAACCACACCATGCTTTAGACTTATAGTTAGGGCAGTGTGCTACAAAAAGCATGACTTGGACATTCTATTTTGTCTTTTAGAACCCTTCCAATGGCACAGTGGAGCCGCCATCTTGTCTGCATTGGGAAGCCCAGTCCACATGTGGGTGGCGTTGCGAAGCCCAGTCCACATGTGGGTGGCGTTGGGAAGCCCAGTCCACATGTGGGTGGCGTTGGGAAGTCTAGTCCACATGTAAGTGGCGTTAGGAAGGCCAGTCTACATGTGGGTGGCGGAAGTCTAGTCCACATGTGGGTGGCGTTGGGAAGCCCAGTCCACATGTGGGTGGCGTTGGGAAGCCCAGTCCACATGTGAGTGCGCTGATCAGTAAAACACTATTCTGCCCTTCTTTGCATACCTCTTCGAGAAATTAGGACATATCCTTGCAAACTGATACATTTGTAGCTCTTTGTCCTTTGATACAAAGTGCAATAGTCAAAATACCAGACACACAAGTTTTCTGAAGCTAATTGAGCTGATATTTTATTCCCCTGTTATTGACATTGTAGCACCTTTGCGATTAAGTGTTGAGAGACTGTTTATGGCCACAAGGTGGTAGGACTTTCTGTCTTTCGTGTTAAATATTTTAGGTGCTAGAGTTTCTACAAGTAAACCTATCACCCTGAAAGATCTCACTTTCTGCAGCAGACATGGAGTTTATTCATTGTAATTGTCAATGTCGTGCAGTATATAAACATATATGTGTGTGTGTGTGTGTGTGTGCGTGTGTATGTACACACACACACACACACACACACCATCATCACCCAATGCCATGAGACACCAGTGGCACAACATTACCCAATATTAATCACCACGGTACTCCCACAAACCAGTGCTGACCCCTGCACTTCAAATAAGGCACCAGAGACCCTTAGCTGACAACCCTTTCTATCTTTGTGTTAAATACACTGACAACTAAAGATTTTCTGTACGCCATGGAGACCGGGGATTGGGTTCCATATAAATTCTGCATAATTTGAGCGCTTGTGGCAGAAAGTTTACCATATGGAGGTTGTTATTCCTATTTGCCCTCCCGCACACATGATGGTGTACACAGGCACTCACACATACACGCAAGAAAAGTAAGGCACTCGCAGGCACAACAAAGACACACATGCACAGACACGAGCACCTACACTTGCACTCACAGACACACAGTCAGCGTTGTATGCAAGTTCCGCACACGGCAGTATTGTTATGAAGAAAGCACACAACCATGAGTGCACTCACGAGCCCTCTGAGTTGGGCACTCTTCTGCATACACCAACTAGCCTTGCCTTTCATATAAGAATCACTGATATAATGTTTTTAGGAGATACCCCTGACCTTGTGTTGTGACATAGCGCCCTGCATCATTCAGAATTGCATGTGTGATTCGAAGTTTCACCTCCCTCATTGCGCAATCAATGAACTGTGTGCCAGTCTCTCATCTGACGATGCTGTTTAGCTTTCAAAGTTCAACATATGGGCTGCCTCCAACAGCCGCGGCTGCTGCAGGTAAGAGCGGTGGGGCCGGGTGAGTGGGGATTTCGAGAGACGACCACAAGGGAAAATTTATTATTTATTTAATTTGCCCTCGTGGTTGTCTCTCGAATTCCCCCCTCACCCGGCCTGACCGCCCCACCGCTCTTACCTGAAACAGCCACGGCTGGCCTCCAATTCTACCTTCAAGAGAAGCACAACCTCCAATCCAACCTTCAAGAGAAGCGCTGCCTCCAATCCAACCTTCAAGACATGTGCTTCCTCCAATCCAAACTTCAAGAGAAGCGCTGTTACCAATCCAACCTTCAAGAGATTCGGTGCTAATAATCCAGCCTTCAAGAAACGAGCTGCCTCCAATGCAACCTTCAAGAGAAGTGCTGCTACCAATCCAACCTTCACGAGCCGAGCTGCCTCCAATCCAACCTTCAATAGAAGCACTGCTACTGATCTAACCTTCAAGAGAAGTGCTCCCGCCAATCTAACCTTCAAGAGAAGTGCTACCTCCAATCCCGTCTTCAACAGGTGTGCTGTTACCAATCCAACCTCTAAGACACATGTTGCCTCCAAGCCAACTTTCAAAAAACATGCTGCCTCCAATACAACTTTCAAGAGACACTCTGCCTCCAATCTAATCCAACCTTCAAGGGACGTGCTGCCTCCAATCTAACCTTCAAGAGACAAGCTGCCTCCAATCCAACCTTCAAGAGACGTGCTGTCTCCAATCCAACCTTCAAGAGACGTGCTGTCTCCAATCCAACCTTCAAGATACAAGCTGCCTCCAATACAACCTTCAAGAGACGTGCTGTCTCCAATCCAACCTTCAACATAAGCGCTGCTACCAATCCAACCTTCAAGCGACAAGCTGCCTCCAATCCAACCTTGAAGAGACGTGCTGTCTCCAATCCAACCTTCAAGAGATGTGCTGCCTCCAATCTAACCTTCAAGAGACAAGCTGCCTCCAGTCCAACCTTCAACAGGTGTGCTGCTACCTATCCAACCTCTAAGACACATGTTGTCTCCAATCCAACTTTCAAAAGACATGATGCCTCCAATACAACTTTCAAGAGACACTCTGCCTCCAATCTAATCCAACCTTCAAGCGACATGTTGTCACCACCCTTATTGCATGATCAGCTGTTTGTCAGTCACTCTTCTAACAGTGTTATTTAGCCTCCAAAGTTCAAGAGATGTGCTGTCTCTAATCCTACCTTCAAAAGACTCACTGTTTTAAGTCCAACCTGAGTTGTGCAGCTAAGTCACCACCAGTAAAGTGCAGTCACCTCCTGAACTAGGAAGCCGAGTAGCACATCCCAAGATTGTCATAGTCCCCTATGGACCCCGAAAGCAAGAAGCCTCCAACCCCAAAACAATAACCATTACAACCTCTAAGCTTTCTCGGATAACTCAAAGCTCATTATCTCTCAGCCTCAGCTTCACATACTCGAGCCAGGTCAAATGTCCCACACTTCCTTTGGACAGGAGACCCGGCCTTCCAGAATGTCAGCCCACTCCCCAACCTCCGGAGACGTCTTGTCTCCAAACCAACTTTTAAGAGACATGCTATCTCAAATCCAACCTTCAAGAGATGGGCTGCCGACACATGTCTGGGTTGCTGGAAATTAAGTGGAATGGCTTTATTGAGAGGCTGGCATTATTGTTTAGGACAGAGACCAGAGGAGAGGGTACCTGCTATTGAGGACCACCCCTAGTACTGAAGCTACTCACAGACAGTGGAGGAAAACCAGCCTTTTTTGTTAGCCGGGGCAGCAGAGCAGGGAATAGGGCAGAGCATCAGTCATTTGTCTGTGCGACCCGGGTCCACCAGGCTGATGCTGGAGGAGGGATTCCACAAAGCAAAGACTTTTAAAGACCAACAGTAGACCCCCAAAATAGAAAAGTGCTCATGAATTTTCCAGCACAGTAAATACAACCATTATGTTGACTGTGTGGTTAATGGAAATATTCTGTCATTCATCTCTCCACACTCTGGTGGCAACGATGGTTCAAGATGTTGGGCCACCTCTGGTTTCCCACTTTCACCTGCACCTCTTGATGAAGGTCCAGGTGGCTTCAGTCCCCAGAACAGTTTGTTTGGCCCCATAGTGCTGTGTGCCTGTGGCCCTCTCCTCTAATGGATGAGCTAATGAACCTCAAGGATATGAGGGTGACAATGGTCTTTAACCAGCTCTTTGGCCTTTTAGAAGCAGGTCTTTGGGAACGCTGACAAAGAACCTTCGCGAGGGGTACTTTATCAGGGCATCCAGGGACCTCAGGCCACTCTCCCCACTGCTAGTGGTCTGTAGGCTGACACTTGCTGAGTGATTGCAAAGACGCCCGTCACATAGCTTTAAACCAAACAGACAAAACCAACAAGCACTGATCATTAATCACTTTAGAGGCTTTCACAGCATATTTTGTGTAATGTGGAGAGCAGTCATAGCGTGTCATACCTCTGTGGTGCTGAGCTGCGCACTCTGCCCAGGGGCTGTCCTTCTGCACCACCTCAGGCCTCCCTGGAAAGACCCAGAGCTGATGCATGGATGGACACATTTTATACAGTATACATGGGGCAGGCATCCAGGGGGGTGGGGCTTCCTGGGTGCATAGAGGACACCGGAAGTCAAAGGCAGGACAACAGCCCTCACATGAGGGAGGACAAACAACAATGGAGATTTCACAAGAGTTTCGTCCCCAGAGGCAACTTCCATTAGAGGAGTTACCTCGGAAGGAATTTTGATATACACACTTGAATGTAACAGTGTTTTCCTTTTTTTAGTTAGTGCACTTTGGGTCTTGACCATGTGACAAGCAGAAGCTGTGCAGTAACCTGGCCATGTGAGGTTTAAGCATGTTGCATATGAAGCCAGTGCCCTAATTTTATTATAGGTGCCTGTGGTGCACCCGCTCTGTGAGGTATGACTGAAGTAATAGCCATTTATGTTAAGAAACTGATGCACTGACAGTAGGGGGGCAAAATGTTGGACATATATGAGCAGTTCCTTCATTTTGTGACATGCAGAACCGGAGCCCAAACATAAATGACACATGGCTTGTTCTCATACATGTGAGGAAGAAACTGATATCCTAGCTAGTAAGCATTATGTGTCTCTTAAGACCATGAGGTCAAACAGTAGTGACCCAAACAATTCAAGATGGTGCCCTCACCGACAAAGAAGCAGTATCATAACCTTGTGAGGTACAAAGCGATACCTTGTGCATGACATATGCTCCGTTCAAGAGTAAACAAACTAAGGAGCGTGATTCTGTCTGCAAAACAGGAACTCTGTCGCAAACATGATGGAGTACCTTGTGCACCAAAAATGATGGTCTGCCCACCCTATGTACTGTTGATGGAGCCGAAGGAAAGCTTTCTCAGATGGCCTGATGGAATAGAGGCCGTCGGAGGGAGGGCACTATTCCACCCAGCATAATTAGGATAGATAGAGTGATGTCCTTTTTGTTCTGTCTGGTACCAATGAGCAAAACCTGGTGGCAAGAGACCAACAAACATATAATGACCCCTAAACTTAAGGAAAACTCCCTAAGTGTGCAGATTATTTGGTATTTTCCTTTTCAATAACAAACTCCCAGTTTGGGTATTTGTTTATGAAAAACAAAAAGTTTGTTGAAGTTTGGTGGACAACCCTCAAAACCACCGAACTTGTTGTATCTTGGCAGGAACCGCCATGACACCACTTCCTATCAAGGCACAGAGGTCACTGCTGAACCAACAGTGATCTCTAAATATTGTATAGGCAGTCCGTCAGGGTGGCGGATGTAATGTCATCTGCCACTCTGACTGAGTACCGTCCGCCAAAATCTAGATCTGCTCCTATGTTTCCTAAACATGGGAGGTACAAAACAGACATGCTTCACATGAGGTACATGATATGTGCATTGAGAAAGTGGTCAAGCTTATGTGTCCTAAGCTTCAGAAGCACAGAGGTGCATGACTTGTCCACAAAATAAATTGTGCAGTCTATGGACCTGATTCACAAAGGTAAAGTTAGACTTGTTGTCTCAGTTTAGACAAAAGTGTAACTTTACTACTTTTCAGTATTCACAAAGGTAAGTTAAAAGTATTACCTTTGCAACTGTGGAGCTTCCGCACTTGGGCGGCATCTCTGCAAGAGTGTGGAGATTCTGCTCCGAGTGCAGAAACTCCACCCTAGTGTGAAAACTCCAACCCAAGTGCGGATACTACGCAGTTGTAAAGATACCACTTGTAACTTACCTTTGTGAATACTGAAAAGTAGTAAAGTTAGGCTTTTGGTCTAAACTTAGACCAAAAGTCCAACCTTTCCTTTTTGAATCAGGCTCTATGTGTCTCAGCATCTGCGATAGAGAAGAGATGCCCTGCGCCTGAGAAACATGCCATTTGCATTGAACAAGATGTACAGTCTAATGGCCTGAGTCAAAGTTTAGTGGACAGTTACTCCATTACTAACATGACGGATATCCCTTTTGCGTTAACGTATAATGCCCTTGTAATAAGGCAGATGAGATATGTCATGTTTGTGTTGGAGTACCCAGCCTACAAACTCTAAGCCAAGCACTATGGGCCTGATTATGATGTCGGTCGGAGTTGCCTTCGACCGACATCTCTGAGTTTCCGGAACCGACCTCGGATCGGCGGTCCGAAAACACAATTACAATCCATTTCCCTATGGGAGCTTGTGCGGTGGTCGGAAACAGGCCGCAACACTAGCTCCCATAGAGAAATGGGAGTTAGTGTAAATCCTTATGTATTCTTTAAAAGGGATATTATGTTTCCAGTACGGATGCCCTGGTTCGCATATCGCTTTTTTATTTTGCTACCCTTGGACTAAAAATGTAACACAAGGGTTTTACCACAAACCTAGTCCCCTCTTTTACATTAAAAAGTAGAAGAAATGTGCATGCTCCACTATGTAACACAGAAAAAGGTGCCAATTCAGAGGCTACATAATTTGTCCGGGTGCAATTTGGTTGGTGTAAAGAATGATTGCCCTACAATCATAAACAGCAGAATAGGTCAAATTGTATTTGCCTTTTTTATTTACTCCCTTTTTTATTGACCTTAGGTCTCATGTTGAAAGGATTGTAGCAATTGCAAAGCTTCTGATTCAGTAAAGCAAAGGGTTTCCAAATGCTAAAACCATTTTCAAATGTATTTAAAACCATTTAATGATTCAGGAAAGGTTTTCTGAATAACTAAATGGGTTTAGAAATGTTCCAAAATTGCTAATTGAAAGGTGTCTGTTTCAGGTATCCCATCCACATGACATTTCAGACCCTTCTTTATCAATGTTTTGTGATCGTAATCCAGTCTCACAACATTTAAAAGTTATCACCTCCCAGTTTGGGTGGTAATTGATGTTCAAGGAGGAAGGTGTCCCCTTTGGAACCCTTCCTTTTTGTGAATCTTGAAAAAGTTTCAGGGAGAATTGCCAGTGGCCCTGTAAACTCACAGTAAAACTTCCTGAAAAACAATTTTTTTAAATGCAGTCCTGTTTCCTTATTCAAAGACAATCTCAGACACGGTGGTATGCTGATCCTTGCAGTCCACCATCCTTGTGAATGTGACAACTTGCAAGGGGTCTCAAATGGTGACCCACCTAATGGACACTGATTAGAAAGATAGCTCTGCACCCCCCTACTGTGCAGTATTTTGTGAACTGGTCTATTTATACATAGGTCTGTTGACAAAATCAGAATTGATTAGCTAATAGTCAGTGCGGATTTTGTTACCATTTTTTGCAAATCAACTATTAGTACATGAAGCCCCTTTGAGTCCTAACTACGAGAAGTACAGAACTAGGCGAGGATTAGAATATTTGCACACATTAATTATTGAAGTGATAAACCCCCTTTTTACACTGGATAATTTTACTTAGAAACTTTGAAATTCAATATCTCTGGTTATACTAATTGGATTTTTGTTGTTTTGGTCTTGTTTTATTTATTAAAATCAGATTTAGTTTTCTAACTGGGTGTGGAATCATTTTGTGTGGTGTTTTTACTGATTTACTGTTTGAAGTGCTGCACAAATACATTATACACAGCCCCTAAATTTAAGCCTGACTGCTCTGTGGCAAGCTACAGGAGGGTGAGCACAGGTTACTTTAGGGTTTGCCTGGCTCTTATCTTGACTAGGATTGTGCTTGCTGCTTGATCAGGGCTCATACCCCAGTCAGCCAACAACTCAATTTCTATGACTGGTGTCAGCGGTGGGATTAGGACTTGTGTTTGTGGAGTGCTATACAGTGATTTGATGTACACTGCTATTCTATACCTAAGACCAATTTGAATTTTTAAATTCTCACTGATTGGCATTTTTGATTTTCCAAAATCATGTCTTTATCTGTTGGATCTGAAACCAAGCCTGCAAACATTGGATTTGAGCTGACTAGCATGGAGATGCACACTATAACCCAGCTCAAGGATGTCTGCAAGGAGTTTGGACTTCCTGCCAAGAGCACCACGAGGAAGGTGGAATTGCAAAAGTTGCTGAGGGCCTGGGGAGAAGCTCACTCGAAAGAGACCACAGGAGGTGATGGAGGTGATGGGGAAATGGAGGAACTACCTGCAGCAGATGGGGAACATTTGACCCCTATAATGGAACTGCCTGCCAGGGCAGGGAGCAGCATCTCCTCCAAAGGCCTGTCCCCAGAAGAATTGGCGGGGAGGAGGGAGAGAGGGAAAACCAGCTGCAAATGGCCAAATTTGAAATGGAGATGAAAAATATGTTACTGGCTCATAAACTGAGTGTAGGAGAGTAGGATCTGCTTCACGTGGGTACCCCCACTTTTTGCTGATGCTTCACTGTTTTTCGACTTTAGTCTGGCTGGGGCCCTGCTAATCAGAACCCCTGCCTAGCTGCTTCCTCTCTAAAATGGTTTCCATGTACCTTAGGTACATCTTTGATTGGAATCTGGAGTGCCCTTATAAGTCCCTAGTATATGGTATACTATGTACCCAGGGCATAGGTACCTCAGAGGCCTGCCAGGGGCTGAAGCATGCATTATGCCACCCCTGGAAGGCCAGCCAAAATGGCACCACAGGACTGCTACTGCAGCCTGGGTAAGGTGGTGCATGCACCCCTTACTGTGGTATAGGCTACCTATATCACTACCATTGCACACACATATAAACCTATAAGTCACTCCTATGGCAGGCCTTAACAATCCTGAAGGCAGAGTGCTTGGTTTTTATGTGAGAGGGTGCCCCTGCATGAGCAGGGCCCCTCTGCAGTGTTCAGAGTCAATCCTCTGATGCTGTTTGTGGTGCAGCCTGACCATATACTCGTAAGTGCATTATATCCTCGCGGTAAATGCTAACTTTGGGATGGCTGCACAGAAACATGTCGTGTTTGGTGTCAAACATCTTGGAATACTAACCCCCCACCAATTCTGGCAGCGGGTGCAGCATTCCACCCTTCTAGAGGGAGAGACATGTACACACCGGGCTACCCGGTAACTTCTTTCCAGAGCCCTGGCATCACAAAATGGATGCCGCTGCCACAGACACGGGTCTGGCCTCCTGCTGCTGACTGAAACTCCAGCAGGGGAGGCCTGGACAATGGGTTTCCTGTCACAGGGAGGTGTAACCACCTCCCCAGACAGGATAGTGTGTATTGGTGCAGGGCGGGAGCACTCTCTGGTGCTTTGAAGTCCTGCACTGGGGGCACATTTGGTGTCCCTGTGCATATGCCAGTTCAAACCGGTTGCAGGGGCTACCTGCCCCTGCTCTGGCGCGAAACTGGACAAAGGGAATGGGTGTAACCACCCCTCTTCCCTGACCCTCCCATAGGTGGGTCCCCAGAGTATGTCCAACCCCCTAACTTTGTATAAGTATGGGACCCCAGTCCTTAGGACTTTAGATTACCCTGGACGAAACTCTGATGCCGAATCCTGGACCTTTGACGCTCTACTTCAAGATTAGAGGACTGAAGAATCTCCCTTGGGGTCAAGGAGTGACTCCCCTGCTTGGCAGGCACCTAAGAAGCAATTGTCCAGTCTGCATCGCTGAAGCTCCCGCCAGACGCCGAAGTCTTTGCATCACCAGAGGTGGATTTCCAGACTTCCCCGAGGCTGCCCTGAGTCCCTAGCAAAGCTGAGGCCCGTAGCTGTCGTATGTAACGTGGGACCGTGACCCCTGGACACCAAGTACTTTTGCAAGTGCATCCTCTTCCTGGTCTCCCATGAAGTTGTGCTTTGGGCTCCAAGTAGCCTCCGCCTCCAGCACCGACTGCACTGAAGATCACTGGACTCCACTCCACGAGTGTCCTGAAAGCCAGCTCCAAGTGCATCTACTTGAGGCTCCTTCGCGGTCGCTAGGCTGTTGACTAGTGGGCCCTCCCGAAGGCAACTCTTCTTCTGCTTAGGCTTTTCTGGTTGCTCCAGAGGTGCCCTGACTTACCCTCACTGGGTGAGTCCCCCAGACCTTGCTGGTCTGCAACATCGTCCTTTCTTTGTTTCTACAAGACTTGCCGTTGCCAAGGCTTGTTGGGTCCAATACAGTCGCCGACACCGCAGCAATCGACAGACGTCGTGGGGCAGCTCGAATCCAGCTCCTGGTTGTCGTCGTCACCTCCTGGACCTCGTGGCTGAAGAGTCAAGACGACCGTCAACCTACCTGAAGCACCCGACATCGGTGGGCATCTGCTCATTGCCTTCCTGGTCACTGGCTAGTGACCCAGACTCTGTCCCCTCTGCTTTCAGATTCTTCAGATCTTTGATCCACCCTTGGATCCACCCAGAACACTTTCGACTTGGTCGCCAGCAGCACTTTGCAGCAGATCGCCATTGAAAACGACGACGAAACCCGACCTCGAAAGACACCTATGCACCCGGCTCCCTGGGTGAGGTAAACTCGAGTACTCCGGTGCTCCCATGGGTATAGACTCTAGAACCACCTAGTTCTAAAGGGGTTTGCTCCAAGTCCTCCTCTAAGTGTCCTTTTTCTTTAAAACTCCAACCGCGACATTCCCCATAGAAGTCAACGGCAGCTCGTGGCTGTGTTCTCACACTGCACGCGTCCCCCATGGGTCCCCTGTGTCACTACCTTTGGTGGTTCCTTGTGGTCCAAGCATTTCTACAGGCTCTAGGCCTTGTGTCTAGCTCAGTCGTGGTTCTTATACCACTTTATTGGTATATGGTTTGGTACGCCCCTAGGGCTCAAACGTGTATTTGTGCTATTACTGTTGATAATTCGACTTGTAACTTATGTATTTCGAACTCTAGCCTCATAAAGAGACTAGAGGGGTGTGTTTACGACTAAATACATATATTTTATATATATACCTGGTGTGGTCCTCTTTCATTTGGTCACTCAAGAGATTATAGACTGGTAAAACAAGCTGCTTTACATTCCTTCAAGACTTAGCCTGAAGGCTGCTCTCCATAGCTACCACTAGGATAGCTTTCAATAAAGGTTGTCTTTAACCTATCTCCATTAAGGGGTTGTTTGGACTGGTGCAAGGTGCCCACTATAATTAGTGGACAGCATATACCAGGCCAACTTCTCACATTGGTGTGCAGCGTGTGGGATTCCAGCTTGCTATTGTTTTACCAGATAATCTCAATGGAATTGATCAACTGAAAACCACTAAGGGTACCTTAGGTACATATAATTCAAGCTTAGGATACAGTAAGTTCTACTGAACTTAGAGTTGTGTGTTAAGGGATAGCACACCCTTTCTACAACTCAAGAGAGTTTAGTAGGCCACACTAGAGTAGGTAGTGCATACACCACACCACACTAGTAATGTCTTCACTGCCAGGAACCAGTGAGCTCCTGCCATCCAGATATGACAACCTCTCATTCTTGGAATTAAGAGAGTTGTGCAAAGTTAGGAAGTTGAAGACAGGCAAAAGTGCCAACACCCAACGTCTCCTGGAGATGCTTCTGCTAGATGATCTTAGAAGACCCCTAAGGTCTGAAAGGGTAGGCAGAGAGGGTGGGGCAGAAGATGAGGGAGGGGCCAGGGATGAAAATGCCCAGGACCTGACCTCTGAAACTGGCCAGGGGGATGACAATGATCCTGACCTGGAAAGTGCAGCTACTCCTGAGGATGAGGAGGAGGCCCAGAATGACCTCCCCTTTGTCCCCCAGGAAGAGTTGTGAGTGTGCCCAGAAGGTCTAGATCTCCTTCTCAGGAGTCTAACCACTCTGACACCTCAGTAGGGACCTCTGTCTCCTCTCATAGGAGGGAATCCTCTCATGAGAGGAGAAAGAGACTGCTTCAGTATGAACAAGCCCAGCTTGAGCTCAGAAAACAGCAGTTGGCTATAGACAGGGAGTCCCTAGATCTCTATAGACAGAGAAAAAGATGGGACTAGAGTCCCATGGTGGCAGCAATTTCCCCAGAGATAGGGAAAGGTCTTATGACCATAGAAACCTGAGCAAGGTTGTCCCTCCCTACCAGAGTGGGGATGACATCCACAAATGGATAACTGCACTGGAGAGGGCCTGTAAAGTACAGAGGGTCCCCCAGGAGCAGTGGGCAGCAATCTTGTGGCTCTCCTTTGCAGACAAAGGTAGAGATGAGCTCCTCACTGTTAGAGAAGAGGATGCTGACAATTACAAAGTCTTGAAGAGTGCTCTGATTGATGGGTTTGGCCTAACAACTGAACAATACAGGTTAAAGTTCAGGGATACCCAAAAAGCACAGACTCAAGACTGGGTGGACTTTGTTGATTGTTCTGCTAAGGCTCTGGAAGGTTGGTTGATGGGCAGTAAGGTATGTGACTTCACAGGATTGTACAATCTTATCATGAGGGAGCAGATTCTTAATAACTGTCAAAATCAGCTGTTGCATCAGTACCTGGTGGACTCTGATCTGACCTCTCCCCAAGAATTGAGAAAGAAGGAAGACAAATGGGTCAGAACCAGGGTGAGGCAGAAGGTACATAACCAAGGTGGTGACCCTAAGAAGCAAGATTCTAAAAACTCTGATAAGGGTGGGGAGAAGGATAAAGACCAGAAGTCTTCACAAGGCCCCCAAAAATCTTCTTCAGGTGGGGATTCACAATCTAACAAGGGAAAAGGCCAAAGGAAACCATGGTGCAAAGTCTGTAAGCAAAAGACACACTGGACCAGTGAATGCACCAAGTCCAAATACTCTATTCCAGCCCCCACCAATGCCCCTAAGGCACCTGTTCCCCCTAGTGCAGTTACAATTGGTGGTGGGAGTACACAGGCCAAGGGTTTAGTAGGGTTGACCCTGGGTAATGAGATGAGCTCTGGCCTAGTCAGAGAACTCACTCAGGCTGTCCTAGTCTGTGATGGAGGCATGGATGTGACCTCCTCTGTGAGTCCCAGTAATCTGGGCAAGTACAGGCAACAGCCATTAATCAATGGAAAAGAGGCTTTGGCATTTAGGGACACAGGGGCGAGTGTCACCATGGTGACACAAGACCTTGTGGATCCTGGGCAGATTATACTTGGTGAAATGTACCAAGTGACCAATGCTAGCAATGTCAGAACAGACCATACTCTGGCAGTTGTTAACTTCTCCTGGGGAGGGGTAACTGGCCTTAAGAAGGTTGTGGTGAGTGCAAACCTACCAGTTGAATGCTTGCTTGGCAATGATCTTGAAACTTCAGCTTGGGCAGAAGTGGAGCTCAGGACCCATGCAGAAATGCTGGGGATCCCTGCAGATGTGTTTGCTGTGACCAGGTCACAGAGCAAAATGTCTAACACTGAACAGGCCTTGGATCCTGGAACAATGGACCAAGTGCCCTCCAAGAGGAGGAGTAGTAGGGTTAAGGCAGTGCCTTCCCCCTTGGCTCAGAAGGAAGATCAGTCTCTTGAGGGGGATGATCTCAGTCCTGAGGAAGGAACTGTCCCAGAGGAGCTTGAACCTGACCAGGTTGAGTTCTTGGGGACAGGGGGCCCTTCCAGGGCAGATCTGAACCAGGAGCAGCAGAGCTGCCCCTCTCTTGAACCCCTCAGACAGGGGTTCAAGCTGCTGCTGAGGCTGCTGGGAATGCTAGTGGTCCCCATAAAGTGTATTGGGATGATGGACTCTTGTACTCAGAGTGTAGAGACCCCAAGCCTGGTGCCACCAGGAGGTTGGTTATACCTCTGAAGTTCAGGGGCTTCCTATTGACCCTAGCCCATGACATTCCTCTAGCAGGTCACCTGGGCCAGAACAAGACTTGGGACAGAATTGTCCCTCACTTTCACTGGCCCCACATGTCTGAAGACACCAAGGAGTTTTGTCGCTCCTGTGTAACCTGCCAAGCCAGTGGGAAGGCAGGTGGCACCACAAAGGCCCCCTGATACCACTACCTGTGGTGGGGGTTCCCTTTGAAAGAGTGGGGATTGATATTGTTGGACCCATGGATCCCCAAACAGCATCTGGGCACAGGTTTATCCTAGTGGTGGTGGACCATGCAACTAGGTACCCAGAGGCTATTCCCCTTAGGACCACTACAGCACCTGTGGTGGCAAGAACCCTCCTGGGAATTTTCTCAAGAGTGGGCTTCCCTAAGGAGGTTGTATCAGACAGGGGTGCAAACTTTATGTCTGGATACTTGAAGGCAATGTGGAAGGAGTGTGGAGTGACTTACAAGTTCACCACACCCTATCACCCACAATGCAATGGTTTAGTTGAGAGATTCAACAAAACCTTAAAGGGCATGATTAAAGGGCTCCCAGAAAAGCTTAGGCGAAGATGGGACATACTCTTGCCCTGCCTTTTGTTTGCATACAGGGAGGTGCCTCAAAAGGGGTTGGCTACAGCCCTTTTGAACTTTTGTTTGGTCACCCTGTCAGGGGTCCATTGTGCTTGGTGAAGGAAGGATGGGAGTTACCTCTCAAGCCCCCAAAGCAAGACATAGTGGACTATGTACTTGGTCTCCACTCCAGGATGGCTGAATACATGAAAAAGGCAACTAAAAACCTCGAGGCTAGTCAGGAACTGCAAAAAGCCTGGCATGACGAAAAGGCTGCACTGACTGTTTACCAGCCAGGACAGAAGGTGTGGGTGCTGGAGCCAGTGGCCCCAGCAGCTCTCTAAGATAAGTAGAGTGGACCCCATACGATTGTTGAACAGAAGGGTGAGGTTACCTATTTAGTAGACCTAGGAACACCCAGGAGTCCCCACAGGGTTCCCCATGTCAACAGACTGAAACCATATGTGGACAGGGCAGACATGGGCTTGCTCATGGCTACTGATGAGGGACAGGAGGAAGAGAGTGACCCACTCCCTGACCTGCTCTCACAGAACCCTGATGATGGGTCAGTGGATGGTGTAGCCTTGGCAGGCAGCCTCACTGCTCAGCAGCAAACTGATTGCAGACAAGTGCTCAATCAGTACAGACATATGTTCTCTCTGACTTCAAGTCAGACCACCTGGTGCACTCATGAAGTGGACACTGGGGACAGTCTGCCTATTAAAAATAAGATTTATAGGCAACCTGACCATGTCAGGGACTGTATCAGGACGGAAGTCCAGAAAATTTTGGATTTGGGAGTTATTGAACCCTCAGATAGCCCTTGGGCTAGTCCGTGGCCCTTGTGCCAAAACCTCACACCAGTGGTGGGAAAAGAGAGATGAGGTTTTGTGTGGACTACAGGGGTCTCAATGCAGTCACTAGGACTGATGCCCATCCAATACCCAGGGCAGATGAGCTAATAGACACTTTGGCCTCAGCCAAGTATCTAAGCACATTTGACCTAACAGCTGGCTACTGGCAGATCAGGCTAGCTGATGATGCAGAGCCAAAGACAGCATTCTCAACCCCTAGTGGGCATTATCAATTTGTGGTAATGCCCTTTGGTCTGAAGAATGCACCTGCCACTTTTCAGAGGTTGGTGAATACAGTCCTTACAGGTCTGGAGGCCTACAGTACAGCATATCTAGATGATATTGCTGTCTTTAGCTCCACCTGGGAGGATCACCTGGTCCACCTCAGAAATGTTTTGGAGGCCCTGCAAAAGGCAGGCCTCACTATCAAGGCCACCAAGTGCCAGATAGGGCAGAGTCACGTTGTATACCTGGGCCACCTTGTGGGTGGAGGCCAGGTTCAACCACTGCAGAGCAAAATCCAGACCATCATGGACTGGGTTGCTCCAACCACCCAGACTCAGGTGAGAGCCTTCTTAGGCCTGACTGGGTACTACAGGAGATTTGTCAAGGGGTATGGATCAATAGTGACACTCCTGAATGACTTAACTTCCAATAAAATACCCAAGAAGGTTCAGTGGTTCAGTGGACAGCTAGCTGTCAAAAGGCATTTAATGACCTGAAGCAGGCCATGTGCACTGCTCCCATTCTCCAGAGTCCTGATTACTCCAAGAAGTTCATTGTCCAAACAGATGCATTTGAATTGGAAGTAGGGGCTGTACTGTCACAATTGAATGATGAAGGTCAGGATCAGCCAGTAGCTTTTATTAGCAGAAGGCTGACCCCTAGAGAGAAACGTTGGTCAGCCATAGAGAGGGAGGCCTTTGCTGTGGTTTGGGCTCTGAAGAAGTTGAGGCCATACTTGTTTGGTACTCACTTCCTTGTTCAAACAGACCACAAGCCCCTCCTATGGCTAAAACAAATGAAGGGTGAAAACCCCAAACTGCTTAGGTGGTCCATTTCCCTACAGGGGATGGACTTTACAGTGGAACATAGACCTGGGAGTAACCATGACAATGCAGATGGACTCTCTAGGTATTTCCACTTAGAACATGAAGACCCAACTGGTCAAGGTTAGTTTAATGTCCCTGCGTTTGGGGGTGTTGTGTAGGAGAGTAGGATCTGCTTCACATGGGTACCCCCACTTTTTGCTGATGCTTCACTGTTTTTCGACTTTAGTCTGGCTGGGGCCCTGCTAATCAGAACCCCAGCCTAGCTGCTTCCTCTCTAAAATGGTTTCCATGTACCTTAGGTACATCTTTGATTGGAATCTGGATTGCCCTTATAAGTCCCTAGTATATGGTATACTATGTACACAGGGCATAGGTACCTCAGAGGCCTGCCAGGGGCTGAAGCATGTATTATGCCACCCCTGGAAGGCCAGCCAAAATGACACCACAGGTCTGCTACTGCAGCCTGGGTAAGGTGGTGCATGCACCCCTTACTGTGATATAGGCTACCTATATCACTACCATTGCACACACATATAAACCTATAAGTCACTCCTATGGCAGGCCTTAACAATCCTGAAGGCAGAATGCTTGGTTTTTATGTGAGAGGGTGCCCCTGCATGAGCAGGGCCCCTCTGCAGCGTTTGGAGTCAATCCTCTGATGCTGTTTGTGGTGCAGCCTGACCATATCCTCTTAAGTGCATTATATCCTCACGGTAAATGCTAACTTTGGGATGGCTGCACAGCCCCAGACAGGATAGTGTGTATTGGGGCTGGGCGGGAGCACCCTCTGGTGTTTTGAAGTCTTGCACTGGGGGCACATTTGGTGTCCCTGTGCATATGCCAGTTCAAACCGGTTGCAGGGGCTACCTGCCCCTGCTCTGGTGCGAAACTAGACAAAGGGAATGGGTGTAACCACCCCTCTTCCCTGACCCTCCCATAGGTGGGTCCCCAGAGTATGTCCAACCCCCTAACTTTGTATAAGTATGGGACCCCAGTCCTTAGGACTTTATATTACCCTGGACGAAACTCTGACGCCAAATCCTGGACCTTCGATGCTCTACTTTAAGATTAGAGGACTGAAGAATCTCCCTTGGGGTCAAGGAGTGACTCCCCTGCTTGGCAGGCACCTAAGAAGCAATTGTCCGGTCTGCATCACTGAAGCTCCCGCCGGACGCTGAAGTCTTTGCATCACCAGAGGTAGATTTCCAGACTTCCCCAAGGCTGCCCTGAGTCCCCAGCAAAGCTGAGGCCCGTAGATGTCGTGGGTAATGTGGGACCGTGACCCCTGAACACCGAGTACTTTTGCAAGTGCATCCTCTTCCAGGTCTCCCACGAGTTTGTGCTTTGGGCTTCAAGTAGCCCCCGCCTCCATCACCGACTGCACCGAAGATCACTGGCCTCCACTCCACGAGTGTCCTGTGAGCCAGCTCCAAGTGTGTCCACTGAAGGCTCCTTTGCGGTCGC
Organism: Calotriton arnoldi; assembly: GCA_963921515.1. Lineage (NCBI taxonomy): Eukaryota > Metazoa > Chordata > Amphibia > Caudata > Salamandridae > Calotriton > Calotriton arnoldi. Next base: position 1,232,823 of record CAWUFW010003476.1, read on the forward strand.
TAGTCCGTTGGCTAGTGGGCCCTCCCGAAGGCAACTCTTCTTCTGCTTGGACTTTCCTGGTTGCTCCAGAGGTGCCCTGACTTACCCTTGCTGGGTGAGTCCCCCAGACCTTGCTGGTCTGCAACATCGTCCTTTCTTTGTTTCTACAAGACTTGCCGTTGCCAAGGCTTGTTGGGTCCAATCCGGTCACCGACACCGCAGCAATCGACAGCATTGTGGGACAGCTCACAAAATTGCCCTAACAAAATATTGTGACCAAAATATCGTTGTCAAAAATATTGCCATCCTATTCTTATAATGGTACGTTTAAAAAATAATATTGTGGTCACTAAAATCATTGCATCAAATATTGTTTTTAAAATATATATACTATTAAATAGTAACATTAATTTAATAAATATAAAATAGATTTAAGGTATATTTAAACAAACATAACAATTTAACGTATTTAAAAAAGTTAAACACGCATATATATTAATATACACACACACATATATATATATATATATATATATATATATTATCTACTGGCTGTCGCCAGTAGATAGTTATAGTTAGGACCTATTTTCCATAGGAAATCCGCAACATTCTATTTGAAATAACGTTGGCGCCGGTTGACGAATCTTCGCGAAAGTTTCCAACTTGTTGGGGTGCTCCGGTCCGCTCCTATCCTGAAAGTCTCGGGGTGATTCGTGAAGCGGGAGCCGAGAAAAAAGGGGGGTCCCAAAACGTGTTTTCCCCATTCATTTTTCCATAGGAACCTTTAGTCGCAGCTACAGCCTGAACTGCTGAACGGAATTACACCAAATTAGGCAAAGAGGTAGCCCTTGGTTCAGTGTCGTGCCTTTTGCTTAAATGGTACAAATCCGTTCAGTAGTTCCTGAGAAAATCAAAAGTAAAGTCACATATATATCTGGGCGGAGCCTAACCACACATGTCATCGTGAGATCTGATTGGCTGTCAGCACTTCATCCTGGAATTGCTGGCAGCCATCTTGGGACCAATATAAATGATAGTACCCCATTGAAATGCATTGTAGTGAATCAAAGATTTTGAGGGTTACCAAAAGGAGAACTATAAAGGGTGATAACAGACTTTAGTTACATTAGAATTCATTTGTTGATGGTACCATACTAATTTTAGGAATTGTGGTGTGTTCTAAGGTGATTTTACCCTTTGAAAAACCTTCTGCTGGGATATCATGAATCATGTTTGAGAGAAAACTATTTTCTCATGCTTTACCCATAGAGGTTTGGAAGGTGCTCCAGAAGCTAAAATGAGAGCATATTTTCTGTAAATTCACATTATCTTTCTCAGTCATGTGAGAATGAATTCTGACATTCTCAGTAAAACATGTACATCCAACAAGGGCAGAGACTGTCAGTTGATTCCTTTGTGTTCTACTGCAGCTTCCCAGAGTGTTCTAAAGAACAACTAGAGTGCTAACAGCCTTACTTATGACAAAAGTATGGCACACCTGAAGCCATCTTGATTGGAATAAACTGGTAACACTTAAAACATTTAATTTAAAAAGGAACAAAATGATGGGGTTCATTTTGTCATAGAAATTATGGTTAGTGCTGTAGAAAGAAAAATTAGGACATGTTTCAAGTGTGATCTCAAATATCTTCCTGTTATATTTCAACAGGAGCAGCCTGCCACTTGATGCCTTTGTGTTCTACTTCAGCTTCCCAGAGTGTTCTAAAGAACAACTAGAGCGCTAACAGCCTTACTTATGACAAAAGTATGGCACACCTGAAGCCATCTTTATTGGAATAAACCGGTAACACTTAAAACATTTAATTTAAAAAGGAACAAAATGAGGGGGTTCTTTTTGAAATAGAAATGATGGTTAGTGCTGCAGAAAGAAAAATTAGGGCATGTTTTAAATGAGATCTCAAATCCTCTTCTATTTCATTAGAAAATTCTGACATGCAGACTGAAACAATCACTTTCAATACCAGCTGCAGACTTCCAGTTAACTCCCTGGTGAGCAGTAGCTTTACTACAGTGATCTAATGAGCAACTAGAGTGCTAACATTCTGAATTTATGGCAAATGTGAGACACATCTGAATGCCTTCTTGATGGAATCAAAGTAAAAACTGAAAGCATTTCCTACTGAGGAGACTGCAGTAAATGAGGAAATTAGGAAACTTCATAACAAAGAAGTCTTCCAAGATGGCCACCAGTGAAAAAAGAGCCCAAATGTAGCACAAATATTACCCAGATGTAGCCCAAATATAGCCCAATGACAAAAGTGTGCAAAACTCTTTTTATTTTTAGGTTTTTTGCAGGTTTATATAGTTCAGACTGGTCAGGTATTGGAGCGTTGCATCTTAAAACATGACCCCCCTACACTACAAAAACACCACTGCACTACCCTAAACCCTAAAACACTACCCCCAGCACGACCCCTACACTACACAAGCACCACTGCACTATCCTAAACCCTAAAACACTACCCCCAGCATGACCCCCTATACTACACAAACACCACTGCACTACCCTAAAACACTACCCCCAGCACGACCCCGTACAATACCCAAAACACCACTGCACTAACCTAAATCCTAAAACACTACCCCCAGCACGACCCAAACACCACTGCACTACCCTAAAACATGACCACCTACACTACACAAACACCACTGCACTACCCTAAACCCTAAAACGCTACCCCCAGCACGACCCCCTACACTACACAAGCACCACTGCACTACCCTAAACCCTAAAACACTACCCCCAGCACGACCCCCTACACTATCCAAACACCACTGCCCTAACCTAAATCCTACAACACTACCCCCAGCACGACCCCCTACACTACCCAAACACCACTGCACTACCCTAAAACATGACCCCCTACACTACACAAACACCACTGCACTAACCTAAACCCTAAAACACTACCCCCAGCACGACCCCTACACTACACAAGCACCACTGCACTACCCTAAACCCTAAAACACTACCCCCAGCACGACCCCCTACACTGCCCGAAAACCACTGCACTGCCCTAAACCCTGAAACACCAGCCCCTGCATGACCCCCTACACTGCCCGAACACCACTGCACTGCCCTAAACCCTGAAACACCACCCCTAGCACGACCCTCTTCACTGCCCGAACACCACTGCACTGCCCTAAACCCTGAAACACCACCCCCTTCACGACCAGCTACACTGCCCAAACACCACTGCACTGCCCTAAACCCTGAAACACCACCCCCAGCACGACCCCCTACACTGCCCGAACACCACTGCACTCCCTAAACCCTGAAACACTACCCCCAGCAAGACCCCCTACACTGCCCGAACACCACTGCACTGCCCTAAACCCTGAAACATCACCCCCAGCAAGACCCCCTACACTGCCCGAACACCACTGCCCTAAACCCTGAAACACCACCCCCAGCACGACCCCCTACACTGCCCGAACACCACTGCTCTGCCCAAAACCCTGAAACACCAGCCCCAGCACGACCCCCTACACTGCCTGAACACCACTGCACTACCCTAAACCCTGAAACACCACCCCAAGCACGACCCCCTACACTGCCAGAGCACCACTGCACTGCCCTAAACCCTGAAACACCAGCCCCAGCACGACCGCCTACACTGCCTGAACACCAATGCACTGCCCTAAACCCTGAAACACCAGCCCCAGCACGACCCCCTACACTGCCCGAACACCACTGCACTGCCCTAAACCGTAAAACACCAGCCTCAGCACGACCCCCTACACTGCCTGAACACCACTGCACTGCCCTAAACCCTGAAACACCACCCCCAGCACGACCCCCTACACTGCCTGAACACCACTGCACTGCCCTAAACCCTAGAACACCACCCCCTGCACGACCCCCTACACTGCCCGAACACTACTGCACTGCCCTAAACCCTGAAACAAAATCCCCAGCACGACCCCCTACACTGCACGAACACCACTACACTGCCCTAAACCCTGAAACACTACCCCCAGCAGGACCCCCTACACTGCCCGAACACCACTGCACTGCCCTAAACCCTGAAACATCACCTCCAGCAAGACACCCTACAATGCCGGAACACCACTGCCCTAAACCCTGAAACACCACCCCCAGCAAGACCCCTACACTGCCCGAACATCACTGCACTGTACTAAACCTTGAAACACCAGCCCCAGCACGACCCCCTACACTGCCCGAACACCACTGCACTGCCCTAAACCCTGAAACACCACCTCCTGCACGACCCCCTACACTGCCCGATCACCACTGCACTGCCCTAAACCCTGAAACACCACCCCCAGCACGACCCCTACACTGCCCGAACACCACTGCACTGCCCTAAACCCTGAAACACCACCCCCAGCACGACCCCCTACACTGCCCGAGCACCACTGCACTGCCCTAAACCCTGAAACACCAGCCCCAGCACGACCCCCTACACTGCCCGAACACCACTGCACTGCCCTAAACCCTGAAACACCAGCCCCAGCACGACCGCCTACACTGCCCGAACACCACTGCACTGCCCTAAACCCTGAAACACCAGCCCCAGCACGACCCCCTACACTGCCCGAACACCACTGCACTGCCCTAAACCGTAAAACACCAGCCTCAGCACGACCCCTACACTGCCTGAACACCACGGCACTGCCCTAAACCCTGAAACACCACCCCCAGCACGACCCCCTACACTGCCCGAACACCACTGCACTGCCCTAAACCCTGAAACACCACCCCTGCATGACCCCTACACTGCCCGAACACTACTGCACTGCCCTAAACCCTGAAACACCATCACCAGCACGACCCCCTACACTGCACGAACACCACTGCACTGCCCTAAACCCTGAAACACTACCCCCAGCACGACCCCCTACACTGCACGAACACCACTGCACTGCCCTAAACCCTGAAACACCAGCCCCAGGACGACCGCCTACACTGCCTGAAAACCACTGCACTGCCCTAAACCCTGAAACACCAGCCCCAGCACGACCCCCTACACTGCCCGAACACTACTGCACTGCCCTAAACCCTGAAACACCATCCCCAGCACGACCCCCTACACTGCACAAACACCACTGCACTGCCCTAAACCCTGAAACACTACCCCCAGCACGACCCCCTACACTGCCCGAACACCACTGCTCTGCCCAAAACCCTGAAACACCAGCCCCAGGATGACCCCCTACACTGCCTGAACACCACTGCACTACCCTAAACCCTGAAACACCACCCCCAGCACGACCCCCTACACTGCCAGAGCACCACTGCACTGCCCTAAACCCTGAAACACCAGCCCCAGCACGACCGCCTACACTGCCTGAACACCAATGCACTGCCCTAAACCCTGAAACACCAGCCCCAGCACGACCCCCTACACTGCCCGAACACCACTGCACTGCCCTAAACCGTAAAACACCAGCCTCAGCAGGACCCCCTACACTGCCTGAACACCACTGCACTGCCCTAAACCCTGAAACACCACCCCCAGCACGACCCCCTACACTGCCTGAACACCACTGCACTGCCCTAAACCCTAGAACACCACCCCCTGCACGACCCCCTACACTGCCCGAACACTACTGCACTGCCCTAAACCCTGAAACAAAATCCCCAGCACGACCCCCTACACTACACGAACACCACTACACTGCCCTAAACCCTGAAACACTACCCCCAGCAAGACCCCCTACACTGCCCGAACACCACTGCACTGCCCTAAACCCTGAAACATCACCTCCAGCAAGACACCCTACAATGCCGGAACACCACTGCCCTAAACCCTGAAACACCACCCCCAGCAAGACCCCCTACACTGCCCGAACATCACTGCACTGTACTAAACCTTGAAACACCAGCCCCAGCACGACCCCCTACACTGCCCGAACACCACTGCACTGCCCTAAACCCTGAAACACCACCTCCTGCACGACCCCCTACACTGCCCGATCACCACTGCACTGCCCTAAACCCTGAAACACCACCCCCAGCACGACCCCCTACACTGCCCGAACACCACTGCACTGCCCTAAACCCTGAAACACCACCCCCAGCACGACCCCCTACACTGCCCGAGCACCACTGCACTGCCCTAAACCCTGAAACACCAGCCCCAGCACGACCCCCTACACTGCCCGAACACCACTGCACTGCCCTAAACCCTGAAACACCAGCCCCAGCACGACCGCCTACACTGCCCGAACACCACTGCACTGCCCTAAACCCTGAAACACCAGCCCCAGCACGACCCCTACACTGCCCGAACACCACTGCACTGCCCTAAACCGTAAAACACCAGCCTCAGCACGACCCCCTACACTGCCTGAACACCACGGCACTGCCCTAAACCCTGAAACACCACCCCCAGCACGACCCCCTACACTGCCCGAACACCACTGCACTGCCCTAAACCCTGAAACACCACCCCCTGCATGACCCCCTACACTGCCCGAACACTACTGCACTGCCCTAAACCCTGAAACACCATCCCCAGCACGACCCCCTACACTGCACGAACACCACTGCACTGCCCTAAACCCTGAAACACTACCCCCAGCACGACCCCCTACACTGCACCGAACACCACTGCACTGCCCTAAACCCTGAAACACCAGCCCCAGGACGACCGCCTACACTGCCTGAAAACCACTGCACTGCCCTAAACCCTGAAACACCAGCCCCAGCACGACCCCTACACTGCCCGAACACTACTGCACTGCCCTAAACCCTGAAACACCATCCCCAGCACGACCCCCTACACTGCACAAACACCACTGCACTGCCCTAAACCCTGAAACACCAGCCCCAGGATGACCGCCTACACTGCCCGAAAACCACTGCACTGCCCTAAACCCTGAAACACCAGCCCCAGCACGACCCCCTACACTGCCCGAACACCACTGCACTGCCCTAAACCCACAAACACCAGCCCCAGCACGACCCCCTACACTGCCCGAACACCACTGCACTGCCCTAAACCCAGAAACACCAGCCCCAGCAAGACCCCCTACACTGCCCGAACACCACTGCACTGCCCTAAACCCTGAAACACCATCCCCAGCAAGACCCCCTACACTGCCCGAACACCACTGCACTAACCCCTGAAACACCACCCCCAGCAAGACCACCTACACTGGCCGAACACCACTGCACTGCCCTAAACCCTGAAACACCACCCCCTGCACGACCCCCTACACTGCCCAAACACCACTGCACTGCCCTAAACCCTGAAACACCACCCCTGCATGACCCCTACACTGCCCGAACACCACTGCACTGTCCTAAACCCTGAAACACCACCCCTCAGCACGACACCCTACACTGCCCGAACACCACTGCACTGCCCTAAACCCTGAAACACCACCCCCAGCACGACCCCCTACACTGCCCGAACACCACTGCACTGCCCTAAACCCTGAAACACCACCCCCTGCAGGACCCCCTACACTGCCGGAACACCACTGCACTGCCCTAAACCCTGAAACACCACCCCCAGCACGACCCCCTACACTGCCCGAACACCACTGCACTAAATCCTGAAACACCACCCCCAGCAAGACCACCTACACTGGCCGAACACCACTGCACTGCCCTAAACCCTGAAACACCACCCCTGCATGACCCCCTACACTGCCCAAACACCACTGCACTGCCCTAAACCCTGAAACACCACCCCCTGCACGACACCCTACACTGCCCGAACACCACTGCACTGCCCTAAAACCTGAAACACCACCCACAGCATGACCCCCTACACTGCCCGAACTCCACTGCACTGCCCTAAACCCTGAAACATCACCCCCAGCAAGACCCCCTACACTGCCTGAACACCACTGCCCTAAACCCTGAAACACCACCCTCAGCAAGACCCCCTACACTGCCCGAACACCACTGCACTGCCCTAAACCCTGAAATACCACCTCCAGCACAACCCCTACACTGCCTGAACACCATTGCTCTGCCCTAAACCCTGAAACACTAGCCCCAGCATGACCCCCTACACTGCCCGAACACCACTGCACTGCCCTAAACCCTGAAACACCACCCCCAGCATGACCCCCTACACTGCCTGAACACCACTGCACTACCCTAAACCCTGAAACACCAGCCCCAGCAAGACCCCTACACTGCCCGATCACCACTGCACTGCCCTAGACTCTGAAACACCAGCCCCAGCAAGACCCCCTACACTGCCTGAACACAACTGCACTGCCCTAAACCCTGAAACACCAGCCCCAGCATGACCCCCTACACTGCCCGAACACCACTGCACTGCCCTAAACCCTGAAACACCAGCTCCAGCATGACCCCTACACTGCCCGAACACCACTGCACTGCCCTAAACCCTGAAACACCAGCCCCAGCACCACCACCTACACTGCCCGAACACCACTGCACTGCCCTAAACCCTGAAACACCAGCCCCAGCACGACCCCCTACACTGCCCGCACACCACTGTACTGCCCTAAACCCTGAAAGACCAGCCCCAGAATGACCCCCTACACTGCCCGAACACCACTGCACTGCCCTACACCCTGAAACACCACCCCCTGCACGACCCCCTACACTGCCCGAACACCACTGCACTGCACTGCCCTAAACCCTGAAACACCACCCCCTGCACCACCCCCTACACTGCCTGAACACCACTGCACTGCCCTAAACCCTGAAATACCACCCCCAGCACTGCCCCCTACACTGCCCGAACACCACTGCACTGCCCTAAGCCCTGAAACACCACCCCCAGCACGACCCCTTTACTGCTCGAACACCACTGCACTGTCCCAAACCCTGAAACACCCCCCAGCATGACCCCTACACTGCCCGAACACCACTGCCCTAAACCCTGAAACACCACCCCCTGCACGAACCCCTACACTGCCCGAACACCACTGCACTGCCCTAAACCCTGAAACACCACCCCTGCACGACCCCCTACACTGCCCGAACACCACTGCACTGCCCTAAACCCTGAAACACCACCCCCAGCACGACCCCCTACACTGCCCGAACACCACTGCACTGCCCTAAACCCTAAAACACCACCCCCAGCACGACCCCCTACACTGCCCGAACACCACTGCACTGCCCTAAACCCTAGAACACTACCCCCAGCCGACCCCCTACACTACCCGAACACCACTGCACTACCCTAAACCCTAAAATACTCCCCCAGCACGACCCCTTACACTACCCGAACACGACTGCACTGCCCTAAACCCTCAAGCACTACCCCCAGCACGACCCCCTACACTACCCGATCACTACTGCACTGCCCTAAACCCTAAAACACTCCCCCAGCACGACCCCCTACACTACCCGAACACCACTGCACTGCCCTAAACCCTAAAACACTACCCCCGCATGACCCCCTACACTACCCAAACACCAATGCACTACCCTAATCCCTAAAACACTACCCCCGCACGACCCCCTACACTACCCAAAGACCACTGCACTACCCTAAACCCTAAAACACTACCCCGCACGACTCCCTACACTACCCAAAGACCACTGCACTACCCTAAACCCTAAAACACGACCTCCTACACTACACAAACACCACTGCACTACCCCAAACCCTAAAACACTACCCCTACACTACACAAACACCACTGCACTACCCTAAACCCTAAAAACTACCCCCAGCACGAACCCCTACACTACCCAAACACCACTGCACTACCCTAAACCCTAAAACACTACCACCCGCAGTACCCCCTACACTACCCAAATACCCCTGCACTACCCTAAACCCTAAAACACTACCCCCAGCAGTACCCCTACACTACCCAAACACCATTGCACTACCATAAACCCTAAAACACTACCCCCAGCAGTACCCCTACACTACCCAAACACCACTGCACTACCCTAAATCACTACCCCTACACTACCCAAACACCACTGCACTACCCTAAACCCTAAAACACTACCCCCAGCACGACCCCCTACACTACCCAAACACCACTGCACTACCCTAAACCCTAAAACACTCCCACCAGCACTACTCCCTACACTACCCAAACACCACTGCACTACCCTAAACCCTAAATCTACCCCCAGCATGACCCCCTACACTACACAAACACCACTGCACTACCCTAAACCCTAAAACACTACCCCCAGCACGACCCTCTTCACTACCTAAACACAACTGCACAATTTGTTACAGGCGTTGCAACGCAGGCCTGTGGTGCTTACTAGAAGTACCTGGTGGGCTAGTTGGGCCCCAGGGACCCTCAGGATTCAAGGTGACCTAATCCCCCAACTTAAAACGCTCCACGGGCGCGTTTGCACAGTGGTGAAGGGAAGGGGCGGGGCCTCAGGTGACATGTGCGCAAACATGCCCTGTGGTGCATTTTAAGTTGGGGAATTAATTCCCTTTGAATCCTGAGGGACCCTGAGGGCCAACTAACCCACCTGGTACCTTTAGTAAGCACAACAGAGTTGCGTTGCAGAGAGGTGAAAAAGGTGTGTGGTCTCGGAACGCCTCTCTGCAACTCAGCTCTGTGGTCGTAACTGTAGGTACCTGGGGGCTAGTTGGGCCCCAGGGACCCTCAGGATTCAAGGGGACTTAATCCCGCAACCTAAAACGCGCCACGGGGCGCGTTTGCACACATGTCACCTCAGGCCCCTCCCTTCACCACTGTGCAAACGCGCCCTGTGTAGCGTTTTAAGAGGTAGTTTTAATCCCCTGCCCTATTATGTACTAGGGACTTGCAGAGGAGGTCATGCTAATCACAGGGGTACCCCAACGCATAGTGTTCCCTAGTGTATGTAGGTGTTTTCACTGTATTCTAAGTGTCTTTTAGCATAGCACTGGCTCTGGTTAGTCAGAGTCAGTTACCACCAGTACCCGTCTGAAAAAGTTGTGGGCACAGGATGATTTTGCAACAAGGCCTCTTTCTGCTCCTCTGTTGGTTCTTTCTGCACATCTTTTGCTTCTTTCTGTGCATTTTTTCTTCTTTCTTCACATGTCCTACCTCTGTAGGCATAGTTAGAAACTAGCATTTAAAAACCTTTGAAATTCACTTAAAAAATCATAGGTTTCAGGCACGTTATAGTTAGAAATTAGCATTTAAAAAACCTTTGAAATTCACTGAAAAAACCATAGGTTTTAGGGACAGTTATAGTTAGTTGGACATTTCACTCGTACAAAACCATAGAAATTCCCCGTTATAGTTAGTTCAGCTAACTATAACTAGCGCCCCCGCAATGCACTGCTGATGATGTCACATATTACATCACTCATGACATGGTCAGTGACATCACTGATGACATCTCAAATGTCATCAGTACCGCCGGTTGCCATCCGCACTCCTGCCTGGCGGACGGAGCAGGACCAGGATAATGGTGGTGGTGCAGAGCAGGATCCGCCGGCAGGATTATGATGCTGGCGGTAGCCAGCCTTTCCTCAGCGGTCAGACTGCCATTGAAAGGCATGCGGTGATTGTCTTCTGGGGGCCCGTTGTGGGCCCCCAATGTTTTGGGGGGGTGTCAGTGCACTGGGGGGAACCCATGGTCCCCCCTACATTTCCCTGTACCAGGTGGCAGGCACTGTGCAGTGCCTGCCACGCAGTGCAGGGAAATGCAGGACATGCTCCTTTCGGCATCGCGGCGGTGCTGCGGGCAGCAGCTACCGCCGCAATGTTAATGTCCGCGATCCGACCGCCGCGGTCGGATTTCGACAGCGGGTCATCGTAATTCGACCGTCGGTGATGTCGCGGTACATGCGGGCGGTCTTTTCCCGCTACCATGGCGGTCGGGGAGGTTTCCCGACCGCCATCGTAATAGGCCCCTAAATACTAAGGAATACTCGGAATTTCCTACCGCCACGGTCACCACCGCCATCCTAATGTGACTGGCGGTTTTCCTGGTTGCGATGGTGGGCGGATGACCACCGCCGGTACGGCGGGCGCCACCGCCGGCCCGGCGGTGGGCATCCGACCGCCATCATAATAGACCCCTTAGTTCTCAGCCTGTACCTCTATAAACCCCACAACCCACACCAAAAATTAAAATAAACAAATATATAAATGACACAACTAACATAATTAATTATCAATTACATAATTAATTGTCACTAACAACTAATAATTAATTAATTACAATTCATTTCCTTCCCACCCTATACCTCTATAAGTCCCACAACCCACACATAATATTAAAATTAAAAAAATATTAATTACACAATTAGCATAATGTGTTATCAATTAAATAAGTAATATTAATTAACACATTATTATTCATTAATTATAATGAATTAACTTCCCACCATGCACCCCTGTAAATCCCACACCTAAAATGTGAATTAAAAATGAATAATTGAACAATTAACACAATTAATTAGAAATTAATTAATATTAATTAAAGTCTATTTATTAATTAATTATATTTCAATTGCTTACCACCCTGAACCCCTAAAAACCCACAACACTTTATGGTACTAAAAATCACAAAAAATAATAAAAATAAATATAATAACTACTAATAATTCAACATCTATTTTAAAAACATAAACAATAATTATAGAAAAAATGTACATCATATACATTTAAAATATATAATAAAATACATAATTATAATTAAAAAACAATATTATTAACAACTATATTATTGTAAACAATATTATTGACTTCGATATTTTCAAAATCGAGATTGCTTACCTTAAAAACGATATTTTTGATAACGATATTCTTGAAGACGATATTTCCATAACACAATATTTTGTACAAGATATTTTGGTAGGACAATATTTCCGTTTTGATATTTTTTCCGAACACCCAGGCGAAGTCCAGCAGTAATAGTGACAGCATACCCACAGTTCCTGAAGATGACATAGACAACGTTTTTTGCCTTCGTGGGAGCACTGAGGGTCTGCAGGGTCCCAGAAGAGCATTGGGTTGGGGTGGCGGGTGCTGTGGAAACACATGTCTACTGTGGGGCAGGACACACTTCTAACACTGGAGGTTGGGGACCAAACCAGGTACACTCCAATGAAAGCTATTTTGATTGCAAAGGATGGGCTGATGGCTGAAAAGTACGGCCAAAGGTTAAAGGACAGCCAGAAGCTCTCCAAATAGTCCTGGGTAGATTTTGTGGCTTACTCCAGCAAGGCACTGAATGGTTGAGGGTAGAGCATCAAAGTTACAGGTTACACTGGGTTGGACAATTTAATCATGAGACATGCTCAGTATTTGTTTTACACAGTTGCGCCAGCATCCAAGTTGGCAGTGAGCTGACTGACCCCTGGAAGCTTGCTGAGGAGGCGGACCTCTGGGCTAGACCAGTGTCCAAAAGGTATCTGGGGGACGCCCACAAAGGTTGTCAGGGTTCCCACCAGAAGAAAGAGGGGTGATAAAAACTTAAAAATAAGGAGGTCTCTAAAGGCCCCCAATATCAATCAATCAATCAGGGATTTGTAAGCGCGCTACTCACCCATGAGGGTCTCAAGGCACTGAGGGGGGGTATGCAGATCCGTTTCAGCCGAAGAGCCAGGTCTTGAGGGTCTCCTTGAAGGTGTTCAGGGAGTTCTTAAGGGAGTAGTGGTAACCAGTCTCAGTCAGACTCTAAGAAGATGTTTTATTTTATAAGCAGACAGGGAGGTTTGTACCCCAATGTACGGAGTGCTACAAGTATGGGCATTCCAACGGCGACTCCAAATGACCCAAGAAGGCACAGCCCCCACTCGTGGGCAGACACCTGGGTTGGTGAGTGTAGTGCTCGAAGAGGAGAAAGTCACCGTTAGCTTTGGGGGCAGACAGAGGTGCCAAAAGCCCATACGCCTGCCAATACTTTTAAGTACAGGCAGTGGGGCATCATCAATTACAATGGGTGGAGTCTCTGATAGACACATGAGCCAGCATGACTACTATGAAGAGTCAGCTGGTGTCCGCAGAAGCAGACCCTCCATAACACACTCAACCAAATCATAATTGCCAACAATCTTGATAGTCATCTGCCAGTGGCTCTGGTCCCCTTTGAGTGTTGGGGGTTCTCAGGATGTATGAAAGTAGCTGTGACCCTGCTGTGCCTGTACATTGTCTGTTAGGCAACAACCTGGAGCAGCTTTCTGCAGGGAAGCTCAGGTCACACTTGGAGATGTTGCGATTGCCTGAGTAGGGCTGTATGACCAGACGGTCCATGGCTGCCTGTGAAGGGAGTCAAGAACATCTGGAGCCTGGAACAATGGTTCAGACAGCTGCCACAACGGAGAGGGTCAGGGGCTATGGGAAACCAAGGATGACGGGGTACCTGAAGATTAGGACCCCGAGCCAACCAAGGAGGACATTGCCACCCTGTGACAAGTGACAAGCCTGAGCTTTCTGGTTGGCAAGATGAGGGTGGGCCTACCAGGGAGGAATTCTGCAAGATGCAGGAAGAGTGCCAAACTCTAGAGGGCTTGAGGAAGCCCAGGCAGCAGATGACACCTCTGGGGATCACCTAATATACTGAGGAAATTATCTCCTATATAGTGAGCCCAAGGCTCCTGGTTCTGGGGCAGCCTGTGTCCTGGTGATCCATCAGTGTTACAGGACCTTCCTACTGGGTTTGGCTCATGATATCCCCCTGGCAGGACATCTAGAGCAAGATAAGACCTTTGCAAGGCTTGTTGCCTACTTTTTGGACTTGGATGAAGACAGCTTTGTATGCATTCTGTAGGTCCTGTCCCACCACCATGCTAGTGAAAAGTCATAGAAAACTCACAAAGCTCTCCTGACCCTAATGCCTGTTGTTGGCACTCCCTTTGAAAGGGTAAGCATCATCATCATTGGACCCTTGGACCCCCAGGCAGCTTAGGCAACAGGCACATCTTGCCTTGGTGGACCATGACACCGTCTACCCAGAGGCCATCCCTCTGAGGTCAGTGACTGCACCTGTGGTGGCTAAAGCTGTGATGGGGATCTTTACCCATGAGGGGTTCCCCAAGGAGGTATGTCTGACCGAGGCACTAACGTCATGTCAGCATACATGAAGTCCATGTGGGATGAGTGTGTGCCTCACCCTATTGGCCCAAACCAATGGTCTGGTGAAGAGATTCAACGAGACCATGAAAGGCAAGATAATGGGCCTGCATGAGCCCATGAGACGTAAGTAGGACATCCTCTTTCCATGCCATTTCTTTGCCTACAGGGAGATGCCACAGAAGGGAGTAGGGTTTAGCCCTTTGAACTCCTCTATGGCCACCCTGTTAGGGGACCTCTGACCCTTGTGAAAGAGGTGTGGGAGCAAGCGATGAAGTGTGATTTATTCCAACTTCCATAATTGCAAGTGTTGTGAAGCAGTTTAGTGCCTTTATCCTATTTCACATATCTCTACGTTTAGAAAGCTGTCACATGAATTTAATGACAGCAGCTCAAGCAGACCTCTGGTTTTCGGCCCTCCATCGGTCCTACCTTAGTGTTGCAACACGATTCTCCTGCCATTTTATCCTGACCTCCCTTGGATCTAAGAACGGGAGAGCTCCTTGACCCAGAACATCTAATTCTCACACTGCAGGAGACCAAGCACGGACTTTAAATGGGCTGGTCTTGCAAGTTACTCTCCATCAGTCTGCAGTGTTGGTGACAAGCAGCAAAGTGCAGCAATCCCGCCAATCTGCCATATTACGTTCCCTTAAATAGGATATTGTTAAAGATACAATTAAGTGAACGGCAGAGTCCCTGAAATTTCTTTCCACCGAAATTGGTAAATGAAAATAAAGTAGTCCATGAATCAAGATTTTTGGTGAAAGTCCCTTATAAAAGGCGAAACTCCCTTATAAAAATATGTCTCTTCCTCCCATCCAGGTGATAACGTGATTAGCCACAATCACATTGTGGTAAAGCTGGATATTCAAGATTTCAAACCCGTTGCATGTGTCACACTGACAACAGCTATCAGTATTCAAAACTTATGTGTGTATGAAATGGTGTGCACTGCAGCACATGTGAAATAAGGTTTCTACACTACTCAAGTTTTCATACATGTGGCCTCCGTGATGCCCTGCCATTTGGACAGTTTCTACGCATACGTAGGAATTGCAAAAGAAGAATGACTACTTCCGTGAAGCAGCCATACTTACAGAGAAATTAATTCTCCGTGGTTACGTTTGGTTACAAAAGCATGTAAAGGTGCGTGGTATACCTACAGAGACACTCTACTCACACCGAAGGAGAAACGAGTAAATAGACAAATTCCCTTTGTTTCCACTTACAGCCCCTCTAGCAACAAAGTGAGCAAGATCATAAAAAGAAACTGGAGTACCTTAAGAACTCCTCACACTTTTAAAGAGTTGCCAGTGTTCTCATACAAAAGAGGCCAAAATCTTGCTGACCATCTGGTACATGCCATTACATGGCCCAAGACACAAGACAACACCAACCTCACGACATCATCTTGGGGCTTACCACCCATACTGGGACACTATAAATGCCAGAGATGTGTAGTCTGTCAGTTGACTTCCAACACTAAGGGGCCGATTCCGATTTGGGCTGGAAATCTCTCCGACCGAGTCGGATTCGGAGAGAATTCCGACCGAACCGGACTCTAGCAGTCCGACCGAACGAGTACGATGCGGACGCATGCTATCGGACTCGATTCGGTCGGACTCCCATTGAAGTCAATGGGAGCCGGTCGTACGACGCATACACAGGCTCCCATTGACTCAATGGGTGCGTCGTGAACAAGGGCGCCCCTACAGCGGGTACGCGTCGGTGCGACTCGCGCCGTACATGCATGTGTAGGGGGGACCCATGGGTCCTCTTGCGACTCGCACGGCTACGCGTACAGGAGGGTCCGACACGGACCCCCGAAGTCCGGCTCCGACTGCTCTTTCGAGCCAGACGGCGCGAGTCGGTTGAACTGTTCGAGGCGCGCATTGTACTTGCCCGGTCGGGGAACGTCTCCATTGCGTGGTGCGAGTCGAGTCTGTACGAGTCGGTCGGAGCAGTTCAGAGCCGGGAACGAGTCGGTCGGGGATTTTGCGTACGCTCGCATCGTACTTCCTCGCGCGGACGGGTGTTCGAATCGGTCGGGAACAGGGTGTCTGAATCGGATCTGGTAAAGCCGAATCCGATTCGGTGCCCTACCGGCCGAGATCGGAATCGGCCCCAAAGGATTTTACAGCAAATTAACATACAAACCTACTTAGGAGCTTCACTAATTGCCACTCTAGCAATGTGATTTATGCCATGGTGCACAGACAGAATATCGAGTTAGAAATATCGTGACACAGAAATATCGACAGCAAGAATATTGTGGTCAAGAATATCGACTTTAAGGTAAGAAATATCGTTTTTGAAAATATCAAAGTTGGTAATATCATTTGCAAAAATATAGGGGCACATTACGATGGCGGGCGGAAGCACCACCGCCGTGCTGGCGGATGCAAAAACCACCAGTTACCGCCGGCACGCAGCAGTCCACACGCCCGCCCAATTACGATGCGAAAAGTAGGCCAAACACCGCCGGCAAGCCAGCAACACCGTCCGCCATCAAAGTGCGCCCGTACATGTAGCGGCGCAGCCCAACTGACACACACCGTCCGACCAAACACATCCCGCCCGGCGCATAAATTACGATGCCGCAAACAAACGGCTCCCACGGCCAAGAGATACCGTACGACAAACCGAAGCGGTAACACGGACGCCGAGCACGGACAACGAAGAAGCGGCTCCCCGAGCATGAATCCAGCACTGCAGGCACTCCCCATGCTTCTGCTGATGCACCACCAAGGACGCAACGTACCGCGGAGACGCAGGTAGGCACACACACAACAAGTGCACGCAAACAGCGCACACAGTGCAAGGGCGGAAAAGCGGACAACCCCCACCAGCGCGTGTACACTACACATCCACCATCGCATCCACATATGACACACAGGCCAAATCATAACATCGCAGAACACATGTGTACACACCACCTGGGACTAGGAACCAACCACCCCGTCACGGCCCCAAAGCGCCGATGACGCCGCCACACATGCGCACAACGCAGAGGCCAACCGCAGCGCCATGCATGCGTCGCACACAGACACAGGGACACAACCAAGCAGCACACACATCAGCCCCACCCCGAACGCACATGACACGTGACAGGCCGGCCACAGACATGTCCTCAACGCCCAATTCACGGACAACACCCAACGCCACACAACCGACGCACACATGTCAGTGAAGTCACGCAACAGCAGGACACACCCCAGTGTAACAAACATGGCGTAGCACACAGCGGCGGCAACACCAACTAGGAGAAGCAGGGCCCCTTCGGGAAGAGGAACGCCAGTACCACACAGAAACACCCATACCACCCTGCACATATGAACAAGACATATAAAACGGAACACCAAAGAGCCCGGGGACCGACAACAGGTGGCCCAAGAATAACATTCACACACAAGGCCCAACGCAGAGCGGAAAGGCAGCCTGCCGCCCACACAAGGGAGAGCAGACAGCACTGAATGACCTTCCATTCCAACTCCGAAACCACAGCCCTACGACAGAAGCCGGTGAATACAGCCATTGTCCAAGAATAGACCAACACAGGCATGCCGAGGAGACCGACCACAGGGCAGATAGCGCATATCACAGAAGCACACAACGGACGGGGAAGAAAGAAGAAAACACTCCCCATGTCGGCCACATGCAAGTTAATTGGAAGGAGTCACACAGCACTGACCTTGAACTGTCTGAGAAGCATGTGGGAAGAGGGCCCGTGTCCTCCAAACAAGCCAACAGAACACAAGTCCTGTCTCCCCACGACTACACAGAGCTCACAGCAACCCCGGAGCGTGCACATTGCAGACTGCACACACAGCCGGAGCACGCCACCTCAACGAACCGCTGCGAAATGGCAACCGCAACACACCTACCCAACTACGCCGAACAGCTCAAGCTGTACAAAACCAACCTGTGCCATACATTGGGATGCGATCTCCTGTCCCTGCTGAACGTAAGTTACCGACTGACTTACCGCATCACATTGTTCAGCTGCGTCATGCCCGTCTTCTACTGTCGGAGGTGTCCCTACCAGCATCCCGTCGAGATATGCCTCTCCAACCCGGCATGTCTGAAGGCGGACCTGCTACCACTACTCCTCCCTCTGGACGCACACGACAGGGCCTGCTCTGCCTATGGGGGCATGGCGTATGTGGCCAACATCGCACCCGCACTGAAATGGGACCACTGTGCCTCCACACGACGGATCATCGATAACAGCTACATCGAATGTCACCCAGCATGCCCCATCATGGTCCTCCAAGGGACAACCTACGAACAACACCTTGACAGCCACCATCCGCTTCATTGGCTGGCAAACATGTACACCACCAATGACATGGAAGCCCTGCTGGACGGCATCGCATACCTGACAACCTGTAAATACGTCGGACCACAACGCAGGTTCCCCGAGTGACCTATGATGTCCAACCCCGCACCCATGCTTAGCTTCCGCACGGACTGGCCAGTCACCACCACAACAGCCATACCAAACGACCGGCAACTGTAACCACACCATCAACGACATCGCCATGACATCGGATATGACCGGGACATGCAAACTGTTCCCCATCACATCCAGGAACACCGCATGCATCGTGGGAGGCAGTGGCATGGGCTCTGTGTATCGCACCCACATGGACGGAACTGCACGAACAACCAGGACACGACATGGATCCAGCGCCCATGGACACACACACCGCTCAGTGGACATGAATAGGTCGCCTGGAGTCTGTGGGTGCTGCACCCCTCCCACCCCCGCCCCGGGAATCCCATACCAGGACCTTTGCATGGACGACAAGTGCATACAACAACAACACGACCCCAGTGACTGTGACATGTCCAGTAACCACCACAGTGCAACAACAAGTGGCACGCCGCTGCATGCACGCAAGCACATGCCCTGATGTCATCTCACATGCACGCGTGCATGAGGAACAACCGCAGCAAACCTGTCACATGGAACTGAGATGGACTGTGCCCATGATGCCAAGCGGTCTGGTAGGCTACATGTATACCGTCTGTGTCAAAGTCCGCAGCTCCGCAGCTATACGTAAATGAACATTAGCACAGCCTTGGCCAAGCAGATGTCACTCTGAAGCCACTCACATGTAACCCCACACCCTATCCCATTTGCAATCATGCTCAGTATATCCTCAACATGTATCCCGCTGCCAGTAGTGTCCACTATACTGCATCACAGAGGACAGAAGACTCAATATAATGTTTGAAACCAAAACTGTCTCCGCTGACTCATTTCACAAGTACGAATGAGAGAGGATGAGAGTATGTGAAGTACACGGCAGTCGTGACATGACCATGTAGTCCACTGGTATTGGATGTCAACGCAAATGAGTAGCACTACTGTGGAAGACACACATGTGTCGTGTGAAGTCGTATGGACGCAGTGCTCAGGTGGGTGGGTGCGACGGGTAGATGCGCACATGCCAAGTTGGAGCACGCCGTGTTGGGAGGGGTCATGAACAGTACACCACCGCTTCCCTGGGCATTGTGAGAGGACACCTGTCGGGGGGAGTGAACACGTGTGTGCACAGCAGCCGGGCACACGTACAAAGCGGTACCAGGCGCACCTCAGCCCACCCTCTGTGGACAAGCTGGATCCTGTTGTGCACCCGCCATGCCCCTGACAAGGCACACACAGCCCCAGTCGACCAGGTGTAACCCTCAACATAGTCAATCCGCACAGGCGATACAGGGCACGGGATGGCAGTGGAGCATGGTGTGTGAGAGGTCTCCTCGCGCTCCTCCTGGCCATATCACGCAGGCAATAGAACCTCAACGTCTAGCATGGCACAAGTCACATGGAAGTGTAGGGGGACGCACCACAGCACGAGCAGCACTGACGTCACGGGAGGTGGCTCGCACCATCCCATCCATTGCCCATCATACCAACCACGCCACATGCCATTGCGACTAAGTGCAAGCGCGTGCGCCACCACCCCGAGCCCTCCCCAGAGAGGCCAAAGAGTGAATGTGTGGGCCATCAGCCACAGACGGACGCGGCCTGGCCGCAAGGGCAGCCACAGCCACTGGGTGTCGCAGGTGGCGGATCCGGAAGGCGAAGACTGTGATGCATAGTCCATGCAGGCCGGGTCACCATTTGGGGCACCACGCAGGTGGACGGCGTCCCGCAACACATCATACCCTGAGACAGCCCACTCGTGCAACTGGACCCACACATACACTCCTTGCCCTCTCTGGTGCGAGCTTGGGGCTGCCTGTGCAAGCGCTAGCCTCGCAGGTGAGCATGCATATTGGGGGAGCGAGGGGAGGACATGAGGGCTGGGGCGAAGATGACTGTATCACTGTCAGTTAGTACAAGGGATGACCCAGATGTGGAAAGGAAGAGACGTGTCCCGTGTGTACTGCAACTAGTCGCCAATACAACTACCCCCCATGTCCGGAATGTAAGCCCGCACCTAGGCCCGCCCATCCGCCACATCGAACATACCACCAGCACGACAACCTTCCCATTCGAAACACTGACTGGGGGTGGCGACCAGTGTACAATCATGTGTAGCCTACCCACGCGTACATGTGGGCCCTCCATGATCCATGTCACCTGCGGCAAAGTCATGACATGCGCAATGAGGGAAGTGAGGAGAGCTGCCCGCCCCACGCGCAGAAGGTGCATCAGCTCCACAGACCCAGCAGCGAGTCCAGCAGGGGTCACATGTGCAGGGGCAGCTGTGCCTGGTGTGAAGGCACATGCATATAGACAGCACATCGACCAATGTGTAGTCTGCCCACATCTACAGTCCATCATCATGCGGACATAGGAATTGAACACAGGGCAACACATCTTAGTGGGTGCACCCACCGTGACCAACAATGCGCAATCATCGACGTACCCGCCCTGTGCATGGCCCCCCACCCAACGGAGGCACATCCAGTGCCACCATCCCACACACACAAGCCTTCCACGGAACATGCTGTGTCCAATGGTCAGTACAGAGTCAGCGCCCATCTGGTGGATCCTGAACAGGAGACACATGCACACACATGCCAGCTCCCACTATGTACGACTGCCACCTGGCACGTGCAATGTAACCTCTCACCTGTGACGTGTGACTGCAAGCACACAGCCGTCTTGGCATGGGGCTGTCAATGTGGACACCTGTCAATGTTTCGGGAGGTGTGATCCGTACAGTGCTGTACATAGGGTGCAGTGCTGACACCTACTACTGTCTCATATCCCCTCGTGCCACAGGTCCCACTTGTTTTGGCCGCTCAGCCTGTGCCCACATCGTCGTCGTCGTGTGCCATACTCATCCAGCCGCGGAAGCAGTTCCATGCTCAGCAGGCATTCATGTTGCCGTGGCGTTGCCGCTTGACGGATATGCAGTCAGTCCCCATCAGCACGCCCCGCAAGTCATTGGGGCCTAGATCCCCATGTGCATGCACATGGCAGTGGTTTGTATCACTAGCCATTGCCATTGTTGGGAGACCTGTGTAAGTGTATTGTGGCCGTGCCGTCCCAGCTTGACAGCTGGGCTGTGGCTCCTGTGCTTACTCAGTCATGTCAGTGATGTGTATGCGAAATTGCTATGTGTCGTGTTGCTTTGACATGTGTCCTCTGCCATTGTCCCTAGGCGGAGACCGAACATTGACCGCCCATACCAATTGCTGGCGGACATGGACGATACAGAGGTTATTAGGAAGTTTCGGCTGGACAGGCCAACCCTGCATCGACTGTGTGCCATGTTAGAACCCCATCTCCGTCCCCGCAGGGTGTATCCGACTGCTGTCACCCCCACGGCTAAGGTGATGGCCGCCATGCATTTCTTCGCCACTGGGTCATTCCAGCACACAGTGGGCAGTGGAGGAGGGATGTCCCAGCCCATGTTCAGCAAGGTGCTGAGGGATGTACTGGCAGCCATGATGCTGTACCGGAACAGGTACATCCGCTTCCCCAGGGCTCGTGAATTGGCGGCAGTGAAGGGTGCATTCTATGCCCTTGGCAGAATCCCACACGTCGTTGGAGCCATTGACTGCACACATGTCGGCCTTGTTCCACCACAGGCCACTGAGCACCTGTACCGCAACAGGAAGCACACGCACTCCCTGAATGTGCAAGTGGTGTGCCTTGCGGACATGGTGATCACCCACGTGTGTGCAAAGTTCCCAGGCTCGGCCCATGACGCACACATAATGCGCAACAGCATCTTGCCACGACTGATGTCCAATATGCAACAGGATCGTGCCTGTATTGTCGGTGAGTATGTGGAGTGGTGTAGCGTGCTGGCTGTGCGATGCTGTCCCCTGTCCAGTTGGATTAGCAACGGTTCTCTGTGTCCCTCACACCCAGGTGACTCTGCGTATCCGAATGGGGCATGGCTGCTCAGTCCATTGAGGAATCCTCGCACCCCAGCAGACGATCGCTACAATGAGGCACATGGGAGGACCAGACGTGTGGTCGAGCGTACCTTTGGCCTCCTCAAGTCCAGGTTCAGGTGCCTGGACCGCACCGGGGGTGCGCTGGCGTACTCCCCATAGAAGGTGTGCCGGATAGTGGTGGCGTGCTGCATGCTGCACAATCTGGCCATTCGGAAGCAGATCCCCCTCATCGTGGATGACGGAGATCAACCAGGGCCCCAGCCCGCAGACCAGGACAGCTCGAGTGAGGAGGACAGCGGAGAGGAGGAAGCTGGGAATGTGCGGCAGCAGCTCATCGCCCGCTACTTCACTTGACGGTGAGTGTCCATGTACGACGGCTGATGTGGCTGTATCTGTGCAGGTGTGTGTGTGCTGTGTCAGGGTGGCCGTTTGTTCACTGCGTGCTGTGTGTCAACGCTCCATGGCCAGGGTAGTATGCCACTGTTGGTGGCTGTGGCATTGTGCCCTATTGCTCTGTGCGATGTGTGTACATTGCTTGTAGTTGTTGACATGCACTGTGTGATGGGTGTGTGACACACTCATTGAATGTGCTCCTGTTCTGTCTCCCACCCCTAGGTCCCTACAGGCCCTCCGGATTCAAATGCCATGCCACGCATCAGGTGCCTTTCCGCCCAAGGTGGCCGTTGTATTCCGTACAAATAAGACACAGGGCACAAACAGCAGTTAGTGAAAAAGGTGCATTTATTACAAACTGTGACATGTGATTGTGTGTAAGGTGATGACAAAAGTGGTGCGTGCAGTGACAATGAGCTGTCGGTCATGGCTGCGTGATGATCAGGGTGTACCCACTGGTTCTATGTCCATAGTCCAACACACACATGCCATCCAGATGGCTGTGTGGAGTGGGATCGTAGTCCAAGTCAATGCAGTGGCTGGTCAAGGAAGGCTGGCGGAAGGCTGGCTGGCTGCCTCACTTGCGACTGGAGCGTGCGAAGTCCTCCCGGGAGATCTGTTTCCTCTTCGGACGGCCCCTTCCACGTTTGCGAGGGGGTGCCTGCTTGCGACATGCTGGTGGTTGAGGTGTGATCACTGGCTGTGGACGCAGGGGAACTGGACACTGCTGCTCCACCCTGCGCCCCGGCAGGTGGTGGCGGAGGGGAGCTGCTGTCCCTGGCTGTGACCTCACCGCCACCACCAGCTGTCCCATGAGGTCCACGATTTGGCCCATACGGGCGTCCATGGACCTCAGCACCCCCAGCACCTCACGCGTGTCTGAAGCAGACCGGACCCATTGTCCTTGGGCCTCTTCATAGGCCCCAAGGACTCTGGCCATGTGAGGCAGGGCATGGCTCCCAGGGGAGGCTGGCGTTTCCCTGACCCTGCTCCTCCTACCAGTCCTGCTGCCACCGGCCTGCCCACTAGCCACATTGCTCACCACGGTCCTCGCTGTGGCTCCCAGGGTGGATCCAGTCGTCCGGGCCACCACCTGCGCTGGGGCTGGTGCCAGCGAAGATGTGGCGGTGGTGGCGGCGGTGGTGGTCGGTGCGGCGATGGTGGCGGTTGCGGCAGTGGTAGTGGCCACAATGACCGTGGGTGTGGCCGCAACGACAGTGGCAGCAGGGGGCTGTGACTGTTCAGCAGCCCTGGATGATGGGTTGGTGGGTAGGAGGGGTCCTGGGGAGCGGCTGGGCCCTGCCACACCAGATGGGCCTGCTTGGTTGTCCGTGTCCGAAGAGGAGGACAGATCCTCCAGATCCGTGTGTCCTCGTTGGGGGCTTGTAGGCTGGCTGTGCTGGCTGCTGGCTCCATCCCCAGCATCCAGCAGTTCGTCACCTGTGGAGAGAATGTGATTTGTTATTGTGTTGCACCTGGCGAAGTATGTATTTGTCGTCTGACATTGACAGTTCGTGCAATCTCGTACATGGGTTTCCCGGAGGCGTGTGTGTGGCTGTAGCATCTGTAGTTGTGTGTGCTTGGCAATGGGACTGTGTGCTGTGCACATGTGGCATGGGACGGATTGGCCATGCCGATGGGTGTGTTGCTGTGCCCCTACTTATTGTGACTCTGGTGTATGCGGGCTCCTGGCCCATCCTGGGTCTGGTTTGTACTTTGCTTTTGGGGTTCAAATGGAACGCTTAGGAACGCATATGGCAACATGGGGGCCATGCCCCAGATTCGCATTTGGGAGGGAGTATGCTTTTGGGGTTCAAATGGAACGCTTAGGAACGCATATGGCAACATGGGGGCCATGCCCCAGATTCGCATTTGGGAGGGAATATGCTTTTGGGGTTCAAATGGAACGCTTAGGAACGGATATGGCAACATGGGGGCCATGCCCCAGATTCGCATTTGGGAGGGAATATGCTTTTGGGGTTCAAATGGAACGCTTAGGAACGCATATGGCAACATGGGGGCCATGCCCCAGATTCGCATTTGGGAGGGAATATGCTTTTGGGGTACATGCTGTGAGCCATGGGTGCCGAACGTGACATGTGTTGTGGCAGCATGACAGTGCATGGTTTGAGGTGTGTGCATGCTTGACATGGCCTGCATATTTGCTGTCTGTTGTGATTACTGGACATGGCATTGGACGCATCGTTATGAGTGAGTGATGGTTGTGTGCCAGCCAACGTATTGCAGTTGTCCCATCTCCTTGGTGTGCGTGCTGCCCTGTGCCATGTGCATCACTGCAGTGCTCGGGGGGGGGGTGTGGCCCATGTTGTGTGTTGTTGCTCACAGTGTGTCGTGCACTTCATTGACTTCTGGCACATCGTTGGTCATGGGCATGTATCTTAGCGTGACTGCTGTATGTGTGGCAGCTGTGCGGATGACATGCCTTTCATGAGACTGGGGCTGACGGATGGGATGGATGGTATGTTGTTTGTGCATGGTGTGTCTGTGTGTTTGATGGGTTCAGTGGTGTTCGTGTGCATTTATGTTGTTCCGCTCTGTTGCGTCTAGTGTTGTTTGTCTTACATAGGCGTAGTTGTGGGGTGTGTGGTTGACAGGCAGTAGGGGCTACATGGACAGGACTTCAATGTTGTTTCGGTTGTGTGTGATGAGTTGCACAGTGGCTGCCGTGTGGGACTATATTCAGTGTGGCTTGTGCATGCAGACGTGGCTCCTTGGGTGTTGCTATGTCTGTGATGGGTCATGTGGGGTGTGAGTCTGTTGTTCATGTCCGTGTGCACATTGTTCACTTGTTCGTGACGGTGGGCGGTGCTGCGTGTTCGTCTGCTACGTGGCATGTCCCATGTGTTGGTCGTGTTATGGTCCTCATGCCTCCAGTAATCCAGCCCTGTCCAGTTTCCCACCTGCAAGTTGTTCGTGCGTGCACTGTACTGGATGCCACATGGCTCTAAGCGGGGGGTGCTCCATGTTGCAGGTCTGTGGGGGTGGGGGGTGTTGTGGGTCGTGGGGTGGCTGGACACCCACTGACACCGATTGCTGTGGGCCGTGATGTCTGCCTTTCGGCTGTCGTTGTGCACTGCGGTGGCTGACACGTGGCTGTGGGGTGTGGGGGATGCTCCTCCTTGCTGTGCTGTGGGACTGGGGCCTGGTGTGTGTTGTACTTGGGCTGTCCACCGTCCCACCCACTGCACTTTGTGTTCCTGCCACTTACCTGTTACTTGTCGGTTAGTGCAGCTGTGGCGGACACATGGGTGTGGTGGGTGCTCGTTGTGGCGCTTCTGGCATATTTGGGGACCTGTTGGTGGTTACGTGGCTGGCTTAGTGTACACATGTCCCCACGCATCTTACAGTTGTTCGGTTTGGGCTGTGTGTGGTAGTGTCTGTTGCATGTGTGTGTGATGTGTTGTGTATTGTGTGCTGGACATGGGGGTGTTTGTCCCTGGGAGCTGTGGCATGGTGGTAGTGCATGTGAGTACATAGCGGTGTGCTGGTATACATTAGTTTGTACTTACCAGCCTCCACTCCCCTGCTAATCCGGCGAGGATCTCCGGATGGATTACGACTCGCACCTTCTCCTCCCACGCTTTGAAGGTCTTAAAGAGCGCGGGATTCCCTCCGCCAGTGACGGCAGCCAGCTCTCTGTTTTTGCCCTCCTTCTTCTTGACCAGGCTCTTTACGTCATTCCAACGTTTGTTAATCTCGACTCTGTTCCTGGGCAGGGTCCCGACTGCATTGACCTGGTCTACGATCCGGTTCCACATTCTGTTTCTGGTGGCTAGTGGTGTGTGCTGGACCATGTTCCCATAGATTTGTGGGTACACCTTGATGATCTCGTCGACCATGACCGTCAGCTCCATGGGCGTGAACTTGGGCATTCTTTGTGGTGCCATGATGTTTGTGGTGCTGGTGCGGTGTGTGTTGTGTAATGTGCAGGGGGTTTGTGGTGCCGGTGTTTGGTGGTGGTGGTGGTGGTGTTTGGTGGTGGTGGTGGTGGTGGTGGTAGTGATGTGTGCGTTTCTGTGGTGTGCTGCTGTCCTTGCTGTGTCACTGTGTCCTCTCCTCTCCTCTCTGGTTTGCAATGTAGCAAGGGGTTGTGGTCTGTGGGAGTGCTGCTTTTGTACTCACCTATGTGGGTGTGTCCTCATGGTCTGTTGTTTTCAGGTGTGTTGTGTCTGGTGTTCTGGCCTTTGTATTTTTTGTTTGTCCGGGGGTGTTTTCGGGATGTGTACTGTGCTTGTGTATTTGTGCGTGCCTTGCTGTGTGGACTTGTTGGCCATGTTGTGTGCTATTGGTTTTGTGTGCGGATGGTTTCTATGCAGGTACGTTGGCGCCATGGCTTCTGCCGTGTCGATTCTCATCGGCGTTGTTTGCGCTGGCGGGCGGTATATTTGTGGTTTTTCCGCGCTCATGTCGGTGCGATCGTAATTTCACGTGCGGTGTGTCGGCCGTGAGGGCGGGCGGTTTTGTGTTGTCGTGCGTGTTTCCGTCCGTGGCGGGCGGTTTGACTCCGACTCGGACGTTGGCGGGCGGTATTTTGTGTGCTTTTTCGCCGATGGCGGTATTCGGTTTGTGTAATCGTAATGGCGTGGTCGGTGTTCAGGCGGTGTGTGCGGGCGGATTTTTGCCGCTTCCATGCCTGGCGGATTTATTTACGCCGGGTATCGTAATGGGCCCCATAGTTGTTTAAAATATCGATTTTTAAATTAGTCATGTATTTTAGTATGTATTTTAAAAGTATGTGATCTAATTTTTGTATAAGTATTGCTTTTGTTTTTTAATATATGTGTTAAATTTTTAGTAGTGATTAATTTTATGTTAATTAAATTTTGCATTTTTAGTTCTGTAGTGGGTTGTGGGTTTATAGGGGAATAGGGTGGGAAGTAATTTAATTATAATAAATTAATTAATATTTTGATTTATTAGTATTTATTTAATTTAGATTTATAGTGTTAATTGTGGGAAATAATTTAATATTAATTAATTATTGATTGATTGTTAATTTGTATTAATTAATTAAGTAGTAATGATGTTAATTGTGTTATTTTTTTAGGAGCGGGTTGTGGGTTTATAGGGGAATAGGGTGGGAAGAAATTCAATTATAATAAATGAATTGATATTATTAGTATTTACTTAATTTAGATTTTATAGTGTTAATTGTAGGAATTAATTAATTATTAATTAATTATTAATTGGTTGTTAATTATTATTAATTAATTGGTAATTATGTTAATTGTGTCATTTTTGTAAGAAGGAGCGGGTTGTGGGTTTATAGGGGACTAGGATGGAAAGTAATTTAATTTTAATAAACTTAATATTAATTTATATATATTATTATTTATGTAATTTATAATTGATAGTGTTAATTGTGGGAATTAATTTATTAATAATTATTTATCAATTGTTTGTTAATTAATATTAATTAATTATTAGGTAATTAATAATACTAATTGTGTCATTTTTTAGGAATGGGTGGTAATAATTAATTGTTAATGGTAATTAATTAATTAAAAATTAAATATGACAATTGTGTAATTAGTTTTGAGATGTGAGTTGTGGGGATTATAGTGGTAAAGGGTGGTAAGTAAATTATTTTAAATTAATTAATAAGTTGTTATTAATTGATATTAATTTAATAATGTAAAATTAGTTATGGAAATTGTGCAATGATTTTTAGGTGTGTGTTATGGTGTTTATTGGGGAAGAGGTTGGAAAGCATTTTAGGTTTCATTAATTAATAATTAGCTGCAGATTATTATTCTTTTATTCATTGATAAATATTTATGGTAATTGTTTACTTTTATTTTGTGTGTAGATTTTGGTTTTATAGGGGTAATGTTTGGTGAGTAAATTAATTTTTATCTGTTTTAATTTGTTTTTTAATTAATAATATTTGTTTATTTGATAATTAATTATGTTAATTATGGAGGTACACTTTTTTAGAAATTTAGATGTGTTGTGAATTGTGTGGTGTTAAAGGGTAGGAAATAAAAATAAATTAAGTGTATGTAGCAATTAATGTTTTTGATTATAATTAATTTCTATTAAATATAGTTATTTGTTTGTGAATTATTTTTTAAACTTTTATAAATTTTTTAGGTAATTTTTAGATTTTTTTAACATTATAACATGTTTCTATCTTTTGTAATTTTTAAATATTTTATGTTTTTTTTTTGTTTTTAACATTTTTTGTATTGTAGTTGATATTTTGTTTGTTTTTAATTTTGAATTGATTTCAGTGGGAATTTTTTACCCCTCCGCTATCCAACACTTTCCCTACTGTTGCACTCACTGGAGTGGGAATAGTAATTTATACCCTCCGCTATCCAACACTTTCCCTACTGTTGCACTCACTGGAGTGGGAATAGTAATTTTTACCCTCCGCTATCCAACATTTTCCCTACTGTTGCACTCACTGGAGTGGGAATAGTAATTTTACCTCTCCACTATCCAACACTTTCCCTACTGTTGCACTCACTGGAGTGGGAATACTAATTTTTACCCCTCTGCTATCCAACACTTTCCCTACTGTTGCAGTAATTGGAGTAGAAATAGTAATTTTTACCCCTCTGCTATCCAACACTTTCCCTACTGTTGCAGTAATTGGAGTGGGAATAGTAATTTTTTCCCCTCCGCTATCCAACACTTTCCCTACTGTTGCACTCACTGGAGTGGGAATAGTAATTTTTACCTCTCCGCTATACAACACTTTCCCTACTGTTGCACTCGCTGGAGTGGGAATAGAAATTTTAACCCCTCCGCTCTACAACACTTTCTCTACGGTTTATTTTATTTTATATTTTTTAGTTTAGAAGTTTTATATAGCGCTGGCCTAACCCGAGGGTATCGGAGCGCTTTACATCAGAAACAGTGCAGATAGTCACGTAAACAATAATAGTGAGGGTCGGTGGTGGAGAGTTCTGGTTCGAGGTCTTGCGGAACTAGAGTCGAAACAGTGCGGGGGCCTGCTTCTGGGCTTCTTCTGCTCCTATCGGTTCCCTAGGGAGTGGTCGAGGAACAAGGTTTTGAGTTGACTCTTGAATTTTACAAAGGAGGGGATAGTTCTGATGTGAGGGGGAATAGAGTTCCAGATTTTAGGCACGCTCCCGGAGAAGGATCGAGCCGCAGTTTTTTGTTTTCGTGTTTTCAGCGGGATAAGTAGAAGAGAATTCGAGCTTCTGAGGTTCCTGGCCTGGTCGACTTTTTTGAGTTTAGCTGCCAGATATTCGGGTTTGCCGGTGTGCAAAGCTTTGTGTGTGAGCCAGGCTGTTCTGAAACTAGCCCTCATTGCAGCTGGGAGCCACTTGAGTTCTCTGGGGCATATTTACGCTTCCTGGCGCATCCCTGCAAATCAGCAGGGATGCGCCAGGAAGATGCGTCACGCAAGTTTCCCTTGCGCCACTGCCGATGCGCCGCATTTACAATGCGGCGCGACGTGGCGCACGGATGGGCAGATGCATGTCGCATCCCCCGACGGAAAGCAGGCGCATTGCTGGAGTCACGTCGCAAGCACGACGCGGCTCCAGCAAGGCTCGGGGTGCCCTATGCCTAACATGCTGCGTCAATCCTTACGCCTGCTTCAAGCAGGCGCAGGGTTTTGACGCAGCATGGGCGTAGAGTGACTCAGTGAAATCTTGTAGATTTCACTGCGTCACTTTTACGAGGCGTACCTGCGAGGGAACGCCCACTCCTGCACCGGAACGCCCACATGAAACCTGACGCAGGTTTCAAGTGGCGCAGGGGTTTACAACGTGACGCATCTCCCTAGATGCGTCACGTTGTAAATATTGCGCAACGTGGCGCATGTTTTGCGTCGCTGCTGCGTCACATAAGTGACGCAACGGCAGCGCAAAAGTGGCGCAAGGGGCTTGTAAATATGCCCCTCTGAGTGCAGGAGAAATGTGATCGAATTTCTTGATTCCGGTGACCATTCTGGCTGCCGCGTTAAGCGTTGTTTTGAGGGGAGCAAGATGTGATTTGGCTATTCCTGAGAGGACTGCATTCCCATAGTCCAGTCTTGACAATACCAATGTTTGGGTGGCCTGTTTGAGATCATTGGGCGGGATGAAGGGTTTTATTTTGTTCAGTAGCTTTAGGTTGAGGAATGTGCTCTTAGCTGAGTTCTTGATGTGAGTGTTCATGTTCAGTTTCGGGTCTAGCGTGATGCCTAGTGACTTGACAGAGTCGGCCAGGGTGAGGTTCCCGTTGAGGGCATCGATAGCTTTTAGCCATTCAGCAATATGGGGGTTCTCCTCTTTGTTCGAGATGAGGAGTATTTCAGTTTTGTCTGGATTTAGTTTGAGGTGGTTGCTTGACAGCCATTGTTGAGCATCTCTCAGTACGTCATTGAGTCGATGAATGTCCCTGATGGAGGCGGTTTCCAGGTAGATCTGAGTATCGTCTGCATAAAGATGGAAGCGGATGTTAGCTTTTTTCAGTAGTTTAGTGAGAGGTTCCATGTAGATGTTGAAAAGTTGCGGGGAGAGCACTGAACCTTGAGGGACTCCCTTGTTGACTGGATGAATGTCGGACGTAAAGTTTTTGATTTTGATTTTTTGGGTGCGGTTGCACTCACTGGAGTGGGAATAGTAATTTTTACCTCTCCGCTATCCAACCCTTTCCCTACTGTTGCACTTACTGGAGTGGGAATAGGAATTTTTACCCCTCCACTATCCAACACTTTCCCTACTGTTGCAGTAATTGGAGTGGAAATAGTAATTTTTACCCCTCCGCTATCCAACACTTTCCCTACTGTTGCACTCACTGGAGTGAGAATAGTAATTTTTACCTCTCCGCTATCCAACACTTTCCTTACTGTTGCAGTAATTGGAGTGGGAATAGTAATTTTTTCCCCTCCGCTATCCAACAGTTTCCCTACTGTTGCACTCAATGGAGTGCAAAATGTAAGTTAAAAAATTATTACATATTTTAATGTGTTAATTTATAATATAATGTTTTATTTATTAGATTTTATGTTATATGTGTATGTATATATATATATATATATTTATTTGTAAATTTTTATATATTTATAGCATTTTAAAATAAATGAAAAGTAGTAGTTTATTCATTGTTTTAAAGTAAATATACATATATATATATATTACATTTTATATATGTATGTTTATATTTTTAAATTACATTTATTTATTATATTTGTTAAAATGTACATTACATCTAAACAATTTTTTTAAAGTTAATTTTATTATTTAATTTATTTAACATTATTTTTTATATATAAAAAACCGATATTTTGTACATCGATATTTTTTACATCGATATTATTTTTTTCGATATTTTTATACTTTACATTATAAAGATAGGATGTTGATATTATTGACATCGATATTTATGTGTCGATATTTGTGTATGGGGATATTTTGGTAATTGATATTATGTCAGTGATCCTTATGCCATACGATGCCCCTGCAATCTCCTATTCATAGGAAAAACTACGCAAATGATCAAACAGCCGAATCCGGTGCAAAATACAAAATGCTCCCCTTGCTGCGCACTTCCTCGAGAAAGGTCAATCAATCAATCAATCAGGAGTTTGTTAAAGCGCGACTACTCACCCGTAAGGGTCTCAAGGCGCTAGGGGTGGGGGGCTGCAGGTTCCATTCCATCAAGGAGGGGGTCTGTCGAAGAGCCAGGTTTTGAGGTTTCTTGCGAAGATGGGGAGCGATGTTGTCTGTCTGAGGTGGAGCGGAAGGGCGTTCCATGCTTTGGCCGCGAGGAAGGAGAAGGAGCGGCCTCCCGATCTGGTCTTTCTGGTGCGGGGGACCACGGCGTAGGAGAGCTGGGCTGATCGTAAGGTCCTTTGGGGTGCAAAAGGACAGCAAAAATGACTTCACATGGCAGGTCATTGACCAACCTACACTGCTGCTTCGAGGTGGTGATCTGCACCAACTTCTAAACAGATGCGAGTGCAGGTGGATTGCCCGTTGTAACTCAGTGGAACAAGGACTGAATACTCTAGACAAATGGAATAACACCATAACCATTTTTCATGGAAAAGACAACTTTGTCAGAGCCCCCTAGATTAGGTTAAGTCTTCTGGTACCCCATTTCATACACATGAGATAAAGTTTACTTTATTAGTATTCCCTCCTTCAAGGGTCTATAATTGTGGCTTCCTGATTCACTATAAAACTGCTCGTGAGTGCTTAATTCATACCAGTCCACCATGGGTTTCCTTAACCCTATTGTGTTTTTCAAACACTGTTTCTCTATTATTACTGTAACTTCCAATCTAGTCTATATCTGTCAGATGTAATGTGGTTAATTCTGTCGTGTAAACTTTCACGAAATTAATTGGTTGGCCATGCTTGGTCTATTTTTCTCCTTCTTCGATTGTGTCCGCCACATTGATTTAATAACTGGCTAATAGCAACCCTTTGTTAAACCATGTGTCAATTTTCACAACTCTTTATATACATATTGCAAAAGGTTCTTTTTGGTAATTTATGTACTCGATTTTTACTCTTTGACCCAGGTGACCTATTATTGATAACCGTTTGCTGCTTTTAACTTTTTTCACTTTCTTCTGCCCTCCTTGGCCAACCTGGGTACCAAGTCTGATCTCGGTCTTTGCCCCCCCACCCCCACATCAGTGCGTGACGTCAATGCAATTACGACACCAGCTCAGTTTAGCTTTTCCATCTGGGCGTTCTTCCTCTTTACCCGCTCCGGACTCTCGCCAGCACACCAGCGGTCTCCGAAGGATCTGCGCACTCATTCCAGATCTCCGGTTATCGAATAGAAATTTCCGTGTCCCAAAGCAAGTGCCTCCCTAACCACATATCTCCCCTCGGCTGCAATTCTTACGGGCGTCTCCCGCTGAACCGCTGCCCTCTTCTCTTTTGCTCACAGCAGCTGATCTAATTCCCGAAGCCTCAACTTGGCAGACCTAACTCATGGTCACCGACTGAATTGATTGACCTGAATTGATTGACCTCAACGCCGGACGGACTTCCACCTGCTTCCAGGTCACCCCGAAGCTCACCCACGGACCCTTCACCTGCCGAAACTGCAGCTACACCAGTTAGCGCACACCTGTACGTCCTGCATTCACGTCCTGCCCATCCCAACACTGCAGGCCACAACAACCTCAGCTGCGTACTGCTCAACACCCGCTCAGTCCACAAGCACGCCGCCGAACTCTGGGACCTGCTTGACTCCTCTGCCCCGGACGTCGCCTTCCTGACAGAGACCTGGATGAACACCTCCTCGGCGCCCGACATAGCCATAGCCATCCCGGATGGCTACAAGATCACCTGCAGGGACCGAAACAACAACAAACCAGGAGGAGGAATAGCCATCGTCCACAGGAACACCATCAGGATCTCTACCAACACCGAAGACTCCCTCATCATGGCCGAACACCTACACTTCCAGATCCATGTCGATCACAACACCACCCTCAGAGGAACACTCGTCTACAGACCCCCGGGACCCCGACCACAGTTCAGCGAATCCATCGCCGACCTCATCAGCACGCACACCCTCGCCTCCACAGACTACATCCTCCTCGGAGACCTGAACTTCCACCTCGAGAACGCAACAGCAACTCCACACGTTGATCGACAACCTCGCCAACCTCGGACTCAAACAACTCATCACGACACCCACCCACTCCGCCGGTCACACGCTCGACCCCATCTTCTCCACCAGCGACCACGTCACCTTCAGCCACACCACCGAACTCCACTGGACCGACCACTACTGCATCCACTTCTCCTTCGAGAAACACACCGCACACAACCAACCACAACGTATCCCACACTGCAGCTGGAAAAAAGTCACCGAAGACCAGCTCACCACCACACTTGACCGAGACCCTCCACCCGAGCCCTCCGAGACCGACCCAGCAGCCAACAACTTCAGACAATGGATTGATGACTGCGCCAACACCCTCGCCCCAATCAGGAAACCCTCCAACAGGCGCACCGACACGAGAGCCATCTGGTTCAACGCCGACCTCCAAAACTCCAAGCACACCTGCAGAAGTCTTGAGAAACATTGGCGCAATGACCAGACACCAGACAACCACGCAGCCCTCACAAACGCCAGACGCAAACACCACCAACTCATCCGATCCACCAAAAGAACCTCCTTTAAAGAACGCATCGACATCAACGCACACAATAGCAAAGAGCTCTTCAACATCGTGAAAGAACTCGCCACCCCCAGCTCCTGCTCCAATGACATACTGCCATCACAAGAACTCTGCGACTCCCTGGCTACCTTCTTCCACCGCAAGATCGCAGACATCCACAACAGCTTCGACACTCAAACACCAGCGACAGACGCCATCAGCCCCGACTCTACACCCACCAAGCACATCGACCCTCTACTCTCCTGGCACAACGTCAACGACACCATCAAAATCATGAACACCATCCACTCCGGCTCACCCTCCGACCCCTACCCCCACCACATCTTCAACAAGGCAAGCTCCATCATCGCACCCCAACTCCGAAAGATCATCAACAGCTCCTTCAAGACCGCCACCTTCCCAGAAAGCTGGGAAGCTGGGAAGCTGGGAAGATCAACGCCCTTCTCAAGAAACCCAAGGCGGACCCAAAGGACCTCAAAAACTTCCGACCCATCTCCCTGCTCCCGTTCCTGGCAAAAGTCATTGAGAAGACCGCCAACAGACAACTGACCCACTTCGTGGAGGAGAACAACGTCCTGGACTCCTCCCAATCCGGCTTCTGCAGCAATCACAGCACCGAAACCGCCCTCATCGCCGCCCCTGACGACATCAGGACCATACTGGACAACGGCGAAACTGCGGCCCTCATCCTCCTGGACCTCTCGGCCGCCTTCGACACTGTCTGGCACCACACCCTGCGCACACGCCTCCAAGACGCAGGGATCTGAGACAAAGCCCTGGACTGGATCACCTCCTTCCTCACCGGCAGAACGCAGAGAGTCCACCTCCCCCCCTTCAGGTCCAAAGCCACCACGATCACCTGCGGCGTACCCCAAGGATCATCCCTCAGCTCGACCCTTTTTAACATCTCCATGGCACCGCTCGCCAACATCGTCCGAGCACACCACCTCAACATCGTCTCATACGCCGACGACACCCAGCTGATCCTCTCCCTCACCAAGGACCCGGCCACCGCCAAATCCAACCTCTGTGAGGGAATGAAGGCCGTCGCAGAGTGGATGAAGACTAGCCGGCTGAAACAGAACTTGGACAAGACGGAGGTCCTCATCTTTGGCTCCACCCCATCCGCATGGGATGACTCCTGGTGGCCGACCACGCTGGGAGCTGCCCCGACACCCAACAACCACACACGCAACCTGGGAGTCATCCTGGACTCAACGCTCTCTATGACCCAGCAACTCAACACGGTTTCCTCCTCCTCCTGCTTCAACACCCTCCGCATGCTCCGCAAGATCTACAGATGGATCCCCATTGAAACCAGAAGAACGGTCACCCAAGCACTCGTCAGCAGCAGGCTGGACTACGGCAACGCCCTCTATGCAGGAACCACAGCCACACTCCAGAAGAGTCTCCAACGCATACAAAACGCCTCCGCACGCCTCATCCTCGGGCTCCCTCGCCACAGCCACATCACCACCCACCTGAGAGATCTGCATTGGCTCCCGGTCAACAAGAGGATCACCTTCAAGCTCCTCACCCACGCTCACAAAGCACTCCACAACGCCGGACCAGCATACCTCAACAAACGACTGTCCTTCTACACCCCAAACTGCCAGCTTCGCTCCGCCGACCTCGCACTCGCCACCGTCCCACGCATCCACCGAACGACCACCGGCAGAAGATCATTCTCCCACCTTGCTGCCAAAACATGGAACACCCTCCTCGTCCACCTGCGTCAGACCCAGGACCTGCTGACCTTCAGGAAACGTCTCAAGACCTGGCTGTTCGACCAGTAGCTGCTCTCCCCCTCCCCTTAGCGCCTTGAGACCCTCATGGGTGACTAGTGCGCTCTACAAATGTTTGATTGATTGATTGATTGATTATCCCTTACATGCCTCTAAGAAAACGATTTTACTCAGTGAGTTTAACTGCCTCACCATGGTTCCCGTGCATCCCAATAATTAATGTCAATATCACCACTGTATAGTGTGCCTCTATCACACTTTCCTGCCTCCTGTCTCACACCATATTCTTATCCCCCCCGCAGTTACCCCTTGACCACCCCAATCTTGGGTACCTTGTGACTTATTACAGCTGGAACCCGTTCCCGGGTCCTCGCACTGGTAATTATCTCATTTCCCCTCCAATTTGGTTTCAGTTTCTCCCAGTCTTGGGCTCTGATCCTTTTTCCTTCATACCTTATGCAGCACTTCAACAAAACCAGTAACCCGGCCCTGATGATGACCTGAACTTAAAACAGGTCAAAACGCGTTGATACTCCAGTGCAACTTTTGGCACTTCATTTGTGGTTCAACCAAAATAAAATGTTCCCATAATTATGCATCAATATTTTGGAACCACTAAAAGTTCTTTGTATATATTGACATTTTTGTTCCCATTGTCTTGCTCCGCCTTTCCCTGTATATAGTATATATTTATTTTTCACTTGTCAATTTTGCTATTCTTGTCAAAAATACTAATTGTAATTAACTGCTAAAATTATTGTTGTCTCCCTGCTTTCTCCCTCCATTTACAACCTTTTTGTGCATGCTTTCTTGTAAGAAAAATTGTCCTCCACTAATACCTGTTGAGACATTGTTACTTGTTACACATATTGGGCCTGATTCACAGAACTAACTTACGTCAAAATCCTAAACTTACAACAATTTTGGTATTCACAGAATGAACTTACACATTTGGGTATTCACAGAATGAACTTACACATTTGGGTATTCACAGAATGAACTTACACATTTGGGTATTCACAGAATGAACATACAACAATTTTGGTATTCACAGAATGAACTTACACATTTGGGTATTCACAGAATGAACTTACAACAATTTTGGTATTCACAGAATGAACTTTCACATTTGGGTATTCACAGAATGAACTTACCACAATTTTGGTATTCACAGAATTAACTTACTCATTTTGGTATTCACAGAAGGCACTTACTCAACAATGAGTAAGTGCCTTCTGTGAATACCAAAATGTGTAAGTTACACAAAATGTGTAAGTTACACAAAATGAGTAAGTTACACAAAATGTGTAAGTTACACAAAATGTGTAAGTGTCTTCTGTGAATACCAAAATGAGTAAGTTTATTCTGTGAATACCAAAATGAGTAAGTTCATTCTGTGAATACCAACATGGTAGTAAGTTTAGGATTTTGTCGTAAGTTAGTTCTGTGAATCGGGCCCATTATTTACCCAGGTCTCATCTGGGTTGTCGGGTACCCTCTTGTTGTATAGTTCTATAAGGCTTCTTGGCACTAGAATGGAAAATGTGCATATTTCTATGAGTCATTAAACGGGGATCTTTGATGGAAGCCAGCCTACTTTAGCACAGATACTGAGGGATTTTAAACCCCCAATGAAACTCAGGGATGAGATCCTATACTTTTCTTGCGCATTCTTTTGGTGGCTACAACTAGTAAACAAGCATTCAAGCTGCTCGAGCATTTTTGGAAAAGTATTATTGCTTGTAAATAATAGACAAAAATATATCACAATTCAAGCAAGAACTGTTAAAGACTGTACTTAATTGTAACTCCATTTCAGAAGCGTGGACGTAAACGTCCTTTAGGACGAAGCTGGAATCAGGCTGTGCCTTCACAGCGCCGGCAACAGAACAAATGCGTCTTTAGCACGCAATCGTTTTACACGCAAGTCGTTACATCAACTTGCTTTAGGGGGGCCCAATGGTGGAGTTGGTGTTGGAATTAAAGTCCAACACCTTCCCTTACTGTTGCACAGACTGGAGTTGGAATAGTAAATTAAACTATTCCAATACCCAGCGTTCTCCTAAGGCAAGTCGTTAAAACGACTTGTGTGCAGACCAAATGCGTGCTAAAGACACATTCGTTCAAACAACGGAGTACCCAAGCCATGCATGAAAAACTCATGTGGCATTCATAATTAAAGGTACTGGACAAAAAAATACTCCTAATGTAGGAGAGTAGGATCTGCTTCACATGGGTACCCCCACTTTTTGCTGATGCTTCACTGTTTTTCGACTTTAGTCTGGCTGGGGCCCTGCTAATCAGAACCCCAGCCTAGCTGGTTCCTCTCTAAAATGGTTTCCATGTACCTTAGGTACATCTTTGATTAGAATCTGGAGTGCCCTTATAAGTCCCTAGTATATGGTATACTATGTACCCAGGGCATAGGTACCTCAGAGGCCTGCCAGGGGCTGAAGCATGTATTATGCCACCCCTGGAAGGCCAGCCAAAATGACACCACAGGTCTGCTCCTGCAGCCTGGGTAAGGTGGTGCATGCACTCCTTACTGTGATATAGGCTACCTATATCACTACCATTGCACACACATATAAACCTATAAGTCACTCCTATGGCAGGCCTTAACAATCCTGAAGGCAGAGTGCTTGGTTTTTATGTGAGAGGGTGCCCCTGCATGAGCAGAGCCCCTCTGCAGCGTTCGGAGTCCCTCCTCTGATGCTGTTTGGGGTACAGCCTGACCATATTCTCTTAAGTGCATTATAGCCTCGAATCACTGACAAAATATCGAAGGTCAAAAAATCGACCTACAAAAATATCGCAACAAAAATATTGATGTCAATAATATCGAAATCCTATCTACAACATGGTAAGTACAAAAATATCGAAAAAAATATCGATGTCAAAAATATCGTTATCAAAAATATCGTT
Source organism: Calotriton arnoldi (assembly GCA_963921515.1). Classification (NCBI taxonomy): domain Eukaryota; kingdom Metazoa; phylum Chordata; class Amphibia; order Caudata; family Salamandridae; genus Calotriton; species Calotriton arnoldi. The sequence goes on from CAWUFW010003476.1 coordinate 1,273,347, forward strand.
TTTTTTGTTAAAAATAATATGTAAAATAAACTAAATAATACTTATAATTAAAATAAACATAGTTAAAAATATTTTATAATATTTAAAATTAATAAGTAACATATATAATTAAATAAAACATTAATTAAACATATACATATAATATATAATATATATACTTACTTAATAATCAGTTTGAATAATTATTTTAATAAATTATAAATTATTAAAAAATATTATAAATTACAAATACATCGATACACATAAAACAATAACATAAATAAAAATAAATAATTATGCATAACAAATTTAAAAAAAATTTACTTTTAATATTTTTAAAATTAATTATATACTATATTAACTAAAATAATACAAAAAATATTAAATAGCGTAGGGAATAAAACTACTATTACAACCCCCAAAAAACAACAGTAAGAAAAATGTTGGATAGCGTAGGGGTAAAATTACTATTCCCACTCCAGCGAGTGCAACAGTAGGGAAAGTGTTGGATAGCGTAGGGGTAAAAATTACTATTCCAACTCCAGTGAGTGCAACAGTAGGGAAAGTGTTGGATAGCGTAGGGGTAAACATTACTATTCCCACTCCACAGAGTGCAACAGTAGGGAAAGTGTTGGATAGGGTAGGGGTAAAAATTACTATTCCCACTCCACAGAGTGCAACAGTAGGGAAAGTGTTGGATAGGGTAGGGGTAAAAATTACTATTCCAACTCCAGAGAGTGCAACAGTAGGGAAAGTGTTGGATAGCGTAGAAGTTACAAATAACATACTTATAAATACATTAATTTTTTAAAATAATTAATGAATTATTAAATAACTCTAAACTATTTACCAATACCAATAAATAATTATTAAAAACATAATTACCAATAGAAAATGTATTAACAATAAATTAATATTAAATACCAATAAACAATAATTAATAAATATTAATTACTAAATAATAAATATTGAACAATAAAATATTTTTAATAACAAAAAACATATACATTATTAAAACTTAGGTGTCCATTACGATGTCGGACGGTAAAAAATCCGCCATCTACCATAGCGGTAAAAATCCGCCCGCCTACACCGTCTGAATACCGACCGAGCAATCACGATGCCGCGAGCCGAAAACCGCCGGCGGCGGAAAATAAACAAAAAATAGTGCCCGCCCATGTCCGAGTCTAAGTCCATCCGCCCTCCACGGACGGAAAGACGCACGACAACCCAAAACCGCCCGCCCTGACGACCGAGACACCGGCCGTGAAATTAGGATCGCACAGACATGAGCGCGGAAAATACACAAAAACACCACCCGCCAGCGTAAACAACAGTGACGAAAATGTACACGGCGGAAGCTCTGGCGGCCACGGCCCTGCACAGAAATCATCCGCGGACAAAAACAAACACACACAACATGGCCAACAAGTCCACACAGCAACCCACGCACAAATACCCAAACACAGTACACATCCCGGAAACACCCCCCTGGACAAACAAATCCACTACAAATCCCAGAACACCAGCCACAACACACCTGAAAACAACAGACCACCATGACACACCCACATAGGTAAGTACAAAACCAGCCCCTTCACAGACCACAACCCCTTGCAACATTACAAACTGAGGACGAGAGCACACAACACAGCGAGACAGAAAGGACAGCAGCACACCACAGACACGCACCTATCACACCCATCACCACCACCACCACCAAACACCGGCCACACAAACCCCTGCACATCACACACCACACACCGCACCAGCACCACAAACACCAAAACACACACCATGGCACCACACAGAATGCCCAAGTTCACTTCCACCGAGCTGACGGTCATGGTCGACAAGATCGTCAAGGTGCACCCACAAATCTATGGCAACCAGGTCCAACAGACACCACCAGCCACCAGAACCCGGTTGTGGATCAGGATCGTAGACCAGGTCAATGCAGTCGGGAACGTGCCACGCAACAGAGGCGAAATCAACAAAAGGTGGAATGACCTGAAAAGCGTGGTCAAGAAGAAGGAGACCAAGAATCGTGAGCTGGCTGCCAGGACTGGAGGAGGTAATCCCGTGCTATTCAAGACCTTCAAGGCGTGGGAGGAGAAGGTGCGAGTCACCATACATCCGGAGATCCTCACCGGATTACCAGGGGGAGTGGAGGCTGGTAAGTACAAACAAACGTATACCAGCACACCGCCATGTACTCACATGCACTACCACAATGCCATAGCTCCTAGGGACAAACACCCCCATGTCCAGTACACAATACACAAGACAACACTCACACATGCAACAGACACTACCACACACTCAGCCCAAACCTACCAACTAACAAAACCATGGGGGCATGTGTACAGTTAGCCAGCACCGCAACTCCCACCAGGTCCCCTTGTACTCCAGAAGCGCCAGAAGGAGCACTCCCCACACCCATGTGTCAGCCATAGCTGCACTAACCGACAAGTAACAGGTAAGTAGCCGCAACACAAAGGCAGTGGGTCGGTGGGGGACAGCTGAAGTACAACACCCACCAGGCCCCCAGTCCCACAGCGCAGCAAGGTGGAGCACCCCCACACCCATGTGACAGCCACTGCAGTGCACACCTGCAGCCAACAGGTAGACATCTCACCCCACATGCAGGGGTGTCTGTGGGTGTCAAGCCATCACCACAACTCACAACACCGCCCCCACTCCCACAGACCAGCAACATGGAGCACCCCTCCCGCCCATAACCATGTGGCATCCATTGCATTGCGCACTCAAAAATAACCTGTAGGTGGGAAACTGTATAGGGCGGGGTGTCTGTAGGCATGAGGACTGTACAACGACTGACACATGGGACATGTCACGTAGCACAGGAACACGAAGCACTGCTCCCTGTCACAATCATGTGACCAATGTGCACACGGACATGTATTACAGAGTCATACCCCACATTACCCATCACAGATACAGCAACACCTAAGGAGCCACGTCTTCATGCACAAGTCCCACTGGAGTACAGACCCACACGGCAGGCACTGTGCCACCCATCACACACATCAGCAACACCATCTAAGTCTTGTCCATGTAGTCCTGACTGCCTGTCACTCACACATCGTACAACAATGCCCATGTAAGACAAACCTTACTAGAAGTAACAGCGTGGAACCACAATATTGCACACAAAAACAACTGGACCCATGAAACACACAGGCACACAATGCACATTCAACATATCATCCATCGCATCTGTCAGCCCCAGTGTCATGAAAGGTATGTCATCCGAACAGCTGTCCCTCATACAGTAGTCATGCAAAGATACCTGCCCATGACAAATCATGTGCCTGCAGTGACTGAAGCGCACGTCACACTGCGAGTAACAACACACATAATATAGTCAACACCCCAAGAGCACTGCATTGATGCACATGTACGAGGGCAGCACGCACACCAAGGATTTGGCCCATCTGCAATACGTCGTGTGGCACACAACAAGCACAAACTCACAACAATGCTACCAATGTAATGTCCATGAATGATAACAGTCAGCAGATATGCCGGGCATGTTAGACAGACACACACCTTAGTCTATGCACTGTCATGTTGCCAGAACACATGTCACGTTCTGCACCCATCACCCACAGTACGTACCCCAAAAGCATATTCCAAGCCAAAAGCGTCCAGCGGGCTGTACCCCTTTTGCCATCTGCGTTTCTAAGCGTTCCATTTGAACCCCAAAAGCATATTTCAAGCCAAAACGTCCAGGGGCTGTACTCCCTTGCCATCTGCGTTTCTAAGCGTTCCATTTGAACCCCAAAAGCATATTCCAAGCCAAAGCGTCCAGGGGCTGTACCCCTTTTGCCATCTGCGTTTCTAAGCATTCCATTTGAACCCCAAAAGCATATTTCAAGCCAAAAGCGTCCAGGGGCTGTACCCCTTTTGCCATCTGCGTTTCTAAGCGTTCCATTTGAACCCCAAAAGCATATTTCAAGCCAAAAGCGTCCAGGGGCTGTAACCCCTTTGCCATCTGCGTTTCTAAGCGTTCCATTTGAACCCCAAAAGCATATTCCAAGCCAAAAGCATCCAGGGGGCTGTACACCCTTTGCCATCTGCATTTCTAAGCGTTCCATTTGAACCCCAAAAGCATATTTCAAGCCAAAGCGTCCAGGGGCTGTACCCCCTTTTGCCATCTGCGTTTCTAAGCGTTCCATTTGAACCCCAAAACCATAGTTCAACCCAACATCGTCGATGGTTCTGGAGCCCGCATACACATGAGCCACAAAATGTAGGAGCATAGCAACACACACCCATCGGCATTGCTAATCCGTCCCATGCACATGTCCACATCACACAGTTCCATTGCCTAGCCCACGCATACACACATCGTACATCCACACACGCCTCTGGGAAACCTGTGCACGACAGTGCACGAACTGTGAATGTCAGACAACCAATACATACTTTGCTAGGTGCAACACAATGACCCATCTCATTCTCCCCACAGGTGCCGAACTGCTGGATGCTGGAGAGGGAGACAGCAGCCAGCACAGCCAGTCCGCAAGCCCCCGACCCGGACTCACGGATGTAGAGGAGCTGGACACCTCTTCGGACACGGACCACCCAGCAGGCTCATCTGGAGTGGCAGGGCACACCCGCTCCCCAGGGCCCCTCCTACTCACCAACCCATCATCCAGGGATGCTGACCAGTCACAGACCCCTGCTGCCACGGTTGTTGCGGCCACTGCCACGGTCATTGCGGCCACGGTCGTTGCGGCCACCACCACCACCACCACGCCATCCCTGACCACTCAACCAGCGCAAGGGGTGGCCCGGCCGTCTGGGTCCACCCTGGGAGCCAGAGCGAGGACCGTGGTGAGCAATGTGGCTAGTGGGCAGGTCGGTGGCAGCAGTACTGGTAGGAGGAGCAGGGTCAGGCCAACGCCATCTGTGCCTGGGAGCCAAGCCCTGCCGCAAATCGACAGAGTCCTTGGGGCCTATGAAGAGGCCCAAGGAGAATGGGCCAGGTCGGCTACCGACACGCGGGAGGTCCTTGGGGTGTTGAGGTCCATGGACGCCCATATGGGCCAATTTGTGACCCGTATGGACCAACTCGTGGACCTCATGGGCCATCTGGTGGTGGTGGTGAGGGCACAAGCAAGGCCAGCAACACCACCTCCGCCACCACCTGCTGTGGCGCTGGGTCGTGCAGCATCGCGTTCCCCTGCGTCCACAGCGAGTGAGCATTCCTCAGCCACCACCAGCAGCCCACCAACACAAAACCCCCTCCCAAACGTGGAAGGGGCCGACCGAAGAGGAAACAGGTGTCCAGAGAGGACTTTGCACGCACCAAACGCCAGTGAGTCAGCCAGCCACCTTGACCACCTACTGCATTGACTTGTAATACGATCCTACCCCACACTGCCATGTGAATGGCATGTGTCTGTTGGACTGTGGACATAGAACTTCATGGGTACACCTTGACCATCACGCAGCCATGACCGTCTACTCATTGTCACAGCATGCACCACATTTGTCATCACCTTGCACACAATCACATGTCACCGCTGTAAATAAATACACCTTGATCACAATCTGCTTTATGTGTCCTGGGTTTATTCAACGATGTGCAATCGCCACCATGAGCAGAAATGCATCTGCTGTGTGGTATGTCGATGGGACAGGAGAGGCTGTAGGGACCTAGAGGTGAAAAACAGAACAAGAGTACATTCAATGAGTGTGTCACACACTCATCACACAGTACTTGTCACCAACTACAAGCAATGTACACACATCAAACAGAGCAACAGGGCACAATGCTACAGCCACTGTCAGTGGCATACCAACCTGGACATGGACCATTGACACACAGCACTCAGTGAACAAAAGGCCCCCGTGACAGAGCACACATACACCTGCACAACTACAGCTACATCAGCCGTCGTACATGGACACTCACCGTCAAGTGAAGTAGCGGGCGATGAGCTGCTGACGCACATTCACAGCTTCCTCCTCTCCACTGTCCTCTTCACTTGACCCGTCCTGGTCTGCAGGCTGGGGCCCTGGTTGCTCTCCGTCATCCACAATTAGGGGATCTGCTTGCGAATAGCCAGATTGTGCAGCATGCAGCAAGCCACTACTATCTGGCACACCTTCTGTGGGGAGTACGCCAGTGCGCCCCGGTGCGGTCCAGGCATCTGAACCTGGACTTGAGGAGGCCAAAGGTCCGCTCAACCACACGTCTGGTCCTCCCATGTGCCTCATTGTAACGGACATCAGCTGGGCTCAGAGGATGTCGTAATGGGCTGAGCAGCCAGGGCCCATTCGGGTAAGCAGAGTCACCTGGGTGTGAGGGACACAGAGAATCGTTGCTATTCCAACTGGACACAAGACAGCATCGCACAGCCAGCACGCTACACTACTCCACATACTCACCAACAATCCAGCCACGGTCATGTTGCAGATTGGTCATCAGTCATGGTAGGATGCTGTTGCGCATGATGTGCGCGTCATGTGCCGATCCTGGAAACTTCGCACACACGTGTGATATTACCATGTCCGCAAGGCACACCACTTGCGCATTCAGGGAGTGTGTGTGCTTCCGGTTGCGGTAGAGGTGCTCAGTGGCCTGTGGTGCAACAAGGCCAACATGGGTGAAATCTATTGCACCAACGACGTGGGGGATCCGTCCAAGGGCATAGAAATAACCTTTCACTGCCGCCAATTCACGAGCCCTGGGGAATCTGATGTACCTGTTCCTGTACAGCATCATAGCTGACAGTACATCCCTCAGCACCATGCTGAACATGGGCTGGGACATCCCACCTCCACTGCCCACTGTGTGTTGGAATGACCCAGTGGCGAAGAAATGCAGTGCAGCCATCACCTTAGCCGTGGGGGTGAATGCTGTTGGATACACCCTGCGAGGACGGAGGTGGGGTTCCAACAAGGCACATAGGCGATGCAGGGTGGGTCGGTCCAGACGATATTTACGGATGACCTCCACATCCTCCATGTCTGACAGCAATTGGTAGGGGCGATGAATGTTTGGTCTCCGCCTAGGAAAGATGGAAGTGGACACATGTCAAAGCAACACGCCACATGGCATTTTCACATACACATGACAAAAATGACTGACCAAGCAATTGAATCACAGAACAGCTGACAAGTAGGGACAGCACAGCCACAATACACTTACACAGGTCCCCTACCAATAGCAATGGGCAGTGACACACACCATTGCTATGAGCATGCACATGGGGAGTTAGGCCTTAACAACTTGTAAGGCATGCTGATGGAAACAGACTGCATATTCGGTAAGCTGCAACACCACGGCAACATGACTAGCTGCTGTGCATCACACTGCTTCCGAGGCTGGGTGTGTAGGGCACACACCAACAATGCTATGGACACAGGCTGAGTGGGCAAAACAAGTGGGACCTGTGGCACGAGGGGATATGAGACAGTCATTGATGTCCCTACTGCACCCTATGTACAGCACTGTACGGATCACACCTCCAGAAACATTGACAGGTGTACACATTGACAGCTCCATGCCAACACGGCTGTGTGATTGCAAATACACATCACAAGTGACACGTAACATTGCACGTGCCAAGTGGCAGATGTACATAGTGAAAGATGGCATGTGTGTGCATATGCATATCCCATGCTCCCATGCCAATGTGTACATGATGATATGCCAACAGACATGTGGAGGCTGGCCACTGGCCGTCCCTGCCTATTCACACAGCATGTTGTGGCCCCGTCCATTGTGGACCTGCACCCACACACAAATCATGGCCACACCTGCAGATGCATTGCGCACATTAAACTGTGTGGTGCACATGGCATCAGCGGACTGTACCCGCCATGGGCCAGGCCCTTACGGCCAACTCCAATGAGCCTCGCGGTTGCACCCTGCGTGTTCCACTATGGAGGTAAGCGTCCCGGGACAGCTGGGAGCAGGCCATCGTCTGCAATTGAAGCTGGCAGACATGGTACACAAATTGCAGCAGCTTGGACCCACTGAAACTGCCCCAGGGGGCTATGTGAGTGTGTGAGTGAGACCGGCATTACCACAGCTACCTGGGACTGCAGCCTGGCACCCCTCAACAACACCTGCTGCTGCCACCTTTCCACCTACACGTGGATGATGCTGAGGATATGTCCAGGTCCACTCACCAGCGAGGAGCTGGAGATCCTGGATTCCGAGCTCCACGCACACTGCACATGGCTATTCCTTGCGAAAGTTGTGTGTGAGAGACAACTGCAGTGTGTGTGGGAGTGCATGTGGGGGACACACATGTCGTTGATCCGCAGCACTATGAGTCAGAGCCTGTGGTGTTCAAACATGCACTGCTCACCATGCTGACTGCAGGTGGCAGTGGTATGTGAGCTCTCGGGCGCTTTGACATGTCTGTCCCTCCCGAGTGGTGGTACATGGCAACTTCATGTCAGACATCCAGTGACACAGACAATTGGCAATGCAGGTCTCAGTGCACTTGTTGCTCGTGTGAATGTCAGGCTGGGGCCATGCTGCCCTTCTCAGTCCCAGCAGGCCTGGCCTGCACATTGACTGCACAATGCCAGTAGGTGACAACACAGAATGACTAGTGGGTTACATGTGTCACCTGTTCAGCACTCTCCGGATGAGCGCAAACTCAGCCCTGTACATTGGTCACACCATGCCTCGTGAAAGGGATGTGTGTGTGAGATAGTGCCACTGAATGTGACCACCGTTGCGGGGTGGGCCATGCGCAGGCCGAGTACGTTGGTTGTTGCGCAGTGTTGGTCACAGTGGGTACACCAACACAGATGTGTTGCCTTGTGATCTTTTGCTAGGTCCGCCTGACAATGGACAGTAGATGTGGGCAGACTACACATTGGTCGATGTGCTGTCTATATGCATGTGCCTTCACACCAGGCACAGCTGCCCCTGCACATGTGACCCCTGCTGCCCTCAGTGCTGGGTCTGTTGAGCTGATGCGCCATCTGTGCGTGGGGCAGACAGCTCTCCTCACTTCCGTCATTGCCCATGACATCACTTTGCCGCAGGTGACATGGATCATGGAGGGCCCACATGTACGCGTGGGTGGACTACACAAGACTGTCCAATGGTTATCACCCCCAGTCAGTGCTTCGAATGGGAAGGATGTGGTGCTGGTACTCATTTTAATGTGTAGAGTGGGCGGGGCTAGGTGCGGGGCTACATGCAAGACATGGGAAGTTCATCGGCTCATCTACTAGTTGCAATACACACGAGACACGTCTTTTCATGACCACATCAGGGTCATTCCTTGAACTGACTGGAAGTCAAACAGTCATATTTTACCCTGTCCTCATGGCCTCCCCTCGCTCACCAAAATATGCGTTGGCACCTGGGAAGCCAGCGCATGCACAAGCAGCTCCAAGCTCGCCCCAGAGAGGCCAAGGAGTGTATGTGTGGGTCCAGTTGAACAAGTGGTCTGTCTCGCGGCATAATAAGTGGCGGGACGCCATCCACCTGCGTGGTGCCCCGACTCGAGACCCGGGCAACATTGACAATGCATGACAGGCTCCGCAGTCCGGATACACCACCTGCAACACACAGAGGCTGTAGCTGCCCTAGCGGCCCAGGCCGTGTCCAACTGGAGCTCATGGACCCACACATTCACTCTTTGGCCTCTCTGGTGCGAGCTTGGAGCTGCTTATGCACGCGCTGGCATCTCTGTTGCAATGGCATGTAACGTGTGTGGGGATATAGGCAATGAGTGAGATGGTGCGAGCCACCTTCCGTGACGTCACTCCTGCTCGTGATGTGTGCGTCCCCCACTACTTCCATTAGACTTGTGCCATACTACTAATTGAGGATGTGTTGCCTGCGTGATGTGTCCAGGAGGAGCGCGCCATGACATCTCACCCACCATGCTCCACTGCCATCCTGTGCCCTGCATTGCCTGTGCAGGTGGACAATGTTGGGGATACACCTGGTCGACAGGGGATGTGAGTGCCTTGGCAAGGGCCTGGTGGACGCACAGCAGTATCCAGCATGTCCATGGAGGGTGGGCTGACGTCTACACCTGATGCAGCATTGTTCGTGTGCCCGCCTGTTGTGCACACACGAGTTCACATACATCCCCAGACAGGTGGTCTTTACAAATTCCCAGGAGAGCAGCTATGTACTGTTCCGGAATCCTCCCAACACAGCGTGTTTCAACATTGCATGTGCGCACCTACCCGTCACACCCACCCACCTGAGCCAAGCGTAACTCCCGCTTTACATGACACATGTGTGTCATCCACAGTTGTGCTACTCTCTCAGGGCCGGACCTGCAACTGTCCCGTAGCACACACACAGCACCGATTCGTACTGGCATCCTGTTAGATTGGTAGGCACACTAACCCATCTCCTTCTGAGACAGTGGTGGCTGTGATGGATATTGTGACTGGGCACATGGCTTACTTTCAATGTGTGCATTTGGGAGGTGGTGGTGTGTGGTGTGTGAATGTGGTAGCGTTGGTGTGTATGTGTGTGTCGTGTCCATGTCGACTGCACACATATGTCACCCCGGGACATGGTGGATGTTTGTTACCGTGCTGAGGTCTTTGAATATGATGTGATGGGTGTGTTGTATGTTGCACAGTATGCGGTGTGTGGGTGTGTCCTTGCAGTTCAGGCTGACTCCTACTTGTTATGGGTCAGACGTTGTGTGTGTGCAGGGTGTGTGACTGTCAAGATTGTGTCTAGTCCAATTGTGCATGTCAGCATTTCAGCAGTTCTTGCTCACTGTGCAGTGCTGCCCACCCACTCTGATGTCGTGTGTGTGTTTTGTCAGGCATTGCTGTGGCATGCTTTAGCGTGGCTCCCACTTTTTGTTGCTGAGTGTGTCGTCAGACTGTGTGGGTCATTGTAAACATGTGTAGGACTGTGCTTTGTAGTGAGCAGGCCATCAGTGTTGATGTGATGATCTTTCGGGCGACTTCAGAGTGTGACAAGTCCTGCTCCACGTGCTGTGGTATTTCCCTGTGGCCACTGTTGCGGCTACTCATTTGCGTTGTCATCCAATGACAGTGGACTACATGGTCATCTCACGACTGCCGTGTACTTCACACAGTCTCATCCTCTCTCATTCGTACTTGTGAAATGAATCAGCAGAGACACATTTTTGCTTCAAGCCATGTATTGGGACTTATGTCCTCTGTGATGCAGTATAGTGGACACTACTGGCAGCGAAATGCATGTGGAGGATATACTCAGCATGATTACACATAGCATAGGGTGTAGGGGTACATGTCATTAGTTGTTGACTGTGGGATGTGTGCTTCAGAGTTACAACTGCTTAGCCGTTGCTGTGCTAATGTACATTTGCTAATTACTGTGGAGCTGCTAACTTTGACACAGACAGTATACATTTCGCCTACCAGACCGCTTGACATCATGGGCACAGTACATCTCAGTTCCATGTTACAGGTTTGCTGCTATGGTTACTCATACACACGTGCGTGGAGGTGACATCAGGGCATGGGCTTACGTGCATGCAACGGCGTCCCACTTGTTGTTGCAATGTGGTGGCTACTGGACATGACACAGTCACTGGGGTAATGTTGTTGGGGGATGCACTTGTTGTCCATCCAAAAGTCCTGGCACGGAAGTTCAGAGGGAGGTGAGGTGACAGCTCTCACATACTATAGCCGACCGATTACTGTCCACTGACCGGTGCATATGTTCATGGGCGCAGGATACATATTATGGCATAGTTGTACGTGCAGTTATGTCCATGTGGTTGCCATACACAAATCCCATGCCTCTGCCTCCCCCTGTTCATGCAGGGTTACTGGATGTGATGAGGTACAGAGTGCATGTCCCGAAAATATCCGATGTCATGGCAGTGTAGTTGATGGTGTGGTGTTAGTTGCAGGTTGTGTGGTATAGTTGTTGTACTGGTAACTGCTCAGTCCGTGCGGATGCCAAGCATGGGTACGGTGTGAACATCATTGTTCAATTGGGGGTGTTGCGTCGGGGCCCGACGAATTGACAGGTTGTCAGGAATGCGATACCTTCCAGCAGGGCTTCCATGGCATTGGTGGTAAACATGGATGCCATCCAATGTAGCGGATGGTGGCTGTCAAGGTGTTGGTCGTAAGTTGTCCCTTGTAGGAGCATGATGGGACATGTTGGATGACATTCGATGAAACTGTGATCCAGAATCCGTCGTGTGGAGGCACAGTGGTCCCATTGCAGTGTGGGTCCGATTGCAGCCACATACGCCATGCCCCCATAGGCTGAACAGACCCTGTCGTGGACGTCCAGGGGTTGAACAGTTGTACCAGGTCCGCCATTGGACATGCAGGGTTGGAGAGACATAAATCCACAGGATAGTGGAAAGGACACCTCCGACAGTAGAAGACGGGGATGACGCAGCTGAACAATGCGATGCGGTAAGTTAGTCGGTAACTTACGTTCAGCAAGGCCAGATTTTCACATCCCAATATCTGTATCAGGTAATGTTTGTACAGCTTCATCTGTCCGGCGTAGTTGGGTAGGTGTGGTGCAAGTGCCATTTTGCTGATGGGCGATGTGATGGCGTGCTCCGGCTGTCTGTGCAGTCTGCAGAGTGCAACCTCCGACGTTGCTGGGAATTCTGTTATGGTCGTAGGGAGGCAGGGCTTGGGTTATAGTAGCTTGTGCGAAGGACACGGGCCCTCATCCCACATGCTTCTGTGAATGGTCAAGGTCAGTGGTGTCTGACTCCTTCCCGATAACTTGCATGTGAACCACATGGGGGAGTGGTATCATTTCTTTTTCCCTTCGGAATGTTCTTTCGTGTTATGCGCTATCTGCCCAGTGGACGGTTCCCTCTGCATGCCTGTGTTGGGCTTTTTTGGAATAATGACTGTGTTGTCCTGCTTGAATAGTTGAGCTGTGGTTTCGGTGTGGGTATGGTAGGCCATTCAGTGCTATCTCCTCTCCCGTGTGTGGGCGGCACGCTGCGTTTCCGCTATACGTTGGGCCTTGTGTGTGGGTGTTGTAATTGGAGCCACCTGTTGTCGGTCCCCCGGGATCTTTGATGTTACGTATTGCATGTCTTGGTATTGGGTGCAGGGTGGTATCGGTGTTTCTGTGTGGTACTGGCATATCTTTTGCCGACGGGGTCCATATTCTGCTGGGTGATGTTGCCGCCGCTGTGTGCTTCGCCATGTTTTGCACACAGGGGTGTGTCCTAATTTGGCGTGACATCACTGACATGTTCGGGTCAGTTGTGTGACGTCAGGTTGGCAACAGTGAATTGCCGGTTGGCGACATGACTGTGGCAGGACTGTCACGTGACATGTGCGTTCTGGGTGGGGCTGGTGTGTGTGGTGTTTGATTGTGACCCTGTGTTGTTTGTGTGCGGCGCATACTTGGCGCTGCCGTTGGCCTATGCGTTGTGCGCATGTGTGGCTGCGTTGTCGCCGCTGCGCTGCGGGGACGTGACGGGGACGTTAGTTCCTGGTCCCAGGTGGTGTGTCCCCGGGTGTTGCGAGTTGTTACAATTTGCCCGGTGTGACATTTGTGGGTGCAGTGGTGGATGTGTCGCATCCACGCAGGGGTGTCGGGGGGGCCATGTACAGTTTTACCGCACTTGCACTGTGTGCGGTGTTTGCGTGCCCTTGTGTGTCTGCCTACCTGCGTCTCCGCGGTGCGTTGACTACTAGGTTCTGCATCAGGTAGAGCATGGGGAGGGCCTGCAGTGCTGGATTCATGCTCGGGGGGTCCGCCTCTTTGGTATCCGTACTGTGCGGTCGGGTTTCCGCCTTGCTTTCACGTGCGGTGTCTCTTAGCCGGGGGAGCTGTTTGGTTGTGGCATCGTAATTTGTACGCCGGGCGGTACGTGTTTCGTCGGGCGGTGTGTCTCCATTGGGCGGCGCCGCTACGTGAACGGGCGCACTTTGATGGCGGACGGCGTCGCTGGCTTACGGGCGGTGTTTGGCTGTCTTTTCACATCCTAATTGGGCGGGCGTGTGGGCTGCGGCGGGCGGACGGTAACTGTTGTTTTTTGCATCCGCCAGCACGTTGGTGGTGCTTCCGCCCGCCATCCTAATGGGCCCCTATATTACCAATTAACTAATATTGAACAATTAAATGCTTTTTTATACCAATAATAATAATAATTAATCATTAATTATCAATTAATAAATAATTCTTAATATATTAGTTACATTTATCAATAAATAATATTTAATAATATGTAATTACCAATTAATGATAAAACAACAATAAATTAATTTTTAGAACCAACAATTTGTAATTTAAAAATTACCTATTAATAATTAATATCCAATAAATTATCAATACCCAAAAATAAATTTCATAATTACTTAATTATATTTCAATTACTTCCAAAAGTATTCCCCTATAAACGCACAACACACTCCAATGATAAAATAATACACTTAACATAATGATCTCTTAATCAATTAATAAAAATTAATAACTAATTAATAATAATTAATTACCAATTAATAATAATTGATTACAAATTATCAATTAATTTACAATAATATAATTATCAATACCAATTATTTAAAATAAATTATAAGTTAATTACATTAAAATTACATGATGATCAATTAATCAATTAATAAAAATTAATCACCAATTAATAAAAATTAATTACCAATTATTAATTAATTAACAATTATATAATTATCAATAACAATTAATTAAAATAAATTATAACTTAATTACAATTAAATTACTTCCCACCCTATTCCCCTATAAACCCACAACCCGCTACAGAACTTAAACGCAAAAAATAATTTAAATTAATTTATAATTCCTAAAAATTAATAATTAATTTAGTATAATTAAATTACTTCCCACCCTATTCCCCTATAAACCCACAACCCGCTACAGTACAACAACAAAAAAATAACTAAAAAAAATGTATTAACATATAAAAATTGTATACATATATTTTTAAACAAGTAGAACACTTAACAAAAACACATATAACACATACATATTAAAAACATAACAAAATACATAACAATAATACAAATATCGATATTAGTAACATCGATATTAGTAACATCGATATATTTGATTTCGATATTACTTACCTTAGGGTCGATATTCTGTCCATCGATATTCTTCACATCGATATTCTGTCCCTTCGATATTTTAACTTCAATATTATTGTATATCGATATTTTATTTTCGATATTTTGACAGCTCACCTATATCGAAGCGGTACAATGCTAACTTTGGACTGGCTGCACCAAAACAAGTCGTGTTTGGTGTCAAACATCTTGGAATACTACCCCCCCCCCGCCAGACCTGGTGGCGGGGGTAGCATTCCACCCTTCTAGAGGGAGAGACATGTACCCACCGACCTACCCGGTAAGTACTTTACAGAGCCCTGGCATCACAAAATGGATGCCGCTGCCACAGACACGGGTCTGGCCTCCTGCTGCTGACTGAAACTCCGGCAGGGGAGGCCTGGACAATAGGTTTCCTGTCGCAGGGAGGTGTAACCACCTCCCCAGACAGGACAATGTGTATTGGGGCTGGGCGGGAGCACTCTCTGGTGCTTTGAAGTCCTGCACTGGGGGCACACTTGGTGTCCCTGTGCATATGCCAGTTCAAACCGGTTGCAGGGGCTACCTGCCCCTGCTCTGGCGTGAAACTGGACAAAGGGAATGGGTGTAGCCACCTCTCTTCCCTGACCCTCCCATAGGTGGGTCCCTAGAGTATTTCCAACCCCCTACCTTAGTATAAGTATGGGACCCCAGTCCTTAGGACTTTAGATTACCCTGGACGAAACTCTGAAAACCGAATCCTGGACCTTCAATGCTCTACTTCAAGATTAGAGGACTGAAGAATCTCCCTTGGGGTCAAGGAGTGACTCCCCTGCTTGGCAGGCACCAAAGAAGCAATTGTCCGGTCTGCATCGCTGAAGCTCCCGCCGGACGCTGAAGTCTTTGCATCACCAGAGGTAGATTTCCAGACTTCACCGAGGTTGCCCTGAGTCCCCAGCGAAGCTGAGGCCCGTAGCTGTCGTGGGTAATGTGGGACTGTGACCCCTGGACACCAAGAAGTTTTGCAAGTGCATCCTCTTCCTGGTCTCCCATGAAGTTGGGCTTTGGGCTTCTAGTAGCCCGTGCCTCCAGCACCAACTTCACCGAAGATCACTGGCCTCCACTCCATGAGTGTCCTGTGAGCCAGCTCCAAGTGTGTCCACTCGAGGCTCCTTTGCGGTCGCTAGTCCGTTGGCTAGTGGGCCCTCCCGAAGGTAACTCTTCTTCTGCTTGGGCTTTCTGGTTGCTCCAGAGGTGCCCTGACTTACCCTTACTGGGTGAGTCCCCCAGACCTTGCTGGTCTGTACCACCGTCCTTCTTCTATTTCCACAAGACTTGCCGTTGCCAAGGCTTGTTGGGTCCAATCCGGTCACCGACATGGCAGCAATCGACAGACGTTGTGGGACAGCTCGAATCCAGCTCCTGGTTGTCATCGACGCCTCCTGGACCTCGTGGCTGAAGGGTCAAGACGACCGTCAACCTACCTGAAGCACCCGACATCGGTGGGCATCTGCTCATCGCCTTCCTGGTCACTGGCTAGTGACCCAGACTCTGTCCCCTCTGCTTTCAGGTTCTTCAGATCTTCGATCCATCCTTGGATCCACCCGGACACTTTCGACTTGGCCGCCAGCAGCACTTTGCAGCAGATCGCCATTGAAAACGACGACGAAACCCCACCCCGAAAGACACCTATGCACCCGGCTTCCTGGGTGAGGTAACTCGAGTACTCCGGTGCTCCCGTGGGTATTGACTCTAGAACAGCCTAGTTCTAAAGGGGTTTGCTCCAAGTCCTCCTCTAAGTGTCCTTTTCTTTAAAACTCCAACCGCGACATTCCCCATAGAAGTCAACGGCGGCTCGCGGCTGTGTTCTCACACTGCACACGTCCCCCGTGGGTCCCCTGTGTCACTACCTTGGGTGGTTCCTTGAGGGCCAAGCACTTCTACAGGCTCTAGGCCTTGTGTCTAGTTCAGTCGTGGTTCTTAGACCACTTTATTGGTATATGGTTTGGTACGTCCCTAGGGCTCAAACGTGTATTTGTGCTATTACTGTTGATATTCGACTTGTAACTTATGTATTTCGAACTCTAGCCTCATAAAGTGACTAGAGGGGTGTGGTTAAGACTAAATACATATATTTTAAATATATACCTGGTGTGGTCCTCTTTCCTTTGGTCACTCAGGAGATTATAGACTGGTAAAACAAGCTGCTTTACATTCCTTCAAGACTTAGCCTGAAGGCTGCTCTCCATAGCTGCCACTAGGATAGCTTTCAATAAAGGTTGTCTTTAACCTATCTCCAATAAGGGGTTGTTTGGACTGGTGCAAGGTGCCCACTATAATTAGTGGACAGCATATACCAGGCCAACTACTCACATTGGTGTGCAGCGTGTGGGATTCCAGCTTCCTATTGTTTTACCAGATAATCTCAATTGAATTGATCAACTGAAAACCACTAAGGGTACCTTAGGTACATATAAATCAAGCTTAGGATTCAGTAAGTTCTACTGAACTTAGAGTTGTGTGTTAAGGGATAGCACACCCTTTCTACAACTCAAGAGAGTTTAGTAGGCCACACTAGAGTAGGTAGTGCATACACCACACCACACTAGTAATGTCTTCACTGCCAGGAACCAGTGAGCTCCTGCCATCCAGATATGACAACCTCTCATTCTTGGAATTAAGAGAGTTGTGCAAGGTTAGGAAGTTGAAGACAGGCAAAAGTGCCAACACCCAACGTCTCCTGGAGATGCTTCTGCTAGATGATCTTAGAAGACCCTAGGGTCTGCAAGGGTAGGCAGAGAGGGTGGGGCAGAAGATGAGGGAGGGGCCAGGGATGAAAATGCCTAGTACCTGACCTCTGAAACTGGCCAGGGGGATGACAATGATACTGACCTGGACAATGCAGCTACTCCTGAGGATGAGGAGGAGGCCCAGGATGACCTCCCCTTTGTCCCCCCAGGAAGAGTTGTGAGTGTGCCCAGAAGGTCTAGATCTCCTTCTCAGGAGTCTAACCACTCTGACGCCTCAGTAGGGACCTCGGTTTCTTCTCATAGGAGGGAATCCTCTCATGAGAGGAGAAAGAGACTGCTTCAGTGTGAACAAGCCCAGCTTGAGCTCAGAAAACAGCAGTTGGCTATAGACAGGGAGCCCCTAGATCTCTTTAGACAAAGACAAAAGATGGGACTAGAGTCCCATGGTGGCAGCAATTTCCCCAGAGATAGGGAAAGGTCTTATGACCATAGAAACCCGAGCAAGGTTGTCCCTCCCTACCAGAGTGGGGATGACATCCACAAATGGATAACTGCACTGGAGAGGGCCTGTAAAGTACAGAGGGTCCCTCAGGAGCAGTGGGCAGCAATCTTGTGGCTCTACTTTGCAGTCAAAGGTAGAGATAAGCTCCTCACTGTTAGAGAAGAAGATGCTGACAATTACAAAGTCTTGAAGAGTGCTCTGATTGATGGGTTTGGCCTAACAACTGAACAATACAGGTTAAAGTTCAGAGATACCCAAAAAAGCACAGACTCAAGACTGGGTGGACTTTGTTGATTGTTCTGCTAAGGCTCTGGAAGGTTGGTTGATGGGCAGTAAGGTATGTGACTTCACAGGATTGTACAATCTTATCATGAGGGAGCAGATTCTTAATAACTGTCAAAATCAGCTGTTGCATCAGTACCTGGTGGACTCTGATCCCTACCTCTCCCCAAGAATTGGGAAAGAAGGCAGACAAATGGGTCAGAACCAGGGTGAGGCAGAAGGTACAGAACCAAGGTGGTGACCCTAAGAAGTAAGATTCTAAAAACTCTGATAAGGGTGGGGAGAAGGGTAAAGACCAGAAGTCTTCACAAGGCCCCCAAAAAGTTTCTTCAGGTGGGGATTCACAGTCTAACAAAGGGAAAGGCCAAAAGAAACCATGGTGCAAAGTCTGTAAGCAAAAGACACACTGGACCAGTGATTGCACCAAGGCCAAAGACTCTATTACAGCCACTACCACTGCCCCTAAGGCACCTGTTCCCCCTAGTATAGTTACAAATGGTGGTGGATGTACTCAAGCTAAGGGTTTAGTAGGGTTGACCCTGGGTAATGAGATGAGCTCTGGCCTAGTCAGAGAACTCACTCAGGCTGTCCTAGTCTGTGATGGAGGCATGGATGTGACCTCCTCTGTGAGTCCCAGTAATCTGGGCAAGTACAGGCAGCAGCCATTGATTAATGGAAAAGAGGCTTTGGCATTCAGGGACACAGGGTCAAGTGTCACTATGGTGACAGAAGATCTTGTGGATCCTGGGCAGATTATACTTGGTGAGATGTACCAAGTGACCAATGCTAGCAGTGTCAGAACAGACCATACTCTGGCAGTTGTTAACTTCTCCTGGGGAGGGGTAACTGGCCTTAAGAAGGTTGTGGTAAGTGCAGACCTACCTGTTGAATGCTTGCTTGGCAATGATCTTGAAACTTCAGCTTGGGCAGAAGTGGAGCTCAGGACCCATGCAGAAATGCTGGGGATCCCTGCAGATGTGTTTCCTGTGACCAGGTCACAGGCCAAAATGTCTAACACTGAACAGGCCTTGGATCCTGGAATAATGGACCAAGTGCCATCCAAGAGGAGGAGTAGTAGGGTTAAGGCAGTGCCTTCCCCTTGGCTCAGAAGGAAGATCAGTCTCTTGAGGGAGATGATCTCAGTCCTGAAGAAGGAACTGTCCCAGAGGAGCTTGAACCTGATCAGGTTGAGTTCTTGGGGACAGGGGGCCCTTCCAGGTCAGATCTGAGCCAGGAGCAGCAGAGCTGCCCCTCTCTTGAACCCCCTCAGACAGCAAGCTGCTGCTGAGGCTGCTGGGAATGCTAGTGGTACCCATAAAGTGTATTGGGATGATGGACTCTTGTACTCAGAGTGTAGAGACCCTAAGCCTGGTGCCACCAGGAGGTTGGTTATACCTCTGAAGTTCAGGGGCTTCCTATTGACCCTAGCCCATGACATTCCTCTAGCAGGTCACCTGGGCCAGAACAAGACTTGGGACAGAATTGTCCCTCACTTTCACTGGCCCCACATGTCTGAAGACACCAAGGAGTTTTGTCGCTCCTGTGTAACCTGCCAAGCCAGTGGGAAGGCAGGTGGCACCACAAAGGCCCCCTGATACCACTACCTGTGGTGGGGGTTCCCTTTGAAAGAGTGGGGATTGATATTGTTGGTCCCATGGATCCCCAAACAGCATGTGGGCACAGGTTTATCCTGGTGGTGGTGGACCATGCCACTAGGTACCCAGAGGCTATTCCCCTTAGGACCACTACAGCACCTGTGGTGGCAAGAGCCCTCCTGGGAATTTTCTCAAGAGTGGGCTTCCCTAAGGAGGTTGTATCAGACAGGAGTGCAAACTTTATGTCTGGATACTTGAAGGCGATGTGGAAGGAGTGTGGAGTGACTTACAAGTTCACCACGCCCTATCACCCACAATGCAATGGCTTAGTTGAGAGATTCAACAAAACTTTAAAGGGCATGTGTTGGAAATGGCCCTTTTTGTAGGGTCACCCCTAAACTTTTTGCCTGCCTCCTGTATTTTTGCTGACCTGTTTCTGTTGGTTTTATGACTCTGGGCACTTTACCACTGCTGTTCAGTGCTAAAGTGCATATGCTCTCCCTTTGTAAATATGACTATGTGAATTGGTATATCCCTGATTGGCTTATTTGGTTTACCTGTTAGTCCCTAGTAGTGTGGCCTGTGTGTGCCCAGGGCTGGTAAACCAAATGCTGCTGGTGGGCCTGCAGCACTGATGTGTGCCACCCACAGAAGCAGCTTGTAAAGTGTGTCTCAGACCTGCCACTGCAGTGTCTGTGTGCAGTCCAGAACTGCCATCTTGGCTGTGAAGTGCACCCACTTCCCAGCCCCTGAACCTTCCCTTGGCATCTTGTAAGTCACCCCTATGGTAGGGTGCATTGTATGTGTAAGGTAGGACATGCCTTGGTGTGTGTAGCATGTCCTGGTAGTGAATTATGCCCCATTTCGTTTTTCACTACTGTAAGGCTACTTGTTCCTCATAGGCTAGAATGGGCAGTTTGACTATTACATTCTATAGTCCTAACTGACCCCAGGAACATGGTAGAAAAACGAATTTAGTATGCCTGAGCTCAGAATATTAAAATACATCTTTTAGTGAAGTTTATTTTTATATTCTGTGTTTGAAAATACCACTTTTAGAAAGTAGGTATTTTCTTGCCTAAGCCTTCCAGTGTGCTCTGCTGTTATGTGTATTGGCTGTCTGGTTTTAGAGGGGCAGGGCAGGCTGAGTCAGACCTGGGTTGAATAGAGAGATCTGCATTTAGAGTGTGGGGAGGGGTGGCTCCTTGACCTGAATAGGGCTGTGCCTGGCAAGGTGAATGCTGGCTCCACCTCCTACTGTGTGTCTGCTAGCAGACCCCTCTTTCTGAAAGGAAGAATGCAGCCTGGTAAACAAAGTGATCCAGGCCTGAGCAGAACTGGTTCTGGCTAGGTTCAGTGACTGGTAGCTTCAAAGATCAAAGGCTTTTGGGGTATAAATATCTGTGCTCAAGCCCCTACATTTTGTATTGCTTTTGGATCTGGAGAGGAAACTCTGTCCGTGCCACTGGAGGAATCTGCAGGAAGTGACTGTCCTTGTGCTTGTGTGTTGTTTCTTGCACTGGCCTGCAGCAGTGACCACTGGACCTTGAAGAAGAGGAAAAGGAACTTTTGAGAGAACTTTTATTTTTGTTACAGCAATTACCCAAGGGCTAGGAAAAGAGCTAGCCTCCTGCTGGAGTCTCAGGCACATCTGACTCCACCACCAACCTCCTGCTTCCTCCCTGCGAGGATTGCTATCTGCTGATGAGGCTCCTGTGAGTTCCAGGGCCTCTAGTTTTGCTTCAGAGAAAAGAGTGCTGGAAATCGTCGCTAACGCACGCTTGCGAGCCGCTGCAGCCGAGAGCGCTGGAAAAATCATCGCGCTGCTGCCGCTGGGTGCTCGCAACACGAAACCATCGCTAACGCCCCTTTGTGAGCCGCTGCAGCTGAGACGCGCTGGAAAAATCATCGCGCTGCTGTCGCCGAGCGCTCGCAACCCCTAAAGAAATCATCGCTTCAAGACATCGCTTGCGGACGCCGTGCGTCCGCCATTTTCATCGCATCGCACCGGATTTCGCCGCTCCCTCGCGGAGCGCCATCTCTTCGCATCGCAACACAATCGCACAGCGCAACAGGATCGCCGCATCGACTTCTCCCTCGCGGCAAGAAAGTCATCGCATCGGCGGCCTAGCGTGCAGAAGTTGGTCGCAGTGTCTCCGCACGCATCACACAGATCGGCGCATCATCCTCCCTTGCGGCAAGCATTTCAACGCATCGCCGGCCTCGCGGGCCGAGAATCATCGCTACCACTTCTTTGCGACATTTTGTTGGTTTTGCTACTAAACCCAGGTACTTTGTGAGAGAAAGGGTCGCAGAGACCACTGCTTTGAATTTGAACCTTATTTTTGCAACCTTTGAACTATTTTTTGACAGTCCTTCAACAGCCATCCTATTTTTGACAGTCTTATGAGAGAAAGGGTCGCAGAGACCACTGCCTTGAATTTGAACCTTATTTTTGCAACCTCTGAACGAGAAAGGGCGCAGAGACCCCTGCCTTGAATTTGAACCTTATTCTTGCAACCTTTGAACTATCTTTGACAGCCCTTCAACAGCTATCCTATTTTTGACAGTATTGTGGCTTTTACAGTTATTGGTCTTGTGATAAATCTGCCTTTATATAAAGATACTTATTTTTTATAACTACTTGTGTGGTGTCCCTCTGTAGTGTTCCTCACTGTGTTACTGTGTATGGTCATAAATGCTTCACACCCTGCCTCTGAGATAAGCCTACCTGCTCGTGCTACGTTACCACAGGGTTGAGCAGGGGTATTAAAGAGGGTAGCCCTCTCACTCTGACTTAGGAAGAAGGGTCCCTACTTGGACAGTGGCCAGCCATTGCCAACTAGAGACCCCCATTTCTAACAGCATGATTAAAGGGCTCCCAGAAAAGCTTAAGCGAAGATGGGACATACTCTTGCCCTGCCTTTTGTTTGCATACAGGGAGGTGCCTCAAAAGGGGGTTGGCTACAGCCCTTTTGAACTTTTGTTTGGTCACCCTGTCAAGGGTCCATTGTGCTTGGTGAAGGAAGGATGGGAGTTACCGCTCAAGCCCCCAAAGCAAGACATAGTGGACTATGTACTTGGTCTCTGCTCCCGGATGGCTGAGTACATGAAAAAGGCAACTAAAAACCTTGAGGCTAGCCAGGAACTGCGAAAAGCCTGGCATGACCAAAAGGCTGTACTGACTGTTTACCAGCCAGGACAGAAGGTGTGGGTGCTGGAGCCAGTGGCCCCAGCAGCTCTCCAAGACAATTGGAGTGGACCCCATACCATTGTTGAACAGAAGGGTGAGGTTACCTATTTAGTAGACCTAGGAACACCCAGGAGTCCCCAAAGGGTTCTCCATGTCAACAGATTGAAACCATATGTGGACAGGGCAGACATGGGCTTGCTCATGGCTACTGATGAGGGACAGGAGGAAGAGAGTGACCCACTCCCTGACCTGCTCTCACAGAACCCTGATGATGGGTCAGGGGATGGTGTAGCCTTGGCAGGCAGCCTCACTGCCCAGCAGCAAACTGATTGCAGACAGGTGCTCAATCAGTACAGACATATGTTCTCTCTGACTCCAAGTCAGACCACCTGGTGCACTCATGAAGTGGACACTGGGGACAGTCTGCCTATTAAAAATAAGATTTATAGGCAACCTGACCATGTCAGGGACTGTATCAGGACAGAAGTCCAGAAAATGTTGGATTTGAGAGTTATTGAACCCTCAGATAGCCCTTGGGCTAGTCCAGTGGTCCTTGTGCCAAACCCTCACACCAGTGGTGGGAAAAGAGAGATGAGGTTTTGTTTGGACTACAGGGGTCTCAATGCAGTCACTAGGACTGATGCCCATCCAATACCTAGGGCAGATGAGCTAATAGACACTTTGGCCTCAGCCAAGTATCTAAGCACATTTGACCTGACAGCTGGCTACTGGCAGATCAGACTAGCTGATGATGCAAAGTCAAAAACAGCATTCTCAACCCCTAGTGGACATTATCAGTTTGTGGTAATGCCCTTTGGTCTGAAGAATGCACCTGCCACTTTTCAGAGGTTGGTGAATACAGTCCTTACAGGTCTGGAAGCCTATAGTGCAGCATATCTAGATGATATTGCTGTCTTTAGCTCCACCTGGGAGGATCACCTGGTCCACCTCAGAAATGTTTTGGAGGCCCTGCAAAAGGCAGGCCTCACAATCAAGGCCACCAAGTGCCAGATAGGGCAGAGTCAGGTTGTGTACCTGGGCCATCTTGTAGGTGGAGGCCAGGTTCAACCACTGCAGAGCAAAATCCAGACCATCATGGACTGGGTTGCTCCAACTACCCAGACTCAGGTGAGAGCCTTCTTAGGCCTGACTGGGTACTATAGGAGATTTGTCAAGGGGTATGGATCAATAGTGACACCCCTGAATGACTTAACTTCCAAGAAAATGCCCAAAAGGTTCAGTGGACAGCTAGCTGTCAAAAGGCATTTGATGACCTCAAGCAGGCCATGTGCACTGCTCCCATTCTCCAGAGTCCTGATTACTCCAAGAAGTTCATTGTCCAAACAGATGCATCTGAATTGGGGGTAGGGGCTGTACTGTCACAATTGAATGATGAAGGTCAGGATCAGCCAGTAGCTTTTATTAGCAGAAGGCTGACCCCTAGAGAGAAACGTTGGTCAGCCATTGAGAGGGAGGCCTTTGCTGTGGTCTGGGCTCTGAAGAAGTTGAGGCCATACTTGTTTGGTACTCACTTCCTTATTCAAACATACAATAAGCCCCTCTTATGGCTAAAACAAATGAAGGGTGAAAACCCCAAACTGCTTAGGTGATCCATTTCCCTACAGGGGATGGACTTTACAGTGGAACATAGACCTGGGAGTAACCATGCCAATGCAGATGGCCTCTCTAGGTATTTCCACTTAGAACATGAAGACTCAACTGGTCAAGGTTAGTTTAATGTCCCTGCGTTTGGGGGGGTTGTGTAGGAAAGTAGGATCTGCTTCACATGGGTACCCCCACTCTTTGCTGATGCTTCACTGTTTTTCGACTTTAGTCTGGCTGGGGCCCTGCTAATCAGAACCCCAGCCTAGCTGGTTCCTCTCTAAAATGGTTTCCATGTACCTTAGGTACATCTTTGATTGGAATCTGGAGTACCCTTATAAGTCCCTAGTATATGGTTTACTATGTAGCCAGAGCATAGGTACCCCAGAGGCCTGCCAGGGGCTGAAGCATGTATTATGCCACCCCTGGAAGGCCAGCCAAAATGACACCACAGGTCTGCTCCTGCAGCCTGGGTAAGTTGTGCATGCACCCCTTAGTGTGATATAGGCTACCTATATCACTACCATTGCACACACATATAAACCTATAAGTCACTCCTATGGCAGGCCTTAACAATCCTGAAGGCAGAGTGCTTGGTTTTTATGTGAGAGGGTGCCCCTGCATGAGCAGAGCCCTCTGCAGCGTTCGAGTCCCTCCTCTGATGCTGTTTGTGGTACAGCCTGACCATATACTCTTAAGTGCATTATATCCTCGCGGTACAATGCTAACTTTGGACTGGCTGCACCAAAACATGTTGTGTTTGGTGTCAAACATCTTGGAATACTACCCCCGCCAGTCCTGGTGGCAGGGGTAGCATTCCTCCCTTCTAGAGGGAGAGACATGTACCCACCGACCTACCCGGTAACTTCTTTACAGAGCCCTGGCATCACAAAATGGATGCCGCTGCCACAGACACGGGTCTGGCCACCTGCTGCTGACTGAAACTCCGGCAGGGGAGGCCTGGACAATAGGTTTCCTGTCGCAGGGAGGTGTAACCACCTCCCCAGACAGGACAATGTGTATTGGGGCTGGGCGGGAGCACTCTCTGGTGCTTTGAAGTCCTGCACTGGGGGCACACTTGGTGTCCCTGTGCATATGCCAGTTCAAACCGGTTGCAGGGGCTACCTGCCCCTGCTCTGGCGTGAAAGTGGACAAAGGGAATGGGTGTAGCCACCTCTCTTCCCTGACCCTCCCATAGGTGGGTCCCCAGAGTATGTCCAACCCCCTACCTTAGTATAAGTATGGGACCCCAGTCCTTAGGACTTTAGATTACCCTGGACAAAACTCTGAAACTGAATCCTGGACCTTTGACGCTCTACTTCAAGATTAGAGGACTGAAGAATCTCCCTTGGGGTCAAGGAGTGACTCCCCTGCTTGGCAGGCACCAAAGAAGCAATTGTCCGGTCTGCATCGCTGAAGCTCCCGCCGGGCGCCGAAGTCTTTGCATCACCAGAGGTAAATTTTCAGACTTCCCCGAGGCTGCCCTGAGTCCCCAGCGAAGCTGAGGCCCGTAGCTGTCGTGGGTAATGTGGGACCCTGACCCCTGTATACCAAGAACTTTTGCAAGTGCATCCTCTTCCTGGTCTCCCACGAAGTTGTGCTTTGGGCTCCAAGTAGCCCCCGCCTCCAGCACCGACTGCACCGAAGATCACTGACCTCCACTCCACGAATGTCCTGTGAGCCAGCTCCAAGTGCGTCCACTTAAGGCTCCTTTGCGGTCGCTAGTCCGTTGGCTAGTGGGCCCTCCCGAAGGTAACTCTTCTTCTACTTGGGTTTTCCTGGTTGCTCCAGAGGTGCCCTGACTTACCCTTGCTGGATGAGTCCCCCAGACCTTGCTGGTCTGTACTACCGTCCTTCTTCTATTTCCACAAGACTTGCCATTGCCAAGGCTTGTTGGGTCCAATCCGGTCACCGGCACCGCAGCAATCGACAGACGTTGTGGTACAGCTCGAATCCAGCTCCTGGTTGTCGTCGATGCCTCCTGGACCTCGTGGCTGAAGAGTCAAGACGACCGTCAACCTACCTGAAGCACCCGACATCGGTGGGCATCTGCTCATCGCCTTCCTGGTCACTGGCTAGTGACCCAGACTCTGTCCCCTCTGCTTTCAGGTTTTTCAGATCTTCGATCCACCTTTGGATCCACCCGAACACTTTCGACTTGGTCGCCAGCAGCACTTTGCAGCAGATCGCCATTGAAAACGACGACGAAACCCCACCCCGAAAGACACCTATGCACCCGGCTTCCCTGGGTGAGGTAACACGAGTACTCCGGTACTCCCGTGGGTATTGACTCTAGAACAGCCTAGTTCTAAAGGGGTTTGCTCCAAGTCCTCCTCTAAGTGTCCTTTTTCTTTAAAACTCCAACCGCGACATTCCCCATAGAAGTCAACGGCGGCTCGCGGCTGTGTTCTCACACTGCACGCGTCCCCCGTGGGTCCCTTGTGTCACTACCTTGGGTGGTTCCTTGAGGGCCAAGCACTTCTACAGGCTCTAGGCCTTGTGTCTAGTTCAGTCGTGGTTCTTATACCACTTTATTGGTATATGGTTTGGTACGCCCCTAGGGCTCAAACGTGTATTTGTGCTATTACTGTTGATAACTGTACTTGAACTCTAGCCTCATAAAGAGACTAGAGGGGTGTGGTTAAGACTAAATACATATATTTTAAATATATGCCTGGTGTGGTCCTCTTTCATTTGGTCACTCAAGAGATTATAGACTGGTAAAACAAGCTGCTTTACATTCCTTCAAGACTTCGCCTGAAGGCTGCTCTCCATAGCTACCACTAGGATAGCTTTCAATAAAGGTTGTCTTTAACCTATCTCCAATAAGGGGTTGTTTGGACTTGTGCAAGGTGCCCACTATAATTAGTGGACAGCATATACCAGGCCAACTTCTCACACCTAATGCCCAAAGGAACCCAAGCAAACAAAATCAATCACAAGAGGCTCATTACAACAGGAGAGCAGAAAGAAAATGGGGAGTTAAAATAACAAGAACGAGCTACTACACTGTAAAAAACAGCTATAGAGCTATACTGGAAGGATGCAGGAAGCAAAATCTAATGGGATGATTATGACTTTTTGACAGAGCGGTGGCGCAGCCGTGCAAACCGCCACACCACCGCTCAGCTGAAGGTCGCCCTGCCAGATTACGATTTACAAGTAATCTGGACGTGGGTGGCATGGTGGTCCAATGGCGGTGCCTCTATGAAAGGCAGCGCTGCCATTAAAAAGGCACCGCAATGGAACTGTACTACAAGGTTCCTGCACGGCATGGACTCGAAAGTCTGTGCCGTGCAGGAACCTATGTCCATTCACACAGGGGGGCACATGTTATTCCCCCCTGTGTTCATGCACATTCAGTTGAGGCACAGGGCCCTCCACCCTTGTTTCCTCTCCTCCAAGGTTTACATGGAAGAAGAACCTCCATGTAAACCCTGGAGGAGAGGAGAGGTCCCGCCAAGCATATTGTGGCCTCTGACTGCCGTTTTAATTCCAGGGAACAGTGGTTCCCTGGCGGAGCCGGCAGTCCCAGGGCAGTCGGACCGCTGGTGCGGCAGTGGCTGGATCCTCCACTGCTGCGCCACCATACTCTTCAATACCTCGGTCTTCCACACTCATAATAGGGCCCTAAGGGGCATATTTACAAGGAAGTGGTGAAGCGTGTCATTAAGCCAAGAAGGCTAACGTTACACGCTTCGTCACTTTAGAAACGCAGGGCTGCACCATATTTACTAGAATATGGTGCAGCCCTGCGTTTCCCCTAGCGCTGGCGCTAAACTAAATTGCCTAGCGCCAACTCAGGCACCCTTGCACCATAGTGCAAGGGTGCCTGTGTTGAGGGGAAGATTGCTTATGTGCAGGAGGTCCCCCTTCCTGCACATAAACAATCTTTAAATGCCTTTTTGTAACTTCTATGTGTGCTGCTTAATGCAACACACATAGAAGTTGCAAAACAGCTTTTATTAGAAATGATTCTTAATGTTCAGGAAGGGGACCTTCCTGCACATAAACAATCATTGGAGTTTTGGTGTTTCTATGTGTGCTGCCCAAGCCAGAACACATGGAAATAGCAAAAACAAGGAGAAATAAAGCATTTCTCCTCGTTTCGCCTGTTTAAGATCAGGTTTTCCCTGGTCTTAATTTTGGCGCTGCCTCCTATTTACGCTTCTCTTGTAAATAGGGGGCAGCATCAAAATCAATGGGTGTTGTGGTGGAACGCCCACCACAACACCCATTGCCCGCTCCTTTCATCCTAAGTGCGGGATTGGTCCTGCAGGAT
The DNA here is from genome assembly GCA_963921515.1 of Calotriton arnoldi. NCBI lineage: Eukaryota > Metazoa > Chordata > Amphibia > Caudata > Salamandridae > Calotriton > Calotriton arnoldi. The sequence goes on from CAWUFW010003476.1 coordinate 1,302,562, forward strand.
TGGTACTGCGGTATTGGTCCTGTGACATTGACCCTGCGGCATTGGTCCTGCGGTATTGGTCCTGTGGCGTTGACCCTGTGGTATTGGTCCTGCGGTATTGGTCCTGTGACGTTGACCCTGCGGCATTGGTCCTGTTGGATTGGTCCTGCGGCGTTGACCCTGCGGCATTGGTCCTGTTGGATTGGTCCTGCGGCGTTGACCCTGCGGCATTGGTCCTGCGGTATTGGTCCTGTGGCGTTGACCCTGTGGTATTGGTCCTGCGGTATTGGTCCTGTGGCGTTGACCCTGCGGCATTGGTCCTGTTGGATTGGTCCTGTGACGTTGACCCTGCGGCATTGGTCCTGCGGTATTGGTCCTGTGGCGTTGACCCTGTGGTATTGGTCCTGCGGTATTGGTCCTGTGACGTTGACCCTGCGGCATTGGTCCTGTTGGATTGGTCCTGCGGCGTTGACCCTGCGGCATTGGTCCTGTTGGAATGGTCCTGCGGCGTTGACCCTGTGGTATTGGTCATGCGGCATTGATCCTCTGGTATTGGTCATGCGGCATTCAAATCAAATCATGGGGCATTTGTAGAGCGCTCATCTCACCCGAAAGTCTCATGGCACTTACAGGCAACTCCTACTTAAAACAGCTGATAGAGCAGGGGTCTTCAAACTGTGGGGCGCGACCCCCAAGGGGGGCGTGGAGTGATACAAAGGGGGTCGCGCATTCCCAGTCACACTTCTGCCGAGGCCCACAGCACTACAAGGGCTTCAGCTCCCCTCCTCCCCGTCTGTGTCTCAGCCCCGGCTGCTGCAGTGCAGCTCGAGCTGCTGTGGGCTCGGCTGGGCAGTGTCTGGAGTCTTATCTCTGCACGCCCGAGTGTTTCACAGGTCGTTAAAGACCATTTGCATATTTACATGCCTTTGTAAACTGGTTACCAAGGCTTTCTTTTTTTCTCGTTCCAGTACCCCCTAGCCCCCTACTCTGCCTATTCCTTACATTTAAACAGTCCTATCAAACGCAGCTGTGAATATAACTCCAGGAAGTTAAGAATGTCACAGTTCAACCACAAATGAAATTAACCAAGAACGAAAAAAACATTCATACATCTTAAAAGGTTTTTTTCTGAACAGAAAGGCATTCTGGACTGCTGGCCACCCGAGGTAACTCTAGAACGGAGAATGGCAGTTAAAGGGAAATATGTCGGTTTGATTGGTGGAAAGCCATAGAAAGAAAAGGTTTGATGGCTGGGATTGCCATGGTGGTGATTTTTTTAAATTCTGTAGCCCATCTGATGTTATACGTTTTTTCCGTTCCTTCATGGTACGGTAGGTGTATGTTGTTTTTGGTGTTCGAGTTCTTCCGCCCTTGGCAGCGGAAGATGGCCTTAGCACGTGGATCCTTAGAAATAAACAGAAGTCTATTTTTAACCTAGGTACAATTTCCTCTTAATTTCTTCATGGGGTTCTGGTGCTCTTCGAGCAGACATGATACTCTATGTACTCATCACAAGAATTGACTATCACTGTCATTTTTTATTTTTTTTTAATATAAAATTGTTCCTGTTTACAGTGAACTTTGAGACACTTTTTAATGACATTTTTGAAGCGTTCTATTGCCTGTATACTGAACGTGGCATTCAGAGAGGCTTCTGCTCTGAGTTCCCACAACGGTCTGCCCCACTGTGCTCTGTCAGTGATAGGTGCTATCGCAGCCCTTAGCGCTTGGGTTTCCATAAATATTTGCTTTATGTTTTCCAGCAGGAGGCAGCAGCAGCAGCAGCATCTGTTTGTAAATGGGCTCTGTCCACGCAGCCAGGCTGGAAGGGCCCACAAATGAGATTTAAAGAATATGTAACTCATAAAAGGCTCCAGGATTGAAGGGCAGCTCATGGCTATACATCTGTTGGTAGCACCCACAGGTTCGTCACAGCGCCCCCACCCTGATGTGGCACCTGCCAATCAGTGCCTTTTACTAATTACTTTCTGTGACAGTTGTGTGCGGCGGAAGTGCCTGTTTTAAAAATATACTCGATAGGTTTTACATCGCTTAGTGAAGAATGAAACAAAACAATTGGGAAAAATAATAATTTAGGAATCGTGAAGTCGTCTTCTACAGATGATGTATAATGCTCTTTAGAATTCAACGGCATAAGAATTGATATTCAATTTAAGGAACCCATTAGCTGACAAAACCTCTCGCACTCTAGTCACATTGTCACCACGATAGAGTAGTTTATGCACTTACTGTCACCACATGGCAGAAAGCTTTTCCCATGCAGGGCACCTTATACTTGCACAGTCACCCTACCCCAGAGTACCTAGAGCATCATAGTATGTATGTATATATATAAATAATATCTTTTATCAACGTGTTCTCAATACCCGCATCATAGATTCTTAAGGCAGAGTCGCTGGAATTATGCGACAATAGAGGACAGCATTATATGACATACTAGACCGACTTATGAAACAAGGAAAGGAAAGTATGTTGCATTCTGAGGCAAACTCTGTGGCAGTAACCTCTTGCAATGCTGGCATTCGAAAACCCATTGATCAAAGAGGGATGCAAATGCTCTCGACTATAAAAATAGTTTGTCTGAAGGAAACCCATATGCACTCGGTAACCTCTATTCAAAATGCTATTCGCCTACAAATAATAATGTTGTTGTCTTGCATGGAAGGTCAGGGAAGCCATTTTATGTAACACTCTCAAGTCTAACCACCGAGTAAAGCCTTGTGTGTAAAATATACATGATTTAATTTAGCAGAAAAGAAGACTACGTGTACAGAATGCTTCAGTCAAATGTGTGTCTTTTATACTATGCATCACAAAAATATCTACCCTTCTCTGTCCAAATAACTGAATAACATATCCATCACTCAAATTACTTCATACTTCACTATACTAATTCAACACTAATCCTTTATGGGTTCCGGAGTAGCGTGCTACTCACCAGAAAAGTGCTTCAACTCCCATCAGGGGTAACAGGCGCTATATGAATGCAAACCTTTCTTCCCCTTCTATCCCTCCGCTATCCTTCTCACTCAAATAACTGACTAATATCCACCACTCAAATTACTTTCATATTTCACCTTACTGATTCACCATCAATCCTTTATGGGTTTCCGGATTAGCGTGCTACTCGCCGAAAAAAGCGCTTCAACACCCCATCAGGGGTAATGAGCGCTATATAAATACAAACCTTTTTTCTCTTCTATCCTTCTGTTATCCTTCCAAATCCAAATAACTGACTAACATATCCACCACTTAAATTACTTTCATATTTTACTATACTAATTCAACACTAATCCTCTATGGGTCCTTGAGTAGAGTTCTACTCACCGAAAAAGCGCTTCGACACCTCGTCAGGGGTAGTAAGCGCTATATAAATGCAATTACAATACAATACAATATACAAGTCCCATTGCATCTCGGCACTCCAAGTCGTGAGAATTTGGTCTTGTGGATGTGCTGGAGTCGTAACATTTTTAAAGCACTGAGTATGTAGGCTTAGCGAACCATTTGTTAACCTGCTGCATTGGCAGAGCCATGAATACAGGCTTTTAGCCCACCCTGCTCTGGACGAAGGGAAGTGCGGACACGCAAGATGTGAGTGTGAGCAAAAGATGAGGGCTACTGTTAAACTGAGAGAGAAGATAGCTGAGAGATGATCTGTGACATTAAAAGATAATTTGACGCAACATGGGTGAGAGACAGCAGCGATAGGGGAAGAGAGGGAGTACTGGGGTGGGTGCTGAGCAGTGATTAATTTGTAATAAAACATGTGTCGGGCCCTCACCAGTCAGCCACTGCAACTTTAACCACCCACCCATTGCCTGGCCTGCACGGCCAATGACAATACCTATGCAACTACCAACCTTAACACTCGTACAAGTGTGACTATTCAGACTATTTCAAGCCCCCAAAGCTATAAGAATGGCATGGGTGTCAGGAGTTTATCGTTTTTAATGTATATTGAATTAATAAACAGCTGTTCTGCTCGTCTCTAAATTACACAGACAGAGCCACCATGTGGCAGACGGTCATAGTGCCAGTGTGCACAGTTAGGTGCCAGTGCGGAGCACCGGATACCACCTGCTCAAATTAGGCACTGGTGCTGAGGTAACATGGGGAGAGGGACGTTGGTTCAAGAAAGTGTGGAAGAACAAAGAGGAGATGTGAAAGATGAATGGGGGGACTGGAGAGGTGTAAGATACAAATAGACAAAAATTTGAATGGAGAGACTGAGGTGAATGAGAAGTGCTAAGGGGCACTGGAGGTGACAGGGCCAGAGAGGCCATGAGATAAATGTGAGAGTCTGTTAGAGATGAGGGCAGTGAAAAGACAGAATGACAAGAGGTGATTTAAGGTGAAGTGAGAGGTTGCATGGGGGGAGTTCAGAAGTTGTAAAAAGGGGTGAAAGAAAATGGCCTACAAAGTGAGAGAGGGATCCAAGGTTGGGAGACGAGAGAGAGAGGGATGGAAGGGAGGGTGAGAGGAAAGCAGCATGGGTAAACTGCTTAAATCTGCACAAGACCGCCAGGGTTTTAAGGGACACCTGCTGCTCATGGCCAGGGCCAGGTGAGCTTCTAATGTGGCAGCACTTACTCCTGCAGAGTGGAATGCCCTTCACAAAGGTTGACTAGACATCTTTCTGATAATTACTGTATTTTGGTTATAAACTGGTACTGATGGGGTGAAATCTTTCCTCAGTGTTACTGTGTGTAAAAAATGCCAAACTAATGAAGCAATGCTATCCCAAAATACGCGGCATAACATTATTTAAATTTTCTTCCCACACAATTTAGTCAAGCCTGTTGCGTAATTTTATCCTCATCTGCCTCCTAATTCCAGTAGCCCTGCCTACAGGTTTAGAAATTTTTGTCAGGAGGGGGTCCTTACACCTGAAAATTGTGACAGGGGGGTCTCAGCATCCAAAAGTTTGAAGACCTCTGTGATAGAGGAAACAGGGGGGTCAGTTGTCAAAAGACCATGTTTTTAGTTCCCTCCGAAAACGATGGTGGTCGGCCATAGTGCTGAGGTGTAATGGCAATTTGTTCCAGAGAGTGGGGGCTAAGAATGAGAAAGATCTTCCTCCGTTACGAGTTGTACAGATTCTGAAGGAGGTAAGGCGGTGCTGGTTGCTGGATCTGAGGGGTCGGCTTGGTTGATGCCAGTTTAACTTCTTTTTCCAGTAGCAGGGGCCCCTGCAATACATGTTTTTGTGTACTAAACAGAGAAGCTTGAAACGCATTCTCTTTCTAACAGGCAGCCAGTGGAGCCGTCTCAGGTTTGGGCTGATGGAGAACCTGACGGAAGATTTAAGACCAACCTAGCTGCAGTGTTTTGTAGAACCTGTAGCCTGGATAGAAGATCCTCATTTATTGCTGACAGTAGGGCATTTCCATAGTCCATGAGATTGATAATTAATCCTTGGACCAACGGTTTCCTGGCTTCCAAGGGAATCCATTTAAAAACTTTATGCAGGTTGCGCATGGTACCAAAACAGGAACCGATTATGTGGTTCACCTGATTTTTCATCGATAGATTATTATCGATTTGGACTCCTAGATTTCAAACCGATTGTTTGGGTGTTGGACTAGGGCCCAGGGTAGTCGGTCACCAATCATTAGTCCAGTGTTTTTGTGCATTCCCGAAGAGTACTATCTCAGTTTTGTCACTGTTTAGCTGTAGATGGTTTTCGTTCATCCACCTGTTGACATGGAGCATACAGTCCCTGAAGCAGGCCTTGGTGTCTGTTGGGTTCTGACCAAGGGTGACTAGAATTTGAGTGTCATCAGCATATGACATTACGTCAAAGCCGTTCGATCTAATCACTCTGGCCAGCGGTGTTACGTAAAGATTGAAGAGTGTTGGGCTCAGGATAGAGCCCTGTGGTACTCCCATCGTGACTGGCCTACTACAGGAACTGATGTCGCCAACCTGGACAGTGGTGACTCGGTCCGTTAGATAACTCTTGAGCCATCCCAGGGCCTTCCCTCTGACACCAATCTCCCCTAGCCGTTGTATTAGAATGCCGTGGGAGATGTGTCGAAAGCCGCCGACAGGTCGAGTAGGATGAGAATAGAGGATTGTCCTCTGTCCAGTGATAGTCTGATGTTGTCCACTACCTCAACCAGCGCTGTCTCGGTGCTGTGAGCAGCCCTGAAGCCAGATTGTGAGGAATCTAATAGGTGGTTACTCTCTAGATGGCGAACAAGTTGTCTGTTGACCATGGATTCGAGTACTTTCCCAAAATATGGGAGCAGTGAGATCGGTCGATAGTTGACCAAGAGATTGGGGTCTGCAGTAGGTTTCTTCAGGATGGGTCTAACTCTAGCTGCTTTCCATATTTTGGGGACTGTTTCTTGGGCTAATGAACTGTTAAATAGTTCAGTGACGCTTTCAAGAAGAATAGGGGCTATCGTTAATAAAAAGCGTGGTGGGACAGGGTCAGCTGGTGAGCCAGATTTTATTTTTAACATGGCTTCTGTTACTTCAGCGGATTCAAACTGGGAGAATTCCTCCAGAACGGGGGGCTGGCATGTTTGTGAGACCGAATCGGTTTCCAAGTTTTTAATTGTAGCTTCTTGAGGTGGGAAAGAGTTGTGTATTAAATTAATTTTGTCATCGAAGAACTTGGAGAGGGAGTCTATCCAATCCTGCGAAGGAGGGACCTCTGTCTTTGGTTGGGGGGACGTGAACTCTTTTAGGACTTTGTAGAGCTCCTTATTAGAGTTTGCCGCTTTTTCAATGCGATTTAGTAAAAACACTTTCTTTGCCTATCTGATGCTCTCCATATGGTTGCGATGAATGTGTTTGTACTTTCTGTGGTCCGTGGGATCTTTACTCCTTCTCCAATTGCGTTCAGCCACTCTACAGGAGTGTTTTATTATTTTTAGTTGCTCCGTGAACCAGGGATCAGTTCTAGATTTGATTTTCATCTTAGTGAGAGGGGCAATCTTATCTAAGGTGCGAGTGATTTCATCTTCAAAGGTAGTTGCCGTCCGGTCAACGTTTTCAGCCTGGTCTTTTGGGTATGGCTTGAAAAAAGCTGAAAAAGAGCAGGCCGTGGCCTTTCGCCAGGATTTATGCCGTATTAGTTCACTTTTGTACTCCGTCTTTTCTAGAAATGCTGGGATAGAGAATTTTACAAGATGGTGGTCTGACCATAATAGTGGGAGGGGGGATTCGACTGAGACACCAGGGGAGTTGGTGAATAGTAAGTCAAGAGTATGTCCAGCAGAGTGGGTTGGACCTATCACCATTTGAACTAACCCCAAAGAGTCCATTTCAGTAGTAAGCTGGTTGGTGTCTAGGTCCGTCAGTATCTCAGCATGGTAATTAAAATCTCCTACTAAAAGGAATTGGTCAGTGGCAAGTACATGAGGGGCTATCTGTTCACACAAAATATGTGTGAAATCTTTCTTTGGGCCAGGGGGTCTATATACAAGAGCTCCTCTCCATGGGCCTTGAGATGAACCATTGATTCTAAAAATGCATAATTCAATCTGTTCGGTACTTATTGAGTCCAAAGAAGTGATTTTTATACCTGGGCCAGTAGCTATAAGTAATCCCCCTCCTCCCTTTCTATCAACTCTAATTGTCTCGTATTTTGGTGGAAAAGCGATTGCCACGTCTGGGGAGGCATATTCATGTAGCCAGGATTCGGTTAAAAAGCAGATATCAGGAGATTCTGCGTCCAAAAGGTCCCATATTTCTACTGTATGTTTTGGTATGGAGCGGGCATTAAGGTACATTCCTTTTAGAGCCTTTGGAGATTGGTCCTGCGGCGTTGACCCTGCGGCATTGGTCCTGTGTGATTTGTCCTGCGACATTGATCCTGTGGCATTAACCCTGCAGGATTTGTCCTGCGGGATTGGTCCTGCGGCATTGTCCTGCAGGGTTGGCCCTGCAGCCTTGGTACTGCAGGATTGGTCCTGCGGGTTGGTCCTGCAGCATTGGTCCTGCGGGATTGGTGCTGCGGCAGTGGTCCTGCGGCATTGGTCCTGTGGTCCTGCACGGTTGGTCCTGCAGCATTGGTCCTGTGGGACTGATCCTGCGGGTATCCTCCGCCTCGTTCGAAAAGGACGACCACAGTTTACTGATTGATCCTCTTCTCATTCACGCATGCAGGGCCGGTGCTAGGCATGGGCAGTGTGGGCAGCTGCCCAGGGCCTCGCACTCAGCCTACCAGCATGGGGCCCGCACAATTGCAACACCCCACCAGTCCTCACGTACTCCTGCCGATAAAATTGAAAAAAGGTGTCTCTACAATTGAGCCCTTGGGAGGGGGCCCTCTCCTGGGCCTCTAAGGGATGGTGTGTGAAGGCCTAGGGGAGGGAGGACACCTCTCAGGCTGCCCATTCAGAGACTCCGCAGGACGCCCATTGTCAGCACTTTAGCCCACACAGGTTTAACTCTCAGCCCCAAGCAATTCTCCTACCTTCAGTCCGAAATGGGCTGTAAAAGAGGTGCTTGTAGGCGGCTGAGAGGAGGAGCTGTGGCCCAGGTGGAGTCTGCACAAAGAAGATTCACCGAGCCCAGAAGGTGTCACTTACGTAAATTTCAGGGGCCTCGCACCTTCCCTTTTGCCCAGGGCCCCGAAAATCCTAGAACCGACCCTGCACGCATGAGGGACATTCTTCTGAGCTGATGTACCTCCTTTTAGAGAAAGTGCTCATATGAAGTAAATGTGTCCCTGTATCATTGGAGATCCCAGGATCTTCTCTGCAGAGACCCGCAGGGATGGTCTTGACCCCCCTTCGGTTTTATGACGTGTTTGCGTGCCCTGCTCCCGGTCATTCTTCCCTTGGATGCACAGCGCATCCTGTGTGGACGACACCCAACAGAGAGTGAGGTGGGACCCGTAGGCGCCCACGGTGGTAAGGAATGGAGCAAACTGTGTTAACGCTGCTCTGCAGGCGCCTACGTCTATCAGTATCCTAAAAATTAATGTAGTACAACCAAACTATTTATAGGAGAAAATCACGGAACTTGTTTTGTAAGATACAGGCTTAGATGGCACATTGTGCCTACATTGCACTGCTCTCGTATTGAGGTAAACCTCCAACATTTGGCCTCGTATGCACAGATATATTTCACATTTTGCATGAAATGGGTTCTGAAGTTATGCAAGTGACAGGTTCTATCTTGTCCTTGTTTTAATCTGTTGTGTGTTATTTTGCATCTCACATATTTGTGGAGGCAGGTTGTGCTTTGATTCTAGCTGCACAAATAGGACATTCCTTACAGGTTTGTGTTTTCATTCTTTCTCAAGGTAATTTTGTGTTGTTGTTCGATGTTATTGTTGCATACAAATATACAACAGGATGCAGCTAATATTCATTTAGAAATGGAACGGTGGTAATTCTGTTGTGTCCCTTAAACCGACTTGTCCCTCTGCCCCCTGTTAGTACCACCCCCCTTAAAACCAGAAAGTCACACAGCCCATCACCACACTGCACACGTGTGCCCACGCACACACATATGCACAAACACACACACCCCCATACAGACACACACATACACACACGAACACGTACATGCACACATAGACACTCACATACACACACACACAGACACACACACACCCACACACGTACACATCTGCAGGAAGTGACAATATAAGCTGTGAGTAGGAAGACTTTAACATCGCTGATGAACAAATTAAACAATAGCGAGGCCAGAAGACGCCCCTGTCTCACTCCCTTTAATTAAAACATTTCTGACATTCACAATGTCCTCCACAAAAACACAAGTCCAGCGGAGGTGAGGACTTGTGTTGTCAGGTCCACCATCGCCGTGTTTACACCTTGTGTCTGTAGTGATATTCTGACTCCCCCGTGGCACAGAATGATAGCCCCGCTTCAGATTACACACCATGCCATCACCCCCCCCACACACACACACACACCCACCCACCTCAGAAGACCTCTCTAGCACCAGGAGTGGTGTCCTTTCCTTCAATCCACTTCTTTATTCCCTCAACCAGGCAGCCCTAAAGCATCTGCAGGTGGAGTCCAGAGTGAGAGGCGGCATAGATGCTAGCGTTATCTGGGTTACCCATTGGTGCTAGGATTATCGAGGTTGCCCATAGGTGATAGGATTATCGAGGTTACCCATAGGTGCTAGGGTTATCGAGGTTACCTATAGGTGCTAGTATTATCGAAGTTACCCATAGGTGCTAGGATTATCGAGGTTACTCATAGGTGCTAGGATTATCGAGGTTACCCATAGGTGCTAGGATTATCGAGGTTACTCATAGCTACTAGTGTTATCGAGGTTACCCATATGTGCTAGTATTATCGAGGTTACTCATAGGTTGCTAGGATTATCAAGGTTTCCCATTGCTGCTAGTATTATCGAGGTTAACCAAAGGTGCTAGAATTATCGAGGTTACCTATAGGTGCTAGGATTATCGAGGTTACCCATTGGTGCTAGTGTTATCAAGGTTACCCATAGGTGCTAGTATTATCGAGGTTACACATTGCTGCTACTATTATCGAGGTTACCCATAGGTGCTAGGATTATCGAGGTTACCCATAGGTGCTAGGATTATCGAGGTTGCCCATAGGTGCTATTGTTATCAAGGTTACCCATAGGTGCTAGTATTATCGAGGGTACCCATAGGTGCTAGGTTTATCAAGGTTACCCATAGGTGCAAGTATTATCAAGGTTACCCATAGCTGCTAGTATTATCAAGGTTACCTATAGTTGCTAGTATTATTGAGGTTACCCATAGGTGCTAGGGTTATCGAGGTTATCCATAGGTGGAAGTGTTATCGAGTTTACCCATAGGTGCTACGTTTATCGAGGTTACCCATAGGTGCTAGGATTATCTAGGTTACCCATAGGTGCTAGGTTTATCGAGGTTGCCCATAGGTGCTAGGATTATCGAGGTTACTCATAGGTGCTAGGATTATCGAGGTTACCCATAGGTGCTAGGATTATCGAGGTTACTCATAGCTACTAGTGTTATCGAGGTTACCCATATGTGCTAGTATTATCGAGGTTACTCATAGGTTGCTAGGATTATCGAGGTTTCCCATTGCTGCTAGTATTATCGAGGTTAACCATAGGTGCTAGAATTATCGAGGTTACCTATAGGTGCTAGGATTATCGAGGTTACCCATTGGTGCTAGTGTTATCAAGGTTACCCATAGGTGCTAGTATTATCGAGGTTACCCATTGCTGCTAGTATTATCGAGGTTTCCCATAGGTGCTAGGATTATCGAGGTTACCCATAGGTGCTAGGATTATCGAGGTTACCCATAGGTGCTATTGTTATCAAGGTTACCCATAGGTGCTAGTATTATCAAGGTTACCCATAGGTGCTAGGTTGATCAAGGTTACCCATAGGTGCTAGTATTATCAAGGTTACCCATAGCTGCTAGTATTATCAAGGTTACCTATAGTTGCTAGTATTATCGAGGTTACCCATAGGTGCTAGGGTTATTGAGGTTATCCATAGGTGCTAGGTTTATCGAGGTTACCCAAAGGTGCAAGTGTTATCATGTTTACCCATAGGTGCTACGTTTATCGGGTTACCCATATGTGCTAGGATTAACTAGGTTACCCATAGGTGCTAGGTTTATCAAGGTTACCCATAGGTGCTAGTATTATCAAGGTTACCCATAGGTGCTAGTATTATCGAGGTTACCCATAGTTGCTAGGGGTATCGAGGTTACCCATATGTGCTAGGATTATCGAGGTTACTCATCGGTGCTTAGATTATCAAGGTTACCCATAGGTGCTAGTAATATCAAGGTTACCCATAGGTGCTAGGGTTATCGAGGTTACATATAGGTGTTAGGGTTATCGAGGTTACCCATAGCTGCTAGTATTATCAAGGTTACCCATAGCTGCTAGTATTATCAAGGTTACCCATAGCTGCTAGTATTATCGAGGTTACCCATAGGTGCTAGGATTATTGAGGTTACTCATATGTGCTAGGGTTATCGAGGTTACCGATAGGTGCTAGGATTATCGAGGTTACCCATAGCTGCTAGTATTATCAAGGTTACCCATAGCTGCTAGCATTATCAAGGTTACCCATAGGTGCTAGGATTATCAAGTTACCCATAGGTGCTAGGTTTATCGAGGTTACTCATAGGTGCTAGTATTATCAAGGTTACCCATAGGTGCTAGGTTTATCGAGGTTACCCATAGGTGCTAGGATTATCGCGGTTACTCATAGGTGCTTGGATTATCGAAGTTACCCATAGGTGCTAATATTATCGAGGTTACCCATAGGTGCTAGTGTTATCGAGGTTCCTCATAGGTGCTTGGATTATCAAGGTTACCCATAGGTGCTAGCATTATCAAGGTTACCCATAGGTGCTAGTATTATCTAGGTTACCCATAGGTGCTAGGTTTATCGAGGTTACTCATAGGTGTTAGTATTATCAAGGTTACCCATAGGTGCTAGGTTTATGGAGGTTACCCATAGGTGCTAGGATTATCGTGGTTACTTATAGGTGCTTGGATTATCGAGGTTACCCATAGCTGCTAGTATTATCGAGGTTACCCATAGCTGCTAGTATTATCGAGGTTACCCATAGGTGCTAGGGTTAGCGAGGTTACCCATAGGTGCTAGGTTTATCGAGGTTACCCACAGGTGCTAGTGTTATCGAGTTTAATCATAGGTGCTACATTTATCGAGGTTACCCATAGGTGCTAGGATTATCTGGGTTACCCATAGGTGCTAGGTTTATTGAGGTTACCCATAGATGCTAGTATTATTGAGGTTACCCATAGGTGCTAGGATTATCGAGGTTACTCATAGCTGCTAGTGTAATCGAGGTTACCCATATGTGCTAGTATTATCGAGGTTACTCATAGGTGCTAGGATTATCGAGGTTTCCCATTGCTGCTAGTATTATCGAGGTTAACCTAGGTGCTAGAATTATCGAGGTTACCCATAGGTGCTAGGATTATCGAGGTTACCCATTGGTGCTAGTGTTATCAAGGTTACCCATAGGTGCTAGTATTATCGAGGTTACCCATTGCTGCTAGTATTATCGAGGTTACCCATAGGTGCTACGATTATCGAGGTTACCCATAGGTGCTAGGATTATCGAGGTTACCCATAGGTGCTGGGATTATCGAGGTTACCCATAGGTGCTATTGTTATCAAGGTTACCCATAGGTGCTAGTATTATCGCGGTTACCCATAGGTGCTAGGTTTATCAAGGTTACAAATAGGTGCTAGTATTATCAAGGTTACCCATAGCTGTTAGTATTATCAAGGTTACCCATAGCTGCTAGTATTATCAAGGTTACCTATAGTTGCTAGTATTATCAAGGTTACCCATAGGTGCTAGGGTTATCGAGGTTATCCATAGGTGCTAGGTTTATCGAGGTTACCCATAGGTGCTAGGGTTATCGAGGTTACCTATAGGTGCTAGTATTATCGAAATTACCCATAGGTGCTAGGATTATCGAGGTTACTCATAGGTGCTAGGATTATCGAGGTTACCCATAGGTGCTAGGATTATCGAGGTTACTCATAGCTGCTAGTGTTATCGAGGTTACCCATATGTGCTAGTATTATCGAGGTTACTCATAGGTTGCTAGGATTATCAAGGTTTCCCATTGCTGCTAGTATTATTGAGGTTAACCAAAGGTGCTAGAATTATCGAGGTTACCTATAGGTGCTAGGATTATCGAGGTTACCCATTGGTGCTAGTGTTATCAAGGTTACCCATAGGTGCTAGTATTATCGAGGTTACACATTGCTGCTAGTATTATCGAGGTTACCCATAGGTGCTAGGATTATCGAGGTTACCCATAGGTGCTAGGATTATCGAGGTTGCCCATAGGTGCTATTGTTATCAAGGTTACCCATAGGTGCTAGGTTTATCAAGGTTACCCATAGCTGCTAGTATTATCAAGGTTACCTATAGTTGCTAGTATTATTGAGGTTACCCATAGGTGCTAGGGTTATCTAGGTTATCCATAGGTGGAAGTGTTATCGAGTTTACCCATAGGTGCTACGTTTATCGAGGTTAGCCATAGGTGCTAGGATTATCTAGGTTACCCATAGGTGCTAGGTTTATCGAGGTTGCCCATAGGTGCTAGGATTATTGAGGTTACTCATAGGTGCTAGGATTATCGAGGTTACCCATAGGTGCTAGGATTATCGAGGTTACTCATAGCTACTAGTGTTATCGAGGTTACCCATATGTGCTAGTATTATCGAGGTTACTCATAGGTTGCTAGGATTATCGAGGTTTCCCATTGCTGCTAGTATTATCGAGGTTAACCATAGGTGCTAGAATTATCGAGGTTACCTATAGGTGCTAGGATTATCGAGGTTACCCATTGGTGCTAGTGTTATCAAGGTTACCCATAGGTGCTAGTATTATCGAGGTTACCCATTGCTGCTAGTATTATCGAGGTTACCCATAGGTGCTAGGATTATCGAGGTTACCCATAGGTGCTAGGATTATCGAGGTTACCCATAGGTGCTATTGTTATCAAGGTTACCCATAGGTGCTAGTATTATCGAGGTTACCCATAGGTGCTAGGTTGATCAAGGTTACCCATAGGTGCTACTATTATCAAGGTTACCCATAGCTGCTAGTATTATCAAGGTTACCTATAGTTGCTAGTATTATCGAGGTTACCCATAGGTGCTAGGGTTATCGAGGTTATCCATAGGTGCTAGTTTTATCGAGGTTACCCAAAGGTGCAAGTGTTATCGTGTTTACCCATAGGTGCTACGTTTATCGGGTTACCCATATGTGCTAGGATTATCTAGGTTACCCATAGGTGCTAGGTTTATCAAGGTTACCCATAGGTGCTAGTATTATCAAGGTTACCCATAGGTGCTAGTATTATCGAGGTTACCCATAGTTGCTAGGGTTATCGAGGTTACCCATATGTGCTAGGATTATCGAGGTTACTCATTGGTGCTTAGATTATCAAGGTTACCCATAGGTGCTGGTAATATCAAGGTTACCCATAGGTGCTAGGGTTATCGAGGTTACACATAGGTGTTAGGGTTATCGAGGTTACCCATAGCTGCTAGTATTATCAAGGTTACCCATAGCTGCTAGTATTATCAAGGTTACCCATAGCTGCTAGTATTATCGAGGTTACCCATAGGTGCTAGGGTTATCGAGGTTACACATAGGTGTTAGGGTTATCGAGGTTACCCATAGTTGCTAGTATTATCAAGGTTACCCATAGCTGCTAGTATTATCGAGGTTACCCATAGGTGCTAGGATTATTGAGGTTACTCATATGTGCTAGGGTTATCGAGGTTACCGATAGGTGCTAGGATTATCGAGGTTACCCATAGCTGCTAGTATTATCAAGGTTACCCATAGCTGCTAGCATTATCAAGGTTACCCATAGGTGCTAGGATTATCAAGTTACCCATAGGTGCTAGGTTTATCGAGGTTACTCATAGGTGCTAGTATTATCAAGGTTACCCATAGGTGCTAGGTTTATCGAGGTTACCCATAGGTGCTAGGATTATCGAGGTTACTCATAGGTGCTTGGATTATCGAAGTTACCCATAGGTGCTAATATTATCGAGGTTACCCATAGGTGCTAGTGTTATCGAGGTTCCTCATATGTGCTTGGATTATCAAGGTTACCCATAGGTGCTAGCATTATCAAGGTTACCCATAGGTGCTAGTATTATCTAGGTTACCCATAGGTGCTAGGTTTATCGAGGTTACTCATAGGTGTTAGTATTATCAAGGTTACCCATAGGTGCTAGGTTTATCGAGGTTACCCATAGGTGCTAGGATTATCGTGGTTACTTATAGGTGCTTGGATTATCGAGGTTACCCATAGCTGCTAGTATTATCGAGGTTACCCATAGCTGCTAGTATTATCGAGGTTACCCATAGGTGCTAGGGTTAGCGAGGTTACCCATAGGTGCTAGGTTTATCGAGGTTACCCACAGGTGCTAGTGTTATCGAGTTTAATCATAGGTGCTACATTTATCGAGGTTACCCATAGGTGCTAGGATTATCTGGGTTACCCATAGGTGCTAGGTTTATTGAGGTTACCCATAGATGCTAGTATTATTGAGGTTACCCATAGGTGCTAGGATTATCGAGGTTACTCATAGTTGCTAGTGTAATCGAGGTTACCCATATGTGCTAGTATTATCGGGGTTACTCATAGGTGCTAGGATTATCGAGGTTTCCCATTGCTGCTAGTATTATCGAGGTTAACCTAGGTGCTAGAATTATCGAGGTTACCCATAGGTGCTAGGATTATCGAGGTTACCCATTGGTGCTAGTGTTATCAAGGTTACCCATAGGTGCTAGTATTATCGAGGTTACCCATTGCTGCTAGTATTATCGAGGTTACCCATAGGTGCTACGATTATCGAGGTTACCCATAGGTGCTAGGATTATCGAGGTTACCCATAGGTGCTGGGATTATCGAGGTTACCCATAGGTGCTATTGTTATCAAGGTTACCCATAGGTGCTAGTATTATCGCGGTTACCCATAGGTGCTAGGTTTATCAAGGTTACCCATAGGTGCTAGTATTATCAAGGTTACCCATAGCTGTTAGTATTATCAAGGTTACCCATAGCTGCTAGTATTATCAAGGTTACCTATAGTTGCTAGTATTATCAAGGTTACCCATAGGTGCTAGGGTTATCGAGGTTATCCATAGGTGCTAGGTTTATCGAGGTTACCCATAGGTGCAAGTGTTATCAAGTTTACCCATAGGTGCTACGTTTATCGAGGTTACCCATAGGTGCTAGGATTATCTAGGTTACCCATAGGTGCTAGGTTTATCAAGGTTACGCATAGGTGCTAGTATTATCAAGGTTACCCATAGGTGCTAGTATTATCTGGTTACCCATAGTTGCTAGGGTTATCGAGGTTACCCATAGGTGCTAGCGTTATCGAGGTTACCCATATGTGCTAGGATTATCGAGGTTACTCATCAGTGCTTAGATTATCAAGGTTACCCATAGGTGCTAGTATTATCAAGGTTACACATAGGTGTTCAGGTTATCGAGGTTACCCATAGCTGCTAGTATTATCAAGGTTACCCATAGCTGCTAGTATTATCAAGGTTACCCATAGCTGCTAGTATTAACAAAGGTTTCCCATAGGTGCTAGGGTTATCGAAGTTACCCATAGGTGCTAGGTTTATCGAGGTTACCCATAGATGCTAGGGTTATCGACGTTACCCATAGGTGCTAGGATTATTGAGGTTACTCATATGTGCTAGGGTTATCGAGGTTACCGATAGGTGCTAGGGTTATCAAGGTTACCCATAGCTGCTAGTATTATCAAGGTTACCCGTAGAGGCTAGCATTATCAAGGTTACCCATAGCTGCTAGTATTATCAAGGTTACCTATAGTTTCTAGTATTATCGAGGTTACCCATAGGTGCTAGGGTTATCGAGGTTATCCATAGGTGCTAGGATTATCGAGGTTACCCATAGGTGCTAGGATTATCGAGGTTACCCATAGGTGCTGGGATTATCTAGGTTACCCATAGGTGCTAGGTTTATCGAGGTTACCCATAGATGCTAGGGTTATCGACGTTACCCATAGGTGCTAGGATTATTGAGGTTACTCATATGTGCTAGGGTTATCGAGGTTACCGGTAGGTGCTAGGGTTATCGAGGTTACCCATAGCTGCTAGTATTATCAAGGTTACCCATAGCTGCTAGCATTATCAAGGTTACCCATAGGTGCTAGGATTATCAAGTTACCCATAGGTGCTAGGTTTATCGAGGTTACTCATAGGTGCTAGTATTATCAAGGTTACCCATAGGTGCTAGGTTTATTGAGGTTACCCATAGACGCTAGGATTATCGCGGTTGCTCATAGGTGCTTGGATTATCGAGGTTACCCATAGGTGCTAGTATTATCGAGGTTACCCATAGGTGCTAGTGTTATCGAGGTTCCTCAGAGGTGCTTGGATTATCAAGGTTACCCATAGGTGCTAGCATTATCAAGGTTACCCAAAGGTGCTAGGATTATCTAGGTTACCCATAGATGCTAGGTTTATCGAGGTTACTCATAGGTGCTAGTATTATCAAGGTTACCCATATGTGCTAGGTTTATCGAGGTTACCCATAGGTGCTAGGATTATTGCGGTTACTCATAGGTGCTTGGATTATCGAGGTTACCCATAGCTGATAGTATTATAGAGGTTACCCATAGCTGCTAGTATTATCGAGGTTACCCATAGGTGCTATGGTTATCGAGGTTACCCATAGGTGCTAGTGTTATCGAGTTTAATAATAGGTGCTACATTTATCGAGGTTACCCATAGGTGCTAGGATTATCTGGGTTACCCATAGGTGCTAGGTTTATCGAGGTTACCCATGGATGCTAGGGTTATCGAGGTTACCCATACATGCTAGGATTTTCGAGGTTACCCATAGGTGCTAGGATTATCGAGGTTACTCATAGGTGCTAGGGTTATCTAGGTTACCCATAGGTGCTAGGATTATCTAGGTTACCCATAGGTGCTAGGATTATTGAGGTTACTCATATGTGCTAGGGTTATCGAGGTTACCGATAGGTGCTAGGATTATCGAGGTTACCCATAGCTGCTAGTATTATCAAGGTTACCCATAGCTGCTAGCATTATCAAGGTTACCCATAGGTGCTAGGATTATCAAGTTACCCATAGGTGCTAGGTTTATCGAGGTTACTCATAGGTGCTAGTATTATCAAGGTTACCCATAGGTGCTAGGTTTATCAAGGTTACCCATAGGTGCTAGGATTATAGCGGTTACTCATAGGTGCTTGGATTATCGAAGTTACCCATAGGTGCTATTATTATCGAGGTTACCCATAGGTGCTAGTGTTATCGAGGTTCCTCATAGGTGCTTGGATTATCAAGGTTACCCATAGGTGCTAGCATTATCAAGGTTACCCATAGGTGCTAGTATTATCTAGGGTTACCCATAGGTGCTAGGTTTATCGAGGTTACTCATAGGTGTTAGTATTATCAAGGTTACCCATAGGTGCTAGGTTTATCGAGGTTACCCATAGGTGCTAGGATTATCGTGGTTACTTATAGGTGCTTGGATTATCGAGGTTACCCATAGCTGCTAGTATTATCGAGGTTACCCATAGCTGCTAGTATTATCGAGGTTACCCATAGGTGCTAGGGTTAGCGAGGTTACCCATAGGTGCTAGGTTTATCGAGGTTACCCACAGGTGCTAGTGTTATCGAGTTTAATCATAGGTGCTACATTTATCGAGGTTACCCATAGGTGCTAGGATTATCTGGGTTACCCATAGGTGCTAGGTTTATTGAGGTTACCCATAGATGCTAGTATTATTGAGGTTACCCATAGGTGCTAGGATTATCGAGGTTACTCATAGCTGCTAGTGTAATCGAGGTTACCCATATGTGCTAGTATTATCGAGGTTACTCATAGGTGCTAGGATTATCGAGGTTCCCATTGCTGCTAGTATTATCGAGGTTAACCTAGGTGCTAGAATTATCGAGGTTACCCATAGGTGCTAGGATTATCGAGGTTACCCATTGGTGCTAGTGTTATCAAGGTTACCCATATGTGCTAGTATTATCAAGGTTACCCATTGCTGCTAGTATTATCGAGGTTACCCATAGGTGCTACGATTATCGAGGTTACCCATAGGTGCTAGGATTATCGAGGTTACCCATAGGTGCTGGGATTATTGAGGTTACCCATAGGTGCTATTGTTATCAAGGTTACCCATAGGTGCTAGTATTATCGCGGTTACCCATAGGTGCTAGGTTTATCAAGGTTACCCATAGGTGCTAGTATTATCAAGGTTACCCATAGCTGTTAGTATTATCAAGGTTACCCATAGCTGCTAGTATTATCAAGGTTACCTATAGTTGCTAGTATTATCAAGGTTACCCATAGGTGCTAGGGTTATCGAGGTTATCCATAGGTGCTAGGTTTATCGAGGTTACCCATAGGTGCAAGTGTTATCAAGTTTACCCATAGGTGCTACGTTTATCGAGGTTACCCATAGGTGCTAGGATTATCTAGGTTACCCATAGGTGCTAGGTTTATCAAGGTTACGCATAGGTGCTAGTATTATCAAGGTTACCCATAGGTGCTAGTATTATCTGGTTACCCATAGTTGCTAGGGTTATCGAGGGTTACCCATAGGTGCTAGCGTTATCAAGGTTACCCATATGTGCTAGGATTATCGAGGTTACCTATAGTTGCTAGTATTATCGAGGTTACCCATAGGTGCTAGGGTTATCGAGGTTATCCATAGGTGCTAGGATTATCGAGGTTACCCATAGGTGCTAGGATTATCGAGGTTACCCATAGATGCTAGGGTTATCGACGTTACCCACAGGTGCTAGGATTATTGAGGTTACTCGTATGTGCTAGGGTTATCGAGGTTACCGATAGGTGCTAGGGTTATCGAGGTTACCCATAGCTGCTAGTATTATCAAGGTTACCCATAGCTGCTAGCATTATCAAGGTTACCCATAGGTGCTAGGATTATCAAGTTACCCATAGGTGCTAGGTTTATCGAGGTTACTCATAGGTGCTAGTATTATCAAGGTTACCCATAGGTGCTAGGTTTATCGAGGTTACCCATAGACGCTAGGATTATCGCGGTTGCTCATAGGTGCTTGGATTATCGAGGTTACCCATAGGTGCTAGTATTATCGAGGTTACCCATAGGTGCTAGTGTTATCGAGGTTCCTCAGAGGTGCTTGGATTATCAAGGTTACCCATAGGTGCTAGCATTATCAAGGTTACCCAAAGGTGCTAGGATTATCTAGGTTACCCATAGATGCTAGGTTTATCGAGGTTACTCATAGGTGCTAGTATTATCAAGGTTACCCATATGTGCTAGGTTTATCGAGGTTACCCATAGGTGCTAGGATTATTGCGGTTACTCATAGGTGCTTGGATTATCGAGGTTACCCATAGCTGATAGTATTATAGAGGTTACCCATAGCTGCTAGTATTATCGAGGTTACCCATAGGTGCTATGGTTATCGAGAGTTACCCATAGGTGCTAGTGTTATCGAGTTTAATAATAGGTGCTACATTTATCGAGGTTACCCATAGGTGCTAGGATTATCTGGGTTACCCATAGGTGCTAGGTTTATCGAGGTTACCCATGGATGCTAGGGTTATCGAGGTTACCCATACATGCTAGGATTTTCGAGGTTACCCATAGGTGCTAGGATTATCGAGGTTACTCATAGGTGCTAGGGTTATCTAGGTTACCCATAGGTGCTAGGATTATCTAGGTTACCCATAGGTGCTAGGATTATTGAGGTTACTCATATGTGCTAGGGTTATCGAGGTTACCAATAGGTGCTAGGATTATCGAGGTTACCCATAGCTTCTAGTATTATCAAGGTTACCCATAGCTGCTAGCATTATCAAGGTTACCCATCGGTGCTAGGATTATCAAGTTACCCATAGGTGCTAGGTTTATCGAGGTTACTCATAGGTGCTAGTATTTTCAAGGTTACCCATAGGTGCTAGGTTTATCGAGGTTACCCATAGGTGCTAGGATTATCGCGGTTACTCATAGGTGCTTGGATTATCGAAGTTACCCATAGGTGCTAATATTATCGAGGTTACCCATAGGTGCTAGTGTTATCGAGGTTCCTCATAGGTGCTTGCATTATCAAGGTTACCCATTGGTGCTAGCATTATCAAAGTGACCCATAGGTGCTAGGATTATCTAGGTTACCCATAGGTGCTAGGTTTATCGAGGTTACTCATAGGTGCTAGTATTAGCAAGGTTACCCATAGGTGCTAGGTTTATCGAGGTTACCCATAGGTGCTAGGATTATCGCGGTTACTTATAGGTGCTTGGATTATCGAGGTTACCCATAGCTGCTGTATTATCGAGGTTACCCATAGCTGCTAGTATTATCGAGGTTACCCATATGTGCTAGGGTTATCGAGGTTACCCATATGTGCTAGGTTTATCGAGGTTACCCATAGGTGCTAGTGTTATCAAGTTTAATCATGGGTGCTACATTTATCGAGGTTACCCATAGGTGCTAGGATTATCTGGGTTCCAAATAGGTGCTAAGTTTATCGAGGTTACCCATAGATGCTAGGGTTATCGAGGTTACCCAAAGGTGCTAGGATTATCGCGGAAACCCATAGGTGCTAGAATTATCGAGGTTACTCATAGCTGCTAGTGTTATCGGGGTTACCCATAGGTGCTAGGATTATCGAGGTTACTCATAGCTGCTAGTGTTATCGAGGTTACCCATATGTGCTAGTATTATCGAGGTTACTCATCGGTGCTAGGATTATCGAGGTTTCCCATAGCTGCTAGTATTATCGAGGTTAACCATAGGTGCTAGAATTATCGAGGTTACCCATAGGTGCTAGGATTATCGACGTTACCCATTGGTGCTAGTGTTATCAAGGTTACCCATAGGTGCTAGTATTATCGAGGTTACCCATTGCTGCTAGTATTATCGAGGTTACCCATAGGTCCAAGGATTATCGAGGTTACCCATAGGTGCTAGGATTATCGAGGTCACCCATAGGTGCTAGGATTATCGAGGTTACCCATAGGTGCTATTGTTATCAAGGTTACCCATAGGTGCTAGTATTATCGCGGTTACCCATAGGTGCTAGGTTTATCAAGGTTACCCATAGGTGCTAGTATTATCAAGGTTACCCATAGCTGTTAGTATTATCAAGGTTACCCATAGCTGCTAGTATTATCAAGGTTACCCATAGCTGCTGGTATTATCGAGGTTACCCATAGGTGCTAGGTTATTGAGGTTACCCATAGGTGCTAGGGTTTTCGAGGTTATCCATAGGTGCTAGGTTTATTGAGGTTACCCATAGGTGCAAGTGTTATCGAGTATACCCATAGGTGCTATGTTTATCGAGGTTACCCATAGGTGCTAGGATTATCTAGGTTACCCATAGGTGCTAGGTTTATCAAGGTTACGCATAGGTGCTAGTATTATCAAGGTTACCCATAGGTGCTAGTATTATCGAGGTTACCCATAGTTGCTAGGTTTATCGAGGTTACACATATGTGTTAGGGTTATTGAGGTTACCCATAGCTGCTAGTATTATCAAGGTTACCCATAGCTGCTAGTATTATCAAGGTTACCCATAGCTGCTGGTATTATCGAGGTTACCCATAGGTGCTAGGGTTATCGAGGTTACCCATCGGTGCTAGGTTTATCGAGGTTACCCATAGGTGCTAGTGTTATCGAGTTTACCCATAGCTGCTACGTTTATTGAGGTTACCCATAGGTGCTAGGATTATCTAGGTTACACATAGGTGCTAGGTTTATCGAGGTTACCCATAGATGCTAGGGTTATCGACGTTACCCATAGGTGCTAGGATTATTAAGGTTACTCATATGTGCTAGGGTTATCGAGGTTACCGATAGGTGCTAGGGTTATCGAGGTTACCCATAGCTGCTAGTATTATCCAGGTTACCCATAGCTGCTAGCATTTTCAAGGTTACCCATAGGTGCTAGGCTTATCAAGTTACACATAGGTGCTAGGTTTATCGAGGTTACTCATAGGTGCTAGTATTATCAAGGTTACCCATAGGTGCTAGGTTTATCGAGGTTACCCATAGGCGCTAGGATTATCGCGGTTACTCATAGGTGCTTGGATTATCGAGGTTACCCATAGGTGCTAGTATTATCGAGGTTACCCATAGGTGTTAGTGTTATCGAGGTTCCTCATAGGTGCTTGGATTATCAAGGTTACCCATAGGTGCTAGCATTATCAAGGCTACCCAAAGGTGCTAGGATTATCTAGGTTACCCATAGGTGCTAGGTTTATCGAGGTTACTCACAGGTGCTAGTATTATCAAGGTTACCCATAGGTGCTAGGTTTATCGAGGTTACCCATAGGTGCTAGGATTATTGCGGTTACTCATAGGTGCTTGGATTATCGAGGTTACCCATAGCTGCTAGTATTATCAAGGTTACCCTTAGCTGCTAGTATTATCGAGGTCACCCATAGGTGCTAGTGTTATCGAGTTTAATCATAGGTGCTACATTTATCGAGGTTACCCATAGGTGCTAGGATTATCTGGGTTACCCATAGGTGCTAGGTTTATCGAGGTTACCCATAGATGCTAGGTTTATCGAGGTTACCCATAGGTGCTAGGATTATTGCGGTTACTCATAGGTGCTTGGATTATCGAGGTTACCCATAGCTGCTAGTATTATCAAGGTTACCCTTAGCTGCTAGTATTATCGAGGTTACCCATAGGTGCTAGGGTTATCGAGGTTACCCATAGTTGCTAGGTTTATCGAGGTCACCCATAGGTGCTAGTGTTATCGAGTTTAATCATAGGTGCTACATTTATCGAGGTTACCCATAGGTGCTAGGATTATCTGGGTTACCTATAGGTGCTAGGTTTATCGAGGTTACCCATAGATGCTAGTGTTATTGAGGTTACCCATACGTGCTAGGATTTTCGAGGTTACCCATAGGTGCTAGGATTATCGAGGTTACTCATAGGTGCTAGGGTTATCGAGGTTACCCATAGGTGCTAGGGTTTTCGAGGTTACCCATAGCTGCTAGTATTATCAAGGTTACCCATAGCTGCTAGTATTATCAAGTTTACCTATAGCTGCTAGTGTTATCAAGGTTACCCATAGCTGCTAGTAATATTGAGGTTACCCATAGGTGCTAGGGTTATCGAGGTTACCCATAGGTGCTAGGTTTATCGAGGTTACCCATAGGTGCTAGTGTTATCAAGTTTATCCATAGGTGCTACGTTTATCGAGGCTACTCATAGGTGCTAGGATTATCAATGTTGCCCATAGGTGCTAGGATGATCGAGGTTACCCATAGGTGCTAGGTTTATCGAGGTTACTCATAGGTGCTAGTATTATCAAGGTTACCCATAGGTGCTAGTATTATCGAGGTTACCCATAGGTGCTAGTGTTATCGAGGTTACTCATAGGTGCTTGGATTATCAAGGTTACCCATAGGTGCTAGTATTATCGAGGTTACCCATAAGTGCTAGGGTTATCGAGGTTACCCATAGGTGCTAGGGTTATCGAGGTTACCGATAGGAGCTAGGGTTATCAAGGTTACCCATAGGTGCTAGGTTTATCAAGGTTACCCATAGGTGCTAGTATTATCAAGGTTAACCAAAGCTGCTAGTATTATCAAGGTTACCCATAGCTGCTCGTATTATCAAGGTTACCCATAGGTGCTAGGGTTATCGAGGTTACCCATAGGTGCTAGGTTTATCGAGGTTACCCATAGGTGCTAGTGTTGTCGAGTTTGCCCATAGGTGCTACGTTTATCGAGGTTACCCATAGGTGCTAGGATTATCTAGGTTACCCATAGCTGCTAGGTTTATCGAGATTACTCATAGGTGCTAGTATTATCAAGGTTACCAATAGGTGGTAGTATTATCGAGGTTACCCATAGGTGCTAGGATTATCGAGGTTACTCATAGGTGCTTTGATTATCAAGGTTACCCATAGGTGCTAGTATTATCGAGGTTACCCATAGGTGCTAGGGTTATCGAGATTACCCATAGTTGCTAGTATTATCAAGGTTACCCATAGCTGCTAGTATTATCAAGGTTACCCAAAGATGCTAGTATTATCGAGGTTACCCATAGGTGCTAGGGTAATCGAGGTTACCCATAGGTGCTAGGTTTATCGAGGTTACGCATAGGTGCTAGTGTTATCGAGTTTTTCCATGGGTGCTCCGTTTATCGAGGTTACCCATAGGTGCTATGATTTTCTATGTTACCCATAGGTGCTAGGTTTATCGAGGTTACCCATAGATGCTAGGGTTATCGAGGTTACCCATAGGTGCTAGGATTATTGAGGTTCCTCGTAGGTGCTAGTGTTATCGAGGTTACCCATAGGTGCTAGGGTTATCGAGGTTACTTATAGGTGCTAGGATTATCTAGTTTACCAATAGGTGCTAGGTTTATCGATGTTACCCATAGATGCTAGGGTTATCGAGGTTACCCATCGGTGCTAGGATTATCGAGGTTACCCATAGGTGCTAGGGTTATCGAGGTTACCCGTACGTGCTAGGGTTATCGAGGTTCCTCATAGGTGCTAGTATTATCAAGGTTACCCACAGGTGCTAGTATTATAGAGGTAACCCATAGGTGCTAGGGTTATCGAGGTTACTCATAGGTGCTTGGATTATCGAGGTTACCCATAGCTGCTAGTATTATCAAGGTTACTCATAGGTGCTAGTATTATCGAGGTTACCCATAGGTGCTAGCGTTATCGAGGTTACCCATAGGTGCTAGGTTTATCGAGGTCACCCATAGGTGCTAGTGTTATCGAGTTTAATCATAGGTGCTACATTTATCGAGGTTACCCATAGGTGCTAGCATTATCTGGGTTACCCATAGGTGCTAGGTTTATCGAGGTTACCCATAGATGCTAAGGTTATTGAGGTTACCCATACGTGCTAGGATTTTCGAGGTTACCCATAGGTGCTAGGATTATCGAGGTTACTCATAGGTGCTAGGGTTATCGAGGTTACCCATAGGTGCCAGGGTTATTGAGGTTACCCATAGGTGCTAGGGTTATCAAGGTTACCCATAGCTGCTAGTATTATCAAGGTTACCCATAGCTGCTAGTATTATCAAGGTTACCCATAGTTGGTAGTATTATCGAGGTTACCCATAGGTGCCAGGGTTATAGAGGTTACCCATAGATACTAGGTTTATCAAGGTTACCCATAATTACTAGTGTTATCGAGTTTACCCATAGGTGCTATGTTTATCGAGGTTACCCATAGGTGCTAGAATTATCTAGGTTACCCATAGGTGCTAGGTTTATCGAGGTTACTCATAGGTGCTAGTATTATCAAGGTTACCCATAGGTGCTAGTATTATCGAGGTTACCCAATGGTGCTAGGGTTATTGAGGTTACTCATAGGTGCTAGTATTATCAAGGTTACCCATAGGTGCTAGTATTATCGAGGATACCCATAGGTGCTAGGATTATCTAGGTTACTCATAGCTGCTAGTATTATCAAGGTTACCCGTAGGTGCTAGGGTTATCAAGGTTACCCATAGGTGCTAGGTTTATCGAGGCTACCCATAGGTGCTAGTGTTATCGAGTTTACCCATAGGTGCTAGGATTATCTAGGTTACCAATAGGTGCTAGGTTTATCGAGGTTACCCATAGGTGCTAGGTTTATCGAGGTTACCCATAGATGCTAGGGTTATCGAGGTTACCCATAGGTGCTAGGATTATCGAGGTTACTCATAGGTGCTAGGGTTATCGAGGTTACCCATAGGTGCTGGGGTTATCGAGGTTACCCATAGCTGCTAGTATTATCAAGGTTACCCATAGCTGGTAGTATTTTCAAGGTTACCCATAGTTGCTAGTATTATCGAGGTTACCCATAGTTGGTAGTATTATCGAGGTTACTCATAGGTGCCAGGGTTATTGAGGTTAACCATAGATACTAGGTTTATCAAGGTTACCCATAATTACTAGTGTTATCGAGTTTACCCATAGGTGCTATGTTTATCGAGGTTACCCATAGGTGCTAGAATTATCTAGGTTACCCAGAGGTGCTAGGTTTATCGAGGTTACTCATAGGTGCTAGTATTATCAAGGTTACCCATAGGTGCTAGTATTATCGAGGTTACCCAATGGTGCTAGGGTTATTGAGGTTACTCATAGGTGCTAGTGTTATCAAGTTTATCCATAGGTGCTACGTTTATCGAGGCTACTCATAGGTGCTAGGATTATCAAGGTTGCACATAGGTGCTAGGATGATCGAGGTTACCCATAGGTGCTAGGTTTATCGAGGTTACTCATAGGTGCTAGTATTATCAAGGTTACCCATAGGTGCTAGTATTATCGAGGTTACCCATAGGTGCTAGTGTTATCGAGGTTACTCATAGGTGCTTGGATTATCAAGGTTACCCATAGGTGCTAGTATTATCGAGGTTACCCATAAGTGCTAGGGTTATCGAGGTTATACATAGGTGCTAGGGTTATCGAGGTTACCGATAGGAGCTAGGGTTATCAAGGTTACCCATAGGTGCTAGGTTTATCGAGGTTACCCATAGGTGCTAGTATTGTCAAGGTTAACCATAGCTGCTAGTATTATCAAGGTTACCCATAGCTGCTCGTATTATCAAGGTTACCCATAGCTGCTAGCAATATCAGGGTTACCCATAGCATCTAGTATTATCAAGGTTGCCCATAGGTGCTAGGGTTATCGAGGTTACCCATAGGTGCTAGGTTTATCGAGGTTACCCATAGGTGCTAGTGTTGTCGAGTTTGCCCATAGGTGCTACGTTTATCGAGGTTACCCATAGGTGCTAGGATTATCTAGGTTACCCATAGCTGCTAGGTTTATCGAGATTACTCACAGGTGCTAGTATTATCAAGGTTACCAATAGGTGGTAGTATTATCGAGGTTACCCATAGGTGCTAGGATTATCGAGGTTACTCATAGGTGCTTTGATTATCAAGGTTACCCATAGGTGCTAGTATTATCGAGGTTACCCATAGGTGCTAGGGTTATCGAGATTACCCATAGTTGCTAGTATTATCAAGGTTACCCATAGCTGCTAGTATTATCAAGGTTACCCAAAGATGCTAGTATTATCGAGGTTA
The DNA here is from genome assembly GCA_963921515.1 of Calotriton arnoldi. Classification (NCBI taxonomy): domain Eukaryota; kingdom Metazoa; phylum Chordata; class Amphibia; order Caudata; family Salamandridae; genus Calotriton; species Calotriton arnoldi. Next base: position 1,331,110 of record CAWUFW010003476.1, read on the forward strand.
CCCATAGGTGCTAGGGTAATCGAGGTTACCCATAGGTGCTAGGTTTATCGAGGTTACGCATAGGTGCTAGTGTTATCGAGTTTTCCCATGGGTGCTCCGTTTATCGAGGTTACCCATAGGTTCTAGGATTTTCTATGTTACCCATAGGTGCTAGGTTTATCGAGGTTACCCATAGATGCTAGGGTTATCGAGGTTACCCATAGGTGCTAGGATTATTGAGGTTCCTCGTAGGTGCTAGTGTTATCGAGGTTACCCATAGGTGCTAGGGTTATCGAGGTTACTTATAGGTGCTAGGATTATCTAGTTTACCAATAGGTGCTAGGTTTATCGATGTTACCCATAGATGCTAGGGTTATCGAGGTTACCCATCGGTGCTAGGATTATCGAGGTTACCCATAGGTGCTAGGGTTATCGAGGTTACCCGTACGTGCTAGGGTTATCGATGTTCCTCATAGGTGCTAGTATTATCAAGGTTACCCACAGGTGCTAGTATTATAGAGGTAACCCATAGGTGCTAGGGTTATCGAGGTTACTCATAGGTGCTTGGATTATCGAGGTTACCCATAGCTGCTAGTATTATCAAGGTTACTCATAGGTGCTAGTATTATCGAGGTTACTCATAGGTGCTAGCGTTATCGAGGTTACCCATAGGTGCTAGGTTTATCGAGGTCACCCATAGGTGCTAGTGTTATCGGAGTTTAATCATAGGTGCTACATTTATCGAGGTTACCCATAGGTGCTAGCATTATCTGGGTTACCCATAGGTGCTAGGTTTATCGAGGTTACCCATAGATGCTAGGGTTATTGAGGTTACCCATACGTGCTAGGATTTTCGAGGTTACCCATAGGTGCTAGGATTATCGAGGTTACTCATAGGTGCTAGGGTTATCGAGGTTACCCATAGGTGCCAGGGTTATTGAGGTTACCCATAGGTGCTAGGGTTATCAAGGTTACCCATAGCTGCTAGTATTATCAAGGTTACCCATATCTGCTAGTATTATCAAGGTTACCCATAGTTGGTAGTATTATCGAGGTTACCCATAGGTGCCAGGGTTATAGAGGTTACCCATAGATACTAGGTTTATCAAGGTTACCCATAATTACTAGTGTTATCGAGTTTACCCATAGGTGCTATGTTTATCGAGGTTACCCATAGGTGCTAGAATTATTGAGGTTCCTCGTAGGTGCTAGTGTTATCGAGGTTACCCATAGGTGCTAGGGTTATCGAGGTTACCCATAGGTGCTAGGATTATTGAGGTTCCTCGTAGGTGCTAGTGTTATCGAGGTTACCCATAGGTGCTAGGGTTATCGAGGTTACTTATAGGTGCTAGGATTATCTAGTTTACCAATAGGTGCTAGGTTTATCGATGTTACCCATAGATGCTAGGGTTATCGAGGTTACCCATCGGTGCTAGGATTATCGAGGTTACCCATAGGTGCTAGGGTTATCGAGGTTACCCGTACGTGCTAGGGTTATCGATGTTCCTCATAGGTGCTAGTATTATCAAGGTTACCCACAGGTGCTAGTATTATAGAGGTAACCCATAGGTGCTAGGGTTATCGAGGTTACTCATAGGTGCTTGGATTATCGAGGTTACCCATAGCTGCTAGTATTATCAAGGTTACTCATAGGTGCTAGTATTATCGAGGTTACTCATAGGTGCTAGCGTTATCGAGGTTACCCATAGGTGCTAGGTTTATCGAGGTCACCCATAGGTGCTAGTGTTATCGAGTTTAATCATAGGTGCTACATTTATCGAGGTTACCCATAGGTGCTAGCATTATCTGGGTTACCCATAGGTGCTAGGTTTATCGAGGTTACCCATAGATGCTAGGGTTATTGAGGTTACCCATACGTGCTAGGATTTTCGAGGTTACCCATAGGTGCTAGGATTATCGAGGTTACTCATAGGTGCTAGGGTTATCGAGGTTACCCATAGGTGCCAGGGTTATTGAGGTTACCCATAGGTGCTAGGGTTATCAAGGTTACCCATAGCTGCTAGTATTATCAAGGTTACCCATATCTGCTAGTATTATCAAGGTTACCCATAGTTGGTAGTATTATCGAGGTTACCCATAGGTGCCAGGGTTATAGAGGTTACCCATAGATACTAGGTTTATCAAGGTTACCCATAATTACTAGTGTTATCGAGTTTACCCATAGGTGCTATGTTTATCGAGGTTACCCATAGGTGCTAGAATTATCTAGGTTACCCATAGGTGCTAGGTTTATCGAGGTTACTCATAGGTGCTAGTATTATCAAGGTTACCCATAGGTGCTAGTATTATCGAGGTTACCCAATGGTGCTAGGGTTATTGAGGGTTACTCATAGGTGCTAGTATTATCAAGGTTACCCATAGGTGCTAGTATTATCGAGGTTACCCATAGGTGCTAGGATTATCTAGGTTACTCATAGCTGCTAGTATTATCAAGGTTACCCGTAGGTGCTAGGGTTATCAAGGTTACCCATAGGTGCTAGGTTTATCGAGGCTACCCATAGGTGCTAGTGTTATCGAGTTTACCCATAGGTGCTAGGATTATCTAGGTTACAAATAGGTGCTAGGTTTATCGAGGTTACCCATAGGTGCTAGGTTTATCGAGGTTACCCATAGATGCTAGGGTTATCGAGGTTACCCATAGGTGCTAGGATTATCGAGGTTACTCATAGGTGCTAGGGTTATCGAGGTTACCCATAGGTGCTGGGGTTATCGAGATTACCCATAGCTGCTAGTATTATCAAGGTTACCCATAGCTGGTAGTATTTTCAAGGTTACCCATAGTTGCTAGTATTATCGAGGTTACCCATAGGTGCTAGGGTTATCGAGGTTACCCATTGATGCTAGGTTTATCAAGGTTACCCATAGGTGCTAGTGTTATCGAGTTTACCCATAGATGCTACGTTTATCGAGGTTACCCATAGTTGCTTGGATTATCGAGGTTACCCATAGGTGCCAGGGTTATTGAGGTTACCCATAGGTGCTAGGGTTATCAAGGTTACCCATAGCTGCTAGTATTATCAAGGTTACCCATAGCTGCTAGTATTATCAAGGTTACCCATAGTTGGTAGTATTATCGAGGTTACTCATAGGTGCCAGGGTTATTGAGGTTACCCATAGATACTAGGTTTATCAAGGTTACCCATAATTACTAGTGTTATCGAGTTTACCCATAGGTGCTATGTTTATCGAGGTTACCCATAGGTGCTAGAATTATCTAGGTTACCCATAGGTGCTAGGTTTATCGAGATTACTCATAGGTGCTAGTATTATCAAGGTTACCCATAGGTGCTAGTATTATCGAGGTTACCCAATGGTGCTAGGGTTATCGAGGTTACTCATAGGTGCTAGTATTATCAAGGTTACCCATAGGTGCTAGTATTATCGAGGTTACCCATAGGTGCTAGGATTATCTAGGTTACTCATAGCTGCTAGTATTATCAAGGTTACCCGTAGGTGCTAGGGTTATCAAGGTTACCCATAGGTGCTAGGTTTATCGAGGCTACCCATAGGTGCTAGTGTTATCGAGTTTACCCATAGGTGCTAGGATTATCTAGGTTACCAATAGGTGCTAGGTTTATCGAGGTTACCAATAGGTGCTAGGTTTATCGAGGTTACCCATAGATGCTAGGGTTATCGAGGTTACCCATAGGTGCTAGGATTATCGAGGTTACTCATAGGTGCTAGGGTTATCGAGGTTACCCATAGGTGCTGGGGTTATCGAGGTTACCCATAGCTGCTAGTATTATCAAGGTTACCCATAGCTGGTAGTATTTTCAAGGTTACCCATAGTTGCTAGTATTATCAAGGTTACCCATAGGTGCTAGGGTTATCGAGGTTACCCATTGATGCTAGGTTTATCAAGGTTACCCATAGGTGCTAGTGTTATCGAGTTTACCCATAGATGCTACGTTTATCGAGGTTACCCATAGTTGCTTGGATTATCAAGGTTACCCATAGGTGCTAGGGTTATCGAGATACCCATAGGTGCTAGGGTTATCGAGGTTACCCATAGCTGCTAGTATTATCAAGGTTACCTATAGCTGCTAGTATTATCAAGGTTACCCAAAGCTGCTAGTATTATCAAGGTTACCCGCAGGTGCTGGGTTTATCGAGGTTACCCATAGCTGCTAGTATTATCAAGGTTACCTATAGCTGCTAGTATTATCAAGATTACCCATAGTTGGTAGTATTATCGAGGTTACCCATAGGTGCCAGGGTTATTGAGGTTACCCATAGATACTAGGTTTATCAAGGTTACCCATAATTATTAGTGTTATCGAGTTTACCCATAGGTGCTATGTTTATCGAGGTTGCCCATAGGTGCTAGAATTATCTAGGTTACCCATAGGTGCTAGGTTTATCGAGGTTACTCATAGGTGCTAGTATTATCAAGGTTACCCATAGGTGCTAGTATTATCGAGGTTACCCATAGGTGCTAGTATTATCGAGGTTACCCAATGGTGCTAGGGTTATCGAGGTTACTCATAGGTGCTAGTATTATCAAGGTTACCCATAGGTGCTAGTATTATCGAGGTTACCCGTAGGTGCTAGGATTATCGAGGTTACTCATAGCTGCTAGTATTATCAAGGTTACCCGTAGGTGCTAGGGTTATCAAGGTTACCCATAGGTGCTAGGTTTATCGAGGCTACCCATAGGTGCTAGTGTTATCGAGTTTACCCATAGGTGCTACGTTTATCAAGGTTACCCATAGGTGCTAGGATTATCTAGGTTACCAATAGGTGCTAGGTTTATCGAGGTTACCAATAGGTGCTAGGTTTATCGAGGTTACCCATAGATGCTAGGGTTATCGAGGTTACCCATAGGTGCTAGGATTATCGAGGTTACTCATAGGTGCTAGGGTTATCGAGGTTACCCATAGGTGCTGGGGTTATCGAGGTTACCCATAGCTGCTAGTATTATCAAGGTTACCCATAGTTGCTATTATTATCGAGGTTACCCATAGGTGCTAGGGTTATCGAGGTTACCCATTGATGCTAGGTTTATCAAGGTTACCCATAGGTGCTATTGTTATCGAGTTTACCCATAGATGCTACGTTTATCGAGGTTACCCATAGTTGCTTGGATTATCAAGGTCACCCATAGGTGCTAGGGTTATCGAGATACCCATAGGTGCTAGGGTTATCGAGGTTACCCATAGCTGCTAGTATTATCAAGGTTACCTATAGCTGCTAGTATTATCAAGGTTACCCATAGCTGCTAGTATTACCGAGGTTACCCGCAGGTGCTGGGTTTATCGAGGTTACCCATAGGTGCTAGTGTTATCAAGTTTAATCATAGGTGCTACATTTATCGAGGTTACCCATAGGTGCTAGGATTATCTGGGTTACCTATAGGTGCTAGGGTTATCGAGGTTACCCATAGGTGCTATTGTTATCAAGGTTACCCATAGGTGCTAGGATTATGAGGTTTTCGAGTTTTCCCATTGGTGCTAGGATTATCAAGGTTACCAATAGGTGCTAGGGTTATCGAGGTTACCCATAGGGGCTAGGGTAATCGAGAGTACCCATCAGTGCTAGGGTTATCGAGGTTACCCATAGGTGCTAGGGTTATCAAGGTTACTCATTGGTGCTAGGAATATCGAGGTTACCCATAGGTGCTAAGAGTACAAGGTTATCGAGGTTACCATTAGGTGTTAGAGTTATCAAGGTTACCCATAGGTGCTAGGGTTATTGAGGTTACTTATAGGTGCTCAGGTTATCAAGGCTTCCCATGGGTTCTAAGATTACGAGGTTATCAAGGTTACCCATTGGTGCAAGGATAATCAAGGTTACCAATAGGTGCTAGGGTTATCGATGTTACCCATAGGTGCTAGGGTAATCGAGTTTGCCCATAGGTGCTAGGGTTATCGAGGTTACCCATAGCTGTTCGTGAACATTTACCTTAGAACTGGAGCAGTGTTTGCAGGATGGAGGATGGAGGATGGAGGATGGCTGATGGAGGATGGCAGATAGAGGATGGAAGATGGAGCATGGTGAATGGAGGATGGCGGATGAAGCATGGAGGATGGAGGATGGCGGATGGAGGATGGAGGATCGAGGATGGAGAATGGAGGATGGTGGATGGAGGATGGATGGTGGCGGATGGAGGATGGTGGATGGAGGATGGTGGATGAAAGATGGAGGATGGAGAATGGTGGATAGATGATAGAGGATGGAGGATGGCGGATGGATGATGGAGGATGGTGGATGGAGGATGGTGGATGGGGAAACAGCATTTACAACGCTGCCATTACATTGCGTTCCTTTACAACGCGGTCGTTACAACAACCGTGTTGTTAGAACGCGATGCCCTTCCATCGCAAGTCATTAGATCGACTTGCTGTAGGGGCGCTCTAACCTAAGGAATAGTATCATTTACTATTCCAACACCTTCTCTACCGTTGCGCAGAGCTGGAGTAGGAATAGTAAATTATACTATTCCTAAGTCCAGTGCGCCCCTACAGCAAGTCCATCTAATGACTTGCTTTGTAAATGTATCGCATTCTAACAACGCAGACATTGTAACGACTGCGTTGTAAAGGAACGCAATGTAATAGCATGCGATGTAAAATGCTATATTCGGTGGATGGAGGATGGCGGAGGGAGGATGGTGGATGGAGGATGGCAGATCGAGTTTGGCAGATCGAGTTTGGCGGATGGGGGATGGCGGATGGAGGATGGATGCTGCCCACTGAGGCCAAGTCCACCTCCCACTTCAAATTCCTTTTCTTCTTTGCTAGATGGCCTGTCTTGAGGATGGCGCATGACGGATGGAGGATGGCGGATGGAGGATGGTGGATGGGGGATGGCAGATGGAGAATGGCGAATGGAGGATGGCGAATGGAGGATGGGAGATGGTGGACGGCAGATGGAGGATGGTGAATAGAGGATGGAGGATGGTTGATGGAGGATAGAGGATGACGGATGGAGGATGGAGAATGGAGGATGGTGGATGGAGGATGGCGGGTGGCGGATGGAGGATGGAGGGTGGAAGGTGGAGGATGGCGGATGGAGGATGGCGGATGGCGGATGACGGATGGTGGATGGCGGATGGAGGATGGAGGATGGTGGAAGGCAGATGGACTATGGAGGAGGGCTGATGGTGTATTGAGGATGGCGGATGGAGGATGGCAGATGGTGGATGGCAGATGGAGGATGAAGGATGGTGGATAGAGGATGGTTGATGGAGGATGGAGGATGGCGTATGGAGGATGGAGGATGGATGATAGAGAATGGAGGATGGTGGATGGAGGATGGCGGATGGCGGATGGCGGATGGAGGATGGAGGATGGGGGATGGAGGGTGGAGAATGGCGGATGAAGGATGGCGGATGGCAGATGGTGGATGGGTGATGGAGGATGGAGGATGGTGGAAGGCAGATGGAGGATGGAGGAGGGCTGATGGCGGATTGAGGATGGTGGATGGAGGATGGCGAATGGCGGATGGATGCTGTCCACTGAGGCCAATTTCACCTCCCACGTAAAATTCCTGTTCTTCTTTGCTAGGTGGCCTGTCTGGACAATGTCGTTTGGACAATGGCGGTTGGAGGATGGCGGATGGAGGATGGAGGATGGAGGATGGCGGATGGCGGATGGAGGATGGCAGATGCAGGATGGCGGATGGAGGATGGAGGATGGCAGATGCAGGATGGATGCTGCCCACTGAGGCCATGTCCACCTCCCCCTTTTTTTTGTGCATTTCCCACCCCGCTCTCATTGTATTATCTCGGTGAGGCACCCGTTTTCTCCCCCTCCCTCGGCTCCCTGAATCTCCTGTTAACTCTCATGGTGCCCTTACAACACTGCTCGCCCTGAGGTCTGCTACGGTCCCGTTCCATCTCTATTTTTTGACCCGACGCTATGTGGGAGTCCGGCTTTGACGTGTGTGTTCACGGATTCACCACCGGTTTGCTTAACTTTTTGGTGTCCCCTGCCTGTACCTTACTCCATGGCCTTTCCGCTGAGACTCGATCTGCATTCTAACCCCTTTACTTGTTCCCCCTTTTTCCCTCTTTGCTCCATTGGCCTTGTTTTTCTTATGTTTCTTAATGCCCTAGTCAACTGTTAACTGAAGTAACGTGTAACACTGTGCAATCTCTTGTAAAGCACCCCTTTACTTTCCCCCCGTTTCCCGATTTACACCATTGGTCCTGTTTTTTGTTATTCTAATTGCACTAGTAATTGATGTAACTGTAACTAATGCAACGCTGTAACTGCATATGAAACTGTTTAATTCTCATGTAAAGCGCTCTGATACGTCCGGGTCTAGCCAGCGCTATATAAAACTCTTCAAATAAAATAAATTTTAAAAAAATAGATTCCGATTCTTCCTTGTTAGGTGGCCTGTCCGGAGGAAATCCTAATAATTTGCCAGTAGAGCAGCTCTCCAGAGTGTCCACCTTATCCTCTGGATGTATTTTGGGGCTATGACCATCCAAGACTCTAATGTGAGTAGGACAAGTTTGGCCCACCCTCATAGGTTGACCATTTGAAACTGCGAGATGCACTGGACATTAGTTGGCAATGGGAACCAGTGCAGCAAACAAGCTGTGAGAATCTAAGTCTAGGCTGCCCTGCAACTCGCTGAACATCTTTTGGACTTATCAAGGTCTGAAATACAGAGCTTAAATACTACGAGGACTAATATTTCCTAGAGAGGAGACAAATATATTCATTTAGAAGTGAACAACATCGGCAATGGTGATTTACATCTCGGGTAAGGATCATTCTGGTCTATTTACAACAACTCCTTAACTGTGAGAGTAAGGGGAATTGCATTTTGGTCTCTCGTTATTTGGCGTTTTATCTTTAAAATACAATTTCTTTTTAGGGACATTTCAGCAGTGAGGGTAGTCACTCAACCCCTTGCATATAACTCAATCTTGACATTCAAGGTGAGGCTTGTCACACGCGTTATAATTCGTTATACATATGTGTGAGTAAAGAACATTAGATATGGTTCTCAAGGGACTGGTTGCTATATCTTTGTCGCCTTTTTTCTTTTAACTCACATTTGTTTCTAAATAGACACGGTTTGTTCTTTTGGTTGTGGTTTATTCTTTTATCACACAAAGATTGTAATTTGTACATAGTATCATTTTGTGTGTAAAAAGATCAGAGGTATTATTAGGTGTGTTCCTTCTTGTATATTGTTTGTTTTTAAACATAGACGCTTCTGATACATGTGTTCACCCTCTCTAGAGAGGGTGAATAATATAATAAAAGGGCATTTGCTTGTTGTTTTGGTTTTAATTTTGACGATGGAATGGTTACACTATATATGAACAGCTTATATATATGTTTTTGCAGCCTTGAGAAAGCCCAGGGGGGCGAAACGTACGTCGGCTGCTACTGTTCTCCGTGTTTAAAAGATTATGAAATAAAATAAACAAAAGGACTTGATTCAAGACTCTGTGTGGACTGCTACCAAAAAGGATACTAATCCATGGCGAATTGATACATACATTGTGGTTGCATTTTCATATCGATTGTTTTTAAAGTTTTGGATATTAGTTACAACCATTTGGTGTGCTTTGGTGCATTTTGGTTCAAATCTTTTGGACTTTGACCTGGAAGGACCCATGCTGTTAGTCTATTCAGAGTGAAGATCTGTAGACAGCCCACTTCCTCCTGCTAGTCTGCCCTTTCCATGCCCTTGCCATCCCACAGTCGGGCACACCACCATTCTCACTTTTATAGCGCTTTGTGACCATGCCAGCTCACAGTTTTCAAGCACCTTGATGGAAGCTTGACTGCTGCTTTGTGCCATTCTTTGATGTTATTGGGCCGTGGACCCATACAACAGAGAGAGTCTCACAGCGCATACATGGTGCAAAATGTGCACCAACTCATGGGGGCAGATTTACGAGCCCCCTGCGCCACCAGTACGTCACTTTTCGTGACGTACTGGTGGCGCAGGGGGCTGCTCCATATTGACAAGGAGAGGAAAAGCCACCCTGCGTGACTTTTCCTCTCCTTGTAAATACGGCCCCTTCACACGCAGCACTTTGCGGTGAAGGGGCGTTCCCATGGGTGTTGCTGTGGGTGTTCCCACGCAACACTCATGGAACAAGACACATCTCCAGAATTACGAGAAATCGTAACTCTGGAGATGCGTCTGAAAGCTACGCCACCCTAGAGGTGGCGTAGCGAGAGCGCACCGAGGAGAAATGTTTTCATTTCTCCTCGTTTTCTCTCTTCAATGCGTGCTGCATTCTACAGCACGCATTGAAAGAGGAAAATGGTTGTAGTGATTGTTTTTGTGCAGGAAGGTTCCCCTTCCTGCACAAAACCAATCTCCCCACGACGCAGGCATCCTTGCACCATGGTGCAAGGGTTCCTGCGCCGGCGCATGGCTGCAGTTTGTGCGCCAGCGCAGGGGGAAGCACAAGGATGCGACATATTCTTGTAAATATGTCGCATCCCTGTGCTTCAAAATGAACACAGCGCGGCGCAGCAAAATGACTTGCTGCGCCGTGCTGCGTTAGTTCAACGTAAATCTGCCCCATGGTGTATTAAGGAGAGCGCACGCATCTGCACCCTTGTCCATGTCGGCAGTGCCAGGAGAACCCTAACGTACAGCTCAGTGCGCCAAATGAAATGTTAATTCGTTATGTTTTTAAAGTAAATCACTAAACTGTTTAAATACAACTGGCCCTGCACCAATGCAGACTCAGGATGTCACTGTGGCTGGACATAATGTTTCCTTTCTCAGCACAGACCCCCATGTGCCGAAAAGTGATTCAGGAATGTTTCCTCTGTTGGAAGGGAGATCTGTCCCTTTGCCAGATTATGTAGATTCTGCCAATTTCCTCATTATGGATTTTATATAAACTGTTTTGTGCTGTAAGAACACTTTGTTAAGATGCAAAGGCAGGTTGAGTCTAAATGTCATCGGAACACAGATGGGGCTTAGAGGCACCTGACAGCACGGGAGTATAATGAGCCTGGAAGGACATCAGACACCCCAGTTCCAAGACCCATTCCCCTGCTTCTAAGAGACACAGGGGAGGTGCAGAGGGAGGGGCTAAGCCAGAATTCAGGACTTTATGTAGTTAGGGAGGGAGGAAGGCCACATACTGCCTCACAACCCCTCACTTGTTTACTCATCAGGGTAAATGCCTACCCATCACTCACTCACTCACTCACTCACTCACTCACTCACTCACTCATAACACTGGCATGGGAGGCAGTGCCCACAAGTGGCTCAAATCATTTCTCACAAAGCCCCACAAGCAGTCCCTTTACCACCTAATAAATCACAATTCAATGGCAACAAACGCAGAGCCCCTCCCCATTGATTACCTTGGTAAATCATTTGGAACCAGTGTTTCTTCTTATATGAATGACATATAGCTCATTCTACGCACAGCTCGTGACATTCTTTCACTCTCCCTTTAGAGAATGCATGTGTGTTACTGTTAGGTGATGGAGATACACATTCTGTGAAGGACAGTTCAACCCAGCAACATGCACCATAAGTATATATGCAGAAGAAAAGAAAGGAGATAAACAAAGAGAGGAGACCTGTAGGAAAGTAGGATCTGCTTCTTTTGGTTACCCCCACTTTTTGCTTGATGTTACACTGTTTTTGACCAGACTGACTTGGATCCTGCTAATCAGGACCCCAGTCAATCTGCTTTCTCCCTAAACTGTTGTTTTATGTACTTAGGTACACCCCAGATTGGATACTGGGGTACCTTTGTCAGACCCTAGTATGGTACCCATGTACCCAGGGCATAGGTACCCCAGAGATCTCCCATGGGCTGAATCATGTATTATGCCACCCCTGAGAGACCATTCAAAATGGAACTACAGGCCTGCCATTACAGCCTGTGTAAGTTGGTGCATGCACCACTTACTAAGGATATAGGTCACTGCACTTAAAACCTATGAGTCACCCCTATAGCAGGCCTTTACAATCCTGAGGGCAGGGCACTTGCTTCTAAGTGAGAGGGTGCCCCTGCATGAGCAGGACACCCCTGCAGCCTACAGAGTCCATTCTCCTGGGTTGTCAGTGAAGCAGTAATATACTATATGGAGGGACATTGCGTAATCGCACAATGACCATCTCGAAAACGGCTGCAACTAATCCTATCATGTTTGGTATCAAACATGTTGGAATCATACCCCCAAACCGTAAACGGTGTAGGAGTATGATTCCAAGCACTGGAAGAGCCCTCTGTTAGGCTCTCAGTGTTCCCGGTACCAGCCTCCTAGTCCCAGACAGCATAAAATGGTTGCTGCTGACCAGAGACACATTTCCGCCCTCCTGCTGCTTAGCCAAGCTCGAGCAGGGGAAGGCAGAACAATAGGCATCCTGTCACAGGGAGGTGTGACCACCTCCCAGACAGGATTTAGTGTATTAGGGCTGGGTGGGTGCGCTTGCCATTGCCTGAAAGACTACATGAGGGGCACATTTGGTGTCCTTGGGCATAGTCCAGTTCAAAGCAGTCCTGGGAGCCATTGGCTCCCGCTCTGGTGCAAAACTGGACAAAGGACATGGGAGTAACCTCCCCCCTGTCCAGACCCTCCCCTGGGATGGTCCCCTGAATCTTCCCAACCCTTTCCCTAGGGTACTGAAGGGCTTACCTGGGTGTAGGTCCCTAGATTCGTCGTGGGATAAGATTCAGAACTGAAACCACTGCACTTCTACCGTCTGGGCACTCTAAACTTCGCTTGACTTCATTTGGGCCTGACTTTGTCTCCCTTCCAGTCTGCTGCATCGTCTGTGCCTGTGCATCATACAGGAACCTTCCAAGGCCTGTGAAGCATCAAGGACAACCAAAGTAATCTCCCTTGGAGTGAAGGAATCACTCCCCTGCATTCGCAGGCACCACAACTAAGTCGACTGGACTGCAGATCCTGAGCTCCTCTGGACTCAGTGGGCTCTTCAACACAGGCAGTGGTTTTCCTCAGCTCCCGAGGCCTGCTCTACCATCTTACCAAGTTTGAGGCCAGTAATCCTTGTGGAGGTTGCAATAAACAAACCCCTGGGTATCCCAATCCCCTTTGCAGTTGCAAAGACTTGTTGACATGAGTTGCAAGAAGATCTTCAGGCTCCAAGTAGTCCCAACCTCAAGCACCTCCAGTGACCAGAATCTTTGGCCACGCCGCATCGTGTGCATTGTGGCCTGCCGCTTTTGGTGAGCTGCTTGAGGTCCTCTTACGACTACTGTGCCTTTGGCCTGGATGTCCATTTGAGGGTCACCTTTGTTTTCCTTGAGATCCCCTGATTGCTCTGGCCTGCCCTGACTCCCCTGCTTGTGCTGAGTCTCCTGGACCTTGCTGGTCCCAACCGTGCACCTTCTTGACTTCCTGCATGCGTTGCATTTGCCAAGGCTTGTTTGTGTCCTGCCGGACACCGGCCCCTCAGCACTCGACATCCTTCACGGGACAGCTCATATACAGGTCCTGGTTGTCCTCAGCATTGCCTGGTCCTCGCAGCTGCAGAGTCAAGGTCACCGTCATCTTACCTGAAGCACCCGACATCGGAGGGCATCCGCCTTCCAAGTCTCCTGGTCACCCCTGAGTGACATAGACACTGTCCCCTCTGATTTCAGGTACTCCTCTTCAAGAATTCACCTTTGGATTCCTCCGGACACTTTCTCCTCTTCCAGCAGCGGCACTTTCCTGAAGTCCTCCATTGGGTTCGACGGCGGTTTCCGACGCCACTTCACACCTATGTACCCAGCCTCCTTGGGATAGGTAACTTGGGTACCACGGTATCCACGGGTGGGGTGGCTCTCCAACCTTCTGTCTTCCACAGGGTTTCTTCAGGGTCCACTGGGATGAGTGCCTAATCTTTGAAAATCTAACCGCGACTTGCACATAGACGTGTATGGAGCACGCAGCCATGTTCACACCCTGCACACGCTCTCCGTGTGATCCCTATCTACTTACCTTGGGTGGGTCTGTGGGTCCCCAGCAATTCTACGTCCTCTTGACATCGTCCTGACTCAAGTCATTGTTCTTATACCACTTTCTTAGTATATGGTTTGGCCCCCCCCGGGGCCCACTGTGTATTAGTGCTATTTACTGTGATTTCTTTGCTAAAGTATTGTGTGCTTCGTGTCTATCTCCTTGTAATACATATTTTTATAAATACTTTGTGATGTTCTTTTTCATTTAATCTATACTATAAGAATGCATTCTGGTAAAATAAGCTGCTTTACACTCCTTCCAGACTAAGCCTGACGGCTGCTCTCCACAGCTACCACTTGGATAGCTTTCTAAGGTTATCTGAGACCTCCTAAATCACCATAAGGGATGTCTGGACTGGTGCAAGGTGCCCCACTTACATTAGTGGACATCATATACCAGGCCAGCTTCTCACATTGGTGAGCAGCGGTTGGGATTCAAGCCTGCATTTCTTTACCAGATAAATCTTTGTATTGATTAACTGAAAAACCACTAGTACAAGACACATATAAATACAAGCTTAAAATAGTAAGTTCCACTGAACTTAGGGTTGGGTAAGTCAAGGGTCTAGCACACCCTTTCTCCAACCTCAGAGAGTTTAGTTCCCACTAGGTAAGGTAGGTGCAACACCACACCTCACTTAGTATGTCTACTAAAGGAGATGCCAGTGGCTCTCTGCCTACTAGATACTGTGAACTTTCATTCCAAGAACTGAAGCACTGTGTGCATCTCGAAAGCTGAAGACAGGGAGAAGTGCCAACACTCAAAGCCTTGTAGAGGTGTTACTGTTGGATGACCTGAGGAAAGCCTCTGGGTCAGATGAACAGGACAGAGTGGGTGGGCCAGGGAATGAAGATAGGGCAGGAGGGGAATCCCTCTTTGACCTAGAATCTAACCCTGAACAAGTGGAGCCTGATGACTCTCACCTGGACAACTCAGACCTCCCAAGAGTAAAATCTACAGGCAGCCTGACCATGTCAGAGATTGCATCAGGACAGAGGTTCAAAAGATGCTGGAGTTGGGAGTGATTGAGCCCTCAGATAGCCCTTGGGCTAGTCCAGTGGTCTTGGTACCAAAACCTCACACCCAGGATGGTAAGAGAGAGATGAGGTTTTGTGTTGACTACAGGGGACTCAATTCAGTTACTAGGACTGATGCTTATCCAATTCCTAGGGCAGATGAGTTTATTGACACTCTGGCCTCAGCCAAGTTCTTGAGCACATTTGACCTAACTGCTGATTATTGGCAAATCAGACTAGCTGAGGATGCCAAACCAAAAACAGCATTCTCAACCCCTAGTGGGCATTATCAATTTATTGTGATGCCCTTTGGTTTGAAGAATGCACCTGCCACATTCCAAAGGCTGGTGAACAAAGTTCTCAAGGTCTGGAAGCCTATAGTGCAACCTATCTAGATGATATAGCTGTCTTTAGCTCCACCTGGGAGGATCACCTGGTCCACCTGAAGACTGTTTTGGAGGGTCTGCAGAAATCAGGCCTCACTATCAAGGCTACTAAGTGCCACATAGGGCAGAGCAAGGTTGTGTACTGGGGCCACCTTGTGGGTGGAGGCCAGGTTCAACCACTTTAGAGCAAAATCCAGACCATAATGGACTGGGTTGCTCCAACTACCCAGACTCAGGTCAGAGCTTTCTTGGGCCTGACTGGGTATTACAGGAGATTTGTAAAAGGATATGGATCCATAGTGACTTCCTTGAACGATCTCATCTCCAAGAAAATGCCCAAGAAAGTTCAGTGGACAGTTAGCTGTCAGAAGGCATTTGATGATCTCAAGCAGGTCATGTGCACTGCTCCCATTCTGCAGAGTCCTGACTACTCCAAGCAATTTATTGTCCAAACAGATGCATCTGAGTTGGGGGCAGGGGCTGTGTTGTCACAACTTAATGCAGAAGGCCAGGATCAACCAGTAGCTTTTATTAGCAGAAGGTTGACCCCCAGAGAGAAACGTTGGTCAGCTATAGAGAGGGAAGCCTTTGCTGTGGTTTGGGCCTTGAAGAAGTTGAGGCCATACTTGTTTGGCACTCACTTCATTGCTTCATTGTTCAGACAGACTATAAGCCCCTCTTATGGCTAAAACAGATGAAGGGTGAAAACCCCAAACGTTTGAGGTGGTCCATTTTTCTACAGGGGGTTGGACTATACAGTGGAACATAGACCTGGGAGTAACCATGCCAATGGAGATGGACTCTCCAGATATTTCCACTTAGAAAATGAAGACTCAACTGGGCAAGGTTAGTCTCATCTCCTTACGTTTGGGGGGGGGGTTGTCTAGGAAAGTAGGATCTGCTTCTTATAGTTACCCTCACTTTTTGCTTGATGTGATGCTGTTTTTGACTAGTCTGACTAGGATCATGCTAATCAGGACCCCAGTCTATCTGCTTTCTCCTTAAACTGTGTGTTATGTACTTAGATACACCCCAGATTGGATACTGGGGAACCCTTGTCAGACCCTAGTATATGGTACCCATGTACCCAGGGCATAGGTACCCCAGACGTCTCCCATGGGCTGAAGCATGTATTATGCCACCCATGAGAGGCCATGCAAATTGGAACTACAGGCCTGCCAATGCAGCCTGTGTAGGTTGGTGCATGCACCACTTACTAAAGATATAGGTTTACTATATCTAAGGGTCACTGCACTTAAAACCTATAAGTCACCCCTCTAGCAGGCCTTTACAATCCTGAGGACAGGGTGCTTGGTTCTAAGTGAAAGTGTGCCCCTGCATGAGCAGAACACCCCTGCAGCCTATGGAGTCCATTCTACCGGGTTGTCAGTGAAGCAACCATATACTATATAGAGGGAAACCGCGTAATCGCGCGATGACTATCTTGAAAACGGCTGCAACGAATCCTATCATGTTGGTATCAAACATGTTGGAATCATACCCCCACAACGTAAACGGTGTGGGAGGTATGTTTCCAAGCACTGGAAGAGCCCTTCTAGTCCAGGACAGCATAAATTGGTTGCTGCCGACCAGAGACACATTTCTGCCCTCCTGCTGCTGAGCCAAGCTTGAGCAGGGGAAGACAGAACAATAGGCAGCCTGTCACAGGGAAGTGGGACCACCTCCTAGACAGGATTTAGTGTATTAGGGCTGGGTGGGTGCTCTTGTCAGCACCTGAAGTCTGCATGAAGGGCATATTTGGTGTCCCTGGGCATAGTCCAGTTCAAACCAGTCCTGGGAGCCGTTGGCTCCCGCTCTGTCACGAAACTGGACAAAGGACAGGGGAGTAACCTCCCCCCTGTCCAGACCCTCCCTCGTGAGGGTCCCCTGAATCTTCCCAACCATTTCCCTAAGGTACTTAAGGGCTTACCTGGGTGTAGGTCCCTAGATTCGTCATGGGATAAGATTCAAAACTGAAACCACTTCACTTCTACCGTCTGGGCACTCTGGACTTTGCTGGACTTTGTTTAGGCCTGACTTTGTCTCCCTTCCAGTCTTCTGTATTGTCTGTGCCTGTGCATCATACAGGAACCTTCCAAGGCCTGTGAAGCATCAAGGACAACCAAAGTAATCTCCCTTGGAGTGAAGGAGTCACTCCCCTGCATTCGCAGGCACTGCAACTAAGTTGACCAGTCTGCAGATCCTAAGCTGCTCGGGACTCTGTGGGCTCTGCAACACAGGTGGTGGTTTCCCTCAGCTCCCAAGGCCTGTTCTACCGTCTTACCAAGTTTTAGGCCAGTAGTGCTTGTGGGGGTTGCAATGACCGAACTCCTGGGTCCTGCATCCCCTTTGCAGTTGCAAAGGCTTGTTGAGATTATTGCAAGAAGATCTTCGGGCTCCAAGTAGCTCCAACCACAAGTACCTCCAGTGACCAGAATCTTTGGCCACACCGCATTGTGTGCATCGTGGCCTGCCTCTTTTGGTGAGCTGCTTGATGTCCTCTTACGACTCCTGTGCCTTTGGCCTGGGGGTCCATTTGAGGGTCACCTTTGATTTCCTTGAGCTCCCCTGAATGCAGCCATCCTGTGTACATACTAAATACAGCAGATCTTTCTACTCATTGAATACCGGTCCTGTCTACATACTGATGACAGCAGAACCTTCTAGTCATTGAATGCAGCCGTCCTGTATACATACTGAGTACAGCAGAACCTTCTACTCATTGAATGTCGCCATCCTGTGTACATACTGAGTACAGCAGAACCTTCTACTCATTGAACGCTGCCGTCCTGTCTACATACTGAGTACAGCAGAACCTTCTACTCATTGAATGTCGCCATCCTGTGTACATACTAAATACAGCAGATCTTTCTACTCATTGAATACCGGTCCTGTCTACATACTGATGACAGCAGAACCTTCTAGTCATTGAATGCAGCCGTCCTGTATACATACTGAGTACAGCAGAACCTTCTACTCATTGAACGCTGCCGTCCTGTCTACATACTGAGTACAGCAGATCCTTCTACTCATTGAACGACGCCGTCCTGTCTACATACTGAGTACAACAGAACCTTCTACTCATTGAATTCAGCTGTCCTGTCTACATTCTGAGGACATCTGAACCTTCTACTCATTGAATGCCGTCGTACTGTCTACATACTGAGTAAATAGCAGAACCTTCTGCTCATTGAATGCAGCCGTCCTGTCTACATACTGAGTACAGCAGAACCTTCTACTCATTGAATACCGGTCCTGTCTACATACTGATGACAGCAGAACCTTCTGCTCATTGAACGCCGCCGTCCTGTCTACATACTGAGTACAGCAGACACTTCTACTCATTGAATGTCACAGTCCTGTCTACATACTGAGAACAGCTGAATCTTCTACTCATTGAACGCCGCCGTCCTGTGTACTTACTGAGTACAGCAGAACCTTCTACTCATTGAACGCAGCCGTCCTGTCTACATACTGAGTACAGCAGACCCTTCTACTCATTGAATGACGCCGTCCTGTCTACATACTGAGTACAGCAGAACCTTCTTATTCATTGAATGCCGCCGTCCTGTCTACATACTGAGTACAGCAGAACCTTCTACTCATTGAATGACGCCGTCCTATTTACATACTGAGTAAAGCAGAACCATCTACTCATAGAACACCGGTCCCGTCTACATACTGAGTACTGCAAAAACAACAGTTGATGGACAGAATGCAGAACAATGTCATACATTCACCCCAGTACAGAGATCTGGGCCTAAATCCATCGTTTTTTTGCTCACCATGCCATTCCAGTTTGAACCCAGCCATATGCAAATCAGTCTTGACCCTGTGCCTCATGGGAACAGTCCAGCCCGAACTGCCAAGCCAGGTCCTCCCTGGACTGGAAACAAGCATCCAAGGATCGGTTTCGGGGTTTCACCCCTCTTCAGCCAGGATAGCTTGATTCCAGTGGCATGGAGAGCACGGGACCACGTCTGGGCATACCCGTCCCACTCGGGGTGACAATTGCAAAAACAACAGTTGATGGACAGAATGCAGAACAATGTCATACATTCACCCCAGTACAGAGATCTGGGCCTAAATCCATCGTTTTTTGCTCACCATGCCATTCCAGTTTGAATCCAGCCATATGCAAATCAGTCTTGACCCTGTGCCTCATGGGAACAGTCCAGCCCGAACTGCCAAGCCAGGTCCTCCCTGGACTGGAAACAAGCATCCTAGGACCGGTTTCGGGGTTTCACCCCTCTTCAGCCAGGATAGCTTGATTCCAGTGGCATGGAGAGCACGGGACCCACGTCTGGGCATACCCGTCCCACTCGGGTGACAATTGCAAAAACAACAGTTGATGGACAGAATGCAGAACAATGTCATACATTCACCCCAGTACAGAGATCTGGGCCTAAATCCATCGTTTTTGCTCACCATGCCATTCCAGTTTGAACCCAGCCATATGCAAATCAGTCTTGACCCTGTGCCTCATGGGAACAGTCCAGCCCGAACTGCCAAGCCAGGTCCTCCCTGGACTGGAAACAAGCATCCTAGGACCGGTTTCGGGGTTTCACCCTCTTCAGCCAGGATAGCTTGATTCCAGTGGCATGGAGAGCACGGGACCCACGTCTGGGCATACCCGTCCCACTCAGGGTGACAATTGCAAAAACAACAGTTGATGGACAGAATGCAGAACAATGTCATACATTCACCCCAGTACAGAGATCTTGGCCTAAATCCATCGTTTTTTTGCTCACCATGCCATTCCAGTTTGAACCCAGCCATATGCAAATCAGTCTTGACCCTGTGCCTCATGGGAACAGTCCAGCCCGAACTGCCAAGCCAGGTCCTCCCTGGACTGGAAACAAGCATCCTAGGACCGGTTTCGGGGTTTCACCCCTCTTCAGCCAGGATAGCTTGATTCCAGTGGCATGGAGAGCACGGGACCCACGTCTGGGCATACCCGTCCCACTCGGGGTGACAATTGCAAAAACAACAGTTGATGGACAGAATGCAGAACAATGTCATACATTCACCCCAGTACAGAGATCTGGGCCTAAATCCATCGTTTTTTTGCTCACCATGCCATTCCAGTATGAACCCAGCCATATGCAAATCAGTCTTGACCCTGTGCCTCATGGGAACAGTCCAGCCCGAACTGCCAAGCCAGGTCCTCCCTGTACTGGAAACAAGCATCCTAGGACCGGTTTCGGGGTTTCACCCCTCTTCAGCCAGGATAGCTTGATTCCAGTGGCATGGAGAAGCACGGGACCCACGTCTGGGCATACCAGTCCCACTCGGGTGACAATTGCAAAAACAACAGTTGATGGACAGAATGCAGAACAATGTCATACATTCACCCCAGTACAGATCTGTGACTGGGGGTGAATGTTTGCCAATGTGCAGCATTCCGTCCATCATCTTGTGTGTTTTGCATTTCGCCCTAAGTGGGAAGGGTATGCCCAGACATGGGTCCCGTGCTCACTACGCCACTGGAGTCAAGCTATCCTGGCTGATGAAGGCTGATAGCCTGAAACCGGTCCTAGGATGCTTGATTCCGGTCCAGGGAAGACATGGCTTGGCAGTTCGGTCTGGACTGTTCCCATGAGGCACAGGGTCAAGACTGATTTGCATATGGCTATGTCTGAACTGGGGTGGCGTGGTGAAGCAAAATAACGATGGATTAAACCCAGATCTGAGACTGGGGGTGAATGTTTGCCAATGTGCAGCATTCCGTCCATCATCTTGTGTGTTTGCATTTCGCCCTAAGTGGGAAGGGTATGCCCAGACGTGGGTCCCGTGCTCACTACGCCACTGGAGTCAAGCTATCCTGGCTGATGAAGGCTGATAGCCTGAAACCGGTCCTAGGATGCTTGATTCCGGTCCAGGGAAGACATGGCTTGGCAGTTCGGTCTGGACTGTTCCCATGAGGCACAGGGTCAAGACTGAATTGCATATGGCTATGTCTGAACTGGGGTGGCGTGGTGAAGCAAAATAACGATGGATTAAACCCAGATCTGTGACTGTGGGTGAATGTTTGCCAATGTGCAGCATTCCGTCCATCATCTTGTGTGTTTTGCATTTCGCCCTAAGTGGGAAGGGTATGCCCAGACGTGGGTCCCGTGCTCACTACGCCACTGGAGTCAAGCTATCCTGGCTGATGAAGGCTGATAGCCTGAAACCGGTCCTAGGATGCTTGATTCCGGTCCAGGGAAGACATGGCTTGGCAGTTCGGTCTGGACTGTTCCCATGAGGCACAGGGTCAAGACTGATTTGCATATGGTTATGTCTGAACTGGGGTGGCGTGGTGAAGCAAAATAACGATGGATTAAACCCAGATCTGTGACTGGGGGTGAATGTTTGCCAATGTGCAGCATTCCGTCCATCATCTTGTGTGTTTTGCATTTCGCCCTAAGTGGGAAGGGTATGCCCAGACGTGGGTCCTGAGCTCACTACGCCACTGGAGTCAAGCTATCCTGGCTGATGAAGGCTGATAGCCTGAAACCGGTCCTAGGATGCTTGATTCCGGTCCAGGGAAGACATGGCTTGGCAGTTCGGTCTGGACTGTTCCCATGAGGCACAGGGTCAAGACTGATTTGCATATGGCTATGTCTGAACTGGGGTGGCGTGGTGAAGCAAAATAACGATGGATTAAACCCAGATCTGTGACTGGGGGTGAATGTTTGCCAATGTGCAGCATTCCGTCCATCATCTTGTGTGTTTTGCATTTTGCCCTAAGTGGCAAGGGTATGCCCAGACGTGTGTCCCGTGCTCACTACGCCACTGGAGTCAAGCTATCCTGGCTGATGAAGGCTGATAGCCTGAAACCGGTCCTAGGATGCTTGATTCCGGTCCAGGGAATACATAGCTTGGCAGTTCGGTCTGGACTGTTCCCAGGAGGCACAGGGTCAAGAGTGATTTGCATTTGGCTATGTCTGAACTGGGGTGGTGTGGTGAAGCAAAATAACGATGGATTAAACCCAGATCTGTGACTGGGGGTGAATGTTTGCCAATGTGCAGCATTCCGTCCATCATCTTGTGTGTTTTGCATTTCGCCCTAAGTGGGAAGGGTATGCCCAGACGTGGGTCCCGTGCTCACTACGCCACTGGAGTCAAGCTATCCTGGCTGATGAAGGCTGATAGCCTGAAACCGGTCCTAGGATGCTTGATTCCGGTCCAGGGAAGACATGGCTTGGCAGTTCGGTCTGGACTGTTCCCATGAGGCACAGGGTCAAGACTGATTTGCATATGGCTATGTCTGAACTGGGGTGGCGTGGTGAAGCAAAATAACGATGGATTAAACCCAGATCTGTGACTGGGGGTGAATGTTTGCCAATGTGCAGCATTCCGTCCATCATCTTGTGTGTTTTGCATTTCGCCCTAAGTGGGAAGGGTATGCCCAGACGTGGGTCCCGTGCTCACTACGCCACTGGAGTCAAGCTATCCTGGCTGATGAAGGCTGATAGCCTGAAACCGGTCCTAGGATGCTTGATTCCGGTCCAGGGAAGACATGGCATGGCAGTTCGGTCTGGACTGTTCCCATGAGGCACAGGGTCAAGACTGATTTGCATATGGCTATGTCTGAACTGGGGTGGCGTGGTGAAGCAAAATAACGATGGATTAAACCCAGATCTGTGACTGGGGGTGAATGTTTGCCAATGTGCAGCATTCCGTCCATCATCTTGTGTGTTTTGCATTTTGCCCTAAGTGGGAAGGGTATGCCCAGACGTGGGTCCCGTGCTCACTACGCCACTGGAGTCAAGCTATCCTGGCTGATGAAGGCTGATAGCCTGAAACCGGTCCTAGGATGCTTGATTCCGGTCCAGGGAAGACATGGCTTGGCAGTTCGGTCTGGACTGTTCCCATGAGGCACAGGGTCAAGACTGATTTGCATATGGCTATGTCTGAACTGGGGTGGCGTGGTGAAGCAAAATAACGATGGATTAAACCCAGATCTGTGACTGGGGGTGAATGTTTGCCAATGTGCAGCATTCCGTCCATCATCTTGTGTGTTTTGCATTTTGCCCTAAGTGGGAAGGGTATGCCCAGACGTGTGTCCCGTGCTCACTACGCCACTGGAGTCAAGCTATCCTGGCTGATGAAGGCTGATAGCCTGAAACCGGTCCTAGGATGCTTGATTCCGGTCCAGGGAAGACATGGCTTGGCAGTTCGGTCTGGACTGTTCCCATGAGGCACAGGGTCAAGACTGATTTGCATATGGCTATGTCTGAACTGGGGTGGCGTGGTGAAGCAAAATAACGATGGATTAAACCCAGATCTGTGACTGGGGGTGAATGTTTGCCAATGTGCAGCATTCCGTCCATCATCTTGTGTGTTTTGCATTTCGCCCTAAGTGGGAAGGGTATGCCCAGACGTGGGTCCCGTGCTCACTACGCCACTGGAGTCAAGCTATCCTGGCAGTTGAAGGCTGATAGCCTGAAACCGGTCCTAGGATGCTTGATTCCGTTCCAGGGAAGACATGGCTTGGCAGTTCGGTCTGGACTGTTCCCATGAGGCACAGGGTCAAGACTGATTTGCATATGGCTATGTCTGAACTGGGGTGGCGTGGTGAAGCAAAATAACGATGGATTAAATCCAGATCTGGGGGTGAATGTTTGCCAATGTGCAGCATTCCGTCCATCATCTTGTGTGTTTTACATACTGAGTACAGCAGAACCTTCTACTCATTGAATGTAGCCATCCTGTATACAAACTGAGTACAGCAGAACCTTCTACTCATTGAACGCCGCCGTCCTGTCTACATTCTGAGTACAGCAGACACTTCTACTCATTGAATGTCACCGTCCTGTCTACATACTGAGAACAGCTGAATCTTCTACTCATTGAACACCGCTATCCTGTCTACATACTGATTACAGCAGAACCTTCTACTCATTGAATGCAGCCGTCCTGTGTACATACTAAATACAGCAGATTCTTCTACTCATTGAATACCGGTCCTGTCTACATACTGATGACAGCAGAACCTTCTAGTCATTGAATGCACCCGTCCTCTGTACATACTTAGTACAGCAGAACCTTCTACTCATTGAACGACTCCGTCCTGTCTACATACTGAGTACAGCAGAACCTTCTTATTCATTGAATGCCGCCGTCCTGTCTACATACTGAGTACAGCAGAACCTTCTACTCATTGAACGACGCCGTCCTATTTACATACTGAGTAAAGCAGAACCTTCTACTCATTGAACACCGGTCCCGTCTACATACTGAGTACAGCAGACACTTCTACTCATTGAATGTCACCGTCCTCTCTACATACTGAGGACAGATGAATCTTCTACTCATTGAACGCCGCCGTCCTGTCTACATACTGATTACAGCAGAACCTTCTACTCATTGAATGCAGCCGTCCTGTGTACATACTGAATACAGCAGATCCTTCTACTCATTGAATACTGGTCCTGTCTACATACTGATGACAGCAGAACCTTCTAGTCAGTGAATGCAGCTGTCCTGTGTACATACTGAGTACAGCAGAACCTTCTACTCATTGAACGCTGCCGTCCTGTCTACATACTGAGTACAGCAGAACCTTCTACTCATTGAACGACGCCGTACTGTCTACATACTGAGTAAAGCAGATCCTTCTACTCATTGAATACCGGTCCCATCTACATACTGAGTACACCAGAACCTTCTACTCATTGAATGCAGCCGTTCGGTCTACATATTGAGTACAGCCGAATCTTCTACTCATTGAATGCCGTCGTACTGTCTACATACTGAGTACAGCAGAACCTTCTACTCATTGAATGCAGTCGTCCTGTCTACATACTGAGTACAGCAGAACCTTCTACTCATTGAATGTAGCCATCCTGTGTACATACTGAGTACAGCAGAACCTTCTACACATGGAACGCAGCCATCCTGTCTACATACTGATTACAGCAGAACCTTCTACTCATTGAATGCAGCCGTCCTGCGTACATACTAAATACAGCAGATCTTTCTACTCATTGAATACCTGTCCTGTCTACATACTGATGACAGCAGAACCTTCTAGTCATTGAATGCAGCCATCCTGTGTACATACTGAGTACAGCAGAACCTTCTTATTCATTGAACTACGACGTCCTGTCTACATACTGAGTACAGCAGAACCTTCTACTCATTGAACGACGCCGTCCTGTCTACATACTGAGTACAGCAGAACCTTCTTATTCATTGAATGCCGCCGTCCTGTCTACATACTGAGTACAGCAGAACCTTCTACTCATTGAACGACGCCGTCCTGTTTACATACTGAGTAAAGCAGAACCTTCTACTCATTGAATACCGGTCCCGTCTACATACTGAGTACAGCAGACACTTCTACTCATTGAATGTCACCGTCCTGTCTACATACTGAGAATAGCTGAATCTTCTACTCATTGAACGCCGCTGTCCTGTCTACATACTGATTACAGCAGAACCTTAAACTCATTGAATGCAGCCATCCTGTGTACATTCTGAATACAGCAGATTCTTCTACTCATTGAATACCGGTCCTGTCTACATACTGATGACAGCAGAACCTTCTACTCATTAAACGCAGCCGTCCTGTCTACATACTGAGTACAGCAGACCCTTCTACTCATTGAATGACGCCGTCCTGTCTACATACTGAGTACAGCAGAACCTTCTTATTCATTGAATGCCGCAGTCCTGTCTACATACTGAGTACAGCAGAACCTTCTACTCATTGAACGACGCCGTCCTATTTACATACTGTGTAAAGCAGAACCTTCTACTCATTGAACACCGGTCCCGTCTACATACTGAGTACAGCAGACACTTCTACTCATTGAATGTCAACGTCCTCTCTACATACTGAGGACAGCTGAATCTTCTACTCATTGAACGCCGCCGTCCTGTCTACATACTGATTACAGCAGAACCTTCTACTCATTAAATGCAGCCGTCCTGTGTACATACTGAATACAGCAGATCCTTCTACTCATTGAATACCAGTCCTGTCTACATACTGATGACAGCAGAACCTTCTACTCAGTGAATGCAGCCGTCCTGTGTACATACTGAGTACAGCAGAACCTTCTACTCATTGAACGCCGCCGTCCTGTCTACATACTGAGTACAGCAGAACCTTCTACTCATTGAACGACGCCGTTCTGTCTACATACTGAGTACAGCAGAACCTTCTTATTCATTGAATGCCGCCGTCCTGTCTACATACTGAGTACAGCAGAACTTTCTACTCATTGAACGACACCGTCCTGTCTACATACTGAGTAAAGCAGAACCTTCTACTCATTGAATACCGGTCCCGTCTACATACTGAGTACAGCAGACACTTCTACTCATTGAATGTCACCGTCCTGTCTACATACTGAGGACAGCTGAATCTTCTACTCATTGAACGCCGCCGTCCTGTCTACATACTGATTACAGCTGAACCTTCTACTCATTTAATGCCGCAGACCTGTCTACATACTGAGTACAGCAGAACCTTCTACTCATTGAATTCAGCCGTCCTGTCTACATACTGAGGACAGCTGAACCTTCTACTCATTGAACGCCGCCGTCCTGTCTACATACTGAGTACAGCAGAACTCTCTACTCATTGAACGCAGCCGTCCTCTCTACATACGGAGAACAGCAGAACCTTCTACTCATTGAATGAAGCCGTCCTGCCTACATACTGAGTACAGCAGAACCTTACACTCATTGAATGCAGCCGTCCTGTGTACATACTGAGTCCAGCAGAACCTTCTACTCATTGAATGCCGCCGTTCTGTCTACATACTGAGTACAGCAGAACCTTCTACTCATTGAATGCAGCCGTTCTGTCTACATAATGAGTACAGCCGAATCTTCTACTGATTGAATGCCGTTGTACTGTCTACATACTGAGTACAGCAGAACCTTCTACTCATTGAATGCAGCCGTCCTGTCTACATACTGAGTACAGCAGAACCTTCTACTCATTGAACGCCGCCGTCCTGTCAACATACTGAGTACAGCAGAATCTTCTACTCATTATACGCCGCCGTCCTGTCTACATACTGAGTAAAGCAGAACCTTTTACTCATTGAATGCAGCCGTCCTGTATACATACTGAGTACAGCAGAACCTTTTACTCATTGAATGTAGCCATAATGTGTACATACTGAGTACAGCAAAACCTTCTACACATTTAACGCAGCCGTCCTGTCTACATACTGATTACAGCAGAACCTTCTACTCATTTAATGCAGCCGTCCTGTGTACATACTAAATACAGCAGATCTTTCTACTCATTGAATACCGGTCCTGTCTACATACTGATGACAGCAGAACCTTCTAGTCATTGAATGCAGCCGTCCTGTATACATACTGAGTACAGCAGAACCTTCTACTCATTGAATGTAGCCATCCTCTATACAAACTGAGTACAGCAGAACCTTCTACTCATTGAACGCCGCCGTCCTACCTACATACTGAGTACAACAGAACCTTCTACTCATTGAATTCAGCCGTCCTGTCTACATTCTGAGGACAGCTGAACCTTCTACTCATTGAACGCCGCCGTCCTGTCTACATACTGAGTACAGCAGAATCTTCTACTCATTGAACGCCGCCGTCCTCTCTACATACGGAGTACAGCAGAACCTTCTACTCATTGAATCCCGCCGTTCGGTCTACATACTGAGTACAGCCGAATCTTCTACTCATTGAATGCCGTCGTACTGTCTACATACTGAGTGCAGCAGAACCTTCTACTCATTGAATGCAACCGTCCTGTCTACATACTGAGTACAGCAGAACCTTCTACTCATTGAATGCCGCCGTCCTGTCTACATACTGAGTACAGCAGAATCTTCTACTCATTGAACGCCGCC
Organism: Calotriton arnoldi; assembly: GCA_963921515.1. Taxonomy (NCBI): domain Eukaryota; kingdom Metazoa; phylum Chordata; class Amphibia; order Caudata; family Salamandridae; genus Calotriton; species Calotriton arnoldi. The sequence continues at coordinate 1,359,270 of CAWUFW010003476.1, forward strand.
GTCCTGTCTACATACTGAGTACAGCAGAACCTTTTACTCATTGAATGAAGCCATTCTGCCTACATACTGAGTACAGCAGAACCTTACACTCATTGAATGCAGCCGTCCTGTTTACATACTGAGTACAGCAGAACCTTCTACTCATTGAATGCCGCTGTTCTGTCTACATACTGAGTACAGCAGAACCTTCTACTCATTGAACGCCGCCATCCTGTCTACATACTGAGTACAGCAGAACCTTCTACTCATTGAACGCCGCTGTCCTGTCTACATACTGAGTACAGCAGAACCTTCTACTCATCGAACGCCGCCGTCCTGTCTACATACTGAGAACAGCAGAACCTTCTACTCATTGAATGCCGCCGTCCTGTCTACATACTGCGTACACCAGAACCTTCTACTCATTGAATGCAGCCGTTCTGTCTACATACTGAGTACAGCCGAATGTTCTACTCATTGAATGCCGTCGTACTGTCTACATACTGAGTACAGCAGAACCTTCTACTCATTGAATGCAGCCGTCCTGTCTACATACTGAGTACAGCAGAACCTTCTACACATTGAATGCTGCCGTCCTATCTACATACTGAGTACAACAGAATCTTCTACTCATTGAACGCCGCTGTCCTGTCTACATACTGAGTACTGCAGAACCTTTTACTCATTGAATGCAGCCGTCCTGTATACATACTGAGTACAGCAGAACCTTCTACTCATTGAATGTAGCCATCCTGTGTACATACTGAGTACAGCAGAACCTTCTACACATTGAACGCAGCAGTCCTGTCTACATACTGATTACAGCAGAACCTTCTACTCATTGAATGCAGCCGTCCTGTCTTCATACTGATGACAGCAGAACCTTCTAGTCATTGAATGCAGCCGTCCTGTGTACATACAGAGTACAGCAGAACCTTCTACTCATTGAACGCCGCAGTCCTGTCTACATAGTGAGTACAGCAGAACCTTCTACTCATTGAACGACTCCGTCCTGTCTACATACTGAGTACAGCAGAACCTTCTTATTCATTGAATGCCGCCGTCCTGTCTACATACTGTGTAAAGCAGAACCTTCTACTCATTGAATACCGGTCCCGTCTACATACTGAGTACAGCAGACACTTCTACTCATTGAATGTCACCGTCCTGTCTACATACTAAGGACAGCAGAACCTTCTACTCATTTAATGCCGCCGTCCTGTCTACATACTGAGTACAGCAGACACTTCTACTCATTGAATGTCACCGTCCTGTCTACATACTAAGGACAGCAGAACCTTCTACTCATTTAATGCCGCCGTCCTGTTTACATACTGAGTACAGCAGAAACTTCTAATCATTGGGGCCGATTCACAGAACTAATCTGAGATAACATCCTAACTTTACTACTACTAAATACCTTCTGTGAATACCAAAAGTAGTAAGTTTAGGATTTTATCTCAGATTAGTTATGTGAATCGGCCCCATTGAATGCAGCTGACCTGTCTACATACTGCATACAGCAGATCTTTCTACTCAAATGCATCCGTCCTGTCTATATAGCAAGTACAGCAGAACCTTCTACTCATTGAATGCCGCCGTCCTGTTTACTCACTGCGTACAGCAGACACTTCTACTCATTGAATGCAGCCGTCCTGTCTACATACTGAATACAGCTGAACCTTACACTCATTGAATGCAGCTGTCCTGTTTACATACTGAGTACAGCAGAACCTTCTACTCATTGAATGCAGCCGTCCCGTCTACATTCTGCGTACAGCAGAACCTTCTACTCATTGAATGCCCTTATATTATCTACTTATCGTACACAGTCAACCCTCTTCTTATTGAGTCCTGGTGAAGCACCTGCACTTTAAAACCCCCCCTCCTAATTGAATATAGCTAATCTGTCAACTTTCCAAATAGAGCTGAGTCATCTTCTTTTTGGGCCATCCTCCTTTCTACTATGACTGAACTGGTGGTTCAAAGGTGAGCGCAGAATTAAGTTATGCTTCCTCAATTCGTTTTGGAGTCGTCCTCTCAGACAAGACTGAAGTTGCTACTTGAATAAAGCCAACTGTCTCAAACTCAACACTGACAAGACAGAAGTAGTGATCTTCCGCAAGAACACCTCACCAAGAGACTCCAACAGGTGGCAGATGGATTAGGACCCACAACCAGAACTCATACCAGGAACCTAAAATTAAATCATAAACAGGAAAGTGGAGATGACCACATGAATCAAAGCCGTAACTGCATCCTGAAGATGCTGAGGAATATCAAATGCTAGAAAAAGCTGTCACTCATGCCCTAATCACCAGCAAATTAGTCTATGGGAGCACCCTCTATGCCAGCATCACCAAGCAACTTACTAGAAAACTACAAACAATCTAGAACTCAGTAGCCAGATGCATCCGATAACTCACAGCACACCACACCTCAAGAAACTACACAACTCCTGATACACAAATGCGCTCAATGTAAACTCCTCACACATGGTTTTAAAGCACTACACAACTGAAATCCCACCTACCCGAATAGTTGCATGTCCTTCCACCAACCACCCAGACACCTCTGCCGCAGGACTACTACTCACACACATCCCACTCATACACAGAACCAAATCAGGAGGACGTGTGTTCTCTTAAAATGCTCCTAAAGCTTGGAACATCCTCCCACTCCACATCAAGCCTTCTCTCTTCTTGATTTCTCAAAGAAGCTGAAGACCTGACTTTTCAAATAACCAACCTACCATAGCCAGGCATAGGCACACACACCGCCTCAGGAACAGGATACCCTGGCAGTCTTGAATTTAAGGATTTTCCTGCTGTCTCTGAAGCACTTGACCGCAGAGGGATTTATGAAGAACATATGCAGCATGTACTGTGGATCCAAGTTCTTCCTTTCTGGGAGCATATATTTCTTGTAAACCCACTCAGGACAGAGTTCTTGTGAGAAGCTGCCCTGGTATATGATGTCCACTAATGTAAGTGGGCACCTTGCACCAGTCCAGAAAACCCTTTTGGTGATTTAGGAGGTCTCAGACAATCTTAGATAGCTATCCAAGTGGTAGCTGTGGAGAGCAGCCGTCAGGCTTAGTCTGGAAGGAGTGTAAAGCAGCTTATTTTACCAGAATGCATTCTTATAGTATAGATTAAATGAAATAGAACCACACAAAGTATTTATAAAAATATGTATTTATTATATAACACTATCTAGTACGTTACAGTATCTCCTAAACGGAGATAGACACGAAGCACACAATAATTTAGCAAATAAATCATAGTAAATAGCACTAAAACACAGTGGGCCCCAGGAGGGAGCTAACCATTTACTAAGAAAGTGGTATAAGAACCACGACTCGAGTCAGGACGATGTCGAGAGGACATAGAATTGCTGGGGACCCACAGAACCACCCAAGGTAAGTAGATAGGGACCACACGGAGATCGTGTGCAGTGTGTGAACAGGACCGAGTATCGGTACAAGTCTATGTGCAAGTCACAGTTATATTTTTAAAGATTAGTGACCCTTCCCAGTGGACCCTGAAGAAACCCTGTGGAAGACAGAAGGTTGGAGAGCCACCCCACCTGTGGATACCGTGGTACCCAAGATACCTATCCCAGGGAAGCCGGGTGCATAGGTGTGATGTGGCGTACGAACCCGCCCTCAAACTCAATGGAGGACTTCAGGAAAGTGCTGCTGCTGGAGGAGTAGAAGGTTCTGCTGTAATCAGCGCGGATTTTCCTTTGAGCAGGACACGCTCCTTTCATCTCCCAGGCCTCCATTTACTGAACTGTGACCGGCCAATTTAATTAATTCCCCGGCACAGTACATTGCCATTTAACGGCGAAGGATTTTAAGCATTTGCTTCCAGCAAACTAAGTTTGTTTTTTCCCCTACCGGGCCCCACCATAACGCGCATTAATTCGCAGGCTATCCCGGTCACCTTAAGAAGCACAGCGCTACGCAGACGCCTTTACCAAGGATATTCTTTCCTTCTTCAGCTCAATTCAAGTTGCTCACATTTTTTTGTCCTGAAGATGAACTCGAATAATTGAGTTCGAAACGTCGTCGACCCCCTACAACATGAACTCCTTATACTCTGTAAAAATCTTTAAAGGAGCTTCTATTTCTGTTGTCAATGCGATGTCATTATTTTAAGTTCACCCTCACTTCTCACGTCACGCTTATTGTCACTTACTGTGTGAGCACCTGAATACCTTCATTGTGTAATAAATATTTGTCATACATTGACCTATATGTCCCTCGTTATATTTCCTACTGCTCTCTTTTATGAATTAAGTTTCTATCCCTTTACTTATCTCAGTGCCCTTTACAGGGTTACTTCTCCTTGGACCTTTTAGGCCACTCTAGAACCATTGTTCCTTTAAACTAGTAATCAGAATGTAGACAGGACGGCTGCGTTAAATGTGTAGAAGGTTCTGCTGTACTCAGTATGTAGACAGTATGGCGGCGTTCAATGAGTAGAAGGTTCTGCTGTACTCAGTATGTAGACAGGACGGCTGCATTCAATGAGTAGAAGCTTCTGCTGTACTCAGTATGTAGACAGTACAACGGCATTCAATCAGTAGAATATTCGGCTGTACTCAGTATGTAGACAGAACGGCTGCATTCAATGAGTAGAAGGTTCTGGTGTACGCAGTATGTAGACAGGACGGCAGCATTCAATGAGTAGAAGGTTCTGCTGTACTCAGTATGTAGACAGGACTGCAGCGTTCAATGAGTAGAAGGTTCTGCTGTACTCAGTATGTAGACAGGACGGCGGCGTTCAATGAGTAAAAGGTTCTGCTGTACTCAGTATGTAGACAGAACGGCGGCATTCAATGAGTAGAAGGTTCTGCTGTACTCAGTATGCAGACAGGATGGCGGGATTCAATGAGTAGAAGGTTCTGCTGTACTCCGTATGTAGAGAGGACGGCAGCGTTCTTTGAGTAGAAGGTTCTGCTGTACTCAGTATGTAGACAGGACGGTGGCGATCAATGAGTAGAAGGTTCAGCTGTCCTCAGTATGTAGACAGGACGGCAGCATTCAATGAGTAAAAAGTTCTGCTGTACTCAGTATGTATACAGGACGGCTGCAAACAATGAGTAAAAGGTTCTGCTTTACTCAGTATGTAGACAAGACGGCGGCGTTCAATGAGTAGAAGATTCTGCTTTACTCAGTATGTAGACAGTATGGCGGCGTTCAATGAGTAGAAGGTTCTGCTGTACTCAGTATGTAGACAGGACGGCTGCATTCAATGAGTAGAAGCTTCTGCTGTACTCAGTATGTAGACAGTACAACGGCATTCAATCAGTAGAATATTCGGCTGTACTCAGTATGTAGACAGAGCGGCTGCATTCAATGAGTAGAAGGTTCTGGTGTACGCAGTATGTAGACAGGACGGCAGCATTCAATGAGTAGAAGGTTCTGCTGTACTCAGTATGTAGACAGGACTGCAGCGTTCAATGAGTAGAAGGTTCTGCTGTACTCAGTATGTAGACAGGACGGCGGCGTTCAATGAGTAAAAGGTTCTGCTGTACTCAGTATGTAGACAGAACGGCGGCATTCAATGAGTAGAAGGTTCTGCTGTACTCAGTATGCAGACAGGATGGCGGGATTCAATGAGTAGAAGGTTCTGCTGTACTCAGTATGTAGAGAGGACGGCAGCGTTCTTTGAGTAGAAGGTTCTGCTGTACTCAGTATGTAGACAGGACGGTGGCGATCAATGAGTAGAAGGTTCAGCTGTCCTCAGTATGTAGACAGGACGGCTGAATTCAATGAGTAGAAGGTTCTGCTGTACTCAGTATGTAGACAGGACCGGTATTCAATGAGTAGAAGGTTCTGCTGTACGCAGTATACAGACAGGATGGCTGCATTCAATGAGTAGAAGTGTCTGCTGTACTCAGTATGTAGACAATACCGGTATTCAATGAGTAGAAGGTTCTGCTGTACGCAGTATACAGACAGGATGGCTGCATTCAATGAGTAGAAGGTTCTGCTGTACTCAGTATGTAGACAGAACGGCGTCGTTCAATGAGTAGAAGGTTCTGCTGTACGCAGTATGTAGAGAGGACGGCTGCATTCAATGAGGAGAAGGTCCTGCTGTATGCAGTATGTAGACAGTAGGGCTGCATTCAATGAGTAGAAGGTTCTGCTGTAATCAGTATGTAGACAGGACGGCGGCATTCAATGAGTAGTAGATTCTGCTGTACGCAGTATGTAGACAGTAGGGCTGCATTCAATGAGTAGAAGGTTCTGCTCTACGTAGTATGTACACAGGATGGCGGCATTCAATGAGTAGAAGGTTCTGCTGTACTCAGTATGTAGACAGGACGGCTTCATTCAATGAGTAGAAGTTTCTGCTGTACTCAGTATGTAGACAGGACGGCTGCATTCAATGAGTAGAAGGTTCTGCTGTACGTAGTATGTACACAGGATGGCGTCATTTAATGAGTAGAAGGTTCTGCTGTACGTAGTATGTACACAGGTTGGCAGCATTCAATGAGTAGAAGGTTCTGCTGTACTCAGTATGTAGACAGGACGGCTGCACTCAATGAGTAGAAGGTTCTGCTATACTCAGTTTGTAGACAGGACGGCGGCGTTCAATGAGTAGAAGGTTCTGCTGTACGCAGTATACAGACTGGACGGCTGCATTCAATGAGTAGAAGGTTCTGCTGTACGCAGTATACAGACTGGACGGCTGCATTCAATGAGTAGAAGGTTCTGCTGTACGCAGTATGTACACAGGATGGCTGCATTCAATGAGTAGAAGGTTCTGCTGTACTCAGTATGTAGACAGGACGGCGGCATTCAATGAGTAGAAGGTTCTGCTGTACGCAGTATGTACACAGGATGGCGGGATTCAATGAGTAGAAAGTTCTGCTGTACTCAGTATGTAGACAGGACGGCAGCATTCAATGAGTGGAAGGCTCTGCTTTACGCAGTATGTAGACAGGACGGCGGCGTTCAATGAGTTGAAGGTTCTGCTGTACGCAGTATACAGACTGGACAGCTGCATTCAATGAGTAGAAGGTTCTGCTGTACTCAGTATGTAGACAGGACGGCGGCATTCAATGAATAGAAGGTTCTGCTGTACGCAGTATGTAGACAAGACGGCTAGATTCAATGAGTAGAAGGTTTTGCTGTAAGCAGTATGGAGACAGGACAGCGGCGTTCGATGAGTAGAAGGTTCTGCTGTACTCAGTATGTAGACAGGATGGCTGCATTCAATGAGCTGAAGGTTCTGCTGTACTCAGTATGTAGACAGTACGGCTGCATTCAATGAATAGAAGGTTCTGCTGTACGCAGTATGTGGACAGGACGGCTGCATTCAATGAATAGAAGGTTCTGCTGTAATCAGTATGTAGACAGGACGGCTAGATTCAATGAGTAGAAGGTTTTGCTGTACGCAGTATGTAGACAGGACGGCGGCTTTCAATGAGTAGAAGGTTCTGCTGTACGCAGTTTGTAGACAGGACGGATGCGAACAATGAGTAGAAGGTTCTGCTGTACGCAGTTTGTAGACAGTACGGCTGCACTCAATGAGAAGAAGGTTCTGCTGTTCTCAGGATGTAGACAAAACGGCGGCATTCAATGAGTAGAAGATTCGGCTGTACTCTTTATGTAGACAGAACGGCTGCATTCAATGAGTAGAAGGTTCTGCTGTACTCAGTATGTAGACAGGACGGCGGCATTCAATGAGTAGAAGGTTCTGCTGTACGCAGTATGTAGACAGGACGGCTAGATTCAATGAGTAGAAGGTTTTGCTGTAAGCAGTATGGAAACAGGACAGCGGCGTTCGATGAGTAGAAGGTTCTGCTGTACTCAGTATGTAGACAGGACGGCTGCATTCAATGAGCTGAAGGTTCTGCTGTACTCAGTATGTAGACAGGACGGCTGCATTCAATGAATAGAAGGTTCTGCTGTACGCAGTATGTGGACAGGACGGCTGCATTCAATGAGTAGAAGGTTCTGCTGTACGCAGTATGTACACAGGATGGCGGGATTCAATGAGTAGAAAGTTCTGCTGTACTCAGTATGTAGGCAGGACGGCGGCGTTCAATGAGTAGAAGGTTCTGCTGTACGCAGTATACAGACTGGACGGCCTCATTCATTGAGTAGAAGGTTCTGCTGTACGCAGTATGTACACAGGATGGTTTATGTACACAGGATGGCTGCATTCAATGAGTAGAAGGTCCTGCTGTACTCAGTATGTAGATAGGACGGCGGCATTCAATTAGTAGGAGGTGCTGCTGTACTCACTATGTAGACAGGACGGCGGCATTCAATGAGTAGAAGGTTTTGCTGTACGCAGTATGGAGACAGGACAGCGGCGTTCAATGAGTAGAAGGTTCTGCTGTACTCAGTATGTAGACAGGACGGTGGCGATCAATGAGTAGAAGGTTCAGCTGTCCTCAGTATTTAGACAGGACGGCTGAATTCAATGAGTAGAAGGTTCTGCCATACTCAGTATGTAGACAGGACCAGTATTCAATGAGTAGAAGGTTCTGCTGTACGCAGTATACAGACAGGATGGCTGCATTCAATGAGTAGAAGTGTCTGCTGTACTCAGTATGTAGACAATACCGGTATTCAATGAGTAGAAGGTTCTGCTGTACGCAGTATACAGACAGGATAGCTGCATTCAATGAGTAGAAGGTTCTGCTGTACTCAGTATGTAGACAGAACGGCGTTGTTCAATGAGTAGAAGGTTCTGCTGTACGCAGTATGTAGAGAGGACGGCTGCATTCAATGAGGAGAAGGTCCTGTTGTACGCAGTATACAGACAGGATGGCTGCATTCAATGAGTAGAAGGTTCTGCTGTACTCAGTATGTAGACAGTACAACGGCATTCAATGAGTAGGAGATTCAGCTGTACTCAGTATGTAGACAGAACGGCGACATTCAATGAGTAGTAGATTCTGCTGTACGCAGTATGTAGACAGGACGGCTTCATTCAATGAGTAGAAGTTTCTGCTGTACTCAGTATGTAGACAGGATGGCTGCCTTCAATGAGTAGAAGGTTCTGCTGTACGTAGTATGTACACAGGATGGCGTCATTTAATGAGTAGAAGGTTCTGCTGTAGGTAGTATGTACACAGGATGGCAGCATTCAATGAGTAGAAGGTTCTGCTGTACTCAGTATGTAGACAGGACGGCTGCACTCAATGAGTAGAAGGTTCTGCTGTACGCAGTATACAGACAGGACGGCTGCATTCAATCAGTAGAAGGTTCTGCTGTACGCAGTATGTAGACAGGACAGCTGCATTCAATGAGTAGAAGGTTCTGCTGTACGCAGTATACAGACTGGACGGATGCATTCAATGAGTAGAAGGTTCTGATGTACGCAGTATGTACACAGGTTGGCTGCATTCAATGAGTAGAAGGTTCTGCTGTACTCAGTATGTAGACAGGACAGCGGCATTCAATGAATAGAAGGTTCTGCTGTACGCAGTATGTACACAGGATGGTGGGATTCAATGAATTGAAGGTTCTGCTGTACTCAGTATGTAGACTGGACGGCTGCATTCAATGAGCGGAAGGTTCTGCTGTAATCAGTATATAGACAGGATGGCTGCACTCAATGAGTAGAAGGTTCTGCTGTACTCAGTATGTAGATGGGACCGGTATTCAATGAGTAGAAGTGTCTGCTGTATGCAGTATGTAGACAGGACGGCTGCGAACAATGAGTAGAAGGTTCTGCTGGACTCAGTATGTAGACAGGACAGAGGCGTTCAATGAGTAGAAGGTTCTGCTGTACTCAGTATGTAGACAGGACTGCTGCATTCAATGAGTAGAAGGTTCTGCTGTACTCAGTATGTAGACAGGACGGCGGCATTCAATGAGTAGAAGGTTCTGCTGTACTCAGTAAGTAGACAGGACGGCGGCATTCAATGAGTAGTAGGTTCTGCTGTACTCAGTATGTAGACAGGACGACGGCATTAAATGAGTAGAAGGTTCTGCTGTACTCAGTATGTAGACAGGACGGCGGCATTCAATGAGTAGAAGGTTCTGCTGTACGCAGTATGTAGACAGGACGGCTAGATTCAATGAGTAGAAGGTTTTGCTGTAAGCAGTATGTAGTCAGGACAGCGGCGTTCGATGAGTAGAAGGTTCTGCTGTACTCAGTATGTAGACAGGACAGCTGCATTCAATGAGCTGAAGGTTCTGCTGTACTCAGTATGTAGACAGGACGGCTGCATTCAATAATAGAAGGTTCTGCTGTACGCAGTGTGTGGACAGGACGGCTGCATTCAATGAATAGAAGGTTCTGCTGTAATCAGTATGTAGACAGGACGTCTAGATTCAATGAGTAGAAGGTTTTGCTGTACGCAGTATGTAGACAGGACGGCGGCTTTCAATGAGTAGAATGTTCTGCTGTACGCAGTTTGTAGACAGGACGGCTGCACTCAATGAGAAGAAGGTTCTGCTGTTCTCAGGATGTAGACAAAACGGCGGCATTCAATGAGTAGTAGGTTCTGCTGTACGTAGTATGTAGACAGGACGGCTGCATTCAATGAGTAGAAGGTTCTGCTGTATGTAGTATGTACACAGGATGGCGGCATTCAATGAGTAGAAGGTTCTGCTGTACGTATTATGTATAGAGGATGGTGGCATTCAATGAGTAGAAGGTTCTGCTGTATGTAGTATGTACACAGGATGGCGGCATTCAATGAGTAGAAGGTTCTGCTGTTCTCAGGATGTAGACAAAACGGCGGCATTCAATGAGTAGAAGGTTCTGCTGTACGCAGTATGTAGACAGGACGGCTAGATTCAATGAGTAGAAGGTTTTGCTGTAAGCAGTATGTAGTCAGGACAGCGGCGTTCGATGAGTAGAAGGTTCTGCTGTACTCAGTATGTAGACAGGACAGCTGCATTCAATGAGCTGAAGGTTCTGCTGTACTCAGTATGTAGACAGGACGGCTGCATTCAATAATAGAAGGTTCTGCTGTACGCAGTGTGTGGACAGGACGGCTGCATTCAATGAATAGAAGGTTCTGCTGTAATCAGTATGTAGACAGGACGTCTAGATTCAATGAGTAGAAGGTTTTGCTGTACGCAGTATGTAGACAGGACGGCGGCTTTCAATGAGTAGAATGTTCTGCTGTACGCAGTTTGTAGACAGGACGGCTGCACTCAATGAGAAGAAGGTTCTGCTGTTCTCAGGATGTAGACAAAACGGCGGCATTCAATGAGTAGTAGGTTCTGCTGTACGTAGTATGTAGACAGGACGGCTGCATTCAATGAGTAGAAGGTTCTTCTGTACATAGTATGTACACAGGATGGCGGCATTCAATGAGTAGAAGGTTCTGCTGTACGTATTATGTATACAGGATGGTGGCATTCAATGAGTAGAAGGTTCTGCTGTATGTAGTATGTACACAGGATGGCGGCATTCAATGAGTAGAAGGTTCTGCTGTTCTCAGGATGTAGACAAAACGGCGGCATTCAATGAGTAGAAGGTTCTGCTGTACGCAGTATACAGACAGGACGGCTGCATTCAATCAGTAGAAGGTTCTGCTGTACGCAGTATGTACACAGGATGGCGGGATTCAATGAGTAGAAAGTTCTGCTGTACTCAGTATGTAGGCAGGACGGCGGCGTTCAATGAGTAGAAGGTTCTACTGTACTCAGTATGTAGACAGGACGGCAGCATTCAATGAGTGGAAGGTTCTGCTTTACGCAGTATGTAGACAGGACGGCGGGGATCAATGAGTTGAAGGTTCTGCTGTACGCAGTATACAGACTGGACGGCTGCATTCAATGAGTAGAAGATTCTGATGTACGCAGTATACAGACTGGACGGCCTCATTCATTGAGCAGAAGGTTCTGCTGTACGCAGTATGTACACAGGATGGCTGCATTCAATGAGTAGAAGATTCTGCTGTACTCAGTATGTACACAGGACGGCGGCATTCAATTAGTAGGAGGTGCTGCTGTACTCAGTATGTAGACAGGACGGCGGCATTCAATGAGTAGAAGGTTTTGCTGTACCCAGTATGGAGACAGGACAGCGGCGTTCAATGAGTAGAAGGTTCTGCTGTACTCAGTATGTAGACAGGACGGCTGAATTCAATGAGTAGAAGGTTCTGCTGTACTCAGTATGTAGACAGGACCGGTATTCAATGAGTAGAAGGTTCTGCTGTACGCAGTATACAGACAGGATGGCTGCATTCAATGAGTAGAAGTGTCTGCTGTACTCAATATGTAGACAATACCGATTTTCAATGAGTAGAAGGTTCTGCTGTACGCAGTATACAGACAGGATGGTTGCATTCAATGAGTAGAAGGTTCTGCTGTACTCAGTATGTAGACAGAACGGCGCCGTTCAATGAGTAGAAGGTTCTGTTGTACGCAGTATGTAGAGAGGACGGCTGCATTCAATGAGGAGAAGGTGCTGCTGTACGCAGTATACAGACAGGATGGCTGCATTCAATGAGTAGAAGGTTCTGCTGTACTCAGTATGTAGACAGGACAGCGGCATTCAATGAATAGAAGGTTCTGCTGTACGCAGTATGTACACAGGATGGCGGGATTCAATGAATTGAAGGTTCTGCTGTACTCTGTATGTAGACAGGACGGCTGCACTCAATGAGTAGAAGGTTCTGGTGTACTCCGTATGTAGATGGGACCGGTATTCAATGAGTAGAAGTGTCTGCTGTATGCAGTATGTAGACAGGACGGCTGCGAACAATGAGTAGAAGGTTCTGCTGGACTCAGTATGTAGACAGGACGGCGGCGTTCAATGAGTAGAAGGTTCTGCTGTACTCAGTATGTAGACAGGACTGCTGCATTCAATGAGTAGAAGGTTCTGCTGTACTCAGTATGTAGACAGGACGGCGGCATTCAATGAGTAGAAGGTTCTGCTGTACTCAGTAAGTAGACAGGACGGCGGCATTCAATGAGTAGAAGGTTCTGCTGTACTCAGTATGTAGACAGGACGACGGCATTCAATGAGTAGAAGGTTCTGCTGTACTCAGTATGTAGACAGTACGACAGCATTCAATGAGTAGAAGATTCGGCTGTACTCTTTATGTAGACAGAACGGCTGCATTCAATGAGTTGAAGGTTCTGCTGTACGCAGTATACAGACAGGATGGCTGCATTCAATCAGTAGAAGGTTCTGCTGTACGCAGTATGTACACAGGATGGCGGGATTCAATGAGTAGAAAGTTCTGCTGTACTCAGTATGTAGGCAGGACGGCGGCGTTCAATGAGTAGAAGGTTCTACTGTACTCAGTATGTAGACAGAACGGCAGCATTCAATGAGTGGAAGGTTCTGCTTTACGCAGTATGTAGACAGGACGGCGGGGATCAATGAGTTGAAGGTTCTGCTGTACGCAGTATACAGACTGGACGGCTGCATTCAATGAGTAGAAGATTCTGATGTACGCAGTATACAGACTGGACGGCCTCATTCATTGAGCAGAAGGTTCTGCTGTACGCAGTATGTACACAGGATGGCTGCATTCAATGAGTAGAAGATTCTGCTGTACTCAGTATGTAGACAGGACGGCGGCATTCAATTAGTAGGAGGTGCTGCTGTACTCAGTATGTAGACAGGACGGCGGCATTCAATGAGTAGAAGGTTTTGCTGTATCCAGTATGGAGACAGGACAGCGGCGTTCAATGAGTAGAAGGTTCTGCTGTACTCAGTATGTAGACAGGACGGCTGAATTCAATGAGTAGAAGGTTCTGCTGTACTCAGTATGTAGACAGGACCGGTATTCAATGAGTAGAAGGTTCTGCTGTACGCAGTATACAGACAGGATGGCTGCATTCAATGAGTAGAAGTGTCTGCTGTACTCAATATGTAGACAATACCGATTTTCAATGAGTAGAAGGTTCTGCTGTACGCAGTATACAGACAGGATGGTTGCATTCAATGAGTAGAAGGTTCTGCTGTACTCAGTATGTAGACAGAACGGCGTCGTTCAATGAGTAGAAGGTTCTGTTGTACGCAGTATGTAGAGAGGACGGCTGCATTCAATGAGGAGAAGGTGCTGCTGTACGCAGTATACAGACAGGATGGCTGCATTCAATGAGTAGAAGGTTCTGCTGTACTCAGTATGTAGACAGGACAGTGGCATTCAATGAATAGAAGGTTCTGCTGTACGCAGTATGTACACAGGATGGCGGGATTCAATGAATTGAAGGTTCTGCTGTACTCTGTATGTAGACAGGACGGCTGCACTCAATGAGTAGAAGGTTCTGGTGTACTCAGTATGTAGATGGGACCGGTATTCAATGAGTAGAAGTGTCTGCTGTATGCAGTATGTAGACAGGACGGCTGCGAACAATGAGTAGAAGGTTCTGCTGGACTCAGTATGTAGACAGGACGGCGGCGTTCAATGAGTAGAAGGTTCTGCTGTACTCAGTATGTAGACAGGACTGCTGCATTCAATGAGTAGAAGGTTCTGCTGTACTCAGTATGTAGACAGGACGGCGGCATTCAATGAGTAGAAGGTTCTGCTGTACAGTAAGTAGACAGGACGGCGGCATTCAATGAGTAGAAGGTTCTGCTGTACTCAGTATGTAGACAGGACGACGGCATTCAATGAGTAGAAGGTTCTGCTGTACTCAGTATGTAGACAGTACGACAGCATTCAATGAGTAGAGGATTCGGCTGTACTCTTTATGTAGACAGAACGGCGGCATTCAATTAGTAGGAGGTGCTGCTGTACTCAGTATGTAGACAGGTCGGCGGCATTCAATGAGTAGAAGGTTTTGCTGTACCCAGTATGGAGACAGGACAGCGGCGTTCAATGAGTAGAAGGTTCTGCTGTACTCAGTATGTAGACAGGACGGCTGAATTCAATGAGTAGAAGGTTCTGCTGTACTCAGTATGTAGACAGGACCGGTATTCAATGAGTAGAAGGTTCTGCTGTACGCAGTATACAGACAGGATGGCTGCATTCAATGAGTAGAAGTGTCTGCTGTACTCAATATGTAGACAATACCGATTTTCAATGAGTAGAAGGTTCTGCTGTACGCAGTATACAGACAGGATGGTTGCATTCAATGAGTAGAAGGTTCTGCTGTACTCAGTATGTAGACAGAACGGCGTCGTTCAATGAGCAGAAGGTTCTGTTGTACGCAGTATGTAGAGAGGACGGCTGCATTCAATGAGGAGAAGGTGCTGCTGTACGCAGTATACAGACAGGATGGCTGCATTCAATGAGTAGAAGGTTCTGCTGTACTCAGTATGTAGACAGGACAGTGGCATTCAATGAATAGAAGGTTCTGCTGTACGCAGTATGTACACAGGATGGCGGGATTCAATGAATTGAAGGTTCTGCTGTACTCTGTATGTAGACAGGACGGCTGCACTCAATGAGTAGAAGGTTCTGGTGTACTCAGTATGTAGATGGGACCGGTATTCAATGAGTAGAAGTGTCTGCTGTATGCAGTATGTAGACAGGACGGCTGCGAACAATGAGTAGAAGGTTCTGCTGGACTCAGTATGTAGACAGGACGGCGGCGTTCAATGAGTAGAAGGTTCTGCTGTACTCAGTATGTAGACAGGACTGCTGCATTCAATGAGTAGAAGGTTCTGCTGTACTCAGTATGTAGACAGGACGGCGGCATTCAATGAGTAGAAGGTTCTGCTGTACAGTAAGTAGACAGGACGGCGGCATTCAATGAGTAGAAGGTTCTGCTGTACTCAGTATGTAGACAGGACGACGGCATTCAATGAGTAGAAGGTTCTGCTGTACTCAGTATGTAGACAGTACGACAGCATTCAATGAGTAGAAGATTCGGCTGTACTCTTTATGTAGACAGAACGGCTGCATTCAATGAGTAGAAGGTTCTGCTATACTCAGTATGTAGACAGGACGGCGGCATTCAATGAATAGAAGGTTCTGCTGTACGCAGTATGTGGACAGGACGGCTGCATTCAATGAATAGAAGGTTCTGCTGTAATCAGTATGTAGACAGGACGTCTAGATTCAATGAGTAGAAGGTTTTGCTGTACGCAGTATGTAGACAGGACGGCGGCTTTCAATGAGTAGAATGTTCTGCTGTACGCAGTTTGTAGACAGGACGGCTGCACTCAATGAGAAGAAGGTTCTGCTGTTCTCAGGATGTAGACAAAACGGCGGCATTCAATGAGTAGTAGGTTCTGCTGTACGTAGTATGTAGACAGGACGGCTGCATTCAATGAGTAGAAGGTTCTTCTGTACATAGTATGTACACAGGATGGCGGCATTCAATGAGTAGAAGGTTCTGCTGTACGTATTATGTACACAGGATGGTGGCATTCAATGAGTAGAAGGTTCTGCTGTATGTAGTATGTACACAGGATGGCGGCATTCAATGAGTAGAAGGTTCTGCTGCTCTCAGGATGTAGACAAAACGGCGGCATTCAATGAGTAGAAGGTTCTGCTGTACGCAGTATACAGACAGGACGGCTGCATTCAATCAGTAGAAGGTTCTGCTGTACGCAGTATGTACACAGGATGGCGGGATTCAATGAGTAGAAAGTTCTGCTGTACTCAGTATGTAGGCAGGACGGCGGCGTTCAATGAGTAGAAGGTTCTGCTGTACTCAGTATGTAGACAGGACGGCAGCATTCAATGAGTGGAAGGTTCTGCTTTACGCAGTATGTAGACAGGACGGCGGGGTTCAATGAGTTGAAGGTTCTGCTGTACGCAGTATACAGACTGGACGGCTGCATTCAATAAGTAGAAGGTTCTGCTGTACGCAGTATACAGACTGGACGGCCTCATTCATTGAGCAGAAGGTTCTGCTGTACGCAGTATGTACACAGGATGGCTGCATTCAATGAGTAGAAGGTTCTGCTGTACTCAGTATGTAGACAGGACGGCGGCATTCAATTAGTAGGAGGTGCTGCTGTACTCAGTATGTAGACAGGACGGCGGCATTCAATGAGTAGAAGGTTTTGCTGTACCCAGTATGGAGACAGGACAGCGGCGTTCAATGAGTAGAAGGTTCTGCTGTACTCAGTATGTAGACAGGACGGTGGCGATCAATGAGTAGAAGGTTCAGCTGTCCTCAGTATGTAGACAGGACGGCTGAATTCAATGAGTAGAAGGTTCTGCTGTACTCAGTATGTAGACAGGACCGGTATTCAATGAGTAGAAGGTTCTGCTGTACTCAGTATACAGACAGGATGGCTGCATTCAATGAGTAGAAGTGTCTGCTGTACTCAATATGTAGACAATACCGATATTCAATGAGTAGAAGGTTCTGCTGTACGCAGTATACAGACAGGATGGTTGCATTCAATGAGTAGAAGGTTCTGCTGTACTCAGTATGTAGACAGAACGGCGTCGTTCAATGAGTAGAAGGTTCTGCTGTACGCAGTATGTAGAGAGGACGGCTGCATTCAATGAGGAGAAGGTCCTGCTGTACGCAGTATACAGACAGGATGGCTGCATTCAATGAGTAGAAGGTTCTGCTGTACTCAGTATGTAGACAGTACAACGGCATTCAATGAGTAGGAGATTCAGCTGTACTCAGTATGTAGACAGAACGGCGGCATTCAATGAGTAGTAGATTCTGCTGTACGCAGTATGTAGACAGTAGGGCTGCATTCAATGAGTAGACGGTTCTGCTGTAATCAGTATGTAGACAGGACGGCGGCATTCAATGAGTAGTTGATTCTGCTGTACGCAGTATATAGACAGTAGGGCTGCATTCAATGAGTAGAAGGTTCTGCTCTACGTAGTATGTACACAGGATGGCGGCATTCAATGAGTAGAAGGTTCTGCTGTACTCAGTATGTAGACAGGACGGCTTCATTCAATGAGTAGAAGTTTCTGCTGTACTCAGTATGTAGACAGGACGGCTGCATTCAATGAGTAGAAGGTTCTGCTGTACGTAGTATGTACACAGGATGGCAGCATTCAATGAGTAGAAGGTTCTGCTGTACTCAGTATGTAGACAGGACGGCTGCACTCAATGAGTAGAAGGTTCTGCTATACTCAGTATGTAGACAGGATGGCGGCGTTCAATGAGTAGAAGGTTCTGCTGTACGCAGTATACAGACTGGACGGCTGCATTCAATGAGTAGAAGGTTCTGCTGTACGCAGTATACAGATTGGACGGCTGCATTCAATGAGTAGAAGGTTCTGCTGTACGCAGTATGTACACAGGATGGCTGCATTCAATGAGTAGAAGGTTCTGCTGTACTCAGTATGTAGACAGGATGGCGGCATTCAATGAATAAGAAGGTTCTGCTGTACGAAGTATGTACACAGGATGGCGGGATTCAATGAGTAGAAAGTTCTGCTGTACTCAATATGTAGGCAGGACGGCGGCGTTCAATGAGTAGAAGGTTCTGCTGTACTCAGTATGTAGACAGGACGGCAGCATTGAATGAGTGGAAGGTTCTGCTTTACGCAGTATGTAGACAGGACTGCAGCGTTCAATGAGTAGAAGGTTCTGCTGTACTCAGTATGTAGACAGGACGGCTGCATTCAATGAGTAGAAGGTTCTGCTGTACTCAGTATGTAGACAGGACGGCGGCATTCAATGAGTAGAAGGTTCTGCTGTACTCAGTATGCAGACAGGACGGCTGGATTCAATGAGTAGAAGGTTCTGCTGTACTCAGTATGTAGAGAGGACGGCAGCGTTCAATGAGTAGAAGGTTCTGCTGTACTCAGTATGTAGACAGGACGGTGGCGATCAATGAGTAGAAGGTTCTGCTGTCCTCAGTATGTAGACAGGACGGCTGAATTCAATGAGTAGAAGGTTCTGCTGTACTCAGTATGTAGACAGGACCGGTATTCAATGAGTAGAAGGTTCTGCTGTACGCAGTATACAGACAGGATGGCTGCATTCAATGAGTAGAAGTGTTCTGCTGTACTCAGTATGTAGACAATACGCGGTATTCAATGAGTAGAAGGTTCTGCTGTACGCAGTATACAGACAGGATGGCTGCATTCAATGAGTAGAAGGTTCTGCTGTACTCAGTATGTAGACAGAACGGCGTGCGTTCAATGAGTAGAAGGTTCTGCTGTACGCAGTATGTAGACAGGACGGCTGCATTCAATGAGTAGAAGGTCCTGCTGTACTGCAGTATGTAGACAGTAGGGCTGCATTCAATGAGTAGAAGGTTCTGCTGTAATCAGTATGTAGACAGGACGGCGGCATTCAATGAGTAGTAGATTCTGCTGTACTCAGTATGTAGACAGTAGGGCTGCATTCAATGAGTAGAAGGTTCTGCTCTACGTCAGTATGTAGACAGGACGGCGGCATTCAATGAGTAGAAGGTTCTGCTGTACTCAGTATGTAGACAGGACGGCTGCATTCAATGAGTAGAAGGTTCTGCTGTACTCAGTATGTAGACAGGACGGCTGCATTCAATGAGTAGAAGGTTCTGCTGTACGTCAGTATGTAGACAGGATGGCGGCATTTAATGAGTAGAAGGTTCTGCTGTACGTCAGTATGTACACAGGTTGGCAGCATTCAATGAGTAGAAGGTTCTGCTGTACTCAGTATGTAGACAGGACGGCTGCACTCAATGAGTAGAAGGTTCTGCTGTACTCAGTATGTAGACAGGACGGCGGCGTTCAATGAGTAGAAGGTTCTGCTGTACTCAGTATGTAGACAGGACGGCTGCATTCAATGAGTAGAAGGTTCTGCTGTACGCAGTATGCAGACTGGACGGCTGCATTCAATGAGTAGAAGGTTCTGCTGTACTCAGTATGTAGACAGGACGGCTGCATTCAATGAGTAGAAGGTTCTGCTGTACTCAGTATGTAGACAGGACGGCGGCATTCAATGAGTAGAAGGTTCTGCTGTACGCAGTATGTACACAGGATGGCGGGATTCAATGAGTAGAAGGTTCTGCTGTACTCAGTATGTAGACAGGACGGCAGCATTCAATGAGTGGAAGGCTCTGCTGTACGCAGTATGTAGACAGGACGGCGGCGTTCAATGAGTTGAAGGTTCTGCTGTACGCAGTATACAGACTGGACAGCTGCATTCAATGAGTAGAAGGTTCTGCTGTACTCAGTATGTAGACAGGACGGCGGCATTCAATGAATAGAAGGTTCTGCTGTACGCAGTATGTAGACAAGACGGCTAGATTCAATGAGTAGAAGGTTCTGCTGTACGCAGTATGGAGACAGGACGGCGGCGTTCAATGAGTAGAAGGTTCTGCTGTACTCAGTATGTAGACAGGATGGCTGCATTCAATGAGCTGAAAGGTTCTGCTGTACTCAGTATGTAGACAGGACGGCTGCATTCAATGAATAGAAGGTTCTGCTGTACGCAGTATGTGGACAGGACGGCTGCATTCAATGAATAGAAGGTTCTGCTGTAATCAGTATGTAGACAGGACGGCTAGATTCAATGAGTAGAAGGTTTTGCTGTACGCAGTATGTAGACAGGACGGCGGCATTTCAATGAGTAGAAGGTTCTGCTGTACGTAGTATGTACACAGGTTGGCAGCATTCAATGAGTAGAAGGTTCTGCTGTACTCAGTATGTAGACAGGACGGCTGCACTCAATGAGTAGAAGGTTCTGCTATACTCAGTTTGTAGACAGGACGGCGGCGTTCAATGAGTAGAAGGTTCTGCTGTACGCAGTATGCAGACAGGACGGCTGCATTCAATGAGTAGAAGGTTCTGCTGTACGCAGTATGCAGACTGGACGGCTGCATTCAATGAGTAGAAGGTTCTGCTGTACGCAGTATGTACACAGGATGGCTGCATTCAATGAGTAGAAGGTTCTGCTGTACTCAGTATGTAGACAGGACGGCGGCATTCAATGAGTAGAAGGTTCTGCTGTACTCAGTATGTACACAGGATGGCGGGATTCAATGAGTAGAAAGTTCTGCTGTACTCAGTATGTAGACAGGACGGCAGCATTCAATGAGTGGAAGGCTCTGCTTTACGCAGTATGTAGACAGGACGGCGGCGTTCAATGAGTTGAAGGTTCTGCTGTACGCAGTATGCAGACTGGACAGCTGCATTCAATGAGTAGAAGGTTCTGCTGTACTCAGTATGTAGACAGGACGGCGGCATTCAATGAATAGAAGGTTCTGCTGTACGCAGTATGTAGACAAGACGGCTAGCATTCAATGAGTAGAAGGTTTTGCTGTAAGCAGTATGGAGACAGGACAGCGGCGTTCGATGAGTAGAAGGTTCTGCTGTACTCAGTATGTAGACAGGATGGCTGCATTCAATGAGCTAGAAGGTTCTGCTGTACTCAGTATGTAGACAGTACGGCTGCATTCAATGAATAGAAGGTTCTGCTGTACGCAGTATGTGGACAGGACGGCTGCATTCAATGAATAGAAGGTTCTGCTGTAATCAGTATGTAGACAGGACGGCTAGATTCAATGAGTAGAAGGTTTTGCTGTACGCAGTATGTAGACAGGACGGCGTCATTTAATGAGTAGAAGGTTCTGCTGTACGTAGTATGTACACAGGTTGGCAGCATTCAATGAGTAGAAGGTTCTGCTGTACTCAGTATGTAGACAGGACGGCTGCACTCAATGAGTAGAAGGTTCTGCTGTACTCAGTATGTAGACAGGACGGCGGCGTTCAATGAGTAGAAGGTTCTGCTGTACGCAGTATACAGACTGGACGGCTGCATTCAATGAGTAGAAGGTTCTGCTGTACGCAGTATACAGACAGGACGGCTGCATTCAATGAGTAGAAGGTTCTGCTGTACGCAGTATGTACACAGGATGGCTGCATTCAATGAGTAGAAGGTTCTGCTGTACTCAGTATGTAGACAGGACGGCGGCATTCAATGAGTAGAAGGTTCTGCTGTACGCAGTATGTACACAGGATGGCGGGATTCAATGAGTAGAAAGTTCTGCTGTACTCAGTATGTAGACAGGACGGCAGCATTCAATGAGTGGAAGGCTCTGCTTTACGCAGTATGTAGACAGGACGGCGGCGTTCAATGAGTTGAAGGTTCTGCTGTACGCAGTATACAGACTGGACAGCTGCATTCAATGAGTAGAAGGTTCTGCTGTACTCAGTATGTAGACAGGACGGCGGCATTCAATGAATAGAAGGTTCTGCTGTACGCAGTATGTAGACAGGACGGCTAGATTCAATGAGTAGAAGGTTTTGCTGTAAGCAGTATGGAGACAGGACAGCGGCGTTCGATGAGTAGAAGGTTCTGCTGTACTCAGTATGTAGACAGGATGGCTGCATTCAATGAGCTGAAGGTTCTGCTGTACTCAGTATGTAGACAGTACGGCTGCATTCAATGAATAGAAGGTTCTGCTGTACGCAGTATGTGGACAGGACGGCTGCATTCAATGAATAGAAGGTTCTGCTGTACTCAGTATGTAGACAGGACGGCTAGCATTCAATGAGTAGAAGGTTTTGCTGTACGCAGTATGTAGACAGGACGGCGGCTTTCAATGAGTAGAAGGTTCTGCTGTACGCAGTATGTAGACAGGACGGATGCGAACAATGAGTAGAAGGTTCTGCTGTACGCAGTTTGTAGACAGTACGGCTGCACTCAATGAGAAGAAGGTTCTGCTGTTCTCAGGATGTAGACAAAACGGCGGCATTCAATGAGTAGAAGGTTCGGCTGTACTCAGTATGTAGACAGAACGGCTGCATTCAATGAGTAGAAGGTTCTGCTGTACTCAGTATGTAGACAGGACGGCGGCATTCAATGAGTAGAAGGTTCTGCTGTACGCAGTATGTAGACAGGATGGCTAGATTCAATGAGTAGAAGGTTTTGCTGTAAGCAGTATGGAAACAGGACAGCGGCGTTCGATGAGTAGAAGGTTCTGCTGTACTCAGTATGTAGACAGGACGGCTGCATTCAATGAGCTAGAAGGTTCTGCTGTACTCAGTATGTAGACAGGACGGCTGCATTCAATGAATAGAAGGTTCTGCTGTACGCAGTATGTGGACAGGACGGCTGCATTCAATGAGTAGAAGGTTCTGCTGTACGCAGTATGTACACAGGATGGCGGGATTCAATGAGTAGAAAGTTCTGCTGTACTCAGTATGTAGGCAGGACGGCGGCGTTCAATGAGTAGACGGTTCTGCTGTACGCAGTATACAGACTGGACGGCCTCATTCATTGAGTAGAAGGTTCTGCTGTACGCAGTATGTACACAGGATGGTTTATGTACACAGGATGGCTGCATTCAATGAGTAGAAGGTTCTGCTGTACTCAGTATGTAGACAGGACGGCGGCATTCAATTAGTAGGAGGTGCTGCTGTACTCACTATGTAGACAGGACGGCGGCATTCAATGAGTAGAAGGTTTTGCTGTACGCAGTATGGAGACAGGACAGCGGCGTTCAATGAGTAGAAGGTTCTGCTGTACTCAGTATGTAGACAGGACGGTGGCGATCAATGAGTAGAAGGTTCAGCTGTCCTCAGTATTTAGACAGGACGGCTGAATTCAATGAGTAGAAGGTTCTGCTGTACTCAGTATGTAGACAGGACCAGTATTCAATGAGTAGAAGGTTCTGCTGTACGCAGTATACAGACAGGATGGCTGCATTCAATGAGTAGAAGTGTCTGCTGTACTCAGTATGTAGACAATACCGGTATTCAATGAGTAGAAGGTTCTGCTGTACGCAGTATACAGACAGGATGGCTGCATTCAATGAGTAGAAGGTTCTGCTGTACTCAGTATGTAGACAGAACGGCGTTGTTCAATGAGTAGAAGGTTCTGCTGTACGCAGTATGTAGAGAGGACGGCTGCATTCAATGAGGAGAAGGTCCTGTTGTACGCAGTATACAGACAGGATGGCTGCATTCAATGAGTAGAAGGTTCTGCTGTACTCAGTATGTAGACAGTACAACGGCATTCAATGAGTAGGAGATTCAGCTGTACTCAGTATGTAGACAGAACGGCGACATTCAATGAGTAGTAGATTCTGCTGTACGCAGTATGTAGACAGGACGGCTGCATTCAATGAGTAGAAGGTTCTGCTGTACTCAGTATGTAGACAGGATGGCTGCCTTCAATGAGTAGAAGGTTCTGCTGTACGTAGTATGTAGACAGGATGGCGTGCATTTAATGAGTAGAAGGTTCTGCTGTACGTAGTATGTACACAGGATGGCAGCATTCAATGAGTAGAAGGTTCTGCTGTACTCAGTATGTAGACAGGACGGCTGCACTCAATGAGTAGAAGGTTCTGCTGTACGCAGTATGCAGACAGGACGGCTGCATTCAATCAGTAGAAGGTTCTGCTGTACGCAGTATGTAGACAGGACAGCTGCATTCAATGAGTAGAAGGTTCTGCTGTACGCAGTATACAGACTGGACGGATGCATTCAATGAGTAGAAGGTTCTGATGTACGCAGTATGTACACAGGTTGGCTGCATTCAATGAGTAGAAGGTTCTGCTGTACTCAGTATGTAGACAGGACAGCGGCATTCAATGAATAGAAGGTTCTGCTGTACGCAGTATGTACACAGGATGGTGGGATTCAATGAATTGAAGGTTCTGCTGTACTCAGTATGTAGACTGGACGGCTGCATTCAATGAGCGGAAGGTTCTGCTGTAATCAGTATATAGACAGGATGGCTGCACTCAATGAGTAGAAGGTTCTGCTGTACTCAGTATGTAGATGGGACCGGTATTCAATGAGTAGAAGTGTCTGCTGTATGCAGTATGTAGACAGGACGGCTGCGAACAATGAGTAGAAGGTTCTGCTGGACTCAGTATGTAGACAGGACGGAGGCGTTCAATGAGTAGAAGGTTCTGCTGTACTCAGTATGTAGACAGGACTGCTGCATTCAATGAGTAGAAGGTTCTGCTGTACTCAGTATGTAGACAGGACGGCGGCATTCAATGAGTAGAAGGTTCTGCTGTACTCAGTAAGTAGACAGGACGGCGGCATTCAATGAGTAGTAGGTTCTGCTGTACTCAGTATGTAGACAGGACTGCTGCATTCAATGAGTAGAAGGTTCTGCTGTACTCAGTATGTAGACAGGACGGCGGCATTCAATGAGTAGAAGGTTCTGCTGTACGCAGTATGTAGACAGGACGGCTAGATTCAATGAGTAGAAGGTTTTGCTGTAAGCAGTATGTAGTCAGGACAGCGGCGTTCGATGAGTAGAAGGTTCTGCTGTACTCAGTATGTAGACAGGACAGCTGCATTCAATGAGCTAGAAGGTTCTGCTGTACTCAGTATGTAGACAGGACGGCTGCATTCAATAATAGAAGGTTCTGCTGTACGCAGTGTGTAGACAGGACGGCTGCATTCAATGAATAGAAGGTTCTGCTGTAATCAGTATGTAGACAGGACGTCTAGCATTCAATGAGTAGAAGGTTTTGCTGTACGCAGTATGTAGACAGGACGGCGGCTTTCAATGAGTAGAATGTTCTGCTGTACGCAGTTTGTAGACAGGACGGCTGCACTCAATGAGAAGAAGGTTCTGCTGTTCTCAGGATGTAGACAAAACGGCGGCATTCAATGAGTAGTAGGTTCTGCTGTACGTAGTATGTAGACAGGACGGCTGCATTCAATGAGTAGAAGGTTCTGCTGTATGTAGTATGTACACAGGATGGCGGCATTCAATGAGTAGAAGGTTCTGCTGTACGTATTATGTATAGAGGATGGTGGCATTCAATGAGTAGAAGGTTCTGCTGTATGTAGTATGTACACAGGATGGCGGCATTCAATGAGTAGAAGGTTCTGCTGTTCTCAGGATGTAGACAAAACGGCGGCATTCAATGAGTAGAAGGTTCTGCTGTACGCAGTATACAGACAGGACGGCTGCATTCAATCAGTAGAAGGTTCTGCTGTACGCAGTATGTAGACAGGACGGCGGCATTCAATGAGTAGTAGGTTCTGCTGTACTCAGTATGTAGACAGGACGACGGCATTCAATGAGTAGAAGGTTCTGCTGTACTCAGTATGTAGACAGTACGACAGCATTCAATGAGTAGAAGATTCGGCTGTACTCTTTATGTAGACAGAACGGCTGCATTCAATGAGTAGAAGGTTCTGCTATACTCAGTATGTAGACAGGACGGCGGCATTCAATGAGTAGAAGGTTCTGCTGTACGCAGTATGTAGACAGGACGGCTAGATTCAATGAGTAGAAGGTTTTGCTGTAAGCAGTATGTAGTCAGGACAGCGGCGTTCGATGAGTAGAAGGTTCTGCTGTACTCAGTATGTAGACAGGACAGCTGCATTCAATGAGCTGAAGGTTCTGCTGTACTCAGTATGTAGACAGGACGGCTGCATTCAATAATAGAAGGTTCTGCTGTACGCAGTGTGTGGACAGGACGGCTGCATTCAATGAATAGAAGGTTCTGCTGTAATCAGTATGTAGACAGGACGTCTAGATTCAATGAGTAGAAGGTTTTGCTGTACGCAGTATGTAGACAGGACGGCGGCTTTCAATGAGTAGAATGTTCTGCTGTACGCAGTTTGTAGACAGGACGGCTGCACTCAATGAGAAGAAGGTTCTGCTGTTCTCAGGATGTAGACAAAACGGCGGCATTCAATGAGTAGTAGGTTCTGCTGTACGTAGTATGTAGACAGGACGGCTGCATTCAATGAGTAGAAGGTTCTTCTGTACATAGTATGTACACAGGATGGCGGCATTCAATGAGTAGAAGGTTCTGCTGTACGTATTATGTATACAGGATGGTGGCATTCAATGAGTAGAAGGTTCTGCTGTATGTAGTATGTACACAGGATGGCGGCATTCAATGAGTAGAAGGTTCTGCTGTTCTCAGGATGTAGACAAAACGGCGGCATTCAATGAGTAGAAGGTTCTGCTGTACGCAGTATACAGACAGGACGGCTGCATTCAATCAGTAGAAGGTTCTGCTGTACGCAGTATGTACACAGGATGGCGGGATTCAATGAGTAGAAAGTTCTGCTGTACTCAGTATGTAGGCAGGACGGCGGCGTTCAATGAGTAGAAGGTTCTACTGTACTCAGTATGTAGACAGGACGGCAGCATTCAATGAGTGGAAGGTTCTGCTTTACGCAGTATGTAGACAGGACGGCGGGGATCAATGAGTTGAAGGTTCTGCTGTACGCAGTATACAGACTGGACGGCTGCATTCAATGAGTAGAAGATTCTGATGTACGCAGTATACAGACTGGACGGCCTCATTCATTGAGCAGAAGGTTCTGCTGTACGCAGTATGTACACAGGATGGCTGCATTCAATGAGTAGAAGATTCTGCTGTACTCAGTATGTACACAGGACGGCGGCATTCAATTAGTAGGAGGTGCTGCTGTACTCAGTATGTAGACAGGACGGCGGCATTCAATGAGTAGAAGGTTTTGCTGTACCCAGTATGGAGACAGGACAGCGGCGTTCAATGAGTAGAAGGTTCTGCTGTACTCAGTATGTAGACAGGACGGCTGAATTCAATGAGTAGAAGGTTCTGCTGTACTCAGTATGTAGACAGGACCGGTATTCAATGAGTAGAAGGTTCTGCTGTACGCAGTATACAGACAGGATGGCTGCATTCAATGAGTAGAAGTGTCTGCTGTACTCAATATGTAGACAATACCGATTTTCAATGAGTAGAAGGTTCTGCTGTACGCAGTATACAGACAGGATGGTTGCATTCAATGAGTAGAAGGTTCTGCTGTACTCAGTATGTAGACAGAACGGCGCCGTTCAATGAGTAGAAGGTTCTGTTGTACGCAGTATGTAGAGAGGACGGCTGCATTCAATGAGGAGAAGGTGCTGCTGTACGCAGTATACAGACAGGATGGCTGCATTCAATGAGTAGAAGGTTCTGCTGTACTCAGTATGTAGACAGGACAGCGGCATTCAATGAATAGAAGGTTCTGCTGTACGCAGTATGTACACAGGATGGCGGGATTCAATGAATTGAAGGTTCTGCTGTACTCTGTATGTAGACAGGACGGCTGCACTCAATGAGTAGAAGGTTCTGGTGTACTCCGTATGTAGATGGGACCGGTATTCAATGAGTAGAAGTGTCTGCTGTATGCAGTATGTAGACAGGACGGCTGCGAACAATGAGTAGAAGGTTCTGCTGGACTCAGTATGTAGACAGGACGGCGGCGTTCAATGAGTAGAAGGTTCTGCTGTACTCAGTATGTAGACAGGACTGCTGCATTCAATGAGTAGAAGGTTCTGCTGTACTCAGTATGTAGACAGGACGGCGGCATTCAATGAGTAGAAGGTTCTGCTGTACACAGTAAGTAGACAGGACGGCGGCATTCAATGAGTAGAAGGTTCTGCTGTACTCAGTATGTAGACAGGACGACGGCATTCAATGAGTAGAAGGTTCTGCTGTACTCAGTATGTAGACAGTACGACAGCATTCAATGAGTAGAAGATTCGGCTGTACTCTTTATGTAGACAGAACGGCTGCATTCAATGAGTTGAAGGTTCTGCTGTACGCAGTATACAGACAGGATGGCTGCATTCAATCAGTAGAAGGTTCTGCTGTACGCAGTATGTACACAGGATGGCGGGATTCAATGAGTAGAAAGTTCTGCTGTACTCAGTATGTAGGCAGGACGGCGGCGTTCAATGAGTAGAAGGTTCTACTGTACTCAGTATGTAGACAGAACGGCAGCATTCAATGAGTGGAAGGTTCTGCTTTACGCAGTATGTAGACAGGACGGCGGGGATCAATGAGTTGAAGGTTCTGCTGTACGCAGTATACAGACTGGACGGCTGCATTCAATGAGTAGAAGATTCTGATGTACGCAGTATACAGACTGGACGGCCTCATTCATTGAGCAGAAGGTTCTGCTGTACGCAGTATGTACACAGGATGGCTGCATTCAATGAGTAGAAGATTCTGCTGTACTCAGTATGTAGACAGGACGGCGGCATTCAATTAGTAGGAGGTGCTGCTGTACTCAGTATGTAGACAGGACGGCGGCATTCAATGAGTAGAAGGTTTTGCTGTATCCAGTATGGAGACAGGACAGCGGCGTTCAATGAGTAGAAGGTTCTGCTGTACTCAGTATGTAGACAGGACGGCTGAATTCAATGAGTAGAAGGTTCTGCTGTACTCAGTATGTAGACAGGACCGGTATTCAATGAGTAGAAGGTTCTGCTGTACGCAGTATACAGACAGGATGGCTGCATTCAATGAGTAGAAGTGTCTGCTGTACTCAATATGTAGACAATACCGATTTTCAATGAGTAGAAGGTTCTGCTGTACGCAGTATACAGACAGGATGGTTGCATTCAATGAGTAGAAGGTTCTGCTGTACTCAGTATGTAGACAGAACGGCGTCGTTCAATGAGTAGAAGGTTCTGTTGTACGCAGTATGTAGAGAGGACGGCTGCATTCAATGAGGAGAAGGTGCTGCTGTACGCAGTATACAGACAGGATGGCTGCATTCAATGAGTAGAAGGTTCTGCTGTACTCAGTATGTAGACAGGACAGTGGCATTCAATGAATAGAAGGTTCTGCTGTACGCAGTATGTACACAGGATGGCGGGATTCAATGAATTGAAGGTTCTGCTGTACTCTGTATGTAGACAGGACGGCTGCACTCAATGAGTAGAAGGTTCTGGTGTACTCAGTATGTAGATGGGACCGGTATTCAATGAGTAGAAGTGTCTGCTGTATGCAGTATGTAGACAGGACGGCTGCGAACAATGAGTAGAAGGTTCTGCTGGACTCAGTATGTAGACAGGACGGCGGCGTTCAATGAGTAGAAGGTTCTGCTGTACTCAGTATGTAGACAGGACTGCTGCATTCAATGAGTAGAAGGTTCTGCTGTACTCAGTATGTAGACAGGACGGCGGCATTCAATGAGTAGAAGGTTCTGCTGTACAGTAAGTAGACAGGACGGCGGCATTCAATGAGTAGAAGGTTCTGCTGTACTCAGTATGTAGACAGGACGACGGCATTCAATGAGTAGAAGGTTCTGCTGTACTCAGTATGTAGACAGTACGACAGCATTCAATGAGTAGAGGATTCGGCTGTACTCTTTATGTAGACAGAACGGCGGCATTCAATTAGTAGGAGGTGCTGCTGTACTCAGTATGTAGACAGGTCGGCGGCATTCAATGAGTAGAAGGTTTTGCTGTACCCAGTATGGAGACAGGACAGCGGCGTTCAATGAGTAGAAGGTTCTGCTGTACTCAGTATGTAGACAGGACGGCTGAATTCAATGAGTAGAAGGTTCTGCTGTACTCAGTATGTAGACAGGACCGGTATTCAATGAGTAGAAGGTTCTGCTGTACGCAGTATACAGACAGGATGGCTGCATTCAATGAGTAGAAGTGTCTGCTGTACTCAATATGTAGACAATACCGATTTTCAATGAGTAGAAGGTTCTGCTGTACGCAGTATACAGACAGGATGGTTGCATTCAATGAGTAGAAGGTTCTGCTGTACTCAGTATGTAGACAGAACGGCGTCGTTCAATGAGCAGAAGGTTCTGTTGTACGCAGTATGTAGAGAGGACGGCTGCATTCAATGAGGAGAAGGTGCTGCTGTACGCAGTATACAGACAGGATGGCTGCATTCAATGAGTAGAAGGTTCTGCTGTACTCAGTATGTAGACAGGACAGTGGCATTCAATGAATAGAAGGTTCTGCTGTACGCAGTATGTACACAGGATGGCGGGATTCAATGAATTGAAGGTTCTGCTGTACTCTGTATGTAGACAGGACGGCTGCACTCAATGAGTAGAAGGTTCTGGTGTACTCAGTATGTAGATGGGACCGGTATTCAATGAGTAGAAGTGTCTGCTGTATGCAGTATGTAGACAGGACGGCTGCGAACAATGAGTAGAAGGTTCTGCTGGACTCAGTATGTAGACAGGACGGCGGCGTTCAATGAGTAGAAGGTTCTGCTGTACTCAGTATGTAGACAGGACTGCTGCATTCAATGAGTAGAAGGTTCTGCTGTACTCAGTATGTAGACAGGACGGCGGCATTCAATGAGTAGAAGGTTCTGCTGTACAGTAAGTAGACAGGACGGCGGCATTCAATGAGTAGAAGGTTCTGCTGTACTCAGTATGTAGACAGGACGACGGCATTCAATGAGTAGAAGGTTCTGCTGTACTCAGTATGTAGACAGTACGACAGCATTCAATGAGTAGAAGATTCGGCTGTACTCTTTATGTAGACAGAACGGCTGCATTCAATGAGTAGAAGGTTCTGCTATACTCAGTATGTAGACAGGACGGCGGCATTCAATGAATAGAAGGTTCTGCTGTACGCAGTATGTGGACAGGACGGCTGCATTCAATGAATAGAAGGTTCTGCTGTAATCAGTATGTAGACAGGACGTCTAGATTCAATGAGTAGAAGGTTTTGCTGTACGCAGTATGTAGACAGGACGGCGGCTTTCAATGAGTAGAATGTTCTGCTGTACGCAGTTTGTAGACAGGACGGCTGCACTCAATGAGAAGAAGGTTCTGCTGTTCTCAGGATGTAGACAAAACGGCGGCATTCAATGAGTAGTAGGTTCTGCTGTACGTAGTATGTAGACAGGACGGCTGCATTCAATGAGTAGAAGGTTCTTCTGTACATAGTATGTACACAGGATGGCGGCATTCAATGAGTAGAAGGTTCTGCTGTACGTATTATGTACACAGGATGGTGGCATTCAATGAGTAGAAGGTTCTGCTGTATGTAGTATGTACACAGGATGGCGGCATTCAATGAGTAGAAGGTTCTGCTGCTCTCAGGATGTAGACAAAACGGCGGCATTCAATGAGTAGAAGGTTCTGCTGTACGCAGTATACAGACAGGACGGCTGCATTCAATCAGTAGAAGGTTCTGCTGTACGCAGTATGTACACAGGATGGCGGGATTCAATGAGTAGAAAGTTCTGCTGTACTCAGTATGTAGGCAGGACGGCGGCGTTCAATGAGTAGAAGGTTCTGCTGTACTCAGTATGTAGACAGGACGGCAGCATTCAATGAGTGGAAGGTTCTGCTTTACGCAGTATGTAGACAGGACGGCGGGGTTCAATGAGTTGAAGGTTCTGCTGTACGCAGTATACAGACTGGACGGCTGCATTCAATAAGTAGAAGGTTCTGCTGTACGCAGTATACAGACTGGACGGCCTCATTCATTGA
Organism: Calotriton arnoldi; assembly: GCA_963921515.1. Taxonomy (NCBI): domain Eukaryota; kingdom Metazoa; phylum Chordata; class Amphibia; order Caudata; family Salamandridae; genus Calotriton; species Calotriton arnoldi. The sequence continues at coordinate 1,391,223 of CAWUFW010003476.1, forward strand.
GCAGAAGGTTCTGCTGTACGCAGTATGTACACAGGATGGCTGCATTCAATGAGTAGAAGGTTCTGCTGTACTCAGTATGTAGACAGGACGGCGGCATTCAATTAGTAGGAGGTGCTGCTGTACTCAGTATGTAGACAGGACGGCGGCATTCAATGAGTAGAAGGTTTTGCTGTACCCAGTATGGAGACAGGACAGCGGCGTTCAATGAGTAGAAGGTTCTGCTGTACTCAGTATGTAGACAGGACGGTGGCGATCAATGAGTAGAAGGTTCAGCTGTCCTCAGTATGTAGACAGGACGGCTGAATTCAATGAGTAGAAGGTTCTGCTGTACTCAGTATGTAGACAGGACCGGTATTCAATGAGTAGAAGGTTCTGCTGTACTCAGTATACAGACAGGATGGCTGCATTCAATGAGTAGAAGTGTCTGCTGTACTCAATATGTAGACAATACCGATATTCAATGAGTAGAAGGTTCTGCTGTACGCAGTATACAGACAGGATGGTTGCATTCAATGAGTAGAAGGTTCTGCTGTACTCAGTATGTAGACAGAACGGCGTCGTTCAATGAGTAGAAGGTTCTGCTGTACGCAGTATGTAGAGAGGACGGCTGCATTCAATGAGGAGAAGGTCCTGCTGTACGCAGTATACAGACAGGATGGCTGCATTCAATGAGTAGAAGGTTCTGCTGTACTCAGTATGTAGACAGTACAACGGCATTCAATGAGTAGGAGATTCAGCTGTACTCAGTATGTAGACAGAACGGCGGCATTCAATGAGTAGTAGATTCTGCTGTACGCAGTATGTAGACAGTAGGGCTGCATTCAATGAGTAGACGGTTCTGCTGTAATCAGTATGTAGACAGGACGGCGGCATTCAATGAGTAGTTGATTCTGCTGTACGCAGTATATAGACAGTAGGGCTGCATTCAATGAGTAGAAGGTTCTGCTCTACGTAGTATGTACACAGGATGGCGGCATTCAATGAGTAGAAGGTTCTGCTGTACTCAGTATGTAGACAGGACGGCTTCATTCAATGAGTAGAAGTTTCTGCTGTACTCAGTATGTAGACAGGACGGCTGCATTCAATGAGTAGAAGGTTCTGCTGTACGTAGTATGTACACAGGATGGCAGCATTCAATGAGTAGAAGGTTCTGCTGTACTCAGTATGTAGACAGGACGGCTGCACTCAATGAGTAGAAGGTTCTGCTATACTCAGTATGTAGACAGGATGGCGGCGTTCAATGAGTAGAAGGTTCTGCTGTACGCAGTATACAGACTGGACGGCTGCATTCAATGAGTAGAAGGTTCTGCTGTACGCAGTATACAGATTGGACGGCTGCATTCAATGAGTAGAAGGTTCTGCTGTACGCAGTATGTACACAGGATGGCTGCATTCAATGAGTAGAAGGTTCTGCTGTACTCAGTATGTAGACAGGATGGCGGCATTCAATGAATAAGAAGGTTCTGCTGTACGAAGTATGTACACAGGATGGCGGGATTCAATGAGTAGAAAGTTCTGCTGTACTCAATATGTAGGCAGGACGGCGGCGTTCAATGAGTAGAAGGTTCTGCTGTACTCAGTATGTAGACAGGACGGCAGCATTGAATGAGTGGAAGGTTCTGCTTTACGCAGTATGTAGACAGGACGGCGGCGTTCAATGAGTTGAAGGTTCTGCTGTATGCAGTATGCAGACTGGACGGCTGCATTCAATGAGTTGAAGGTTCTGCTGTACTCAGTATGTGTACAGGAAGGCTGCATTCAATGAATAGAAGGTTCTGCTGTACGCATCTGTGGACAGGACGTCTGCATTCAATGAATAGAAGGTTCTGCTGTAATCAGTATGTAGACAGGACGGCTAGATTCAATGAGTAGAAGATTCTGCTGTACGCAGTATATAGACAGGACGGCGGCTTTCAATGAGTAGAAGGTTCTGCTGTACGCAGTTTGTAGACAGGACGGCTGCGAACAATGAGTAGAAGGTTCTGCTGTACGCAGTTTGTAGACAGTACGGCTGCAATCAATGAGTAGAAGGTTCTGCTGCTCTCAGGATGTAGACAAAACGTCGGCATTCAATGAGTAGAAGGTTCTGCTGTACGTAGTTTGTAGACAGGACGGCGGCATTCAATGAGTAGAAGGTTCTGCTGTACGCAGTTTGTAGACAAGACGGCTGCGAACAATGAGTAGAAGATTCTGCTGTACTCAGTATGTAGACAGGACGGCTGCATTCAATGAGTAGAAGGTTCTGCTGTACGCAGTATGGAGACAGGACGGTGCATTCAATGAGTAGAAGGTTCTGCTGTACTCACTATATAGACAGGACGGCTGCATTCAATGAGTAGTAGGTTCTGCAGTACTCAGTATGTAGACAGGACAGCGGCATTCAATGAATTGAAGGTTCTGCTGTACTCAGTATGTAGACAGGACGGCTGCATTCAATGAGCGGAAGGTTCTGCTGTAATCAGTATATAGACAGGACGGCTGCACTCAATGAGTAGAAGGTTCTGCTGTACTCAGTATGTAGATGGGACCGGTATTCAATGAGTAGAAGGTTCTGCTGTACTCAGTAAGTAGACAGCACGGCGGCATTCAATGAGTAGAAGGTTCTGCTGTACTCAGTATGTAGACAGTTCGACGGCATTCAATGAGTAGAAGATTCGGCTGTACTCTTTATGTAGACAGAACGGCTGCATTCAATGAGTAGAAGGTTCTGGTGTACGCAGTATGTAGACAGGACGGCGGCATTCAATGAGTAGAAGGTTCTGCTGTACTCAGTATGTAGACAGTACGACGGCATTCAATGAGCAGAAGATTCGGTTGTACTCAGTATGTAGACAGAACGGCTGCATTCAATGAGTAGAAGGTTCTGGTGTACCCAGTATGTAGACAGGACGGCGGCATTCAATGAGTAGAAGGTTCTGCTGTACTCAGTATGTAGACAGGAAGGCGGCGTGCGATGAGTATAAGGTTCTGCTGTACTAAGTATGTAGACAGGACGGTTGCGTTCAATGAGTAGAAGGTTCTGCTGTACTCAGTATGTAGACAGGACGGCGGCGATCAATGACTAGAAGGTTCTGCTGTACTCAGTATGTAGAGAGGACGGCGGCGTTCAATGAGTAGAAGGCTCTGCTGTACTCCGTATGTAGACAGGACGGCAGCGTTCAATGAGTAGAAGGTTCAGTTGTCCTCAGTATGTAGACAGGACGGCTGAATTCAATGAGTAGAAGGTTCTGCTGTACTCAGTATGTAGAAAGGTCTGCGGCATTAAATGAGTAGAAGGTTCTGCTGTAATCAGTATGTAGACAGGACGGCGACGTTCAGTGAGTAGAAGATTCAGCTGTCCTCAGTATGTAGACAGGACGGTGACATTCAATGAGTAGAAGTGTCTGCTGTACTCAGTATGTAGACGGGACCGGTATTCAATGAGTAGAAGGTTCTGCTGTACTCAGTATGTAGACAGGACGGCGTCGTTCAATGAGTAGAAGGTTCTGCTGTACTCAGTATGTAGACAGGACGGCGCCATTCAATGAATAAGAAGGTTCTGCTGTACTCAGTATGTGGACAAGACGGCTTCGTTCAATGAGTAGAAGGTTCTGCTGTACTCAGTATGTAGACAGGACGGCGGCATTCAATTAGTAGAAGGTTCTGCTGTACTCACTATATAGACAGGACGCTGCAGTCAATGAGTAGTAGGTTCTGCAGTACTCAGTATGTAGACAGGGCGGCGGCATTCAATGAATTGAAGGTTCTGCTGTACTCAGTATGTAGACAGGACGGCGGCATTAAATGAGCGGAAGGTTCTGCTGTAATCAGTATATAGACAGGACGGCTGCACTCAATGAGTAGAAGGTTCTGCTGTACTCAGTATGTAGATGGGACCGGTATTCAATGAGTAGAAGTGTCTGCTGTATGCAGTATGTAGACAGGACGGCGGCATTCAATGAATAGAAGGTTCTGCTGTACGCAGTATGTACACAGGATGGCGGGATTCAATGAGTAGAAAGTTCTGCTGTACTCAGTATGTAGGCAGGACGGCGGCGTTCAATGAGTAGAAGGTTCTGCTGTACTCAGTATGTAGACAGGACGGCAGCATTGAATGAGTGGAAGGTTATGCTTTACGCAGTATGTAGACAGGACGGCGGCGTTCAATGAGTTGAAGGTTCTGCTGTACGCAGTATACAGACTGGACGGCTGCATTCAATGAGTTGAAGGTTCTGCTGTACTCAGTATGTAGACAGGACGGCTGCATTCAATGAATAGAAGGTTCTGCTGTACGCAGTATGTGGACAGGACAGCTGCATTCAATGAATAGAAGGTTCTGCTGTAATCAGTATGTATACAGGACGGCTAGATTCAATGAGTAGAAGGTTTTGCTGTACGCAGTACGTAGACAGGACGGCGGCTTTCAATGAGTAGAAGGTTCTGCTGTACGCAGTTTGTAGACAGGACGGCTGCGAACAATGAGTAGAAGGTTCTGCTGTACGCAGTTTGTAGACAGTACGGCTGCACTCAATGAGTAGAAGGTTCTGCTGTTCTCAGGATGTAGACAAAACGGCGGCATTCAATGAGTAGAAGGTTCTGCTGTATGTAGTTTGTAGACAGGACGGAGGCATTCAATGAGTAGAAGGTTCTGCTGTACGCAGTTTGTAGACAGGACGGCTGCGAACAATGAGTAGAAGGTTCTGCTGTACTCAGTATGTAGACAGGATGGCTGCATTCAATGAGTAGAAGGTTCTGCTGTACGCAGTATGGAGACAGGACTGTGCATTCAATGAGTAGAAGGTTCTGCTGTACTCACTATATAGACAGGATGGCTGCATTCAATGAGTAGTAGGTTCTGCAGTACTCAGTATGTAGACAGGACGGCGGCATTCAATGAATTGAAGGTTCTGCTGTACTCAGTATGTAGACAGGACGGCTGCATTCAATGAGTGGAAGGTTCTGCTGTAATCAGTATATAGACAGGACAGCTGCACTCAATGAGTAGAAGGTTCTGCTGTACTCAGTATGTAGATGGGACCGGTATTCAATGAGTAGAAGTGTCTGCTGTATGCAGTATGTAGACAGGACGGCTGCGAACAATGAGTAGAAGGTTCTGCTGGACTCAGTATGTAGACAGGACGGCGGCGTTCAATGCGTAGAAGGTTCTGCTGTACTCAGTATGTAGACAGGACTGCTGCATTCAATGAATAGAAGGTTCTGCTGTACTCAGTAAGTAGACAGGACGGCGGCATTCAATGAGTAGAAGGTTCTGGTGTACGCAGTATGTAGACAGGACGGCGGCATTCAATGAGTAGAAGGTTCTGCTGTACTCAGTATGTAGACAGTACGACGGCATTCAATGAGTAGAAGATTCGGTTGTATTCAGTATGTAGACAGAACGGCTGCATTCAATGAGTAGAAGGTTCTGGTGTACCCAGTATGTAGACAGGACGGCGGCATTCAATGAGTAGAAGGTTCTGCTGTACTCAGTATGTAGACAGGAAGGCGGCGTGCGATGAGTATAAGGTTCTGCTGTACTAAGTATGTAGACAGGACGGTGGCGTTCAATGAGTAGAAGGTTCTGCTGTACTCAGTATGTAGACAGGACGGCGGCGATCAATGAGTAGAAGGTTCTGCTGTACTCAGTATGTAGAGAGGACGGCGGTGTTCAATGAGTAGAAGGCTCTGCTGTACTCAGTATGTAGACAGGACGGCAGCGTTCAATGAGTAGAAGGTTCAGTTGTCCTCAGTATGTAGACAGGACGGCTGAATTCAATGAGTAGAAGGTTCTGCTGTACTCAGTATGTAGAAAGGTCTGCGGCATTAAATGAGTAGAAGGTTCTGCTGTAATCAGTATGTAGACAGGACGGCGATGTTCAATGAGTAGAAGATTCAGCTGTCCTCAGTATGTAGGCAGGACGGTGACATTCAATGAGTAGAAGTGTCTGCTGTACTCAGTATGTAGACGGGACCGGTATTCAATGAGTAGAAGGTTCTGCTGTACTCAGTATGTAGACAGGACGGCGTCGTTCAATGAGTAGAAGGTTCTGCTATACTCAGTATGTAGACAGGACGGCGGCATTCAATGAATAAGAAGGTTCTGCTGTACTCAGTATGTGGACAAGACGGCTTCGTTCAATGAGTAGAAGGTTCTGCTGTACTCAGTATGTAGACAGGACGGCGGCATTCAATTAGTAGAAGGTTCTGCTGTACTCACTATATAGACAGGACGGCTGCATTCAATGAGTAGTAAGTTCTGCAGTACTCAGTATGTAGACAGGGCGGCGGCATTCAATGAATTGAAGGTTCTGCTGTACTCAGTATGTAGACAGGACGGCGGCATTCAATGAGCAGAAGGTTCTGCTGTAATCAGTATATAGACAGGACGGCTGCACTCAATGAGTAGAAGGTTCTGCTGTACTCAGTATGTAGATGGGACCGGTATTCAATGAGTAGAAGTGTCTGCTGTATGCAGTATGTAGACAGGACGGCGGCATTCAATGAATAGAAGGTTCTGCTGCACGCAGTATGCACACAGGATGGCGGGATTCAATGAGTAGAAAGTTCTGCTGTACTCAGTATGTAGGCAGGACGGCGGCGTTCAATGAGTAGAAGGTTCTGCTGTACTCAGTATGTAGACAGGACGGCAGCATTGAATGAGTGGAAGGTTCTGCTTTACGCAGTATGTAGACAGGACGGCGGCGTTCAATGAGTTGAAGGTTCTGCTGTACGCAGTATACAGACTGGACGGCTGCATTCAATGAGTTGAAGGTTCTGCTGTACTCAGTATGTAGACAGGACGGCTGCATTCAATGAATAGAAGGTTCTGCTGTACGCAGTATGTGGACAGGACGGCTGCATTCAATGAATAGAAGGTTCTGCTGTAATCAGTATGTATACAGGACGGCTAGATTCAATGAGTAGAAGGTTTTGCTGTACGCAGTACGTAGACAGGACGGCGGCTTTCAATGAGTAGAAGGTTCTGCTGTACGCAGTTTGTAGACAGGACGGCTGCGAACAATGAGTAGAAGGTTCTGCTGTACGCAGTTTGTAGACAGTACGGCTGCACTCAATGAGTAGAAGGTTCTGATGTTCTCAGGATGTAGACAAAACGGCGGCATTCAATGAGTAGAAGGTTCTGCTGTACGCAGTATGGAGACAGGACTGTGCATTCAATGAGTAGAAGGTTCTGCTGTACTCACTATATAGACAGGACGGCTGCATTCAATGAGTAGTAGGTTCTGCAGTACTCAGTATGTAGACAGGACAACGGCATTCAATGAATTGAAGGTTCTGCTGTACTCAGTATGTAGACAGGACGGCTGCATTCAATGAGTGGAAGGTTCTGCTGTAATCAGTATATAGACAGGACGGCTGCACTCAATGAGTAGAAGGTTCTGCTCTACTCAGTATGTAGATGGAACCGGTATTCAATGAGTAGAAGTGTCTGCTGTATGCAGTATGTAGACAGGATGGCTGCGAACAATGAGTAGAAGGTTCTGCTGGACTCAGTATGTAGACAGGACGGCGGCGTTCAATGCGTAGAAGGTTCTGCTGTACTCAGTATGTAGACAGGACGGCGGCATTCAATGAGTAGAAGGTTCTGCTGTACTCAGTAAGTAGACAGGACGGCGGCATTCAATGAGTAGAAGGTTCTGGTGTACGCAGTATGTAGACAGGACGGCGGCATTCAATGAGTAGAAGGTTCTGCTGTACTCAGTATGTAGACAGTACGACGGCATTCAATGAGTAGAAGATTCGGTTGTATTCAGTATGTAGACAGAACGGCTGCATTCAATGAGTAGAAGGTTCTGGTGTACGCAGTATGTAGACAGGACGGCGGCATTCAATGAGTAGAAGGTTCTGCTGTACTCAGTATGTAGACAGGACGGCGGCGTGCAATGAGTAGAAGGTTCTGCTGTACTAAGTATGTAGACAGGACGGTGGCGTTCAATGAGTAGAAGGTTCTGCTGTACTCAGTATGTAGACAGGACGGCGGCGTTCAATGAGTAGAAGGTTCTGCTGTACTCAGTATGTAGACAGAACGGTGACATTCAATGAGTAGAAGGTTCTGCTGTACTCAGTATGTAGAGAGGACGGCGGCGTTCAATGAGTAGAAGGCTCTGATGTACTCAGTATGTAGACAGGACGGCAGCGTTCAATGAGTAGAAGGTTCAGTTGTCCTCAGTATGTAGACAGGACGGCTGAATTCAATGAGTAGAAGGTTCTGCTGTACTCAGTATGTAGAAAGGTCTGCAGCATTAAATGAGTAGAAGGTTCTGCTCTAATCAGTATGTAGACAGGACGGCGACGTTCAATGAGTAGAAGATTCAGCTGTCCTCAGTATGTAGACAGGACGGTGACATTCAATGAGTAGAAGTGTCTGCTGTACTCAGTATGTAGACGGGACCGGTATTCAAGGAGTAGAAGGTTCTGCTGTACTCAGTATGTAGACAGGACGGCGTCGTTCAATGAGTAGAAGGTTCTGCTGTACTCAGTATGTAGACAGGACGGCGGCATTCAATGAATAAGAAGGTTCTGCTGTACTCAGTATGTGGACAAGACGGCTTCGTTCAATGAGTAGAAGGTTCTGCTGTACTCAGTATGTAGACAGGACGGCGGCATTCAATTAGTAGGAGGTGCTGCTGTACTCAGTATGTAGACAGGACGGCGGCATTCAATGAGTAGAAGGTTTTGCTGTACCCAGTATGGAGACAGGACAGCGGCGTTCAATGAGTAGAAGGTTCTGCTGTACTCAGTATGTAGACAGGACGGTGGCGATCAATGAGTAGAAGGTTCAGCTGTCCTCAGTATGTAGACAGGACGGCTGAATTCAATGAGTAGAAGGTTCTGCTGTACTCAGTATGTAGACAGGACCGGTATTCAATGAGTAGAAGGTTCTGCTGTACGCAGTATACAGACAGGATGGCTGCATTCAATGAGTAGAGTTGTCTGCTGTACTCAGTATGTAGACAATACTGATATTCAATGAGTAGAAGGTTCTGCTGTACGCAGTATAGAGACAGGATGGCTGCATTCAATGAGTAGAAGGTTCTGCTGTACTCAGTATTTAGACAGAACGGCGTTGTTCAATGAGTAGAAGGTTCTGCTGTACGCAGTATGTAGAGAGGACGGCTGCATTCAATGAGGAGAAGGTCCTGCTGTACGCAGTATACAGACAGGATGGCTGCATTCAATGAGTAGAAGGTTCTGCTGTACTCACTATGTAGACAGTACAATGGCATTCAATGAGTAGGAGATTCAGCTGTACTCAGTATGTAGACAGAACGGCGGCATTCAATGAGTAGTAGATTCTGCTGTACGCAGTATGTAGACAGTAGGGCTGCATTCAATGAGTAGACGGTTCTGCTGTAATCAGTATGTAGACAGGACGGCGGCATTCAATGAGTAGTAGATTCTGCTGTACGCAGTATATAGACAGTAGGGCTGCATTCAATGAGTAGAAGGTTCTGCTCTACGTAGTATGTACACAGGATGGCGGCATTCAATGAGTAGAAGGTTCTGCTGTACTCAGTATGTAGACAGGACGGCTTCATTCAATGAGTAGAAGTTTCTGCTGTACTCAGTATGTAGACAGGACGGCTGCATTCAATGAGTAGAAGGTTCTGCTGTACGTAGTATGTACACAGGATGGCAGCATTCAATGAGTAGAAGGTTCTGCTGTACTCAGTATGTAGACAGGACGGCTGCACTCAATGAGTAGAGGGTTCTGCTATACTCAGTATGTAGACAGGACGACGGCGTTCAATGAGTAGAAGGTTCTGCTGTACGCAGTATACAGACTGGACGGCTGCATTCAATGAGTAGAAGGTTCTGCTGTATGCAGTATACAGATTGGACGGCTGCATTCAATGAGTAGAAGGTTCTGCTGTACGCAGTATGTACACAGGATGGCTGCATTCAATGAGTAGAAGGTTCTGCTGTACTCAGTATGTAGACAGGATTGCGGCATTCAATGAATAAGAAGGTTCTGCTGTACGCAGTATGTACACAGGATGGCGGGATTCAATGAGTAGAAAGTTCTGCTGTACTCAGTATGTAGGCAGGACGGCGTCGTTCAATGAGTAGAAGGTTCTGCTGTACGCAGTATGTAGAGAGGTCGGCTGCATTCAATGAGGAGAAGGTCCTGCTGTACGCAGTATACAGACAGGATGGCTGCATTCAATGAGTAGAAGGTTCTGGTGTACTCAGTATGTAGACAGTACAACGGCATTCAATGAGTAGGAGATTCAGCTGTACTCAGTATGTAGACAGAACGGCGGCATTCAATGAGTAGTAGATTCTGCTGTACGCAGTATGTAGACAGTAGGGCTGCATTCAATGAGTAGACGGTTCTGCTGTAATCAGTATGTAGACAGGACGGTGGCATTCAATGAGTAGTAGATTCTGCTGTACGCAGTATGTAGACAGTAGGGCTGCATTCAATGAGTAGAAGGTTCTGCTCTACGTAGTATGTACACAGGATGGCGGCATTCAATGAGTAGAAGGTTCTGCTGTACTCAGTATGTAGACAGGACGGCTTCATTCAATGAGTAGAAGTTTCTGCTGTACTCAGTATGTAGACAGGACGGCTGCAATCAATGAGTAGAAGGTTCTGGTGTACGTAGTATGTACACAGGATGGCAGCATTCAATGAGTAGAAGGTTCTGCTGTACTCAGTATGTAGACAGGACGGCTGCACTCAATGAGTAGAAGGTTCTGCTATACTCAGTATGTAGACAGGACGGCAGCGTTCAATGAGTAGAAGGTTCAGTTGTCCTCAGTATGTAGACAGGACGGCTGAATTCAATGAGTAGAAGGTTCTGCTGTACTCAGTATGTAGAAAGGTCTGCAGCATTAAATGAGTAGAAGGTTCTGCTCTAATCAGTATGTAGACAGGACGGCGACGTTCAATGAGTAGAAGATTCAGCTGTCCTCAGTATGTAGACAGGACGGTGACATTCAATGAGTAGAAGTGTCTGCTGTACTCAGTATGTAGACGGGACCGGTATTCAAGGAGTAGAAGGTTCTGCTGTACTCAGTATGTAGACAGGACGGCGTCGTTCAATGAGTAGAAGGTTCTGCTGTACTCAGTATGTAGACAGGACGGCGGCATTCAATGAATAAGAAGGTTCTGCTGTACTCAGTATGTGGACAAGACGGCTTCGTTCAATGAGTAGAAGGTTCTGCTGTCCTCAGTATGTAGACAGGACGGCTGAATTCAATGAGTAGAAGGTTCTGCTGTACTCAGTATGTAGACAGGACGGCTGCACTCAATGAGTAGAAGGTTCTGCTATACTCAGTATGTAGACATGACGACGGCGCTCAATGAGTAGAAGGTTCTGCTGTACGCAGTATACAGACTGGACGGCTGCATTCAATGAGTAGAAGGTTCTGCTGTATGCAGTATACAGATTGGACGGCTGCATTCAATGAGTAGAAGGTTCTGCTGTACGCAGTATGTACACAGGATGGCTGCATTCAATGAGTAGAAGGTTCTGCTGTACTCAGTATGTAGACAGGATTGCGGCATTCAATGAATAAGAAGGTTCTGCTGTACGCAGTATGTACACAGGATGGCGGGATTCAATGAGTAGAAAGTTCTGCTGTACTCAGTATGTAGGCAGGACGGCGTCGTTCAATGAGTAGAAGGTTCTGCTGTACGCAGTATGTAGAGAGGTCGGCTGCATTCAATGAGGAGAAGGTCCTGCTGTACGCAGTATACAGACAGGATGGCTGCATTCAATGAGTAGAAGGTTCTGCTGTACTCAGTATGTAGACAGTACAACGGCATTCAATGAGTAGGAGATTCAGCTGTACTCAGTATGTAGACAGAACGGCGGCATTCAATGAGTAGTAGCTTCTGCTGTACGCAGTATGTAGACAGTAGGGCTGCATTCAATGAGTAGACGGTTCTGCTGTAATCAGTATGTAGACAGGACGGTGGCATTCAATGAGTAGTAGATTCTGCTGTACGCAGTATGTAGACAGTAGGGCTGCATTCAATGAGTAGAAGGTTCTGCTCTACGTAGTATGTACACAGGATGGCGGCATTCAATGAGTAGAAGGTTCTGCTGTACTCAGTATGTAGACAGGACGGCTTCATTCAATGAGTAGAAGTTTCTGCTGTACTCAGTATGTAGACAGGACGGCTGCAATCAATGAGTAGAAGGTTCTGGTGTACGTAGTATGTACACAGGATGGCAGCATTCAATGAGTAGAAGGTTCTGCTGTACTCAGTATGTAGACAGGACGGCTGCACTCAATGAGTAGAAGGTTCTGCTATACTCAGTATGTAGACAGGACGGCAGCGTTCAATGAGTAGAAGGTTCAGTTGTCCTCAGTATGTAGACAGGACGGCTGAATTCAATGAGTAGAAGGTTCTGCTGTACTCAGTATGTAGAAAGGTCTGCAGCATTAAATGAGTAGAAGGTTCTGCTCTAATCAGTATGTAGACAGGACGGCGACGTTCAATGAGTAGAAGATTCAGCTGTCCTCAGTATGTAGACAGGACGGTGACATTCAATGAGTAGAAGTGTCTGCTGTACTCAGTATGTAGACGGGACCGGTATTCAAGGAGTAGAAGGTTCTGCTGTACTCAGTATGTAGACAGGACGGCGTCGTTCAATGAGTAGAAGGTTCTGCTGTACTCAGTATGTAGACAGGACGGCGGCATTCAATGAATAAGAAGGTTCTGCTGTACTCAGTATGTGGACAAGACGGCTTCGTTCAATGAGTAGAAGGTTCTGCTGTACTCAGTATGTAGACAGGACGGCGGCATTCAATTAGTAGGAGGTGCTGCTGTACTCAGTATGTAGACAGGACGGCGGCATTCAATGAGTAGAAGGTTTTGCTGTACCCAGTATGGAGACAGGACAGCGGCGTTCAATGAGTAGAAGGTTCTGCTGTACTCAGTATGTAGACAGGACGGTGGCGATCAATGAGTAGAAGGTTCAGCTGTCCTCAGTATGTAGACAGGACGGCTGAATTCAATGAGTAGAAGGTTCTGCTGTACTCAGTATGTAGACAGGACCGGTATTCAATGAGTAGAAGGTTCTGCTGTACGCAGTATACAGACAGGATGGCTGCATTCAATGAGTAGAGTTGTCTGCTGTACTCAGTATGTAGACAATACTGATATTCAATGAGTAGAAGGTTCTGCTGTACGCAGTATAGAGACAGGATGGCTGCATTCAATGAGTAAAAGGTTCTGCTGTACTCAGTATTTAGACAGAACGGCGTCGTTCAATGAGTAGAAGGTTCTGCTGTACGCAGTATGTAGAGAGGACGGCTGCATTCAATGAGGAGAAGGTCCTGCTGTACGCAGTATACAGACAGGATGGCTGCATTCAATGAGTAGAAGGTTCTGCTGTACTCACTATGTAGACAGTACAATGGCATTCAATGAGTAGGAGATTCAGCTGTACTCAGTATGTAGACAGAACGGCGGCATTCAATGAGTAGTAGATTCTGCTGTACGCAGTATGTAGACAGTAGGGCTGCATTCAATGAGTAGACGGTTCTGCTGTAATCAGTATGTAGACAGGACGGCGGCATTCAATGAGTAGTAGATTCTGCTGTACGCAGTATATAGACAGTAGGGCTGCATTCAATGAGTAGAAGGTTCTGCTCTACGTAGTATGTACACAGGATGGCGGCATTCAATGAGTAGAAGGTTCTGCTGTTCTCAGTATGTAGACAGGACGGCTTCATTCAATGAGTAGAAGTTTCTGCTGTACTCAGTATGTAGACAGGACGGCTGCATTCAATGAGTAGAAGGTTCTGCTGTACGTAGTATGTACACAGGATGGCAGCATTCAATGAGTAGAAGGTTCTGCTGTACTCAGTATGTAGACAGGACGGCTTCATTCAATGAGTAGAAGTTTCTGCTGTACTCAGTATGTAGACAGGACGGCTGCACTCAATGAGTAGAAGGTTCTGCTATACTCAGTATGTAGACAGGACGGCGGCGTTCAATGAGTAGAAGGTTCTGCTGTACTCAGTATACAGACTGGACGGCTGCATTCAATGAGTAGAAGGTTCTGCTGTACGCAGTATACAAATTGGACGGCTGCATTCAATGAGTAGAAGGTTCTGCTGTACGCAGTATGTACACAGGATGGCTGCATTCAATGAGTAGAAGGTTCTGCTGTACTCAGTATGTAGACAGGATGGCGGCATTCAATGAATAAGAAGGTTCTGCTGTACGCAGTATGTACACAGGATGGCGGGATTCAATGAGTAGAAAGTTCTGCTGTACTCAGTATGTAGGCAGGACGGCGTCGTTCAATGAGTAGAAGGTTCTGCTGTACGCAGTATGTAGAGAGGTCGGCTGCATTCAATGAGGAGAAGGTCCTGCTGTACGCAGTATACAGACAGGATGGCTGCATTCAATGAGTAGAAGGTTCTGCTGTACTCAGTATGTAGACAGTACAACGGCATTCAATGAGTAGGAGATTCAGCTGTACTCAGTATGTAGACAGAACGGCGGCATTCAATGAGTAGTAGATTCTGCTGTACGCAGTATGTAGACAGTAGGGCTGCATTCAATGAGTAGAACGGTTCTGCTGTAATCAGTATGTAGACAGGACGGTGGCATTCAATGAGTAGTAGATTCTGCTGTACGCAGTATGTAGACAGTAGGGCTGCATTCAATGAGTAGAAGGTTCTGCTCTACGTAGTATGTACACAGGATGGCGGCATTCAATGAGTAGAAGGTTCTGCTGTACTCAGTATGTAGACAGGACGGCTTCATTCAATGAGTAGAAGTTTCTGCTGTACTCAGTATGTAGACAGGACGGCTGCATTCAATGAGTAGAAGGTTCTGCTGTACGTAGTATGTACACAGGATGGCAGCATTCAATGAGTAGAAGGTTCTGCTGTACTCAGTATGTAGACAGGACGGCTGCACTCAATGAGTAGAAGGTTCTGCTATACTCAGTATGTAGACAGGACGGCGGCGTTCAATGAGTAGAAGGTTCTGCTGTACGCAGTATACAGACTGGACGGCTGCATTCAATGAGTAGAAGGTTCTGCTGTACGCAGTATACAGATTGGACGGCTGCATTCAATGAGTAGAAGGTTCTGCTGTTTGCAGTATGTACACAGGATGGCTGCATTCAATGAGTAGAAGGTTCTGCTGTACTCAGTATGTAGACAGGATGGCGGCATTCAATGAATAAGAAGGTTCTGCTGTACGAAGTATGTACACAGGATGGCGGGATTCAATGAGTAGAAAGTTCTGCTGTACTCAGTATGTAGGCAGGACGGCGGCGTTCAATGAGTAGAAGGTTCTGCTGTACTCAGTATGTAGACAGGACGGCAGCATTGAATGAGTGGAAGGTTCTGCTTTACGCAGTATGTAGACAGGACGGCGGCGTTCAATGAGTTGAAGGTTCTGCTAAACGCAGTATGCAGACTGGACGGCTGCATTCAATGAGTTGAAGGTTCTGCTGTACTCAGTATGTGTACAGGACGGCTGCATTCAATGAATAGAAGGTTCTGCTGTACGCAGTATGTGGACAGGACGGCTGCATTCAATGAATAGAAGGTTCTGCTGTAATCAGTATGTAGACAGGATGGCTAGATTCAATGAGTAGAAGGTTTTGCTGTACGCAGTACGTAGACAGGACGGCGGCTTTCAATGAGTAGAAGGTTCTGCTGTACGCAGTTTGTAGACAGGACGGCTGCGAACAATGAGTAGAAGGTTCTGCTGTACGCAGTTTGTAGACAGTACGGCTGCAATCAATGAGTAGAAGGTTCTGCTGCTCTCAGGATGTAGACAAAACGGCGGCATTCAATGAGTAGAAGGTTCTGCTGTACTCAGTATGTAGACAGGATGGCGGCATTCAATGAATAAGAAGGTTCTGCTGTACGAAGTATGTACACAGGATGGCGGGATTCAATGAGTAGAAAGTTCTGCTGTACTCAGTATGTAGGCAGGACGGCGGCGTTCAATGAGTAGAAGGTTCTGCTGTACTCAGTATGTAGACAGGACGGCAGCATTGAATGAGTGGAAGGTTCTGCTTTACGCAGTATGTAGACAGGACGGCGGCGTTCAATGAGTTGAAGGATCTGCTAAACGCAGTATGCAGACTGGACGGCTGCATTCAATGAGTTGAAGGTTCTGCTGTACTCAGTATGTGTACAGGACGGCTGCATTCAATGAATAGAAGGTTCTGCTGTACGCAGTATGTGGACAGGACGGCTGCATTCAATGAATAGAAGGTTCTGCTGTAATCAGTATGTAGACAGGACGGCTAGATTCAATGAGTAGAAGGTTTTGCTGTACGCAGTACGTAGACAGGACGGCGGCTTTCAATGAGTAGAAGGTTCTGCTGTACGCAGTTTGTAGACAGGACGGCTGCGAACAATGAGTAGAAGGTTCTGCTGTACGCAGTTTGTAGACAGTACGGCTGCAATCAATGAGTAGAAGGTTCTGCTGCTCTCAGGATGTAGACAAAACGGCGGCATTCAATGAGTAGAAGGTTCTGCTGTACGTAGTTTGTAGACAGGACGGCGGCATTCAATGAGTAGAAGGTTCTGCTGTACGCAGTTTGTAGACAGGACGGCTGCGAACAATGAGTAGACGGTTCTGCTGTACTCAGTATGTAGACAGGACGGCTGCATTCAATGAGTAGAAGGTTCTGCTGTACGCAGTATGGAGACAGGACGGTGCATTCAATGAGTAGAAGGTTCTGCTGTACTCACTATATAGACAGGACGGCTGCATTCAATGAGCGGAAGGTTCTGCTGTAATCAGTATATAGACAGGACGGCTGCACTCAATGAGTAGAAGATTCTGCTGTACTCAGTATGTAGATGGGACCGGTATTCAATGAGTAGAAGGTTCTGCTGTACTCAGTAAGTAGACAGCACGGCGGCATTCAATGAGTAGAAGGTTCTGCTGTACTCAGTATGTAGACAGGACGGCGGCATTCAATGAGTAGAAGGTTCTGCTGTACTCAGTATGTAGACAGTACGACGGCATTCAATGAGTAGAAGATTCGGCTGTACTCTTTATGTAGACAGAACAGCTGCATTCAATGAGTAGAAGGTTCTGGTGTACCCAGTATGTAGACAGGACGGCGGCATTCAATGAGTAGAAGGTTCTGCTGTACTCAGTATGTAGACAGGAAGGCGGCGTGCGATGAGTAGAAGGTTCTGCTGTACTAAGTATGTAGACAGGACGGTGGCGTTCAATGAGTAGAAGGTTCTGCTGTACTCAGTATGTAGACAGGACGGCGGCGTTCAATGAGTAGAAGGTTCTGCTGTACTCAGTATGTAGACAGGACGGCGGCATTCAATTAGTAGGAGGTGCTGCTGTACTCAGTATGTAGACAGGACGGCGGCATTCAATGAGTAGAAGGTTTTGCTGTACCCAGTATGTAGACAGGACGGTGGCGATCAATGAGTAGAAGTTTCAGCTGTCCTCAGTATGTAGACAGGACGGCTGAATTCAATGAGTAGAAGGTTCTGCTGTACTCAGTATGTAGACAGGACCGGTATTCAATGAGTAGAAGGTTCTGCTGTACGCAGTATACAGACAGGATGGCTGCATTCAATGAGTAGAAGTGTCTGCTGTACTCAGTATGTAGACAATACTGATATTCAATGAGTAGAAGGTTCTGCTGTACGCAGTATAGAGACAGGATGGCTGCATTCAATGAGTAGAAGGTTCTGCTGTACTCAGTATTTAGACAGAACGGCGTCGTTCAATGAGTAGAAGGTTCTGCTGTACGCAGTATGTAGAGAGGACGGCTGCATTAAATGAGGAGAAGGTCCTGCTGTACGCAGTATACAGACAGGATGGCTGCATTCAATGAGTAGAAGGTTCTGCTGTTCTCACTATGTAGACAGTACAATGGCATTCAATGAGTAGGAGATTCAGCTGTACTCAGTATGTAGACAGAACGGCGGCATTCAATGAGTAGTAGATTCTGCTGTACGCAGTATGTAGACAGTAGGGCTGCATTCAATGAGTAGACGGTTCTGCTGTAATCAGTATGTAGACAGGACGGCGGCATTCAATGAGTAGTAGATTTCTGCTGTACGCAGTATATAGACAGTAGGGCTGCATTCAATGAGTAGAAGGTTCTGCTCTACGTAGTATGTACACAGGATGGTGGCATTCAATGAGTAGAAGGTTCTGCTGTACTCAGTATGTAGACAGGACGGCTTCATTCAATGAGTAGAAGTTTCTGCTGTACTCAGTATGTAGACAGGACGGCTGCATTCAATGAGTAGAAGGTTCTGCTGTACGTAGTATGTACACAGGATGGCAGCATTCAATGAGTAGAAGGTTCTGCTGTACTCAGTATGTAGACAGGACGGCTGCACTCAATGAGTAGAAGGTTCTGCTATACTCAGTATGTAGACAGGACGGCGGCGTTCAATGAGTAGAAGGTTCTGCTGTACGCAGTATACAGACTCGACGGCTGCATTCAATGAGTAGAAGGTTCTGCTGTACGCAGTATACAGATTGGACGGCTGCATTCAATGAGTAGAAGGTTCTGCTGTACGCAGTATGTACACAGGATGGCTGCATTCAATGAGTAGAAGGTTCTGCTGTACTCAGTATGTAGACAGGATGGCGGCATTCAATGAATAAGAAGGTTCTGCTGTACGCAGTATGTACACAGGATGGCGGGATTCAATGAGTAGAAAGTTCTGCTGTACTCAGTATGTAGGCAGGACGGCGTCGTTCAATGAGTAGAAGGTTCTGCTGTACGCAGTATGTAGAGAGGTCGGCTGCATTCAATGAGGAGAAGGTCCTGCTGTACGCAGTATACAGACAGGATGGCTGCATTCAATGAGTAGAAGGTTCTGCTGTACTCAGTATGTAGACAGTACAACGGCATTCAATGAGTAGGAGATTCAGCTGTACTCAGTATGTAGACAGAACGGCGGCATTCAATGAGTAGTAGATTCTGCTGTACGCAGTATGTAGACAGTAGGGCTGCATTCAATGAGTAGACGGTTCTGCTGTAATCAGTATGTAGACAGGACGGTGGCATTCAATGAGTAGTAGATTCTGCTGTACGCAGTATGTAGACAGTAGGGCTGCATTCAATGAGTAGAAGGTTCTGCTCTACGTAGTATGTACACAGGATGGCGGCATTCAATGAGTAGAAGGTTCTGCTGTACTCAGTATGTAGACAGGACGGCTTCATTCAATGAGTAGAAGTTTCTGCTGTACTCAGTATGTAGACAGGACGGCTGCATTCAATGAGTAGAAGGTTCTGCTGTACGTAGTATGTACACAGGATGGCAGCATTCAATGAGTAGAAGGTTCTGCTGTACTCAGTATGTAGACAGGACGGCTGCACTCAATGAGTAGAAGGTTCTGCTATACTCAGTATGTAGACAGGACGGTGGCGTTCAATGAGTAGAAGGTTCTGCTGTACGCAGTATACAGACTGGACGGCTGCATTCAATGAGTAGAAGGTTCTGCTGTACGCAGTATACAGATTGGACGGCTGCATTCAATGAGTAGAAGGTTCTGCTGTACGCAGTATGTACACAGGATGGCTGCATTCAATGAGTAGAAGGTTCTGCTGTACTCAGTATGTAGACAGGATGGCGGCATTCAATGAATAAGAAGGTTCTGCTGTACGAAGTATGTACACAGAATGGCGGGATTCAATGAGTAGAAAGTTCTGCTGTACTCAGTATGTAGGCAGGACGGCGGCGTTCAATGAGTAGAAGGTTCTGCTGTACTCAGTATGTAGACAGGACGGCAGCATTGAATGAGTGGAAGGTTCTGCTTTACGCAGTATGTAGACAGGACGGCGGCGTTCAATGAGTTGAAGGTTCTGCTGTGCGCAGTATGCAGACTGGACGGCTGCGTTCAATGAGTTGAAGGTTCTGCTGTACTCAGTATGTGTACAGGACGGCTTCATTCAATGAATAGAAGGTTCTGCTGTACGCAGTATGTGGACAGGACGGCTGCATTCAATGAATAGAAGGTTCTGCTGTAATCAGTATGTAGACAGGACGGCTAGATTCAATGAGTAGAAGGTTTTGCTGTACGCAGTACGTAGACAGGACGGCGGCTTTCAATGAGTAGAAGGTTCTGCTGTACGCAGTTTGTAGACAGGACGGCTGCAAACAATGAGTAGAAGGTTCTGCTGTACGCAGTTTGTAGACAGTACGGCTGCAATCAATGAGTAGAAGGTTCTGCTGCTCTCAGGATGTAGACAAAACGGCGGCATTCAATGAGTAGAAGGTTCTGCTGTACGTAGTTTGTAGACAGGACGGAGGCATTCAATGAGTAGAAGGTTCTGCTGTATGCAGTTTGTAGACAGGACGGCTGCGAACAATGAGTAGAAGGTTCTGCTGTACTCAGTATGTAGACAGGACGGCTGCATTCAATGAGTAGAAGGTTCTGCTGTACGCAGTATGGAGACAGGACGGTGCATTCAATGAGTAGAAGGTTCTGCTGTACTCACTATATAGACAGGACGGCTGCATTCAATGAGCGGAAGGTTCTGCTGTAATCAGTATATAGACAGGACGGCTTCACTCAATGAGTAGAAGATTCTGCTGTACTCAGTATGTAGATGGGACCGGTATTCAATGAGTAGAAGGTTCTGCTGTACTCAGTAAATAGACAGCACGGCGGCATTCAATGAGTAGAAGGTTCTGCTGTACTCAGTATGTAGACAGGACGGCGGCATTCAATGAGTAGAAGGTTCTGCTCTACTCAGTATGTAGACAGTACGACGGCATTCAATGAGTAGAAGATTCGGCTGTACTCTTTATGTAGACAGAACAGCTGCATTCAATGAGTAGAAGGTTCTGCTGTACGCAGTATACAGACTCGACGGCTGCATTCAATGAGTAGAAGGTTCTGCTGTACGCAGTATACAGATTGGACGGCTGCATTCAATGAGTAGAAGGTTCTGCTGTACGCAGTATGTACACAGGATGGCTGCATTCAATGAGTAGAAGGTTCTGCTGTACTCAGTATGTAGACAGGATGGCGGCATTCAAT
Organism: Calotriton arnoldi; assembly: GCA_963921515.1. Classification (NCBI taxonomy): domain Eukaryota; kingdom Metazoa; phylum Chordata; class Amphibia; order Caudata; family Salamandridae; genus Calotriton; species Calotriton arnoldi. Next base: position 1,412,197 of record CAWUFW010003476.1, read on the forward strand.
GAATAAGAAGGTTCTGCTGTACGCAGTATGTACACAGGATGGCGGGATTCAATGAGTAGAAAGTTCTGCTGTACTCAGTATGTAGGCAGGACGGCGTCGTTCAATGAGTAGAAGGTTCTGCTGTACGCAGTATGTAGAGAGGTCGGCTGCATTCAATGAGGAGAAGGTCCTGCTGTACGCAGTATACAGACAGGATGGCTGCATTCAATGAGTAGAAGGTTCTGCTGTACTCAGTATGTAGACAGTACAACGGCATTCAATGAGTAGGAGATTCAGCTGTACTCAGTATGTAGACAGAACGGCGGCATTCAATGAGTAGTAGATTCTGCTGTACGCAGTATGTAGACAGTAGGGCTGCATTCAATGAGTAGACGGTTCTGCTGTAATCAGTATGTAGACAGGACGGTGGCATTCAATGAGTAGTAGATTCTGCTGTACGCAGTATGTAGACAGTAGGGCTGCATTCAATGAGTAGAAGGTTCTGCTCTACGTAGTATGTACACAGGATGGCGGCATTCAATGAGTAGAAGGTTCTGCTGTACTCAGTATGTAGACAGGACGGCTTCATTCAATGAGTAGAAGTTTCTGCTGTACTCAGTATGTAGACAGGACGGCTGCATTCAATGAGTAGAAGGTTCTGCTGTACGTAGTATGTACACAGGATGGCAGCATTCAATGAGTAGAAGGTTCTGCTGTACTCAGTATGTAGACAGGACGGCTGCACTCAATGAGTAGAAGGTTCTGCTATACTCAGTATGTAGACAGGACGGTGGCGTTCAATGAGTAGAAGGTTCTGCTGTACGCAGTATACAGACTGGACGGCTGCATTCAATGAGTAGAAGGTTCTGCTGTACGCAGTATACAGATTGGACGGCTGCATTCAATGAGTAGAAGGTTCTGCTGTACGCAGTATGTACACAGGATGGCTGCATTCAATGAGTAGAAGGTTCTGCTGTACTCAGTATGTAGACAGGATGGCGGCATTCAATGAATAAGAAGGTTCTGCTGTACGAAGTATGTACACAGAATGGCGGGATTCAATGAGTAGAAAGTTCTGCTGTACTCAGTATGTAGGCAGGACGGCGGCGTTCAATGAGTAGAAGGTTCTGCTGTACTCAGTATGTAGACAGGACGGCAGCATTGAATGAGTGGAAGGTTCTGCTTTACGCAGTATGTAGACAGGACGGCGGCGTTCAATGAGTTGAAGGTTCTGCTGTGCGCAGTATGCAGACTGGACGGCTGCGTTCAATGAGTTGAAGGTTCTGCTGTACTCAGTATGTGTACAGGACGGCTTCATTCAATGAATAGAAGGTTCTGCTGTACGCAGTATGTGGACAGGACGGCTGCATTCAATGAATAGAAGGTTCTGCTGTAATCAGTATGTAGACAGGACGGCTAGATTCAATGAGTAGAAGGTTTTGCTGTACGCAGTACGTAGACAGGACGGCGGCTTTCAATGAGTAGAAGGTTCTGCTGTACGCAGTTTGTAGACAGGACGGCTGCGAACAATGAGTAGAAGGTTCTGCTGTACGCAGTTTGTAGACAGTACGGCTGCAATCAATGAGTAGAAGGTTCTGCTGCTCTCAGGATGTAGACAAAACGGCGGCATTCAATGAGTAGAAGGTTCTGCTGTACGTAGTTTGTAGACAGGACGGAGGCATTCAATGAGTAGAAGGTTCTGCTGTATGCAGTTTGTAGACAGGACGGCTGCGAACAATGAGTAGAAGGTTCTGCTGTACTCAGTATGTAGACAGGACGGCTGCATTCAATGAGTAGAAGGTTCTGCTGTACGCAGTATGGAGACAGGACGGTGCATTCAATGAGTAGAAGGTTCTGCTGTACTCACTATATAGACAGGACGGCTGCATTCAATGAGCGGAAGGTTCTGCTGTAATCAGTATATAGACAGGACGGCTTCACTCAATGAGTAGAAGATTCTGCTGTACTCAGTATGTAGATGGGACCGGTATTCAATGAGTAGAAGGTTCTGCTGTACTCAGTAAATAGACAGCACGGCGGCATTCAATGAGTAGAAGGTTCTGCTGTACTCAGTATGTAGACAGGACGGCGGCATTCAATGAGTAGAAGGTTCTGCTCTACTCAGTATGTAGACAGTACGACGGCATTCAATGAGTAGAAGATTCGGCTGTACTCTTTATGTAGACAGAACAGCTGCATTCAATGAGTAGAAGGTTCTGGTGTACCCAGTATGTAGACAGGACGGCGGCATTCAATGAGTAGAAGGTTCTGCTGTACTCAGTATGTAGACAGGAAGGCGGCGTGCGATGAGTAGAAGGTTCTGCTGTACTAAATATGTAGACAGGACGGTGGCGTTCAATGAGTAGAAGGTTCTGCTGTACTCAGTATGTAGACAGGACGGCGGCGTTCAATGAGTAGAAGGTTCTGCTGTACTCAGTATGTAGACAGGACGGCGGCATTCAATTAGTAGGAGGTGCTGCTGTACTCAGTATGTAGACAGGACGGCGGCATTCAATGAGTAGAAGGTTTTGCTGTACTCAGTATGTAGACAGGACGGCGGCATTCAATGAGTAGAAGGTTCTGCTCTACTCAGTATGTAGACAGTACGACGGCATTCAATGAGTAGAAGATTCGGCTGTACTCTTTATGTAGACAGAACAGCTGCATTCAATGAGTAGAAGGTTCTGCTGTACGCAGTATACAGACTCGACGGCTGCATTCAATGAGTAGAAGGTTCTGCTGTACGCAGTATACAGATTGGACGGCTGCATTCAATGAGTAGAAGGTTCTGCTGTACGCAGTATGTACACAGGATGGCTGCATTCAATGAGTAGAAGGTTCTGCTGTACTCAGTATGTAGACAGGATGGCGGCATTCAATGAATAAGAAGGTTCTGCTGTACGCAGTATGTACACAGGATGGCGGGATTCAATGAGTAGAAAGTTCTGCTGTACTCAGTATGTAGGCAGGACGGCGTCGTTCAATGAGTAGAAGGTTCTGCTGTACGCAGTATGTAGAGAGGTCGGCTGCATTCAATGAGGAGAAGGTCCTGCTGTACGCAGTATACAGACAGGATGGCTGCATTCAATGAGTAGAAGGTTCTGCTGTACTCAGTATGTAGACAGTACAACGGCATTCAATGAGTAGGAGATTCAGCTGTACTCAGTATGTAGACAGAACGGCGGCATTCAATGAGTAGTAGATTCTGCTGTACGCAGTATGTAGACAGTAGGGCTGCATTCAATGAGTAGACGGTTCTGCTGTAATCAGTATGTAGACAGGACGGTGGCATTCAATGAGTAGTAGATTCTGCTGTACGCAGTATGTAGACAGTAGGGCTGCATTCAATGAGTAGAAGGTTCTGCTCTACGTAGTATGTACACAGGATGGCGGCATTCAATGAGTAGAAGGTTCTGCTGTACTCAGTATGTAGACAGGACGGCTTCATTCAATGAGTAGAAGTTTCTGCTGTACTCAGTATGTAGACAGGACGGCTGCATTCAATGAGTAGAAGGTTCTGCTGTACGTAGTATGTACACAGGATGGCAGCATTCAATGAGTAGAAGGTTCTGCTGTACTCAGTATGTAGACAGGACGGCTGCACTCAATGAGTAGAAGGTTCTGCTATACTCAGTATGTAGACAGGACGGTGGCGTTCAATGAGTAGAAGGTTCTGCTGTACGCAGTATACAGACTGGACGGCTGCATTCAATGAGTAGAAGGTTCTGCTGTATGCAGTATACAGATTGGACGGCTGCATTCAATGAGTAGAAGGTTCTGCTGTACGCAGTATGTACACAGGATGGCTGCATTCAATGAGTAGAAGGTTCTGCTGTACTCAGTATGTAGACAGGATGGCGGCATTCAATGAATAAGAAGGTTCTGCTGTACGAAGTATGTACACAGAATGGCGGGATTCAATGAGTAGAAAGTTCTGCTGTACTCAGTATGTAGGCAGGACGGCGGCGTTCAATGAGTAGAAGGTTCTGCTGTACTCAGTATGTAGACAGGACGGCAGCATTGAATGAGTGGAAGGTTCTGCTTTACGCAGTATGTAGACAGGACGGCGGCGTTCAATGAGTTGAAGGTTCTGCTGTGCGCAGTATGCAGACTGGACGGCTGCGTTCAATGAGTTGAAGGTTCTGCTGTACTCAGTATGTGTACAGGACGGCTTCATTCAATGAATAGAAGGTTCTGCTGTACGCAGTATGTGGACAGGACGGCTGCATTCAATGAATAGAAGGTTCTGCTGTAATCAGTATGTAGACAGGACGGCTAGATTCAATGAGTAGAAGGTTTTGCTGTACGCAGTACGTAGACAGGACGGCGGCTTTCAATGAGTAGAAGGTTCTGCTGTACGCAGTTTGTAGACAGGACGGCTGCGAACAATGAGTAGAAGGTTCTGCTGTACGCAGTTTGTAGACAGTACGGCTGCAATCAATGAGTAGAAGGTTCTGCTGCTCTCAGGATGTAGACAAAACGGCGGCATTCAATGAGTAGAAGGTTCTGCTGTACGTAGTTTGTAGACAGGACGGAGGCATTCAATGAGTAGAAGGTTCTGCTGTATGCAGTTTGTAGACAGGACGGCTGCGAACAATGAGTAGAAGGTTCTGCTGTACTCAGTATGTAGACAGGACGGCTGCATTCAATGAGTAGAAGGTTCTGCTGTACGCAGTATGGAGACAGGACGGTGCATTCAATGAGTAGAAGGTTCTGCTGTACTCACTATATAGACAGGACGGCTGCATTCAATGAGCGGAAGGTTCTGCTGTAATCAGTATATAGACAGGACGGCTTCACTCAATGAGTAGAAGATTCTGCTGTACTCAGTATGTAGATGGGACCGGTATTCAATGAGTAGAAGGTTCTGCTGTACTCAGTAAATAGACAGCACGGCGGCATTCAATGAGTAGAAGGTTCTGCTGTACTCAGTATGTAGACAGGACGGCGGCATTCAATGAGTAGAAGATTCGGCTGTACTCTTTATGTAGACAGAACAGCTGCATTCAATGAGTAGAAGGTTCTGGTGTACCCAGTATGTAGACAGGACGGCGGCATTCAATGAGTAGAAGGTTCTGCTGTACTCAGTATGTAGACAGGAAGGCGGCGTGCGATGAGTAGAAGGTTCTGCTGTACTAAATATGTAGACAGGACGGTGGCGTTCAATGAGTAGAAGGTTCTGCTGTACTCAGTATGTAGACAGGACGGCGGCGTTCAATGAGTAGAAGGTTCTGCTGTACTCAGTATGTAGACAGGACGGGGGCATTCAATTAGTAGGAGGTGCTGCTGTACTCAGTATGTAGACAGGACGGCGGCATTCAATGAGTAGAAGGTTTTGCTGTACCCAGTATGGAGACAGGACAGCGGCGTTCAATGAGTAGAAGGTTCTGCTGTACTCAGTATGTAGACAGGACGGTGGCGATCAATGAGTAGAAGGTTCAGCTGTCCTCAGTATGTAGACAGGACGGCTGATTCAATGAGTAGAAGGTTCTGCTGTACTCAGTATGTAGACAGGACCGGTATTCAATGAGTAGAAGGTTCTGCTGTACGCAGTATACAGACAGGATGGCTGCATTCAATGAGTAGAAGTGTCTGCTGTACTCAGTATGTAGACAGGACGGCTTCATTCAATGAGTAGAAGTTTCTGCTGTACTCAGTATGTAGACAGGACGGCTGCATTCAATGAGTAGAAGGTTCTGCTGTACGTAGTATGTACACAGGATGGCAGCATTCAATGAGTAGAAGGTTCTGCTGTACTCAGTATGTAGACAGGACGGCTGCACTCAATGAGTAGAAGGTTCTGCTATACTCAGTATGTAGACAGGACGGCGGCGTTCAATGAGTAGAAGGTTCTGCTGTACGCAGTATACAGACTAGACGGCTGCATTCAATGAGTAGAAGGTTCTGCTGTACGCAGTATACAGATTGGACGGCTGCATTCAATGAGTAGAAGGTTCTGCTGTACGCAGTATGTACACAGGATGGCTGCATTCAATGAGTAGAAGGTTCTGCTGTACTCAGTATGTAGACAGGATGGCGGCATTCAATGAATAAGAAGGTTCTGCTGTACGCAGTATGTACACAGGATGGCGGGATTCAATGAGTAGAAAGTTCTGCTGTACTCAGTATGTAGGCAGGACGGCGTCGTTCAATGAGTAGAAGGTTCTGCTGTACGCAGTATGTAGAGAGGTCGGCTGCATTCAATGAGGAGAAGGTCCTGCTGTACGCAGTATACAGACAGGATGGCTGCATTCAATGAGTAGAAGGTTCTGCTGTACTCAGTATGTAGACAGTACAACGGCATTCAATGAGTAGGAGATTCAGCTGTACTCAGTATGTAGACAGAACGGCGGCATTCAATGAGTAGTAGATTCTGCTGTACGCAGTATGTAGACAGTAGGGCTGCATTCAATGAGTAGACGGTTCTGCTGTAATCAGTATGTAGACAGGACGGTGGCATTCAATGAGTAGTAGATTCTGCTGTACGCAGTATGTAGACAGTAGGGCTGCATTCAATGAGTAGAAGGTTCTGCTCTACGTAGTATGTACACATGATGGCGGCATTCAATGAGTAGAAGGTTCTGCTGTACTCAGTATGTAGACAGGACGGCTTCAATGAGTAGAAGTTTCTGCTGTACTCAGTATGTAGACAGGACGGCTGCATTCAATGAGTAGAAGGTTCTGCTGTACGTAGTATGTACACAGGATGGCAGCATTCAATGAGTAGAAGGTTCTGCTGTACTCAGTATGTAGATAGGACGGCTGCACTCAATGAGTAGAAGGTTCTGCTATACTCAGTATGTAGACAGGACGGTGGCGTTCAATGAGTAGAAGGTTCTGCTGTACGCAGTATGGAGACAGGACGGTGCATTCAATGAGTAGAAGGTTCTGCTGTACTCACTATATAGACAGGACGGCTGCATTCAATGAGCGGAAGGTTCTGCTGTAATCAGTATATAGACAGGACGGCTGCACTCAATGAGTAGAAGATTCTGCTGTACTCAGTATGTAGATGGGACCGGTATTCAATGAGTAGAAGGTTCTGCTGTACTCAGTAAGTAGACAGCACGGCGGCATTCAATGAGTAGAAGGTTCTGCTGTACTCAGTATGTAGACAGGACGGCGGCATTCAATGAGTAGAAGGTTCTGCTGTACTCAGTATGTAGACAGTACGACGGCATTCAATGAGTAGAAGATTCGGCTGTACTCTTTATGTAGACAGAACAGCTGCATTCAATGAGTAGAAGGTTCTGGTGTACCCAGTATGTAGACAGGACGGCGGCATTCAATGAGTAGAAGGTTCTGCTGTACTCAGTATGTAGACAGGAAGGCGGCGTGCGATGAGTAGAAGGTTCTGCTGTACTAAGTATGTAGACAGGACGGTGGCGTTCAATGAGTAGAAGGTTCTGCTGTATTCAGTATGTAGACAGGACGGCAGCGTTCAATGAGTAGAAGGTTCTGCTGTACTCAGTATGTAGACAGGACGGCGGCATTCAATTAGTAGGAGGTGCTGCTGTACTCAGTATGTAGACAGGACGGCGGCATTCAATGAGTAGAAGGTTTTGCTGTACCCAGTATGGAGACAGGACAGCGGCGTTCAATGAGTAGAAGGTTCTGCTGTACTCAGTATGTAGACAGGACGGTGGCGATCAATGAGTAGAAGGTTCAGCTGTCCTCAGTATGTAGACAGGACGGCTGATTCAATGAGTAGAAGGTTCTGCTGTACTCAGTATGTAGACAGGACCGGTATTCAATGAGTAGGAGGTTCTGCTGTACGCAGTATACAGACAGGATGGCTGCATTCAATGAGTAGAAGTGTCTGCTGTACTCAGTATGTAGACAGGACGGCTTCATTCAATGAGTAGAAGTTTCTGCTGTACTCAGTATGTAGACAGGACGGCTGCATTCAATGAGTAGAAGGTTCTGCTGTACGTAGTATGTACACAGGATGGCAGCATTCAATGAGTAGAAGGTTCTGCTGTACTCAGTATGTAGACAGGACGGCGGCGTTCAATGAGTAGAAGGTTCTGCTGTAAGCAGTATACAGACTAGACGGCTGCATTCAATGAGTAGAAGGTTCTGCTGTACGCAGTATACAGATTGGACGGCTGCATTCAATGAGTAGAAGGTTCTGCTGTACGCAGTATGTACACAGGATGGCTGCATTCAATGAGTAGAAGGTTCTGCTGTACTCAGTATGTAGACAGGATGGCGGCATTCAATGAATAAGAAGGTTCTGCTGTACGCAGTATGTACACAGGATGGCGGGATTCAATGAGTAGAAAGTTCTGCTGTACTCAGTATGTAGGCAGGACGGCGTCGTTCAATGAGTAGAAGGTTCTGCTGTACGCAGTATGTAGAGAGGTCGGCTGCATTCAATGAGGAGAAGGTCCTGCTGTACGCAGTATACAGACAGGATGGCTGCATTCAATGAGTAGAAGGTTCTGCTGTACTCAGTATGTAGACAGTACAACGGCATTCAATGAGTAGGAGATTCAGCTGTACTCAGTATGTAGACAGAACGGCGGCATTCAATGAGTAGTAGATTCTGCTGTACGCAGTATGTAGACAGTAGGGCTGCATTCAATGAGTAGACGGTTCTGCTGTAATCAGTATGTAGACAGGACGGTGGCATTCAATGAGTAGTAGATTCTGCTGTACGCAGTATGTAGACAGTAGGGCTGCATTCAATGAGTAGAAGGTTCTGCTCTTCGTAGTATGTACACATGATGGCGGCATTCAATGAGTAGAAGGTTCTGCTGTACTCAGTATGTAGACAGGACGGCTTCATTCAATGAGTAGAAGTTTCTGCTGTACTCAGTATGTAGACAGGACGGCTGCATTCAATGAGTAGAAGGTTCTGCTGTACGTAGTATGTACACAGGATGGCAGCATTCAATGAGTAGAAGGTTCTGCTGTACTCAGTATGTAGATAGGACGGCTCCACTCAATGAGTAGAAGGTTCTGCTATACTCAGTATGTAGACAGGACGGTGGCGTTCAATGAGTAGAAGGTTCTGCTGTACGCAGTATACAGACTGGACGGCTGCATTCAATGAGTAGAAGGTTCTGCTGTACGCAGTATACAGATTGGACGGCTGCATTCAATGAGTAGAAGATTCTGCTGTACGCAGTATGTACACAGGATGGCTGCATTCAATGAGTAGAAGGTTCTGCTGTACTCAGTATGTACACAGGATGGCGGCATTCAATGAATAAGAAGGTTCTGCTGTACGAAGTATGTACACAGAATGGCGGGATTCAATGAGTAGAAAGTTCTGCTGTACTCAGTATGTAGGCAGGACGGCGGCGTTCAATGAGTAGAAGGTTCTGCTGTACTCAGTATGTAGACAGGACAGCAGCATTGAATGAGTGGAAGGTTCTGCTTTACGCAGTATGTAGACAGGACGGCGGCGTTCAATGAGTTGAAGGTTCTGCTGTACGCAGTATGCAGACTGGACGGCTGCATTCAATGAGTTGAAGGTTCTGCTGTACTCAGTATGTGTACAGGGCGGCTGCATTCAATGAATAGAAGGTTCTGCTGTACGCAGTATGTGGACAGGACGGCTGCATTCAATGAATAGAAGGTTCTGCTGTAATCAGTATGTAGACAGGACGGCTAGATTCAATGAGTAGAAGGTTTTGCTGTACGCAGTACGTAGACAGGACGGCGGCTTTCAATGAGTAGAAGGTTCTGCTGTACGCAGTTTGTAGACAGGACGGCTGCGAACAATGAGTAGAAGGTTCTGCTGTACGCAGTTTGTAGACAGTACGGCTGCAATCAATGAGTAGAAGGTTCTGCTGCTCTCAGGATGTAGACAAAACGGCGGCATTCAATGAGTAGAAGGTTCTGCTGTACGTAGTTTGTAGACAGGACGGCGGCATTCAATGAGTAGAAGGTTCTGCTGTATGCAGTTTGTAGACAGGACGGCTGCGAACAATGAGTAGAAGGTTCTGCTGTGCTCAGTATGTAGACAGGACGGCTGCATTCAATGAGTATAAGGTTCTGCTGTACGCAGTATGGAGACAGGACGGTGCATTCAATGAGTAGAAGGTTCTGCTGTACTCGCTATATAGACAGGACGGCTGCATTCAATGAGCGGAAGGTTCTGCTGTAATCAGTATATAGACAGGACGGCTGCACTCAATGAGTAGAAGATTCTGCTGTACTCAGTATGTAGATGGGACCGGTATTCAATGAGTAGAAGGTTCTGCTGTACTCAGTAAATAGACAGCACGGCGGCATTCAATGAGTAGAAGGTTCTGCTGTACTCAGTATGTAGACAGGACGGCGGCATTCAATGAGTAGAAGGTTCTGCTCTACTCAGTATGTAGACAGTACGACGGCATTCAATGAGTAGAAGATTCGGCTGTACTCTTTATGTAGACAGAACAGCTGCATTCAATGAGTAGAAGGTTCTGGTGTACCCAGTATGTAGACAGGACGGCGGCATTCAATGAGTAGAAGGTTCTGCTGTACTCAGTATGTAGACAGGAAGGCGGCGTGCGATGAGTAGAAGGTTCTGCTGTACTAAGTATGTAGACAGGACGGTGGCGTTCAATGAGTAGAAGGTTCTGCTGTACTCAGTATGTAGACAGGACGGCAGCGTTCAATGAGTAGAAGGTTCTGCTGTACTCAGTATGTAGACAGGACGGCGGCATTCAATTAGTAGGAGGTGCTGCTGTACTCAGTATGTAGACAGGACGGCGGCATTCAATGAGTAGAAGGTTTTGCTGTACCCAGTATGGAGACAGGACAGCGGCGTTCAATGAGTAGAAGGTTCTGCTGTACTCAGTATGTAGACAGGACGGTGGCGATCAATGAGTAGAAGGTTCAGCTGTCCTCAGTATGTAGACAGGACGGCTGAATTCAATGAGTAGAAGGTTCTGCTGTACTCAGTATGTAGACAGGACCGGTATTCAATGAGTAGAAGGTTCTGCTGTACGCAGTATACAGACAGGATGGCTGCATTCAATGAGTAGAAGTGTCTGCTGTACTCAGTATGTAGACAATACTGATATTCAATGAGTAGAAGGTTCTGCTGTACGCAGTATAGAGACAGGATGGCTGCATTCAATGAGTAGAAGGTTCTGCTGTACTCAGTATTTAGACAGAACGGCGTCGTTCAATGAGTAGAAGGTTCTGCTGTACGCAGTATGTAGAGAGGACGGCTGCATTCAATGAGGAGAAGGTCCTGCTGTACGCAGTATACAGACAGGATGGCTGCATTCAATGAGTAGAAGGTTCTGCTGTACTCACTATGTAGACAGTACAATGGCATTCAATGAGTAGGAGATTCAGCTGTACTCAGTATGTAGACAGAACTGCGGCATTCAATGAGTAGTAGATTCTGCTGTACGCAGTATGTAGACAGTAGGGCTGCATTCAATGAGTAGACGGTTCTGCTGTAATCAGTATGTAGACAGGACGGCAGCATTCAATGAGTAGTAGATTCTGCTGTACGCAGTATATAGACAGTAGGGCTGCATTCAATGAGTAGAAGGTTCTGCTCTACGTAGTATGTACACAGGATGGCGGCATTCAATGAGTAGAAGGTTCTGCTGTACTCAGTATGTAGACAGGACGGCTTCATTCAATGAGTAGAAGTGTCTGCTGTACTCAGTATGTAGACAGGACGGCTGCATTCAATGAGTAGAAGGTTCTGCTGTACGTAGTATGTACACAGGATGGCAGCATTCAATGAGTAGAAGGTTCTGCTGTACTCAGTATGTAGACAGGACGGCTGCACTCAATGAGTAGAAGGTTCTGCTATACTCAGTATGTAGACAGGACGGCGGCGTTCAATGAGTAGAAGGTTCTGCTGTACGCAGTATACAGACTGGACGGCTGCATTCAATGAGTAGAAGGTTCTGCTGTACGCAGTATACAGATTGGACGGCTGCATTCAATGAGTAGAAGGTTCTGCTGTACGCAGTATGTACACAGGATGGCTGCATTCATTGAGTAGAAGGTTCTGCTGTACTCAGTATGTAGACAGGATGGCGGCATTCAATGAATAAGAAGGTTCTGCTGTACGCAGTATGTACACAGGATGGCGGGATTCAATGAGTAGAAAGTTCTGCTGTACTCAGTATGTAGGCAGGACGGCGTCGTTCAATGAGTAGAAGGTTCTGCTGTACGCAGTATGTAGAGAGGTCGGCTGCATTCAATGAGGAGAAGGTCCTGCTGTACGCAGTATACAGACAGGATGGCTGCATTCAATGAGTAGAAGGTTCTGCTGTACTCAGAATGTAGACAGTACAACGGCATTCAATGAGTAGGAGATTCAGCTGTACTCAGTATGTAGACAGAACGGCGGCATTCAATGAGTAGTAGATTCTGCTGTACGCAGTATGTAGACAGTAGGGCTGCATTCAATGAGTAGACGGTTCTGCTGTAATCAGTATGTAGACAGGACGGTGGCATTCAATGAGTAGTAGATTCTGCTGTACGCAGTATGTAGACAGTAGGGCTGCATTCAATGAGTAGAAGGTTCTGCTCTACGTAGTATGTACACAGGATGGCGGCATTCAATGAGTAGAAGGTTCTGCTGTACTCAGTATGTAGACAGGACGGCTTCATTCAATGAGTAGAAGTTTCTGCTGTACTCAGTATGTAGACAGGATGGCTGCATTCAATGAGTAGAAGGTTCTGCTGTACGTAGTATGTACACAGGATGGCAGCATTCAATGAGTAGAAGGTTCTGCTGTACTCAGTATGTAGACAGGACGGCTGCACTCAATCAGTAGAAGGTTCTGCTATACTCAGTATGTAGACAGGACGGCGGCGTTCAATGAGTAGAAGGTTCTGCTGTACGCAGTAAACAGACTGGACGGCTGCATTCAATGAGTAGAAGGTTCTGCTGTACGCAGTATACAGATTGGACGGCTGCATTCAATGAGTAGAAGGTTCTGCTGTACGCAGTATGTACACAGGATGGCTGCATTCAATGAGTAGAAGGTTCTGCTGTACTCAGTATGTAGACAGGATGGCGGCATTCAATGAATAAGAAGGTTCTGCTGTACGAAGTATGTACACAGGATGGCGGGATTCAATGAGTAGAAAGTTCTGCTGTACTCAGTATGTAGGCAGGACGGCGGCGTTCAATGAGTAGAAGGTTCTGCTGTACTCAGTATGTAGACAGGACGGCAGCATTGAATGAGTGGAAGGTTCTGCTTTACGCAGTATGTAGACAGGACGGCGGCGTTCAATGAGTTGAAGGTTCTGCTGTACGCAGTATGCAGACTGGACGGCTGCATTCAATGAGTTGAAGGTTCTGCTGTACTCAGTATGTGTACAGGACGGCTGCATTCAATGAATAGAAGGTTCTGCTGTACGCAGTATGAGGACAGGACGGCTGCATTCAATGAATAGAAGGTTCTGCTGTAATCAGTATGTAGACAGGACGGCTAGATTCAATGAGTAGAAGGTTTTGCTGTACGCAGTACGTAGACAGGACGGCCGCTTTCAATGAGTAGAAGGTTCTGCTGTACGCAGTTTGTAGACAGGACGGCTGCGAACAATGAGTAGAAGGTTCTGCTGTACGCAGTTTGTAGACAGTACGGCTGCAATCAATGAGTAGAAGGTTCTGCTGCTCTCAGGATGTAGACAAAACAGCGGCATTCAATGAGTAGAAGGTTCTGCTGTACGTAGTTTGTAGACAGGACGGCGGCATTCAATGAGTAGAAGGTTCTGCTGTACGCAGTTTGTAGACAGGACGGCTGCGAACAATGAGTAGAAGGTTCTGCTGTACTCAGTATGTAGACAGGACGGCTGCATTCAATGAGTAGAAGGTTCTGCTGTACGCAGTATGGAGACAGGACGGTGCATTCAATGAGTAGAAGGTTCTGCTGTACTCACTATATAGACAGGACGGCTGCATTCAATGAGCGGAAGGTTCTGCTGTAATCAGTATATAGACAGGACGGCTGCACTCAATGAGTAGAAGATTCTGCTGTACTCAGTATGTAGATGGGACCGGTATTCAATGAGTAGAAGGTTCTGCTGTACTCAGTAAGTAGACAGCACGGCGGAATTCAATGAGTAGAAGGTTCTGCTGTACTCAGTATGTAGACAGGACGGCGGCATTCAATGAGTAGAAGGTTCTGCTGTACTCAGTATGTAGACAGTACGACGGCGGCATTCAATGAGTAGAAGATTCGGCTGTACTCTTTATGTAGACAGAACAGCTGCATTCAATGAGTAGAAGGTTCTGGTGTACCCAGTATGTAGACAGGACGGCGGCATTCAATGAGTAGAAGGTTCTGCTGTACTCAGTATGTAGACAGGAAGGCGGCGTGCGATGAGTAGAAGGTTCTGCTGTACTAAGTATGTAGACAGGACGGTGGCGTTCAATGAGTAGAAGGTTCTGCTGTACTCAGTATGTAGACAGGACAGCGGCGTTCAATGAGTAGAAGGTTCTGCTGTACTCAGTATGTAGACGGACCGGTATTCAATGAGTACAAGGTTCAGCTGTACTCAGTATGTAGACAGGACGGCGTCGTTCAATGAGTAGAAGGTTCTGCTGTACTCAGTATGTAGACAGGACGGCGGCATTCAATGAATAAGAAGGTTCTGCTGTACTCAGTATGTAGACAAGACAGCTTCGTTCAATGAGTAGAAGGTTCTGCTGTACTCAGTATGTAGACAGGACGGCGGCATTCAATGAGTAGAAGGTTCTGCTGTACTCACTATATAGACAGGACGGCTGCATTCAATGAGTAGTAGGTTCTGCAGTACTCAGTATGTAGACAGGACGGCGGCATTCAATGAATTGAAGGTTCTGCTGTACTCAGTATGTAGACAGGACAGCGGCATTCAATGAGCGGAAGGTTCTGCTGTAATCAGTATATAGACAGGACGGCTGCACTCAATGAGTAGAAGGTTCTGCTGTACTCAGTATGTAGATGGGACCGGTATTCAATAATTAGAAGTGTCTGCTGTATGCAGTATGTAGACAGGACGGCGGCATTCAATGAATAGAAGGTTCTGCTGTACGCAGTATGTACACAGGTTGGCGGGATTCAATGAGTAGAAAGTTCTGCTGTACTCAGTATGTAGGCAGTACGGCGGCGTTCAATGAGTAGAAGGTTCTGCTGTACTCAGTATGTAGACAGGACGGCAGCATTGAATGAGTGGAAGGTTCTGCTTTACGCAGTATGTAGACAGGACGGCGGCGTTCAATGAGTTGAAGGTTCTGCTGAACGCAGTATACAGACTGGACGGCTGCATTCAATGAGTTGAAGGTTCTGCTGTACTCAGTATGTAGACAGGACGGCTGCATTCAATGAATAGGAGGTTCTGCTGTACGCAGTATGTGGACAGGACGGCTGCATTCAATGAATAGAAGGTTCTGCTGTAATCAGTATGTATACAGGACGGCTAGATTCAATGAGTAGAAGGTTTTGCTGTACGCAGTGCGTAGACAGGACGGCGGCTTTCAATGAGTAGAAGGTTCTGCTGTACGCAGTTTGTAGACAGGACGGCTGCGAACAATGAGTAGAAGGTTCTGCTGTACGCAGTTTGTAGACAGTACGGCTGCACTCAATGAGTAGAAGGTTCTGCTGTTCTCAGGATGTAGACAAAACGGCGGCGTTCAATGAGTAGAAGGTTCTGCTGTATGTAGTTTGTAGACAGGACGGAGGCATTCAATGAGTAGAAGGTTCTGCTGTATGCAGTTTGTAGACAGGACGGCTGCGAACAATGAGTAGAAGGTTCTGCTGTACTCAGTATATAGACAGGACGGCTGCACTCAATGAGTAGAAGGTTCTGCTGTACTCAGTATGTAGATGGGACCGGTATTCAATAATTAGAAGTGTCTGCTGTATGCAGTATGTAGACAGGACGGCGGCATTCAATGAATAGAAGGTTCTGCTGTACGCAGTATGTACACAGGTTGGCGGGATTCAATGAGTAGAAAGTTCTGCTGTACTCAGTATGTAGGCAGTACGGCGGCGTTCAATGAGTAGAAGGTTCTGCTGTACTCAGTATGTAGACAGGACGGTGCATTCAATGAGTAGAAGATTCTGCTGTACTCACTATATAGACAGGACGGCTGCATTCAATGAGTAGTAGGTTCTGCAGTACTCAGTATGTAGACAGGACGGCGGCATTCAATGAATTGAAGGTTCTGCTGTACTCAGTATGTAGACAGGACGGCTGCATTCAATGAGTGGAAGGTTCTGCTGTAATCAGTATATAGACAGGACGGCTGCACTCAATGAGTAGAAGGTTCAGCTGTACTCAGTATGTAGATGGGACCGGTATTCAATGAGTAGAAGTGTCTGCTGTATGCAGTATGTAGACAGGACGGCTGCGAACAATGAGTAGAAGGTTCTGCTGTACTCAGTAAGTAGACAGGACGGCGGCATTCAATGAGTAGAAGGTTCTGCTGTACTCAGTATGTAGACAGGACAGCGGTATTCAATGAGTAGAAGGTTCTGCTGTACTCAGTATGTAGACAGTACGACGGCATTCAATGAGTAGAAGATTCAGTTGTACTCAGTATGTAGACAGAACGGCTGCATTCAATGAGTAGAAGGTTCTGGTGTACGCAGTATGTAGACAGGACAGCGTCATTCAATGAGTAGAAGGTTCTGCTGTGCTCAGTATGTAGATAGGAAGGTGGCGTGCGATGAGTAGAAGGTTCTGCTGTACTAAGTATGTAGACAGGACGGTGGCGTTCAATGAGTAGAAGGTTCTGCTGTACTCAGTATGTAGACAGGACGGCGGCGTTCAATGAGTAGAAGGTTCTGCTGTACTCAGTATGTAGACAGAACGGTGACATTCAATGAGTAGAAGGTTCTGCTGTACTCAGTATGTAGAGAGGACGGCGGCGTTCAATGAGTAGAAGGCTCTGCTGTACTCAGTATGTAGACAGGACGGCAGCGTTCAATGAGTAGAAGGTTCAGTTGTCCTCAGTATGTAGACAGGACGGCTGAATTCAATGAGTAGAAGGTTCTGCTGTACTCAGTATGTAGACAGGATGGCGGCATTCAATGAATAAGAAGGTTCTGCTGTACGCAGTATGTACACAGGATGGCGGGATTCAATGAGTAGAAAGTTCTGCTGTACTCAGTATGTAGGCAGGACGGCGTCGTTCAATGAGTAGAAGGTTCTGCTGTACGCAGTATGTAGAGAGGTCGGCTGCATTCAATGAGGAGAAGGTCCTGCTGTACGCAGTATACAGACAGGATGGCTGCATTCAATGAGTAGAAGGTTCTGCTGTACTCAGTATGTAGACAGTACAACGGCATTCAATGAGTAGGAGATTCAGCTGTACTCAGTATGTAGACAGAACAACGGCATTCAATGAGTAGTAGATTCTGCTGTACGCAGTATGTAGACAGTAGGGCTGCATTCAATGAGTAGGCGGTTCTGCTGTAATCAGTATGTAGACAGGACGGTGGCATTCAATGAGTAGTAGATTCTGCTGTACGCAGTATGTAGACAGTAGGGCTGCATTCAATGAGTAGAAGGTTCTGCTCTACGTAGTATGTACACATGATGGCGGCATTCAATGAGTAGAAGCTTCTGCTGTACTCAGTATGTAGACAGGACGGCTTCATTCAATGAGTAGTAGTTTCTGCTGTACTCAGTATGTAGACAGGACGGCTGCATTCAATGAGTAGAAGGTTCTGCTGTACGTAGTATGTACACAGGATGGCAGCATTCAATGAGTAGAAGGTTCTGCTGTACTCAGTATGTAGATAGGACGGCTGCACTCAATGAGTAGAAGGTTCTGCTATACTCAGTATGTAGACAGGACGGTGGCGTTCAATGAGTAGAAGGTTCTGCTGTACGCAGTATACAGACTGGACGGCTGCATTCAATGAGTAGAAGGTTCTGCTGTACGCAGTATACAGATTGGACGGCTGCATTCAATGAGTAGAAGGTTCTGCTGTACGCAGTATGTACACAGGATGGCTGCATTCAATGAGTAGAAGGTTCTGCTGTACTCAGTATGTAGACAGTATGGCGGCATTCAATGAATAAGAAGGTTCTGCTGTACGAAGTATGTACACAGAATGGCGGGATTCAATGAGTAGAAAGTTCTGCTGTACTCAGTATGTAGGCAGGACGGCGGCGTTCAATGAGTAGAAGGTTCTGCTGTACTCAGTATGTAGACAGGACAGCAGCATTGAATGAGTGGAAGGTTCTGCTTTACGCAGTATGTAGACAGGACGGCGGCGTTCAATGAGTTGAAGGTTCTGCTGTACGCAGTATGCAGACTGGACGGCTGCATTCAATGAGTTGAAGGTTCTGCTGTACTCAGTATGTGTACAGGACGGCTGCATTCAATGAATAGAAGGTTCTGCTGTACGCAGTATGTGGACAGGACGGCTGCATTCAATGAATAGAAGGTTCTGCTGTAATCAGTATGTAGACAGGACGGCTAGATTCAATGAGTAGAAGGTTTTGCTGTACGCAGTACGTAGACAGGACGGCGGCTTTCAATGAGTAGAAGGTTCTGCTGTACGCAGTTTGTAGACAGGACGGCTGCGAACAATGAGTAGAAGGTTCTGCTGTACGCAGTTTGTAGACAGTACGGCTGCAATCAATGAGTAGAAGGTTCTGCAGCTCTCAGGATGTAGACAAAACGGCGGCATTCAATGAGTAGAAGGTTCTGCTGTACGTAGTTTGTAGACAGGACGGCGGCATTCAATGAGTAGAAGGTTCTGCTGTATGCAGTTTGTAGACAGGACGGCTGCGAACAATGAGTAGAAGGTTCTGCTGTACTCAGTATGTAGACAGGACGGCTGCATTCAATGAGTAGAAGGTTCTGCTGTACGCAGTATGGAGACAGGACGGTGCATTCAATGAGTAGAAGGTTCTGCTGTACTCACTATATAGACAGGACGGCTGCATTCAATGAGCGGAAGGTTCTGCTGTAATCAGTATATAGACAGGACGGCTGCACTCAATGAGTAGAAGATTCTGCTGTACTCAGTATGTAGATGGGACCGGTATTCAATGAGTAGAAGGTTCTGCTGTACTCAGTAAATAGACAGCACGGCGGCATTCAATGAGTAGAAGGTTCTGCTGTACTCAGTATGTAGACAGGACGGCGGCATTCAATGAGTAGAAGGTTCTGCTCTACTCAGTATGTAGACAGTACGACGGCATTCAATGAGTAGAAGATTCGGCTGTACTCTTTATGTAGACAGAACAGCTGCATTCAATGAGTAGAAGGTTCTGGTGTACCCAGTATGTAGACAGGACGGCGGCATTCAATGAGTAGAAGGTTCTGCTGTACTCAGTATGTAGACAGGAAGGCGGCGTGCGATGAGTAGAAGGTTCTGCTGTACTAAGTATGTAGACAGGACGGTGGCGTTCAATGAGTAGAAGGTTCTGCTGTACTCAGTATGTAGACAGGACGGCAGCGTTCAATGAGTAGAAGGTTCTGCTGTACTCAGTATGTAGACAGGACGGCGGCATTCAATTAGTAGGAGGTGCTGCTGTACTCAGTATGTAGACAGGACGGCGGCATTCAATGAGTAGAAGGTTTTGCTGTACCCAGTATGGAGACAGGACAGCGGCGTTCAATGAGTAGAAGGTTCTGCTGTACTCAGTATGTAGACAGGACGGTGGCGATCAATGAGTAGAAGGTTCAGCTGTCCTCAGTATGTAGACAGGACGGCTGAATTCAATGAGTAGAAGGTTCTGCTGTACTCAGTATGTAGACAGGACCGGTATTCAATGAGTAGAAGGTTCTGCTGTACGCAGTATACAGACAGGATGGCTGCATTCAATGAGTAGAAGTGTCTGCTGTACTCAGTATGTAGACAATACTGATATTCAATGAGTAGAAGGTTCTGCTGTACGCAGTATAGAGACAGGATGGCTGCATTCAATGAGTAGAAGGTTCTGCTGTACTCAGTATTTAGACAGAACGGCGTCGTTCAATGAGTAGAAGGTTCTGCTGTACGCAGTATGTAGAGAGGACGGCTGCATTCAATGAGGAGAAGGTCCTGCTGTACGCAGTATACAGACAGGATGGCTGCATTCAATGAGTAGAAGGTTCTGCTGTACTCACTATGTAGACAGTACAATGGCATTCAATGAGTAGGAGATTCAGCTGTACTCAGTATGTAGACAGAACGGCGGCATTCAATGAGTAGTAGATTCTGCTGTACGCAGTATGTAGACAGTAGGGCTGCATTCAATGAGTAGACGGTTCTGCTGTAATCAGTATGTAGACAGGACGGCAGCATTCAATGAGTAGTAGATTCTGCTGTACGCAGTATATAGACAGTAGGGCTGCATTCAATGAGTAGAAGGTTCTGCTCTACGTAGTATGTACACAGGATGGCGGCATTCAATGAGTAGAAGGTTCTGCTGTACTCAGTATGTAGACAGGACGGCTTCATTCAATGAGTAGAAGTTTCTGCTGTACTCAGTATGTAGACAGGACGGCTGCATTCAATGAGTAGAAGGTTCTGCTGTACGTAGTATGTACACAGGATGGCAGCATTCAATGAGTAGAAGGTTCTGCTGTACTCAGTATGTAGACAGGACGGCTGCACTCAATGAGTAGAAGGTTCTGCTATACTCAGTATGTAGACAGGACGGCGGCGTTCAATGAGTAGAAGGTTCTGCTGTACGCAGTATACAGACTGGACGGCTGCATTCAATGAGTAGAAGGTTCTGCTGTACGCAGTATACAGATTGGACGGCTGCATTCAATGAGTAGAAGGTTCTGCTGTACGCAGTATGTACACAGGATGGCTGCATTCAATGAGTAGAAGGTTCTGCTGTACTCAGTATGTAGACAGGATGGCGGCATTCAATGAATAAGAAGGTTCTGCTGTACGCAGTATGTACACAGGATGGCGGGATTCAATGAGTAGAAAGTTCTGCTGTACTCAGTATGTAGGCAGGACGGCGTCGTTCAATGAGTAGAAGGTTCTGCTGTACGCAGTATGTAGAGAGGTCGGCTGCATTCAATGAGGAGAAGGTCCTGCTGTACGCAGTATACAGACAGGATGGCTGCATTCAATGAGTAGAAGGTTCTGCTGTACTCAGAATGTAGACAGTACAACGGCATTCAATGAGTAGGAGATTCAGCTGTACTCAGTATGTAGACAGAACGGCGGCATTCAATGAGTAGTAGATTCTGCTGTACGCAGTATGTAGACAGTAGGGCTGCATTCAATGAGTAGACGGTTCTGCTGTAATCAGTATGTAGACAGGACGGTGGCATTCAATGAGTAGTAGATTCTGCTGTACGCAGTATGTAGACAGTAGGGCTGCATTCAATGAGTAGAAGGTTCTGCTCTACGTAGTATGTACACAGGATGGCGGCATTCAATGAGTAGAAGGTTCTGCTGTACTCAGTATGTAGACAGGACGGCTTCATTCAATGAGTAGAAGTTTCTGCTGTACTCAGTATGTAGACAGGACGGCTGCATTCAATGAGTAGAAGGTTCTGCTGTACGTAGTATGTACACAGGATGGCAGCATTCAATGAGTAGAAGGTTCTGCTGTACTCAGTATGTAGACAGGACGGCTGCACTCAATGAGTAGAAGGTTCTGCTATACTCAGTATGTAGACAGGACGGCGGCGTTCAATGAGTAGAAGGTTCTGCTGTACGCAGTATACAGACTGGACGGCTGCATTCAATGAGTAGAAGGTTCTGCTGTACGCAGTATACAGATTGGACGGCTGCATTCAATGAGTAGAAGGTTCTGCTGTACGCAGTATGTACACAGGATGGCTGCATTCAATGAGTAGAAGGTTCTGCTGTACTCAGTATGTAGACAGGATGGCGGCATTCAATGAATAAGAAGGTTCTGCTGTACGAAGTATGTACACAGGATGGCGGGATTCAATGAGTAGAAAGTTCTGCTGTACTCAGTATGTAGGCAGGACGGCGGCGTTCAATGAGTAGAAGGTTCTGCTGTACTCAGTATGTAGACAGGACGGCAGCATTGAATGAGTGGAAGGTTCTGCTTTACGCAGTATGTAGACAGGACGGCGGCGTTCAATGAGTTGAAGGTTCTGCTGTACGCAGTATGCAGACTGGACGGCTGCATTCAATGAGTTGAAGGTTCTGCTGTACTCAGTATGTGTACAGGATGGCTGCATTCAATGAATAGAAGGTTCTGCTGTACGCAGTATGAGGACAGGACGGCTGCATTCAATGAACAGAAGGTTCTGCTGTAATCAGTATGTAGACAGGACGGCTAGATTCAATGAGTAGAAGGTTTTGCTGTACGCAGTACGTAGGACAGGACGGCGGCTTTCAATGAGTAGAAGGTTCTGCTGTACGCAGTTTGTAGACAGGACGGCTGCGAACAATGAGTAGAAGGTTCTGCTGTACGCAGTTTGTAGACAGTACGGCTGCAATCAATGAGTAGAAGGTTCTGCTGCTCTCAGGATGTAGACAAAACAGCGGCATTCAATGAGTAGAAGGTTCTGCTGTACGTAGTTTGTAGACAGGACGGCGGCATTCAATGAGTAGAAGGTTCTGCTGTACGCAGTTTGTAGACAGGACGGCTGCGAACAATGAGTAGAAGGTTCTGCTGTACTCAGTATGTAGACAGGACGGCTGCATTCAATGAGTAGAAGGTTCTGCTGTACGCAGTATGGAGACAGGACGGTGCATTCAATGAGTAGTAGATTCTGCTGTACGCAGTATGTAGACAGTAGGGCTGCATTCAATGAGTAGACGGTTCTGCTGTAATCAGTATGTAGACAGGACGGCAGCATTCAATGAGTAGTAGATTCTGCTGTACGCAGTATATAGACAGTAGGGCTGCATTCAATGAGTAGAAGGTTCTGCTCTACGTAGTATGTACACAGGATGGCGGCATTCAATGAGTAGAAGGTTCTGCTGTACTCAGTATGTAGACAGGACGGCTTCATTCAATGAGTAGAAGTTTCTGCTGTACTCAGTATGTAGACAGGACGGCTGCATTCAATGAGTAGAAGGTTCTGCTGTACGTAGTATGTACACAGGATGGCAGCATTCAATGAGTAGAAGGTTCTGCTGTACTCAGTATGTAGACAGGACGGCTGCACTCAATGAGTAGAAGGTTCTGCTATACTCAGTATGTAGACAGGACGGCGGCGTTCAATGAGTAGAAGGTTCTGCTGTACGCAGTATACAGACTGGACGGCTGCATTCAATGAGTAGAAGGTTCTGCTGTACGCAGTATACAGATTGGACGGCTGCATTCAATGAGTAGAAGGTTCTGCTGTACGCAGTATGTACACAGGATGGCTGCATTCAATGAGTAGAAGGTTCTGCTGTACTCAGTATGTAGACAGGATGGCGGCATTCAATGAATAAGAAGGTTCTGCTGTACGCAGTATGTACACAGGATGGCGGGATTCAATGAGTAGAAAGTTCTGCTGTACTCAGTATGTAGGCAGGACGGCGTCGTTCAATGAGTAGAAGGTTCTGCTGTACGCAGTATGTAGAGAAGGTCGGCTGCATTCAATGAGGAGAAGGTCCTGCTGTACGCAGTATACAGACAGGATGGCTGCATTCAATGAGTAGAAGGTTCTGCTGTACTCAGAATGTAGACAGTACAACGGCATTCAATGAGTAGGAGATTCAGCTGTACTCAGTATGTAGACAGAACGGCGGCATTCAATGAGTAGTAGATTCTGCTGTACGCAGTATGTAGACAGTAGGGCTGCATTCAATGAGTAGACGGTTCTGCTGTAATCAGTATGTAGACAGGACGGTGGCATTCAATGAGTAGTAGATTCTGCTGTACGCAGTATGTAGACAGTAGGGCTGCATTCAATGAGTAGAAGGTTCTGCTCTACGTAGTATGTACACAGGATGGCGGCATTCAATGAGTAGAAGGTTCTGCTGTACTCAGTATGTAGACAGGACGGCTTCATTCAATGAGTAGAAGTTTCTGCTGTACTCAGTATGTAGACAGGACGGCTGCATTCAATGAGTAGAAGGTTCTGCTGTACGTAGTATGTACACAGGATGGCAGCATTCAATGAGTAGAAGGTTCTGCTGTACTCAGTATGTAGACAGGACGGCTGCACTCAATGAGTAGAAGGTTCTGCTATACTCAGTATGTAGACAGGACGGCGGCGTTCAATGAGTAGAAGGTTCTGCTGTACGCAGTATACAGACTGGACGGCTGCATTCAATGAGTAGAAGGTTCTGCTGTACGCAGTATACAGATTGGACGGCTGCATTCAATGAGTAGAAGGTTCTGCTGTACGCAGTATGTACACAGGATGGCTGCATTCAATGAGTAGAAGGTTCTGCTGTACTCAGTATGTAGACAGGATGGCGGCATTCAATGAATAAGAAGGTTCTGCTGTACGAAGTATGTACACAGGATGGCGGGATTCAATGAGTAGAAAGTTCTGCTGTACTCAGTATGTAGGCAGGACGGCGGCGTTCAATGAGTAGAAGGTTCTGCTGTACTCAGTATGTAGACAGGACGGCAGCATTGAATGAGTGGAAGGTTCTGCTTTACGCAGTATGTAGACAGGACGGCGGCGTTCAATGAGTTGAAGGTTCTGCTGTACGCAGTATGCAGACTGGACGGCTGCATTCAATGAGTTGAAGGTTCTGCTGTACTCAGTATGTGTACAGGATGGCTGCATTCAATGAATAGAAGGTTCTGCTGTACGCAGTATGTAGGACAGGACGGCTGCATTCAATGAACAGAAGGTTCTGCTGTAATCAGTATGTAGACAGGACGGCTAGATTCAATGAGTAGAAGGTTTTGCTGTACGCAGTACGTAGACAGGACGGCGGCTTTCAATGAGTAGAAGGTTCTGCTGTACGCAGTTTGTAGACAGGACGGCTGCGA
Organism: Calotriton arnoldi; assembly: GCA_963921515.1. Lineage (NCBI taxonomy): Eukaryota > Metazoa > Chordata > Amphibia > Caudata > Salamandridae > Calotriton > Calotriton arnoldi. Next base: position 1,436,971 of record CAWUFW010003476.1, read on the forward strand.
ACAATGAGTAGAAGGTTCTGCTGTACGCAGTTTGTAGACAGTACGGCTGCAATCAATGAGTAGAAGGTTCTGCTGCTCTCAGGATGTAGACAAAACAGCGGCATTCAATGAGTAGAAGGTTCTGCTGTACGTAGTTTGTAGACAGGACGGCGGCATTCAATGAGTAGAAGGTTCTGCTGTACGCAGTTTGTAGACAGGACGGCTGCGAACAATGAGTAGAAGGTTCTGCTGTACTCAGTATGTAGACAGGACGGCTGCATTCAATGAGTAGAAGGTTCTGCTGTACGCAGTATGGAGACAGGACGGTGCATTCAATGAGTAGAAGGTTCTGCTGTACTCACTATATAGACAGGACGGCTGCATTCAATGAGCGGAAGGTTCTGCTGTAATCAGTATATAGACAGGACGGCTGCACTCAATGAGTAGAAAGATTCTGCTGTACTCAGTATGTAGATGGGACCGGTATTCAATGAGTAGAAGGTTCTGCTGTACTCAGTAAGTAGACAGCACGGCGGCATTCAATGAGTAGAAGGTTCTGCTGTACTCAGTATGTAGACAGGACGGTGGCATTCAATGAGTAGAAGGTTCTGCTGTACTCAGTATGTAGACAGTACGACGGCATTCAATGAGTAGAAGATTCGGCTGTACTCTTTATGTAGACAGAACAGCTGCATTCAATGAGTAGAAGGTTCTGGTGTACCCAGTATGTAGACAGGACGGCGGCATTCAATGAGTAGAAGGTTCTGCTGTACTCAGTATGTAGACAGGAAGGCGGCGTGCGATGAGTAGAAGGTTCTGCTGTACTAAGTATGTAGACAGGACGGTGGCGTTCAATGAGTAGAAGGTTCTGCTGTACTCAGTATGTAGACAGGACGGCGGCGTTCAATGAGTAGAAGGTTCTGCTGTACTCAGTATGTAGACGGACCGGTATTCAATGAGTACAAGGTTCTGCTGTACTCAGTATGTAGACAGGACGGCGTCGTTCAATGAGTAGAAGGTTCTGCTGTACTCAGTATGCAGACAGGACGGCGGCATTCAATGAATAAGAAGGTTCTGCTGTACTCAGTATGTGGACAAGACAGCTTCGTTCAATGAGTAGAAGGTTCTGCTGTACTCAGTATGTAGACAGGACGGCGGCATTCAATGAGTAGAAGGTTCTGCTGTACTCACTATATAGACAGGACGGCTGCATTCAATGAGTAGTAGGTTCTGCAGTACTCAGTATGTAGACAGGACGGCGGCATTCAATGAATTGAAGGTTCTGCTGTACTCAGTATGTAGACAGGACGGCGGCATTCAATGAGCGGAAGGTTCTGCTGTAATCAGTATATAGACAGGACGGCTGCACTCAATGAGTAGAAGGTTCTGCTGTACTCAGTATGTAGATGGGACCGGTATTCAATAATTAGAAGTGTCTGCTGTATGCAGTATGTAGACAGGACGGCGGCATTCAATGAATAGAAGGTTCTGCTGTACGCAGTATGTACACAGGTTGGCGGGATTCAATGAGTAGAAAGTTCTGCTGTACTCAGTATGTAGGCAGTACGGCGGCGTTCAATGAGTAGAAGGTTCTGCTGTACTCAGTATGTAGACAGGACGGCAGCATTGAATGAGTGGAAGGTTCTGCTTTACGCAGTATGTAGACAGGACGGCGGCGTTCAATGAGTTGAAGGTTCTGCTGAACGCAGTATACAGACTGGACGGCTGCATTCAATGAGTTGAAGGTTCTGCTGTACTCAGTATGTAGACAGGACGGCTGCATTCAATGAATAGGAGGTTCTGCTGTATGCAGTATGTGGACAGGACGGCTGCATTCAATGAATAGAAGGTTCTGCTGTAATCAGTATGTAAACAGGACGGCTAGATTCAATGATTAGAAGGTTTTGCTGTACGCAGTACGTAGACAGGACGGCGGCTTTCAATGAGTAGAAGGTTCTGCTGTACGCAGTTTGTAGACAGGACGGCTGCGAACAATGAGTAGAAGGTTCTGCTGTACGCAGTTTGTAGACAGTACGGCTGCACTCAATGAGTAGAAGGTTCTGCTGTTCTCAGGATGTAGACAAAACGGCGGCGTTCAATGAGTAGAAGGTTCTGCTGTATGTAGTTTGTAGACAGGACGGAGGCATTCAATGAGTAGAAGGTTCTGCTGTATGCAGTTTGTAGACAGGACGGCTGCGAACAATGAGTAGAAGGTTCTGCTGTACTCAGTATATAGACAGGACGGCTGCACTCAATGAGTAGAAGGTTCTGCTGTACTCAGTATGTAGATGGGACCGGTATTCAATGAGTAGAAGTGTCTGCTGTATGCAGTATGTAGACAGGACGGCGGAATTCAATGAGTAGAAGGTTCTGCTGTACTCAGTATGTAGACAGGACGGCGGCATTCAATGAGTAGAAGGTTCTGCTGTACTCAGTATGTAGACAGGACGGCGGCGTTCAATGAGTAGAAGGTTCTGCTGTACTCAGTATGTAGACAGGACGGCTGCATTCAATGAGTAGAAGGTTCTGCTGTACTCACTATATAGACAGGACGGCTGCATTCAATGAGTAGAAGGTTCTGCTGTACTCAGTATGTAGACAGGACGGCGGCATTCAATGAGTAGAAGGTTCTGCTGTACTCAGTATGTAGACAGGACGGCTGCATTCAATGAGTGGAAGGTTCTGCTGTACTCAGTATGTAGACAGGACGGCTGCATTCAATGAGTAGAAGGTTCTGCTGTACTCAGTATGTAGACAGGACGCGGCATTCAATGAGTAGAAGGTGTCTGCTGTACTGCAGTATGTAGACAGGACGGCTGCGATTCAATGAGTAGAAGGTTCTGCTGTACTCAGTAAGTAGACAGGACGGCGGCATTCAATGAGTAGAAGGTTCTGCTGTACTCAGTATGTAGACAGGACAGCGGTATTCAATGAGTAGAAGGTTCTGCTGTACTCAGTATGTAGACAGTACGACGGCATTCAATGAGTAGAAGATTCAGTTGTACTCAGTATGTAGACAGAACGGCTGCATTCAATGAGTAGAAGGTTCTGGTGTACGCAGTATGTAGACAGGACAGCGTCATTCAATGAGTAGAAGGTTCTGCTGTGCTCAGTATGTAGACAGGAAGGCGGCGTGCGATGAGTAGAAGGTTCTGCTGTACTAAGTATGTAGACAGGACGGTGGCGTTCAATGAGTAGAAGGTTCTGCTGTACTCAGTATGTAGACAGGACGGCGGCGTTCAATGAGTAGAAGGTTCTGCTGTACTCAGTATGTAGACAGAACGGTGACATTCAATGAGTAGAAGGTTCTGCTGTACTCAGTATGTAGAGAGGACAGCGGCGTTCAATGAGTAGAAGGCTCTGCTGTACTCAGTATGTAGACAGGACGGCAGCGTTCAATGAGTAGAAGGTTCAGTTGTCCTCAGTATGTAGACAGGACGGCTGAATTCAATGAGTAGAAGGTTCTGCTGTACTCAGTATGTAAACAGGACGGCGACGTTCAATGAGTAGAAGATTCAGCTATCCTCAGTATGTAGACAGGATGGTGACATTCAATGAGTAGAAGTGTCTGAAACCGGTCCTAGGATGCTTTTTTCCGGTCCAGGGAAGACATGGCTTGGCAGTTCGGGCTGGACTGTTCCCATGAGGCACAGGGTCAGACTGATTTGCATATGGCCATGTCTGAACTGGGTTGATGGAGTGAGCTAAAGAATGATGATGGATTAAACCCAGATCAGTTGACTGGGGGTGAGTGTTTGATTGGCTCAAACGTTCCGTCCATCATCCCCTTTTGTATCGCCGTACTCAGTATGTAGACGGGACCGGTATTCAATGAGTAGAAGGTTCTGCTGTACTCAGTATGTAGACAGGACGGCGTCGTTCAATGAGTAGAAGGTTCTGCTGTACTCAGTATGTAGACAGGACGGTGGCATTCAATGAATAAGAAGGTTCTGCTGTACTCAGTATGTGGACAAGATGGCTTCGTTCAATAAGTAGAAGGTTCTGCTGTACTCAGTATGTAGACAGGACGGCGGCGTTCAATGAGTAGAAGGTTCTGCTGTACTCACTATATAGACAGGACGGCTGCATTCAATGAGTAGAGGTTCTGCAGTACTCAGTATGTAGACAGGACGGCGGCATTCAATGAATTGAAGGTTCTGCTGTACTCAGTATGTAGACAGGACGTCTGCATTCAATGAGCGGAAGGTTCTGCTGTAATCAGTATATAGACAGGACGGCTGCACTCAATGAGTAGAAGGTTCTGCTGTACTCAGTATGTAGACAGTAGGGCTGCATTCAATGAGTAGAAGGTTCTACTCTACGTAGTATGTACACAGGATGGCGGCATTCAATGAGTAGAAGGTTCTGCTGTACTCAGTATGTAGACAGGACGGCTGCATTCAATGAGTAGAAGGTTCTGCTGTACTCAGTATGTAGACAGGACGGCTGCATTCAATGAGTAGAAGGTTCTGCTGTACTGCAGTATGTAGACAGGACGGCGGCATTCAATGAGTAGAAGGTTCTGCTGTACTCAGTATGTAGACAGGACGGCTGCATTCAATGAGTAGAAGGTTCTGCTATACTCAGTATGTAGACAGGACGGCGGCATTCAATGAGTAGAAGGTTCTGCTGTACTCAGTATGTAGACAGGACGGCTGCATTCAATGAGTAGAAGGTTCTGCTGTACTCAGTATGTAGACAGGACGGCTGCATTCAATGAGTAGAAGGTTCTGCTGTACTCAGTATGTACACAGGACGGCTGCATTCAATGAGTAGAAGGTTCTGCTGTACTCAGTATGTAGACAGGATGGCGGCATTCAATGAGTAAGAAGGTTCTGCTGTACGCAGTATGTACACAGGATGGCTGCATTCAATGAGTAGAAGGTTCTGCTGTACTCAGTATGTAGACAGGACGGCGTCGTTCAATGAGTAGAAGGTTCTGCTGTACGCAGTATGTAGAGAGGTCGGCTGCATTCAATGAGGAGAAGGTCCTGCTGTACGCAGTATACAGACAGGATGGCTGCATTCAATGAGTAGAAGGTTCTGCTGTACTCAGTATGTAGACAGGACAGCGGCATTCAATGAGTAGAAGATTCAGCTGTACTCAGTATGTAGACAGGACGGCGGCATTCAATGAGTAGAAGGTTCTGCTGTACTCAGTATGTAGACAGTACGGCTGCATTCAATGAGTAGAAGGTTCTGCTGTACTCAGTATGTAGACAGGACGGTGGCATTCAATGAGTAGAAGGTTCTGCTGTACTCAGTATGTAGACAGGACGGCGGCATTCAATGAGTAGAAGGTTCTGCTGTACTCAGTATGTAGACAGGACGGCGGCATTCAATGAGTAGAAGGTTCTGCTGTACTCAGTATGTAGACAGGACGGCTGCATTCAATGAGTAGAAGGTTCTGCTGTACTCAGTATGTAGACAGGACGGCTGCATTCAATGAGTAGAAGGTTCTGCTGTACTCAGTATGTAGACAGGATGGCAGCATTCAATGAGTAGAAGGTTCTGCTGTACTCAGTATGTAGACAGGACGGCTGCATTCAATGAGTAGAAGGTTCTTCTGCACTCAGTATGTAGACAGGACGGCGGCGTTCAATGAGTAGAAGGTTCTGCTGTACGCAGTTTGTAGACAGGACGGCTGCGAACAATGAGTAGAAGGTTCTGCTGTACTCAGTATGTAGACAGGACGGCGGCATTCAATGAGTAGAAGGTTCTGCTGTACTCAGTATGTACACAGGACGGCTGCATTCAATGAGTAGAAGGTTCTGCTGTACTCAGTATGTAGACAGGACGGCGGCATTCAATGAATAAGAAGGTTCTGCTGTACGCAGTATGTACACAGGATGGCGGCATTCAATGAGTAGAAGGTTCTGCTGTACTCAGTATGTAGACAGGACGGCGGCGTTCAATGAGTAGAAGGTTCTGCTGTACTCAGTATGTAGACAGGACGGCGGCATTCAATGAGTAGAAGGTTCTGCTGTACTCAGTATGTAGACAGGACGACGGCGTTCAATGAGTAGAAGGTTCTGCTGTACTCAGTATGTAGACAGGACGGCTGCATTCAATGAGTAGAAGGTTCTGCTGTACGCAGTATGTAGACAGGACGGCTGCATTCAATGAGTAGAAGGTTCTGCTGTAATCAGTATGTAGACAGGACGGCTAGCATTCAATGAGTAGAAGGTTCTGCTGTACGCAGTATGTAGACAGGACGGCGGCATTCAATGAGTAGAAGGTTCTGCTGTACTCAGTATGTAGACAGGACGGCTGCGATTCAATGAGTAGAAGGTTCTGCTGTACGCAGTATGTAGACAGGACGGCTGCATTCAATGAGTAGAAGGTTCTGCTGTACTCAGTATGTAGACAGGACGGCGGCATTCAATGAGTAGAAGGTTCTGCTGTACTCAGTATGTAGACAGGACGGCGGCATTCAATGAGTAGAAGGTTCTGCTGTACTCAGTATGTAGACAGGACGGCTGCATTCAATGAGTAGAAGGTTCTGCTGTACTCAGTATGTAGACAGGACGGCTGCATTCAATGAGTAGAAGGTTCTGCTGTACTCAGTATGTAGACAGGACGGCTGCATTCAATGAGTAGAAGGTTCTGCTGTACTCAGTATGTAGACAGGACGGCTGCATTCAATGAGTAGAAGGTTCTGCTGTAATCAGTATATAGACAGGACGGCTGCATTCAATGAGTAGAAGATTCTGCTGTACTCAGTATGTAGATAGGACGGCGGCATTCAATGAGTAGAAGGTTCTGCTGTACTCAGTATGTAGACAGGACGGCGGCATTCAATGAGTAGAAGGTTCTGCTGTACTCAGTATGTAGACAGGACGGCGGCATTCAATGAGTAGAAGGTTCTGCTGTACTCAGTATGTAGACAGTACGACGGCATTCAATGAGTAGAAGATTCTGCTGTACTCAGTATGTAGACAGAACGGCTGCATTCAATGAGTAGAAGGTTCTGCTGTACTCAGTATGTAGACAGGACGGCGGCATTCAATGAGTAGAAGGTTCTGCTGTACTCAGTATGTAGACAGGACGGCGGCATTCAATGAGTAGAAGGTTCTGCTGTACTCAGTATGTAGACAGGACGGCGGCGTTCAATGAGTAGAAGGTTCTGCTGTACTCAGTATGTAGACAGGACGGCGGCGTTCAATGAGTAGAAGGTTCTGCTGTACTCAGTATGTAGACAGGACCGGCTCATTCAATGAGTAGAAGGTTCTGCTGTACTCAGTATGTAGACAGGACGGCGGCATTCAATGAGTAGAAGGTTCTGCTGTACTCACTATATAGACAGGACGGCTGCATTCAATGAGTAGTAGGTTCTGCAGTACTCAGTATGTAGACAGGACGGCGGCATTCAATGAATTGAAGGTTCTGCTGTACTCAGTATGTAGACAGGACGGCGGCATTCAATGAGCGGAAGGTTCTGCTGTAATCAGTATATAGACAGGACGGCTGCACTCAATGAGTAGAAGGTTCTGCTGTACTCAGTATGTAGATGGGACCGGTATTCAATAATTAGAAGTGTCTGCTGTATGCAGTATGTAGACAGGACGGCGGCATTCAATGAATAGAAGGTTCTGCTGTACGCAGTATGTACACAGGTTGGCGGGATTCAATGAGTAGAAAGTTCTGCTGTACTCAGTATGTAGGCAGTACGGCGGCGTTCAATGAGTAGAAGGTTCTGCTGTACTCAGTATGTAGACAGGACGGCAGCATTGAATGAGTGGAAGGTTCTGCTTTACGCAGTATGTAGACAGGACGGCGGCGTTCAATGAGTTGAAGGTTCTGCTGAACGCAGTATACAGACTGGACGGCTGCATTCAATGAGTTGAAGGTTCTGCTGTACTCAGTATGTAGACAGGACGGCTGCATTCAATGAATAGGAGGTTCTGCTGTACGCAGTATGTGGACAGGACGGCTGCATTCAATGAATAGAAGCTTCTGCTGTAATCAGTAGGTATACAGGACGGCTAGATTCAATGAGTAGAAGGTTTTGCTGTACGCAGTACGTAGACAGGACGGCGGCTTTCAATGAGTAGAAGGTTCTGCTGTACGCAGTTTGTAGACAGGACGGCTGCGAACAATGAGTAGAAGGTTCTGCTGTACGCAGTTTGTAGACAGTACGGCTGCACTCAATGAGTAGAAGGTTCTGCTGTTCTCAGGATGTAGACAAAACGGCGGCGTTCAATGAGTAGAAGGTTCTGCTGTATGTAGTTTGTAGACAGGACGGAGGCATTCAATGAGTAGAAGGTTCTGCTGTATGCAGTTTGTAGACAGGACGGCTGCGAACAATGAGTAGAAGGTTCTGCTGTACTCAGTATGCAGACAGGATGGCTGCATTCAATGAGTAGAAGGTTCTGCTGTACGCAGTATGGAGACAGGACGGTGCATTCAATGAGTAGAAGATTCTGCTGTACTCACTATATAGACAGGACGGCTGCATTCAATGAGTAGTAGGTTCTGCAGTACTCAGTATGTAGACAGGACGGCGGCATTCAATGAATTGAAGGTTCTGCTGTACTCAGTATGTAGACAGGACGTCTGCACTCAATGAGTAGAAGGTTCAGCTGTACTCAGTATGTAGATGGGACCGGTATTCAATGAGTAGAAGTGTCTGCTGTATGCAGTATGTAGACAGGACGGCTGCGAACAATGAGTAGAAGGTTCTGCTGGACTCAGTATGTAGACAGGACGGCGGCGTTCAATGCGTAGAAGGTTCTGCTGTACTCAGTATGTAGACAGGACTGCTGCATTCAATGAATAGAAGGTTCTGCTGTACTCAGTATGTAGACAGGACGGCGGCGTTCAATGAGTTGAAGGTTCTGCTGAACGCAGTATACAGACTGGACGGCTGCATTCAATGAGTTGAAGGTTCTGCTGTACTCAGTATGTAGACAGGACGGCGGCGATTCAATGAGTAGAAGGTTCTGCTGTACTCAGTATGTAGACAGTACGGCTGCATTCAATGAGTAGAAGGTTCTGCTGTACTCAGTATGTAGACAGAACGGCGGCATTCAATGAGTAGAAGGTTCTGCTGTATGTAGTTTGTAGACAGGACGGAGGCATTCAATGAGTAGAAGGTTCTGCTGTAATCAGTAGGTATACAGGACGGCTAGATTCAATGAGTAGAAGGTTTTGCTGTACGCAGTACGTAGACAGGACGGTGGCTTTCAATGAGTAGAAGGTTCTGCTGTACGCAGTTTGTAGACAGGACGGCTGCGATTCAATGAGTAGAAGGTTCTGCTGTACGCAGTATGTAGACAGGACGGCTGCACTCAATGAGTAGAAGGTTCTGCTGTACTCAGTATGTAGACAGGACGGCGGCGTTCAATGAGTAGAAGGTTCTGCTGTACTGTAGTATGTAGACAGGACGGAGGCATTCAATGAGTAGAAGGTTCTGCTGTATGCAGTTTGTAGACAGGACGGCTGCGAATCAATGAGTAGAAGGTTCTGCTGTAATCAGTATGTAGACAGGACGGCTGCATTCAATGAGTAGAAGGTTCTGCTGTACTCAGTATGGAGACAGGACGGTGCATTCAATGAGTAGAAGATTCTGCTGTACTCACTATATAGACAGGACGGCTGCATTCAATGAGTAGTAGGTTCTGCAGTACTCAGTATGTAGACAGGACGGCGGCATTCAATGAATTGAAGGTTCTGCTGTACTCAGTATGTAGACAGGACGGCTGCATTCAATGAGTGGAAGGTTCTGCTGTAATCAGTATATAGACAGGACGGCTGCACTCAATGAGTAGAAGGTTCAGCTGTACTCAGTATGTAGATGGGACCGGTATTCAATGAGTAGAAGTGTCTGCTGTATGCAGTATGTAGACAGGACGGCTGCGAACAATGAGTAGAAGGTTCTGCTGGACTCAGTATGTAGACAGGACGGCGGCGTTCAATGCGTAGAAGGTTCTGCTGTACTCAGTATGTAGACAGGACTGCTGCATTCAATGAATAGAAGGTTCTGCTGTACTCAGTATGTAGACAGGACGGCGGCATTCAATGAGTAGAAGGTTCTGCTGTACTCAGTAAGTAGACAGGACGGCGGCATTCAATGAGTAGAAGGTTCTGCTGGACTCAGTATGTAGACAGGACAGCGGTATTCAATGAGTAGAAGGTTCTGCTGTACTCAGTATGTAGACAGTACGACGGCATTCAATGAGTAGAAGATTCAGTTGTACTCAGTATGTAGACAGAACGGCTGCATTCAATGAGTAGAAGGTTCTGGTGTACGCAGTATGTAGACAGGACAGCGTCATTCAATGAGTAGAAGGTTCTGCTGTACTCAGTATGTAGACAGGAAGGCGGCGTGCGATGAGTAGAAGGTTCTGCTGTACTAAGTATGTAGACAGGACGGTGGCGTTCAATGAGTAGAAGGTTCTGCTGTACTCAGTATGTAGACAGGACGGCGGCGTTCAATGAGTAGAAGGTTCTGCTGTACTCAGTATGTAGACAGAACGGTGACATTCAATGAGTAGAAGGTTCTGCTGTACTCAGTATGTAGAGAGGACGGCGGCGTTCAATGAGTAGAAGGCTCTGCTGTACTCAGTATGTAGACAGGACGGCAGCGTTCAATGAGTAGAAGGTTCAGTTGTCCTCAGTATGTAGACAGGACGGCTGAATTCAATGAGTAGAAGGTTCTGCTGTACTCAGTATGTAGAAAGGTCTGCGGCATTAAATGAGTAGAAGGTTCTGCTGTAATCAGTATGTAAACAGGACGGCGACGTTCAATGAGTAGAAGATTCAGCTGTCCTCAGTCTGTAGACAGGACAGTGACATTCAATGAGTAGAAGTGTCTGCTGTACTCAGTATGTAGACGGGACCGGTATTCAATGAGTAGAAGGTTCTGCTGTACTCAGTATGTAGACAGGACGGCGTCGTTCAATGAGTAGAAGGTTCTGCTGTACTCAGTATGTAGACAGGACGGTGGCATTCAATGAATAAGAAGGTTCTGCTGTACTCAGTATGTGGACAAGACGGCTTCGTTCAATGAGTAGAAGGTTGTGCTGTACTCAGTATGTAGACAGGACGGCGGCGTTCAATGAGTAGAAGGTTCTGCTGTACTCACTATATAGACAGGACGGCTGCATTCAATGAGTAGAGGTTCTGCAGTACTCAGTATGTAGACAGGACGGCGGCATTCAATGAATTGAAGGTTCTGCTGTACTCAGTATGTAGACAGGACGTCTGCATTCAATGAGCGGAAGGTTCTGCTGTAATCAGTATATAGACAGGACGGCTGCACTCAATGAGTAGAAGGTTCTGCTGTACTCAGTATGTAGATGGGACCGGTATTCAATGAGTAGAAGTGTCTGCTGTATGCAGTATGTAGACAGGACGGCTGCGAACAATGAGTAGAAGGTTCTGCTGGACTCAGTATGTAGACAGGACGGCGGCGTTCAATGCGTAGAAGGTTCTGCTGTACTCAGTATGTAGACAGGACTGCTGCATTCAATGAGTAGAAGGTTCTGCTGTACTCAGTATGTAGACAGGACGGCGGCATTCAATGAGTAGAAGGTTCTGCTGTACTCAGTAAGTAGACAGGACGGCGGCATTCAATGAATAGAAGGTTCTGCTGTACTCAGTATGTAGACAGGACGGCGGCATTCAATGAGTAGAATGTTCTGGTGTACGCAGTATGTAGACAGGATGGTGGCGTTCAATGAGTAGAAGGTTCTGCTGTACTAAGTATGTAGACAAGACGGTGGCGTTCAATGAGTAGAAGGTTCTGCTGTACTCAGTATGTAGACAGGACGGCGGCGTTCAATGAGTAGAAGGTTCTGCTGTACTCAGTATGTAGACAGAACGGTGACATTCAATGAGTAGAAGGTTCTGCTGTACTCAGTATGTAGAGAGGACGGCGGCGTTTAATGAGTAGGAGGCTCTGCTGTACTCAGTATGTAGACAGGACGGCAGCGTTCAATGAGCAGAAGGTTCAGTTGTCCTCAGTATGTAGACAGGACGGCTGAATTCAATGAGTAGAAGGTTCTGCTGTACTCAGTATGTAGAAAGGTCTGCGGCATTAAATGAGTAGAAGGTTCTGCTGTAATCAGTATGTAGACAGGACGGCGACGTTCAATGAGTAGAAGATTCAGCTGTCCTCAGTATGTAGACAGGACGGTGACATTCAATGAGTAGAAGTGTCTGCTGTACTCAGTATGTAGACGTGACCGGTATTCAATGAGTAGAAGGTTCTGCTGTACTCAGTATGTAGACAGGACGGCGTCGTTCAATGAGTAGAAGGTTCTGCTGTACTCAGTATGTAGACAGGACGGCGGCATTCAATGAATAAGAAGGTTCTGCTGTACTCAGTATGTGGACAAGACGGCTTCGTTCAATGAGTAGAAGGTTCTGCTGTACTCAGTATGTAGACAGGACGGCGGCGTTCAATGAGTAGAAGGTTCTGCTGTACTCACTATATAGACAGGACGGCTGCATTCAATGAGTAGTAGGTTCTGCAGTACTCAGTATGTAGACAGGACGGCGGCATTCAATGAATTGAAGGTTCTGCTGTACTCAGTATGTAGACAGGACGTCTGCATTCAATGAGCGGAAGGTTCTGCTGTATTCAGTATATAGACAGGACGGCGGCATTCAATGAATTGAAGGTTCTGCTGTACTCAGTATGTAGACAGGACATCTGCACTCAATGAGTAGAAGGTTCTGCTGTACTCAGTATGTAGATGGGACAGGTACTCAATGAGTAGAAGTGTCTGCTGTATGCAGTATGTAGACAGGACGGCTGCTAACAATGAGTAGAAGGTTCTGCTGGACTCAGTATGTAGACAGGACGGCGGCGTTCAATGTGTAGAAGGTTCTGCTGTACTCAGTATGTAGATAGGACTGCTGCATTCAATGAGTAGAAGGTTCTGCTGTACTCAGTATGTAGACAGGACGGCGGCATTCAATGAGTAGAAGGTTCTGCTGTGCTCAGTAAGTAGACAGGACGGCGGCATTCAATGAGTAGAAGGTTCTGCTGTACTCAGTATGTAGACAGGACGGCGGCATTCAATGAGTAGAAGGTTCTGCTGTAATCAGTATGTAGACAGTACGACGGCATTCAATGAGTAGAAGATTTGGCTGTACTCTTTATGTAGACAGAACGGCTGCATTCAATGAGTAGATGGTTCTGGTGTACGCAGTATGTAGACAGGACGGCGGCATTCAATGAGTAGAAGGTTCTGCTGTACTCAGTATGTAGACAGGACGGCGGCATTCAATGAGTAGAAGGTTCTGCTGTACTCAGTATGTAGACAGTACGACGGCATTCAATGAGTAGAAGATTCGGTTGTACTCAGTATGTAGACAGAACGGCTGCATTCAATGAGTAGAAGGTTCTGGTGTACGCAGTATGTAGACAGGACGGCGGCATTCTATGAGTAGAAGGTTCTGCTGTACTCAGTATGTAGACAGGACGGCGGCGTGCGATGAGTAGAAGGTTCTGCTGTACTAAGTATGTAGACAGGACGGTGGTGTTCAATGAGTAGAAGGTTCTGCTGTACTCAGTATGTAGACAGGACGGCGGCGTTCAATGAGTAGAAGGTTCTGCTGTACTCAGTATGTATACAGAACGGTGACATTCAATGAGTAGAAGGTTCTGCTGTACTCAGTATGTAGAGAGGACGGCGCCGTTCAATGAGTAGAAGGCTCTGCTGTACTCAGTATGTAGACAGGACGGCAGCGTTCAATGAGTAGAAGGTTCAGTTGTCCTCAGTATGTAGACAGGACGGCTGAATTCAATGAGTAGAAGGTTCTGCTGTACTCAGTATGTAGAAAGGTCTGCGGCATTAAATGAGTAGAAGGTTCTGCTGTACTCAGTATGTAGACAGGAAGGCGGCGTGCGATGAGTAGAAGGTTCTGCTGTACTAAGTATGTAGACAGGACGGTGGCGTTCAATGAGTAGAAGGTTCTGCTGTACTCAGTATGTAGACAGGAAGGCGGCGTGCGATGAGTAGAAGGTTCTGCTGTACTAAGTATGTAGACAGGACGGTGGCGTTCAATGAGTAGAAGGTTCTGCTGTACTCAGTATGTAGACAGGACGGCGGCGTTCAATGAGTAGAAGGTTCTGCTGTACTCAGTATGTAGACGGACCGGTATTCAATGAGTACAAGGTTCTGCTGTACTCAGTATGTAGACAGGACGGCGTCGTTCAATGAGTAGAAGGTTCTGCTGTACTCAGTATGTAGACAGGACGGCGGCATTCAATGAATAAGAAGGTTCTGCTGTACTCAGTATGTGGACAAGACAGCTTCGTTCAATGAGTAGAAGGTTCTGCTGTACTCAGTATGTAGACAGGACGGCGGCATTCAATGAGTAGAAGGTTCTGCTGTACTCACTATATAGACAGGACGGCTGCATTCAATGAGTAGTAGGTTCTGCAGTACTCAGTATGTAGACAGGACGGCGGCATTCAATGAATTGAAGGTTCTGCTGTACTCAGTATGTAGACAGGACGGCGGCATTCAATGAGCGGAAGGTTCTGCTGTAATCAATATATAGACAGGACGGCTGCACTCAATGAGTAGAAGGTTCTGCTGTACTCAGTATGTAGATGGGACCGGTATTCAATAATTAGAAGTGTCTGCTGTATGCAGTATGTAGACAGGACGGCGGCATTCAATGAATAGAAGGTTCTGCTGTACGCAGTACGTACACAGGTTGGCGGCATTCAATGAGTAGAAAGTTCTGCTGTACTCAGTATGTAGGCAGTACGGCGGCGTTCAATGAGTAGAAGGTTCTGCTGTACTCAGTATGTAGACAGGACGGCAGCATTGAATGAGTGGAAGGTTCTGTTTTACGCAGTATGTAGACAGGACGGCGGCGTTCAATGAGTTGAAGGTTCTGCTGAACGCAGTATACAGACTGGACGGCTGCATTCAATGAGTTGAAGGTTCTGCTGTACTCAGTATGTAGACAGGACGGCTGCATTCAATGAATAGGAGGTTCTGCTGTACGCAGTATGTGGACAGGACGGCTGCATTCAATGAATAGAAGCTTCTGCTGTAATCAGTAGGTATACAGGACGGCTAGATTCAATGAGTAGAAGGTTTTGCTGTACGCAGTACGTAGACAGGACGGCGGCTTTCAATGAGTAGAAGGTTCTGCTGTACGCAGTTTGTAGACAGGACGGCTGCGAACAATGAGTAGAAGGTTCTGCTGTACGCAGTTTGTAGACAGTACGGCTGCACTCAATGAGTAGAAGGTTCTGCTGTTCTCAGGATGTAGACAAAACGGCGGCGTTCAATGAGTAGAAGGTTCTGCTGTATGTAGTTTGTAGACAGGACGGAGGCATTCAATGAGTAGAAGGTTCTGCTGTATGCAGTTTGTAGACAGGACGGCTGCGAACAATGAGTAGAAGGTTCTGCTGTACTCAGTATGCAGACAGGATGGCTGCATTCAATGAGTAGAAGGTTCTGCTGTACGCAGTATGGAGACAGGACGGTGCATTCAATGAGTAGAAGATTCTGCTGTACTCACTATATAGACAGGACGGCTGCATTCAATGAGTAGTAGGTTCTGCAGTACTCAGTATGTAGACAGGACGGCGGCATTCAATGAATTGAAGGTTCTGCTGTACTCAGTATGTAGACAGGACGGCTGCATTCAATGAGTGGAAGGTTCTGCTGTAATCAGTATATAGACAGGACGGCTGCACTCAATGAGTAGAAGGTTCAGCTGTACTCAGTATGTAGATGGGACCGGTATTCAATGAGTAGAAGTGTCTGCTGTATGCAGTATGTAGACAGGACGGCTGCGAACAATGAGTAGAAGGTTCTGCTGGACTCAGTATGTAGACAGGACGGCGGCGTACAATGCGTAGAAGGTTCTGCTGTACTCAGTATGTAGACAGGACTGCTGCATTCAATGAATAGAAGGTTCTGCTGTACTCAGTATGTAGACAGGACGGCGGCATTCAATGAGTAGAAGGTTCTGCTGTACTCAGTAAGTAGACAGGACGGCGGCATTCAATGAGTAGAAGGTTCTGCTGTACTCAGTATGTAGACAGGACAGCGGTATTCAATGAGTAGAAGGTTCTGCTGTACTCAGTATGTAGACAGTACGACGGCATTCAATGAGTAGAAGATTCAGTTGTACTCAGTATGTAGACAGAACGGCTGCATTCAATGAGTAGAAGGTTCTGGTGTACGCAGTATGTAGACAGGACAGCGTCATTCAATGAGTAGAAGGTTCTGCTGTACTCAGTATGTAGACAGGAAGGTGGCGTGCGATGAGTAGAAGGTTCTGCTGTACTAAGTATGTAGACAGGACAGTGGCGTTCAATGAGTAGAAGGTTCTGCTGTACTCAGTATGTAGACAGGACGGCGGCGTTCAATGAGTAGAAGGTTCTGCTGTACTCAGTATGTAGACAGAACGGTGACATTCAATGAGTAGAAGGTTCTGCTGTACTCAGTATGTAGAGAGGACGGCGGCGTTCAATGAGTAGAAGGCTCTGCTGTACTCAGTATGTAGACAGGACGGCAGCGTTCAATGAGTAGAAGGTTCAGTTGTCCTCAGTATGTAGACAGGACGGCTGAATTCAATGAGTAGAAGGTTCTGCTGTACTCAGTATGTAGAAAGGTCTGCGGCATTAAATGAGTAGAAGGTTCTGCTGTAATCAGTATGTAAACAGGACGGCGACGTTCAATGAGTAGAAGATTCAGCTATCCTCAGTATGTAGACAGGATGGTGACATTCAATGAGTAGAAGTGTCTGCTGTACTCAGTATGTAGACGGGACCGGTATTCAATGAGTAGAAGGTTCTGCTGTACTCAGTATGTAGACAGGACGGCGTCGTTCAATGAGTAGAAGGTTCTGCTGTACTCAGTATGTAGACAGGACGGTGGCATTCAATGAATAAGAAGGTTCTGCTGTACTCAGTATGTGGACAAGACGGCTTCGTTCAATGAGTAGAAGGTTCTGCTGTACTCAGTATGTAGACAGGACGGCGGCGTTCAATGAGTAGAAGGTTCTGCTGTACTCACTATATAGACAGGACGGCTGCATTCAATGAGTAGAGGTTCTGCAGTACTCAGTATGTACACAGGACGGCTGCATTCAATGAGTAGAAGGTTCTGCTGTACGTAGTATGTACACAGGATGGCAGCATTCAATGAGTAGAAGGTTCTGCTGTACTCAGTATGTAGACAGGACGGCTGCACTCAATGAGTAGAAGGTTCTGCTATACTCAGTATGTAGACAGGACGGCGGCGTTCAATGAGTAGAAGGTTCTGCTGTACGCAGTATACAGACTGGACGGCTGCATTCAATGAGTAGAAGGTTCTGCTGTACGCAGTATGTACACAGGATGGCTGCATTCAATGAGTAGAAGGTTCTGCTGTACTCAGTATGTAGACAGGATGGCGGCATTCAATGAATAAGAAGGTTCTGCTGTACGCAGTATGTACACAGGATGGCGGGATTCAATGAGTAGAAAGTTCTGCTGTACTCAGTATGTAGGCAGGACGGCGTCGTTCAATGAGTAGAAGGTTCTGCTGTACGCAGTATGTAGAGAGGTCGGCTGCATTCAATGAGGAGAAGGTCCTGCTGTACGCAGTATACAGACAGGATGGCTGCATTCAATGAGTAGAAGGTTCTGCTGTACTCAGTATGTAGACAGTACAACGGCATTCAATGAGTAGGAGATTCAGCTGTACTCAGTATGTAGACAGAACGGCGGCATTCAATGAGTAGTAGATTCTGCTGTACGCAGTACGTAGACAGTAGGGCTGCATTCAATGAGTAGACGGTTCTGCTGTAATCAGTATGTAGACAGGACGGTGGCATTCAATGAGTAGTAGATTCTGCTGTACGCAGTATGTAGACAGTAGGGCTGCATTCAATGAGTAGAAGGTTCTGCTCTACGTAGTATGTACACAGGATGGCGGCATTCAATGAGTGGAAGGTTCTGCTGTACTCAGTATGTAGACAGGACGGCTTCATTCAATGAGTAGAAG